>CM060360.1:53958875-55389891 GCA_030545235.1 Helianthus tuberosus
TTGGTTATTCTTGATGACTTTTCTAGGTTTACATTGTCGCAACCCCCGATCCCTAATCCCTGGGAATGGGCGGCCGCGAGCCAGTTTCGGTGGTATCTCGTATTGTCTAATTTGGCAGCGGAATTTACATCAGGACCGTAGTTAGGAAATGTTTGATCAGAGTAAAATACCACCATTTATATATAAATAAACATATTGGGATGAAACCCAAGTTTTTATTACAAGCTAAATTATAGGGATAAATCCCATTTTATTTGAATTAAAACGCCTTCTTTATTTAGGTAACTTTTATAGCCAATTTTCCAAGCCTTCAATGTTGTCCAGCTGGCTTCTATTTGGCTTTTACATTGTGTTACCTGAAACGCGTTTTAAAAACATTTGTCAGTGGGAATTACTGGTGAGTGAATCCCAGTTTAATCAAGAAACATTAATTTAATTTATACAATATTGAGGGCGATTACAATGTTTATATCTACCCAATTACTCATTCAGTACTGTCAATCCTGATTGGTGGGTCATATTACACATTGGCTAACTCTTCGTCCAATGGTAACGTTACTCACATTTTGTATACAAAACCCCAACATACCGGCAGTAATCGTAGAATTACAAAGACTCAATCACTGCTAAATTGCATTGTAAATTAGTTAAGGTTTTGTAAAAACTGTTTACACAAAGGAGATTACTCACATTGTTGTCTTAGATTTTTCGTAAGGGTTTCCTGGTGACAATTTATAATTTACACAAATGTACACGCGTTAGTATAATAACCCAGTTTAACATTAGTAATACCCTCCCCGAGACGGCATTCCAACGACTACGTCGGGCAGAACCCCAACAGCCGTTACGAAACCCTAGATCAATCGGGCAGCGTATCGAATACGTATCCAGGGGTTATAATACTTACAACGGAGTAGAACTTTGTTATATAGGAGGGTATAATACCCGACTATAATGCCTATAATCAGAAATTCACGTTTAGAAAGAAAGATTTGAGCGATTCTGAATGAAACCCGATGGCCTGCTTATATAGGTGTTGAGTCTGGTTCTCTCGCGGCCCGCGTAACACAAGGGCAGGGCCTATGCGGCCCGCGTTGACCCCAGGTCAATGCGTAGGTGATCCGGGTCATCAAGTAGGTTCGCCAGTGTTGGGCCACGTGGCCGCACCGGGCTGCGCCACCTTTTAAGTTCACGTGGCCCGCGTAAGGGTTGGGCTGAGGCTTACGCAGCCCGCCTCAGACCCAAAAACCTGATTTTTAATTATTTTTATTAATATTTAGGGTATTCGGGGTCCGTTTTCACGTATGGGGTGTATTTAGGGACATATTGGGATATTTTAAAATATTTTAGGGCGTCGGAAAATATTCGAGGGTGTCGGTTTCTTGAGGATTGTTATATCCTCCCCACCTTGTTTTAGAGCTCGACCTCGAGATCTACTGGAACAAGTGTGGTTATTTCCTTTGCATTTCAGATTTAAGCTCCCATGTGTACTCAGGTCCTCTTTTGGAGTCCCACTTCACTTTGACCAGAACTAGTCTCTTATGCTTGAGATTCTTGACTTTCCTGTCTTCAATTTGTAGAGGCCTTTCTACAAATTTGAGTTGTTCATTTACCTCTATATCCTTAAGAGGTATTATCAGTGATTCATCGGCTAAGCATTTCTTGAGATTTGATACATGAAACACATCATGTATTCCTTCCATTTCCTCTGGCAGTTGTAGCTGATAGGCTACAGATCCTATTCTTCTAATAATCTCAAAAGGTCTAACATACCTGGGACTTAGCTTTCCTCTTTTGATGAATCTTACCACTCCTTTCCAAGGAGATACTTTCAACAATACTTTATCTCCTATTTGAAACTCCAATGGCTTGCGTCAGTTATCGGCATAGCTCTTCTGTCGATCACATGCTGCTTTTAGTCGTTCCTTGACTTGAATAATCTTGTCGGTTGTTTCCTGTACTATCTCAGGTCCAGATAGTTGCTTTTCCCCAATTTCTACCCAACAGACAGGGGTTCAGCACTTTCGTCCATAAAGTGCTTCGAATGGTGCAACATTGATACTTGTGTGATAACTATTATTATAAGAAAATTCTATTAATGGTAAGTGATCTTCCCAATTACCTCCGAAATCAATTACACAAGCTCTAAGCATGTCCTCCATTGTCTGAATTGTTCTTTCGCTTTGTCCATCCGTTTGAGGATGATAAGCTATGCTCAGATTTAACTTGGTTCCCATGGCTTTTTGGAAACTTGACCAAAAAATGAGAGGTAAATTGACTATCCCTATCAGAAACACTTGATAAAGGAATTCCATGTAATGAAACAATTTCATTTACATATAATTTAGCTAGCTGTTCCATACTGAAAGCTTCTTTCATTGGTAGGAAATGAGCTGACTTGGTTAGCCTATCTACAATCACCCAGATTGTATCATTTCCTTTCTTTGTTTTGGGTAATTTAGTAACAAAATCCATCGTTATCAATTCCCATTTCCATACTGGCATTTCTAGCTGTTGCAATAGCCCTGAGGGTTTCTTGTGTTCAGCTTTGACTTGTGAACAAGTTAAACATTTAGAAATATAGGTTGCTATGTCCTTTTTCATTCCTATCCACCAGAAATTTTTTCCTTAAATCCTGGTACATTTTATCACTTCCTGGATGCATCGTATACTTAGATTTATGGGCTTCTTCTAATATACGATGACGTAGGTTTCCTAATTTAGGTATCCACATTCTCATTTTATGGAATCTCCAAATTCCATATGTTCCTTGTTCTAACTCCTTAACCATACCTTTTAGTTTTTCAGCATCATCCTTGATTACTGATTCTTGTGCTTTTCTAATTTGATCATTTAAATCTACTTGTAGATTTAATTTAAGAGAACGTACCCTTTTTGGCTTTTCATGATACTTTCGACTTAAAGCATCTGCCACTACATTTGCCTTTCCTTCATGATACTGGATATCACAATCATAATCACTAAGCATCTCCATCCAGCGTCTTAGTCTCATATTCAATTCCTTCTGCCCGAAAACATACCTTAAACTCTTATGATCAGTGAATATGGTAAACTTACTACCATAAAGGTAATGTCTCCAAATCTTAAGGGTAAAAATTATAGCTCCTAATTCCAAATCATGGGTTGAATAATTCTCTTCATGATTCTTAAATTGTCTAGATGCATAAGCGATAACCTTCTGGCGTTGCATTAATACACATCCATAACCTAATTTAGAAGCGTCACAATAGACTACAAAGTCTTCAGTCCCTTCTGGTAACGCTAGTATGGGTGTATTAGTTAATCTTTACTTAAGAATTCTAAAAGCTTCTTCTTGTTTTGGTCCCCATTCAAACTTAATGGATTTACAGGTTAACTTAGTTAAAGGAATGGCTATTCTAGAAAAATCTTGAATAAATCTTCTATAATAACCGGCCAATCCTAAGAAACTTCTAACTTCGGTTGGTGACTCAGGGGTTTTCCATTTAGTAATTGCCTCGATCTTAGTTGGATCCACATGAATTCCTTCATGGTTCACTAAATGTCCAAGAAATTGTACTTGTTCTAACCAAAACTCGCACTTTGAAAATTTAGCATAAAGCTTTTCCTTCCTTAATAGACTTAAAAGTGCATGCAAATGCTTTGCATGATCTTCTTTACTCTTAGAGTAAATTAGAATATCATCTATGAAAACAATTATGAATTTATCCAAATATGGCTTACATATTATGTTCATCATGTCCATAAATGCAGCTGGGGGGTTGGTTAAACCAAATGGCATGACGGTAAATTCATAATGGCCATACCTAGTTCTGAAGGCGGTCTTAGGAATGTCCTCTTCCTGTACCTTTAATTGATGATATCCTGACCTTAAATCGATTTTAGAGAAAAATCGAGCTCCTTGCAGTTGGTCAAACAGATCATCGATTCTTGGTAATGGGTACCGGTTCTTGATCGTGACTTTGTTCAATTCACGGTAGTCAATGCACATACGCATCGATTCGTCCTTCTTTTTAACGAATAATATTGGCGCTCCCCATGGTGATGAGCTTGGTTGTATGAATCCTTTTTCCAACAATTCATCTAATTGTTTCTTCAATTCCTGCATTTCGGCGGGTGCCAAACGGTAAGGTGCTTTGGCAATCGGCGCTGTTCTAGGCAGTAGGTGAATTCTGAATTCAACTTCTCTGTCTGGTGGTAGTCCTGGTAATTCTTCTGGAAATATATCTGAAAACTGAGACACTACTGGAATGTCTTTTAGTTCTTTTCCTTTAGTGTTACTGATTATGGAAATCAAATACACTATAGAACCTTTTCTTATATAACTTGCAGTTTTCATCACAGAGATGAATTTAGTGGATCTAGATGGTTTATCTCCTTTAATTGTGATCTTTTCACCTTTTGGTGAATTTACTTGGATTGACTTTTGATCACATAAAATACTGGCTTTATTGGCTATTAACCAATCCATTCCTAAAACAATATCAAATCCTACCAGATTCATGGGATAAAGGTTTGCAATAAACTTTTGGTTTAAAATTTCTATTCTTGCTCCCTGCAAGATTTCAAAAATCCTAACTGTTTCTCCATTAGCTGTCTCTACTAGACATTCTTGTGGTAGTTTAGTTAATGACTGATTTAGAAGTTTTCAAAATGAAGTATTAATAAAACTTTGGTTTGCACCAGAGTCAAATAATACTTTAGCAAAGACATCATTAACTAAAAACGTACCAGCTATGACATCCGGAATCATCTTGGCTTCATCTGCAGTTAGAACAAATGCTCTAGCATTTTTAGTGTTCCTGTTGTTCACAGCTGGAGCCAATTTTGGGCAATTTGGCCTGATATGACCTTTCTCTCCATAGTTGAAGCATAGTCCATTACTGGATTTTCTTCTGCAATCTTCTTCCTTGTGTCCCGACATCTTGCAGAAATTGCAAAGAGTGGAGCATTTTCCCGAATGCTTTTTCTTGCAGACCTTGCAGAATGGTGCAGAGGTAGAACCCATATTCCTACGATTGTTAAGTTTTTCCTCTGTTCTTCTTCTCTACTACGGATTAATTCATATGTCAAGGTATTCGCTAGTTCTACAGCTTCTTCTATAGTTTGAGGTCTAGCTGCCTTTACTACATGTCTAATCTCTCCAATTAATCCCCAGATGTAACGGGAGATTAATACCGGCTCTGGTGATGCTAGGGTTGGTACTATTCTAGCATATTCAAATAATGTGGTAGTATAACCCTTACTATCTACCCCGGTCATTCTTAAGTTTAGGAATTTATTTGCTATTTGTTCCTTTTCATTGGGAGGGCATAATTTCCTTTCTACCATATTCTTAAATTCTTCCAATTCCATGTTGTATACCCTATCACTTCCTCATGACTGGAGGATAGTGTTCCACCATTCTAAGGCTGAGTTCTTAAATAGATTGGAAGCAAACATTATCTTGTCCTCCTCCGCACATTTACTTATTTTCAGAACAGCCTCAGTCTTTTCTATCCAGCGTAGAGCTGTAATAGGTTCTTCATTGCCCGAGAATTCTACTGGTTTGAAGGACCAGAATTCTTTGTAAGAACAACCATAAGGCACGGTTCTTCTCCTTTTGGGAATGGGCACTTGAAGTACAGGGCCATTGTTCACGCTGTTTTCTGGTTCAATTGGTCGCTTACTGCTATGCTTACTTTTATTATGCGCTTCTTGAATCGTTTGAATAATAAATGGCATTGCATCTATGATTCCTTGTGCCACTATGTGTTGAACGACACTATTATCCATTTGGTTTCCATTGTTATTGATGCTTGGATTCTCATTAACCACGTTAATGTTACTCTGGTTATCGTTATTCAGATTTCCTTGTTTTCCTTCGTCAGCCATCTGAATTTTAAACAATTACCCCATATTAATATCACAAAATAATATTTAATATAGTCAATCACATGACACGCATTTTTGCCAAAAGCGTCGATCATTGCGACTTTACTCTATTCATCTATATACTAGGCATCTATTACACACCAGTACTGAAATAAAATTTACAATACCAACAGAAAGAAAATTACACTAATAGTAGTAGGCATCCATACACACATATTTTATTTTATTATTATTATTATTATTATTATTATTACTACTACCGTTTCACCATCACATTCACGGATATGGATTCATCCAGAAATCCATATTGCGTTCGTCGTATTTCCATACGAGTCGCTCTCCCACCTGACTCATTCGTTCACTACTTTCTAAAATTTCCTCATCAAATGTCCTAAGTTCCTGTACGTTTTCTGCACTCATTGGGGGTGCAGGTTCTAGGACTGGGTTCGGAATCTAGGGTGCGGGTTCCTGATATGGGGGTGTAGGTGCCTCGAATCGGTAAGGATCTTCTAAAATTTCCCTAATGTATTCATCGTGGAAATAGGGATCTAAAGGATCCAAATCTAGGTAGGTTCCTACATTCTGTATGGGTGTGTCTTCATGTATCGGGTAGCGTTGCACATAGTCCCTAACGTCGTCCCACCAGGGGTCGTAATTTGGGTCTAGGGGTTTGGTGCTGGTACCCTAGGGATTTCTTCTGGATTGAAGTCATGCATTTCTACTTGATTTTCAGGGTTTTCTATCTCCATCGGTTGGTCAGGGATTGGTGGCTGTGATTGGGGTGCTATTATTTGCTCCAAATTAGGGCCAGCTGCAGTGGTGGCTATGATGTGAATATTGGCTATACCCCTATTTATCATGTCCTGGGCATAGGCATCTGTCTCTCTCTTGGCTGCGGCTAGTACTCTCTCATCTTGTAACTTTTTCATACGTTTTCTACCCTCGTGCGCCCCTTGACTGAACCATCCCCTCTTTTTCTGAGGAAATGGCTCTTCTGACTGAGCCTTAAACACAAAGATTCCTTCTTCCGTATCAGCAGAGTACCCTGAGAGGGCAGGCTGAGAAGAGGAGGTGCCTTCGCTTCTAGGCGAACCAGACAATTGACGGTATGCGTCAGATGGTCCTTGGTCGCTCATACTGTAAACTAACAGATAGTCAAATAACACATAACAATAAATACACTTATGCATGTATTTCTGTAATTTATTTCCTAATACTTTACATTTTGTTGTCAGCAGAACACCTCTGTGGCTGAATCAGTGGCTTAGCTCTGATACCACCTCCTGTCGCAACCCCCGATCCCTAATCCCTGGGAACGGGCGGCCGCGAGCGAGTTTCGGTGGTATCGCGTATTGTCTAATTTGGCAGCGGAATTTACATAAGGACCGTAGTTAGGAAATGTTTGATCAGAGTAAAATACCACCATTTAGATATAAATAAACATATTGGGATGAAACCCAAGTTTTTATTACAAGCTAAATTATAAGGATAAATCCCATTTTATTTGAATTAAAACGCCTTCTTTATTTAGGTAACTTTTATAGCCACTTTTCCAAGCCTTCAGTGCTGTCCAGCTGGCTTCTATTTGGCTTTCACATTGTGTTACCTGAAACGCGTTTTAAAAACATTTGTCAGTGGGAAATACTGGTGAGTGAATCCCAGTTTAATCAAGAAACATTAATTTAATTTAAACAGTATTGAGGGCGATTACAATGTTTATATCTACCCAATTACTCATTCAGTACTGTCAATCCTGATTGGTGGGTCATATTACACATTGGCTAACTCTTCGTCTAATGGAAACGTTACTCACATTTTGTATACAAAACCCCAACATACCGGCAGTAATCGTAGAATTACAAAGACTCAATCACTGCTAAATTACATTGTAAATTAGTTAAGGTTTTGTAAAAACTGTTTACAAAAAGGAGATTACTCACATTGCTGTCTTAGATTTTTCGTAAGGGTTTCCTGGTGACAATCTATAATGTACACAAATGTACATGCGTTAGTATAATAACTCATTTTAACATTAGTAATACCCTCCCCGAGACGGCATTCCAACGACTACGTCGGGCAGAACCCCAACAGCCATTACGGAACCCTAGATCAATCGGGCAGCGTATCGAATACGTATCCAGGGGTTATAATACTTACAACGGAGCAGAACTTTGCTATATAGGAGGGTATAATACCCGACTATAATGCCTATAATCAGAAATTCACGTTTAGAAAGAAAGATTTGAGCGATTCTGAATGAAACCCGATGGCCTGCTTATATAGGTGCTGAGTCTGGTTCTCTCGCGGCCCGCGTAACACAAGAGCAGGGCCTACGCGGCCCCTGTTGACCCCAGGTCAATGCGTAGGTGATCCGGGTCATCAGGTAGGTTCGCCGGGTGTTGGGCCACGTGGCCGCACCGGGCTGCGCCACCTTTTAAGTTCACGCGGCCCGTGTAAGGGTTGGGCTTAGGCTTACGCGGCCCGCCTCAGACCCAAAAACCTGATTTTTAATTATTTTTATTAATATTTAAAGTATTCAGGGTCCGTTTTCACGTATGGGTGTATTTAGGGACATATTAGAATATTTTAAAATATTTTAGGGCGTCGGAAAATATTTGAGGGTGTCGGTTTTCTTGAGGATTGTTATATACATGGACTTACTTTTTACACTCAAAAGATGAGACTGCAGGCATTCTGCAAGACTTTGTGAAATAGGTTGAAAATTAGTTTGACCTTCCAGTAAAAATCTTCAGAAGTGATAATGGCACAGAGTTCAGGAACAAGGAGTTAGATGATTTCTGTGTGTCAAAAGGAATTGTGAGACAATACAACATTCCAAGAACACCAGAACAAAATGGGGTTGTTGAAAGAAAGAACAGCACCTTGATTGAGGCTGCAAGAACCATGCTTGCTGATTCAGGTTGCCATTAACTTTTTGGGCAGAGGCAGTAAACATTGCTTGCTATGTCCAAAACAGAGTTTTCGTCAACCCTAGGCATCAAAAGATTGCCTATGAACTGCTGTATAAAATAAAGCCATTGATTTCATATTTCAAGGTTTTTGGTTGCCCATGCTTCATTTTAAACTTAAAAGATTCTATCTCAAAGTTTGCAGCCAAAATTGATTGTGGTTATCATCTGGGATACTCAACCACTGCTAAGGCCTACAAAGTGTTTAACACAAGGACCAAAACAGTGGAAGAGACTTTGAATGTAAAGTTCAATGAACTTTCATCAATGAAAATCCCAGCAAACCCTGCAGAATTGTTTGATCTTGATAAATTTACTTTTGAAAATACTGCTGTGAAGACTAACAGTGCAGGTCCATCAAAAGATTCAACATCAGACTATGGGTATGAAGTCATCATTCCTCAACAAAGGTCTGTCTCAATGGAAGAGCAGCAGATGTTCAAAACAGCTGTCAAAGCTCAACCACTGCTACCTCAATGGTTGTTGATCAAAGTAGCCCTTTAACCCCTGCTTCAACATCATCAAACACTGTTGACAGTCCTCCATCAGTGGATAAAAGTCAACATGTCTTCACACCAGTTCCACCAATTCCTCCACCTCCATTTGAAGCCACTGCTGGATCATCAAAGTTACCAGCAGTGGTTAGCTCAGATGATTCACATATGTAGCCTTCACCATTAAATGCCATTGTCCCATATCAAGGAGATTTAATCTTCTTGAAATCTCATCCACCTGACCAAATCATTGGCAACATCAATGAAGGGGTGCTCACAAGAAGTCAATCCCAAAACATTTGTCTTTTTACTGGTTTCCTATCTCTCCATCAGCCAGTCAAGTACCAAGAGACACTAAAAGACAACAGTTGGGTAGAAGCCATCTCCAACAATTCAAAAGACAACAAGTATGGGAACTTGTACCACTGCCAGAGGGTGTAAGTCCTATTGGCACAAAGTGGGTCTTCAAAAACAAAACTGATGAAAGGGGCATTGTTGTCAAGAATAAAGCTAGGCTTGTGGTTCATGGGTTCAGACAAGAAGAGGGCATTGACTATGATGAAACATTTGCCCTTGTAGCAAGACTTGAAGCTATCAGATTATTTCTAGCCTTTGCTGTCAACCACAAAATCAAGGTGTATCAAATGGACATTAAATGTGCATTCCTCTATGGTAAGATTCAAGAAGAGGTTTATGTCTGTCAACCTCCAGGATTTGAGGATCCATTTAATCCAAATCATGTCTACAAGCTAAATAAAGCTTTGTATGGTCTGAAACAAGCACTAAGGGCCTGGTATGAAACTCTTTCCACTTTACTACTATCCATTGGTTTCACAAGAGGTAAAATAGACAAAACATTGTTTTTAAAATGGAGAGGAAAGGATTTGATGATTGTCCAGATTTATGTGGATGACATCATCTTTGGAAGCACATGTAATAAAATGTGTGAAGAGTTTAGGCAACTCATAACAGCTGAGTTTGAAATGAGTGCAACGGGTGAGCTCCAGTGCTTTCTTGGTCTCCAAGTAAGGCAACTCCAAAATGGCACTTTTATCCATCAAGGCAAATATGCCAAAGAACTTTTAAAGAAATTTGAGATGGATGATTGTAAGGCATGTAGTACACCTATTGCAACCAATAAAATAGTCATGTCTGATGAGAAAGATGAGTTGGTTGATCAAACTTTATATAGAAGCATGATAGGATCTTTATTGTACCTAACTGCATCTAGGCCAGACATCATGTTTGCAACATCTGTTTGTGCAAGATCCCAGTCAGCCCCAAGAAAGTCAAACCTTATTTCTATAAAAAGGATATTCAGATACCTCAAAGGTGGTCCCACACTTCGTATCTGGTATCCAGCTGATGGTAAAATTGAGTTTCAGGTTTCTCAGATAGTGACTTTGCTGGATGTAACAAGACAAGGAAGTCCACTTCAGGAGGGTGCCAATTCCTAGGCAATTGCTTAGTGTCTTGGCAAAGCAAAAAGCAAGCAGTTGTTTCCATATCCACTGCTGAGGCAGAGTATATAGCTGCTGCAAGCTGTACAGCCCAACTGCTTTGGCTTCAAAATCAGTTGCTGGATTTTGGTATCACTGCTTTAAAGACACCACTCATGTTGGATAGCCAGGCAGCAGAAAATATCATCAAAAATCCAGTTTCCCAATCAACCACCAAGCACATTGACATCAGACATCACTTTGTGAGGGATTTCTATGAAAAATGTTTGATTTCTCTGCACCATGTTCCAACTAAAGATCAGCTGGCAGATGTGCTAACCAAAGCATTAGACACATCCACCTTTGAAAGCTTAATCTCTAGGATTGGCATGCTAAAGATGGAATAAGAGGCACAATCCTGTTTTTTCTATGAATAAAAGCATTAAAATGTTTTCAGAAAATCAAAAATCTATCCTTAAAAATAGCTAAAAATGAATTTTTCATTAGATCCTTAAAAGTCTGCCATAACCACTATTTTGTTCAAAAGTTTGTTCTACTTAAAAGTCTGTCCACTGCTGAAAGTCAACCCCTGTTCTCTCATTTCCTTGATAAGCACTGTTGTTCAAAATCAGAGTTTTATCCACTGATAGTAAAAATCACCCACTGCCTTCATTTGTTACCGTTACAACCACTGATCTTATTCCATCAGTGGTTTTCATAAAAACACTTGTCCTTCATTTCATCAGGGGTTGTCACGTGGACAGTACATAGTGGTCAGATCTTTTGTAACCGCTGCCACGTCAGCATTCGCTTTTTCCTTTGTAAAACCCTCTTCAAAACCCAAACAGGGTTTTACTGTCGAATCGAATTCACAAAAATTCCTTTCTCAAAGCAGTTTCCGTCTCCTTCTCTCAAATCCTTCATCGATCTTCTTCTCCAAAATGACAAAATCAAAGTCATCTGTGAAATCCACTTCAAAATCATCTCCTAAAAAGGCCACTCAAATGGCTACCACACCCATAGAAATACCATACAAAGCTCCTCAAAATTATCTGGTTCTCCTTACAAAACCAGGCACCACCGATACCTTCGATTCCATCAATGACACTATGTCTGCATCAAAGAACAAAATTTTGTTAACAGCAGATGCTCCAATTATCTGAAAACCCAGAGAGAATTTTGGAAAAATGTTACTCTTGAAAAACAAGGAGAAACCTTCATAGCCATTAACTCTTCTCTAATGGGTAAAGCAATCAAAATCACACCACAATCCATCTCGGAAGTCTTTGAACTCAATGATCAGCAAGGTAAAACTTCTTTTCCCAAAAACGAGTTAAAAACTGATTTCCTTGAAAGGGGGTATGCAGATACAATAAAAAAGGATGCCTTACAAAAAGGTAATTTTCCACCTGCAACAAGATTTTTGTTCCATACCCTGTTAATGTGTGTTTCAAACAAAACAACTTCTTTTAATGAGATACCATTAAAGATTCAAAACTTGGGATATGCTATTCTCCAAGATGAAAAATTCAATTACTCCCAGGAAATCTTTAATGATTTAGTTAAAAATGTTGATAAAAAGCCATTCTTACTTTTTCAAGGATTTCTAAGTTATTACTTTCAAAAGAAATTTGGTAAGGATGATGCTCATGTAATAAAACAAGGTGACTCTTTTCAAATAAACAGCTTAACTGTTGAAACTTTCACAAGAATGTCAACACCTTGCAAAACACAAGCAGAGGTCCCTAAGCAGAATTTAGCAGCTACCACTGCTCCTCAGGTATCTGCTGCTGAGCCTACTGCTCTAGGTGATCATAGCAGCAAAACAACTGCTTTGAAACCCACACCTAAAATCACCAAAAAGCCAAAACAAAAGAAAACTCAAAAGCCTCCCAAACCTACCAAAAAGGCAACTCTGGAGGATGAGATAGCAGAGCAACTGCTAGTGACAGAACAAAAGTCACAAGAAACCACTGCTGCTACTTCCTCATAGCAGTTGGTAAAAATATCTCAACCTTTGCCTCAAACTCTTCCTGCTTCTTCTCAAAAAGAACAGGTTTTACATATAGGGACACCACAATATGATGCTCTGTAATCACTTGCTTCCATCATCCACAGCCCAATGCCCGGGACCAATTCTCTTTCTACACCCAACCTCACCTCCACAAATTCCCCCACAGACAAAAATATTGTTGGATGCTCTTGATCTGAACCAGGCACAAACCAGTCCTTCTCAATCACTTGTCAATGAGAACATACCTCAACAAGTGATTGGGTCTGATGTATCAATCATTGCTAACCCACCAACAACACCTGATGAGGTTACACCCCTTAAGTTACAAGTAACTCTTGGTGGTAATCCAAGTGAAGCAGCCACTACAAGTGCTGAATCCACTGGTTTGCATTTGGACAGTGGTTACATCAATAAGACTTCCTTGGAGGCAAGTTCTTCTCTGAAAACACTTGTGTATTTAGTTTTCACTGGGTCACTAAAAAGTGTCTTTCAATTTGAAGGAAGAAGTCCCCAGTTCCAAGACGAAGGGGCATCAGTGGATTATTTCTGGAGTACACTCCCTGAATCAACCATTGTTACAACCACTGTAAGTGGGGAATCAGATGATCCCATTAAGTTGGGTGATGGTTTAATGTACCGAGAATTGACTGACATAATTGACAAACTGGATACTTCTGTTGCAGAAATTAAAGATATGCTGCAACAGTTGTTGAAAGTTCATAAGGTACCAACCACTGCTGCTCCAGCTCAAGCACCTGCACAACCTGCACCTGTTGCAAATGAGTTATGGAACTTATTTCAACCACTGCTCCAACAACAAAGACAATTGGCCGATCAGCAGCATGAGATACATGTCCAAAAGCTAAGAAACATGATGGAGTCTAGGTTTAAAGATACCCAAGCTGACATCAAGGCTATAAAGGCCCACATCCTGAACACCACTGGCACTGCTCCTCCCATTGTTCTCTTTATTGATAACCCACCACCAGATAATGACAAAAAGGGGGAGAAAATCAAGCAGTGGAAGAAGAAGGGAATTGAAGATGGTCTTTATGTTGAACCAGAAAAGGATAGCATGACTAAAGACATTCCCTTGCCAGATGGTAGTAAAAAGATTGACGTTACCACAAATGCACTTGCTGAAGCAAAAGCAAGTGTAAAAAGGGATAGAGAGGCTAAGGATAAAGCCAGGTGGGAACAGGAGAAAAGAGCTTTTATGGAACTGAATGTGCAGGGTCTTTCTGAACCTATGGATGATGAAAATCCTAAGGTTGAAAAGAAGAAGCCCATTAGACAAGTGAGGCAACCCAAACACACACCATCCAGACCCACAAAGCATGCTTCCAAACCACCTTCCAAAGGCTCCAAACATCAAACTTCCACCCAAACAGCTGTTGTAACTCCTGTTGTATCAACAACTGATGATACTTCAGTAGTTTCAACAACTGCTAGCCAAACACCTGCCATCACTTCAACACACACCACTTCAATACACACCACTTCAATACACACCACAACCACTGCCTTACCACCACTACCAAAAATCACCTCACCACCTAAAACAACTTCACCACCATCATCACCTCCTGCTAAAAAGCAGAAGATAACAGATGTTACAACATCTGTTGTAATGGCAACAGTGGTTGAAACACCAGTTGTTTCAACAACTGTTAGTCAGCCACCTTCCACCACTCAAATCACCACTTCACAACCATCCAACACACCACCAACCTCTCCTAAACAAAAAAGGAGAAGGATAATTTTGCCTGATGATGAGTCTCCATCACCACCACCAACATCTTCACAACCTCTTTAACTTGTCAATATTCCAAACCCTGCTCCTCTCTCCTCAGCCCTAGTTCAACAACAAATCAGTGCCATCACACCAGCAGGATTTCAATATCCTCTCGAACTTATAGCAGTCAGAGAAGAGATGAAATCTTTCTACTATGAGGATGATCCTGCTAAAAGGAGTTTACCATCAGTTGAAGGATATCCTAGGCCTAACAACATTGAAGAATACTTGGAAGTTAAGGCTCAACAGGCAGAAGATATCTCCAAAAGAAACTCACAAGGAAAAACTAACAAAGAAATTCAAAGGCATTATCAATTTCTACTCACACAAGTCAGATCCTTGGAGCAGTTTGCTAAGAATGTTTGTCAACAGATATCAGAAAGAGCAGATGAGTCATTGAGAAAAGATTACCTTGACAACATTATGGCATACAAGAAATACAAGGGGGAAAAATACTTGTATAAAGATTGGACCATTCCTGAGCTTGAAAGTGAAGCAGTCAAGATTCAAGACATGATTAAAAACAAGGTCAAACACACTCCTCCTGATTGGGCAAAGTACAAAAAGAATGTACCTGAAAAGACATTGGAGCTGAAGAGAATGAAAGAGGAATTGATCACTGCTGAATTTGGGTCAAAGAAATAAGTGATGAGGTGGAAAGAAGACAAAGTCAGGGTCACTTATAAGAAGTTGGAGGAATTAAGGAAGAAAAATCCAAAAATTCCACAAAAACCTGACTATCCTAAAGCAGAGGTTTCAACAAGACCACCAAAGCTGCAAATCAGGAGATCTACTGCTCCAGCTAGTGCTGCCACCTATAAAAGAAGACAACAAAAACAGTTGGATGCTGAAACAGTGAAAGAATTAATGGAAGGAGATGACCTTGTAAAAGAGGGTATTAAGAAGATGATAGCAGAAACTCTTGGATTGAATCAACCTGCAAGCACTGCTCAGTCAGTCATCACCAGGCCAGCATCACCAAACTCCTCATCTAATAAAAATCTCCCAAGAAACCCACCAGACTCAAAAGTACTAAAGTGGAAAACTGACAAACAGACCCATGTACTGACTATGATCAAGTCTAGTGGAGAAGTGAAGAAAATAACAAGGGAACAATCACTTGGCCTAAGTATTGAAGATTTGCAGGATCTCCTTGATCTTCCACTTTGCAGGGATGAAGATGACACAGATGCCTTAGACTTTGAGTTACAACTCAAAGGGAAAATAAGGGAACTGTTGTTGAGGCAATAAAGATCTACAAATAATGAAGGGTTTTGGCATTATCTGTTCCAGGGGGAGATTGTTGGGATTGAACCTGTTGGTGCATACGTTTGTCGACTTCGTCTTGTATCGAGTCTAGTATTAGAATTGTTAGATCAGGGCACGTTGTACGAGAAAATTGGAGGTTTTAGGGTATATTTAAACTAATTTCGCTTGAAGTGAGTGATTTCGCTTGAAAGAGACTTGTGCATTTTCAAGCGAAATCAACATGAGTGATTTCGCTTGAACTGACACCTAGTAAACTTCAAGCGAAACCCCAGCTCTATAAATAGGACATAAGCGAAATCATTTGTAATTTTCATTGTTCCGGTACCGAAGTGCTACCGACGCGTCGTTTGATCTGTATTGCTTTCATATTCAATAAACTAGACGATTAATAGTGAAACAAGCTGTTTTTCACATCTGTTTCTTAGTTTCCGCCTCTGAAACAGACTAGAGTTCTTCTGAACGACTCGTTTGGGTCACTACTCGATCCTACAAGTTGTATCAGAGCTCAGGAAGAAGAGTTCTTGCCAAAACAGTCGTTTTTCTGACTTCTACACCTTCTTTTCGAAATTGAACAAGTTTTCACGGTCAAAAAGTTTTGAATTTCACATATTAAGTGCGAAACTGTGTTTTAAGTAATCCTTGAAAGAATTGGACATTAATTCGGCTTAAAACTGGTAAAAATACTTTATTTCGCTTGAAAACAGATCGCTAAAATGACGTCAGCAGCATTTCAAGCGAAATCAGAAGGTTGATTTCGCTTGAAAACGTGGTTTCGCTTGAAATTTGATCTTATTTGGCTCGAAATCGTGGTTTCGCTTGTATTGTCGTTTGATTTCGCTTGATATTACTTGTTTTCGCTTCAGTGGGTGATTTCGCTTGAGCAGTTTCAAGCGAAATTAGGTGATTTAGCTTCAAAGAGGTGATTTCGCTTCAGATAGTTATTTCGCTTGGATCAGTATTCTGCTTGAACTTCTATTTTTGTGAAAAATTTTCCAAAACATGGACGAGGATTTTTACAAAGATGCTCCTGTTACTGCTGCTGAAACTTTATACAGTGAGAATGAAACGGGAGCTCATCAGAAACCACCAAAACTGATGTACATTGAAGATTTCAAAGGGTGGCAGAATCGATTTGAGAACTGGGTGCAAGCTTATAAGTTTGATGCGTGGTGTTCTTTGGAGAAAGATTACGAAAAAACGAAAAATGAACGTGGGCTTGAAAAGGGTTTCAGTGATTTTACAGAGATTGATAAGTTGAAATATACTAGTGAGAAAATGATGATCAGTATTCTTCAACAGGCAATTAAAGAAGACATTTTTGTTTTGCTCCAATATAATGGTACAGCTAGATCAATTTGGGAAGCTTTGATTCAAAAGTTCAAAGGAAGTGCAGATATGATTAAAAACAGAAAGGCGTTACTGAAGAAATCTTTTGATATGTTTGTAGCTTTTGATCTTGAAACAACAAAACAGACCATTGACAGATATTGTCATCTTGTTTTGGAAATGGGAAGATTGGATATAAAGAAAGAAGATGAGGAATGGGTTGATAAACTTGCTGATGCACTACCACAGCATAAATGGGGAACTTATTTGATGATTGTGAAACACTTAAGGAAGTCTCAGAGTATGAATTTGGCACAGTTTATTCAAAAGATTGAAGAACATGAGTTGGATATTCAGAAAACTACAATCATGACGAATCCAAATGCTAAACAAGAGGTCAGTTTGTATTATAGAGGGAACAAGTTTGAGGCTAACCCCAGCCCTAGTCCAAAGATCCAAACTGGTTTTAGTGCTGACATTTCATCTGGAACAAAGGGTAGTAATGTGACACAGAGTGGTGGATTCTCATCTTCATATTCAAGCTTTGATCCAAATCATACAACATCAAGTTCTCAACAACAGAATTCAACAAATCTTCAATGCAATGCCAGTTTGAACATTCAAAATGGTCAGAATTTGTCTCCAGAAATAGCCAAGCAACACATGACATCACTTGTTGCTATGCTAGAATCGTATGAAGGTTTGATTGCTGGCAAGATTGGAAATCCGATGCTTACAAAAGAAGATTATAACCAAATTGATGTAGAGGAACTTGAATTGATGGATGTGAAGTGGTGTTTAGCTAGTGCTTGTCGGAGGGCAGAAAAGTTTCAACAAATTACTGGTAGAGATGAGTTTCGAGGAATGGCTACTTCTCCTTTGGGATTTGATAAATCAAAAGTTACATGTTTCCGGTGTAAAGGAAAGGGTCATTTTAAGAGAGAATGTAAAAACCAAGAAGCAACTGAGAATCAAGAAAAGAACAATTATTATCAGAAATCATTTTTTCATCAAGTTGCTCAACAACCGCAAACTGCACCTGCTCGTGCTATTGAAGATGGAAAGAAGAGAGCTTTACTTATTCATCAAGATGATGAAAAAGTTGCAGAGGGTTTTAGTTGGGACAAATACATACCTGGTTCAGCTCATGTTGCTAGAATTCTGGGTGAAGATAAGACTAGTGAGAAAAGAATCCCGATTTTTCCAGATCTTGGAAGTGATGTGGATACCGATGATGAAGAAGAACATCTTAACAGAGCTAGAAAAGACATAGATCCTACTAGTTTTAATTTGTTTTTTGCAGATAAAGTTGAGTTGCTGTATCAGAAGAAGATTGCTAGATTGAAGAAAGAACTGGAAGTAGTAAGAATGCTAGCTGATGAAAAGACAAATACAGAAGCTGGAGAAGCAAATGTTGAGTCAGCAACTGAGAAAGTGATAGAAAAAATCATTGAAGTAGAGAAAGTGGTGGAGAAAATAGTTGAAGTCGAAAAAATAGTCGAGGAAGAAAAAATTGTTGAAATAGAAAAAATTGTTGAAGTTGAGAAACTCATTGAAGTTGAGAAGACTGTTGAGGTTGAAAAGATAGTTGAAAAAATGGTTGAAGTTGAAAAACCATGTTTGAAGTGTTTAGAGTCTTGTACACAATGTGAGGAGAAAGATAAGAAGATTGCTGATTTGGAGAAGATTAAAGAAGACTTACTGTCCGATGTGAAGTATGTGAAGGAGTCATATGATGTTCTGAATAGAACTGTTGATAGTCTGAAAAAGACAAATTTAGAAGTTGAAACTGCTCAGATGAAGATGAATGCAACCTTAATGAAAAAGCAAAAGGTCATCAATGAGTATATTGAAGATTGTGCAAATCTGAAGAAGGAGTTGGAACTTGAAAAGATTGAGAGTGAAAGGATTAAACGATAACTGTTGAGTTATACTACTTATGACTATTTGATTGATCGTGTTTATCCTACTGTTGCAGGTCTTGAAGCATTCATGGAGAAAAAGACTGAAGATACTGATACTGGTAAGAAACAAAGTGTCAAGTATAACAGATGTCCGCCCCCGATCCATGAAAGTTATTCTCCCAGGAATCCTAACGAGGAGCGTCTAAAAAGGCAGTCAACATCAAGTTAAAGTCTGAAATCATTGATGAATTACCAGACAATATCGAAGTTACATTCACAGCGTCTGACACTGATCATGAGTCTGAGTTATTAAAGAAAGTGGTCGATCAGCTGTTAGATATGGATGAAGAGTCAAGACCGGAGTCTAAATCTGAAAGTTCGAGTTCGTCAGAAAAGAGTCCGAGTTCACCGATTAAAAGGGTTTACAATAAAGAATTTCTGTTATCAAAATCTAATTTGAATGATGGATCAATCAAAGTGGCTTATACTTTGAATGATTCAGACAAATTATATTCTGATGAGGAATTTCCAGTAAGAAGTGTCAAAACTGAAATGATCAAACAGGTTTTCAAATTAACAGAAATTAATATTTCTGAAATAAAAGATTTAAATCTTCATGAAAAACCTAAAAAGTACACTTCAAGAGTTCAACAGAGATTGAACAAGAAAAAGGGTTACAGTTCTGGTTCAGGTTATCGAAAGAAACCTAACCATAACGGTAATTTCAGAAAACAAGGTCTTGGTTTTAGTTCTTCAGAAAATTATAAAAATGAGAAAAATTATAAACCAAAAACAAAATTTGTTTCAGGAGGAAGTTCTGAAGATGAACAGAAGAAACCAATCTCGAAACAGTCAAACCAAGAGTTTCTTGCTGAGGTAAAGAGGAATGTGAAGAAGTTTGTTCAAAGAGTTGATGGAAGAACTTGCTTTAAGTGCCAAAAAGTTGGACATATTGCTTGGAATTGCCAACAGTCCAACAACACAAAACAGGAAGTTACTTCTAACTCAAAACTGAAAGAAAAACTTGTATTTGAGAAGAAACAATCAACTGAGAAATCGAAAGTGTTTGAGAATTCAACTTCCGAAGAAGGTGAAAGTTCAAAACGTTTTTACAAAAGAAGAGTTGATTTAAACAAACAAAAATGGGTTGTAAAATCTGAAAGAAGTTCTGACAATGAATCTGATTCCATAAAATCAGAGGAGTCATGTGTTGAGAAAAAGGTTGATAATTTTGTTCCTGAGTTGAACGAGGAAAATTTTCCGCCATTGTCGAAAGATAATCTAAAATCAAAAGGTAGATTTGAGATATCTGGTCAATTCTTTGCTGATAAGAAAGAATTTGATGCTGAAAAGGTGTTTAATAGAAATGTTAAACATGTTTTTGGAAAGATGGTTGACAGGAAAGGGAAGGATGCTCAAGAATTTTACAAATCAAAATGTTGGTGGGACAGATGTTTGCCACCAAAATCACCGAAGGCTGGTCAGGCTTGGGTGACATCATTTTCACCATAAATTCCTGACTTGCCGGAGCTCCCAAGTTCGTAAGTGTGGAGCAGGAATCGACATCATTCTTGAAAGGTTTGATTGGTAAATCTATAGGTGATAGCTTTATAATGTTATATTTTGATTTACAAGTGGTTTAAGTTGATAAGTGAACTTTCAAGAGGTTGAGGAAAGTCTTTCACTTACAAGTGGTAAATTAAGGATATTAAATTGTACTTGTTTTTCCTGCATATGATTGAGAAACAACGTGTTGAATCCCTAACTTACAATTGGTAAAATCAACAAAACTTATTTTTCGGAAAATCCATTTGATTAAAACAAACTTAAGTGTTTTGAAATCACAATGGGAAAATAGTTTGTTGTAAGGGGGATTTCTGATTGTTTATGCCAAGTGGATGGCGATTTGAAGTGATTTGATATCAGTTGTCGCTTTGCGTGTATAGTTTGTTTTCAAATTTCCTTTAAATGGTTTTGCATTTTAGGGGGAGTAAGAAATTTTCAGAAAATCCAAAAACATTTGAAAATTTGAAAAAGTCAAAAACATGATAAAATAAAAAATGAGTTTTGTTGTATAAAAGAGGAAATGATAGTACATCAGTGGACTATCACAACATGCTAAAGAAATGGAAAGTTAAAAATGTGATAAACAATCTCACTGTGGATGTGCCAGTAGGTTTTTACACATTTAGTAGATTGTTTTTAAGATATAAACATAAATTTCAAACTTGCTTATCTCGTGGGGAACATTTCTTGGATATATGGGTAACCCCCGAAATCTTGTTTGAAGGACCCCTCTTTCTGAGATACTAGATCTTTATGCTTAGTGATATCTGGGGTATTATCCCGGGACTTTTGATTTTGCGGAAGCAATGGCCTAGTCCCCGGAGAATACTTTACGCTTGCGTGAAATAAAAGCCTACCCTCAGCATAAAAAATGATGAAACATTGAAAAATGCTAATCATGTGCTGTTGAAGAAAAGATCCTCTAAAGGGGACCCACCAAAAGTCGAGTCGTCATCTCTCTGCTGAACGGAAGTTCTGACCTGAGCTCTCACGGTTTTGCAATTAACCCCTTACAGATATCATCTAGGTATACTCATATGTAAGACTGAATATTGGGATTTAGATACGGGGGTATATTCTGAGGTGGGACACGCGAATAAGTTTAAGTCTCTAAAACATTAATCTCGTATCTTGAAACAGTTGAACTTTGTGTGAGAATTTAAGTAGATCAATATACTTACAATCTAAGTGAATCGTTTAGAACATAAAATGTTTAAAGCTTAACGGTGTTGGTGATTTGTTTCAAAAACTGATATGATCCTCTTACACAAACTCACAAAAATATTGTATGTAAATACTTATTTACCGCATTTTGTTTTTGTTATATTAAAAAATTCAAAAAGATTTTCGGTGTGTTTTAGTATAAATTTTTGAAAAATTCAAAAAGATTTTAAAAAACTGATGTTGAAAAGCTGATTTTCAAAATTCCGAGTGCTATACATGATGAACAAGGTTTGGGAAAATTTGTTTGAAGATGTTTGAAATGAAAAATGATATACATCCAAGTGATTCATCAGTTACTTATATGATAAATCTTTTTATTTGATACTTGAAAATGTTGTGTTAAGTTTGTATCTTCAAGTGATTAATAGGGTTTCTAAGTTTGTTATATCTTATCTTTTATGAAACTTATGTTTTGGGTAGAGGATTTGCAGGAGAGCCTGGTTGCGTTGCTTGAATCTGAAAATAGCCAGACTTCGATCCCAGTACAAGTTGAGGGGGAGTCTGAATGACAAAGAGCCAGGTTCTGATCCTGAAATTACTGATGCTGATGAATTTAATGGATCAAGATAAGCTGATAGGAGTAGAGCCAGGGTTTGTTCCTGGGCAATACTAGAGAAAAAAAAAAGAAATTGGAGTAAGGAATGAGCCAGATAGAGATTCTGGAAGCCCGAAGACTGATAAAGATTCAAGATGTTGAAGACTCGACACTTAAGACTCGTCAACATCCGAGGGGGAGTCTGTTGGTGCATACGTCTGTCGACTTCGTCTTGTATCGAGTCTAGTATTAGAATTGTTAGATCAGGGCGCGTTGTACGAGAAAATAGGAGGTTTTAGGGTATGTTTAAAGTAATTTCGCTTGAAGTGAGTGATTTCGCTTGAAAGAGACTTGTACATTTTCAAGCTAAATCAACATGAGTGATTTCGCTTGAATTGACACCTAGTCAATTTCAAGCGAAACCCCAGCTCTATAAATAGGTCATAAGCAAAATCAGTTGTAATTTTCATTATTCCGGTACCGAAGTGCTGTCGACGCGTCGTTTGATCTGTATTGCTTTCATATTCAATAAACAAGACGATTAATAGTGAAACAAGCTGTTTTTCACATCTGTTTCTTAGTTTCCGCCTCTAAAACAGACTAGAGTTCTTCTGAATGACTTGTTTGGGTCACTACTCGATCCTACAGAACCCTATCAGAGGAACAGATAATTAAAGCCAAAACCGGATCAGAGCAGTGGATCCGGAATAAGCAGATGTTATGTATACAAGTCTCTCCCCTTGAAAGTGGTTTCAACGTCTGATGACCTCCAATCCACTGATCATTACAACTGCTGACTTACAACTGCTGATCAAGTCAAAGACTGATGAGGACTAAAGCCCTGCTGTTCAATCTACTGCTATGGGTCAAGCACTACTGAATATGTCAAGTACTGCTGGAGTCACAACAGTGGAAGGATTCAGTAGTAGTTTAGTTTGTTTTTATGTAATGTATTGTAATCAGTAGTTAGCATAAGCAATGTTTGTATTAGATCAGTTGTTAGAGTTTGTTAGGAGGCTAGATGTCAGTTTCATGGTGACATCAGCAAAGATGCCACAGTGGTTTGTCCGTGCCTATAAATAGAACAGTACCCTAACCGTTCTATTAGCTCTTCACCATGTTTCTTCCTGTACGAACAAATCACTGTGAGCTCAGGCTGAGGGGGAGTTTGTTACATGCATGCATTGTAATCGTTGATGAAATAAATTCAATCATTCGGTTCTTTGTTGAAAATGTGTGTTGAAAGCAATTCTCCTGATTGATTATGTGCAAAGTTTGTTTCCATTTATATTCCGTTGCATTACTTGTTCATCTTTCATTCTATTTCAAACACAAAACATAATCAATCCAAACTCAGATCCTAACATTATTTTTAATCTTTTCGCACTTTTTATTTGGTTCTGTATTAATGACTTTAATAACTAGTTTCTTATGTTGAAGGTGAGTCTTCCTTATTGTTTGTCCGTGGTGACTTGGCATTATTTTACTGTCTATATAAAATAAAAGATTTTCACCATTCATATCTCCACGGTCTATATGGAGGTATGTTGGCTACCTGGTCGGGGGTTAAGAGAACGGTTTGGTAAGAGTCTTTCCTTGTTCAGTGTATAGATCCTGCAAGGACCTGGGTCAACTTTAGTAGGACCTCCTTCAATACCCACTGGTATTGGATGGCGGGGGTCCGAACTCCTTGATCCCCTCATATGTAAACTACTATTAATACTTTAACCCGGCTACTTAGGACTGTCTCCTTGCTGACTCAGACTACTTAGCCGAGGGTAACGTCACCTCCAAAAGAGGGGCCTACCATAATATGCATTAATAACTTAATTAATTATCTTTCAATAATCCAACCCTTTTGGATTGCATCCTTGCTGACTCAAACTACTGGGTTGAGGGTAACGATACCTTCAGAAGAGGGGCCTACTACTATAACTAAGATAATCTCTTAAAAAGTGCAAAAGTACGGAAATAATCAAAGGTTACACTAAATACGAGTCGGATCCAAGTGATTCATCTTGTCTATCTGTTTTTATTTTATTTTATTTTTCAGCATTTTAGTTAGTTTTATTTTTCTTGTTTAAAGACCTTTTTCTAAACTTTTGATTTGATTAGACGTTGAGGATAAACCGGTACTAAAAGCTCTTGTGTCCTTGGACGACCTCGGTATCTTACCAACACTATACTACGCTCACGATGGGTGCACTTGCCCATATGTGTGTTTAGTGTTAGTAAATTTCGTCTTTTATAAATTTAAAACTTGGCTAAAAAGTGTTAAAGGGCTTAAAATATACAAAAAAATCTATAACACCACACGCACATCAAGTTTTTGGCACCGTTGCCGGGGACACAAGGATTTTAAGAAAGCTTAAAATCGACGGCCTAATCAGTTTTTCAAAACCTTTTTAAAACGCGCGCATTTTTCTACATTTTAGTTAGATTTTGCATTTACAGTACCCTGAACACGGGGCCGTGCTCACTGAACACGCCCCGTGCTCAACGAAACCAGTAACTTTAATTCAAACGCCCAGATACAGAATCTGAACACGGGGCCGTGCTCACTGAACACGGGGCCCTGTCCAGCCTCTGTTTTCGTTTTTATTTTTGTTTCCTGGTCTTGAGACTTTGTTGTGGTCTGCTGAGTGATTCTCATGGATCAATACTCAGGAGGTTACAACTACACCTATGAGGATGATGATTATAGGGAAGACTATTGCACCATTTGTGGTGACCCGCACTCAGTTCAATATTGTGACTTATTTCAACCATCCACTTCATACACCTACTGTCAGGAGCCCAGGTATGAGCCATCAACTTCATACACATCCTATGAAGACCCAAGGTATGAACCTCCTCCCTCATACTCATATTTTGAAGAACCAAAGTATGAGCCTTCATACTCATACTTTGAGGAACCACAATATGAGCCACCACCGTCATATGCTTATTATGAGGAACCATGGCGTGAACAACCCACCTCATATGAGTATTATGAAGAACAAAATTATGACCCTTATCCATCATATACTTACAATGAAAGATAATGGTGTGAACCATCTACTTCCTATGAGTATTATGAGGAACAAATGATCGAACAACCAGATTCGAGCTTTAAGGATCCCGGTCCTTACTCTATCACCGACATAGCCGATAGGATAATAGAAAAAATTAAAACTATCGAACGTTGCATATTAGAATCTCGCGCAAGGGAAGAGGAGTCCCGCGCAAGAGAAGGATTAAATAAAAAAGAGATAGTTGAAAATGTAAAAATGGAAGAACAAATAAGTGAAAAACCGACACATGAGTTAAACAACGAAAAGGGTGAATCCGATAACGTTAAAATTCAATAAGATTCTAATTTTGAAGAAATTAATTTCTTGTCACCTTCTTTCGAAAATCATTGTTTAGTTCCCACTCATGCTAAGTTTTTAAAAGAGTTAAACACTAACACTAAAATTGACGAAACGGTAAGCATTAAGTTAACTAACGATCAAACTTCGCTAAACAAAAGAAGATCCATTTGAAATTAACATTACACCGGTTCCATGTTTTTTTCAAAATTCATTTATTAGCAATATCACAATTGATAAGGATCTTTGTGTTAACATAATGCCAAACTACATTTTCGAAAAATTAAGTATTGGTGATTTTTCTCCACTTCAAATACCCATTTTTCTATCCAATCGGAAAGTAATAAAATCAATCGGTGTAGTTGAGGATGTCTTGGTTCAAACAAATCAAATGGTAATCCCAACCGACTTTGTCATCCTTGATGACGCTCCTCTAGTGTTGGGATGACCCTTTGTAAAAACCCACGAAGCTTTGAAAAACCGGAAGCGCAACAATCTATCTATTCAATTAGGGGCATTTAAAAAGAGTGTCGATCTTGAGCATTCAATGAAATATCCATTCGGCAATAATGACCCCTTAATTGAAGATGAAGATGAACCACCCGATACAAGAGAAGAAATTGACCACTTTGTTGAAGAAGAGGTCGCCATAGAACAAAGTTTTGTAGTTCTTGATCGAAATGAGCAACCAAATAAGGAGTCTCCTAAAGACCCACCTCTTGAGCTCAAAGAACTCCCAAAAGGTTTGGAATATGCTTTTCTCGACAAAGATGGTAAATCACCTGTAATTATTTCATCTAAATTATCTAGCTTAGAAAAAGAAAAATTAATTACACTTTTGAAAAAACACAAAAATGCAATCGCTTGGAAGCTTGTAGATATTAAAGGCATAAGTCCTTCCATGTGCACGCACAAAATTTTAATGAACGATGACTACAAATCGGTAATACAACCATAACGTAGAGTGAATCCAAATGTCCAAGAAGTGGTAAAAAACAAAGTCATCAAATTGCTTGACGCCGAACTTATTTACCCTATCTCCAATAGTCCGTGGGTAAGTCCCGTCCAAGTAGTTCCAAAGAAAGGAGGTATGACGGTATTAACTAATGAAAAGAATGAATTGATTCCAACGAGAACCGTCACAGGATGGAGGGTATGTATAGATTATAGGCGATTAAATGAAGCAACAAGGAAAGATCATTTTCCTTTACCCTTCATTGATCAAATGTTAGAAAGATTATCCGGTCATAAATTTTACTGTTTCTTGGATGGTTTTTCAGGTTACTTTCAAATCCCGATAGCACCCGAAGACCAAGAAAAGACAACTTTCACATGTCCCTATGGAACTTTTGCTTATCGACGCATGCCCTTTGGTCTATGTAATGCCCCCGCAACCTTTCAACGTTGCATGGTGGCCATCTTCCATGATATGATAGAAAAGACAATGGAAGTCTTCATGGACGACTTTTCTATCTTTGGAGATTCATACGACCAATGCCTCGATAACCTTGAGCGAATGCTATCCCGATGTGAGGAGACTAACATCGCCCTTAACTGGGAAAAAAGCCATTTCATGGTAACGGAGGGAATAGTACTCGGTCATAAGATCTCGAGCGAAGGAATGGAGGTAGATTGAGCCAAAATAGACACTATTTCTCGATTACCACCCCCATCCTCCGTTAGAGCTATCAGAAGTTTCCTAGGACATGCCGGATTCTATAGGCGATTTATCAAAGACTTTTCTAAAATTTCAAGACCTCTAACAAAATTACTTGAAAAAGATGCCCCTTTCATCTTTGACAAGGATAGCAATCAAGCATTTCTAGCACTCAAGGAAATGCTAGTCAATGCACCTATCATGATAGCGCCTGATTGGAAATTACCTTTCGAAATCATGTGTGATGCAAGTGACTTTGCGGTTGGAGCCGTCTTGGGACAAAGAAAAGAAAAGCATTTTAACCCAATTTATTATGCTAGCAAAACACTTAACGATGCACAAGAAAATTACACAACAACATAAAAAGAGTTACTAGCTGTGGTATTTGCTTTTGATAAATTTCGTTCTTATCTTGTTCTTTCTAAAACAATAGTCTATACAGATCATGCAGCCATTCGATATCTATTCAAGAAGTGGGATGCTAAACCACGTTTGATTCTGTGGATTCTACTCCTCCAAGAATTTGATATCGAAATCAAAGACAAAAGAGGAGCGGAAAACACCGCAGCAGATCATCTTTCACGCCTAGAAGACCCACTTTGGAGGCAATCAGGGATGAACAAATCAATGAAAAATTTCCAACGGAGTCCCTGGAAATGGTGGAATACCGAGAAGAACCATGGTACGCCGACTATGCTAACTACCTAGCTAGCGGTATAGTCGCAAAAGGTTGGCCACATCATCAAAGAAAAAAATCTTTGCTGATGTAAAGCATTACTTTTGGGAAGACCCTAATCTTTTCAAAATGTGTGCCGACCAACTCATCAGACGATGCGTACATGATAGTGAAGCAAGGAGGATTCTCCGCCATTGTCATGAAAGTCCATACGGAGGACATCATGGTGCCGCTAGTACCGAACGAAAGGTATTTGATTAAGGATTTTACTGGCCAACCATTTACAAAGACGCCCAAAGTCTTGTCAAGACATGTGACGCTTGCCAAAGAACAGGTAATATTTCTTCCAAAAACGAAATGCCACAAAATGGCATTCTTGTTTGTGAAATTTTCGATGTGTGGGGACTCGACTTTATGGGACCTTTCCCACCGTCAAAAGGAAACAAGTATATACTTGTGGCAGTCGATTACTTGTCTAAATGGGCCGAGGACGAGGCACTTCCAACCAATGATGGAAGAGTCATGGTAAGATTTCTGAAAAGATTATTCTCTCGTTTTGGAACACCAAAAGCTTTAATAAGTGATAGAGGTACCCATTTTTGTAATCATCAACTTGAAAAAATCTTAACAAGGTATGGGGACTATCACCGGGTTTCAACAGCATATCACCCTCAAACAAACGGACAAGCCGAAGTGACTAATAGAGGTTTAAAACGAATACTCGAAAAAACCATAGGGTTAAATAAAAAAGAATGGGCCGATAAATTAGATGATGCTTTATGGGATTTTCGAACTGCTTATAAAACAAAAATAGGTACAACCCCATATAAGCTCGTCTATGGAAAAAGCTGTCATTTTCCAGTGGAAATTGCACACAAAGCCAACTGGGCAATTAAAAATGTAAATTTAGATTTAGAATTTGCCGGTAAAAACCGATTTTGTCAATTAAATGAATTAGACGAACTAATGAATTATGCATACTCTAACTCCAAAATTTATAAGGAAAGAATGAAAAACTTGCATGATAAACACATTAAACTTAATGAATTTCGAGTAGGGGATCAAGTTCTATTGTTTAATTCACGACTTCGATTATTTCCTGGTAAATTAAAGTCTAGGTGGTCAGGACCTTTTTCCATCACCCATATTTTCCCACACGGTGCAGTAGAAATTAAATCTCGAAATGGAAATCCATTTAAAGTCAATGGCCAACGGCTGAAGCTATATCAAGGATTCATTGAGGATGAGGAGGAAGAAATCTCGCTTCAAACGATCAAAGAATGAAAGCATAAACATCATACCTGGTAAGTTACGAGCAAGCATGGTGACATCTAAATCGGTAAATCTTCTAACCAAATTTTCAGGAAACAGGGCACTCACACGAGCACTTCTTAAAAAAAATATATTTAAAACTTGCAAAAGTGCGGAAATAATCAAAGGTTACAATAAATACGAGTCGGATCCAAGTGATTCATCTTGTCTATCTGTTTTTATTTTATTTTATTTTATTTTATTTTTCAGCATTTTAGTTAGTTTTATTTTTCTTGTTTAAAAACCTTTTTCTAAACTTTTGATTTGATTAGACGTTGAGGATAAACCGGTACTAAAAGCTCTTGTGTCATTGGACGACCTCGGTATCTTACCAACACTATACTATGCTCACGATGGGTACACTTGCCCATATGTGTGTTTAGTCTTAGTAAATATCGTGTTTTATAAATTTAAAACTTGGCTAAAAAATGTTAAAGGGCATAAAATATACCAAAAAAAATCTATAACACCACACGCACATCAGAAGGCAAGAGTCGTCGAAATCCTAGGAACTGTTAATTTTAGCATGTAATATTTTATGCATATTTGAGTGTTTAATCTTTCTTTATATTTAATTTAATAAAATCAATATCCATATTAACATATTCTTAAATTTTAGTGTTAATAAAAATTATCAACACTTGTTTCTTCATAATCAACTTAAATAAGTATAACTACAATAAAAAAAATAAGCTACAAACCTAACATGCAACCCTCACATCAAAGAAGCTAGCACAAGGTTAACCGCAGACGGTTGGTCAAGGTTATCTTTGACGATCAGGGCTATTAGAGTTACAGAATTCCAATAGAGAATACAGACTGAAATATAAAGGGAGAGTTAGAGTAGATCAGAGCAACCTACAAACTCACAAAACAACTATCTATATAAATATTCAACAAACAGTACCTCATGCTCTCAAGAGCAACCTTTCTGTAACCCTTGGTGTGAATTATGATGATAATCAGCAAGGGAATCATTCGATTTTAGGGTTTAATCGGTGTCTGGTGTGAATTGTGATGACATTTGGAGATGATTTAGGGTTTAATCGACGTATTAGGAGAACAATTAGTTGGGAGCTCTAGATTTGAGAGAGAGGAAGATGGACTGAAAGTATGGTTTGAATTTTGAATGTGAGCTAGAATCATGTATCAGTGTTATATATGTATCAGAAAGTGTGGTTTGAATTTTGAATCTGGAGACAGAATTTTGAATATGACAGAGGTTTTAATTGAGCACTTTCTCTAATTTGTATTTGAAATGTATTTTAAATTAAGATTTATGATGCAATAATGACATCAGATAGGCATTGTTGGACAACCTATCTGATTACCACGTCAACATTGTGATGTCAGCGCCTTTTCTTCTTTTAAAGAAAGTATAGATAGGGTAGGGATCCTAAAAGAAGTCAACTCTTGAGAAGCATTCTAGACCACACATTTCCTTTAGCTTTTCATAATATACACATATGTATAGTTTAAAATTGCATATATGTATATTGTCAAATCATAAATACATATGTATATAGTCAATTTTACACTATACATATGTGTATATTATGAAAAGCTTGGGGAAAATGTGTTGTACAGAATGCTTCACAAGTTTCTCAATTAGACTAGTGTTTCTCACATGATCCTAACATATATACACATATATATATATGTTCCTCTACAAATAACAGTTTTCCTACAAAGTGTAAGAAGTCAATGTATGTATTGTGTTTTAAATTTTAGACATTGATGTTTTAGATTTTTTTGGCATCGTATAATATAAAAAAACACCAAGTACAACAATTTAAAACCCAGAAATGTATTCTAGACCTTAAAACTAGGTAAATTGGATTTTAATAATCTCACTTAGAGGTGGTTGGTCACTTGTAGTCTCACCTTTAAATATTACCGCTGGCAGACTCACATTTTAAGTATTTTTCTCTCACTGCACCTCTGTTAAAAAAAACTTAATGGAGTTATTTTTTTTCTGTATTACTAACTAATGTTTTAGGACTTTTAATCAGAATGAGTATACGAGTCGAGTCGATAAGACACTTTTCATTTTTAATTTTATTTTATTTTTTAATCTTTATTATAAGGGTAAACTGCCATTTTGGTCCCTGTGGTTTGGGCAGTTTTGTCATTTTAGTCCAAATCTCAAACTTTTTAAATCTGGGTCCCTGTGGTCTGCATTTTGTTGCCATTTTAGTCCAAAACTCAAAATTTCTCATTTTTTAGTGTTTTAAGGCCCCTTTTTGTCTTTATCTGTAGGGGTAGTTTGGCCCATTTAATTTTCATTAAACCAATTTATTTATTAAAAAACCCACATAATATAAATACCCTCTATGGCAGGTCAATTACATTATCATTTTCAACCTCCCTATCGAAACCCTAACTAGAGATTACACCCAAAAAAACCCTAACCCACAGGACATCATCATCATCATCTTCAACCTCCCTTTCTCTCTCTCTCAACTCCCTTTCTCACTCTTACCTTTCTCCACCACAAGCCAACAACCACAACTATCAGACTACCACCACCCAACCTTGGCCAACCATGAGCACCACCGGTCAACCACCATCTTATATCAATGATTCAACTCAGACCAACCCCAGAGTCGATGGCAGCAACACACCCTCCTCTCTCACTAGATTATCTCTCTATCTACCCCCGAAAATCAGTCTCACTCACATCCACACCATTAGATATACGATTTGCATATTCAGGTGTTCGATTAAACAATATCCATGGCTTCAATTGTTCAATTTGTGATGTGATTGTTTCGACGGTGTCTATTTGATCAATTTCTAGGGTTTTTTTTGTTGTCAAATTCGTTGAATACGTTGTTTGCTCGATTTATTGGTTTGGGGGAATGGAATCGTTACCGGTGGATTCAAAGGCGTCCAATACGGGCTTGATTTTTGTTACTAAAACGCTAGCGAATGTGGAGTCTGTGCTTTTTCATTTGGGGAAGTATGCCGAATCAGAAAAAAAAAAGATATTGGATAAGAAAGCTGATGATTCTGAAGGTGAGTTTGAGAGTTTGTATACTCGTGTGTGTGTGTTTTGTTTGTTGAGTGTGTTGAATATGGATTGTATTGAGAATTGTTTTAACTGTAATCATTTGGGTTTTTTTTTTTTGTTTGGCTGAACTTATAACAAGGATGTAGAAATTAATCATCCTTTTTACTCTATTAAAATTTCTCTAGATAAACCACCATTGTCGTTCTTCGATCTCCTGTGGGTTAGGGTTTTTTGTTTGGTGTGATCTCTGGTTAGGGTTTCGATAGGGAGGTTGAAGATGATGATGTAATTGGCTTGCCAAACTACCCCTGCAGATGTGGGTTTTTAATAAATAAATTATTTCGGTTATATTATGTGGGTTTTTAATAAATAAATTAGTTTAATGAAAATTAAATGGACCAAACTACCCCTGCAGATAAAGACAAAAAGAGGCCTTAAAACAGTCAAAAATGAGAGATTTTGAGTTTTGGACTAAAATGGCAACAAAATGCAAACCACAGGGACCCAGATTTAAAAAGTTTGAGATTTGGACTAAAATGGCAATACTGTCCAAACCACAGGGACCATAATGGCAGTTTACTCTTATTATAAACTTAACGGAGTTAAGTTTTTTTTCTGAATTACTAACCAATGTTTTAGGATTTTTTATCAGAACGAACGAGGATACGAGTCGAGTCGATAACACACTTTTTATTTTCGATTTTATTTCTTAATCTTTTATTATATATTACTAATCACATCATACGTATTGTACGTAGAAATTGAAATGTCAAAGACAACTTTTTATACGGACATAGAAATTGGCATGTAAAAGACTTCAAATTGAAAATGTTTTGCTCATGAGTGGCTTAATTCCTAGATCTACTCTCAAGTGAAAAGGACAAGAAAGTATTCAACGTTGTTAGTGACGAATGTGACAAACCTATTATAATATTCAAACATTAACTTAAGATTGTTTATAACGAGAAGCTTAAATTAATTAGTTATACAATATGAAATCGTTGACTATTATAATTAATATTCGATTATTAAGAAAATATGTAATTACAAACCTCAATCTATGATTGTTTTTACTCAACTACCCATTTTTTTTATATTTTTATGATTGTTTTGAGATGTATAATTGTTTTGAGTTGCATAACATCCATACACACTACTAAAAAATATTTATAATTGTTTTGAGTTGTATAACATCCATACACACCTACTAAAAATATCAAAAAGAACTTTAAAAACATCTCCAACGCATAAAGCATAGGATGTGGCGAAGCCGGACAACACCATTGGTGGGCTCCTCTGGTTTTCGAGGAGCATATGATTCCCGAATACCGGACTTAAGCAGGTGGAGGATGCGGATCCCTCTATAGCAATGGTTTGAAAGCGGACGTTGCATTGGATAGAAAATAGTGAGTTTGAAGTATAGAGGATATATGATGCGATAGCTAACGTGGCACGTTTGTGAACGTTTGAAAAAGAATATATTAGAGATGCTCTAACTAACTAATGATTGTTTAGAAATAAAACATATTCGTTTGTAAACCATTGATCATAGCAATAATAATCTACTATAGATTACAAATACGTTACCTACGAAACAAACCATCATAGCCCGTCTAATAATTAATTTTGACTAGCGTACTTAACTTCTTTTTGAATGAAAATTTTGGATCACTCATCGTGCCACTACGGAACCACCCGATCATATTCATCTCCACTAGACAATAATGTCTATAAACTAATTTAAGAGAAAACTCAATAAATCTGGGAAAACCTCCCTTGTAGGAATCGAACGCATGACCTAATTGTCCCTAGGCTTTATCTCACCCTTAAGATGAAATATATGTTTCTATGACACCATTCGTAAATTTGTATATTTCGAACGAATTAGGGATGGTAAACTATGACAACTAAAACAAGATTAAACATATGATTTATAAATTCCATTTTTAAGAGTATATTAGGCCGTTGATCATATGAATCTCTTGTTTTCAAATGACAACAACTAAAACAAGATTAAATGTATGATTTATAAAATTCTATTTGCAAGAGTATAGGCCGTTGAAAGTATGATTGGGGGCTAAAGTACAAAATAAAAAATAAACCTATGATTTTTCTAATTTAAATATCATCATCATCATCATCATCATACTCAGTATATCCCACCAATAGCAAAGCTAAGGTAGGGTCTGAGGAGGGTGAGATGTAGACAGCCTTACCTCTACCCCGTAGGAATAGAGAGGCTGCTTCCAATGAGACCCCCGGCTCGATTGTGGTTTTGCATCAAGCCTTGGACATAAGGCACATAACACTCAGCAATTGAGACAAACGCTGATTAGTGCATGTACCCCCTTGTCTTTTGGCTATCAACGCCACCACATGATGCATGATTAACCATCCCCCTCTTTTAAGAAACCACTTTAGGGACACTTGTCATCATATTAGAGGATCTCTTATAGATAATTATTATTTTAATTTAATATTTTCTAATTAATTATAGATAACCCTTTTATTAAATATTATTTAAATTAATATCTTATGGATAATTATTATTTAGTTTAATTTTCTTCCCCTTAATAATATTATTTAGAGAAAAGTACGATTTTGACCCCTGTGGTTATATCATTTTTACCCTTTTAGCCTAAAAAAGAAATTTTTAACATCTGAGCCTACAACTTTTTTTTCTAATTCTTTTGACCCCTAACACTAACCTCATCCATTAAATGTTAGGGGCCAAAAGGGTTAAAAAAGACGTATTTTTATCACTTTTACCCTTTTAGCCCAAAAATGATTTTTTTAACATCTAAGCCCTCAACGTCTTCTCTTCTAACCCTTTTGGCCCCTAACACTTTTAGCTCAAAAATGATTTTTTTAACATCTAATCCCTCAACGTCTTCTTTCCTAACCCTTTTGGCCCCTAACACTAACCTCATCCATTAAATGTTAGGGGCCAAAAGGGTTAAAAAAAGACGTTGGGGGTTTAAATATTAAAAAAAAAACTTTTTTGGGCTAAAAGGGTAAAAGTGATATAACCACGGGGGCCAAAATCGTAATTTTATTATTTGATGTATAAAATTCAATTCATACAATACACGAGGTTTTTTAAGGATATATATATATATATATATATATATATATATATATATTATTTAGTACAGAAAATTACATTTATTCAAACCGTGTAATACGCATATTTTTAAAGTTGTAATTTTTTTATTATTTAGTATATAAAATTACATTTATTCAACCCGTGTAATAAATGAGGTTTTTTAAAGATGTATTATTTTATTATTTGGTAAACAATATTATATTTATTCAACTCGTGTAATACACGTGGTTTTAAAAATATAACATTTTTATTTGGTATATAAAATTACATTTATTCAACATGTACAATATTGTTCTTATAAATATAACTTTTTATTGTTTAATATATAAAATTATATTTATTCAACTCGTGCAATAAAGAAGGTTTTTAAAGATATATTGTTTTATTATTTAGTGTATAAAATTTATTTATTCAACCCGTGTAATACACGGGGTTATAACCTAGTTATATCATAAAATAAAACCTTTTTTTTTAAATTTGTATATATCATCGTGTCTATTTTTATATAAAGCCTATTGCACTTTAGTGCGTTCAAACATGTTACATTGGTGTGATCAACTAACTGATGTAACCAAGTCACCTACAATAATGACTCAACGTTGCTACAATGCATCCAACTTCATTGTTGTAAATGGCTTTCAAGTTTCAAATATGCAAATATATTACTCCTTGATTACACTGTGTTTCTTAAATTACATTTGTTGTTAGCCAATAATTATGGTCTCATATTATTGGCATGTATTTGTAAATATATTTTGTATATATTCATTTGTATTTAGAGGATACTTTACCTCGTATAGATAGAATAATTAGTTAGGTTAGTGTTGATTTTACTCTTCTCCTCTGTATTATATATTGACGAGGTTTGTGAATATCATTCAAGGATTCATACGATCTTACATGGTATCACTCCGCAATTACTGATCTCGATCAGTTTTTCATCCTTCCTTCACTTTGTTTGTTCATCGTCTGTTATCTCAACATGGGTGATAAAGTCGATCCAAAAACCCCAAGCCCTATTGTTTTGGTCAAAAATCACAAGGATAATGTAACCAAATCTGATTTTTGTGAGGTTGGATGTTTGGTTTGATGAACAAATGTATGAACGATTATCAAATGGAAATAACAATAAACACAAGGATTTATACGAGGAAAAAACCGTTGATCAATGAATGATCTTCGGCAAAAAAAACCTCGGATAGTGAAAACTATCACTATCAACTATATTGCACAAGAAAGATTACAACTTCGGAAGATAACAAGGTCAATACAATGATTTGCTAGTGTTAGTGTGTTTCGCCAATGAATATCAGAGAGTTCGAGTGTTTGCTCCTGTCTCTCTATTCTGAGCTTGTTAACCCCTTTTAAAATTAGAAATTTCCTAGTAACAAACTATCCGAAAATCATGCAAGTCTTCACACGATCCCCTTAACGGTCATGACTCATTTGCACGTGCCATAAACATCACATTCCTCTGATATTCCCGTGTTGACTCAGCCCACATAATGCCTACAAACGTAAACTAAACACACAAGGAACAATTGTTAAAAACATAAGTAGGGATCCTTGATCCTCAGACTCCCTGTGTTATCCGTTAAGGATCCGTGATCCAGGTCCAGTCTCAGAATGGATGATCCTCAGCATAAAATCCATGCCCTAACAATTGCCCCCAAAATATGAGGAATTAATTGTAACTAGATGAGTCATATTTTCGTTGATTCCGGGCTATTCGTTGCCAAGAAACTAGCCGTTATATGCGGACTAGCCTTTACAGAGGTGACGTCATCGAGAAGACCTTCCCTGCAACAAACATCATTATAAATAGGTTAGAGATAGGGTTAAGATCCTCCATTTAAGTTGAAGATTTTTCCTTTAAATCCTCATTCAAAGATCCAACAGGTATCATCCCTTCCCTTCTCTCTCAAATTATGTTCATAATCTTCTTCTCTTTTCCATCTATCATGACGAGAACTGTGATCCGAGTCTCACCAAACAAGGATCAAGAGAGAAACATTCCCCCCAAAAAGCCAAAACCTTTTAAAGGAACCAGCCCAGGAACTTTGTAGATTCACCGACCCTGAAATCGATCATATGCACCCCCACTTTCCAATGGGTACCATCTTTAGGCCCTTTGATTCTACCATGAAAATCGATTGCGTATCCACCACCTGGGTGTGTTTTCCTGCTGCTCCTATCCAAGTCAGATTCTCATATCCTTTTCCAGCTTTCACCCAAAGTCTGTTTACCTTCACTGGCCTCTGTTACAGCTAGGGCATGCCCATGTTGTGGAGGGTTCTCTACACCCATGAACACATCATTGCTAAAGAAGGCATTGACCTTGGCCTTACCGAACTCAATCACCTTTACAACCTGGTCAGCCACGGATCCCACCGTTTTCTGTTCAAAGCCAAGCCTCAACATCCACATCCTCTCCTCAAAGTTACCAAGAATGACACCAACTGGAGAAACTAGTTCTTTTTTGTCAGGAGAGATTCCATTCCCAATGGGAATCATCTTCCTAAAAAATGGAACTTGAAGGGTAGGATTTAGGATCCTTAGGCTAGGACCACATAAAATTTTCTTCCTTTCTGAAGAGGATAACTGATGCTTATGTTTTTTGACTATGCAGCTGTCAGCTTAATATTTCTAACAGATACACCTGCCACACCCGAGAGACTTACCGCTTTCTGGAACCTGGACTCAACTGTTAGGACATACCAACCAAGGATCAAAGATTCAGAAGAAACTTCATCAGCCTCCTACACCATGTCAAGTAAGTATCCACATATGTATGTAAATATTTAATAAAAATGAAACATGAATACTTATCTGTGTTTTCTGCTTATAGGTGCTGCTAAGTCATCAAAATTTGCTTCCCAGTTTGGAATGGGTGACATTGAAGGTATCATCTCCCCCAAGTCCATCAAGAAAGAGTTGGTCGCATGCCAAAGCCTCCCTGAGGTCAAAGGCACAATCACCAGAGCCAAAACAGGAAACATGAGGAAGAAGCCTAGTGAGCCATCCGGTGATATTCCCTTGATTGAGCAACAGCTCCATGACTTCGTCTCCGAGGTAAGGATCACGGATCCTAAATTCTGCATCTTGTCCATGGATCATTGATTCTGAATACCTTTTTCTTTGCTTGCAGAAATTTACTGAGATCCACATTCTCCACAGCCAACATCTAGCTGATGCAAAGGAGCGTCTTCTAGACCTCCAAACCATGTCTGCTGCAAAGGATAAGAGGATCTCCCACCTGGAGAAGGAGAATAAGGGCTTGGAGAAGCAGGTCCTAGTTGCCGAAATGAAGGCTACCAAGGAGCGACTGGAGATCACAGAAGAAGCTAAGCAGTCTGCGGCCATAGTGATCCTCAAGAGCAAGCTCTGGATAGCTAGAGAGATTGCTGACCCTTCCTTTGACAGGGCTGAGTGGAACACTGCTGGCGGGAGGCAAAGGCTACATGAGCTTGGGGATGATGATGAGCCAGAGGATTTGCTGACTGCTAAAGCTGGTGCAAGCGGCAATAAGGATCCTGAGGAGGCGGCAACGGCTGGTGGAAGTGGTGAAGCTAAGGTGGACAAGGCAACGAAGGTGTAGGTTGCAACAATGGGCGATGATGGAAAATTTAGACTTGGCCGGAGCCCATTTTTATAATTTCGATGTTTTGTGGTTCATTTCGAACAATTTGGGGTTGTACTTAAACAATAGTTTCTTAGGGTTAAGGATCACTGATCCTGTGAACAATAGGGAGGTAACAAAGATGGATGGGTCCTTCTATTTGTGGAGGATGAAGTCTTTGGTGCCCCTCGCTTTTAATTTCCTGCACTTTGAACCGTTAGTATAGACACCCTTTGCTAACCCAAGTGGGCGGGCCACGTATTGCTGGTAGAAGCTTGGGTCAGCAATTTTGACAACCTTTTGAAAGGGTTTTAAATAAATAAATAAATAAAACTTAACCTTTTTCATTATGTTTGGTGTTGTTCTTTTTACTTTGAATATTGTTATGTTTACACTTGTTAGCCAATTCCATATCATATAACTTAGGAATTTATAAGTTGTTAAAAAGAATATCAAGTATATGTCAAAACAAGTTCTTTAAAAGATTGAACATTATATGATCAAGGATCACATATTCTGTTGTCAAAGGTTGAGGGTAACATTAATAAACCAGAAATAAAACAATGGTAAATGAATGATCATACCAGTAAATCCAAGTTAGGATTCTATATCCTTAAAACTTACAGTTATGTCAATAAGGCATAAAAATAAGTAGAACTTTATGATCCAGGATCCTTAGCTGTTAAGCTTTGTAAACCTTTAAACATAACTTGGAACTAAGCCATACATCAAATGAGAGAATCATTAGTAACTGGGGACAAGCCCAACAAGCTGGGGACAAGCCCAATAGACTGGGGACAAGCCCAACAAACTGGGGACAAGCCCAAATAAACTTGTGTAAACTGGGGTCTGGCCCAAACTGGCGACTTTCCCAACGTGAGTGACATGAAAATGCCAAAACCTTAGCTAACGTGAAAACGTTAGAAACCTTAGGAACGGATGTATGGTACGTCTACCATTATACTTAGGATCCTACATATAGCCAACAACAATGAAATTGTCAGCCCCTAAAGCAGGTACTGGTCCCATTGCCTCGAACTATACTTGGATAACGTGCACAACTGGCGGGGTGTCAAAACCCAATTCGTGTGAAAGGTGAAGGCCTTTAAACCGTAGAAGGTAATGGATACCTTAGACTGGGGACAAGCCCAAAAACTTTGGAGAGGTGGCTAACCCCTTGATCCTTTGTCACAAATGCAAATAACTCTGCAAAACTTAAAACTTGATGAAAATGGATGTTAATAATCTAACATCCTTTCCTCGTAATGAATGAAATTAAGAACTTATGAAATAATAAGCAAAACATTACTAGAATGCGGATCATATATCCCCTGAGGATCCTTAAACATGAATTAAGTATCAAGATACCTAAGGATCCTTAATCCTTCTTACATAAAGTACTTCTTTAAATGAAAAACATTCCAAGTTCTTGGTAAGAGATCACCATCCATTGTTAACAAACGATATGCCCCCTTTCCTGTTTCAGCTTCAATTAGATAGGGGCCTTCCCACTTTGGTGCTAACTTGCCATCAGCAGGATTTGTGGTATTTTGGAATGCCTTCCTTAATACCATGTCACCAACTTGAAACTTTCTGACCCTGAATTTCTTGTTGTAAGCTCCAGCAACTCTTTGTTGATAGCTAGCCAATGTTATCCTTTCCAAATCTCTGAATTCTTCTATGGTATCCAGGTCTTAAGCCAAACTTTCAGCATTTCCTTCAGGATCACGGATGCTTGTTCTTGCAGTGGGGACTACCATTTCTGTAGGGATCACAGAATCAGCTCCAAAAACTAGGGAGAATGGATTTTGACTAGTAGCATTCTTAGGAGTTGTTCTATCAGCCCATAATACATATGGTAACTCTTCTGCCCATTTTCCTTTCTTGGATCCAAGCTTCTTTTTCAAGTTGTTGATGATGATCTTGTTGGATGATTCTGCTTGACCATTAGCTTGTGGGTGGACTGGTGTTGATGTTATCATCCTAATCCCCCAGCTATCACAAAAATTAGTAGTTCAACTCCTAATGAATTGGGGTCCATTATCACAAACAATTTCAGAAGGTATTCCAAATCTAGTAATGATATTTCTTTTGATAAAGGATATAACTTCTTTTTCTCTAACTTGTGCAAAGGCTTCTGCTTCTATCCACTTGGAGAAATAATCAGTCATGGCTAACATGAATACTTTCCCTCCTGGTGCCTTAGGAAGCTTGCCAACTATGTCCATTCCCCATCTCATGAATGGCTAAGAAGAGGATATAGGATGCAAAGGCTCCACTGGTTGATGTAGGATATTACTGTATCTTTGACAAGCATCACACTTCTTTGCATATTCCACAACATCCTTCTTCATTGTGGGCCAATAATATCCTGTTCTGAGGATTCTTGAAAACAGTGCTCTGCTCCCAGTGTGATTCCCATAGTCTCCTTCATGAAAATCCTTTAAAACTTCATGAATTTCTGGATCCTCAATGCATCTTAAATATCGACATGCAAGAGACCTGTTATATAAGATGTTATTTAATAATGTGAATTGAGATACCTTAATCTTGAAGACTCTAGGATTTTCTACAACAGGAATTTCTCCATTCTGTATATATCTCAAGATTGGAAGAATCCAGGATCCTGAATTAATATAGATAGGTAGGTCCTAGAATGCAAGAAATTGAAACCATGAAGAAGTTCTACCCTAGATGTTTTCATGACAAGAGCAACAAAAACCCGAAAATGCTTTTTCGGTGAGCAAGGACTCTTAGAACTTCACCCCGGAGGGTGCTTCTCAAACTTCGTTGAGCCACTCCTCAATCTCCCGAGGGAGAAGAAAGACGGGCTCATTGTCTAGAATTCTTGTGGGGGAGGTGCGACATCCACTGGAACCTCGTGTAATGTGTCTAGAGGAGGTTCCGGAGGAATGTTATCCCATCTAGTAGGGTTAACAACTTCTTGCGCCAAGTTCCAATCTTCTTGTGGGAAGATTGGTTCCATGGGTAGCATAGCAAGAATGTTCAACCTTTGGTGCAAAAAGGTTGATTTCATCAAGTGCTTCCCTTAGTGCACACACGTATCGGACAAGGGTAGCGTCTATCGACGACCTTCTCCCCCTTCGACTGTTTCTTGTAGTGGTTGATGAAGTTCCACTGTTTTGGCTTGACATTCTAAGACAACAAGACAAAAATTTCAAAAAGGATGAAACTGAGACTCCGGCCATGGCCCCCTGCCTGCTGGGCACGACCCCGTGGTCACACCTCTGGAGGTTTTTGAATCAAGGAATATCATTGTTTTAAATTATTTTTATGTATTTTGAAACATTTCTGAACATAAATAACTTAAAACAGTGCTGTAAAACTTATGTTTAATAAGATTCCTTGGATAAAAACCTTGCAAATACTACAATAAAGCTTGAAGCTATGAGCGTTTCAAGCTTTAATGGAGGTTGGAGGGTTTTGGAGAAGAAGGTAAGTGACAAAAGTGGCAAAGACAAGATGGTTGGTGAGAAACCTTCTTTGGAATATACCTTTTAAGGTATGTGTGAAGATCCCAGCAAATCTTCATCTTTGGAATTGATCTAAATGTGCGAACAAGGTTGACTTTATAGAAAACGACAGCACACTGACCACAGCCTCGTGTTGGCTGAACACGGCCCGTGGTCAGACAAGGTTCTGACACATTTTGTCCGTATTATGAGCGCGGGGCGTGTTGCCCTGTACACGACCCCGTGGTCAGAATTGAGGTGGGCACGGGGTGTGTTGACCTGAGCACGGCCCCGTGGCTAGAGTATTTATGAAGTGGTGTCTTATTTTAAGGTGTTTATTCAGATCAGGCGGTTCCTTACTGGAGGGAACAACACCGAAGTTCCGAAGGTACCTTAATTGCTCTTGATTTAAACAAGAACGCAAGAGGTTATCGGAAAGCGTAAAACCTAAACTAAATACCAGTGGGCGAAACCAACCTTTATTCCCCTTATCCGGACTCTTGTTAAAGAAGGTATATGTCGAATCGCTCAGGTCTATGAGCGCATCGGTGGGGGCCGATGGAGAGTCCTTCATGGCACAATCGACATAGGGATGACTATCGCTCATGTTCACAAGAGGTTGAGGTACTTTTGGTGTCATTGATGTTGGTAGAATCCGAATGTGACCCCAACAATTCTCCTTGATCGTTATCTTGTGATGAATAACTCGCTTTCATCTCAAGATCTAACTATTTTAATTTTAGGAGAATTATTTCTTCGAGTCGACATAATTCTTCGGATGTTATGTCGGTTGAAAGATATGGTTTATGGCATTCGGGAGAGAAATAGTGATCGTTTTTACTTTCGCCCATCTTAAGGTGATTACAGGAAAACGATGGGTCTAAATAGTGGGATTCATGGTTTAGAAAGAAACATTCTAAATCTTGATGGAATCCACCACATATTTGACACCACTCACCGTAAGAGTGGCGAAAGTAAAAATAATCAATATAACTCATATTTTTGTCAGAATTTACCAACCGTTGGGATCTTATGGTTCTGTTTTCAGCAACTGGGAAGTGGACACGGGGGCGTGTCGAGTGGGCACGACCCCGTGGTCAGCTACTATCTGACTTAAAACAGGATTGCAAGTAACGATGATGGACACGGCCCCGTGTCTGGCTGAGCACGGCCTGTGCTGAGTTCTGCAGAAACTGAAAAATTATGAAAAATCCTAAAAAAGAAAAATAAATAAAACTAATTAGGCCGTTGATTTTAAACTTTCTTAAAATCCTTGTGACCCCGACAACAGCGCCAAAAACTTGGTGTGTGTGAAGCGTGATATGTTTTTATTAATATTTTTAGCCCATTTTACGCATTAGTCAAGTTTTAAATTTATAAAACATGATATTATACTAACACTAAACACACACTTGGGCAAGTGCACCCATCGTGAGCGTAGTATAGTGTTGATAAGATACCGAGGTCGTCCAAGGACACAAGAGCTTTTAATACTGGTTTATCCTCAATGTCTAATCGATCTAATTTTTTTGGGAAAAGTTTTGAAACATAAAAATAAAAACTAAAAATACAAAGATAAATAAAATAAAAACAGATAGATAAGATAGAATCACTTGGATCCGACTCGTCTTTAATGTATCCTTTGATGATTTTCACACTTTCGGACTTTTTAAGAGATTATCTTAATTATAGTAGTAGGCCCCTCTTTTGAAGGTGACGTTACCCTCAACCCAGTGGTTTGAGTCAGCAGGGATACAATCCCAAAGGGTCGGAATATTGAAAGACAATTAAGTTAGTTATTAATGCGAAAAGTGGTAGGCCCCTCTTTTGAAGGTGACATTACCCTCAGCTAAGTGGTTTGAGTTCGAAAGGATACAATCCCAAGAAGTTGGTTTAAAGTATTAATAGTAGTTTACATATGAGGGGTTCAAGCTATTCGCACCCCCGCCATCCAATACCATTGGGTATTGAAGGAGATCCTAGTAAGCTTGAACCAGGTCCTCACAGGATCTATACACTGAACGAGACAAGAACTTTACCAAACCATCCCCCTAACACCCGACAAGGTAGTCAACGCGCCTTTATATAGACCGTAAAGACACGAATGGTGAAATCATTTACTTTATATAGACAGTAAAGTAACCTCAAGACACCATGAGAAAATGATAAAGAAAATTCACCTTCAACATAAGAAACTAGTTATTAAAGTCATTAATACAAACCCAAATAAAAAGTTCCGAAAGATTAAAAATCAAAAGTAATACATAAAATACTTGTCTTCACCAAGTGATGTAAGAGGCTTAACCAAACATGGTCTTTGATTGGCAAGAACCCTTACAATCAATCTTGGATCCCGAGACTACTACACACTCTAAAGATGGATGATGGATGATGGTGGTGGGTGTTGGTGTTGTAGTGGTGGTGGAGTGGTGGCAAAGTGGGAGAGTAGTGGTTTGCTAAGGGATGCCTTTCAAGTGAACCAAGCACCCCTATTTATAGCCTGAACAGAGCCCTGGCCACCACGGCCCCGTGTATACTGGGCACGGCCCCGTGGCCAGCATCTTCTCTTCCTTCCTTAATTGCAAGTGTCAGCAAAGGGCCCCACACGACCCTGTGTCTCCTAGGCACGGCCCCGTGGTCAACTCTTTACTGTACTATCAAGATTCTATGTGTCTTAGCATTGACCACGCCCCGTGTTGAGCTGGGCACGCCCCCGTGGTGGGCGTGGAAGCTTCTATACGTTTGTCTTTTGTGCAGGCTCCTGACCACGCCCCATGCCCAGCTGGGCACGACCCCGTGGTCAGGCTCTGTTTCCTTGTTTTTGCTTTGGGGGTGCTGTCGAGGGGTCGGGCATGTCATGTTTATTTCATCTTTTTGTATTTATGTTGGTTTTGGCTGTTTATTTGCTCCTTTTGTTCTTTTAAGCTCGTTTGGTCCTGTAAATTCAAAAGGAAGAAAGAAACACGCTTTTTCCCACATTAGTACTAAAAAGGATTAGTTTTATGCCTCATTTGATGTAATTTATATGTTGCATTTTGCACACATCAGAAGTTAGTTTTGACAGTAATAGGATGAGTTTCAAAATAATGTCTGAGTTTAGTAGATGCCATAATTAAAGCAAGAATAAGTATCTCTAAATGAGAGTACCTGGACTTAGCATCAAGTAGAGTTTTACTTACATAGTATACCGGATGTTAAGAGCCTTCATGATCCTTAACTAGGACCGCACTTACTGCCATAGCAGAAACAGCTAAGTATAAGGATAATGTTTCGCCATTTTCTAGTTTCATTAGAGCTGGTGCTGAGGATAAGTAATCCTTGAGGGCTTTGAGGGCATTCTCATGCTTCTCAGTCCATTCAAACTTTTTATTCTTCCTCAGGATATCATAGAACTCTTTGCACTTTTCTAAGGACTTTGAGATGAATCAGTTCAAGGCTGTGATTCTTCCTGTCAACCTTTGCACATCCTTAGCATTGGCAGGAGATTTGATGTTCCCAGTGGCCTTGATTTGTTCCGGACTTGCCTCTATTCCTCTCTTTGTCACCATATATCCTAAGAATTTACCAGCTTTAACTCCAAAATGGCATTTGGAAGGATTCAACTTAATGTTGTACTTGTCAAGGATATCGAATGCTTCTTCCAAATCCTTCAGGTGATCCTCAGTTCTTTTAGATTTGACCACCATATCATCTATGTAGACTTCCATTGTGTGTCCAATATGCTCTTTGAACATCATATTCACTAACCTTTGGTATGTGGCACCTGCATTTGTTAAACAAAAAGGCATAGCAATTTATACCAGTGGGAGTCATAAAGGTTGTGTCCTCTTGGTCAGATGGTTCCATCTGAATTTGTTGGAATCCAGATGAAGCATCCATAAAAGTTAACAACTCATGACCCGTCGTAGCATCCACCATGGAGTCAATTTGGGGTAAAGGGAAAGGATCCTTGGGACATGCTTTGTTTAAGTAAGTAAAATCAACGCATACCCTCCACTTTCCATTCTTTTTCAGAACAACTACCACATTGGCTAGCCATCTTGGATACTTTACCTCTCTGATCATACCTTAGCAATTTGTATACCTCTTCTTGGATAATGGCATTTCTTTTGGGTGCAAATTTCCTCCTTTTTTGGTGTATTGGCTTGAAAGACCTGTCAATAGCAAGTTTGTGAGTAATAACATCCTTAGGTATACCCGTCATGTCTTCATATTTCCAAGCAAATGTAGATTATCTTCTTTCCAAGAAGGATACTAAATCCTGCTCCATATTGTCCAGGATCCTAGATCCTATAAAAATTTTGGATTCAGGATCCTCCGAATCTAACAGAATATCCTTGATGTCTTGCTCTCTTGCCTCCATGACGTCCCTTGGAGGATACTTTAATTGCTATGCTTCCCTTGACTTGGAGGCTGGTTTCATTGAAGAAGTGTAGCAGTTCTTCACCTCCTGCTGATCAGTCTCTATCTTCACCATACCCCATGGAGTTGGGAGCTTGACACATTGATGATATGTTGAGGGGACTGCCTTCATATCGTGTATCTATGGCCTGCCAAAGATAACATTACAGCAAGATAAGCAATCAATAACACAGAATTTCTGAACATAATTCACTCCTTCTATATAAATAGGAAGTTTGATATCCCCCAATGTATTTTTTGTTTCTCCACTGAATCCCACAAGGACAGATGATCTTGGAACAATCTCGAATTCAGGGATATTCATCCTTTTGAGGACATCTAACTGGATTATGTTCACCGAGCTTCCCCTGTCAATGAGAATCATGCGAACAAAATGGTTAGAGATAAATAATGTGATGACTAAACCGTCGTGATGAGGATCCTGTATGTCTACACGATTATCCTCGTCAAAGGATATCACTTTCTGCTGGGTAAGAATGGAAGTTCGAACAGGTCTGTCCCCATTCTCCATCTTAGTTTCCTTTGCATGTCTCTTAGCTGCTGAGAATGAAGTCCCACATATATCAGAACCTCGGGAGATAAAGTGGATGATTTGAGCATCAGCTGGTGGAGAATGAGCTTTTTCAGGAACTTTCTCAGAATCCTGGATCCTTGACTTTTTCCTTCCAAGCAATTCCTTCAAGTATCCCTTGCTCAAAAGATAACCAATGTCCTTCCTTAATGCTATTCATTCATCTGTGAGATGACCAAAGTCCTCGCGATAAGCACACCACTTCAATTTATCTTTGGTAGCGGCCGGTTTGTCACTCTTCCTTGGCCATCTAACCTTGTCACCTAGATTCTGCATAGCAAAGATTAGTTCACTATTATCAGCAGAAAAACAATATTCGGAGATAGAAGGATAATCCTCATCATCTTCCTCTTGTTCCACAGCATGCACATTCTGATTATCATGCTTGGTGTATGGTTTGGATTGGTTATTCTTGAAATAGGATCCTTGTTTATCTTGTTTTGAGGATCCTGATAACCTTTCCTGGATCCTTTTGTCATCCTCTAAACGGATGAACCTTAGGGCCCTGTTCCTTACCTCATCTAGGTTCCTGCAAGGTGTCATAACAAGATCATCATAGAATTGAGAATCTTTTAGTAAACCCATTTTAAAAGCTTCAACAGCAGTAGCAATATCCAAGTTAGGGATTTCTAAGGATTCTCTACTATAGTTATATAATCCCTTAATGATTCATTATGACCTTGGGTGATCCTATATAAGTCACTAGTTAACCTTTCAAACGTTCTACTACATGAAAATTGATTATTGAACAAGTTAACTAAATGAGAAAATGAAGTAATTGAATAAGGAGGAAGACTTTGCAGCCATTTCAAAGTTGATCTAGTTAGTGTGGATCTAAAACCCTTGCAAAGACAGGCTTCCTTTAACGTTTCTGGAATGGGGTTAATCTCCAATCTCTCCCTATACTGTGCCACATGTTCTTCTGGGTCGGTGGTACCATCATACAGCTTCATATTAGGTGTTTGGAACTGTTTTGGTATCTCAGCATTACATATGGGTGTTGCAAACCGAGACACCTTGTGACTTCCATCCGGGATCTCAGGAATGGGTTTAACCACTCCTGGGACACTAGATATCATATCCTTGAGCTTTTGTAACTCCTTAGCCATAGCTTGTTAGGATCTGAGGCTCTCATGATTGTGTTTGTTTGTATAATTTGAACAATGAATGAATATGAAATAATGTAAAGTGCAGCGGAAATGGAAACAAATTTTATAAACACAATCAAAAGGGAGAATAGTTCTGATAAACACAAGTTTTTCATTGAGTCGAAAGATTACAAATCAAATCAAAAGATTATAATGCATGCTTACAACAAAACTCCCCCTCATCCTGATGCTCCCTGGTTGATCGCACAAGATGAAAGGATTGGAGGAGATAGACTCACTCAGTCAATCAAATGTAACACTACAGGGTACTGTTCCATTTATAGGCAAATCAAACCACTGAAGCATCTAGGCTGACGTCACCATGAAAGTGACTTCTAACAACCTAACAACCTTTAACCACTTTTCTTATACAAACACTGCTAACTTAACCACTGATTCTATATAATATAAGTGACACACTAAACTACTGCTTTCTTCTTCCATCAGTACTTTCCTCAAAGTTGATCAGTCCTTGAGTGGGCAGTCCTTTAGTCAACAGCAATACTTAGATAGTATCAGTAGATTAAACCAGCAGTGTTTAATCCTTAACAGTCTTCAGGGCTTCATCAGCAATTTAAAGGACATCAGCTGTTGTATACGGACAGTGGATAGACGACATCAGATGTTATAAATACTTTCAAGGGGAAAGCCTTGTGTAAACTACTGCTTATGATGAATCCACTGTTGTGAACTAGTTTTGGCTCTAATTATATGTTCCTCTGATAGGGTTCAATCCCAACAATCTCCCCTGGAACAGATCATGCCAAAACCCTTCATTATTCTGGATCTTTATTGTCTCATCAGAAGTTCCCTAACTTGTCCTTTAAATTGCAGTCCAAAATCCATAGAACTTGTATCATCCTCATCCCTACACAGTATAAGCTCAAGGAGATCTTGTAGATCTTCAACACCCAGGCCTAGTGCTTGTTCCCTTGATATTCGCTTTACTTCTCCATTGGATCTGAACAGTGTCAATACATGGGTCTTTTGATCAGACATCCATTTTAGTATTTTTGAACCCAATGGGTTTCTTGGGAGAGGTTTATTTACTGATAAGTTGGGAGATTGTGGCCTTGTGAAAATTTGTTGAGCAGTACCCTGAGCTTTTGCTAGTTCAGAATTTTCAGCAGACATTTGTTTGAAAGCCAATTTTATGATGTCATTTGCTACAGCTATGTCTTCTGCAGTTTCTTTTTCAATCCGCTCTTGTCTCTTTCTTTGATCTATCTCAATGACTGAGACATCTGCTGATGTGAACAGTGGTTCAGAAGTATTGATCTACTGTTCTGGCTTTTTGTATTCAGGCTTCTGTGGTAAACAAGGATCTGTCATCCTTCTTTTCTTTAACCTTTCATAAGCCTCATATGTGTATTGCCTTGCCCATTTTGCTATGGCTTTGGCAGGTCCAACCTTTGCATCCACCAGTTCTTGTTTCTTCCTCTTGTATTCTGAGGTAAGTTTATCAATGGCCTTTTTGTATTTTCTCCAGTTTGGAGCTGTCCTTTTCTTACCTGGATCATTCTTGATCATCCTGATTCTGTTAACTTCATGCTTTAGTGCAATGAGTGGCCATTCACTGAATTTTTCTTCATTAGCTGGATAATTTTTTTCTCTCATAATAAATGCAAGATAATCCTTTCTCATTTCCTTTTGTAGGACGGCTCCAGGTGGCAGATTTGACATATCTTTGCTTAGGTCTTTTGCATAATCTTCCATTTGTTTGACCTTAGTGAGTAAAAATTCCATTCTTTCTGAAATGGCTTTGTCACCTTGATCTTTGCATTCAATTCTAGCTCTTATATCTGCTTGCCTGGCTTTAAGTTTTAAATATTCATCCATATTTGTTGGATTCCTGAAGCCTATGAGAGAAGGAAATTTTCTTTGTGAAGGATCATCCACTGTATAGAATTGTCTCATCTCATCCTTTACAGTTTCCAATTCCAGTGGATAACTTGCAGTAGTGGATACAATATTAGCAGGGTTTATTGGTTTGACAAAATTTTGTGGAATGGATTGTTGTGGTTTGATGGCAATGTAAGGTGTGGAGGATAAAGGAATAGGTGCTGGTATATCATCATTTCCCTCCTGAAATTTTCTTTTCCTTGTGTAAAGATTTTTGGGTGAAGGGGTTTCGGTTGTGATGTGACAATGGGTTGTATGGTGATTGTTGAAATGGTGAGAGTAGTGGTAGATGGCTGGCAAACAGCTGTTGAAACAACTGGTGTTTCAACCTCTGTTGTCATTACAACTACTGATGTGTCAGTAGATGTCTTCTGCTTTTCAGCAGGTGGTGATTTGGTGGGTGGTGATGTAGTTGAAGTGGTGGTTTTTGGTGGTGAAGTGATTTTAGGTGGTGGTGGTAGGGCAGTGGTTGTGGTGTGTTTTGAAGTGGTGGCAGTTGTTTGGCTAGCAGTTGTTGAAACCACTGACATATCAACAGTTGTTGTTACAACAGGAGTTACAACAACTGTTTGGGTGGAAGTTTGAGATTTGGTGGTTTGAGGTTTGGAGCCTTTGGGAGGTGGTTTGGAGGCATGCTTTGTGGGTCTGGATGGTGTGGATTTGGGTTGCCTCACTTGTCTAGTGGGCTTCTTCTTTTCATCTTTAGGATTTTCATCATCCTTTGGCTCAGAAGTACCCTGTGCATTCAGCTCCATGTAAGCTCTTTTCTCCTGTTCCCACCTGGCTTTATCCTTAGCCTCTCTATCTCTTTTAACACTTGCTTTTGCTTCTGCAAGTGCATTTGTGGTAACATCAATTTTCTTACTACCATCTGGCAAAGGGATGTTTTTAGTCATGTTTTCTTTTTCTGGTTCAATATAAAGACCATCTTCAATTCCCTTCTTCTTCCACTGCTTAATTTTCTCCCCCTTTTTCGCATTATCTAGAGGAAGTTTATCAATGAAGAGAACGGTGGGAGGAGCTTTGCCAGTGGTGTTCAGGATGTGGGCCTTTATAGCCTTGATGTCTGCTTGAGTATTTCTAAACCTTGACTCCATCATGTTTCTCAGCTCTTGAACATGTATTACATGCTGCTGATCAGCCATTTGTCTTTGTTGTTGGAGCAGGGGTTGGAATAAATTCCATAACTCATTTGCAGCAGGTGCTTGTGGTGGAGCAGGTGCTTGAGTTGGAACAGCAGTGGTTGAGACCTTTTGAGCTTTCAACAACTGTTGCATCATATCTTTTATTTCAGCAACAGATGTCTCAAGGTTGTCAATTCTACCCGTCAATTCCTGATATTTTAAATCATCACCCAACTTAATGGGATCATCTGATTCCCCACCGGCAGTGGTTATACCAATGTGTGATTTAGGGACAGAACTCCAAAAATCATCCATTGATGCCCCTTGTTCTTGGTACTGGGGACTTCTTCCTTCAGCACTTGATAACCTTTTGATCAGTGGTCAAAACACACTCACTAGTGGTTATCAGAGGTGCTATAGAAGGAATTGCCTTCAAGGGAGTCTGATTGATGAAACAACTGGCCAAATGTAGATCTGTTGATCCAACACTTGTAGTTTCTGCTCCACTTGAACTACTGACAGGAATTACTTGTAACTCCTGTAGTGTAACCTCCTCAGTTGTTGCTGGGATAGCAGAGGTATGAGCATCAGACCCAGTCACTTGTGGGAGTGTACTCTCAGTGATAGGTGATTAAGAGGAACTGGTTTGCGTCTGAGCTATAGCAACTGCATGCAACAAGGGTATTATGGATTGTGGTAATGTGAGGGGTGAAGATATGGGTGTTGAAAGAGACATGTCCTTGGGATCAGGACTGAGGAAGATGGATTCAATTGGATCCAGAGCTTCATAATGTGGGGTCCCTGTGCTTACAACCTGATCCTTTTGTGAGGATGCAGGAGGAGTTTGAGGCAAGGGTGGAGATCTTTCTTCCATCTGCTGTGAGGAAGTAGCAGCAGTGGTTTTTAGTGACATTTGTGTTGTCACTGGCAGTGGCTCTGGGATCTCATCTTCCAGAGTTGCCTATTTAGTGTGTTTAGGGGGCTTTTTGGATGTTCTCTTTTTAGGCTTTTTGGTAATGACATGTGTGGGTTTCATAGCAGTGGGTGTGCTACTATGATCACCTGGAGCAGTGGGCTCAGCAGCAGATACCTGAGGAGCAGTGGTAACTGCTAAAGTCTGCTCAGGCACCTCTGCTTGGGTTTTTGCAGGTGTTAACATCCTAGTGAATGTTTTCAGATGTTAAACTATGTATTTGAAAAGATTTACCTTGGATGAGAAAATTTTCATTTTCCTTTCCGAATTTTTGTTTAAAATAGTAGCTTAAGAACCTTGGAAAAAGTAGAAATGATTTGCTATCAACATTTTTTACCAAATCATCAAAGATCTCCTGGGAATAGTTAAAATTTTCATTGTGTAAGATAGCAAAACCCAGGTTTTGGATCTTTGATGGTATTTCATTAAAAGCAGTTGTTTTATTTGAGACACACATTAAAAGGGTATGGAATAAAAACCTTGGTGCAGAAGGGAAGAAACCTTTTTGTAAGGTGTCCCTTTTCATTTCCGCACCATACCCTCTTTCCAGAAAATCAATTTTTAACTCGCTTTTTGGGAAAAGAAGTTTTACCTTCCTGATCATCGAGTGCAAAGACTTCTGAAATTGATTGTGGAGTGATTTGAATCTTTTTGCCCTTTATGGAAGAATTAATGGCTATAACTGTGTCACCTTGATAATCAAGTGTGGCATTTTTCCATAATTCTCTCTGGGTTTGTTCATAAATAGGAGCATCAGCAGTCAACAAAGTTTTGTACTTTGAAGCTGCAAGAGTGTCAATGATGGAATCGAAGGTTTTGGTGGTGGTGGGTTTTGTGAGTAGACCCAAGTAGTTGTGAGGTGCTTTGTATGGTATTTCAATGGGTTCAGCGGCCTTTTGAGCGACCTTTTTGGAAGATGAGGATGATTTTGATTTTGATTTTGATTTTAATTTTGTCATTTTGATGAAGAAGAACGAAGAATGATTTGAGACGGAAGATTGGAAACTACTTTGAGAGAAGAATTTTGGAATTCAATTCGACAATGTAAAACCCTGTTTGGGGGTTTTGATCAGGGTTTTATTTAGGGAAAATGTGAATGCTGATGTGGCAACGGTTACAAAGATCTGATGGCTAATAACTGACCACGTGCCAACCTCTGATGAAAAGATGAATAATGGAGGACAGTTGTTTAGGGATGTAGGTCCCCTATTCGTATGGATCTTTCACAGAATTGTCTTTCCAATCAAGAGTGCGGAATCCTCTTGATCAGAATATCACAGAAACAAGTAGAAAACTAAAACAGCAAATCACTTTCAAACTCGGGTTTACTATTGATTATCCAACTTGCAGTTTACAATCAATTAAAACCCTAACCAACACTAATTTCGTCCAAGCCCTAGCTCTCACGAAATTCTATCTCTCACAAACTGTTTTGGCTGATTAACTGATTAACCTAAACCCTAAAGCATAACCCTGTTTATATAACACAAGGTTTGCTACTTGGGCTTAGTTAAACATCATGGACTGCGAATTGGTCTAAGCCCAATTCGTTTCCCACATCCCCATAAGTATGGGTTTTGTTTAGCCCAAACATTACAACTAACTATTACAAAGCTAAACCCGCTAACTGTTTATCGTTTAGCAAATTACAAGATATCCAAAGACCAAATCTAAGCTGTTGTCACAAACATGCACCAACAAACTCCCCCTTGACAATAGCTTCATAAAATAACTTTGTCTTCAGTCATCTTGCAATCTTCATGTAATCTGGCACTGTCTTTGGTCTTTGGATAGCTTCAGCTTCAATAGCTCTGTCAGCAACAGACTCCCCCTAAGCTGATGCATCCAATCACCAAAGCTTCTAAAACTTTAGCGTTTGAGTAAACTCCAGTTCAGCATATGTATAGTAATCTTCAAACTCTTCATCTTTGTCTGCAATGTAGAAAGGAGGTTCTACCATGCATCCAATCAAACTCTCATCTCTTCACAGCAACGCAGCAACACAGCAACTTCTCAGCAACACACTACTTCAATCTGTTTACTATAAAACAAACATCTCGAGAAACCATAAAATTTTTTCAACATAAGTTAAACAAATTATTATTATTCAAGAGATAGTTAAACTGTATCACAGATTAAGCATTTTCAACTCATTACCAACACTCAAAACTTTTAATCACACACCCTATAACCCGCATGATTTAAAAGTTGTGAACTCACTTTCCAACACCGTCTCCCCCTATCAGTAACAATTCCTCCAAGAATAACAGTTTTCCGTACATTAAGAATTTTTAACAGAAAAAAAAACACTATTTTTGTATTTTTTGTATTTTCTGAAAGCAAATAAATAACAAAAACAATAAACACTCTATTTTTGTGAGAATCACTGGTAAGAAGATCATATCAGCACAATCAAACTGTTTCACACTATTAGATAATTCTTTATTTAATTTTTCATGAAAAGCAGTCCAAGACGATTACCAGTATGTTCGTCCACTTAAACAAAATGCATGAACATTTCAAGTACCATTACCGTATGATACGTTAAGATAATTTTATTACTGATATACTAGCGTGTCCCACTTCAGGATATACCCCCGCGATCAAGGTATGCACAAAGATTCATCGTAGTAGGTGAGTATACTGATGTCATCCTTTAAGATATCCTGACAATGTCTAGGTTTGCATATAATCTGTTTTATCATGTTTTAATTGCTTAACAATGAACACCCAAATAAATACTAATCAAATCCTGGAAATATAAACAACACACTCTATCATGCAAGTATCTTCCCTACCACATATTTCACAAGTCCAATCCAGATTTCTGAAATCTTAACTGGGAATAGGTTGAGAAGAGAACAGAATAGATCTTTAGGAGAGATGGTATAATATACAGATCAAATGAGTTTTCTCAGTTTGATATAGGTTTATTGGGTTTCATTTGGGCACTTGAGGGCCTCTTTCGGGTGTATTAGATCTATAGCGCGACAACGTACAGCTAGGTCAGCATGTATCTGGATGCAGCAGAAGCTGTCGTTGCCTAGCACCTCCAGGTCAGCATATATCTGGATGCAGCAGAGGAGGTACACGACTTTTTTCAGAGAAGATTTCAGAATCAGATCAAAATTGTGTGTATCGGGACAACATACAGACATTCAAATAGAAATGAGCTAATTCCAAGTGACTTTCTTTCCTGGGGTCATGTACAATTTTAGTTCTGAACAGAAAGACAGTCAAGATATCCCCAGATGAAATAACAGTATAAAGACCCAAAACTTCAGATTTTGGCAATCTATCAACGCAAGATTTAAGGTCATTAAACCATACACCACTGATGTGTTCCCCACTCATACTCAGTGCATTTATGTTTATATCACTTTGGTAAGTTGATTATTTCATGCTTTTGCCTACTGGTACATCATATAATGAAGCTGCTATCACACTTAAGCATTTTAATTTCATTTCGAGTGTGACAGTCTAACTTGCTGATGTACTATCATTTCTTCTTTTTCACACAGTGAAAACTCATTTTTGATTTTCTATTTTTTTATGTTTTTGATTTTTCAATGTTTTTGTATTTTTGATTTTTGAAAAAGCAGTTATTCAGGATTTCTCATCCCGTCGAGTTCGACTAAGTGTTCAAAGCGAGCCCTGTCAAAAGCTTTAGTATAAAGATCTGCCAGGTTATCTAGTGTGTCGAATCAGCACTTTGAACTTCAAATTAAATCATTTAATATACATATATCAACAATCTCACATCCCCCTTCATATGCCTAGAGCAGCCATTATCAACATAAGTTGATAATCCTCCTTAGCAGCTCCTGCACACACCAACTAAGAAATTAGTTAGATTGGGGGACCCAAGCCTTAATGGTCTTGGGTCGTCCAAATTCACCAACTACTGGAACATCCATCCAATATCCATTACTCCTAACTGGAGTCTTGGATCTCAGACCTGTTGATGGAATTTGATTTTGATTTCCATAAGGTCTTTGGTCCTGAGGGTTCCTATATACATTTGGACTATATGACCTTTGAAAATTTTGATTCTGATATCTCAAATTTTGATTCCAAGAAGCTTGATTGTTATAATTTCTAAAGCCATTGTTATAAAAAATTTCGACAACCATTATTTTGATATCGATTTTGATATTGACCTTGACTTCTGAAATTATTTAAATTTCCATTAATATTGCTTCTAGGTCTCTCAAATCTGCCTGGTGGAGATCTAGGCTGAAATCTTGGTTGATTTCTTTGAAAACGAGGAACTTGTGGAGTTCCTTTTTCAGCCTTATCTTCACCAACAGCAACATTCTCTGGTTGCTTAGCAGCAGATTTCTTTGGAGAATTTGCAACTTTCTCCTGTTTATCACCACTCTTCTCTGGTGACTTCTCTCTCTTCTCCTCACTCACTTGTGCTTCACCTTTTTTGTTAGGACAGCAGCTAGCTACATGTCCCTTGGTGTGACATTTGAAGCACGATTTCTTTTTCGAAGACTTCTTTTCTGAAGCCTTTGAACTAGATTCGGGTTTTTCTTCTGATGATGCCTTAGAAGGATTTGGTTCAGTTTGCTTAATTTCAGAATTTTCTATGTTCTTGTTTTTAGCAAACTCTATATTAGATTCATTTTCAATAACAGTTGTTTCATTTTTCATGTCACTTCCTTGAACAAAATTAACCTTTTTAACAAAAGTTGGATTGTTATTTTTAGGATGTGATGTGTTCTTTTTCAAAACAGGTTTGCTGTTATTATCCTTCTTAGCATCAGCATTCTCAAACACATTTCCTTGACGTGACGTGGAACTACTTGGCAATGTTGACCCAAAGTCCATGAGCTCATCTTCATTAGGCAAGAAAGAATAGTCATGACTAACAGGAGGTGGAACTTCATTGAAACCATGAAATCCCACACTGGTTTTGTCATTACTTTTCTTCAAGCCACCCATCATGTGTTTCATAACAAAAGTAGAGTCCCTGAATTGACCTAATTTCTTTTCAAGTTCAACAATTCTTAGTTGTGCATCTGACAACTCTTTGCATTTATCAGAAATCTCTTTTGTTTTCTCAGCCATCATGTCATGAGCTAAGTTTATGACTTGAAGTTTTTCATTTAGTTTACAGGTTACATCTTCAATTTTAGTTTCATAACCTTTTATTTTCTTCAAGTATGACGATTCGTTTCTTTTAGCAAAAAAGTTTGCTTCTTTTATGGTAGACATCTCGCCCACCAGACTTTGGTTTTGTGTGGACAACCTATCAACTTCACCCTGTAATTCACGACATTTTAAACACACAGAATTAGACTTTACCTCTCCTGTTTGTTTGTCAAGGTTGGCCATTAGAGCCACAAGCTGAGCTTCCATTCTTTTATACCTAGCATCCTTTTCTTCTGCTTCCCGTTCAAGGTCAGACTTTTGCTTTTTCTCTTCAGCATCCGTTGTCTGATCAACCTTCTTTTCTTCAGCTTTATTCTCTATCTTCACCTCTGCCTCAGCATCACTTTTCTGCTCAACTTTAACATCATCTCCTGTAGCTTCACCATCATCAATTTGCGTTATCTCTGCCATGAATGCCTGAGTGACATTGTCATCATTCTCCAAGTGAACACTCCAGTCATATGAACCTTCTCTAGCAGTAGAGATCAGCGCTCTCGAGTTAGAGTTATTTGAAGCATTTCTATTGTTTGAACTCTGACTCGAAGTATCCTGCTTTTTTTTTTTTTGACATTCCCTGGCGAAATGCCCATAACTTTGACAGTTGAAGCATCTCACTTTGGTCTTATCAAAACCAACAGTCTTTCCTATAAACTTTCTTCCAGTTCGGTTCATAAACCTCTTCACTCTTCTAGTAATCATGGCCATTTGCCACTGCAAATCCATATCTTCAAGATCATCAGGGTCAATCTGATCGTAATCTTCATCTAAAGTGGCAGGATCAGATATCTTCCCCTGAATGTAGTTTTCATATGAAGCAACAAATGAAGCAAGTAGAGCAAGATGCTCTTCAGCAGACTTCACACTCATTGGCATCGACTTAACTCCACTACTCTTCTTAGAACCAGATGTTCTCTTAGCTCCTGTTGATCCACCTGAAGCAGCTACAAAGCACACATCACCAACATCATTTACTGTGACCTGCTCATTTTCATGCGAGAGAAAAGCAGTGGCTGAGTCGCTAGAAGCATCATGAGATGAAGAAGATGTAAGCCCATTGTAGATCCCTGGATCTTGAACCTGATCATATCCAGTGTCCTTCTTCTTCATGCTGAGCTCATAAGCTCTTAGCTTTCCAACCACTTCTTCTAGCTCCTTTGTGTCATAATCTGCTTCTCCTTTTATCATGAGAGTGTAGATATCCCATTTAGCAGGTAGAGCATCCAGCAGCTTGTCATTTTTCTCTATGTCAGTATAGCAATCTATGTCATAATTGTCCAATTCTGACATCAAATGATAGTATCGAGTGATGACGTCCTCAAGAGACTCGTTTTTCATGTACTTAAACACAGCAAACTGCTTCTTCAGTAAATCAACTTTGTTCTTCTTGACATCAGGATTTCCTTCATATCTCTTCTCTAGCGCATCCCACATTTCCTTTGAAGTAGTGTACTTCTTAAAGGTATGCTTGATGCCATCAGGTAAAGACATTTTAATGGCTGCCAAGGCTCTCTTTTCAGCCTCATACATTTTCTTCTGTTCAGCATCCATATCAACATAAGCAGTTACACGTTGTCTTCCCTCAAAGTCATGAGTTGGGTTCGCATACCCATCGCTTATACATATCCACATACGAGTGTCCTGATACTCAACAAAGGATTGAAACCGATCCTTCCATGTCAAGTAGTTCTCCACCTTCATCATCTTAGGTGGTTTGTTCGTTGTGCCTACCTCATGTTCCATTCTCAAGAGTTCGTTCAATTTAGACATGTTCGACATTTTAACTTAATCAGACTGATAAAACCGTACAAAATTTTTCCGAAAACAGTGGTTACCAAAAAATTTTTTTTTTTTTACGAGGAATGCAACGGTGCAAACGGTTCTGTCTAACGAGATACGGATCAATTTCTATTTGCAAAACACTGAAATTTAATCAACGCCTGCCAACTGAAATTCCACCACTTAATTCCTCCTCTAAATTCGCTGGTTTTGAGTTAATTTCGCTGGGTCAATGTTTAAGTTCGCTGGTCTGTTCTTTCTTCAATTTCGCTGGTTAACTTCACTGATCAGATTCGCTACTTGATATCGCTCAGATTAATTTCGCCAGATACTCAGTTCGCTGCTTACGAAAACTGGTAAAGTCGCTGAAACCGTGATAATTTCGCTGTGGAAAATTATACGATTACCAAAGTCGCCTTTGGATTTCAAGTTCGCCAATAACTTTGCTGATCAGTTAAATTCGCAGGTCCTGTCAGCGAATTTATTAATTTTGCCAGGCAGATTATGGTAATTCAATCTTTTTCAATTTTCTGAGATTTTCCAAGATTTCGTAACAGTTCCTGCAAAATCGAAACAGCAAAATCAGTCCAATTTTCCGAAAATTATGAAGAACACGAAGAACAATCTTCGAATCTTCAAATCTGTTCAGCCGAATTTGTCAACCAAACAACCCGAACAATCCTGAAAACCTGCAAATCAGCAAAACTAAGAACACAGAAAGATCAAAATAGCCACAAATTCGCAGAAATATATCAAAACTCAATAAAATCGAAAACCCTAATTTTTCACTTTCACAATTTTCGAAATTCTTCAGGTTTCTGCCAATCACAATTCTGAACCGAGCAATCAAGAGCCTAATGCTCTGATACCAATTGTAGGTCCCCTATTCGTATGGATCTTTCACAGAATTGTCTTTCTAATCAAGAGTGCGGAATCCTCTTGATCAGAATATCACAGAAACAAATAGAAAACTGAAACAGCAAATCACTTTCAAACTCGGGTTTACTATTGATTATCCAACTTGCAGTTTATAATCAATTAAAACCCTAACCAACACTAATTTCGTCCAAGCCCTAGCTCTCACGAAATTCTATCTCTCACAAACTGTTTTGGCTGATTAACTGATTAACCTAAACCCTAAAGCATAACCCTGTTTATATAACACAAGGTTTGCTACTTGGGCTTAGTTAAACATCATGGACTGCGAATTGGTCTAAGCCCAATTCGTTTCCCACATCCCCATAAGTATGGGTTTTGTTTAGCCCAAACATTACAACTAACTATTACAAAGCTAAACCCGCTAACTGTTTATCGTTTAGCAAATTACAAGATATCCAAAGACCAAATCTAAGCTGTTGTCACAAACATGCACCAACAAGGGAACCAATGATGAAGCAAATATCAGTGGTTGCAACGGTCAAAGTGAAAACAGTGGATGATTTTAACTATCAGTGGATAGCTTTATCAGTGGATAAAACACTGATTTTGAACAACAGTGATTACCAAGAAAATGAAAGAACTGGGGTTGACTTTCAGCAGTGGACAGTATTTAGGAAACAGATGTTTGAACAGAACAGTAATTAGGAGTAAGATAATGGTAAGAATTTGAGGGCTATTATGTCAGCACCTGTTAGTGCAACAGTGGATAAGCTTTTGACAGCTTTTTGAACATTTGCTGCTCTGAAGAAAAAAAATGATTTTGTCTTGTGAAACCACCATATCATTTTTAACATCTGTTGATGGTGATTATGAAACATCTGCAAGATTGTTATCCTCAACAAAACACATTTTAGATGCAAATTGTCAAGTTTAATATGTCATCAGTTTTTACAGGAATTTGCATTCAAGGTTTTGCCACATGTCTTTTATAAGTTTTGAAGCTTTTATAGATTCCTGACAGTGGTTTAGTACCCCAGATGATGGAAACCTTTTTACTATGGCAACTCATTTTGTGTCATAATATTTAAATTAGAACATGAGTACCTAGTATTTTAAGGTCTGTTAGCAATCAATTTCTGCTATGTGTTAAAACAAACTTGAGTTTGACATGACCTAGACACTTGTACCATTTCCTTTTGACCTATTTTCAAGGATAATATCACCAAAAATAAGGGTTCTATATCCTGACAGGTGTTTGAAACTATTGCTATAAAAAACAAGTAAAAGTTCAAAATATATCACTCTTTGAAGAAAAAAATAAAGAAAAATATATTCTGTTTAATTTGAGAAAAAACCTTTTTTTTTAAATTAAAGGTTTTTCTGAAAACAGCATCAAAAAGGATCTGGTATATTTTCCAAATAAACTCATAACCACATCAATCTCAAGTTTTATGAAAATGGTCAGTGGTTTGAAATACATTATAATAACCACTGTTTGAGACCTTTTTCTTGTTAATTGATTGCAAAAATGAGGAGACATGTTCACATAAGTTTTGAAAGTCCGGTTATAGACTTGTTACCATGTGATGGCTCTGAAAAACTTGTCTAGTCCTCTTGTAAGTTTAATCACTGGTGATACTATTGTTACCTGAACTTTCCTGAATCAATGAATGCACACAGCTGCTTGATGACCATTGTTCACCCATTTTTTGACTGTTAAGTGTTTTATATTTATGCTCTTTTCTTTTGTCTTCAAAAGTTTTGAGATAAACACACTTTTGAGTTTTTGTGATTTTTCTTCTTCCCTTTTTACCCTTCCCATTCATAAGTACTGAAATACTTACTGGGAGGTTTTATTGAAGGAATACTTATTCCAGAATCATTTTGCAGCAATGTTTTGAAAGATCTGGTCATATTTGTACATGCTTATATCAAATCTCACATTACATATGATTTGGACTATTTTAACACCTGATTTTCTTAATGTGTTTTTAACAAAGTTGATTTGGTCCTTTTTAACAGGATTCCCAACCTGTTTTTCAACACATAAGATCTAATAACTAAAGTTTTAATTTCCCTCTTTTTATGTTAACAAAAACACTAATGTTTTTACGAACATATGTTTTTGTCGACCTGAGATGCATACTTTAGCAGCAAACATGATGGAAACAACACACACTTCATAACAACAATTGAAATCAATTTTGTAAACAGAATAATTATACCATAGTTATCAGACATATTTTCAGATCTGAAAACTATAGGTGGTTTATGCATGACGTCACTTGTTATGTGAAGTTTGTGTGTCTTATGACATCTTGGTTGTTTTACAGAGTTTTTGAATAGAAACTTTGAACGTGATCACTCGTTACTCTGTTTTTCAACTAAATACGATCAACCTTAGCATCAATGAATTTTGAGCTGAACTGTTATGTCAAATTGACTGTTAGATCGAATTTGACTGTCCAAGCTCTGATACCAATTGTTAGGATCTGAGGCTCTCATGATTGTGTTTGTTTGTACAATTTGAACAATGAATGAATATGAAATAATGTAAAGTGCAGCGGAAATGGAAACAAACTTTATAAACACAATCAAAAGGGAGAATAGTTCTGATAAACACATGCTTTTCATTGAGTCAAAAGATTACAAATCAAATCAAAAGATTACAATGCATGCTTACAACAAAACTCCCCCTCAGCCTGATGCTCCCTGGTTGATCGCACAAGATGAAAGGATTGGAGGAGATAGACTCACTCAGTCAACCAAATGTAACAGTACAGGGTACTGTTCCATTTATAGGCAAATCAAACCACTAAAGCATCTAGGCTGACGTCACCATGAAAGTGACATCTAACAACCTTTAACCACTGTTCTTATACAAACACTGCTAACTTAACCACTGATTCTATATAATACAAGTGACACACTAAACTACTGCTTTCTTCTTCCATCATTGCTTTCCTCAAAGTTGATCAGTCATTGAGTGGGCAGTCCTTTAGTCAACAGCAATACTTAGATAGTATCAGTAGATTGAACCAGCAGTGTTTAATCCTTAACAGTCTTCAGGACTTCATCAGCAGTTTGAAGGACAGCAGCTGTTGTATACGGACAGTGGATAGAGGACATCAGATATTATAAACACTTTCAAGGGGAAAGCCTTGTGTAAACTACTGCTTATGATGAATCCACTGTTGTGAACCAGATTTGGCTCTAATTATCTGTTCCTCTGATAGGGTTCAATCCCAACATAGCTTGATTGATTCCTGCTTCTTGTATGACACCATGATTAGTACCATAAGATGTATTGAAGGTGTTACCTCCCGATTAGTTTGGAATTGGTATCCCATAAGTGTATCCAAAATGAGGAATCTCTGGTGCTAGAGTGGGACCAGATGAAGCAATAGTCTGCATGGGAATGAAGTCTCCCAAGTGAATTTCAGAACTTCTGGGTGGTTGACTCCCTAAGGATCCTTGATCCTGGAAGATGTTGGACCCAGGATACATCAGTGCTGAGATCCTTGGAGGATATTCCATGGATCCTTGAATCTGTGATGAGGATCCTTGATGCTGAGGGTAGGATCCTTGAGCTGAAAGCGTCCCCATGTATATTCCTGAACTAGAGAGGATCCTTAATGCTGAGAAGAGGATCCTTGAGGCTGGAAGTAGGATCCTTGGGGCTGCGTGACGATTGATGATCCATATTGCAAACTTGATGATCCATATTGCAAACTTGATGATCCTTCTTGATACTGGACACCTGACGCTTTGGAATTCTGGATGGTTTTTGGTGGAGTAGTGAAATCCAACGACCTAGGCATCAATGGGGAGTGATCCTACGCTGATTTCTTCAGTTTCTTGATTTCGTCAATTTCACGAAGGATCCTTCCATTAGTCTCATCCTGCTGTTGCATGTATCCTCTCATCTGCAAAATCAAAGAATAAAGATCACTGTTAGTAGGTGTAGGGGAAGAGACAACAGTTGGTTTTGTGAAAATGGGGGTTGGCTTCTTCGGAGCATTCTCAGCATTCTTCTGAGATGCAGAGGGAGCAGGAGGCAATGGTGGAATGCCCTGTGATGAGGTAACCGCCGACATGGAGCTTGAAGTAGTCTTTCCCTGAGAAGCCATGTGGTTGATGGTAATGCATAGATATGAATAAAATGAACAAGCTTTTCAGAGTTGAAGCACCAATTGCCCCACGGTGTGCGCCAAACTGTTTTGGTCAAAAATCACAACAAGGATAATGTAACCAAATATAATTTTTGTGAGGTTGGATGCTTGGTTTGATGAACAAATGTTTGAACGATTATCAAAAGTAAGTGACAATGAACATAAGGATTTATACGAGGAAAAAGCCCTTGATCAATGAATGATCTCCGGCATAAAAAATCTCGGATAGTGGAAACTATCACTATCAACTATATTACACAAGAAAGATTACAACTTCGGAAGATAACAAGCTCAATACAATGATTTGCTAGTGTTAGTGTGTGTTTCGCCAATGAATATCAGAGAGTTCGAGTGTTTGCTCCTGTGTCTCTATTCTGAGCTTGTTAACCCCTTTCAAAATTAGAAATATCCTAGTAACAAACTATCTAAAAGTCAGGAAAGTCTTCACACTATCCCCTTAACGGCCATGACTCCTTTGCACGTGCCATAAATAGCATATTCCTCCGATATTCCCGTGTTGACTCAGCCCACATCATGCCTGCAAATGTAAACTAAACACACGAGGAACAATTGTTAAAAACATAAACATTAGTAAGGATCCTTGATCCTCAGACTCCCTGTGTTATCCGTTAAGGATCCGTGATCCAGGCCCAGTCTCAGGATGGATGATCCTCAGCATCAAATCCATGCCCTAACACCTTTCCCGCTTCATCCAATTTATACGGTCACCAATATTCAGCGTAAAGTCTGAGTGCTTGATGGCGTAAAAGTTTCCTACACTACATGGTATCATTCAAGGATTCGTGCCATGGGAGACGATTGATGCGGTGGTTTTATAGTGGATCTAAGGAACTCTTTCCGATGATCTTCTTGTTCGGGGTTTGGAAGATAACTCTAAGGCTTACGCCGTCTGGATATGAGTCAAAAACTTGTTTCTCAACAACAAAGGGCCTCGCATTGCTGCCTTGCAAAACGAACTCACCAACATTACTCTTGCTGCCACGCCTTCTCTCGAGGCGTACTGCCAGCGAATTCGGGAACTTGTTGATTAGTTGTCCGCAATTGGTTGCCCTATAAATAATGACTAATGGATCATTTACCTTGCATGTGGTTTACCGAGGGAATACGACACCCCTGCCCCAACTCCCTTGGTAGCCGCTATAACCACCAGCCGCGACAATCGCGATCAACGATATCACCGGGAAAATCGTGAACCGTCTGCCAGAGACTCCAGCAGACCTTCGAGGCCGAACAACAACCCCCATGTCTGGTCACAGCAATAGGCCCAACTCACGAAACTCCTCCGCCCAGCAGGCCCACTATGGTCCATCCACACAACAGCAGCAGCGTCCATATGCCCCTTCCCAGACCCATTACGGTCCGCAATGCTATTGGCCTCCTGCGCCGTATTGGGCTCCTGCGCCTTGCCTGGTGTGGGCCTATCCATGGGACTACAGGCCCGCCAAATGGTCCAGTCACAACAACAATAGTAACGGTCCATCTCGTTCAGCCCAGGCCCATTTAACATGTGTGGACCCTCTACAACCCACACAATTAGCGGATGTTGTACAGGCCCTTTCAGTCAATTCTGTGGAACACGGTGAAGATCAGTGGCACTTTGATACAGGTGCGTAGTCTCATGTTACTTTTGACCAAACTAAACTTGAAACTTTCTCCAATTATTCACTAATAGCGTCAATATTCGTTGGTAATGGTAACAAAATTCCAGTTTTGGGTTTCGGGTCATCCACCTTAACCACATCCACTAAACCTTTACACATAAAAACCGTACTCTTTAATCCACACATTGTCAAAAACCTTATTTCTGTGCGTCAATTTAATATTGATAATTATACTTCAATAGAATTTGACCCGTTTGGATTTTCTGTGAAGGATTTCAAGGATGGCACGATCCTGAGCTGCCACAACAGTTTGAGTGATCTTTACCCACTCACTTCAAACGCTTCCGCCACATCTTGTTTTATTTCTAGCAAGGACGCTCCTTTTTGGCACAACCGACTTGAGCATCCGGGTCAACCGGTCATGGAGTTCCTTCGTTCCAAGCAATTTATTTCTTGAAACAAAATAAAATTTCCTTTTATTTGTAATTCGTGTAAGTTATCTAAACATAAGAGATTGCCATTTTTAGATTTGGTTTCACATACTTTAGTACCTTTTGCCATGTTACATTGTGATATATCGACATCGCCTATTGTGAGTCATGCGGGTTATAAATACTATATGGTTTTAACGGATGACTGTCCAAACTGCTCGACGATCGCTCGAAAAACGCCCGAAAAATGCTCGTTCGATTCTCGCTCAGTTTGTAAATGAGCCGCTTGGCTCGGTTCGATTTGAAAAAGAGCCAAGCATGAGCAAAGCTCCGCTCGCTCATCGATCGTTCGGTTTTGCTCAAATTATTTTTTTTTTAAATAATTAATTAATATATATATATATATATATTATTTTTTTAAATAATTAATATATATATATATATATATGGTTATATAGATAAGTAGCCCAAAATTAAAAGCCCAAGAAACATACTAGCCCAACTCGATACCAAAACCTAACCCTAATTCCTAAAAATTCAAATCAGCACCTAATAATCTCCTGCTACATACCTCCTGCGACATACCTCCCTGCTGCTCAAGTTCAACTCATACAGATATGGTACAATCTCCTACCTCGCCAGCTACTTCAAATCAACAGAGGTACAATCTCCTACCTCCTGCCACATACCTCGCTACTGCTCATGTTCGATTGTTGAGGATCCAATCCTTGCTCATGTTCGATTGTTAGTAAGGTGTTGGACGTGTTTTAATTAAGTTAGGATTTGTTTTTGTTGAATGTAGTCTTGTAATAGTATTGATTTCAGTTTTTTGTGTTGCTACATATGTTTTAATTTCGGTGCTAAAAAAACCAAATGAAAACGATCCGCTCGATTCAAATTCAATCCGAGCACGAGCATCACTTTTGTGCTCGGTTTTGAAAATTCAATCCGATCGGATCGGTAGTAATTCAATCCGAGAACGAGCAAACCCTCGATTGGATCGGATCGGCTCATGAACACCCCTAAATACACGTGGGTATATCCCTTGAAATTTAAATCTGAAACTTTTTCTAAGTTTGCTCACTTTCACCAATTCATTGCAACTCAATTTCGCATGCCCATTCAAACGTTTCAATGTGACATGGGCGACGAGTTTGATAACTATAATTTTAAAAACTTTGCAAATAAACATGGAATCCAGTTTCATTTCTTGAGTCCCCACACATCTCAAGAAAACGGGAAGCCCGAACGCATGATTCGTCGACTTAATGACATCATGTTTACATTACTCACCCATGCCTCCTTTCCCTCAATTTTTTGGGTCGAGGCTCTTCACACAGCCTCCTACTTACACAATATACTCCACACCAAAATTCACAAAAATCTTACACCCGTCTCGCTCCTTTATAGGCGCGCTCCATCCTACGAACATCTTCGTGTGTTCGGGTGCCTTTACTACCCTAATACCTCAGCCACTCGCCCAAAAAAACTCACTCACCACTCTACTGCGTGCGTATTTCTTAGCTACCTGGCTAACTATCATGGCTATCGTTGTCTCAATATCTCAACCGGCAAGACCATTTTCTCTAGACACGTTACCTTTGATGAAGCGAATTTTCCATTCGCCACACCTTCTTCACCCGGTCCATCTCACACCTTCTTGGACCCGACCCCCATCACCATAACCCACCCCCACACTTTCTCTACACCTCACAACCCACCCAACATCCCACTTCCAACGACTCGCCCACTACCTCATGTGCCTACCAACCCACCTTCGCCACACACCTCCCCTGACCCACACTCCAACGCGCTAAAAAACCCACCCCACACCATGATGTCCATCCCGCCTACACATACTACAACCAGCCCACTCCCATACTCGTCGCCTAACCCAACCCAATACATATCACCAACACCTCAGACTATTGTCCCCACACACCACGCACCGAAACCACCACCTCAGCCCTCACAACCCATCAACACCCACCCAATGCAAACCCGTTCCCGATCTGGCATAGTCAAACCCGCCGACCTTTCTCCCTTCACACCAAAACTTCCTCGCTCGTCTCTCCACTACCAAAGTCACATCTAATAGCTTTAAACGACCCAAACTGGAAAATGGCTATGCTAACCGAATATGAAGCTCTATAAGCTAATAATACATGGGAACTAGTTCCGAGACCCGCCAACGTACCGGTTATTAGATGCATGTGGCTCTTTAAGCATAAGTTTCAGGCCGATGGCTCTTTCGAACGCCATGTTGGTGCACTTATGTCTGTACTTTGTCTGTATTTCGTCATGATTCAAAACGATGTCTTGTGTTAGTCTGAGTTACGTCTTAGGTTTGTTTTTATGTGCATTCGATGTAAGTTTGACCAAGTCAACCATCCTCCTGGTTTGACTTGACCAAACAGTTAGCACATGATTGAAAGATGTTTGAGACGAAGGATGGTCATCGAAGGATTACTTATATCCTTCGATGATGATGAACTCGAAAGATATCCTTCGAAGTCGAAGGATGGACCACGAAAGATCACATCTTTCGTGGTACATGTTGATCCTTCGAGCTGTTTCTGGTCGACAGATGATCTTTCGATCAGTCTGTCTGATCCTTCGACCAGACGATCTGTGTCGGGTATAAATACCCGTGTGTTGTGTTCACTTCAGCAATGAGACACAAGAGGAAGACAGAGAGAGACAGGAGCACACACACACACTTTGAGAGTTTATAGAATACTTCTGTAAACATTGAGCTTGTAACCGGACCCTTCATTCGTATTAATACAAGTGGTGTTAATCGGTGAATCTTGCGTGTTGTGTTTGTGCTTGTTCTCGTATAAAGTCTCGGTTGCATGCTAGCTTGGATTCCGCACTCGCTAGTGTGTTTGATATAACAGGGATAAGGTTTTATCTCATCCTCGAGAGGGACCTACAAGTGGTATCAGAGCCTTGGCTCTTTTCCTTGTTAAAAACCGAGATTTTGGGTTGTTTTTGGACAAAAACTCACTGGTTTAGCACTCGTTTTTACTGTTTTTCTCACATTTCTAGACGTTAAAACGTGTTCTAAACTTACCGGGTGTGTTTTTGGTCGGGTTGGGTAACTTAAAAAACTTGTTTTTAAGAATTTTGGTGATTTCCGGCCAAAATTCCGGCTTATCCGGTGACCGGTTTCTGGATAAGGTTTTCTCCGGTTTCTGTTTTTGGGCATTATTTTATTGTTTCAAATCTGGGTTGGCAGAAAGTATGGTCTGAACATACCTTCTGCCGAAAGATTTCACCAACTTGTCACCTTTTTCACCAACCCGTCACTCTTTGTCAACTGTGTCAGACAAGATCGAAAGATATCCTTCGAAGTCGAAAGTTCATCTTTCGATCAAGGGAGGTTCGATAGATAATCATCCTTCGAACCAAGGAATCTTTTCGAAATATACATCTTTCGATCTACAGGTCTTATTCGAAAGACAAGGATCCTTCGATTGGAGAGTCTTTCGAAGTCATTGTTCGAAAGACAAGGATCTTTCGATTGGAGAGTCTTTCGAAGTCATTGCTCGAAACTCAACAGTGATCTTTCGAACACTGTTGATCCTTCGAACAAGGTTTGATCCTTCGATCCCAGTCTGTTTAAGTTTAACAAGTTTGTGTTTTACAGGTCTTTCGATCAAAGATCCTTCGGCTGTTTGTTATCCTTCGAAATTTTATCATAGTTTGAGAAAAATTTTTAAAATGGGAACTAACGGTCAGTGGGATCCAACCGCGTGGACTCTAACATCTTTGAATCCACAATCATCAGCTACGCAATCATCAGCTACACAATCGGGGTCAGATTTCAACAAAACTGCATGGATGCAAGCTATTGCCCCACCTCAAGCTGCAATGATCACTGCAAATCAATGGGCATTGGTCACAAATCAAAACAGCAGCATTCAATCTATGATGCAGAACGACAGTGAAACTGGTACAAGTACAAAACCGCCAAAGCTAAATCACATCAATGATTGGGGATGGTGGAAAGAAAGGCTGAGAACTTATGTTCAGGGGCAAGGTCAAGATCTATGGATGTGCTTCTTCACCGCATTTGAACATGATTTGGAAGTTGCAGGATCCAATCCAGAAACTTACAGCACTTTGTCTGAAGATGATAAGAAGAAATTTGAGTTAGAAAAGAAAGCATTCATGATTCTCACGCAAGCTCTTCACAGAGACATATACCACCAGTTTGTTTACTGCACGACTACTAAAAGCTTGTGGGATATGCTCACGTTACGATGTGAAGGAAATGCTCAATCTAGAAAGATCAAGCAAGATTTACTGAAGAAAGAGTTTGAAGGATTCACGTGTATGGAGAATGAGGCTTTGGCAGATTTATCTACAAGGTTCCATCACTTGTTGAGCGAGATGTTTGCTTTTAAAGTCACTGCCACTCCACAAGAAATGGTGAAGAGATTCGCTGATAGCTTACCAGCAAAGTGGAGCAGTTATCTTGAAATTCTCAAAGAAAACGGTGTTCTAGACACAATCACCGTTTATGAGTTAATTCAAAGATTGGAGAACAAGGATGTGGAAGAAAAGCTTAAGGCGAAAAGAACACTGACTCCTCAAAATCCAGAGATGTACTTTGGGATTGCAGGAGGTATCAGTGGAGAAAAACCAGTCTCTCAACACGCAAAGCTTCAAACAGCCTTCATCTCAAACACCGGTCCTTCCACAACAAATCAGTTTGATCCTTCAGCATACACGATGATGTATTCAAGACCATATTCTTCTTCTTCTTCAGCACAGCAGCAACAACCGCAACAACCGCAACAGCAAGGGTTTTATGGAAGCTCTTCAAACTTTCAAGCCACTTCCAATCCGAACACAGTCAGATTAGACACTTCCAATTTTTCCAAAGTCAGTGTCGAAATAGCCAAGGAGCATATGGAGATGTTGAACACCTTGGTTAGTGCTTATTCTGGATTGATCGCAGGTCAGATTGGGAATATCAATCTAACCAATGAAGATTATCAGCAAGTGGATAAAGAAGAGTTTGAAATGATGGATATCAAATGGGCTCTTGCTAGTGCAATTCGAAGAGCTAAGGAGTTTATGGAAAGGACGGGGAGAACCAACTTGGATAGCAAGAAAGACACCAAGTATGGGTTCGACAAGCAAGCTGTAACGTGCTTTAACTGTGGTGAACGGGGCCATTTCAAAAGGGAATGCACAAGACCAGCTCAGCATGGAAACCAGAATCCCTTCAGAAACCAAGGCAACCAGCAGAACCAGAACAGGAACAATGAGCGTATGTTGATACCTGTCAACAACCGAACTCAAGCAGGACCATCAAATGCCAACCGGGGGCTGGTGGTTCAAATAGATGAGGGTTGTGATTGGTCGCTTCAGCTTGGAGAAGGAGGAAATGGTGGAACAGCATGTTTTGCTGAAGTCGTAAAGGATTTAAAGCACGCCAGTGGTGGAGAATCTTCCACCAATGGTGTTGCATCTTCTGGAGATGAAGACAGTTCTGGTTATAGTGGAAGCTCAGATGAAGAATCCTCCACTTCAGGAAATGATCATGTGGATGAGACATCAAGTGCGTCAGTCGATGCAGATATTGATGAGCTTTTGGAAGAAGCTGCAGCAGGAACTAAAAAAGGATCTAATTTGATGGATCAAGCTGCTTACTCTTCGTCTTCTCTCCATTCAGCCTTTATGGCTAATGTCGACAGTTCATCAGGTCAGGTATGTGTCGATGAACCCACTGTAGTTAGCTGTGAAAATTGTGATAGTTTAAATGTTAAATATGCTGAACAGGAAAGTCAGTTTGAAATCCTATCCAAACACAATCAAGAATTGATTGTAGATCTTTCTAAAGCAGCTGAAGCTAACGTGTTTTTAACCAGAAATGAAAAGGAATTTAAAACAACAATTGCGTCATTAAGACATGATGTTTCAGAATTACAAAAAGCTGTTTTGCGAAAACAACATGCTAACAATGATCTTATAGACACAATTGAAAAGCAGATGGTAGAATTGGCAACCGCTCGATGTGAATGTGAAACAATCAAGCAGAAATTGGAAAGTTATTCCAATTCCCGCTATGTATTGGATCACATTATTGATGTTCAAAAGAAAAAGGGGGATAAGAAGTGTATGGGATTCAAATCATGTCCTCCCCCAATGAATCACAATTACTCCAAATTGCCTGATGACGAGGATATGCCCCGTTTTGAACCTACTGTGCCACTCGGTCTAGATGACTTTGCAGCAGGCCTCAGGTTCACAACTGGTACATCATCCTCGGGTCAATCAGAATCTGAGAAAAGTGTGACAGATTCATCGTGTGTTAAGGAACAGAGTCCTCCCGTTGTTGAGGATACTGATTCTTCGGATGATGAATCTGATGTAATTGTGAACCAACAGTCTAACTCGGTCACAACAGATATTCCAATCGAGAATCACATCCTGTGTGATCCACCAGTGAAACCGAGTAAGACTGAAATGTCAAAAGAAATGGAGTCGATTGTATCAAGTTTTGAAGGGAGTAACTTGTTGTACACGCTCAAAGGAGATAGCAAAATCTACTCTAACAAAGATTTTCCAATTAAAAATGTAAATCAAGATTTAATTGAGCAAATTTTTGAAGGATGCACTGATAAGTTTTTGGGGAACAAAAGTGGCAAAGTTACTGTCACTCAATGTGATCCAATTCCGTGTGAACAAATTAGAAAACAGTACGGAAACCAAAAACTACAAGTTGAGCGAAAACAACAAGTCAATTCCGGAAAAGGTAAGGTACAGGGAAAGAAGGCTCAGAACAAGAATTTTCAAGCACCTAAGGTTCAACAACAATGGGTGCAAAACAAAAGAGCTCCTGTTAAGAAAAGAGAACCGAAAGTGAACTTTGTTGGATCCGCGGGTTCAGATAAACTTGAAACATTTCAGGATAAATCTAACATTGATTTTGTAAAACAAGTTAGAATTTTAAAACGAAATGATCAGAATAACTACACCCAACACACCAACGGAGGTGATTTAGGTCCTAGCACGTGTAGATCACAAAGTTCATTGTCTGGTTCTCCGTCTGATCATCAACATGTTTCTCCGAGGTTTGTAGAGCGGAGAATGTGTTTTGAGTGTGGCACAATTGGGCATATTGTAAGATACTGCCCATACCTGCAAAAGTTGAAGGCAAAAACAAGTGCTCCCCAAGAAACCAATTACCAAAAACGATCATTTTCCCCGAAACAAGACCCACGTGTCTTGAAAGAAAGGGAAAAGAAGTTAAAACAAAAGAATCAAAAGGTAATTGAAAAGGCCTTAAAATCAGAGGTCAAAGAAGAAAAACCTGTTCAAGCAAAACCTAAAACTGTAACACCAGTAAATGCTAAAACAATTAATACAAATACTGGTAAAGGACAAACAGCTTGGAAACAAAAACAGGTAATTCAGTCAGGGGGAGCACCACAGGTTCTTTTTCCTAATCATCAAGTGATTGAAATCAGCTTTCTTGATGATCAAGGACGACCCAGTGAGTGTGTAGGATATTCCAGGAGGAACTTTCGATAGTCGTAAGATTGTTGATAGTGGAGCGTCCTTGCACAAGATAGGCGACAGAAGAAATTGTTGCCTTTGATGGAGAGGAAGAGAAAAGGGAAAAAGAAATGTCTGATGAAAGAAATTGGAAGCTTCGACAAAATGAAAATCATTTCAAAAATGTGAATGTTCAAGGCTTTGATCGGGTCCCCGGGATAGATTCAAATCAAAATGTACGCACTTGCAGCACGTCTGAAGTTCAACAATCTACAAGATGAACGTGCAGTGTACATTTCTTCGTGGTGTGATTGAAGAAAATGTGTTTGTTGAACAAACCATCCAGGTGTGCGGATGCCTTGGCATGGATTGAACAACCGCACACTACTTCTGAAAGAGAAAGACAAAGACCTTCGCTGGTGCAATGTGGAAGACCAGCCGGACCCAAAGGTTTATGATCTTGTTGCTGTCAACAGATTTCAGTAGCTACAAATCGACCTTGAAATCCACACCGGGTGGATGTCCAGTTTGGGAGAGCACTCAGATTCCTTGCAATGCGCGAAGCAGTTGCAGGATACGGTTTTAAATTTCTAATCTCTCCTATACTTGTCGATATTTAAGCTGCTTTGTAAATTATTATCTCGTTCAGCACTCTTTGGCCAGACAATGTTGTCATGGTCCGCACCGCTTACCGACATGCCAACTGATTTTTCCAAAATTCGCTAAATCATTTCTGATTATAACTTAATCTTGGTAAACGGCATTGAGGTAAAAACATGAGTTAACCAACATCGGAAAATAATTTTTTTTTGTAAATACCTTTGTATTTTAAATTTGTCTTAGTTTATTGATTTTAGGGGGAGTAAATTATTTAAAAAATTTGAAAATCCAAAAACATTGAAAAATTTCAAAAACACAAAAACAATAGAAAAGCAAAAATGAGTTTCCTGGCGAGCAAAAGAGAATATGATAGTACATCAGTGGTCTGTCTAAACCTCTTTAAACCTTAAATGAAAAACGATAAGCAGCTCTATATAAGATGTATCGGTAGGCTCACAATCATTTTAAAGTGTGCAGGGTGATATAAACTTAAATCGACTGAAGACCAGGTGGGAACCATTCATTGGCATATGGTCTTAGTACCGAAATTTCGTTTGAGAGATTGCCGAGGTTCTGAGATATTCGGTCTTTATGCTGCTTATCATCTGGGTATCATGGTTGTATCTTTTACCGAAAAATAACGGGGACGCAAGTCTAGATCTTCCATGATACCATACATACGTGTACATACTGCATACGACCTCAATAAGTGATCAACAATCACATGTCCAAACCAATAAGTGATTAAATATCACATTCATCCGGGAGTCAAGTTCGTCTCTCTGCTGTACGAAAGTACTGACCTATTCACGGACTTGCTCCTGTGCCCTCATGCATCTGAAAATCAAGTTCCTCATCAATAAGTGATTCTATCACATAGGGCTTGTTTTCAAATCAAATAAGTGAGAATCTCACATCATATACGGTCAAACAGATGATAATCGGTATACTCACCGGTAAGATGAATCCTCGTGCATACCTTGATACGGGAATGTGTCGTGATGTGGATGAACACCGGTCGGTAAGTATAAATTATACCTTAACGTATCCCCTCGCCATGATTACAAATGATAAGCTGAGCTTAAGTGGACAACAATACCGATAATCGTTATAGGATGCTTATCTTAATGTTAACTAAAAGAACAACAAGAGCGTTTTGGCATGACCGTACACTGATATGATTCTCTTACCCTCGAAACTCGCAAAAAGAATGTCTGTAAATATTTATTTAATGTTTCCTGTTTATGCATCTTTGTATATATTTATTTATTGCTTTCCATCTTTACATTTGAAAAATGAAAATTTCAAAAAAAGATTTTAGGTGTGTTTTAATATAAACTTTATAAAATCCAAAAAGATTTTGCTTCTAGTTTATTTTTGATTGACTGATGTTGGAACTCGAGTCTATCCTTCCCAAGATCCTGATTATAAGCTGGAAAACAATTGCATCTTCATAAACAGTCGAAGTTAACGAGTTTTGAAAGTTAAAGGTTTAAGATGAATATTTTTCTAAACTTTCAAACTGCTGTCGGTTGGTGTTTGATTGAGATTTGATCTCATATGTGTCGTTAGTTTAAATGTTAACTATATTCCAAGCGGTTGTTCTCATTATGCGTTTAGCTTTCTTGCATGTGCAGATGCTAAAGGCGAGGAGAACATGTTCGATGAAAAGCTTTGGAATGAAGACACGAAGTGGAGGCACTCAAAGGATAAAATGATCGAGTTGCCGCTGTCCCTTCATCAACACCACAAGGATTTGAAGAATTGACAAGTCAACGATTCACGAGCATGACTCAATGGAGAGTTCAATCTAAGGGGGAGTTTGTCAACACACTTTCTACATGAAACGGGGAGTTTGTTGATACACTTTCTACTTTCAAGACGTGAAGACTTTGAAGATCATCCGACATTGAAGACGTGAAAAGAAGTCAAAGACTTGAAGACACGAAGACCTACAAGAACGAAACTCGAAACAAAGCTACAGCCAAGGGGGAGTTTGTTGGTGCACTTATGTCTGTACTTTGTCTGTATTTCGTCATGATTCAAAACGATGTCTTGTGTTAGTCTGAGTTACGTCTTAGGTTTGTTTTTATGTGCATTCGATGTAAGTTTGACCAAGTCAACCATCCTCCTGGTTTGACTTGACCAAACAGTTAGCACATGATTGAAAGATGTTTGAGACGAAGGATGGTCATCGAAGGATTACTTATATCCTTCGATGATGATGAACTCGAAAGATATCCTTCGAAGTCGAAGGATGGACCACGAAAGATCACATCTTTCGTGGTACATGTTGATCCTTCGAGCTGTTTCTGGTCGACAGATGATCTTTCGATCAGTCTGTCTGATCCTTCGACCAGACGATCTGTGTCGGGTATAAATACCCGTGTGTTGTGTTCACTTCAGCAATGAGACACAAGAGGAAGACAGAGAGAGACAGGAGCACACACACACACTTTGAGAGTTTATAGAATACTTCTGTAAACATTGAGCTTGTAACCGGACCCTTCATTCGTATTAACACAAGTGGTGTTAATCGGTGAATCTTGCGTGTTGTGTTTGTGCTTGTTCTCGTATAAAGTCTCGGTTGCATGCTAGCTTGGATTCCGCACTCGCTAGTGTGTTTGATATAACAGGGATAAGGTTTTATCTCATCCTCGAGAGGGACCTACACGCCACAAAGCACCACAAAGCATGACTCGTTGTCAACGGAAAAAGTCAAACCGTTGGTGTTGATTGTGATGAAACATTCAGTCCGGTGGTCAAGCTAACCACTATTAGAACGGTCCTAAGCTTAGCAGTTTCTAAAGAATGGCCTATTCACCAACTAGACGTCAAAAATGTGTTTTTGAATGGCCACCTAAAGGAGACCGTTTATATGTTTCAGCCACCCGATTTCACCTCCACTTCAAATCCTAAATATGTTTGCAAACTTAATAAATCTTTATATGGTTTGAAACAAGCCCCAAGGGCGTGGTATCAACGTTTTTGCAGGTTATCTTTATAAATGTGGTTTCATCAGTAGTGTGTGTGACAATTCTTTGTTTATCTTCAAAAAGGGTGATCAAATGGCCTACTTATTACTCTATGTGGACGACATCATCCTCACCGCTTCTAGTCACATTCTTCTACGGGATATCATCAACTCTCTTACTGCTGAATTTAAGATGACAGACCTTGGAAAATTGCATCATTTTCTTGGCATCGCAGTTGAACATCGCAACCGCGGACTCTTCCTATCACATCCTACCTATGCATCAGATATTTTGTCTCGGGCTTACATGTCTAACTGCAAACCTGTGAGTACCCCTGTCGAGGTCGGATCTAAACTTAGTGCCAACACTGGGCCGATATTCTCTGATGGTTCTTTATATCGAAGCTTGGCTGGTGCGTTACAATACCTCACTATCACTCACCCAGACAGTTCATACGCTGTTCATCAAATATGTCTCTTCATGCATGCTCCACACAAGCCGCATTTTCAATTTCTGAAACGGATCCTCAGATACGTCAAAGGCGCTCTTTCTCATGGCTTGTTTATTACTCCATCCTAGTCCACCAAGCTAACCGCTTATTCTGATGTGGATTGGGGTGGGTGTCCCGACTCACGTCGGTCTACCTCGGGCTACTGTGTTTTTATGGGCGATAATTTGATCTCTTGGTCTTCTAAACGGCTACCAACAATATCTCGATCTAGTTCTGAAGTGGAATACCGGGGGGTGGCGAATTCTGTAGCCGAAATCAGCTGGATACGGAACCTTCTACTTGAACTTCGCATACCTGTTAGACACGCTTTCATTATTTACTGTGATAATATTTCTGCGGTCTACCTTTCTGAAAATCCAGTGCAACATCAGCATACAAAGCACATCGAGCTGGATATTCACTTCATGCATGAGAAGGTTCGTCTAGGTACGGTGAAGGTCTTACATATACCTGCTGACTATCAATATGCTGAAATCTTCACCAAAGGTCTTCCTAAACATCTATTCTTGCGATTCAGATCCAGTTTATGCCTTCGCTCTTCTACGGCTCAAACTGTGGGGGCGTGTTAGCCGATAATTATGGTCTTATATTATTGGCATATATTTGTAAATATATTTTGTATATATTCATTTGTATTTAGAGGATATGTTACCTCGTATAGATAGAATAATTGGTTAGGTTAGTGCTAATTTTACTCTTCTCCTCTGTATTATATATTGACAAGGTTTGTGAATATCATTCAAGGATTCATACGATCTTACAGTTGTGTCATGCATGCATGGAAACTATTGAAAATTAGTGGAGGTAAATAGGTTTTCTGAAAAATTCTTTTTGAACACTTGTCAAGAACCCAACAATACACAATAACATATGCAAGTATATAATGAGTTAAGAGAATGAATGACAAAACCGATTTATAGAGAGTTGTTAGCTAATCCCTATAGGTCCTCTCCCCAATCCACCAATTGAGAGTTTCTCTACTAGTTGTCTCTCTAAAATGGGTATGGATACTCGTTACACAATGGTCACACTAAATAAAGGTAGTGACCACCTTGTACAAACGTCTCACTCTTCTAAGAGAAGTGATCTCCTTCTACATGTCTCACTAATCTCAAGTAGTAGTGATCACCACTATCTCTATTTACTAAATAAACTTAGTGATTCCCCATTCTATTGTCTTATAACAATACTAAACAAGCTTATGATACAAATATCATACATAAGAATGAATAATTGTTTAGTTGTGCAACAACTCTTCTTTTTGCTCTTGATCTTAATCTTGAATCTCTTTTGGATTTGGAGTTTAAATCTTAAGAGAATTAGAGAGATTTATCTTAAATTCGAATTTTTGAATGTTTAAAGAAAAGGGGGCAAGTGAAAAGGTTGGAGTGGCTTGTATTAACAGTCAAACCTCAACAATCAACAAAACAACATCAAATAGTCTTAGTCTGTCAGTCCATTGTATCGATCATAGACTGTCAAACTAGTCTTTTTTCTTATTTTTCAACTTTTGAACGTTATGCAAAAGGGGTAAGTGAAAAAAGTGGGGTAGCTTGTATAAACGGAAAACAACACATTTTTCACACCCATACCTCTTAATTTTGACTTTTCAAATAACCTATTACACATCTATCAATATAGGTTTTAAAGTGAAGCATAGTTTATTTCTTTTTAACGATGGTTGGATAGTTGGTGAAACATAGTTTATTTCTTTCCATTGGGTAAATTACACTTTTCGTCCTTTATGTTTGTAGTGGGTTGCAATGAATAGCATTTAACTTCAATAATTACAGACAAAATTCTTTATTTGGAAAACTTATTACACCTTTCGTCATTTACCTCTAACCAGATTAAAGTTTTAAGTTAAGTCAGGTCACACAAGGGCAATATTGTCTTTTCTCTTTCTTTTTTTCTTTCCCCTCATTTAATATATGAAAACAAATATATCGAACTAAATTCTAAAAAAATCACTCTCTCTCACAAACATTTTGAACACACACTCTCTTTGTATCTGTCTCTCTATAAACTCTTCAAATCACCACCAACAAGCCTCCATCACCAGCACCGACCTCCTCACCACCTTCAATCACCACCGGCCTTTGCTACACCACATCCACCATTCACCCCCGATACCAAAGCCTAACTTCCCATTACGACCAAGATTACACAGAACCCAAATCCACAAAATGATAATCGGAGACATCGAGAAGATGGTAACCGTAGGCCTTATCTAAGGCGCAACAAACGCCTTAATGCAACGAGGCGCACTTATCTCCGACCAACAACTTCATAACAAACAATCATCAACAAAAAACCCAATTCTCAAAACCCTAATTGACTGGTTCAATCTTATATTAGTTTGGCAATACTCACTTCAATTCATCATTAATCTCTCTGATTCCGCTACCTTTTTCGCCATTTTAAGTCACACTCCGATCTCTCTTGTGGTTCCGGTCACCAATGCGACAACGTTTGCTGCTACTATTGTGTTTGGTATGCTTTTGGGTGAAGAAACACGTGTTGGGTTAACTTTGTTTGGTACTTTTTTAACTGTTCTTGGTGTTTATGTTTGTGTTGTTTGATTTTAATGTATTGTTGTTGAATCTTGTAAGTTGGTTAGGAATAAATTTGGAATTTTGATTGGGGTTTTGTGGTGTTTGTGTTATTCCCGCTGATGTGACCAAGTGTTTGTGTTTTTTAGGGTTTAAATTGTAAAGCTATATGTAGTTCACGTTCTTTGAATTGTTGCGATGGGGTGGTGTGAGGGTGGGTAGTGGTGTGGTGGCAGGTGGTGATGGTATGGTGGTGATGGTGGTGGTGGTGGGTAAGTGGAGAAGAAAGAAGAAAGAAGAAGGGGATGTGCATTTGCATGCCTTCTGGGAGAGAAAGGGGTTTTATATATATATATTTGTTAAAGATACTTTTAAAATGACTAAACTACCCACATGTGCAATGCACATGCCATATTTAACTGAAAATTATAACATGGTTAGGGGTAAAGGACGTAAAGTGTAATGAGTTTTCCAAATACAGGACTGCGCCTGTAATTATTGAAGTTAAAGGCTATCCATTGCAACCCGCTACAAACATAAAGGAAGAAAAGTGTAATTTACCCATTTCCATTTGTAGTAACTCTTTGCAACCAACATGGCATTCCCAAAATGGAAAGAAATCAGGTAAAGTCTTCCATTTCCAAATTTCAAAATTCCTCCAATTTATAACTAACTAGTTTAGTTTGGTCCAATTTTTTATTTGTTAGTCTATTTGAGAAAATTGATTTGTTATATTTTGATTAGTTATTCTCTTTAATTCCCAATCAGTTTTCTTTTATACCTTGCTCTTTATGGATGGTTCTTCATTGATAAATTTTGCATCTTCAAGTATTCGACAGGGGTTGTCATTTTGATCGTTCTCATTTGAATATAACAATATGTTGCACTTGGTAATTCTCTTTGATGGTTGTTGCACTTCAACATTCATCCAAGACAAGACCAATTTGATTTCAATGGGTTCTTTAACACTTCATCTTCTAATTCTTCATACTTGAAATATATAGTAAGTGCTAATTTGATTTCATTAAACTCTAACAGAACTTCTTCTATTACTTCATCACCACACTTGAAATATACATTATATGTGGCATATGGTTATATACTAACAACAACCTAATAACACAAGTTCCTAATATCTAAACAAGGGATCATTTGTGTTTCTTAAATTTTTATGATTAGCACTAACAATCTCCCCCTTTTTTATGATAACAAAATGTAACGCTCAAACATTTGAAGAAATCAAACCAAGTCTTAATCTTACGAAAATAGGTCCTAATTAAAACATTTGGAAGACATACATACATAAAGAACTTCAAAAGTGGATTTCCTTACACATGACCTTACATAAGTTATATACATTAATGTTTAATCACAACACAAATAAGTTTCCAAAATATAGAAGTGTAGTTTGACATCATGACACCAACTAATGTCTTAAAAATCATACACATTCTAAGACTAAAATTTGACCCGATTGAAAATTTATACATAAAAAATAAGTTTGTTTGTATTCGTCCATGAGCTTGACTTGATCCTAAAAGGATGATTTACCTACAAGGAGTCCACAACAAGTTAGTAACAACCATTTTATCAATAAGTTACATATTACTTGCTTCTTTCTTGTGGCAATTGGATATCTATCCAACCACACTTCCTTCACATTACTAACCCATTCATAATATAATTTCTTTCTTTATTCACCCAAGTTCATCCTTTCCATGCCAGTTGACATACTAATCATACGTAAAGTCTAATTTATGTATTACAACCAAAAACTCAAGTTTTCAACTTATCCAACACTTACCCAAATTGACATGTTTCAACAGGTCAACTACATGTAGGGAATAATATGTTTCCATTTTAATTAAATATAAAAATCCAATTTTATATTTAGTGATAACATAAAAACAGTTTATTATTAATCAGATGCAGAAGCGTGAATAGACACAATATACCGATAAGACTATTCCCACCAGTGATCCAGTTACAAGTTAATCAGACAATTATATAAAGCAAACCATAGTGGGCTTAGAGTTATACCTTGACGAATACCAAAAACTCACACAATGGATGCGACAAATGGCTCCGCTAGTAAACCAGAGCACAAGTTCCAAGGCACCATGTGATCCACACGTGAAACGGATCAAATTTGTTTAAGGAAAAAGGCGGAAATGTGGCGGCGACAGCGGTGGCGGTGAAGGTGCGGGTGGTGGCCGACAGATGCAAGGGATAGGGAGGGAGAGAGGGTTTTCAGGTTTCTTCGTGTGTTCAGGTTTTCTGTGAAAACTCTAAAGTTGTAATTAGGGTTTAGGTTTAAACCCCTATTTAAAGAAACCTTAATTACACTTGGACCCATGCATATATGACATTCACTTGAAGTAATTAGCCCTTGACTAATTACTTGTTATCAAGTTAACCCCTTGACTTTGTTTTATTATCTTATAATAAAACTAGCTCTTTATAATTATTATCCGATAATAATTAATTCACGTTCGTGTCAAATAATTATCATTGGCCAACTAAACCACTAGTCAAAAGCTTTGACCTTATTTTATTCCAAATAAAATATCCTCTTTAATGTATTACCTAAATAATAAACTAATATTCATTTAACCCCTTAAACGTTATCAATTATTTTTTCAATTTAATTATTTCATAAACAATTAATTTTCTAGTATTTCAAAATTTTGTTCTTCATAATCAATCCGCTTTTGTGATAGATGATGTTTAACAATTAAATATTATTTTTTGTTCGCCATCCAAAGTTTAACTCTTTGGATCGTACCTTAATAGCAATGTTAAATAATCGATAATTGGACACTCAATTCCAACAGTCTCCCACTTGGACTATTTTCGATTATATCCCTTAACGTAGATAGAGTTGGATGCCTAGCTGCATCGCAGTGCCACTAGAAAGGTATCACGTATTACGTTCGTTAGCTATTCATTTCTGATCAAGCAACTGTTTGCTTAATCAAGTATATAGTCGTGGTAACCTTAGCGATCTATCCCTTTTGTATCGATTATTTATTGAACATGAGACATGGATCTAATTTCAATTTCGAATATTATTCAACTATTCTTGTACTTGTCTCCGATTCAAAATGGTCGACAAACTACCTTTAGTTTGAATATGGCCATACATTCATACCAGGTTGATTCTACGAGAGCGCCAGAATATTCAGCTTCTCAAAGCATTAAGAAGCAAAAAATCCCTTTGACATCAAACAACTCCCACTTAGTTTTAGTTCACTCATAACCAAATATCCTTATTACTTCCCTTTCACGATGTAGCGTTATATAAGATCAAAGAATTTATACTAGTGTTAGTTCTAGTATAATTCTAAGGTCAAAGGATAGAACGATCATGCCATTTCAAAACTTCTTATGACATTGATCCATGAAGATAGTTTTGAAGCGAGTTACGCCCCATATCATTCTCCAGTGTATATTTGTGAATCTTGATCTCAACACCTTGAGCCTTCATCCCATGAACAATCAAGCATTCACCATGGTCTTAATTCAAATTGATTCTCATGAATTTGATCAACTACGGATATTTGGAGTACAATACTCATGGATTCCACAATCCAATGTCAATGGTTGCTTTAATATCTAAAGATTTATTTCATGCCTTCACAATGTGACTTCTTAGGGGATTCCTAAAATCTAACACAATAACAAACACCATATATGATATCGGGATGACTTTCCGTTAAATAAAGCAAGCTTCCAATCATTCCCCGATACTTTGTACTATCAAATGGCTCACCTTGCTCGTCTTTAGTCAAGGTGGTTGTTGCTGTCGTTGGTGTTTTAATGGGTTTAATGTCAAAGTCATATTTCTTAAGCATATCTCTAATATACTTAGATTGATTAATAAAGTTCCATCATCATATTGTTTGATTTGTAAACCTAAGAAAAATGCCAATTCACCCATCATACTCCGTTAAAATTCATCACACATCTTGTTTAAAAATTCATCACAAGTAGATCTAAATATGATATCATCTACATAAATTTGCACACATAACACATCAGTGCATCTTCTTTTAACAATGTGTAATCCACTTTACCCATTGTATATACATTCAAGCAAAAAATGTTCTAAGTCTATCATACCATACTCTAGGATCTTGATTTAGTCTATATAATGCTTTATGCAATTTAAAAACGTGATGAGGTTTAGTCTGATCTATAAAACTGGGTGGTTGTGACACATAGACTTCTTCATTCACATAACCATTCATAAATGTACTTTTAAGATCCATTTGATATAATTTAAAATCTTAGCATTAGCATATGCATGTAACATCCTTATGGGTTATCATCTAGCAATTGGAGCAAATACTTTGCCATAATCAATACCTTCTTGTTGATAAAATCCTTGGGATGCTAACCTAGCTTTGTATCTAATTACATTTCCATTTTCATCCACTTTATATCTAAACACCTATTTAGTTCCTAATATAGTGTGTTCACAAGGAGGAGGAACTAATTCCCAAACTTTGTTTCTAGTAAATTTATTTAGCTCTTCTTGCATAACTACAATCCATTTTTTATCCTTAAGGGTTTCATTAACACTCTTAGGGTCAAAGATAGATATGAAAGTAACATGTGAACTAACATGTTGAGTTTGGGATCTTGTGGTTCTTTAATTCATGTTTGGCTTGTAGGTGGTCTCGTTTACTCCTACAACAGACATAGGTGCATTAGTTGTTGGAGTTGAGATCACCACCTTCTTGGCACCACCTTGCAAATTGACACCAAGAAATGAACCTAGGGGTGCAAATGTCCTTTAAAAGTTTAATTAAACCGATCTTAATTGTTACCTTCTTGTGTGCTGCTTCCTTATTAAGACTTGTAAAAACGCCAAAAGATTCTACAACATAGTCAGCTCCAAAATCACCCCAAGGAATAGTTGCAGGGCCTTTGAACACGTATGAAGTAAATGTTTAGCATAAAACAAACAGATACCCATTTCACAAGTAACTAATGTAACTAGTGGCGGATCTACGATTTTTTTCCTATAAATCCACCTTTTTCGGTGGTCATCTCGTAACCAAACGTTAAAATTTTGTAGGATATGGGTCACAATTATAATAAAAATTATATAAATAAATATAAAAATTGTAAAGATACTCTTTTTACATAATTTTGGGAAATTTTAGTACTCGTACTGTGTACAAATCCATACAAAATTAAGTATAAAATATAACATATTTAAATAAATCGATTCAAATCGTTGTCTTTGACAAGAGTTTGAGAAACGTCTTCTTGTACAATCTACGCTACGAGAACTTGAACCGCGTCTCCTTGTGCGATCATTCTTGGCTACAAAAATGAACAAACTGATGTTGACGGTTGTGGCTGAGGCACGTGTTCAAGATGCTTCCCTTAAAACAGATTTGGCATCTCTACCAAAGACGACGCATCCGTCTCCCAGTGTACAACAGCCGAAGTAGTCTGTACTGTAGGAGAAGGCCACGTGCCCGAGGTTACACCGGGTAAGATCATAATGTTTAGAACTTTTGGAAACTAAGAATAGAAATGTAGTTGAATCGTGTAGAGAAACTTATCTCTATATGTTCCCAACATACGGGTCATCAAATACTTCTTCTCCAAGGACTCCTCATGCATATGTTTATGTCTTTTTCTTGTATTCTTACTCTTGTAGTTTTCTCAAACTCGTCAAGTTAGGCACATAGCCAACTTTTAATACAAGAGACATGGGGTGGAGAAAAGTCTCACTTAATTAGAGATTTTATTAGAGACATAAACTCTAATAAAATCTAATATCACATAAAAACTCTTCTTAATAGTTTATCTTCCATATAAAGAGTCTAGTAAATAATTATAATTTCACTAAATTATAATTTTACTAAATTAATATCCATTCATAATATCTAAATTTCCAAGAATTTTTAGATCAGGTTGGATCAAATTTCTAACAACCAACAAACCATTTTGAGAGTTGGTTCTAGTATTTTTCCTTCAAAATAGTTCCATCAATGATGACTTTGTTAAGTTCCTTCGCAAGTTTGGTAACACGTTTAACTCTTTTATACCTTATGAATGCAAAACAATTTCCTCATTTCCTTCTTTCATGGAACGAACACGTTTGTTTGCACTCCAAAGTTCTTGAACATTTCCCATAATCTTTGTTATGAAGTTCCCAACCAATTCTAGACCTTAATGATCAGATGATAAAAATAATTCAAATGCCATCATTTCAAAAACTTTGATTGGTGATTTGTATTTTTTATGTTGATACTTAAACCCAAATAAGATATTAATATTTTGATATTGATTTCATAGCAGGTTCCAATATGAAAACCATTAATGATTATATTGATTATATAATCATTAACGCTTGGATAATTAAAACCAAATTCCAAATGACAAACTTAAAACCAAAATAATACATATGTCTACATTTTTTTTTTTTGAATGGCTAACGTTACTCACCCAAAACATATGTCTACATGACTGTCCCAAAGTTGGGTTTAAGTTTTTTTGTTAAAAACAATACAAAAAGCGTTGGCAGCAAGCTCAAACCAACGACCCATCCTCTATAACACAATGTCTTAACAACTGAACCATTCTTCAATCTTGTATATTGGTTCACCTTACATTTTATTTATGGGTGCACTCCAAATTTTTATATTGTCTTAACCACTGAACCAGTCTTCAATCTTGTATATTGGTTCACCTTATATTTTATATATGGGTGCACTCCAAATTTGTTATATAGATGATCTATTAAATTTAAGAAACTCTGTGGGTTCCGTGAACTCGGACCTCTACATATAGGCCTGCCTAAGAAGGTAACAATACCTGAAAAGATGGCATCCATATGGCATATACAGTTTATCATAATGTTAAAGAATTGTCTAATGCGTTTCAAACACTTTGTGAGCAAACCAATAGGTAAATCCTAACCCAATTCTAGAACAGTAACACGATCAAATCGTAATTTCCAGATTACAGCTCTAAGTCTGTTACGTCTTCTATAGAACTTTCTTAACCTCATTGCAAATATCCTTATCATTCATGTAAGTATCTAAACTTATGTTCCTATTATATCTCCTCGGTTTTTCCTAAGTGAACATTGCTAAGGCTAAACTGAAACTACCTTATTTATGTCAACAAATATCATCATCATCAAATCTTATATGAACTTAAATCATAAAAAAAACAAATAAAAAGGCACATCAACAGGCAATCAATTTTCATTGAAATGTAATTGAGTCATATTTAGTTCAAAACATACTTTTTTGGGCATCAAAAAATATATAAATGGGAAAAAAGATTACGGGTCAGGATGGGTAATTGGCAAATAACTTAGAACTGCCTATCCTCATCACCACTTGAACCATCCCCACCACCTTAACCAACTAACTGAAGTTCTAATCCCTCACATCCTAAAGTACGAGGGTGGTTTAGTAATTAGTTATTAGATAGTTTAGTTATGTAATTAGGGTAGCTATGAAGTACAAGGACTAGAAGCGAACAAGTGAAAGTTTGTAACCTACATCTAATGGATCGACATATCGCTGGAGACGCACCTCTCCAGGAATCGGCGCCAACATCACAAAAACAAGGGACACGACTTTTCACAGGAGACACACTTCTTCATATTCAATCTCATCCATAAGATCAAGAGACACAACCGTTCATGAAGAGACATGTCCATTCATCGCACCTGTTCGTTTAGTATAAATAGGGTTTGTTCATTTCATTTGTAATTATCAGAACCCCTTATACTTTCACATTCAATATAGTTATTCATTCGATTGTTCGTAGTTTATCATTGTGTTCGTCTTCGTAAAGGGTTCTGACCAACAGTGGTATTAGAGCACATGTTTCAAATCTGGGAAGAAGAAGAAGTCGATTGGAACATCATGACCAGGTTCTCTCGAATTTTTTTAAGGTTTTTTGTATTTGTTTCGAAATTAAATTGCAGTTTTGATTGATTGATTGATTACAATCAAAGATCTCATTTGTTCGAATTCTTTGAAATTCAAATCTCAAATCAAATTAGGGAGAATCGATTTTTTCTATTAAATCAAACCAGTAAGAATCGATTCTGCCATTTTTTGGAATTCAAAAACAAATATGTTTTTCAAAAGGAACATAAAGTATGTTTTAGAAAAAAAAAGCGCAATTCAAAAACGAATGGCAAGTTAGAAATTCGAGAAATCCTGTGTGGTACAAATTCCTCTGTGGTACAAAATCCTGTGTGGTACAAAATCCTTCGTGGTACATAACCTTTGTGGTACATAACCTTCATGGTGTAAGACCTTCGTGGTGGAAAATCCTTCGTGGTGACAAGACCTGTGTGGCAAAGCAAGAAAGAAAGACCTCTGTGGCAAATCAAGACATGTGTGGCAAACAAAACCTGTCTGGTACGAACAAGTTAAAACCTGTGTTGTGCAAGCAAGAAGAAAGATTGAAGTAAAGCAAGGAAGATAGGAAAGAAAAAGTCTAAGAAAGCAAATCAGAAAGGAAGTATGTCAGGAAGAGACGACAAAGAAAGCACGTTAACGTCAATTCGTGAGCAAGGAAATATATCCCTTCGATGCCCAAAGTTGACCGAATCGAATTACACTCAGTGGGCAATCATGATGGAAACGATCTTAAGGGCATATAGTCTTTGGGATACGATTGTTTCAAAGGAATGGGTAGATGAGAAAAAGGCGCATACAACGAAAGAATTGATCTTCCAAACGTTACCGGGTGATATTCTAATGCAAGTTGCACAATATGAGAGTGCAAAGGAAGTTTAGGATGCAATCAAAGTTTGATATCTTGGAGACGATATGGTTCAGAAAGCGCGTCTGCAAACTTTGAGAAGTGAATTAGAAGCCTTAAAGATGGGAGAAAATGAAACAATAAGTAGTTTCGCAAGCAAGTTGGGTGGTATAAAATCCAAGTTTAAAATCCTCGGTACCACCATTAAAGATAAGAAGATTGAAAGGAAATTACTTATCTCTGTTCCAAAGAAGTTTCTACCGATTGTGGCATCCATCGAGCAGTATTTAGAAATTGATAAAATCCTCGGTACCACCATTAAAGCAAGTTTCTACCGGTATGCCGCATACGAGTGTAGTAAGCGAAAAGATTAAGAAAAAGAGAAGGACGAAGAGGTTGATTTTGCGTTGGAAGAAGAACCAATGCTACTGATCAAGCAAGTTCAAGACCTACAACAACTCAAGGATGTTCGTGATTAGGGGTGAATGAAGTTCTAATCTCTCACATCCTAAAGTACGAGGGTTACTTAGTAATTAGTTATTAGATAGTTTAGTTATGTAATTAGGGTAGCTATGAAGTACAAGGACTAGAAGTGAACAAGTGAAAGTTTGTAACCTACATCTAATGGATCGACATATCCCTGGAGACGCACCTCTCCAGGAATTGGCGCCAACATCACAAGAACAAGGGACACGACTTTTCACCGGAGACACACCTCTTCATATTCAATCTCATCCTCAAGAGACACAACCGTTCATGAAGAGACATGTCCATTCATCGCACATGTTCGTTTAGTATCAATAAGGTTTGTTTATTTCATTTGTAATTATTAGAATCGCTAATACTTTCACATTCAATATAGTTATTCATTCGATTGTTCGTAGTTTATCATTGTGTTCGTCTTCGTAAAGGGTTCTGACCAACACTAACCATCACCACCACGACAACCACCGTCAACCAAAGCCACCACTGTAGCCACCGTCAACCAAAGCCACCACCGCAACCACCGTTAAACAACGCCACCACCGCAGCCACCGTCAAACAACACCACCACCGCAGCACAGCCACCACCAACAAACGCCAACACCGAAGCCACCTTCAACCAACGCCACCACCGTTGCCACCGTCAACTGTAACGCCCCAAAAACGATAACACAATAAAATAAGTGAGGTTAACTAATAAACATAACACAATTAAGGGTTTATGACAAGATGATAGTTAAATGTGGTTTAAAGATTAGAGTTGTAATTAGCAACTAAGTGAAGGGGGTAAAGTGCAAAGGTGATTAAACTTAATCAATTAAAAATAAAATAAAACCCCAAACACAGTGAGTGTGTCTGGGGAACGATCGAACAAGAACAGGGCAAAAAGGGAGAAACCCTAATCTCTAGAAATCAAGCAATTGAAGCCTAATTCACAAGATAATCCAATGCATGAGCCCTCTTTTCGAAAATCTAACCCTAGTTAGTGAAGTGGTAAGTTTAATTTTCTGAAATTATGATTTGTAGAAAGAGGGGTTCAACCCAATCTCGATTTCTTGTATCAAATATGGGAAATCTGAGTTAGAATTGCTTTCTAGAACTAGAAACATGTTTGATTTTAGGATGTATGAAAGGTTGTAGTGAAAACCCACTTGGTGAAATTATGTTATGATTAGGAAGATCATAATGATTATGAATTCATGTTATCTTGATATATGATCTTGTTTGAAATACTTGAATGTTAGCTAAATTGATGTAGAATAAAGAATTTCAAGAACTAGGTTGATTAGTGATGACATACAAGATGAATTGGTAAAGTATGCTTTGAATATTTGTACATTATGCTTTATTAATGTAACGCACACTAAGTGTTTGATGAAATGCTTGAAAGAACAATTATGTGTAATTTGGAAAATAATGGAATGAAATTTGGAGTACTAAATGAATGAATGGATGTATTGATATAGGCGTGAAGGAAGAAGGTTCAAGTACTAAGAAACCGGAAGGCTCACAAGATCGAGGTATGTTCCGTTGTATACAAAACCTTATTTACATTTCGTTTATGTTATGAAAAACAACCCTTGTTACAATGATTATGGTGGTTAGAAAGTAGTAGATAGCAAATCTCTTGCGGATTTGGTTATGCTAACGAAGGTTACATTATGCTATGCAAGTCGACTGGTTCGAGTCGAACCATGTCGAGTAAGAATATGGTACCAACCGTTTAGTACGGGTGGTCATGAAGGCAATAACGAAAGTATGAAGTTCAATCCGTTATACGGATAGAACGAAAGATTTATGTTGAAAGCAATCAACCCGATGTTACCGGGTCGTAAGTGGTATGCTTGAATCTCATTATGAGAGTATATGCCTTAACCCATTTAAATGGGTAATCGAATGCGTAAGAGTAATGAAAGTATATAAACGAATGCAACTATAAAGTGGTATCGTAAGCAAAATAAGTATTATGACTAATTTTCTAAAGCTTGTTGTTAAATGTAGGTAAATCCTCAATTTAGGCGACTCGGCGAATTGGAGCGAGCACGTGTTCTTCATATGTGATGCCAAGCGCTTCCGCTAGTTGATACTAATGTTTTGGGTCAAAATATCTTTTTATACAATTTGTTGGTAGACACACTTTTTTTAGCACTCGATGTTTTGGTTTTAGTAGTATCTTGTAGAATGGTATTTGTCTTGATTATGGTTCAAACAGGGGTATACTCATTTTACGGACGGGTCATGCCCAAATTTTGAAAAATTATGTATTGATGATATTAGCACATTTAAAGGTTTATGCTTCTAGTAAAAACTATTGGTCATTATTCCATCAACGAAAAGTAGGGTTCTAGCAAGTTGGTATCAGAGCCTAGGTTTGAGGGATTCGAGCAAGAGTAATAGTGCTTGAACTCAAACCGACGGCTCGTGCAAAAGTGTGCTCGCTCCGAGATCGCCAATGAGGTAAAACTTTAAGTTTTTGTTTAATACAATATGTATAGTGTGTTTATGATAAATATTTAAGTTAAGTATGTGAAATAGTAATAATGGGAGTTAAACATTGGGTTATATCAGATCTGGCGTCGCACACAGTTGTGTCGTTAAGTGACACAGCTGTGTGGACCATTGATGCTTGTTGCTGAGATCAGGGTGTGTAGCAAGGCTGACACAGCTGTGTGAAATTGTACTCAGATAATCAACACAGCTGTGTCTGGGCAAAAAATTTCAGCAATTCAGCAAAGGAAAGGCCGTCGCCGACGGGCTATGATGCCGTCGCCGACGCCCTCATGTTTGCTGACGGCTTAGCTGGCTGTCTACGGACGTTTACGGGCGACGCACGTTTACAGAGCCCGTCGCCGACGGGGTGTGAAGCCGTCGCCGACGGCTAGCGGAATTCAAACCCGCTGAAAAGTTTTTGTTTCGTCTTGTTTTCGTATTATGAGTTTCTAAGTCGTTCAAAAGCCTAATGAATGTTCGTGTAGGGTCTATATAAGGCCTAGTAAGATATATGCAACCACGATTAGTGGTTACGTTAGAAAGAAATCTATAAAATTCGAAGGTAATGTGTCGAATGACACGAAAGAATGATGAAAGCTGAAAAAGCGAGTAAAGTTTAAAATATAAGAATGCGAACGAAGTAATTATGGAATAATGAACTACGATGTATTGAAGCTTGTGAATTATGATTTAAGTTTCCATACTTCTTAGAAATGCCCGTTTTATGTTCCTGTCAAGTTATAAGAAGATATAATAAGTTATATAAAGTTATGTAGATCGTCGGCGATAAAGTAAAATTTATAAAAGTCGAATGTAACGTATGGAATGGCATGAAATGAATGACGAATGTATAAAGTGGAGTTGGAATTCGTATGAAAATTCGGATGAATGTATGCTTTGATAGAATTATGCATTAGAGGCTTGTACCTTGTACATGAATGGTGTGATGCTTATGTGTATTTAATGATTTGCTTTAGTATGATTAAGAGGCGAATATGTGTTAAATGTGAATCATACGAGCTAATTAGTAAAGGATATGTTGAAATTATGTTATATAGTTGTTTCGAATGAAATTTGCTAATTGTAGAATCATGGAGCATTAGCATGTGAAAATACGTGTATGTGAATGTATATGTGTATTGTTTAGAGGATCACGTAAATTGTACATGTCGTACAATACGAGTATGAGATACGCAGGATATTATTATTATGACCTACCATATTTAGATGAATACATGTTCGAAGGTTTGAAGTGTGTAAACGAGACAGTTGACTTTCTGAAGGTCAACAGTATAGGGATATCATGAGATGGCCATTAGACACAATTGTTTAAGTAAAGAGTTAATGTGTTACGTACTAGATGAATTACGTGTTATGATGGATGATAGTTTAGTTGTATGGATTTGAAATGAGATAACTATTAATGAACGTCTCACTTATAAGAAATTCTACTAACGAAAGTCGATTAACGTATGAATAGAAAGAAAGTGAAGAGTCGTATATATGCTCACATAAACTAATGATATTACGAAAGTACTGATATGTAAGGATGGGAATCCTGTCAATTTACTTGAGCATGGATGGCAAAAAGGGTTAAGAGGAAGTAATAAAGTAAGCATGAACATGGACGCAAAAGGAAGGTGAATTTGCAATCACTTCGAATGTATTTACATAAAGATGTATGCGTGTTAGAATAATTGAAATTAAGTGGAATGTATAATTAAATGAGAACTTGGTAATGTTAATGAAAGGTATGGAAAGGATAATAGTTCAGATGTTAGCTAAAGGCGTTTTGTAGGTGTGTTCGAATTGAAAGCAAGAACAACCCGTACTACAATACTTATATACAAAAGTACTGGGTGGTGGTTGACCTTAAAAGGTTATATTGTGGAAGTCAGTGAATAATAATTGCTTACAAATGCTGGAAGTATTACGTAAGAAATACAACGTGTAAAGTAGAATACTCATTAGTAAAAGACATGTTAGAGAACGTAGGTGAATTATCACCTAATACGGTGAACAAACAAATGGAAATGGTATATTAAGGGATGGTCATGTATTGACCGAAGCTCGAGAAAAACATGAGAATCACCTCACTTATGTCCGGTCAAGCTAGCAAAAAGGGGTCTAACGATTCTTAAAGGAACGGATCAATATAAGAAAGAAAGAAGGATAAGAATGAAAAGTATAAGCTTAAGATTGAATGTAAGACAAACTTAAGAAAGAAGGGTGGGAGCACCACTAGAAATAGGATGTAAAGTGTCGCGTCGAGACGGGCTACATGAAATAGGACATGGAATTAAGTGTTAGGACCCAACACTCGAAGTTGAATGTAGAAGATTAATATGAAAACGTTTCGTAAGAAATGACATGGTAAATGATACGGCAGAAGAAAGGAAGGTACGGAGGAAAATGTTTGAATCTGAGAAATGGATTCGATCATGTAAGGAATGAAAGGTTGAATACGTAAGCAAGCACGGGTCAAACCAGTAAGAATGAAAGGTAATGAATTAAAAGTTCGAATCCGTAAATGAAGACGGATTAAACGAATAAGAATAGAAACTAAAAACGAGACTCAAATGAGTCATACGGGTCAAATGGCGATCGCCATTTGAACCCGGTATTTAATGTTCGATTTGTCAGGTTTATTACTTATAGGTGAGCATAATGTATGGGCATGCATTGTCATAGTTTGGAAAGTATTAACCGTCGCAAAGTATGAATGACGAGTCAAGGGTTCTGACCCGCGCCAAGTAGGTATAAAAAGATTATATTTTTAATAGGAGCATAGGGCTCGACTAGAGAATGGTGTGTCAGAATAGGATAACTGATACCCATATGTGAAAATGTATTTACAATTAGACTTCCGAAAGGTCAAACGAAATAAATGAAGTCCTTGCAATTATGCAAGTATAAGGTACGAACGTGTACCTCGATGCGACCACAATAGGTAAGGGGGTGTTAATCTGACACTGAAAGGTCAAACTGCGAAAGTTGGCGAGATAACCAATAAAAAGAAATGGAATGTATGATATGTTTAGCATGTACGTAAGAAAATTTTGAAAGAGACAATAGGCGAACAAACACCCTGAAGGACACAATTATGAAAGGTTATGTGCTAACTATTTATTTATAGATAAATATGATGTAATTCTTAGTGAAATGATAGTATTGAAGCTAGTGGAAGGATGCCCACGAGTGGGAGCATATTTCATTAATGAATGAGACCAATTCTGGTACGGAAGGTACATATAAAGAAGCAGATCGATCCGGCACACGGATAACCGACTTATACATTGAAAGCGAGGTTAGTAAAATGTTTAATTCTTAGTTAATGATTAAGAATCCGTAGATTTATTTGTAAGTGTGAACAAAATGAATGGTAGAATAATTATGGTATGCTATACAGTGATCGACCTGTAATGGTCAGCGTGAGAAGGTATGAATGTCATTAAGAGGGAGAATTAAAGGCCTTAAATGAAAGTTTAAGCTAAATTGGTTTAACGCTAGTATGGTGCTCGTACACAACATACCTAGTTGTTATCATAAGTAGTTCATGCAAGGAGCTAATAATAAAGTGTGCGAAGGATTAAATTCAAGGCTAAACTCAAACTTGTAATTAGTTCAAGTGACGGTGGTAACCGTAGAATGATGCCTTATACTCGTATTAAGTATGAAAAAGTAATTAGGAAGTGGGAAGCTTTGTATTAGTACCACTAAGTCATTAAATGTCTATAGTATACGTATAATGTTATGCTAAGTCCTCATATGAGCACGAAAGTAATTGAAAGAACGTTAGTAATGGGATGATGGGGTTGCTTATAATTACAATAATGAATTATGTCGTGCATGATTCGTGTGCGGAATAAAATAAATCGATTTATTTATATTAGTAAATGTATGAATATGTTACGCTTATTTAGAAAGATAGAAACAAGCCGTAAGCATAAGATTGTACGACGAATAGTATACATTGGAATAAATTCCAATGAACGAATCGCTAGTGATGATGTATGCTAGGAACTGGCATTATAAAGTGAAAACGACACTAATAAGAGCCCTGGATCAGATTCTGACTTATAGGTGATTATGAAAGTAATTTACTTGATTTTAGAACGAAGGGACAATGCGTACAAAGACGTTTATGCATGAATGAAACTCTTGCCAAGATCTCGAATGCATCTATGTTGTAGTAAGCATCGTGAATGAAAAGACGAAAAAGTAGGAGTAGAATTGGTCTAGTTGGAATGAGAAAGGTTTCGGGGACGAAACCTCTTTTTAGGGAGGTAGACTTGTAACGCCCCAAAAACGATAACACAATAAAATAAGTGAGGTTAACTAATAAACATAACACAATTAAGGGTTTATGACAAGATGATAGTTAAATGTGGTTTAAAGATTAGAGTTGTAATTAGCAACTAAGTGAAGGGGGTAAAGTGCAAAGGTGATTAAACTTAATCAATTAAAAATAAAATAAAACCCCAAACACAGTGAGTGTGTCTGGGGAACGATCGAACAAGAACAGGGCAAAAAGGGAGAAACCCTAATCTCTAGAAATCAAGCAATTGAAGCCTAATTCACAAGATAATCCAATGCATGAGCCCTCTTTTCGAAAATCTAACCCTAGTTAGTGAAGTGGTAAGTTTAATTTTCTGAAATTATGATTTGTAGAAAGAGGGGTTCAACCCAATCTCGATTTCTTGTATCAAATATGGGAAATCTGAGTTAGAATTGCTTTCTAGAACTAGAAACATGTTTGATTTTAGGATGTATGAAAGGTTGTAGTGAAAACCCACTTGGTGAAATTATGTTATGATTAGGAAGATCATAATGATTATGAATTCATGTTATCTTGATATATGATCTTGTTTGAAATACTTGAATGTTAGCTAAATTGATGTAGAATAAAGAATTTCAAGAACTAGGTTGATTAGTGATGACATACAAGATGAATTGGTAAAGTATGCTTTGAATATTTGTACATTATGCTTTATTAATGTAACGCACACTAAGTGTTTGATGAAATGCTTGAAAGAACAATTATGTGTAATTTGGAAAATAATGGAATGAAATTTGGAGTACTAAATGAATGAATGGATGTATTGATATAGGCGTGAAGGAAGAAGGTTCAAGTACTAAGAAACCGGAAGGCTCACAAGATCGAGGTATGTTCCGTTGTATACAAAACCTTATTTACATTTCGTTTATGTTATGAAAAACAACCCTTGTTACAATGATTATGGTGGTTAGAAAGTAGTAGATAGCAAATCCCTTGCGGATTTGGTTATGCTAACGAAGGTTACATTATGCTATGCAAGTCGACTGGTTCGAGTCGAACCATGTCGAGTAAGAATATGGTACCAACCGTTTAGTACGGGTGGTCATGAAGGCAATAACGAAAGTATGAAGTTCAATCCGTTATACGGATAGAACGAAAGATTTATGTTGAAAGCAATCAACCCGATGTTACCGGGTCGTAAGTGGTATGCTTGAATCTCATTATGAGAGTATATGCCTTAACCCATTTAAATGGGTAATCGAATGCGTAAGAGTAATGAAAGTATATAAACGAATGCAACTATAAAGTGGTATCGTAAGCAAAATAAGTATTATGACTAATTTTCTAAAGCTTGTTGTTAAATGTAGGTAAATCCTCAATTTAGGCGACTCGGCGAATTGGAGCGAGCACGTGTTCTTCATATGTGATGCCAAGCGCTTCCGCTAGTTGATACTAATGTTTTGGGTCAAAATATCTTTTTATACAATTTGTTGGTAGACACACTTTTTTTAGCACTCGATGTTTTGGTTTTAGTAGTATCTTGTAGAATGGTATTTGTCTTGATTATGGTTCAAACAGGGGTATACTTATTTTACGGACGGGTCATGCCCAAATTTTGAAAAATTATGTATTGATGATATTAGCACATTTAAAGGTTTATGCTTCTAGTAAAAACTATTGGTCATTATTCCATCAACGAAAAGTAGGGTTCTAACATCAACCGTCGTCACCGCGAACCTCACCAAATACCTCTGCCTCATCAATCATCAACAATCAACCCCACCACATCTACGATCGTTGCTGGTGCGTTTCATATTCTCTGCACGCTCCATGGATCACCACGATTTAAGTGTTAAGGAAACTAAAAACAGATCGATCAGAGATGATGTTACAGTAAAAGAATGTTTTTGATTTTCAAGAAGTGTATGGGAATATGGGATACAACTCTTTCAAATAAAAAAGTATAAATAAAATACTAATTTTCCCTTTTTGAACGAGATTAATTTATTAAATAAAGGGAACCATATACAATATATACTCAATATACAAAACTGACATGAGATGAGCAGATTAGGCATGATTTACTAGAGTTGCATCTTTCTGAGGACATGATCCAAGATAGGACTTCGTACAGGCGTAGGATTAGGGTTAAGGACTTCTAGAAGATATTACAGTAAGGTCTTAGGTGTATTTTAGAGACGTAGGTTTTCCTTACTCTTTAAGGGACTTTTCCGGTGATCGCCTTCTTATGTTTATGCCCAAATGATGTTGTATGCTATTATACATGATTTACATTATATTGTGTAACTCTGACCACTTTCTTGGCTTGGTATGGTTGACTTCTTATTTCTAGATTTCTTTGACTTGGTGTGTTGGTATGCTGTTCGTTTTCGAGCCGAGGGTCTCTCTGGAAGCAGCCTGTCTACATCCCACCCTTCCCAGACCCTATAAGTAGCTTTGCTATTTGTGGGATTTACTGGGTATGGTTGTTGTTGTTGTACTCAATATACAAAACCACGGAACACAAACACAAAATACTAATTAAATTCCTTAAACCACTTAACACACGATATACAAAACTCGGTGCTTCAAAATTACAAAATGAAAAAGAGCCCGCTGGATTATTGTGCAATACACTGTGTTTAACAGCATACTTTTTTAGCCCATCCTAACCCTTTCTAAATCTATCCATCCTAACCTAACCCATGCATTTTGTGACCTCAAATTCTACATATATAAAATGTTTGATAAGATAAAGTCAAACACATAACAGATATGTCTATATATAATATGAAGAATGCTGCTTGCTGCTAGTTTTATAAAATTCTCAGCAGTTCCAAAAAAATAATATAATATGAAGAATGATTGGTGGATAATTAGATTTATTATTAGGATCATAATTGAGAGATTTCTAAAAGTGACAGGTAGTCCTACATTCTTGGGTGGACTTCATAATAAATTATGTTGGAAGCTATCAATATTGTTTCCTTAATGTCCTTTTCTGTTCATAAACAAGTTATTCTCGAACACTCTAAATTAGGGGTAGGCTAAACATACCCCCTCCTATTACTTTTTATACTCCCCTTTCCATAAAATAACATTAAAACTTGTAATATTTACCCCCTATACAAATCATCACTTTAAAAAATATTCTTTTTGTTACAAAACAAATTCAAAAGTGTAAAAAAAGTTTACTGACGTTTTTTTTAAATATTTAATTTTTAACTTTTATTTAAATCATATTTTTAAAAAGTTTTCATATATTGTTTCTAAAGACACTTTCTCAAATAGTATTTTGATTATGGTTTTAAACCAGTTTAACAATGTATATAAATTCAAATTTAATTAATGTAAAGAGTATGTTATAAACAAGTTTAAACCAGTTTAAGACTTGGATCGAAGTGAACACTTTTCTAAAGCAAAACAAATGGATAGGGTTGATTCACAAATATTTTTCTCTTCTTCATTTAAAAAATATATTAAACTGGTTGATTTCGAAAATATATGTGGATTTTTTTGTAATCAAAAGTAGGTCATTCGAAACCAAAAGTCACGTAAAAGCATAAACTTAATTACGAATAATCATCGGTTTTCGACCACGCATCAGATACCCACTTCAAGTCGTTCCAAAATTAAAAAAAAAACATTTTAAATATTAAAAATAATAAATAAAAGACATTTAAAATACAAACTAGACAAGGAAAAAAAATACAATGTAGACTTTTTTTCAAAAATAAAATTCAAAACTTTCTTATTAATGTTTTTATATGAAAAACGTTATTAGTAATTTGTAAAGACGTTCAATAAAAGAAAACATAATCAAAATACTATTTGAGAAAGTGTAAAAAATATCTGAAAACTTTTTTAAAAAGATATGGTTTTTTAAATAAAAATAAAAATTAAACAATTTAAAAAAAACGTCTATAATATATTTTTACACTTTTGAATTTGTTTTGTAACAAAAAAGAATCCTTTTAAAAAAATATGACTTGATTAGGGAGTAAATATGACAAGTTTAAATATGATTTTATAGAAAGGGGGTATAAAAAGTAAGAAGAGGAGGTACATTTAGTAGCCCCCCTAAATTATAGAGCTTGTTTTATTTAAACAAAAAATATCCCTTTCGAAAATATAATGATTAATTAATAATAACATACAAATATAATTAGAAGTGTTTCTCACGTCAATGATTAAACACCATATGAAAATAATCAAGTTTTGAGTTGTAATTTGATTTGATAAAAAAAACTGCGATCAATTTAGATCGTCAATTATTCCACACAAAAAAGGGCAATTACAAAGCAATAGTCGGGCAACAAGTTGCGCCGCCACCCCCTTTTGAATAGAAAAACCAATTCTACTAAATACAAAGTTTGAAACCTTTAGCGACGAATAATTACTATTAACGACTTTTTGAACCCGTTTCAAAAGTCGCACAGCGTCAGGAGCGAGACCACCAAAGGTATCAAACGCAAACGGGACAAACACATGTTGATTCTCCAAGCAGGCTTTCTCATGTTTTGCCACTTTGCTTGCCTCTGCCTTGAGCACCGCTTGCCCTACGACAAAGCCCTTGTCCTTGAGCCCGACAAGGGGGAGACTCTAGTTAGATCTACACAAGCGTGTTTCCCCCCTTCCCATCCAAACACAAGGATGTCCGTCGGGCGTAAAGTGGACCTCCCCTCTAAGGGGCCAGTCAGGAAATTTACTGGAGCCTCCTTTTTGGCAGAGATCCCGGCCCGCTTAAGAACATCACATAACACATCTCTCACCCAATCATGCCGATATTTAAACCTCGGTAGCTCTTTACAGTGGATCGCGTGCTTGCCGAAAGAATCCAAACACGCTTTGCGGCATACCGCACATGGCTCGTCAACTGGGAACAAAGGAATCATCAGTCGGTATCTAAGGATAGCACGGTATTCCACAGCCGACATGTGTTGCCCCAAGCCTTCAATAGGTGCAACAGACAGAAAATCCTGAGCATGTGGGGCACGTAGACATTCAAACACAGCTCTTTGCCAAGGGGATAAAACAAACTTCTCTTCAAACCTCTTGACAATTTCGCCATATAAGGCATTCGCTAGAATTTTCTGGGATTTAGGAGGGGCGGTGTCTTTAATGTAGAAACCGCTAATATCAAGGTCGAGAAGAGAACTATCTAAAAGGTCCAACGCACTCCTGTAATCGGAGTCTAAAACATCCCCACCACATTCTCGGAGTATATGGTCTTGTAAACCCCAAGATTGGGACCTTGAAGCCACGAAAGCATAGGAAGAGGCATCCTCGGCCGTACAAATCCCTAAGCCTCCAAACCGAGTCGGGAGAGAAGTCAACCTCCACTGGAAATCTCCAAAAAAGGCACCCCCACAAACAACAATATCCTCTAATGCTCCCCGGAGGCCTTCATCAAAAACAGAGACAGCTCCCCCGACCAAAGAAGGTTGACACGTTCGAAGACCAAACAGTAATTTAGCAACACCCATACAAGAACGAAGCAAGAGGAGCTCGCTCTGAGGGTCCCGTAGGCGTTTAAGGCACCTCATCAGCTCGACTGCACAGTTCGCTCTTTTAAGAGCCATACTACTAATAAACTCTGCATCACGACTAACGGCACCCCCCAGGAGTTTCACACCCCGCACCGGCCTCCCAATCCCCCGAGGGAATAAGCCCTCCTGAACCTTTACATCATTGCAGGTTGGCCAGAAAACTTCAGTTTCTTTATATTAAGTTGAAGCCCTAAGGAAGGACCCTCAGCTCTGATGATATCTAAAGCATTAGCCACTTGGGTGGCATCTCCAATAAGCGTTCCGTCATCTAGGTACCATGCGTGAAATAGAAGTTTGCAGCGATCCCTTATTCGGTGAACAAGGGGGTGTAGAACAAGGGCAAAAAGGAGGGGCCCCAAGGGGTCCCCCTGCTGAACGCCAGTAGTAGACCAAATATACTCATCCCCTACATATAATCTAGCTGGTTGACCATATAAAAAATCGACCCACGTAGAAATAGAAGGACACCTTTTCCTTACCTCGTACAGTAGGGCTGTCCTATCAACCAAATTAAAAGCGTTCAAAAATTCAACAGTAAGCATAGCAAGAGACCCATCTTGGTGGTACTCATTAAGGAACCTGTTCACACTATGAAGAACAGCCTCTGGCCCACACGGAATCCCTACCCCAAACTGGAAATCGCCAAGGTATTTGGCCATCTCCTTCCAAACACCTTTCATGGCCACCTTGGAGATCACCCTCCTCCAAATCGACCCAACAGCGATAGGCCTAATCTCATTATCCGATTTGAGAAGAGGTGTAAGAGGAGCAGAAGCAACAAACTCCGCCAGACTCCTCGGGCACCTCCCCCCCAAGCACAAATTAACCATAGCTGAAGTAGCCCTAAGCAGGCTATCAGCAATCACAGACCCCTCCCCACAAAAAGCATCTAAAAGATGTTGGGCCCTTAAGCCGTCTCTCCCGCAAGACGTTCCTTTGGGGAAAGATTTAATACACCTGTTTAAAACTAGAAGACAAAAACAAAATAAGTATTTTATAAGAAAAACACCCCTTAATCATGACCCCTTAAGATAAATAAGTAATACGGGTCTTTTTAGGTACCATAACTTACATATACACTATAACCCACCACAAAATCTCTTATCACTTCTGTGTTGATCCGCAACCAGCTATTTCATTCTATTTTGGGCCCTTAAAAGAGAGTGCTTTAACAAATGGATAGTCTGCTCTCTATCACACATCATTTCATTTATTGCAGCAACCCTTATATCTCGAGGAATATAAGGAACAAACAACAAGGTGGTGTTATACCCAATGAAGTGTGAACTAACGGTAACCATTTTACCCACACAGTTCGCTTATCCATGATCATACAACGAAGATAGGTGATGGAGGGTGTGAAACCCGAGTGATACCGTGCGTATTTTGTGTGAATTATTGTCGTTTAAGTGATAATGCACCTTGAATACGTTAATTATGTGTGTTTGTGATTTTTCAGGTAAAACACGTAATTCGGTGAAGTTAGAGTGGCTAGGGATGTGTGCGGATATGTTGCGGGTTGAATATGGGGCTTTCGGTTGGAAGTACATGAAAACGTGATGTTGTGTGGAGGATTTAAAAAAGGATTTTAAATAAATAAATAAAAAAACACTACACATAAGTGGCGCACATATTAAAGTAATTGGGGGATGATTTTCTTTTGATTTTAAATACTCAACAACAACATCATCTCAATTAATTGTTGCGCAAATTTTGAGGGGTCTTGGACTTTGGCAGCCTATGTCACGTGAATAAGGATCCAAGGGGTAGCCACCATATGAAATAGAAGAGAAACATCACGTGCACATGAGATTGGCGGCACATCTTGGACTTGTGCTCACAACATCACATAGACATAGTGGGCTTCTTCTTGGATTGATTATAGCAGCCATTTAATTACTTTTGGAGGTGGCTCCATAAAAACTCATGGCCCAACTTCTTGGATCTCAATTATTGGGCCACTATCATCGATTACTGGGGCAGCCACACACATAATTTTGGGCAGGAACAAACTATCAAAACACACCTCTTGATCGTGAATTATTGGCAGCCGTATAACGTGACTTTTGTTCTCGAATCTCATCAACATCATCATCATCGACCATTCCATTCCACCTCTCAACCAAATCGATCATGCCTTCAATCTCATCTCAAGCCGGTGATCGCGTCCACCCAACCATGAACGGCTAGTCTCTGCGGATTCACCCCGGTGTAGGTAGTTGTATTTTCTAGGGTTTATGCATTTGTTCTTTGATTCGACTTTGTGACAATTTGTATTGATTTTTGAAACCATTGACAATAGTGTTACATTTGTTTCGTATTCGTAAATTGTCGAACGATGTTAAAAGTTATGACTTTACGAAATGGTTATGTGTAGTTGTGCATTGTCGTGGTTAGGTTTTACTTGTGTTGATTACAAAGTGTATTTTTGTCCGTTCTTCGGGACGTTGATAGTTATTGGCACCTAAGTCACGGTACACTAAATCCGCTAATCGTATACAATTGAGTTGAATCTAAAACTTGTAGGAACCCTAGGACTTACAATTACCGAAACCGGGTGTGATCCGTATTATTAATTCCTGTTTTCAATTAAGTAGTTTAGTTTACAAGTTTAGTTAATAAATTATTGTTTTAAATAATAGTCATTTGTCGGTTCACCCGATTTCTTTTCAAAACAAATAAACAAAATAAAATTAGCAAACTTCATAATCACTTTGTACATTGTTTGTAAATAGTCTAACTAATCGAACGGGTCGTGGGATACTGACCACCTGCTCTTCGTGGATACGATACCCGACTTACCCTAGCTACCTGGGTTTAATTGGGTTTTTGACTGATCGGGACGACACGGTCACGTCAAAATGGCGCCGTTGCCGGGGAGCTAGTGCGCTTAGTATTTCATTGCTTGTTCGATTTTAGTTTAGTTTGTTTTCTTTCCTTTTTCTTGTATATTTGTGATTTTACTTCGGGTGGTCGAGCTTGTTTGTGCAGGTACATGTTTTGCAGGTACCATCTTTCAATATGAATTGGGTAGATGATGATCCGTGTGAGTGTTGCGGAAGCGGAGAGCACTATTTAGAGGATTGCTTTGTTTTCTACGAAAAAGTTCAAGCCAACAAGGAACGGGAAGACTACCTCAGCGGATTGTTTGAATATAGGAGGGCGGATTATGAAGATTTCAATGGTCCATCCTCATATTATCCATACGATAATCCACCACCACCATATTATCAAGAGTACTACTATGAACCCGAATTGCCACATTTCTCAAGTTACCAGGAGGTGTATGATGATTATTATAATGAATACCCTCAACCGGCATACGAGGAACCTCAAGACTCAATAAGTTCCAAGCTCGATGCCATCATGAATGCCATCACCACTTCAAATCAAGAGATTAAGATGGAATTTGAGGCGAGAGATAAAGCTCATGAAGCCTTGGCAAAGAAAGTGGGTCAACTCGCCGAAGAATTGGCTCAACTTAGACGAGACCGAGAGGTGTTGGCTAGTGGTACAATGGTGGATGGTGATGTGGTGGAAGAGGTTATTGAACTTTCGGAGCAAGAAAATGAATGTTTGAACCGAGCGGAAGACATGACACCGCAAGACAAATCGGATCAGAAAGAAGCTCAAAGTCATATCTCTCCTTCTCCCAAACTTATCACTCCAACCAACAAAGTTGGGTATGCGGGTGCGGGTATAAGGATTCGAAGGGTGGCGTTGCAAGACATTGGCCATGTTGTTAAGAGACGACCCCGAAGTTGTACATTGCGTATGCCGAATATAATAAAAAGAGTATGGATTCGGCATGCCAAATACCGAGCGTATGTAGGCAACTCGGTAGGAAAATGTGCACTTCGACCACCATGAGAGGCAAATCAGGTATAATTGTTGTAGAGTTTGTACTATTATTCGTTTTTTTTTTATTTTTTTTTCTTTTCTTAGTTAAATGAACTTTGTGGGTGTGTTCCCTATATAACCCTCACGAGACCTCTCGTCCTCCCGAGCTATCGGGAGGTTTAAAAGGGCTTGTTGCATAAGCTAAATGCAACCGTGATTCCTACGAAAGTGAGTTAGATTTGTTGTTATTGTAAATTAATTTTCCACATACATCAAGGTAAACTAACGTATGATTTGGTAATATCTTCATAAAAGTGGTAGAACTAGGTAGCTAATAAATTTTAATGGTTGTGAGAAGCATGCTTCTACACAAGGGTTAAGATTTTTAGGTACATTATATTCGTGGGACAACCGCTTTCATGAAGAGGAGAGGAGCATACGAAGAATGAGCTCACAAACCAGGTGCATACGTTTCTTTTTACTTTTGATCTTTAGATTAGCAAATAAGTGGAGTGTATTTTGTATATTATTTTGTCCGGGGTGAAATTTTGGGGGAATTAGCCGTGTCACATCCCTTGCGCGTTTAATACTCTAGTTCTTACACATTGAGGACAATATGTATCTCAAGTGTGGGGATGGGGGAGTAGTAAAAATTTTAGATTTTGACCCATTCATTTAAATACTACACATTGAGGACAATGTTCACCTCAAGTGTGGGGATGGGGGAAAATTTCAAAAAATTTTCAAAAATATCTTGTTTCAAAAGCGATCTTAAAAGCACAAGTAACTAAGTTAACGAGGGATAACACAACCCATTTGGTCTTTTGTCATGGTCAAGTTCAAGTTAATGGCATGACGGGTATTTAGCGGGTGGTTATTTGGGAGTAATTCGCCTAAGAAACTAGCACATCATGCATGTCACATACCATACCCTCTATATATGTGAGGTTTTGAGCCACTTTTACATCATAGAATTACATATTCATGTTTCTTTGTTTGAGTGGACCATTAGTCATGTATTGTAGAACTTGCAACTTTTGATACGTTTGAGACCAGAGACCGAATACAAGCACGAGAATGATTAAGGCATTAGGTGAACCTTTTCCTTTAAAACCATTTATCTATCCTTACCTAAATAAATCCCCTAGTCGCCCACTTTGAGCCTAAACCTTTCGTTTGACCAACCCAATTAGCCCACAACCGTAAACCTTTTCTTTTTAAACCCGTGTGATGAAAATTTGATTGTAGGTCTATTTGTTTGTATAGTTGTGCTTTATATTTGCAAAAAAAAAAAAAAAAAAATCGAAAATTCAGAAAACGTTGTGAAAAAGAAGAGAAAAATTGTTGAAAAAAAAATACAAAAATATGAGTTATTAGTTTGTGAATAAAAGGCGAAAAATTGTTGCCTTCTAGTTCGATGTTTGTAGATAGTCGTGTCTAGCTTAGTTATTTTGTAATAAAAATTGAGTTTTCATCACCTTAGCCACTTTAAAAAAAATCCTATTCCATACCCTTAACTTAGCCCCGTTACAACCCTTACAAAGACCTTATGACCTGTGCTTAGTATTCGTGTTCGGTGGTGGAGAATGATTGAGTTGCAAGCCTATGCGGGTACGTGTTCTAATCGGTTTGAGTGATTATTTCAAAAGTGCTAATATATCAATAAAATTAGCCAACTTGTAAACCGAGTGGAGTGAACATTGTGAGGGATATGTATGAATTGCGAGTTTTAAGGGCGGGTTAATCTTGGATAACCATTTTTACATGATTAGTCATTTACTGCTAAATATTTCATAAATTGTAAAAAAGTTTGAATCGGGTATGACATTAGACCTTAACCTTTGTCTCGGGAATGGGAAGTGTGTTTCTCGTTCGACCCACGTGAAAGTGAAAGACAGATTTGCTTGAGGGCAAGCAAACGACAAGTGTGGGGATGTGATGGAGGGTGTGAAACCCGAGTGATACCGTGCGTATTTTGTGTGAATTATTGTCGTTTAAGTGATAATGCACCTTGAATACGTTAATTATGTGTGTTTGTGATTTTTCAGGTAAAACACGTAATTCGGTGAAGTTAGAGTGGCTAGGGATGTGTGCGGATATGTTGCGGGTTGAATATGGGGCTTTCGGTTGGAAGTACATGAAAACGTGATGTTGTGTGTTGAGGATTTAAAAAAGGATTTTAAATAAAAAAAAAAAAAAACACTACACATAAGTGGCGCACATATTAAAGTAATTGGGGGATGATTTTCTTTTGATTTTAAATACTCAACAACAACATCATCTCAATTAATTGTTGCGCAAATTTTGAGGGGTCTTGGACTTTGGCAGCCTATGTCACGTGAATAAGGATCCAAGGGGTAGCCACCATATGAAATAGAAGAGAAACATCACGTGCACATGAGATTGGCGGCACATCTTGGACTTGTGCTCACAACATCACATAGACATATTGGGCTTCTTCTTGGATTGATTATAGCAGCCATTTAATTACTTTTGGAGGTGGCTCCATAAAAACTCATGGCCCAACTTCTTGGATCTCAATTATTGGGCCACTATCATCGATTACTGGGGCAGCCACACACATAATTTTGGGCAGGAACAAACTATCAAAACACACCTCTTGATCGTGAATTATTGGCAGCCGTATAACGTGACTTTTGTTCTCGAATCTCATCAACATCATCATCATCGACCATTCCATTCCACCTCTCAACCAAATCGATCATGCCTTCAATCTCATCTCAAGCCGGTGATCGCGTCCACCCAACCATGAACGGCTAGTCTCTGCGGATTCACCCCGGTGTAGGTAGTTGTATTTTCTAGGGTTTATGCATTTGTTCTTTGATTCGACTTTGTGACAATTTGTATTGATTTTTGAAACCATTGACAATAGTGTTACATTTGTTTCGTATTCGTAAATTGTCGAACGATGTTAAAAGTTATGACTTTACGAAATGGTTATGTGTAGTTGTGCATTGTCGTGGTTAGGTTTTACTTGTGTTGATTACAAAGTGTATTTTTGTCCGTTCTTCGGGACGTTGATAGTTATTGGCACCTAAGTCACGGTACACTAAATCCGCTAATCGTATACAATTGAGTTGAATCTAAAACTTGTAGGAACCCTAGGACTTACAATTACCGAAACCGGGTGTGATCCGTATTATTAATTCCTGTTTTCAATTAAGTAGTTTAGTTTACAAGTTTAGTTAATAAATTATTGTTTTAAATAATAGTCATTTGTCGGTTCACCCGATTTCTTTTCAAAACAAATAAACAAAATAAAATTAGCAAACTTCATAATCACTTTGTACATTGTTTGTAAATAGTCTAACTAATCGAACGGGTCGTGGGATACTGACCACCTGCTCTTCGTGGATACGATACCCGACTTACCCTAGCTACCTGGGTTTAATTGGGTTTTTGACTGATCGGGACGACACGGTCACGTCAATAGGATTCAATGCACTTGTTTACAACTTATGTTTGACTGTCTGTTTGCGGATGATGAGCAATAGATAATGCCAAATTAACACCTTGAAAAATAGTAAATTCCTTCCAAAATTGACTCACAGATATTGGATCTCTATCAGATATTACTGTATGCCTTTCCACGGTCTCATATTTGGCCTTTTGACAGACTGAACAATTCCTAATGAAATTCTTGACTTGTTTATGCATGCCTTTCTAGTAAAAATAAGATCAAATCCTCTGAGTAGAAGCATGAATGCCTGAATGCCCACTAATAGCACATTATGACACAAAGCAATGATGTCATTTTGAAGTTGCTCATTATGACCTACCACCACCTTTCCTTTCCTTTCCTAAATAAAGCTTGACCGTTCCAAGAATACTTGGGATGTAAACTATTGGTCCTAATGGATCTTTGATCTCTAGACATGAATCAAACTTGAATATAAACTTGAATATCACATGTGATTCTGAATAAGTACAGGAATTGAATACAATTGAAAGATCTAAACCTATTTATACTAATCTGAAAGGTGTGATCCAATAGACATGTCTCTTCACGAACGGTTCTTTCTTTTGATCTTGTGGATGTAATCAGTCTTGAAGAGGTGCGTCCCTTCCTTTCTTTCTTGATGTCGTCGATCAGAAGTGGTGTCTCCAGGAGGCATCGTATCTTTAAGTTTGTAGATTACAAACTTTTGTTTTGTCACAACTAGTCCCTAAACTTTCTAACATCCTTTAAATATAATCTAAACTAACTATTTACTAATTACACAATAACCCTCGTACTTAGGATGTGTGGTGATTAGCAACTTCATTCACCCCCTAATCACGAACATCCTTGAGTTTTTGTAAAACTTTGATCAATTCTACCTTCTTGATACTCCTCGGTATCCAACACTTCACATGTATCTTCTTATTCAGGAACCTTGCTCCTCACGAACCTTGCTTCACACTAACATTTTGCTTCATACTTTTCTTGGTCGTACTTGATTTGTATCACACGAACCTTTTCTTGTGTAATTGTCTCAACTCGAACTTCACCCGGTCTTGAATAATTTCCTGAAGAAATCTTTCGGAATCATCTTCTTGGGGAACTTGTAAATTGGCGACTTCCAAGAACCAGTGGATGACTTCCCCTATCGCGTACTTGCTCTTCCTTCCGCTGCCCAGGCCGCACTTTCCCTTGTTCTTTCCGGTATCGCGTGAATCGGCACCAACCGATTTAGTCTTGTTCATCCTCAGACAATCTCCGAACCCGTCATCCTTCTTCTTGATCTATCACAAATTTAATATCCTCTTCATGGTTGGCTCTCACAACGGTTCTTCATCATTTATTGTTTCCCTCACGGATTCTCCACTTTTACCGGATCCACTCACTGGATTGTTTTATTGCACTTACTATATCAAATTCTGCATTCACTGCGTGTATTTCCCAGCATTCACTGCTTCATTTTTCCTCTACATTCACTGCATTTTTTTTTCTACACTCACTGGAACAATTTCTCGTGTTTCCTGCATTCGCTGCATCACCATGTTTCTTTGCATAGCACTTTGTTTCTTCACAACCCTTCTATCACTTCACTCGACTTTTGTTTTTGAAATCGATTTGTGGCTTGTGACTGCTGATTCTGAATCGATTTTTCTGAGTATCTTGAACCGAGACTAAATTGATTAGATTTTCTTTTTGCTCTGAATCGATTTAACCTGAATCGATTTTTTTTGGATTCTCTGATGCGTTCTTTATTCGTGGCTCTAGTTCTGAATCGATGTTATACCGAATCGATTTTCCTTCTCCTTCAATACTGATTCGATGTTGACTGAATCAATTTTCTTCTGAATCAATTTTGGTTACCTTCGTGACTCCTGGGTTTCTAATCAATTTTTCAGAATTGATTGACATTCTTCGTTTGCACTGAATCGATTTTTGTGAATCGATTTGTTGCAACTGCCGATTTTTCTGAATCGAAGATAATCACGAACGCCCAATGAATTGAAAATTTTGAACACAATTGAACCCTAGGCTCTTTCAGTTCATCATGGACAAAATCATACGTTTCTTTCTAAATAGTGATCATCGCTTTGAATCACTTGATCTTAACAACATACTTCGAATTACTCGAACGATTCCTTCTTCACCGCTTCTTCTTCCGGATCGACTCGCTTGATTTTTTTCTAAACTTTTGGCCTTCACCCACGAATTGAACTGATCCCATATAACCACCAAATTAAATTCTAATTCTTCCTAGCAATCCAAACGAAACAAAAATAACCCTGTTCTGCGCTCCTGTACTCGGTACGATACACTCACGAACCTAGTCTGATTGCTAACTTAGAATTCTCACAACCTTTATTTTCTTGTTTCTAAAATTTCTTGGCCACCAATACGAACCACTGTATTGGTAAATTCAATTCCCTTGAATTCAACAAACTCTCAAATCTTTAACCCGTGTATAACCCGAAACGCGTAATAATAAAACAATCTAATTCGCACTAAACCCCGGAGTCAAAAAAACCCTGATTCCTAACCCTGGTTCAATAACCTTGAACCCATAAAACTAAAAACTTGCGAATTGACAAATGGAATGATGAAACCTGATCGCGAATAACTCTGTGATTTGATGCCTTGCGATTCCCGTGCCTAGAGCCTGGCGCTCTAATACCAAATGTTAGTCCAAATGGATCTTTGATCTCTAGACATGAATCAAACTTGAATAAAAACTTGAATATCTTTTACATGTGATTCTGAATAAGTACAGGGATTGAATACAATTGAAAGATCTAAACCTATTTATACTAATCTAAAAGGTGTGATCCAATAGACGTGTATCTTCACGAACGGTTGTGTCTTTTGATCTTGAGGACGTAATCAATCTTGAAGAGGTGCGTCCCTTCCTTTCTTTCTTGATGCCATCGGTTGCTTTATGTCGTAAGGTCGGTCAAAAATATAGTTAAAAGTGTCCTATTCACCTTTTACTAGTAAAGAGCAAGTAGGGTATCGAATCCACGGGGAATCATTGGAAAGTGTAAAAGCTCACTGTTTGTGGCGATTATCTAATTTAAATCTAATTGCTTTTTTGCAAATTGTGAAACTAATTATGAAAGCGAAATTGAATTGTGGTTGCAAACAATTATGAGAAAAGGACCAATCTCCGGGTTTTCAGGTTATGCCAAAATCGGGTTATGTAATTACTACAAGCTGGAAATCACATGGACATGATCTGATAAAACTTGCTTTGATAAATTATTTAACGAATAATATATTTGATTGCAATGATCCACGATCAGAACATAAGGATTGATGTAAATGAATAGTAATCTAACTAATTACCAATTCTATATTTCATAAACATAGGCAAGTCCAATGATTAAAGGTTTAAAAGCAATTACAATTTAGAATTTAATCTCAATTGTTGATGAAAAAACCAAATAATTGATGAACATGAATGTTTACGATAATCAAATAACTGTTTAATCGAAACAAGAACATTAAGAACAACTAACCGAATGATTCATCAATTCTTAATCCAAAAAGTCGTAACTATATGTGAACCCAATGTTTCGAACACAACCCTAGTCCCGGAGATGATCACGGGAAATTTAGCCACTCATGACGCATGAACAATCTTCAAGAGCTTGATAGAATGATGGTTGCATGATGATTCGGTAATCGATAGAGGATTGATGATGATGTTGTGATGAAATTGAGAGCCAAAAATAATAATGATTGTTGTCAAAATTCGTTGGATGAAGAAGTCCCTTTTGGAATTTGGGTTTTAAAACCCTTAAAGCCTTACCACACAACAATCACGTGCAGCTTCCAAGGATACGTTGTAGCTTACAGTTTAAAAACCGTAAGTTACAGTTCATTATACTTTGTGGATTCTTCCCAACCATAAGCCATGTCTTCAATCCGTAAACCAAAAGTGAAACTTGATGTTACTTTTCTCTCATTTACACTTGTGTTCACACTTGTGTTCACACTTGTTCACACCACAAGTTACATTTTGGACCCTGGAAACTTAATATATGACAATCCTCTCAACCATAAGCTATTTCTTTGTGTTCACACTTGTTCACACCACAAGTTACATTTTGGACCCTGGACTTCGATATTCTCTATTCCTTTTGCATTTTCACTACATTAATATTCCAATTAATTATATATAGCCCCTTGAACTTCAATATTCTTCGTTTCTTGACTTTCACACCTACACTTCGACCCTAAACACATTTGAATACTTCTGTTTGCTACATTCGCCAACATCGGACATTCCGCTTCAACTCTAAACATGTTAACTTCCATGATTTAAGCAATTAACCTGCACAAACCACAATTTCTCGTAGTTATCTCATTCGACGCATATAATTACTTAAAACCGAACAAAACACACAAAATAGACACTTTAAAGCTCGGGTTTCTCCCTCTCCATCACATCCCCACATTTACTTTTGATTGTCCTCAAGCAAACCAATACAGAACTACTCACCACGGTAACAACACCTCTAAATCCCTTAACCAGTTCAACAAGTTAAGTCCCCTGTCATACCAGTCCCGTGGACTAACACAATCAAGACTGACAGTCCGACAAGCAATTGGTGCAATTTGTTATAAACTTAGGACTTGGCTATTTAAAATAAACATGCTTATGATTATAACACATGCTGCACGCCCCTCGTAATAACTCTCCTCTCGGTTTAATATCTGAACCAGCGTGTAATGTGCTAGTATGTATAACACTCAAAACCAAACATGAAATTCTGCAATCATAAGCTTGTATAACAATCACACCTCCACTATATCATGTAACACGGCACATATCAAAGGGACTTTTCGTTTTGGGCTTAGGCTAAAGGTAGTAGATTTTTGGCTTTTATTTATATGTTTTTATGTGGCGAACAAACAAACGACCAAACCATGACAACTTTATTTGCAAAACACATAACGACTCACCATCTTGGGTTGGTTTCTACCCAAGAACATAAACAATATTCACAACACTTTCTTTCTTTTTTCGTTCTTTTTCTTTCTCTATTTTTTTTTCTTTTTTTCCATTATTCTTAATTGTCGTTCACGGTCGGTATCAAAACATTTCAAATTGGGTAGACAAATGAAAGATATATATATATATATAGGCTCAACAGGGCTACTAAGGTAAACATAAAACAAACAAACGGGTGTAATGGATATCCTAATGCCTTTATCATTTACGTGCACATGTTAAACCACAATCTCAGCATGTATCAAATCATACAAGTTCTAACACAAAATAACATGTGGCCTACTCTCAACAAATGAAGTCATAATGTAAATCATTCTATCATTTCTACATACTCAAGATCTCACCAAGAAAAGGTAAAAAGGCTGCCGACATGTAGCATATGCAATCTAAATCATGTTACCCCTAAATAGACATCTCTTTTCAATTCTTTTTCTAAAAGCACCAGTCGGACCTACTCTCATGAAACTTAAAGGAATGACCATGACAAGGGACTACGTTAGTTTATCACCGGCAAGGAACCTATTAGTGATTGAAACTTTAGGTTTTTATATCCGTATAGCTTACTTAAGGCGATGAAGTTCTTTGTAATTTTCAAAATTCTCAATTTTTTTCAATTTTCATCGTTTTCAATCACTTTCAACCTCTTTCAAACCCTTATCCCAAACATTTCCCTTCCTGAGTTTCCACATCCCTACACTTGGGTGACATTGTCCCCAATGTATCGTGCTTTTTAAAAAAATGAAACCCGAGAATACCAACCAACTAACCCCATGAGCGACCAATTCCTAACACAAATAATTTAAACACATTCCCTAACACAATATAGTTTAACACCAGCAAATACACGAATAGAAATGCAATAACAAAAGTGGAACAGACTCCCCTGGTTTAAAGTGTAGAATCCTCATGCGTCATGTTCCACCACGACCGTATAGCATTTCATTCGCGGCCGTGTCCAACAAGTCCACGGGTCAATCTCTACAATTAGTGTGCAGATCATCCCCGTCCAAATGGTGATTGGGTATGGACAGTTCTGACTGAACTCTGATCCGTGCGTTGTTTGCAACTGCAACTAGAACGTATTGGGACTTCACCAAACATCCCCACACTTGGACCATTGCATCCGTAGAGATTAATAACCTGATAAACTCCCACAATACTCATGCGAAAACAAAACAAATATACACTACTCTACATCCTCGGGCTGCGTCCCGAGACCGCTAAGTTTATAGGTCTTCAGCCAGACCATACCTGATATACCCTCATGGTGGTAGAGTGGGATGCTTGCATCCCATGGCCTCTAAGTATGTATTATGCCAATGCTCTGGTAAGTCGTCCACTGTCTTCCACATTGGACCAAATAACTCTAACCTCCATTTTGCATTATCACATTCGGGCGGTTTCTATTCCTTTTTCTTCCCTCGTGGCTTCCTTTTTTTCTGTCTTGAACTCCTCATGCACCACACCTTCCTTTTCCCTTACTGCTTTGTTCCCTGCCACTTCAAACCTGGATCAGCTGAGCTAGATTTTCCACTAGCTGCCCCAACTACTTCTGCATTGCTTCAGAAGTTTTGTCTCGAACTTCATTATCTTTCTGGATATCCTTTATGAACTTCATAATAGCATCCAGTTTTTCATCACTTGTTCCACTGCTAGCACTTGAGAAGTTCCCTTGCAAATTACCCTGATTATACGGGTCCTGATTTTGGTAATTTCCCTGTGAGTAATTACCTTGACGGCTATGATACTGCTGGCCTCCTTGCATAGATACCACAATCTGTACACACCGCAAATGCATTAGCTACCCTAACTGCGGTTCCCTTTCCCAACTTCATCTGAGCCACTTGTCGCTCTAATAACAAATAATCTCGCTGATGCTGATCTTGCTCTCCTGCTAGACTGTGCCTGCCTTTTAGAAGTGGCACTCTGTCTTTCCAAGTATGCCCAATCTGCAGCTTCTGTATTGGTGAGAAATGTACCATTGCTGAAAGCTATAAGATCTCTAACATCTTTAGGAAGCAACCCATCATAGAACGCTTTAATCAACTCCCATGTCTGAATGCCATGATGAGGGCATTTCCTAAGCAACTCCTTAAACCTTGTGAACACCTCATGGAATGCTTCCCCTGAATGTTGCTGGAAAGCTCAGATTGCATCCCGAGCTTCACTAGTTCTATTCATGGTGTAGTATTCTTCCAAGAATACATGTTGCATCTCTTGCCAAGTATAAATACTACCTGGAGGTAATGTCACGACCCACTGGCGTGCTTTGTCTTTTAGAGTAAACTGAAACAACATCAACTTCACTTCATCCTTTGTAAACCATGACCCCCCTAATAGTCTGACAAATTGATTCAAAACTTGCAATGTGCAAGTACGGTTCTTCAGTCCTTTTGCCATAAAACTCTAGGAGATGGCCCAAATATTGAGGCTCACCTCAAAAGGTCTATTATTGTTCCCAACAGGTGTAACTATAGCCGACGAGTTAGGTACTACAACTGGTCAACAATGACCTTCAACTCCTCAAACCGGTGCCCTTTGAACAACTTGTGCGACACCATCCATAAACTGCAGCTGATTGCCCCCAAATCGATTATTTGCTCGTTGATTCCTCGTGTTAAACTATGGGACTTCATGTTGAACTTGATTTTGTGGAATCGGGTTCGGGATGTGATTTCTGTGATTGGCCTGTTGTTGTACCGGATATCCTTGATTCACATTGTACCCTTCATCGTACCTGTAATCAGCATATCTCCCGTCATACTGTTTTTGGTACTCATGTTCTTCCCAACCGGATTCCCAAGTGTGGACACTGCCTTCTCTGTGTTGGGAACCCTCATCATACCCGTGTTGATGTTGTGGTTGGTTAAGATGAATAATTTCACCATGTCGGAGATTTAAATTCTCGAGTTGGTTTTGTGGGCCTGCTTTGAATTGTGGAAATGGGTATGGTGGTGGCTGATTCTGGTTTTGGTTATTGGGCTGGGTGTGATTTTGATTTTGGTTTTGGTTTTGAGGAATTGGTGGATCTAGAATGGGAGGGATTGGTTTATTTTGTGGAGCATGGTTTTGTGGCTCTTGATCAGCCATCTCATGAGCTGCCAGTTCAAGGTCTTGAGCAACGGTTGATGACTGAGCTTTAGCTTTCACTGCTGAACGTAAGAGAACAAGATTCTGTCGAGCAGTCTTTTCGATTTCTGGATCAAACAAGAGCGGTGATGATTTCTTTGAAAACTAGTATGCATGCAACACTAGCATCACCTGCACACAGACAAACAAGAAACCAAGCGTAATACAGAACAAAACACAAATAAACAAACAAAAGGAAATATTTTTGGGTTTTTCTAACTTTTAGGTTTTTAATTTTTTAAGAAAAAACAACTAACTAATACTAAGTGCACCGACTCCTCGGCAATGGCGCCATTTTGATCGATGTCGTAAGGTCGGTCAAAAATATAGTTAAAAGTGTCCAATTCACCTTTTACTAGTAAAGGGCAAGTAGGGTGTCGAATCCACGGGGACTCAGTGGAAAGTGTAAAAGCTCATTGTTTGTGGCGATTATCTAATTTAAATATAATTGCTTTTTGAAAATTGTGAAACTAATTATGAAAGCGAAATTGAATTGTGGTTGTAAACAATTATGAGAAAAGGACCAATCTCCGGGTTTTCAGATTATGCAGAAAATCGGGTTACGTAATTACTACTAGTTGGAAATCACATAGACATGATTTGATAAAACTTGTTTTGATAAATAATTAACGGATAATATATTTGATTGCAATGATCCACGATCGGAACCGAAGGATTGATGCAAATGAATAGTAATCCAACTAATTACCAATTCTAGATTTCATAAACATAGGCGAGTCCAATGATTAAAGGTTTAAAAGCAATGTGAAGGGGTAAGGTCCCAAAAACCTCATAGTAAGGGCTAGGGACCCTACCACAACTTTGCCTTTCAACCTTTTTACCTTGCGCGGCCGCGCACTGATCTTACAAAAGAGGCTTGAGGCAGATATCAGACAACACTTGCACGCCCAAGGAAATCATAAACCCTTGCGCTGTCCTCCATAAAACAAAGGATGAAAATCCTAGTTAAAACACTTCCGCTTAACACCTAGACTTAGGATTTATTTAGTTAGCTGATTCCACACGATAAGGAGTCACACCAGATTACAGCATTAATCTTCTAGAAGGAATTCAATCGTGCACCACTAAGACGGTTATAACCGCCTGGACACATGTCGCCATCTCAGGCATCCCTGAGACCACAACGATAGCATGTAATTGGAGAGTAAGCTCCACTTAATCACTTTACATGTGGCAAACCCCCAGCCATCAATCTAAGCCACGATCCGTGTGCACTTACGACGGATCAAGAAGCTTGACGGAAGGAAATGTAACCGCTTACGGGGTTAGCATCTTCCGTCAACTTTTCACTAACGGGTTTTCCCGCCCAAAGACTCCCGGTTATAAATATGAGAAACAACTCAGGTATGAATTCAAGTTACACACACTTCTCAAATACATCGTCTTCTTCGTAACCCATACTTATTCTCACTCCGGAGTCGGGTCAAGGAGAGAACCCTTTTCTCCCCTTGACGAGGCTAACGGTGCTTCTTTTTTGCAAAATTCACCGGAGGAGAAAATCAATTGTTATCGAATCAAACGAGAGGAAACCCACCTTTTTATGCGGATTCAAACCCCTTAGATAATTGATTCCGATCGATTAATCTGGTGTTTCTTCATTGGCGCCCACCGATTCCTCTGTTTTTTTAGTTTTATCTCGTTTCGATTCAGTTTCCTTACCCTTTGTTTCAACATGGCAGAGAATTCATTAACTTACCCATCAGGTCCTCGATCTGGATTCAAGGGATCTACAGTCCAGAATACCCAGATCGAGGGAATCATGGGAATTAACAAACGTAACAGACATCCAGATAGAGAGAACTCCTCAGATCAGCTCACAGAAAGAGCTCCAGAGTACTGGTTCGGCAGATGCCAAACTGCTTTAAACCGAATTTTCACACAAATTCACAGATCTGAGTCCCCAAACATCAGATCTGACGCTCTAAAAGGAAACAAGGGTGAAATCAGTACTGCAGTATTGGACCCGCGGTGATGGAGGGTGTGAAACCCGAGTGTTAATGTGCTTATCTTACGTGTCTTATTGTGTTTTAAGCGATTACGTGTTTCGAATATGATAACTACGGGTTTTTATAATTTTTCAGGTTAAACACGTAATATGACGAAGTTAGAGTGTTTAGAGGTGAAATGGAACGAGCAAGGATGATGAGCAAGATATATCACATCGTTCGGAAGTTGTTCGGGTCGAAAGATACCTCAAAGGAACAAGAAACATGAACTATTGAAGTCTTGGGGCTGATTGGTAATTAAATGGAAGTTGGGTGTGTGAGGAGTGTGGCTGGCCAAAATACATAACATGTTAGATCGTAGGCTACGGAATGGGAGCATTGCTTACGATAGAAATGTCTGATTACACAGAATGAATGGACCGTAACCTACGGTTCTTAACCCGTAGGCTACGGTAGGTAAATATATATACACACGCAGCAAAGGGTTTTGAAGGCACATTGAAGGGAGATGCATAGATTAAAGGGGGTGTGGCGACTGGCATAGAGAACACGTGATCACAAAAGTTATTGGCATCATATTTTAAGAATTAATATTAGAGCATCATCATCATATGAATACTCACGTGAAGGGTTTCTAAAGAAAAAAATCAACATCACATCATACATATACAGAAACATCATTATGACAATATTGGCACTGGCAGCTCTTATTCACGTGACTAAAAGTCAACATCCATCACAATGATAATATTATTTATTTTGGAGCCTTCACGTGAATATTAGGAACCAAAGAAAAGAGCACATCATCCAAATTATATCCTCATTTGACGGCAAGATCAATTGGGCCGCACATGATTGGGCTTCTGGTGTACGAGAGGATTGGACTTGGGGGTGGACTGCACATGCAAGGGATTATATCATAAAAACAATCTCGACGGCAGAAAGAGTTTTGACGAAGAGAAGGGAGGACGGAAGCGATTGAAGATCAACAACCTATCATGAGCGGCTAAATTCCTCGTGAACACTCTGGGTGAACGATTCTTGTGAGACACTTTTTATTCTAGTTTCTGTTTTGTATTGAGATTTGGATTTGTAGTCGGGTGACAGCCGACTATTTACATAATTATATTATTTGTGTGACAGACAAATCCTGAGTGACAGTCAGAGTTATAATTATGTTTTGAATCCAACTATGCTTTTGTTGATTGAATGATTTCTATGTATGTTTGTTTTAATATTTATCTGATCAATTAATATTAAGATTTTGAACTGCATAGGTAATTGGTAGATGTGACAGACTTACTATTCAATCAATAGCATCCAATAAAATCAGAACTAGGTTATTAGTAATTACAGAATCTGAATCCCGGAGTGATCACATTTTCTCATCATTGTTTTAAACCACAATTTTTATTTGTTAATTTAGATAATTCTCACAATCAATCAAACTGAGTTTTCAATTTAGTAGTAGTTAATTAATACTTAGCATCATAACACTTTCCACAATCCTCCTCTGGTTCGATATCCGACTTACTCTAGCTACTAGTTTATTTCGGTTTTTGCATGTCACTAACGACAGACATCACGCGGACACCTTGTCAGGGGGACATCCAATCCGACAGTTATGTTGAGATACTTCGACAATCAAAAGATACCAACTATCAGGAAGCCAAACAAATAAACATGGTTCAAGGAGGTCCATCACGAAGGCCAAATAAATGAAACCATGATCAACATTGGAGGGAACAACAAGTTGTGTTTCCTGTTGTCCCTGGAGGACCTCAGGAAGAAAGACCAGTAATTATTACTGGCATCTTCGGTCATTACCAAACGGACTATATGTTTATAGATCCGGGCAGCTCAATGGATATCATATACAAGCATTGTTTCAAACAGCTTGATCCAGAAGACAAAGCACGTCTAGAACTGGTTGATTTCCCTCTCACCGGATTTTGTAATGAAGCTGTATTCCCGGTAGGGAAAATAGCATTTCCCGTGACCCTATCTGATGGGGAACATTCACGCACAGTCACGGTAAACTTTATGGTCATGCCATCCACATCACGCCATGATGTTTTGCTCAGAAGAAGGTCGCAAAGGGAATTCAGCATGATCACTTCCATCCCACATGCTGCATGCAGATTCCCAACAGAAACCGGAGTCGCAATTCTATACTCAAGAAAAGAAGTCATGTACGTAGATGACGAACCACCAACGAAGGTAGCCAAACCCTCAACATCAAACGAACCGAAGAAATGGGTTCTGAACAACGATTATCCAGAACAGACCATTCTACTAGCTCACGCCATTTCACCAACAACACGGATACAACTAAAAGAATTGTTGTCCAACAATAAAGATATATTTGCTTGGTGTCCAGCAGATATGACCGGGGTTCCACGCGATATAGCGCAGCATTTCCTGAACATCAAACCATCAGCAGAACCTGTTGCGCAAGGGAGGCGCAGCTTTAGCGAAGAAAAAGCAAATGCCATGGACGAGCAAGTAACAGAGTTACTTAATGCCGGAATCTTGCGCGAAGTTCAGTACCATACATGGGTTTCCAACCTAGTAATGGTACAAAAACACAGTGGCGGATGGAGAATGTGCGTTGACTTCAAAGACCTGAATAAAGCATGCCCCAAAGATTGTTATGCGCTCCCAGAGATAGACAAAAAAGTCGACTCTCTAGCATCGTTTCGATGGAAATGCTTTCTTGACTGTTACAAAGGATATCATCAGGTCCAGATGAAAGAGGAAGACGAAGACAAAACGGCATTCCGTACAGATAAGGGCATCTTCTGCTACACCAAAATACCCTTCGGCTTGCGCAACGCAGGCGTAACATACCAACGACTAATGGATACAGTCTTCAGAGGAGACATTGGTAAAACGGTCGAGGTATACATGGATGACCTTGTTATTATGAGTCATGAGGAAGAAACAATGTTGGCAAACATTCAGCGCACGTTTGACTCATTGCGCAGCGTAAATTTAAAACTCAACCCAACAAAATGCTCCTTCGGAATGGAAGAAGGGAAGCTTCTGGGTTTCATAGTAACACGAGATGGGTTTAAAGTAAATCCAGAAAAAGTGCAGGTCATCCAGCTAATGACCTCACCTGCAACAATAAAAGAAATGCAAAGACTCGTCGGGCGCTTAGCAGCCTTCAACAAATTCTTGGCTAATCATGCGGCAAAGTCTTATCCATTCATCAGTACACTGCGGAACTGTGCCAAGAAAACCCACTTCCAGTGGACACCCGAAGCAGAAGTAGCCTTCAAGCAAATGAAGGAATGCCTAATTCAGTTGCCAACACTAACAGCACCACGAGAAAAAGAACCGCTGATTTTATATTTGTCTGCTGCGGAAGTAGCAGTTGGTGCAGTATTAATGGTGGAATGAGAAAACGTTCAGACTCCAATTTACTATATAAGCAAGATGCTCACCGGCCCGGAAACCCGTTACTCGATGATAGAAAAGCTGGTCCTAGCACTGGTACATGCATCACGACACCTACGTCGGTACTTTTCGGGCCATGTCATCACAGTTCTCACTAATTACCACTTAGGCCAAATCTTATCTAAACCCGACGTAGCGGGAAGATTGGCTAAGTGGGCTATCGAGCTAGGAGGATACAATATCCTCTACAGACCAAGACCAGCAATCAAAGGGCAAGTTCTAGCTGACTTTGCAACAGAGGTTCCCATCGACAAAGTTCAAGAGTTCGAGGCAATCCAGAACCCTATTCCTGTTTTCGATGATAGAGTCTGGACTCTGCACACAGATGTTGCTTCCAACAATGACGGAGCCGGCCCAGGCCTTCGATTAGTCAGTCCCGATGATCACGAACTAACATATGCCATACGCTTGGATTTTCGAAGCACGAACAACGAAGCTGAATATGAAGCATTCTTGGCGGGTCTCCGTCAAGCGCTTAAAATGGGGGCAAGAAACCTTGAAGCCAACGTCGATTCAAAACTGGTGGCCGAGCAAGTTAATGGCCACTACAATGCAAAGGGAGAAGCTATGGCATTATACCTTGACAAAGCGCGGATGTTAATCAGCCAATTCCAGAGATTCAAGATTAACCATATAAACAGAAGTGAAAACAAGCACGCAGATGCGCTAAGCAAATTAGCTGCTACCAGCTTCAAGCACTTAGCAAAAGAAGTGCGCATCGAGGTATTGTCCAATCCTTCTGTTCACCTCAAACAAGTAAATGTTATAGAAGTCGGGAATCCATCCTAGATGTCTCCGATCATCTTATACTTGCAACACGGAAAGCTCCAGGAAGAAAAGGCAGAAGCTCGAAAAATCCAACACAAGGCAATAAACTACGAAATGGCGGATGGCGTATTGTACCGGAAGTCATTTATGGGACCATTGTTACGCTGTGTTGACAAAACAGATGCGCAATATCTTGTCAGAGAAATCCACGAAGGTTTATGCGGAATACACGTAGGACCGCGCATGGTCGTGGCAAAAATAATGAACGCGGGATACTACTGGCCCGGAATGCATGTAGACGCAGTAAACTTATTACGGAGATGCGCGGCCTGTCAACATCACGCGCCAAAAACACTCCGACCAAAGAACCCGCTCGTACCAGTCACCTCCACCTGGCCTTTTCAACAATGGGGTATCGATCTCGTTGGTCCATTCCCCGACGCGCCAGGCGCAGTAAAATTCATCATTGTAGCAGTCGACTATTTCACAAAATGGGTCGAAGCCAAGGCACTAGCCTCAACAACAGCAATGGTAATTCACAAATTTATATGGGAACATATTATTTGCAGGTTCAGATTACCATTGCGCATCATCTCCGACAATGGCACTAACTTCGCCTCAGATGATCTTCAAAAATGGTTCAAAGAAATGAAGATTGAGCACAACTTTGCCTCCGTAGCGCATCCACAGGCAAACAGCCAGGTAGAAAGCGTAAACAAACAGATCGTCGATGGCATAAAAGCGCGACTCGGGACAGCGCGCAGAGGATGGGTTGATGAACTCCCCAGTATCTTATGGGCACACCTCACCATGCCAAAAACCAGCACAGGGGAAACTCCATTCAGCCTGGTATATGGGTCCGAAGCGGTAATCCCAGCCGAAATCGGTCTTCCATCACCGCGCATGCTAGCCATGGAACGACAAAACAATGAACAAGAACGGAGACTGGATTTAGACCTTCTCGAAGAAAGGCGCGAGAATGTCGCCATCACAGAGGCAAGGTACAAATCCAAACTTGAAAAATATTACAATGCGCGCGTCCGCGTATGCACATTTGTCCCTGGTGACTTTGTCTTACGCGACAACGAGGCTTCTAATGCGGAAAAACCAGGCAAATTAGCACCAAAATGGGAAGGACCATACATCGTCAATGAGGTTCTGGGCAAAGGGACGTACACCCTAAAAATACTTGATGGGACACAAGTTCCCCGCACCTGGAACGCGCAGCAGCTGCGCAGGTGTTACATGTAAACCAGAACCAGTACGTAAAAAAGGGAAAACGTACAATGTATTTCTTTTTCATCCTTTGTATTACGAGCCTTGCGCTCTTATCAATACAGACATCATCTTTACTCGTGTTTCTGTTTATTACAAATTGCATATAATTCTTTTGGTTTCCGCGAAAACGATATGGTAGATATTGTACACCTCATGAACAGTCTAAACAGGGCAAGCAAACGCGCCTTTTAGACAAAATGTTCACACATGAGCACAATACCATTTCTCATTCTCCCTGCCTACTAAAAGCAATTAAACACATGCAACATATTGTAATGAAAACACAAACTTACATGCACAACAGTGCATAAAAAATATACATATTATCAGGCAGTATAAACAACCATTCACAACAATCACGACAGTGATTTACAAAAAGTTTTCAGAAGCAAGACCAACATAAACATCAAAAAAGGGGGAATACACAGTTCCCAACACCTACCCTACTCAACGGTAGCATTCTCATCAGCTGCCGGAACATGACCGGCTCGACGATTCTGCCGACTACGGTATACCTGCTCGTATCCACCAGCTTGAAGAGTTGGGAAACGAGCCATCAAGGCTTCAGCAGACAATACACCGGTTTCTTCTTTAATCTCCAGTGGACAGAGTTCAGAACTAACCCCCGTCGAGAGGGGATGAATAGAGGATACCAGCTTCCCGGCTTCGGTAACTGTTAGCGGTGGTGAGATAGCAAGAAGTAAGAGACTCTCAGCAGCCTCGAACATATTCAGAACATCCAACAGACGTCGGGTACGAGGGGAACGAACGATCTTCACCTTTCTAGAAACAAACAAAGAGAAGAAAAGGAACACCCACATGTATATATAGGCACATAACTTCGGGAACTGGAAAGGCATGATTATCTGTCAGATGTCCTTTCCAAACGGCGCTACAGGAGCAAGCGTCATACCCTCATAAATAAGGCCTGACAAGCGCCACTACGAATCCCAAGATAAGGAGAAAAAATGTCACGAATACCAGATTTTTACTGCAAACTGACGTCACCACACGTCAGGGCATGATTACAAGAGGGCAAAAAGTCATAATTTCCCCTAAAAAACTTTTTAAACAAAATCAAATCTTCTCATAGAAGATTCTCTATTTTTTTCACGCCCAAAAGCATTTCCCTCTTATAAGTCCAGTGCTCCACTTATTTGCATAAATACAACACTAGACTGGGGGACTTGAAGGGGTAAGGTCCCAAAAACCTCATAGTAAGGGCTAGGGACCCTACCACAACTTTGCCTTTCAACCTTTTTACCTTGCGCGGCCGCGCACTGGTCTTACAAAAGAGGCTTGAGGCAGATATCAGACAACACTTGAACGCCCAAGGAAATCATAAACCCTTGCGCTGTCCTCCATAAAACAAAGGATGAAAATCCTAGATAAAACACTTCTGCTTAACACCCAGACTTGGGATTTATTTAGTTAGCTGATTCCACACGATAAGGAGTCACACCAGATTACAGCAGTAATCTTCTAGAAGGAATTCAATCGTGCACCACTAAGACGGTTATAACCGCCTGGACACGTGTCGCCATCTCAGGCATCCCTGAGACCACAACGATAGTATGTAATTGGAGAGTAAGCTCCACTTAATCACTTTACACCTGGCAAATCCCCAGCCATCGATCTAAGCCACGATCCGTGTGCACTTACGACGGATCAAGAAGCTTGACGGAAGGAAATGTAACCGCTTACGGGGTTAGCATCTTCCGTCAACTTTTCACTAACGGGTTTTCCCGCCCAAAGACTCCCAGTTATAAATATGAGAAACAACTCAGGTATGAATTCAAGTTACACACACTTCTCAAATACATCTTCTTCTTCGTAACCCATACTTATTCTCACACCGGAGTCGGGTCAAGGAGAGAACCCTTTTCTCCCCTTGACGAGGCTAACAGTGCTTCTTTTTTGCAGAATTCACTGGAGGAGAAGATCAATTGTTATCGAATCAAACAAGAGGAAACCCACCTTTTTATGCGGATTCAAACCCCCTAGATAATTTATTCCGATCGATTAATCTGGTGTTTCTTCACAATGACAATTTAGAATTTAATCCCAATCGTTGATGAAAAAACCAAATAATTGATGAACATGAATGTTTACGATAATCAAATAACTGTTTAATCAAAACAAGAACAATAAGAACAACTAACCGAATGATTAATCAATTCTTAATCCAAAAGTCATAACTATATGTAAACCCAATGTTTCGAACACAACCCTAGTCCTGAAGATGATCACGGGAGATTTAGCCGCTCATGAAGCACGAACAATCTTCAAGATCTTGATAGAATGATAGTTGCATGATGATTCGGTAATCGGTGGAGAATTGATGATGATGTTGTGATGAAATTGAGAGCCAAAAATAATAATGATTGCTGCCAAAATTCGTTGGATGAAGAAGTCCCTTTGGAATTAGGGTTTTAAAACCCTTAAACCCTTACCACATAACAATCACGTGCAGCTCCCAAGGATACGCCGTAGCTTACGGTTTAAAAACTGTAAGTTACAGTTCATTATACTATGTAAATTCTTTCCAACCGTAAGTCATGTCTTCCATCCGTAAACCAAAAGTGAAACATGTTGTTACTTTTCTCTCATTCACACTTGTGTTCACACTTGTGTTCACACTTCACCACAAGTTACATTTTAGACCCCAGAAATCTCTATTCACTTGTGTTCACACTTGTTTACACCACAAGTTACATTTTGGACCCTGGACTTAAGGTATGTTAAGCCTATATCACTATTCCGGAGTGTTTGTCACGTTAAATTGACTGCGTTTACACACCAGTTTGCGTATGACTTTCCAGAAAGCGATTTAAAGCTTGAAATCGAACTCGAATCAAAACGTAAAATCATCAAACACAAATACACATATATTAACACCAAAACACATCGTTTTATTGATAATTGATATTGTTTTACATTGTACATCATTTACAGAGCACAGTTGTCACAGTCTCCCCTACTTTAGGAAATTTCGTCCCGAAATTTTAGCTGGAGGAAACTTGTGAAAACAAATGTGGATATTTCGCTTTCATTTGGTCCCAAGTAAACTCTGGGCCATGTTTGGACTCCAAGCGAACTTTGACTAATCGTATTCGTTTGTTCTTCAACTGTTTAACTGCACGGCCCGTTATCTCCACAAGTTTCTCGACAAAGTACATTGTTTCATCAACTTGAATTTCGTCAAGTGGAATGTGAAGATTAGTATCGGCTAAACACTTTCGCAAATTGGACACGTGGAATGTTGGGTGAATATTCCCAAGTTCAGGAGGTAGCTCTAGTCGATAGGCAACCTTTCCGATCCTTTCAACAATCTTAAATGGTCCAACATATCGAGGTGCAATTTTTCCTTTCTTTCCAAATCTCACCACTCCCTTCCAAGGGGATACCTTGAGTAGGACACGGTCTCCAACTTGAAATTCCAAGGGCTCGCGTCGCATATCCGCATAACTCTTTTGACGGCTTCTAGCTGTCACAAGATTATCGCGAATTTTCTTGATTTTGTCTGTTGTTTCCAGAATGAGCTCAGGTCCAGTAAGCTGAGCTTCACCGATCTCATTCCAACAGATAGGTGAACGACATTTTCGACCGTAGAGAGCTTCGGACGGTGCCATATTAATTCTAGCATGATAACTATTGTTGTAAGAGAACTCGATCAATGGCAGATGAGAATCCCAATTACCACCAAATGCTCTAAGCATATCCTCCAATGTTTGTATCGTCCTCTCGGATTGTCCATCTGTTTGGGGATGATAAGCAGTGCTTAGATTTAGCTGGGTTCCCAAAGAAGATTGCATGGTCTTCCAAAAATGAGATGAAAATCGAGCATCACGATCAGAAATGATATCCAAAGGAACACCATGTCGAGATACAATCTCATCAACATAAATCGTGGCAAGCTTATCAGCAGATAGATCCTCGCGAATCGGTATAAAGTGAGCTGACTTCGTTAATCGATCGATAACAACCCAAATAGCACCGTGACCTCTAGATGTACGCGGTAACTTAGTGATGAGATCCATAGCAATGTTCTCCCACTTCCAAACCGGTATCTCTGGTTGTACAAGCAAACCAGATGGTCGTTGATGTTCAGCCTTGACTTTGAGACAAGTTAGGCATTTCGATAAATACAAAGCAATATCCTTCATCATACCAGGCCACCAGTACTGAGTACGAAGATCCTTGTACATTTTGTCAGCACCAGGATGGATAGAATATCGAGACTTATGAGATTCGTCCATCACTAAAGTGTGAAGATCGTCTTGTTTCGGAATCCACAAACGATTCTTGAAATAGAGTAACCCATCATCTTTCGTTTCGAGTTTAAGCTCAAGTTGAAGTGGTAGCTCATATTTCAATAAGCCTTTGGTTACACATGATCGCTGAGCTTGAAGGACACATGATTGGATATTAGATAGAGTTCGAACGGAATGAAGCTTGACTCGTTCCTTTTGGCTTAGCGCATCGGCTACGACATTCGCCTTACCAGGATGGTAGCGAATCTCGCAATCATAATCGTTTAAGAGTTCAACCCAGCATCGTTGTCTCTGTTCAGCTCCTTTTGATTAAGAATGTGCTGGAGACTTTTGTGGTCTGTGAAAACCACACATTTCATGCCATAAAGATAGTGTCTCCAGATTTTTGGAGCAAATACCATAGCACCCAATTCAAGATCATGAGTCGTGTAGTTCTTCTCATGAACTTTCAGTTGTCTTGATGCATAAGCTATAACTTTACCTCGTTGCATAAGAACACAACCAAGGCCTAGATTCGATGGGTCACAATAGACAGCAAAATCATCGTTTCCCTCGGGCAAAGATAAAACATGAGCATCACAGAGTTTTTGTTTCAGCGTTTGGAACGCTTCTTCTTGTTTGGGTCCCCACTCAAAAGGCTTATTCTTTTGAGTCAAAGTAGTGAGTGGAACCGTGATCTTTGAGAAGTTCGAAATGAATCGACGATAATAACCAGCAAGACCAAGAAAAGACCGAACTTCTGTGGGTGTCGTAGGTGTGTTCCAATCCTTAATAGCAGCAATTTTGGAAGGATCCACATGAATACCCTGCTCGTTAACAATATGTCCCAAAAATTGAACTTCTTTAAGCTAAAATTCACACTTGGAGAATTTAGCAAAAAGTTGTTCCTTCTTTCAGAGTTCCAGTGTCAAACGAAGGTGTTGTTCGTGCTCGGCTCGAGACTTCGAATAAATGAGAATATCGTCAATGAACACGATGATGATCTTGTCTAAATAAGGTTTACAAACCCTATTCATTAAGTCCATGAAGATAGCTGGGGCATTCGTCAAACCAAAAGGCATGACAGTGAACTCGTAGTGCCCATATCTCGTGCGGAATGCAGTTTTGGGAATATCTTCTTCGAGTACACGAAACTGATGATACCCAGAATGCAGATCGCTCTTGGAAAAACATGTAGCACCTTGCAGCTGATCAAAGAGATCATTGATTCGTGGTAGGGGATATCGATTCTTGATGGTAAGCTTGTTAAGCTCACGATAATCGATACACATTCGAAAAGACCCATCTTTCTTTTTCAAAAATAGGACTGGAGCGCCCCAAGATGAATAGCTCGGTCAGATGAATCCTTTATCAAATAACTCTTGAAGCTGTTTTGATAACTCTTGCATCTCAGAAGGTGCAAGACGATAAGGTGCTTTCACAATTGGGTTGGCATTGGGTACAAGATCAATATGAAACTCGACTTGACGAACTGGAGGCAAACCAGGCAGTTCATCAGGAAATATCTCTGGATAATCTCGTACAATCAGAATATCTAGAATACACTTGCTCTTGCCTTTCTCCTCGGTGACATGTGGCAGAAAAGCAACATACCCTTTTCGTAAATAACTTTGGGCTTTCGTACATGACATAAGTTTCAAACCACCAAACGGTTTCTCGCCACGAACTTCTAAAACTTCACCAGACAAAAGGGGGATACGAACAATCTTATCGAAACAAACCACCCCTGCATGATACTTAGTTAACCAATCCATCCCTACGATAATATCGAAACTTCCAAGTTGCATCGGCATGAGGTCAATAGGAAAAAGATGGTTATCGAGGTTCAATTGACAATTGCAAATAACAGAATCGAGTACGAGAGGTTTACCAGTAGAAACTTCGACAGATAATGGTTTCCTCAGTTTAGTTCTAGGTATCGCAAGCAAAGTCTCAAATGATAATGAAACAAAACTTCTATCGGCACCAGAATCGAAAAGAATAGATGCAAGTCGTTGGTTAACAAGGAACGTACCATTAACAACCTCGTTGTCAGCCCTCACCTCATTTGCATTCAAGTTGGACGCTAGCCCATGAGTGGGATTCACATTAGCATTGACATTTGGATTTGCATTCGCGTTCACCAACCTTAGGCAGTTGTTGCAGAAATGACCCATTTCACCGCAGTTGTAACACGAACCAGGTGGGAATCTAGCAGCATTTCCCTAAACCTGTGCTAGATTCTGAGCGGCTTGATTCTGACCCAAATGACAGATGTTGGCTAGATGCCCAAGTTTACCACAAGTAGTACACTGTTTACAGGCCTGTTGGACAGCATGATGACCATTGCATCGAGTACAATGAGGTGCGGTACCAGCATACTGTTTCTTTGCAGAATGTTGTGCTGGTGGGTTCTGAGCATTTTGCGCAGTGACCGCAAAGTTCTGGGAAGCCTTGCGCTTCCTCGACCTCCTTGAAGACTCGTCTTTCTTACCCTTACCTTTACCCTTGTCTTGAATGGTATCGGTCGATTGTTTCTTGTCACCCTTGCGGGTCAATTTACCTTTTCTGACTTGAGACTCAGTCAGGGTAGCAGCCAATTCAATTGCTTGACGAACAGTGGTAGGATTACTACCAGTGACAATATCTTGCACAGAATCGGGTAAACCATAGATATACCTCTCTATCGCTTTCTCCAACGGGGTAACCATAGTAGGACACAACAAACTGAGATCCTCATAACGATCCATATATGCACGGTGTTCTCCCCCATCTTGTTTCAAAATGTCAAATTCTCGTTCCAAAGCCCTGATCTCGTGACGGGGACAAAACTCTTCCATCATGAGAGCTCTAAGCTCTTCCCACGTTTGTGCCATTGCCACATCGGCACCCCTATCACGCATCACACCGTTCCACCATGTAAGAGCACCTTTCTCGAACACACTTGACTCAAACTCAACCTTATGCTTATTGATGTGTGCGAGTGTGTATATAAGTTTAAGTATATTTTAACCCCTTTTTACACGTTAGTCAAGTTTTAATTTTATAAAACACGGTATTTTACTAACACCAAACACACATATGGGCAAGTGCACCCATCGTGAGCGTAGTATAGTGTTGGCAAGATACCGAGGTCGTCCAAGGACACAAGAGCTTTTAGTACCGGTTCAACGTCTAATCAAATCAAAAGTTAGAAAAAGGTTTTTAAATAAGAAAAATAAAACTAACTAAAATGCTGAAAAATAAAATAAAAATAAAAACAGATAGACAAGATAAATCACTTGGCTCCGACTCGTGTTTATGTAACCTTTGATTACTTCTGAAATTTTGCACTTTTTAAGAGATTATCTTAGTTATTGTAGTAGGCCCCTCTTTTGAAGGTGACGTTACCCTCAACCCGGTAGTTTGAGTCAGCAAGGATACAATCCTATAGGGTCGGATTATTGAAAGATAATTAATTAAGTTATTAATGCATATTATGGTAGGCCCCTCTTTTGAAGGTGACGTTACCCTCGGCTAAGTAGTCTGAGTCAGCAGGGATACAGTCCTAAGTAGCCGGGTTAAAGTATTAATAGTAGCTTACATATGAGGGGGTCAAAGAGTTTGGACCCCCGCCATCCAATACCGGTGAGTATTGAAGGAGGTCCTACTAAATTTGACCCAGGTCCTTGCAGGATCTATACACTGAACAAGGCAAGACTCTTACCAAACCGTTCCCTTAACCCCCGACCAGGTAGCCAACATATCTCCATATAGACTGTGGAGATATGAATGGTGAAAATCTTTTATTTTATATAGACAGTAAAATAATGCCAAGACACCATGGACAAACGATAAGGAAGAATCACCTTCAACATAAGAAACTAGTTATTAAAGTCATTAATACATAACCAAGTAAAAAGTGCGAAAAGATTAAAAATATAAAGCATTACACTAGACACTTGTCTTCACCAAGTGATGTAAGAGACTTAGGCAAACATGGCCTTTGATTGTCAAGAACTCTTACGATCAATCTTGGATCCCGAGACGACTCACACACTCTATGATGGACAATGGATGATGGTGGTGGATGATGGTGTTGTGATGGTGGTGGGTGGTGGGCGAAGTGTGAGAGAGGTGGTGTGCCAAGGGATGGTTTGCAAATGAGCCAAGCACCCCTAGTTATAGCCTGAACAGCAGCTCGGGCACGACCCCATGTCCATCCTTCTTCTCTGACTTCATTAATTGCAGTTTGTCTGCATTAGTTGACCACGCCCCCGTGTCCGCTGGGTACGACCCCGTGTGCAGAAGCGTATCTGTACTATCAAGATTTCCCCAGATTCTGCGAATCTTAGAGTTGACCACGGCCCCGTGTCCGCTGAGCATGACCCCGTGGTGGCTGATAGAAGCTTCTACAGCTTTGTCTTTTCTGCTGACACTTGGGCACGCCCCCGTGCTCATTGAGCACGGGGCGTGTTCAGCCTTCTGTTCTCTTGTTTTGCTTGGGAAGATGCTGTCGGGGAGGCTGGGCATGCCACGTTTGTTCCTTTTCTTGTATTTATGTTAGATTTAGCTGCCTTTTTGCTTCTTTTGTTCATTTGAGCTCATTTAATCCTGAAAATACAAAAGGAAGACAAAAACACAATTTTTCCAACATTAGTACTAAAAAATGGTTAGTTTATGCCACAATTGATGTAATTTATATGTTGCATTTTGTGCACATCAAATACCCCCACACTTGAATCTTTGCTTGTCCTCAAGCAAAACTATTTATAATGTGGCTATACACTCCCAAATGGAATGGGTAGAAGAGAAGGTTTTTGGGCTTGTCATAGAGTGTCGGGATTTCCAAGATTCTTTATTAAGTTTTATTGTTATTTATTTACAATCATATTCGTCATGATTTATTTAAAACATTTCATAAGATAAATTACTTATTAGGGCACAACATGCCTTTTTAAAATTCCACTTATATACAAGTTCACATACCTCACGGAGGATCACTTAACACTCGGCCGAAGATGTATTTTAGTGGATCACTCGAGAGCGGCATGGAACTTACTCCTACCATAAGCTTGCCAAGCAATCAATCCTCATCCTTTTTAACTATACACCTTTGTAAATATCAAGAGTACTTTTGGGGTAAAAGGCTTAGACTTGGATTAAAGGTAGGTGGTTGGGTTAGTGGTTAGTAAAAGGGCGAAAGACGTAAAAAGCGTCGGTTTTCGTAAGACTTTTTTTTTATGAAGCCATTATTCAAACAAAATTATTTTTGATAAACTTGTTTTTTTATTTCTCTTTTGCTTCATCATCATCATTTTTTTTTTGAAAGTCATAAGAAAAACCGAGCTTGTTACTAAAACAAAGGGTTTAAAAATAAAAAGGTTTTGGTGGGTGAAAGGGTGTTTGTTTTGGGTATTAAATGAAAAGGTTTAGGCTCAAAGGGGTTAACTAGGGGGATTTTGGGTAGGTGGTAAAAAATAATGGTGTAGAAATAAAAAGGGTTAGTCCTAATGCCTTTGTCATTTACTTACTCGGGTTTAAGTTGGTAAGGACCGGGAATGTATCGTCGTGGCAAGTTCTAGAGTTGTAAGAACCAAGCGTCTATTCACACAAGAAAAGAAAAATGAGCATTTAGTTTAAAGATATATATTTGTATGCTCAATAAAGGCTCAAAACTCACTTTTTGTGGGAATGGGTTTTTATGTGATCAAGTATATATAATCAAATTTTAATTAAGTTTGTCATGTCGTTTCATAATTTTTTATGTTGGTTCTTTTTATCACGACACTATCGGTTGTAAATTTGTAAAAATATAACCTTTTTAGAACATGAAATTCTCAAATTAAACCTAGACAAGTAAAGAAAATGAAAAAAAAATTGAAAAAAATTTGGGGTGATTAGCGGTTCCAATAGAGTTTTGTGTAAGGCTTGTATTTAGGACTTGCAAGACTCAAGGTTTTAGCATCCCCCCCCCCCCACACTTAAATTACTCATTGTCCTCAATGTGTCCCAAAAATAAGTTTTTAGGTTGATTGAATGTGTAAAAAGGTGCGAAAAAGCAAAATTTTATGTTACTAGGCGTCTGGACACGACCCCGTGGTGTCCAGGCACGGTCCCGTGTTCAGATCGCCAGTAACAGAAATTGTCAAAAAGAAACAGAAGCCTGGGCACTGGGGCGTGTTCAGTGAGCACGCCCCGTGTCCATTTACCTGAACTGGGCATTTCCTGCAGATTGTGCAGCACGGGGCCGTGTTGGGCGGGCACGGCCCGTGCTGAACTTGCTGTAATGAAGAAAAATTTTCCGGGTGGCCCTATTTTCGTGCATGGGGTGCTAGTTCAAGTTTCCCTTGTTATCCTTCACCATCCCGAGTGTGTTTTATCCATTACAACATCATCCAAACACCAAATTAAAACCATCATTCATTAAAACTAGCACATTACATAAGATCCTAGAAAATTTAAAGTCGAGGCAGAAAATAAAAAGCTAAATGTCCTAAGATAGATAGGTCAAATGGTACATAAAATCATCCTAAGGAGTTTTACTTTTATCAAAATTTCCGGAAATAATTTTTCGGTTTATAAGATTTGTAGAACTTTGGACCGAGGGGTATTCCATAGATGTTTATTAAAGCCACTCTTCTATTTCTCTTGGGAGAAAGAAGGCGGGATCGTTTTCTTCAACATCTTGTGGAGGAGGAGTGACACCAACATGAACCCCTTGTAGTACGTCCCGAGGTGGTTCCGGATGTATGGCGTACCATTCGGCCGGTATGATGACTTCGGGAACCATATTCCATGCCCTTTGGGTAATGATTAGAACCAAAGGAGGAGAAGCGAGAATGTTCAACCTTTGGTGCAAAAGGTTGACCTCTCGAAGACATCCCTCTAGTCCCACCGTCAAATGATTGATACGGTCGACCAATGCTTCTTCCACTCCCGTCATCTCATCAATGGCTTCTCTTAAGGCGTAAACATAGTTTACAAGAGAATCTTCAACCGTTGATGACCTTCTTCCTTGTCGGTTGTTCCTAGAGTGCGATGAAGATGTTCCGCTAGTTCTGCTCGCCATTCTAAGAAAACATACCGAAAAGAGCTCATTTTTTTGTAAACAGTACCTCAGACACGGCCCCGTGCTCAATGAGCACGGCCCCATGTTCAGATATCTGCAGGTTTTTGGAACAAGGAATCTTGGTGTTTTAATTTGTTTTCGTGATTTTTAAAACGTTTTTAAGCAGAAACAACTTAAAACATTGTTGTAGAACTTATTTTTAACAAGACTCCTTGAATAAAAATCTAACAAACATCTCAATAAGTCTTGGAATTATGGAGATTTCAAGCTCTAATGGAGGTGCTAAGAGAAATTGAAGAAGAAGGTAATGGATAAAAGTGGAAAAGAAAAGATGGTTGTTGGGAACCTTCTTTAGAATACACCTAGGATGGTATGTGGGAAGATCCACCAGATCTTTGTCTTTGGAGTGGTCCATATGTGCAGGGATCTTGCTGCATTTGTAGAAAATGACAGCACGCTGCACACGGCCCCGTGTCGGCTGGACACGGCCCCGTGTGCAGATGAAATCCTGACACACTTTGTCCGTATTCTGATACGAAATCAGACGAGAATCTTTGGATGAACACGGGGGCGTGCTGACCTGGACACGGCCACGTGTCTAGAGGCTGTTTTATGGAGTTTCTTCTATTCCTAAGGAATTCATCCGGATCGGGCGGCTCCTTACTGGATGGAACAACCCCAAAGTTCCTAAGGTACCTTAATTGCTCTAGATTAAGACGAGAACGCAAGAGGTTGTCGGTGAGGGTGATTCCTATGCTAAATGTAGGTGGACATGTCCAACCCTTTCCCGGGCTCTCATTAAAGAAGGTGTATGCCAAATCGCTCAGGTCTATGTATGCACCGAACAAAGTCGATGGAGAGTCCTTCACGGCACAATCGGCACAGGGACGACTATCGCTCAACTCCTCGCTAGAGTTAGTGTTGGATCGTTGTCTGACCCGATTGAGTCGTTCAGAAGAGTTTTACATCCAGTTTAAAGGCGGAATCAGTAAACCGGACACGAATACAGCTTGTACTCTTTAATCTGTTGCTTGTATTGATAATAACAATGTTTACAACCTGAACAGAAATTGGCAGCACTTCGTTACACCTTCAGAAGTTGCGTACCAAGTGAAATGACAACAACCCTATATATAGGCATGTAGATTTCGCTTGAACTAGCCTGAAGCGAAATCCCTGAAGCGAAATCAAGTCATGTTGATTTCGCTTGAACTGATTTCAAGCGAAATCTTCATGATTAACATGTCTAAACCCTAATTAAAACCCTGATGTGTGTACATTCAACCTATCTAGACACAAGACTTGATTATGACGTAATCAACAGACATATAGTGCACCAACAGACTCCCCCTTGGATGTTGATGAAGTCTTTGGCTTCAAGTCTTTGTCTTCATCATTCTTCAAACCTTGTTAACACTTTCCTCAATCTTTATCTTCAACTCAGACTCCCCCTTTCACAGACTCCCCCTCTCGATATGCTAGAATCTGAGATATCTGATTCAAGCTTTATCATTTAGCTTCCGTGGGAATTCCTGAAACCTGCAATCACTCATCCAACTATAAGTAATAACATTTTCATGATATCAATCAATCTTCTTTAGTCTACTCCCCCTATCAACATACTTTACTGATATGGCAGTGTTAAAGAATCCAACTCCCTCACAATTAATCATCCAAGTCCAAATTAATGACCTTGGAGATATCACAAACTATTTTTGATATTTTTGAATTTAAATCAAGTTTCAAATTAATGAACTTGTTTTATTTTCAGAAACACAATCAGCTTACTTAGATTTTGAAACTCAGCACTCAGACATCAGTTGTCGAAAATAAAGCAGAAATCAAAATCTTTTTGTATTTTCTGAAAATACAAAGCATTAAAGAAATATGTACAAACATATTTACAAACAATATTTTTGTTTTGAGAATGCATTAGAGGATCATATCAGTTTATGACAAGTTACAAGTACCGTTAAGCTACATTTCATACTCAGACTTAAACAATTTACTTCGATTGTCGATATACTGATCCATCTTAAATTCTCACACAAATTTCAATTTACTCAGGATACGATTTAGATGAATTAAGAACTTAGATCATTCATGTGTTCCACCTCTTGAATATACTCCCGTATCCAGAATCTCAATAATCAGTCTTACAGGTGAGAATACTACAATGATATCTGTATATAATTTAGGTATGCGAGGGCCGAGGGATCTTAGATCGATACTTCCGTATACGCAGAGAGATATCAGCTTCGACTTTTCGGTATGTCCCCTTTAGAGGATCTTTTTGCTTACAACAGCAGCATATATCAATTTAATTGTTTCAGCATGCTGAGGGTGTAATGCTGTGTTTCAAGCATTTGCAGAAAGTATTAGCCAGGGACTAGGTCAGAACTACCGTTCAGCAGAAGTCCCGGAATAATACCCCAGACATCATAGAGTATAAAGACCTAGTATATCAGATTAAGAGACCTTTCAAACGAGATTTCAGGGGTTACCTATATATCCAAGTAGTGTTCCCCACGAAATTCACCAGTTTGAATTTAGATTTATATCCCGAATAAATCTACTAAATGTGCAAAAACCTATCGACACATCATCAGTAAGATTGTTTAACTCTTTTATACTTTCCATTTCTTTAGCATACTGTAACTGTCTACTGATGTACTATCATTTCCTCTTTTTACGCAAAACTCAAATTTTTAAATTTTATCATGTTTTTGACTTTTTCAACTTTTTCAAATGTTTTTGTATTTTCTAATGACAATTTTTCTCCCCCTAAAATGCAAAACCATTTAAAGAAAAATTTGACAATCAACACTGATAGCTTTGTCTCGCCATCCATTTTCTGCTAAAAGTGCTCTGATTTGCAGAAAATATAATGTACCCCCATGATTTACAACCCATTGATCTTAACAGTTTGAAAACCGTTTTTCAATCTGATGAAAGTAATCATGTTTGTTCAGCCGTGAGGGTTTCGGCATATTCAATCAACATACATTCAAACAAAATTAAAAACAACATATTTTTGGTTTTTCAAATTTTAACAAACTAAAAACATATTTTTGGTTTTTAATTTTTCAAATTTTTAGGATTTTGAAAATATTGTTTATTTATATACAGAAAATAATCAAACTAAACTCCCTGTTCAACCAAACCAGGGTCCTGCAACCTCTTCCTGTGCCAGGTTGCTCCAACTATCATACTCACAATCTTCAGCTTCGTTGAGCACCTGCACATTCAAACTTTATCAATCATTTGAACAATTTAGCCCAGGTCTGTTGAACCTTAGGCATTTCAATACAATAATGTTCATTCAATTTTGGAAACTCTTTGTCACTTAAAACTTGTTCAACTTTGACTTCAACTTTCTCATCTTTTACCGACGACACTTGTTTCTTAGCACTCCACATTTGACCTTTCGGAGTACCTCTTTTGTAAAAATTTGTCTCTTTTTGAACCTTTTGATTTTGAACAACATTTTTCGGTTTCCAAAACTCTTTAGGTTTTGTCATATCAACAGATGTTCTCCAACTCTGTGTTGTTCTCAATCTGGGTGTGTGAGAATTCCAGGTCTGTCTTGAATCGAACCTATTCGGGTTTGTTTTCCAATTTTGATTTGAAGCAAACTTGTTTGTATTGTACCTCCAAGTTTGTTTCGAATCAAATCTGGTTGACCTAGATTTCACATCTTCAGATTTCTGTTTTTCAACATCAACAGGCTTTGGATTTGGACACTTTCGTGCAACATGTCCAATTTGATCACATTTAAAACACACTTTCTTTGAAACATCCTTGGCCTGTTGTTGTTTCTTTTTCATCGCATCAAACTCCTCATTAGACTGTCGTCCAAATTTGAGTTTTTCCTCTTCTTTCAAGCTTTTCCCTTGAACAAAACTCATCTTTTGTTGCACATTTGGTTTTTTACTTTGATTCCAATTCTGTTTCTTTTTATAACCCAAACCAGCCTTCATGTTTTTCTTCTTAAAACCAGATTTGTTATAAAAAGATTTATGACCTTTACCAGCAAACTTTGGAATCTCAGACTTCTCAATCTCAACCATTTTGAAAACTTTATCAACCTTTTCTGAAATCACATTCTGAATCGGGAATACAACATCTAAGAATAATTTGTCCGATCCAATCATGGTATAAACCAGTCCTTTTGAATCATCATTCAAACTTTTCTCGGATTTTGTGTTTTTCGAATAACCATCATAAAAATTTCCTTCATCTTCATCCTGTGATTCAGACTTACCTTTTGTAGACTCATCTTTCAAAACACTTTCAACAACCTTACTTACCACCTCTGAATCATTAGCATCATCAGATTTGGAGTAAGTCACATCGATACTTTCAGGTAACTGGTCAGCTATGTTCAAACCCTTTGCCACCTTTTCCTCATCATAAAAAGTATAATTGTTTCTCAATGGTGGTGGTACCTGATGAAATTCTGAACCAATACCCTTTTTGCAATTTTCAGTATCTTTGTCATCTGGTGTGATGTTGAAAATGCGTTCGAGAATGTACGAAGAGTTATGATAACTTTGAAGTTTTGTAACAATCTTTTCTTTTTCAGCCAAAACTTGTTTAAGACTAGCAATTTTATCAACACATTTGTTCAATTCAATTTGCTTTTCTTTAAACTGTCTCTCATACATTTCTTTGGTTGTTAAAGTTTCAGACAGTCTTTGATCAAAACTTTTGACTTGGCTCTTCAAAGTATCATAAGCTTCTTGTACTCTCTGACTCGACCATTTTAAAGAATCATACTGTTTTTGTAAATCTAGAAATTTCGATTCTTTTTCAACACAATCTACACATTTTGTAGAACACAGTTGTCTATAAACATCATTATCCTTTTCAAGACCTTGACATTTCTGTGTCAAATTTTCAACTTTTAGTTTCAAAATTTCTTCTTTCTCAATCATTTCTTTACATTTCATTTTGAAAACATTTTCAAGTTTGCTTGTTTCAATATCTTTTGTTTTGATTATATCATCTTTTTCAGTACAGGCTTTGCACATTTCTATGCAATTCCTGCACTTTTGTTCTTTTTTATCAACCAAATCAACATTCGATAGATCAGAAGATTTTCTAACCTCAGTCTCATTCAGCACCGGTTCTTCTGATTCAACTTTCTGATTGTTCTCCTTTTCTTCTTTCTGAGCTTCTGCATTCTTCTGTTCTTCTTCAGCTCTCTGTTCCTCTCCAGCAAGCTTTGCAACAGTCTTCACTTCTTCAATTATCTTTTTCAGTTCTTCTTCTTTCCTCTTCTTCATCTCTACCACCTTCGGTAAACTTGCTTCAAAAACTTCTCTTAACTTGATCATCAAATTTGGCAAATAGCTTTTATCAGAAAGCCTTCTTGTGTTGAACGTGCCCTCACTCGGAAACACATTGGTTACAACATCAAAATCCACTTTTGATGGATCAACTACTGGATTACCCTGTGGATCCATGTAACACTCTAACTCTTCATTCCATCTTTTAGCTCTCTGGGCTTCTTTGAATGGTTCATTCAATTTGCCAATCTCCCATCTTGCACTGTCTCTTCTCCACCATCTATCATGATCATCATTTGCAACAAATGCATAACCAACAGCATCTTCTTCAGGTAGAACCTCTTGACTCCAGTCATACCCTTCATCATCATATATAACTGCAAGAGCCCTTGATTTTTCTTCAGTTTGCTTTAATCTTGGTGGCTCAGACTTGTTCTGATGGTAAATCGCCTTTCTGTAGTAATCTTCATTGAATGGATTTTCAGAATCATCAGCAGCATACACATTTCTGCACTCGCGCTTAAAGTGACCTCTTTGTTTGCATTTGAAGCATGTCACTTTGGATTTATCAAATCCCAATTTGGTAGATGGTCCACCAATTGACTTTCTCCCCGTGATCTCCATGAACCGCTGTGCTCGACGAACCGCACTGGCCATGCACCATCTGATATCCATTAGTTCCATCTCTTCGGGGTCTAATTGGTCATAATCTTCTTTCGTCAAATTAGTATTGCCAATCTTCCCTGCAACGAGGCTTTCATACGATTCAAGTACAGATGCCAAGAAAATCATCTGTTGTTTTGCCGATTCTTCGCTGAAATTCTGACCATTCTTCAGATCCACTGCGATGTTACACTGAAACAAATTCTTTGAAGCAGATTGATTTGAAGTGTTTGAAGAAGATCCACTGTGAAAACCACTGTGAAAACTTTCATTGTTCACTGAACTTGAACTTTCTGCAGAAAATGCTGTTCTTGGAGACCCAGCCTGCGGTACTCTGTAGTAAAGCTCTACATTCTGCTGATAAGCTGGATTGTTGACTTTAGATCTCTTTATCTCCAGCTCATGACTTTCAAGCTTTTCAATCAGCATATCCAATTTCAAATCTTCAGGCTTGATTGTATTTTTCAACATTAGAGCGAAATATTTCCACTCTTGATCATCTGGCAATGAATCAAACAGTTTATCCACCAGCTCCTCTTCAGAAGGTAAAATTTGATGTCTGATCAGCTCCACTTTCAGATGTCCGAATCTCTCAATCATTTTACAAACAGATTCATTTTTCATACAATCGAATAAATCAAACTCTTTACGCAACAATTTCTTTTTGTTTTTAACAATTTCATTACTTCCTACACATTTTCTCTCTAACGCTTCCCACAAACTCTTTGAAGTCTTTTCTTGTTCAAGCAATGAAATAATATCCTCTCTTACTGACTGTTTGATCAATGTTATCATTCTATGTTCAACCACAACATTTTTTATATCTTTTTCTGAAAAATCTTTTGCATCTATTAACTCTCCTCCTTCTTTTACTGGTGCAACATATTCATCTGTCAGTTTTAACCAGCTTTCAGTAGCAAAAGCTTTTACCCAACCCTCAAATCTATTTTTCCACCAGTGATAATCTTCCACTTTCATTAGCTTTGGTGGCTTCTGTTGGCTCCCGTACATGTTCTCAAACTTCAAATTCTCCGAAATCTCTTTTGAATATTCTTTCATCTCAGATCTTCTATCTGACGATTCGGAAGTGAACGCGTACATATCGCTAAACGGGTTTATGAAATTATCATCCATCGTGAACGTACCTGAACAAAAAAAATCAGTCAAACACTTAGAATTTTTCAAAGTTTTGAAACTTCAACAACTTCAAGCGAAATTCTTGAAATAAAATCAGTTCAAGCGAAATCAGTTTGATAAAACTGTTCAAGCGAAAACCACTATTTCGCTTCAACTGATCCAGATCTGATTCAAGCGAAATCCTCTATTTCGCTTCAACAATACAAGATACAAACCAATCAGTTTCAAGCGAAACCAACTATTTCGCTTCAAATGTTTTCAAGCGAAAACCAAGTTCAATATGATTCAAGCGAAATCTACTATTTCGCTTCAGGAAGTCTTCAAGCGAAATCCAGCAAAAACTATTTCGCTTCAGCAGTTTTTCAAGCGAAATAGTCCAAAAAGTCAAATCTGAAGCGAAATCAACTAAATCCTTCGAACACTTTTCAAGCGAAACCCTGTTTTAGGTCAATTTTATCATGTTTTAATCTGAATTTCAATCCGAATCTTTGTAGGCTTTGTTAATACTACGTTTTACACGTTATACTCGAAAATCAGACCATTTCGACCGTTGGAACTTGTTCAGATCTGAAAAATGTAAAAAGAAATGAGTAGAAAGAAGATAATCCGGTAGAATCAAGCTGTAGTAGTATGAACTCCTCGTCCTGAGCTCTGATACCACTTGTTGGATCGTTGTCTGACCCGATTGAGTCGTTCAGAAGAGTTTTACATCCAGTTTAAAGGCGGAATCAGTAAACCGGACACGAATACAGCTTGTACTCTTTAATCTGTTGCTTGTATTGATAATAACAATGTTTACAACCTGAACAGAAATTGGCAGCACTTCGTTACACCTTCAGAAGTTGCGTACCAAGTGAAATGACAACAACCCTATATATAGGCATGTAGATTTCGCTTGAACTAGCCTGAAGCGAAATCCCTGAAGCGAAATCAAGTCATGTTGATTTCGCTTGAACTGATTTCAAGCGAAATCTTCATGATTAACATGTCTAAACCCTAATTAAAACCCTGATGTGTGTACATTCAACCTATCTAGACACAAGACTTGATTATGACGTAATCAACAGACATATAGTGCACCAACAGTTAGAGGTAACATCGGGAACAATGAAGTTGTTTTTATTTGAATGCGATCCCAACAATTCTTCTTGATTATCGTCTTGAGATAAATTATTGAAATCTATCCTAAGTTCTTTTAACCAATTAAGAATTAGATCTTCCATTTGAAATAGTTCATCAAGGAGCATTTCTCCTAGAAGATCCGGTTGAGAGCATTCGAGGGAGAGATATGGATTATTTTTACTTTCACCCCTCTTAAGGCTACATGAAAACAATGGGTCTATATAGTGGGGCTTATAATTTAGAAAATAACATTCTAATTCTTTATGAGAGCCACCACATATTTGACACCACGTACCATAAGAGTGCCGAAAGTAAAAAATATCAGTATCTCTCATGTTTGTGTCAGAAATTACCAACCGTCGGGATCTTACAGTTTTGTTTTCAGTAGCTGAAACTTGGGGACGGGGCGTGTTGAGTGGGCACGGCCCCGTGTTCAGCTTACTGTCTGACTTAAAACAGGATTCCCAGTTCCAATGATTGGGCACGGGGCGTGTTCAGCAGGCACGGCCCGTGCTGAGTTTTGCAGAGGCTGAAAAATTAAGAAAATCCTAAAAAAAAATTAGAAAAAACGATTAGGCCGTTGATTCCTAACTTTCTTAAAATCCTTGTGTCCCCGGCAACGGCGCCAATAACTTGATGTGTGCGAGTGTGTATATAAGTTTAAGTATATTTTAAGCCCTTTTTACACGTTAGTCAAGTTTTAAATTTATAAAACACGATATTTTACTAACACCAAACACACATATGGGCAAGTGCACCCATCGTGAGCGTAGTATAGTGTTGGCAAGATACCGAGGTCGTCCAAGGACACAATAGCTTTTAGTACCGGTTTATCCTCAACGTCTAATCAAATCAAAAGTTAGAAAAAGGTTTTTAAATAAGAAAAATAAAACTAACTAAAATGCTGAAAAATAAAATAAAAATAAAAACAGATAGACAAGATGAATCACTTGGCTCCGACTCGTGTTTAGTGTAACCTTTGATTATTTCCGCACTTTTGCACTTTTTAATAGATTATCTTAGTTATTGTAGTAGGCCCCTCTTTTGAAGGTGACGTTACCCTCAACCCTGTAGTTTGAGTCAGCAAGGATACAATCCAAAAGGGTCGGATTATTGAAAGATAATTAATTAAGTTATTAATGCATATTATGGTAGGCCACTCTTTTGAAGGTGACGTACCCTCGGCTAAGTAGTCTGAGTCAGCAGGGATACAGTCCTAAGTAGCCGGGTTAAAGTATTAATAGTAGCTTACATATGAGGGGGTCAAAGAGTTTGGACCCCCGCCATCCAATACCGGTGGGTATTGAAAGAGGTCCTACTAAATTTGACCCAGGTCCTTGCAGGATCTATACACTGAACAAGGCAAGACTCTTACCAAACCGTTCCCTTAACCCCCGACCAGGTAGCCAACATATCTCCATATAGACCGTGGAGATATGAATGGTGAAAATCTTTTATTTTACATAGACAGTAAAACAATGCCAAGACACCACGGACAAACGATAAGGAAGAATCACCTTCAACATAAGAAACTAGTTATTAAAGTCATATTAATACATAACCAAGTAAAAAGTGCGAAAAGATTAAAAATAAAAAGTATTACACTAGACACTTGTCTTCACCAAGTGATGTAAGAGACTTAGGCAAACATGGCCTTTGATTGTCAAGAACTCTTACGATCAATCTTGGATCCCGAGACGACTCACACACTCTATGATGGACAATGGATGATGGTGGTGCATGATGGTGTTGTGATGGTGGTGGGTGAAGTGTGAGAGAGGTGGTGTGCCAAGGGATGGTTTGCAAATGAGCCAAGCACCCCTATTTATAGCCTGAACAGCAGCTCGGGCACGGCCCCGTGTCCATCCTTCTTCTCTGTCTTCATCAATTGCAGTTTGTCTGCATTAGTTGACCACGCCCCCGTGTCCGCTGGGCACGACCCCGTGTGTAGAAGCGTATTTGTACTATCAAGATTTCCCCAGATTCTGCAAATCTTAGAGTTGACCACGGCCCCGTGTCCGCTGAACACGACCCCGTGGTGGCTGATAGAAGCTTCTACAGCTTTGTCTTTTCTGCTGACACTTGGGCACGCCCCCGTGCTCATTGAGCACGGGGCGTGTTCAGCCTTCTGTTCTCTTGTTTTGCTTGGGAAGATGTTGTCGGGGAGGCTGGGCATGCCACGTTTGTTCATTTTCTTGTATTTATGTTAGATTTAGCTGCCTTTTTGCTTCTTTTGTTCATTTGAGCTCATTTAATCCTGAAAATACAAAAGGAAGACAAAAACACACTTTTTCAAACATTAGTACTAAAAATGGTTAGTTTTATGCCACAATTGATGTAATTTATATGTTGAATTTTGTGCACATCACTCATTCGGACACTGAACATGTCTGAAGGTGCTTGCCAAACTCTCGAACCATTATAGGAGCGCAGTTGCTCCTTGAGACCCAGAAAACTTCAATGGTTTAGCCGAATTGAAATTCTTGAAACGACACTGAGCATTATTATTATTGTTGTTTGCTTGATTGATCTGAGTTACTAGGTTCGGAAGTACAGCTGCGATTTGCTGAGCGACAAGGGCTGCGATTGCAGCATCCTGTTCGGGATCACGTCTAGGTGGCATATTCTAAAAAGAACAAGGAAACATGAGAAACGAGTGAGATCGACAATTGGATAAACAAAAGAGGTATTGAAAACATCGACAAAACACCAGGAAGGCGATCATTTGTTCGTTGCCTCGAACAAACAAACGACACGCAGTGACTAATCAAAGTAAATGGGTCAATATAATATATCGCAAAGACCTGCTTTAGCCTATAAATGGACACTCATCCCAAGAGTTCCCATGTAAGAGTGACTGGTCCGATTATGTGGATTTGTACGAACACCCTAGCCTTAGACAGAAAACTCAGGATATAGGCACCCACCCTTCCAGATTGCACGTGTTCACATTATAAGACCCAAACTTTGACGAGATTTTGAAAACTTAGAGGGTTCAAAACCTTATAATCAATCATCCAAGAATAGATGATTAATTTTCAAATCGGATCTGTTATTGTGTTCTCGTTGTGGTTATCACCTAAAGATAGGTGACGGTATTTTTTTAAAAATCTAAACGCAAATTTCTTGCGTTAGGGTCCTAGAAAAGTTATAGTCTAGGTCAAAGCATCACTAATAACCTAATTCCCTACAACCATTGGCTCTGATACCAACTCTTCTGTCACACCCCGACCGCGTTAAAGCAACGACACCGCGGTGGAAACGTCGGGGAGTGGAGCAACAGAATTTTTGTTTCACAACCATGGATTCAAAAGTTTCATTTTATTAGATATTAAACATTAAACATTGTCTTGACATTAAGTTAAAACACAACCACATTATCTATCATTTTTTATTTAGTCACTATGGCCTCGTCCAGTCCTAAGTGAGCATGCATCCTACTTGTAATCAACATTATTCAACACCACCTGAAACATATGTAAAAATAAAGTCAGCAAAGAAATGCCGGCGAGCACATAGGTTTTGTGTGAATGTCAGATTCATGGCTCGTTTACTATTTAAATAACTCGTATAACTTCGTTAATCGATATTAGAGAACCTTGTTTTGTAAAACATTTGTATTATAAAATGAATAATCAAGTCAAAACAGTTTGGTTATAGTTTATAAAACCTCGATGTCGTGAATCTTAACCCAAAACATTTATTTATGTAAACCCAAATCATAAATCATTCTCGTAATAAAACTCGTATGGTTTATATCGTTTAGTAAACATCGTTTGTGTGACATCGTTTCAAATCGTTCGCCCAAGTGAACTAAATAACGTCACGGAATGTAATATGATAGAAACACTTATATATAAGAAGTACCAGCGGTGTATCTACCATGTTTCTATCACCCTACACCCGTCTCGTTATCTAATCACAAACCAAAAACCAATCGTTCGTTCAATTCGTTTAACTTGTTTAAATCGTTCAAATCGTTCTATCGTTTCAAATCGTTCAATCGTTCAAAGTCGTTCAATCGTTCTCGTTTTAATTGTGAAAACTACTTTTGGTCGTCTCGTGGAATACATTCAAACCTTCGTAACTCGTCCATCGTTCAACTTGTATTAACAAACCACCAAAGGGTAAGTTAACAATTAACAACTTCAGTCGTTACCCACATAACCCTCATCCATAACCATGGGTTCAGTCCGATAACGGGATTTGTCAGATCCTATGGTACCATAACCTAATACTGGTCAGCTTGATCAATGTTAATGAATGTTATTCGTTATGTAAATACGTCCAACAAGTTCGTTCACATTATCGAAATCGTTCTTGTTTAATATAAACCATAGTATTCGTTTTAGAAAATCGTCGTTAAAAGCCTCGAAATCGTTTAACACATATGAATCACCCCAAAACAATTGAAAATAGTAAAATAGGGGACTATGTACTCACATCGAAGTGCAAGTATCCTTGATTAGATGAACTAGCAAAGCTCGAGTAAACCAAGGAATTCAAGTAGCACCTAGTAATCGAATCGCTAGTTAATAAATCGACACCTAAATCGGAGGATCGGGTAGAATGAGGTATTGTAAACCAAATGAGTATTGGAACTCATGTGATATGGTTTAACAAAGCCTACATCCTAAATCGGAACCTATCCTAAGTGCTTTCGACCTGTTACGACCCATTAAGGTAGCTCACGCTACTTTAACGCGTCGTTTGCGCAAAAGCGCGTTCGAGACGCCTAACTAGTCCTATGACAAGTATTATATGCCTAAACATGTTGCATAATTAGTTTAAGTGACAAAAGTTAAGTTACATATGCTTAAATACCAATTATGCATGAAAAGGGCACTTTGGTCATTTACCTAAGGCATATAAACTACCTATCATACAACTAATTAAACTAAGTGACCATAAGGTATAACCTTGGAAGGTTATTCCCTATATAACTATGGTCACAATACATGCTTGGTCGGATCCTAACGATCGACCAAACGGGTCGAGTTCAAAAGTCTAAGCGGTTGTTAAGACCGCTTATCTTATGACCCTATACAAGCACTAGACTAAAAGTGACGAGTTAAACATGTTAAAACATGTTTAACTAAGTTAGAAAACAGGTTTTGATATCAAAACAAAGTGTTTTGATACCAAAAAATAGCTTCGATGCAAAATACACATAAACACGTATTTTGACCGAAACTTTGACTCGTCACTTCGACTAATCGACGTGGTAATCAGTAGGTATAGTCACAAGGGACTATAACCATCGTGATTACGCTCACGTTGCAAAGTTCAAACCAACTTTGTGTTGACCAAATCGTGGTCAAAGAAGACAGTCAAACACTGTTTGACTTTCATGCTTAAAAAACATAAACGAGCATGAAAGAAACTTACAAAAGGTCCAAGCAAGGAAGATTTAAACTCAAAATTCTCAGGTAAGAAGCTTCACAAGGAGAGCTTCAACTTAGAGAAGGAAATTGAGATCAAATGTGAGGAAAATGAAGTGAAATCAAGTGGGTTTATATAGATTTTCCACAACCGTTAGGATCGTTCCTCGATTTTTGAGCTTAAATCTGAACCATCCAAGTGTTACCCATTGTTTTACAATGCTATGGGTGTCCAAAACCAGCTCAAGGTATTGCAAATGTTACACAAAAGACCTTGAACTTCAAGTCGGTTGCTGAAAATAGGCCTGCTATTTCTGAAAATGATTTTTCTGCCCAGATGAGGCTGTGGCGTGCCGCCACAGCACAGCCACTAGACTGTGGCATGACGCCACCAGTGCATATATCCAGAAACTTTGCAATAATGGCAGAAATGGTCCCTGCAAGACTTTTAAGCCATTTTCGATGCGTTTAAACCCCATTAACCCATTTTCCAGGCTCCACAAGGATGTTAAACTCAAAAACATCTTGGATGTCGGTTCGTTTGGTCGTACGGTTGCGTTATTCGGTTAATTACGACAAAACACGAACGGAAGCGAAAAACGATCCAAATTACACGACGAATGGTATTTTAGCATGCCAATCACTAAAATAAAATATTTTAATGATTACAAAAATTTTTGGATGTCCGGATATATTCAGAACGTAAGATATGCGCGAAAATGCAAACTTATGCACTTTTTGACGCTTTTAGTCCCTGTTGATCAAATAAGTTTATTTTTGCGCACCAAACACCTCAAAGCCCATTTCTAAGCTATGTAAAGGATATTTAGGGCATGTTTAACTTATGATCAAGTTCTAGAATGTTCGTTACCATACGAATCGGCATAGTTTCACAGTTCGACACAAATAGTCCCTGCGAACGAATAAACTTGTTTTCGACACACCAAACCTTCCAAAACTTATTTCTAAGTAATGTTTAGGTTATTTAAGGTATGTTAAGCCTATGTCACTATTCCATAGTGTTTGTCACGTTAAATTGACTGCGTTTACACACCAATTTGCGTATAACTTTCCAGAAAGCGATTTAGAGCTTGAAATCGAACTCGAATCAAAACGTAAAATCATCAAACACAAATACACATATATTAACACCAAAACACATCGTTTTATTGATAATTGATATTTTTTTACATTGTACATCATTTACAGAGCACAGTTGACACAGGATGTGTAGTGATTAGTAACTTCATAAACCACTTGCTTTAAGATCTTACACAATTATACAAAGTTTAGGATCAGTGTCCAAAGTTTCTTGCACTCTTTTCCAAACAGGATCGTTAAAAGTACTGGAGGTAATGGTCATTAGGGAAGGAGACTATACTCTAGATAATGCATCAGCCACACTATTCTCACTGCCTTGCTTGTAGACTATCTCAAAATCATATCCCATCAACTTTGAAAGCCAAACTTGTTGTAATGGAGTCGTTATTTTCTGATCAAGCAAATGTTTCAAACTTTTCTGATCTGTTCCAATTATAAAGTGATCCATAGACAAATCATGGTGCCAATATTTGACAGCAAAAATGATGGCCAATAGTTCTCTTTCATACACTGAAGCTAATAGAGCTTTACTAATTAATGCAATAGGATGGCCCTCTTGCATTAAAACTGCACCAATACCCTTTCCTAATGCATCAGTCGCTATTATGAAAGTCTTATTGAAATCAGGTAAAGCTAATATTGGAGGAGAACTTAACATTTCCTTTAACTGCATAAAGGTTGGATCAGTTGATGTATTCCAAAAGAAAGCATCTTTTTTAAGTAAGTCAGTAAAGGGTTTGGCCATTTCTCCATAAGAGTTTATGAATCTTCTATAGTACCCAGTTAACCAAAGTAACCTTCTTAATTGTTTTACATTGTTAGGAGTAGGCCATTCCTTTATAACATCTATTTTTTTTTAGGATCAGTAGATACCCCTATATTAGAAATGATATGACCTAAGTATTCAACTGATGATCCTCCAAATGTGTATTTAGACTTCTTTGCATACAATTGGTGTGCCCTTAAAACTAATAGAACTTATTTAAGATGTACCAAATGTAGATCCCATGAATTGCTTTATACTAGGATATCATCAAAAAAAAACACTAGAACAAACATCCTCATGAAATCCTTAAAAGTGAAATTCATCAAAGATTGAAAAGTTGCAGGAGCATTTGTAAGGCCAAAGGGCATAACCACAAATTCAAATAAGCCTTCATGTGTTCTAAAGGCAGTCTTTTGAATGTCATCATCATGCATTCTGATTTGATGATAACCTGATCTTAGGTCTAACTTTGAAAAGACCAATGCACTGCCCAATTCTTCAAACAGTTCTTCAACTAAAGGTGGATAACTATTCTTGATTGTTGCCTCATTTAACCTTCTGTAATCAATACAAAATCTCCATGACCCATCTTTTTTCTTTACAAGTACCACTAGTGCAGCAAATGGACTTGCACTACCCCTTACTACCCCAGTGTCCAACAATTCTTTGGTCAGCTGCTCAATAACATTCTTTTGAGTTGATTGGTGTCTATAGGGCTTAAGATTCACCACCTGAGTTTCATCTTTTAACAATATTATGTGGTCAAACTCTCTTTTTGGAGGTAAAGAAGAAGGAACCTGGAACACATCATCATATTCTTCTAATAAATATTGAAATTGATCATTCTGGATAGTGTCTAGAACCTTTGTACCATGTTGAAACTCATCATTAGCATATTGTAGTTGCAAACTAAACAAATGAGCTTCTACCACTTTCTTTTCTTGACCTAGAAGTGTGTTCATAGTGTTTACTGAACATAGTGACATTTCATTATCATCTAAGGCTTTACGCTTACATAGAGTATTGCCAATTGTAAACTGCATAGTTAAGTCCACAAAGTTTCAAACAATAGATCCCAATGTTAATAACCATTGCACTCCTAGAACCATGCCGTAATTTTCTAAAGGAATTACTAAAACATCTGTAGTGAACCACAAATTTTGCATATACCACTGGAAATTAGGATAGTAGCTTAGACAATTAATCTCCGACCCATTAGAAACTCCTACAGTCATTCTATCGATAGGCCTCAAAGGACATTTGAATTTTAATGCCAACTTTTCATTCAGGAAGTTATGAGTAGATCCTGAATCAACCAAGATTCTCAATTGTATGTTTACCTATTGTACCCAATATAATCATGGTTGAAAAAGATTGCATGCCAGTCAAAGCATGAATGGAAATATGTGGGTCGGGCCAATCTTGTTGATCCAACTGCTCTATAATCTCAATTTTCCACCATCTTCCTCTAAGATAAATAAGTAATACGGGTCTTTTTAGGTACATAACTTCAAATATATCTATGGTACGATTAGTGTTGTTAACAGGAAAAAATATACTATAAAATGTTTGAAAAGTTAGCACGACTACTGCCCAATTACATTAGTTAAAACTTCAAATATATATATGGTACATTGTTAACACGAAAAAATATACTGTAAAATGTTTGAAAAGATAGCTTGACTACGGTCCTAAACCAGAACTAATGACCCGACCCGAACCGGTTTGAGATCCAAACCGGCCTCACCTAAAAGTGGTCCCGGCCCTATTCAAACCACCGATAACCCATCTGTTTGTATTTGTGGATGCTCAAACCACAAGAACCAGTTTCACAGCCTAACCGATCCTAAATCAATCTAACAAAACCAGCTTGTTTTGAACGTTGCAGCTTTTGGTTTGTTGGGGAACGATCACTTGAGGGTCGTTTTTTGCCCCCAAAATCACCATTTTACTATTCTGTGATAGTATAAATAGTAAGTGGGTGTATTTGATTGATCAGGACTTCCAAAAACGTAAAAATTGCAAAAACGCTCTCGTATCACACAGTTTTCGAAATGGATCACTCATAATGATCTATTGCTAGTGTTGGTGAGTCATCTACCGATTTGCAAGTTATATAAATTTAAATACGAAGAGAAGCCTGGAATTTAAGGCGCAGATAGAGGTTTAGGCTTATGTTTAATGTCGAACCAGTCTCAAAGAGATCGTTGCTAACGTTGTGAATTTTTTCCAAACAAACTCAAACTCGACTTTGAGAAATGATATGTCAAAATATTATTAGGCTTTAAAAGAAAACCCATCTCAAACCTGTGACACCCGGCTATTTAGGCTGTACCGTACAAATGTAACACGTGTCGTGAATAAATAAAAGGTTGTATTTGACTGATTTTAATATTTAGATGTGATATTTAATGTGTTGGTAAATCCAAACATTGATAAAAATTATGTTGGCAACGATAAGATAAACGCTTATCGTGTAACGAATAAAATGCGAAAACGAACGTCGGGGACCACCCGATCAGTGTTAAATCCTAAAAATATTCTGTTATGATTAGAATAGTAATTTTAATCATAATCATGAGGAAAAATAAAATAAAACGCTAAGAAACTCTATTTTTCGAGTTTGAGCGCGTACCGCGCGATCCTGCGCGTATTTGACAAAATACTGTCAACGCAGCCAGTCTAGGAAACTGATGATTATTTCATTAATAATTTAGTGTGATCATTTTTATAGAATGATAAACATAATTTAAAACGCACAAAAACAGGATTAAAACGCTAGATAAAATACCCGGTATCCAGTAAAATACCAGTTTTAACTCTAATTTACATATATATATATATATATATATATATATATATATATATGAGAAATGTGTGAGATGTGAGACATGGGGCATGAGATGGCAGCCATGCAATGCTTCTCTCTCCTCTCTCCAACACTTGTTGGTCTAGAAATTCTCAAGTGATGATGATGCCTTTTCCATATCTTCTCAAATCTCACAATAATCAAGATCTTAATCAAAAACACACAAATTCTCTCTTTCTCTCTCTCTTTTTACCTCACGGCCGAACACACACACATCCACATTCAAAATTTTTGAAGTTTCTTTGAAGATTCAAGTCCATTCCAAGAAGGTTTCAAGGTGATTTGAAGATCCAAAGGTGTTTTCAAGGTGAAACAAGCTCCAAACATCAATAATCTTGTCAAACCCCACTAAAATCTTGAAAGGTATAAACTTATTTTAAAAATCACATTCTTGATTTTTAGTGATAATAGAAATGTTGGAAAGTTTCTCTTGAACTTGGAATTAAACATAAACTTGAAACTAACAAAGGATGAGATTTTAAACAAAATAAAAATGGGTGTGTATGTATATGTATGTATGGTCGTAGGGTGTGTGTGGTATGTATATAGTTGTGTTTTGATTTTTGTGGAATGATTCTTGGTTTAACATGATTCCTGAAATATTGATTTCATGCGTGTATCAAAAGGTGTTATAAAACAATGTTCTAAAAGGGGGGTTTTTGATTTGAGATGAATATGTTAAAAAGTGAACTTTGGAAATTTATGTATGTATATATACACATGCATGAGAATTTTTTATGATTAAAAGTCTTAGATATATAAGAATGAGAATGTCTTGCATTTATGATAAATGATTTGATGATGATCATATGAAGGTTGAAATGTTAGGATTAATAAAACATGAGCTAAATAAATGTGTAGATGCATTTAGTTAATGTAAAATGATTGTGATATGATATGGGTGCATTAGATGCACATACTTAAGCATGCATGTTGATATGTGATCATAAAAGGATGATTTGAGTATGATTTGATAAAGATAATTTTTTATCAGAATATAAACACTAAAAATATGAGTATTTGAAGTGTTAAAATGATATAAAACTTTGTCATAAAGTTTACTAGCTTTGCATGTTGTACTTGGTGCATTAGGAGTTGTAAAATACGTGAAATCGGATGATTTTTGTGACTTACACAAAAACTGCACTAATCTGATTATTATCACTATTTTAATCAGTAAATGACTTGTATTGTGTTAAAATATCAAGTCATTCCGAGTTGGGATGATTATAGTAACGTTTAACGCAAAACTATGCGTTAAACGGTCAAAAATCGGCTTTTCAAACAATTTTTATGAAACTGATTTAGATCAGTAAGTAAACTGATATTTTTAGTTTAAAAAATTATTTTAACTAATTTTAAGTTTAATTGGTGTTTGGTTGATCATACGTGACTTTCGACGCCCGAAAACGTTACCGAATCGCTAAAATACGCATTTTTCGATGTACACTAGTATGGGTTGTTTTTGAGAGAACCTTCTGTGATAAAATGTGTTATGTGATTTAAACATGTGAATGTGAAAATATGTTAAGATTTGACATGATAATGAGAAATTTAGATTATGCATGTACACTTGGGTGTTTATGTGGTAGAAACGGTAAAATCGCGTTAAACGTGTAACTTGTTGTCGAGCATGAAATTTGATGCATATAAGATATTTTATGTATACTTGCCTTAAAATGACAAAATAGATAAGTTAACAAGATTACGCGTGTTACGATATTAACTTATGTGTACGTTTATGTATATATTACGACGCGCAAATCGTAGATATATTACGTATAAACGGGTGTGTTAACGGATTTACATGATAACGGCCACCAATAAAATCGTTCAAGTCGCAAAATCTTAAAATATATATATATATATTAACATGCCAACATAATCAAAAACGATAACTTTTCGAGAAAATCTCAAAGTTATGTGACAATTCTAAAAAATGAGAAACTTGTGATTTTTATGATATATTGATTTAAAAATCGTTCCTACATATAATAGGACGTGTAGAAATAAATCTGTGTGATTGCGCTATTTAAAATACGCACCCAAAGGTGAGTGTCACTAAACCCCCTCTTTTTACTGTTTTGTATATGTTTCGGGGGAAGAACACGCCTAAAAGGGTTTAATAATGTTTTTAAATTAAAACATACCTTTTGATATAAATCATATATTTTCATTGAAAATATAAGGAGTTTTGATAAATTATACGTTTTCGAGATAAAACGATTTTGATAAATATATGTTTCGAGGAGAAACTGGGATGGTACGGTGTTTCAGAGGAAAAACCGACCGTGTTGTTGGGACGGGTTTGCTTGGTCCAAGAGATTTCATTAAATTCCATACAACCATTTATATTAAATTTTTCATATTAGTAGGATATATATTGTACGTGAGGCAGGCATCATAGATGGTCTCGATATGGACCATGCGCCAACGATGTCGTTTAATAATTTAAGTATTGCACGCGATGAATTGTTGGTGGATATATCGGGTTGACAACCCCGTCGTGACTGGTCGCCCCGTGTCAAGTCAAACGACGAATTGAAATTCTGTTTATAGTCTAGCCTTGATTATCCCTACATTGTAAATATATGGTTTGTAATGTCTAGCTAACTTACGAGTCCGAACACTTGACGCTATAAATTTAATATACAAACTTGGGAAAATGCCCTGATGTCGAGTTTTCAACCTACGACAGATGACCCATGGATTTTATTAAGGAAATAAATGGACTTTCTAAAAATTATATGGATGTTTTATAACAAACACATAATTAGAAAGCTTTTCCTTAGGATCAAATTGTTTAAATTTGAATATGTGAACTCACCTTCCTTTGTGTTGACACTTGATTTTAAACGTGTTCTACAGGTACTTGAGTTCGGCTTTGGGAATCATGGCGTATCTTGTGGTTGTTGATGCATGTTTTGTCACTTAATATGTTGGACTAACTTTTAAAACTTTCTGGGATAGATGTAATAAGATCCGTGAGGATCAAAACAACTTAACTATGTCGTGGTTGTGTCATGTTTTGAAACTTTATGTTTAAAACTTATGTTTTAATTAAGTTATTATGTCCAACAATTTAATGCATCGATCATCAAGATATAAATGGGCACCAACTTCCGTCACCACTACGTTTTATATTCCGTTGCGACGTTTTTGGGGTGTGACAGAAGTTGTTATCAGAGCCAATGGTTGTTAGCGAACTAGATGTTTTCAGGGAAAATTCTAGACTTCAACCGAAGAATTTTGAGATTTAAGTCCAAAATTCTCGAAGCCAAATTTTTTTTTTTAAATAAACAGTGAAAATTTTATCATGTATGAAAACCGTTGCGTGTTTATGTGCATACGTGATTATCTATTTATTTGGGCCTTATGTGTTATTTTTCATTTGAACACACACTTACTTTGTACGGTTACGATATGTCACGTCTCGGCCTATTGAGCCATTAGTAGTCCTGCTCACTGATACTGTCGAGCCTACACTTGAGATTCCTTCGCCTGTCATTACAAAATCGTCTATTCTGCTATTCGAGTCACGTGTTTTGCTACACCTCTTTTAGTCTACACTCGTCGTAGGAAGAGGACTCAACCCATTGGAGAGATCGCATCAACTTCGAGAGCTGAGACAGCGTCCACTTTGAAGAAGCAGAAGGGATTTGGGTCAATCGCTCTCACTGCGATCGTCAGTTCGCTACGTTATGCAGAGACTTGGGGACGAACGAAGGGCAAGATGAAAGACTTAGAGGGACAGATGTACTGGAGGATAGTTGAGCTAGAAGAGTTTCTTAGGAAGATGTTGGACTTCCAGGGATTGAAGCGTTAGTTGTTGGTTGTTTCTGTTGTTTGTTTTGTATGTCTCATTTGATGAACCCTATTTATGGCTTGCATGCCAAATATTCAGATATTTAGGAGGAAATTTCATATAGAATTGTTGCGGGTGTTGATGTAAACACGCCAAATTTTGATTAGCCTTTGCATTAAAAACAAGCTTTGTAAATTTCTGGTATAAATATCGAATGGGTTCCTTTTGGTTTAAAAATTGTTCTCATTAATATGTGGATATTATATATACGCAATGTTTGGTCCACTAGCATTTAATGATTGAATTATTTTGGATATCGTCTTATGTTGATATTATGTTGTAATAATATAAACGATGAAATGCCGCCAAAAGTGAGACAGTGTCCTGGACTACCTACCACCCCAGAGGAGTTGGCACAACTCATAGCCCAACACGTTAATACTGCCATGGAACAGCGCGATGCTAACCAAAATAATGACCAGGAACGTGGTTGTGGTACTCATGGGCATGGTCTTGGTGGGACACAGATCGGAAACCCTTCAGGTAATATAATGATCCGAAAGTTTTAGTAGTTCCTGTGTTATGATATAATCGGAGCGTAATCCTGATTTTTCATTAACCTTGTGAACAGTACATAGATGTATACATAAAACAATCCAGGGTTGTAACCCAAGGTCATTTACTGGTGTCCTATGCAATGACGTGGCAATGGTATGCGTGATGTCGGGCTGTCACACCCCTTTCTAAGACGGAAGCATGAGGTGTGATCCTGAAAGGTTCTCATTGCATACGAATGGTAAATATACTACATACTCGTAAAATAACTCCAAATGCCATTAACATAACATAAGTTAAGTGTTTGCATCACAAGATAACATATTGTTTGAAAAGTTTACAACTTTATTTAAAAGATAGACATCAAGGTTTTGGTTCTTATATCACCACACGGGATGAAATATAATAACCAAATCCCACAAAATAGGCAAAGGAGTCTTGACACGACATGACTAAAACAAAAGCGACATCCAGGAGCAAGAGTGAGACCACGCGTACATCCACTTTAGTTACCTAAAATACATGTAAGTTTTTGGAAAATCGTCAACATAATGTTGGTGTGAATTCATGCCGTTGTTGTAATAAATGTTGAACACTTGTATGAAAACATGGTATGTGATTTGTAAAGACGTATCTGAAACTGAGTTCTGTAAATGTAAGGAATACGAGATCGCTAGTGGTTTGCAAGGCCATTAACATGTGTCACGACATAGGAAGCATCCAAACCATAGGCATTTTACTTGTCGGTTAACGACAAGAGACACAAAAGCACTCCAGGTCGCACGTGGCCCAGAGTGTGGCTGCCCGAAACCCATTAGATCTAACCTTTTGTTCCGCGGTCTAGGTATATTGTTGATTAATGGTGCTTATGGCACCCTATTCGTCACATGATCTATGTGTCATTCCTTAGTTTTGTATTCGACATACCATAGTACATGTATTTTCCCCAAGTTTAGAAAAACAAGTAAAACCTTAAAAGTGGGGACATGAACTCACAACTTTGCGTATCCTGCGCCGTAAACTTCACCGGTTGGTTTCGTAGCATTGTGACCTATACATGTTCTATTAATGTTAGTCACTAGACTTGTATCACACGAGTACAAATCACCATATTTAGCTTATGTATTTGTTCTTTATACGTTCATGTAGACTTTTTGAGGTAACAAGTTAAAAATAATTGATATTTTTTTAACTTTTCAAGTGAGTTACTTATATTATTTTCCCAAAAATAAATATAAGTATTTTGTGAAATAATATTCTCAATATTATTTTGGTACAAGTATTCTTAAGAAAGTATACTTGTATTTTATGTAAATACTTGTGTATTTTGTATTTTTCTACAAAAATCAATACTTTGATTTTTATTACTTTCCGGAATTAGATTTCTTAAAAATAATATATTTTTAAGACTTGTATGAAATATATATATTTTGCCATGTTATAAAATATATATATGGTTATTCTTGTTATCCACCTGACTTTTGTATAAATTCCAATACTTGGTATAGGATATATATTTTTGTCCAAAAAATATATTTTTAAGTTCATAATTTGTCCAAGTTAAATAATATGTTAAGAAATATATTTTCTTAAATATATTTTCTTGTATTTGTCCATGTGCTTCTTTGTGAGGTATTTTGTATACTTGTATACTTATGTATTCTCATGTATTTGTATTTGTATGTGTATTTTTGTATTCATACTCCTTGGGAGTATTTAGGGTATTTTCAAGTCCCTAATACACTACTACATATAATACACATAATATACACTTAGCACAAAATTTGGTGATCACTGAATATATATATATATATATATATTCCCTAAAAATATACATACTTAATATTAATTTTAACTTGAAGAAATAATCATTTCTTAACTTGTAATTTCTTACAAAAATTAGGGAAACCTTGGTAAATATTTTAGGTGAATTTTTAGGGAATAAGTTTCACCAAAACTTATATTTTTCTAAGTGTCAAAATTTTATAAAAGTTTTCACATAGTTTCCCCTAAAAATGGAGGTTTCCCATGTATTCAAAACATGTGTTTATTTTCTTTTCAACACCAAAACAATTTTCCAACAATAATCACCAACAACATATACTAATTTTTCCATATGAAACATCATGGTGAACTTGATTCTTGTTAAAAATGTGTAGTCTTTTAGATCTACACTTAACATATTGTGATCTTTCCAAAAATAAGTGTTCTTGAGTATTTTAACAAACTTTTATGAAACTTTGTTTCATTAACCAACTCATCCATGAGTTTAATGATCTTTAAAGTTTGTAAATCATGTTCTAAAACCACTTTTATGTTTATTAGAAAGATCATTATTTTTAACATCATGTTTAATCATGGATCTTTCAAGATCCATGCTCAATATCTTTAGATCTTTCAAAAACAAGCTTTATGTTAAACTTTTAACAAACTTTCCATGAGATTTAGTTTCAAAAATTAGTTCTATACACACTTTATTACTTCATAATTACAAGATTATGCATAAAAATTCATATTTCAAGTTCACATAATGCTTTATATGTTCATCTTCAAGTTTAACTATGGATCCTTCAAGATCCATGCTTAAACTTGGTAGATCCATGCTTTAACATACTTGATCTAAACATAATCACAATATATAACATCAACAACATCATTACATACACCAAAAATTCATGTAATCACTTGATTTCTTCATAAATATGTTAGATCTTCTCATTTTCTTCTTTAAAAGTTAAGTTGCTTAGATGGTGGAACTTGTACATAACATAAACATGACTTAAATTAGTGATCAAGAAGCTTACTACTAGCTCTAATGGCTAGGGAAGTGGCACAAAAATGAAGAAGATGATCAAGGAAGAAAATGAGAGGTTAAAAGCTCCACAAGGTGGTCCTTCAAGTTCCTACACTTCAAGCTTCCTTAGATAGCCTCCATACACCTCTAGATCAACTTGGATTATGAGATTGAAGCTTGAAAATGGTGGTGGTAGTGTGGTGATGGTGAGCCGAGACCAAAGAAGAAAGAAGGGAAGAAGATGAAGAATATGGTGATGAATGATGGTTATGTTATTAGTTTAGGTTTTTATAAGATTTTCTAAATCTCTTCATGGTATATTTGTTGGAATATACTCCAACATGAGATCAAAAGAAATAAAATAAAATCACAAGGTGGGACCCTTGTCCCAGCCGTCCAAAGAGAGAGGGGGTAAAGTGTAAAATTTTGGTATTTGGGGGTTTAAAGTGCAAACGAGGGGGTTTAACTTAGTTTAAGTGTGTTTAGGGGTTTTTATGATTTTTAAGGTGTTCTAGCATCAATACTAGTTTAATATCATAAAAACATTACTTCTAGTCAAATTTTGATGTCCCGATTATTGTCCGGTTGTTCGGTTCGTTACGGTTCGTTAAAGTGCTCAATTACGCAGTTTTACTAAGTATGAAGCACCTTTTGTGGCAATTTCAATTCCCGACACTTTGAAGTTATTTTGGACAATAAAACATAATTTTTTCATGATATTATTGTGTTAAATAGCTGATTATAGCTGATTTGGTGCTGATTTATGTTGAATTCTGCATTTAAGTGCGTTTCGAGTGCTTTTTAGTGCATAGTTTAGCTTCCGGAAAGTTTATATGTTAACCCTTGTATCCACACTTGGGTTTTAATGTATTTTAGAGGTTGGACCTATTCCTAGGCCCTAATTCTATTATCTGACTGCTTTCTGCAGAATTGCTGACACAGCGTGTCTTACCGGTGAGTTTACTAGTCTTTCTGACGCAACGCTAAAGGTAATGCATAAAGCAATATTTGAAGTATAAAACATGCATGAATTCACATGTATAGCATGTAATCATACAATGTTGACATTTAAGCACATAATTGCAGATAATAAATAATAATTAAAATAGTACGGAAATTACTGGTTTTGTGCCAGTTGTCACACGGGCCGTCACAGTGGGTCAACCATTCAAATAATTCCGCATTTCGAGCCTAGATCTAGGGATTCGTGAAAGCGAAAGTCTGAGAGTTTGAGAAAGGATACCGAAGAGAAGCGTGATAAGAAACGCAGTTTGGAGAAAGCATGTGTAGCTAACTCTAGTGGCTTAGTAAAGGATAATGCCAGGGATGGCAGGAGTGGTTCTGAGAAGAAGACTCACGAGAATGAGCAGAGAAAGTGCGCCAGGTGTGGTCGAACTGGGCATGTTACTCGAGAGTGCTATGCTAAGAGTACATCGGAGGGAGATACACTCGAGGGATGCTACGAGTGTGATGAGCAAGGACATTTCAGGAGGGATTGTCCAAAAGCAAAGGGTCAGAATGCCAGCGGTAGAGCGTTCGAGCTAAATGCTGGAAAGGTACGTGATGATCCTGTTGTTGTTACTGATATGTTTTTTATCAATGACCATTCTGCGTTCGTACTCTTTGATGCCGGAGCTGACTTGAGTTTTGTTTCGAAAAACTTTGAACCATTTTTGTGTTCACCAACAAGTAAGCTAAGTAAGAAGTACTCGATAGAACTAGCAAATGGTAAACTAATAGAGACTAGCGAAGTCGTTCGTCGCTGTAGTATTCAGTTAGATTATCATATTTTAGTATCGACTTGTTGCCAGAGGAGCTGGGGAGCTTTGATGTAGTTGTGGGAATGGATTGGCTATCCAAGAACAAAGCTGAGATTATCTGCTCAGAGAAGCAAGTGTGGATACCTCGTCCTGATGGCGGTGAAGCGATAGTTGCTCATGGAGACCGATCGACTCGAGTGTCAAGTGTCGTCAGTGTTATGAAGATGCTCAAGTTATTGCGAAAAGGTTATCATGCATTCTTAGTTAACGTGGTGGATATAAAGGCTGGAGATAGGAAGATCGAAGAGACCCCTATAGTCCACGATTATCTAGAATTTTTTCCTGAAGACTTACCTGGATTGCCCCCCTGCGAGACAGATCGAGTTTAGAATTGATCTAGTACCCGGTGACGCACCAATTGCAAAATATCCTTATAGATTAGCACCGTCAGAGATGAAAGAATTGTCGAATCAGCTTCAAGAGCTACTAGACAAAGGTTCAATCGACCAAGCTTTTCGCCTTGGGGAACACCTGTTTTGTTTGTGATGAAGAAGGATGGATCCTTCAGGATGTGTATTGATTACAGAAGAGCTGAAACAAGTTGACTATCAAGAATCGATATCCTTTACCGAGGATTGACGATTTGTGATGAATAGTAAAATAAAAAAATTATGTTATTATATTCTTTCTTTTAATTTCCGATTTTACATATATTAAATTATATACGTTTTTAATTAATTTAATTCTTATTTAATTTGATCTTTTATCCTATAACTCACCATCATTATTCTTTCTAGCTAAATATGCGATTGTATTTAATATTTTTTTATTGACGTGTTTGTATAGATTTTGTTGAGAAAAAGAATTTTATTTAACATAGTTTAGTGGTGAACTGAACTGATACCCGCATCGGCTCTGCTATTGTTTGTGATTATCAGATAAATATCGATATTCTTTTTTTATTCTCTATGACATTGGTATTGATGTTGTTATTATCGGAACCAGTAACGGTATTCGTTTTTTTTTTCAATGTAAAACACATTTATTTATGCATATTATTGACTTTAAACCGAAAGTCGGTACAATAGTGATAGTGTTACGAACCAAACAGTAACGGGCGAATTCCCACCACATCGCGCACAAAATATATAAATTTCGAATCTTAATGAATAGTAACATCAGTTTTTAAGATATTATATAAAGGAAATTATGTTCCAGTTTCACCCATTATACCTTAAACAATATACGATTCTATCCCATAGTGTTTTTATTTAAAGTTAACTGTCATTTTCGTCCCTATAGTTTGTCCAATTATGTTAGTTCAGACCAAATTTCAAATTTGTACCAATTCTGTCCCTGACATACTTAAAACATGCCAGTTCTGTCCAAAAAGCATGAGTTAACTGTCATTTTCGTCCCTATGGTTTGCTCAATTATTCGATTCAACCTTAGTTTTTTTTGGACGGAACTCGCATGTTTTAAAAATGTCATGGACGAAAATGGTACGAATTTGAAATTTGGTCTAAAGTGTCATAATTGGACACACCAAAGAGACGAAAATGACAGCTAACTCTTTTATTTAATTTGATTTTTCCTCCGATAATTTGTGTTCATTTTCTTTTTGTTTTAAAAGATGATTACGCGACTTTGTTTAATATATTTTTCTCGGTGTTTATGTATGAACTTTGTTGAAAAAAAAACATGACTTTAAACCAAATGTCAGTATCTCTGACAAATACCGTCAGGAAACCAACTGATAATGGTAGATTTCCCGCCGCATCGTGCGGGGAAATATCCCTAGTTAGGATTAAAATGCAGTGTTGTGCTTGTGTTTTTTAGATTTTTTGTATTGATTTTCTCTTCTTTTTGAAAATCGAAAAATGAATAAACGACAATGTTATGTAAATTTTTTTTGTTGTATACTTTGAACCCTGAAAGAACTGATCAATGAAAACTAAACAACAGGTTAAAAACAGTTGTTCTTCGCAGTAAATAAGGATTTGAGTCAAGTGTTGAAAAACCCACTCTTCCTAATGAAACAACTGATGAAGACATAAGGAGTGTTGGATCAAACAACTATTGGAGATAAAGACAAAAGCTAATGAAATTAGTTGTTGTTAAAGGAACAATTGTTGGCCATAGACAACACTTGTTTTTGTAGGACAATGGTTTTAGTTTAATTAAAACAGTTTTTATGTAAACAGTCGTATGTAAGATTACAACAATATAACAACTGAGAATCATTCGGCTATTCTACTCTTATTGTTAACGGTTGCTTTTTTGTTGATGTCAGCTTAGCTTTTATTCTTTTCTTTGTGTATAAATAGATCATGATAAATCGGGTCAAAAACACCCTGAACTTTTAGTGTTTTTCTTTTTCCTATTAATTATTTTTTATCGTTTCTCTTTAGTTTTTACTCAAGGTACTGTTTTTCTAAGAGTAAATTAGAAGTTTTGTCCTTTATATATGTCCCAAATTGCAGGCGCTGTCCTTTGTCTTTAAAATTGATGAGTTTTGTCCTTAATGTTTGCAAATCTTGCACGTTATGTCCTTTAGGGCGAACCCAGTTAATTTTTTTGGTTAAATCTGGTCATGTGCAAGGCACATGAGGGTAGCATTGTCATTTCACATCCTAATTTATAAATGATTTTTAGAAATCAAATAAAATACAGCCAATCACCTGCCGCCACCACCTTCCACCCTCACCTGCCGCCGACCACCACCAGCTTCCACCCTCACCGCTCCCAACCACCGCCAGTGCCACTAGCCACCACCGTCCCCACCTACCACCGTCACTGTCAACATCATCATCTGCCACCGCCCCCACAAAAAATCCCTAATTCAACTACTCAACATCATTAAACCCAACCACAATCAAACCCATATGCCCAATCATCAAATCCTCCATCCCCCAAAATTAAAAACCTAAATACCAAATCAAAACACCCCCAAAAATCCTCAAGATCAGCTGCAAATCCCAGGTTAGGTCAAATTATGGGACTTTCTTATAAACCCCCTCGAAGATCAGCTGCAAGAGGAACCAGAACCCATTTTATAATATGCAACATCTGTTCCGGCCAAAACCAAATATCCCCAAAACAACAAAAAAACCCAAAATATCTATTCCGGCCATCGAGTCTCCGAACAACACCACCTACAAACGCCAATAACACCACCTCAATCGCCCCTAACCCAGTACCACAACAACCCGCCATCACCTAACACCACAGCTACCTGCTTCCGGTGTGCCACCGTCGCCCGCCACACAAAGTGGCCAACTTGTTGTTAGAGAGAGAGAGAAAGAAAAGAGAGAGAGAGAGAGTGGCCAACATGTCGCGTCACCACACCGGAAAGAGGAGATCAGATCGGAACAAGATCTAAATCACCACCGTCGACGGTGACGATGGCGGTGGAAGTGGAGGTGGAGGAGATGACGTCGTCGGATCACGACACCACCTCCACCGTCGCCCCTAAAACAACCACACCACCTCCATCCACCGGATCCCCACCAACTCCGTCACGCCAGATCACCACCATCACTGTCGCCATCTTAGAAGAGAGATAGAGTGTGTTTAGTTTAGAGAGAGAGTGTTTAGTTTAGAGAGAGAGAATGTGCAGGAGTTAATTGAGAGAGAGAGCAGATTTTTATTTCATAAACTTTTAAATTTGACACAATAGTCCCTCTAATATAAATTGTTTTACACAATAGCCCTTGGATAATGAAATGACAAAAATACCCTTGGATAATCAAATTTAACCAAAAAAATCTAACTGGGTTTGGCCTAAAGGACATAACGTGCAAGATTTGCAAACATTAAGGACAAAACTCATCAATTTTAAAGACAAAGGACAGCGCCTGCAATTTGGGACAAACATAAAGGACAAAACTTGTAATTTACTCTTTTTCTAAATTCTGTATGTAACGTCGTAAATAGGTTATTTTAGTTATGTTTCGAACCCGCTGCGGGTATTCATTTAACGATTGTCGATATCATAACAAACTAAAAAGGTGACTTTTCCGTGACTTTTGAATATACAACCGTAACACGGTTTTTTTATTGTCACGTAGAATGTTCCATCATGATTTTCTTATGTTTATCTATGTTTCGAACACTTCGTGAAAAGTGGGAGGTAACCCACTAGTTTTATCAATAAATAGTTATATTGAATATCTTACTAATACAAAAATATGGATAATCTGTGTTAGATAAAAAAAGTAGTGATTTATAGTATTTATGAGAACTTTTGGGTAATGACATGAAACATTTCAAAAACATTCATGTCGAATAACCAAATCCCTGATGACGTTCAAAGGGTCTTCGCTGACGTCGGAATATCCCAGCCTTCGTTTGCTACAAAAAAAGGAAACCGTTAGCCTCGTCACGGATGGCCCGGGGGGGGGGGGATCCGTGTCCAAGCTCCGACGTGAGAATAAGTAAACTTGCCGGAGAGTATGAGAAGCTTATTCCGATGAGTGTGATCACCGGAATGTTTCTCTATGGTGTGAATCTAATAAATGTGTGTGTATTTAATGTAGAGGAATTATGGTCGGAATACATGTGAGAGTATTTAGTGTGATACCTTGGACTTGCCTTTAAGAACATCCTTTACCTTTCTTATATAGCCGGAAGCCCTTATCTCTTCGATGGGATTATACCGAGACAATCCAACGGGTTCTATCGGACTTTGGGGGACTCAGACACGTGTCTGAGTCCCAACGGTAAGATCTTTCCTTCATTTAATGGTGCCGGCTTGATAGTACAGTGCCAACCAGAGATACCATTCTTGTCATGCATTTAATGCTTCCTTTCCCTTGTTAAATATCTCTGTTTCCCGCTCAATTTATGAGAAAGTCCCTTAATGGGCAAGTTTCAGCATTTGGGCTTTTACTTGTTGGGCCCATGCGATAATAGCCCAAGATGGGTAAATGGGGCAACCCATAGGCCCGTCGTCAAGTCATCTTTAGTCCCTGGTTCTGAGATTCAAATCTCATGATCCGGGGCTGAGTCATAACTGTTCACGAGAACAACCTTCTTGGGCTAAGGAAGTGGCCCATCCCTAGTTAATCATCACGTGCCCCTTCCCCTTTCGAGGATCATTAATCACAGGTGATCGACGGCGGGGGTTTAATCATCCCCATACACGTGCACGGCGGTTTAATTTTGAAAAGACATTGATGTGACGGTTTTCTCCTTTCCAAGTCAGTTATCTTATTTAAATACCCACATAACCTTTTAAATTTTCTTTTAACTTCCATCAGTTTTTCCCTCTTCTTTCCTTCCTCACATCTTTTCGGTCATCGTTTCGCCTGACCATGAGCCGTACCGGCCGCTCTATGATTCGGTCTGTTCTGACAGCGAAGGATTTAGAATCCTTCATTGAGACCTACAAGATACCTGAACGTTTTTCTCATACTTTACCAGGTCCTGATGACTAGACCGAGTGCACACCAGATCGGATCATTCTCTATACTTTGGCGTTTTCCTCCTGTGGTGTCTAGTATCCCCTTTCTTCCTTCAAGATAGATTTGTTACGCCATTTCGGAGTTCATTTCTCCCAATTACACCCTCTAGGGTTTATGAGGGTTGTGCATTTTGAGTTATTTTCTGCGGCGGTTTCTGGTGAGCCGTCAGTTCCCCTGTTCTGTATGTTCTACAAGTTAATTTCAGATGGGGACTGGTTCACCTTCGCTAAACGAAAGGATAATGTGTCTCGGCCTTGTTACTCTTTCATGCCGACCTCCACCTACCCTAAAGAATGGAAGAGCAGGTTTATCTTCGTTTCTGCTGCTATGATACCAGAGTCTCCACCATTGAGGGATGTCGAGGCTGCCATTGAAGACAACGTTCCTATCTTGTCTGCTAATGAAATTGTCCAATGGAAACGCATGTACGAGAATCCGATGAGAGCTTTTACTTTCTCCGAAGGGATCCTGGCTATGGGAAGACTGAGCCCCTTCTACTCAGTTTGACCCAAGGCTTTTGTTGGCAAAAAAGGTATTCTCTTGTTTTTGGCTTCTTGTACATATCCTTATTTTTAGGGGTTTTTGTAGTCATCGTTAGTATTTCTTTTGTGTAGAGATGACTTTGTGGGGATTGCTTCAAGGGAATTCTAGAGATGTTAAGTTTATGGTTGATGACAAGGTTGAACCGGGTTTGAACCGGGGTGCTGAGATGAAGGTTACTGGAGGATTCGTTCAGGCAGGGGGTTCTGCTGCCGTGGAGGGAGATGAGGGGGCTTCTTCTTATGGAGAGGAGAGTTCCCCTGATTCCCTTCAAGTGAAGGATTCTAGCCATGATAACAAGGGAGACCTGGAGAGTCGTCTGGCTCGCAAGCAGAAAGCTGTTAGTCCCAAGCAAGTCCCTGCCCCTCGTGATATCCGGCTGAGGCTCCGGAGCGCCAGTGGACAAAAGGTCCTTCCTGCAACAAAACCTACTTCCGAACTTCCCCCTATTGGGGTTAAAGGTTCTTTGTCTAAGCATCTGCGGTCCTCCAGCTTTGTGATCGACCCTTTGTTGGTGAGTTCATCTTTTGTCTTCTAGTTTGGATTTTCTTTGCTTTGATAGATTTCTTATGTTTCCTCCTCTTTTTTCTCTTTTTCTCTTTTTCTTTTTGTTTGGAGCAGGGAAGCTCTCATACTCCTATTGAAATCCCTACTGCCCCTTCCTCCTCTCGTGTTAGGGATAAGACTCCTGAAGTAAGTATTGCTCGCATTACCTCAGCATTTGAGATTTCTCCTCACCATGCCACTGGGACCAGCAAACCTTCTCAATTTGAGGGTTTTGCTTCTCGATCCCCCCTGGCTCCCTTGTTTGCCGATGCCCTTCCGGCCCCTTACGTTTCTAAGTGGAAAATTACTCAATCTTCAGTGGTGGGGACCCCTGAAATTGCCCGGGACTTCTTGACTCATGTTGTTCCTCCCTCCCATATGTTTATGAATTCTGCTTTGAGTGATGATGTCTTTGATGATCAGTACAGCATGTCACTCTGTGAAGGGCTTTTCAGGGGTGTTGGCATGTTACAACGAGTTGATGATCTGAGGAGAGAGAATGAGGGACTCAGGAGTGACCTTAAGGCTTCTCAATCCATTGCTGCTCAACTTCGGTGTCAAGTGGTTGAGGCTGAGCGTAAACTGCAGGAGGAAAAGGTACATAACCTTTCTCCCTTCTCTCTCTCTTTTTTGTTTGATTCCTTTGGGATCTTTTGTAACATCTTTTGCATAGGGGGCTGGTGCCATGCTGGAGCGGAGAGAGAGAGAGCTTGGGAGAGGGAGATGGCTGCTTTGGTAGAGGAGAAGAAGGAGCTAGATGCGGAGTTGAAACATCTGAAGGAGGTTGATTCCACCTCTCAGGAGCAGCTGAACACTATGTATGCTGAATGGGGAATAACCTCTGATGAAAATCAGAGGTTGGCTAAGGAGAAGCATTGGTTGATTACTGAGGGTTTCGGGGCCTTTCGTACTGTTGTCTCCCAGTCGGAAAAGTTTCAGGGGAGCCTTGAACAGATTTACAGGGCGTATCAGGATGTGGAGTATCAGTCAGGCCTGAAGGATGGGTATGCTTACTCTGCTCAAGGCTTAGACAGGAAGGAGACCCCACTTTAGGATTGTATCCTTGCTTACTCAAACTACTGGGTTGGGGGTAACGTCTCCTTCAAAAGAGGGGCCTACTACAATAACTAAGATAATCTCTTAAAAAGTGCAAAAGTGCATAAATAATCAAAGGTTACACTAAAGGCGAGTCGGATCCAAGTGATTCATCTTGTCTATTTGTTTTTATTTTTGTTTTTATTTTTATTTTCAACATTTTTAGTTTTTATTTTCTAGTTTAAAACCATTTTCTAAACTTTTGATTTGATTAGACGTTGAGGATAAACCGGTATTAAAAGCTCTTGTGTCCTTGGATGACCTCGGTATCTTACCAACACTATACTACGCTCACAATGGGTGCATTTGCCCATATGTGTGTTTGGTGTTAGTAAATATCGTGTTTTATAAATTTAAAACTTGACTAATGTGTAAAAAGGGCTAAAAATATACTTAAAAATAAATCACACCGCACGCACATCAAGTTTTTGGCGCCGTTGCCGGGGACACAAGAATTTTAAGAAAGCTTAAAATCAACGGCCTAATCATTTTTTCTTATTTTTTCAATTTTTTTTAGTATTTTTCTTAATTTTTCAGCTTCTACAGAGCTCAGCACGGGCCGTGCCCGCTGAACACGCCCCATGCCCAATCTTTGGTACTAGCAATTATGTTTTAAGTCAGACAGTAGCTGAACACGGGGCCGTGCCCACTCAACACGCGCCGTGCCCAAGTATCAGTTACTGAAAACAAAACCGTAAGATCCCGACGGTTGGTAATTTCTGACACAAACATGAGTGATACTGATATTTTTTACTTTCGGCACTCTTATGGTACGTGGTGTCAAATATGTGGTGGCCCTCATAAATATTTAGAATGTTATTTTCTAAATTACAAGCCCCATTATATAGACCCATTGTTTTCATGTAGGCTTAAGAGAGGCGAAAGTAAAAATAATCCCTATCTCTCCCTCGAATGCTCTCAATCAACCCTTCTAGGAGAAATGCTTCTCAGTGAGTTATTTCAAATGGAAGATCTAATTCTTAATTGGGTGAAAGAACTTGAGATGGATATCATTAATTCGCCTCAAGACGAAGCCCAAGAAGAATTATTGAGATCGCATTCGGATGAAAACAACTTCGTTGTTCCCGATATCACCTCTAACTCTAGCGAAGACTTGAGCGATAGTCGTCCCTGTGTCGATTGTGCCGTGAAGGACTCCCCATTGACTTTGTTCGGTGCGTACATAGACCTGAGTGATTCGGCATACACCTTCTTTAACGAGAGCCCAGGAAAGGGTTGGACTTGTCCACCTACATTTAGCATTGGAATCACCCTCACCGATAACCTCTTGCGTTCTCGTCTTAATCTAGAACAATTAAGGTATCTCAGGCACTTTGGGGTTGTTCCATCCAGTAACGAACCACCCAATCCGGATAAATTCCTTATAAATAGACGAAACTTCATAAACAGCCTCTAGACACGGGGTCGTGTTCCGGTCAACACGCCCCCGTGTCCACCAAAAGATTCTCGTCTGATTTCGTGTCAGAATACGGACAAAATGTCTCAGGATCTTGCCTGTACACGGGGCCGTGTCCATCCGACACGGGGCCGTGTGCAGCTAGCTGTCGTTTTCTATAAATGTAGCAAGATTCCTTCACATTTGGACCACTCCAAAGACTAAGATCTGGTGAATCTTCACACATACCATCCTAGGTATATTATAAAGAAGGTTCCCAACAACCATCTTGTCCTTTCCACTTTTATCCATTTCCTTCTTCAATTTTTCCTTAATACCTCCATTTGAGCTTGAAATCTCCATGATTCCAAGCTTTATTGAGATGTTTGTTAGATTTTTATTCAAGGAATCTTGTTAAAAATAAGTTCTACAACAATGTTTTAAGTTGATTCTGCTTAAAAATGCTTTAAAATCAAGAAAATAATTTAAAACTCCAAGACTCCTTGTTCCAAAGATCTGCAGACATCTGAACATGGGGTCGTGCTCAATGAGCACGGGGCCGTGTTCGAGGTACTGTTTCGATAAAATTGAACTCTTTTCGGTCTGTTTTCTCAGAATGGCGAGCAGAGCCAGCTGAATATCTTCATCGCACTCCAGGAACAACCGACAAGGGAGAAGGTCATCAACGGTTGAAGATTCTCTTGTAAACTACGTTTACGCTTTAAGAGAAGCTATTGATGAAATGACGAGAGTGGAAGAAGCATTGGTTGACCGTATCAATCATTTGACGGTAGGACTAGAGGGATGTCTTCGAGAGGTCAACCTTTTGCACCAAAGGTTGAACATTCTCGCTTCTCCTCCTTTGGTACCAATTATCACCCAAAGTACATGGAATGTGGTACCGGAAGTCATCATACCGGCCGAATGGTACACCATACACCCAGAGCCCCCTCGAGACATACTACAAGGGGTTCCGGTTGGTGTCGCTCCCCCTCCACAAGATGTTGACGAAAATGAGCCCGCCTTCTTCCTCCCAATGGAGATAAAAGAATGGCTTTAACAACATCTAGGGAATACCCCCTCGGTCCGGAGTTCTACGAAACTTTTATGTTGGTGCATTCATCTGTCGACTTCGTCTTGTATCGAGTCTAGGATTAGAATTGTTAGATTAGATCTTGTTATACGAGAGTTTATGAGGTTTTAGAGTATGTTTAATGTAATTTAGCTTGAAAGTGGTGATTTACCTTGAAAATGTCACTTGACAGTTTCAAGCTAAATCAAGGTTTCCCTTGAAAGTGTCATGTGTCATTTCAAGCTAAATCAACACCACTATAAATATCCTTCAAGCTAAATCATTTGTAACGTTTCTGAAATTCCACACCGAGGTGCTGCCGGTGTGAGGACTGATTGTAAACGATAGTATATCAATATAATCAGTGTTAAAGTGATACGCAAGCTGTTTCGCAATCGGTTTATTAGTTTCCGCCTCTGAAACTGATAAATCTCTTCTGAACGACTCGTTCGGGTCGCAAAACGATCCTACAGTCTTATTAGGACCGGTTTTGACTCCGAAATGATTGCGAATCGACCGTGCGACGTGCGGAAACCGTGCACGAACGAGACCGAAACGCACAAGACGTAATATAAACGTGATTCTATTGATAAATCTGAAACGTACAAAGAACCTTGAATCACCTCTTGCACTTTTTCTCTCTAGACTCTCTCTCTAGAATCTAAGCTCTCCAAATGTCAAATGTGCAAAAGTCTTACAAATGATGACATAACTCTCCTATATATAGTCCTTGAAATTAATGAGACTTCTCATTAATTACCAAAATGCCACCTTGCTAATTCTATCTGATTGTTACAATATAACGCTCTTTTTGAACTGTTTCTTGCTACGGCTCGGATTGACAAAGGCGATAGACATAAATGCACTAACAGACTCCCCCTTGGATATTGCCGCAGTCAATCTCGATCATTAAGTCAAACTCGTAGCGTCTTCTCTTTCTCTTTTAAACTTCTTGAACAGAATCTCGGTGGATCTGTCTTCAGCTTCAGCTTCAGCTTCTTCTCCTTTCTGTAGACTCTTTTCTTCATCAGGCTCCCCCTTTCGTCAAGCTTCCGTGCTTTGGGATCGACACCTTGCTTTTTGCTTACAGTCTCCCCCTTGCGTTGAGCTCGTCTTCAGACTCCCCCTTAGACTCAGCTTTCGGGATCGTAGTCTGGAATCTCATCTGCAATCACTCAAACATTTATAAGTAACAGCATTTCAAATTTTAGCTATCCAGGAATTGTAACCTGGCTCACTTAAACATTCTAAACAAAACAATTTCCATGAATTTGGCAGTTTCATCGAATCGAAAACTTGCTCTATAACAGTATAAGCATCCAAATCCCTCACAGTTAATCAACCAAGTCCAAACTAATGACCTTGGAGATATCACAAACTGTTTTTGATTTTTTATTTTTAATTCAAGTTTCAAATTAATGAACTTGTTTTATTTTCAGAAACACAATCAGCTTACTTAGATTTTGAAACTCAGCACTCAGACATCGGTTGTCGAAAATAAAGCAGAATCAAAAATCTTTTTGTTTTTTTCTGAAAATATAAAGCAGTAAAGAAATATGTACAAACATATTTACAGACAATATTTTTGTATGAGTATGCGACAGAGGATCATATCAATTTTTGACAAGTCACAAGTACCATTGAGCTTAGTTACACAGTAAGAATTAAACAATTCACTTAGATTGTCGATATACTGATCCACTTAAATTTTCACACAAAGTTCAACTTAATCAGGATACGAATTATGTATTTTAAGAACTTAAACTCATTCATGTGTCCCACCTCTTGAATATACTCCCGTATCCAGATCCCAATATTCAGTCTTACAGGCAATTATAGCACAAATGATATCTGTAAGGGTTAATAAATTATGAAGAATCATGAGAGCTCAGGTCAGAACTACCGTTCAGCAGAGAGATCATGACTCAACTTGGGTGTGTCCCCTTTAGAGGATCTTTTTTACAACAGCATTGCTAAGCAATTTTATTGTCTTATCATATATGCTGAGGGTGATGCTATGTTTCAAGCATTTGCGGAAAGTATTATTCGAGGACTAGGTCAGAACTTCCATTCAGCAGAAGTCCCGGAATAATACCCCAGACATCATTGAGTATAAAAACCTAGTATATCAGATTATGAGACCTTTCAAACGAGATTTCAGGGGTTACCTATATATTCAAGTAGTGTTCCCCACGAAATAAGCAAGTGTTTGAATTTAGGTTTATATCCCAAAAAAATTTACTAAATGTATAAAAATCTACCGACACATCCACAGTGAGATCGTTTAACACATTTAAACTTTCCATTTCTTTAGCGTACTGTAAATGTCTACTGATGTACTATCATTTCCTCTTTTTACGCAAAAACTCAATTTTCAATTTTATCATGTTTTTGCCTTTTTCAAATTTTCAAATGTTTTTGTATTTTCTAACAATATTACTCCCCCTAAAATGCAAAATCATATAAAGAAAATTTGACAACCAACACTGATAGCTTTGTCTCGCCATCCATTTTCTGCATCTCATGCTCTGTTTTGCAGAAAATATAACACTTTAAGCAGAAAATATAACATACCCCCATGATTTACAACCCATTGATTTTTACAGTTTGAAAACCGTTTTTCAATCTGATGAAAGTAATCATGTTTGTTCAGCCGTGAGGGTTTCGGCATATTCAATCAACACATATTTTTATATTTTTGAATATTTGACAAAAATTAAAAACAAACATATTTTTGGTTTTTCAAATTTTTCAATTTTTTAGGGTTTTTGAAATATTGTTTATTTATTTACAGAAAACATATAAACTTCCTGTTTCAATCAACACAGGATCCAGCAGCCTCCACTCCTTGTTGTGCCAGACTGCTCCAACCTCCATTCTCACAATCTTTGAATTCCATGAGCACCTGCACAAACAAACTACTCAATTACTTGAACAATTTAGCCCAGGTCTGTTGAACCTTAGGCATTTCAACACAATAATTTTCATTCAATGCTGGAAACTCTTTGTCATTTTTCACAAAAACTTTCTCAATTTTAACTTCAACTTTCTCATCTTTTACAAAATCAACATGTTTCTTAACAAACCATGTCTGACCTTTTGGTGTACCTCGTTTGTAAAAATGTGAAACTTTTTGAACATTTTGATTTTGAACAACAACTCTTGGTTTCCAAAACTCTTGAGGTTTTGTCATATCAACAGTTGTTTTCCAACTTTGTGTTGTTCTAAATCTGGGTGTGTGAGAATTCCAGGTCTGTCTTGAATCGAACCTGTTCTGGTTTGATTTCCAATTTTGATTTGAAGCAAACTTGTTTGTTTTGAACCTCCAAGTTTGTTTCGAATCAAATTTGGTTGACCTTTGTCTCACATTCTCAGATTTTTGTTTCTCAGCATCAATCTTCTTTTTGTCAACATCTACAAGTTTTAGATTAGGACACTTGCGTGCAAGATGTCCTTTTTTATCACATTTGAAACATGTTCTCATGGACACATCTTTGACCTGTGGTTGTTGCATTTGCTTTTTAGCAAAGAACTCATCATTAGATTGTTTCATTTTGAGTTCTTTTTCTTCTGCTAAACTGTTTCCTTGAACAAAACTCATTTTTGCCTGATAATTTGGCGTTTCATTTTTGTTTCGATTCTGTTTCTTCTTATAACCCAACCCAGCCTTCATGTTCTTCTTTTTGAAACCAGGTTTGTTATATGAACCTCTATGACTCTTACCAGCAAACTTTGAAATCTCAGACTTTTCAATCTCAACCATTTTGAAAACTTTGTCAACCTTTTCTGAAATCACATTCTGAATCGGGAATACAACATCTAAGAACAATTTGTCTGATCCAATCATGGTATAAACCAATCCTTTTGAATCATCATTCAATTTTTTCTCATATTTTATGTTTTTCAGATATTCATCATGAAGATTTCCTTCATCTTCATCCTGTGATTCAGATTTACCTGTATCAACTGACTCTTCTTTCAACACACTTTCAACGACTTTACCTACCACCTCTGAATCATGAGAATCATCAGATTTGGAATAGGTTATGTCAATGTTGTCTGGCAATTGGTCTACCATGTTGAAAGCTTTTTCGACCTTTTCCTCATCATAAAATGCAAATTTTTCCGGTGGTGGAACTTGATGAAACTCTGAGCCAATGCCTTTCTTATTCTGCTCAGACTCACCATCACCCGGTTTTATATTGAAAATTCGTTCAAGCACGTATGACGACACGTGGTAACTCTTTAACTTGTTGTTATCCTGTTCTAAATCAGCAATCTGTCGCTTTAGCTTAGCAAAATCCTCAATATATGAATTAACAACATCTTGTTTTATAGCATACATTCGTTTAAGCTCTTTAGTTGTTTCAGAAAGATAATTCATTCTTGATTGAGCATATTTCATTTCGTCCAATAAGTGAAGGTGTCACAAACTATGACAAAGTCATAGTTGAAGATTGCGATGAGAAATCTGATGTTGAAAATGAAAAATTGTCGAAAAAGAATTTATTTTTGAAGTTAAAAGAAAAGTTTCAAGAATCTGTTCCACAATCAACTGAAAAGGGAGAATGCTCTAAGCAAAAACCTTTGAAGAAGATAGTGGAACAAAAACAAAAAGAGAAAATTTTGAAAAATTTTCAAAAAGATAATAAAAGCTCATCAGATCGATCATCCAATCGCAATGAAAAATTACAAAAATCGAAAAAAAAACTCTAAAATTGTTGGCAATAAGTGGTGCAGGTTGGACCACAGTGCTCAAAAGTCAAATCCAGCAAACAAGAGGAGCAAGGATTATCACCAAGCCAAACAGTGCTATGATTTGAGCATTTGGGCTGAAAATGGTGATTGGTAAGATAATAGAGTGTGTTATCGATGTGGTTATCAAGGACACATTGCTGTTAACTACCAAAGTTGGAATTATGAGACGAGAAGATGCTTTAACTGCAATATTAGAGGTCACATTGCCAGAGATTGCCCAAGGAGATCAAATGAAAGATTGAGGGTTAATTCTCAGAAGATGGCAAAGAAATCAGTCAATGTCAAGTCCAAAGAACAAAAGGTTCAAGAACCTAAAGTTCAAGAAACGAAAGTGAAACTTTCTCAGGGGCAGAAAGACAGACTGAGGAAGAAGAGAAAGAAGGCGAGAGAGTATCTCGAGAAGATCTTGTCCTCGGGTTCATCTGTTGGTAAAAATAAGAGTTCTGATGAATCGACTTCCTCAATGGCAAAGTCAAGCAAGACGAATTCATCGGATACAAATTTGAGGACGAAAGAGGGAAAGAAAAAGAAGAAAATGGTCGGCGATGAATCTGACATGTTAAAGTCAGACAAGCCACCATCAGGCAATGAATCTGACAGGTCAAAGTCAGACAAGCCATGTGAAGGCAATGATTCTGGTTCGTCAAAGCCAGAGGAGCCATTGGTTGAGGTAAAATTGGAGAATCCAGGTTTAACAATGGATGATGAAAATTTTCCACCATTGTTGAACAAGAATTCAAAATCACCCAAGGACCGTCAGGCTTGGGTGAATCTGTTCAAATAGAAAAACCTGACCTGCCGGAGATCCCAAGTTGGTAATCGTGGATCATGAATCGGCATCATTCTTAATCTGTGTTTGAAAAATTTTTTGCAGGATTTGCCGGAGTTCCCATATTGGTAAGAGTGGAGCAGGAATCGGCATATTTCTTGAGAAATTCACTTCGGTGATATTTCGACTTACAAGTGGTAAATCAGGGACATTAAGTTGTACTTGATTTTCTACAAGTGATTGTGTTGAAAAATCGATAAATGTTAAATCCTACAAGTGGTTAAAGAAAACAAGGTGATGAATGATCCCCATGTTTGAGAAATGACTCACAAAACTTATTTTCCGGAAAAACCATTTTGATTAAAACAAACTTAAGTGTTTTGAAATCACAATGGGAAAATAGTTTGTTGTAAGGGGGAGTTCTGATTGTTCAAGCCAAGTGAATGGAGAATTGAAGTGATTCTCATCATGTTGTCACATTTCTTGTACAGTTTGTTTCAAATTTTCCCAGAAAATCAAAATTGAGACATATTTTGATTTTAGGGGGAGTAAAAATTTTAAAAAAATTTGAAAATTTGAAAATGTCAAAAACATTGAAAAATTAAAAAATGAGTTTTGTTGTGAAAAAGAGGAAATGATAGTAGATCAGTTGGACTGTCACAGCATGCTAAAGAAATGGAGAGATAAAATGTGATAAACGATCTCACTAAAGATGTGACGGTAGGCTCAGCTAGACTAGTAGATTTGCGAGAACGATACAAACCTAAAATGAAAAGCCTAGTTCTAGTGGGAAACACGGTTGAAAGTGTAGTACTTGGTTTTGTCCTTTTTGATTGTGTACCTACTCAGTAATCACTGATTGTCATAAGACATAAAACTGGTTAAGTTTGTGAACTTTTACAAACTTTACTGAAAAGTCGTTGTGATTGTGCATTTTATTTTGCAAAGATTTAAACTTGTTTTATTTCTTTATTTTTGTTTAAGCATCGGACATCCTCTGCGTATACGTGAGTATCGACCTGGATGTTGTTGCCTAAATGTTCTGCTTTATTTTCTTTGGTGTTTCGTTTAAGCTTTGGATCACCTCTGCGTATACGGGAGTATCGACCTGGTGGTTAAAGCCTAAACAACTTCAATTCGTTTTATTTTTCTTATTTTGTTTAAACATTGGACTTTCTCTGCGTATACGGAAGTATCGACCTGATTGTTAATGTTTAAACATTCTACTTTGTTTTCGCACAAATCACAGTTGATAAAAGTTTAAAGGCATTACTCGAGTCAGTGTATTGCATGATGAGGGGATATGCTGAGATCGTGGGGTCCATAAGAATTTTAGTGCTATCTTAATATACCTTAACGTATCGGTAAGCATTTTGAAAGTTTTTAGATTGAGTTTAAGTGGACAACAATATCGTCAATCAACGTGAATCGTTTAAAACTGAAAATGTTTAAAGCTTAACGGTGCTAGTGATTGGTCAAAAACTGATATGATTCTCTTGCACAAACTCACAAAAATATTGTCTGTAAATATTTCTTTATTGCATTTCTTTACATTCAAAAATTCAAAAAGATTTTCAGTGAGTTTTAGCATAAACTTTTGAAAAAGTCAAAAAGATTTTCGACAACTGATGTTGAAAAGCTGATTTTCAAAATTCCGAGTGCTGAACATGATAAACTGGTTTGGGAGTGTGTGTATTGAATTGAGAAATTTATTTTTTGAGAAAGAAGTTGAGATTAGTTAATCAGGGTCATTAATTTGAACTTCATGTAACTATTACTAGTAAGTTTTTCTTATTGATATAAGTAAAAACTTATGTTTTGATGAGATTTGTGCAGGAGATGAACTGAACAGAGTTAAAGCTAGGATGCAATCTCAAGGCGATAGCTAATTCCAGACAGCGATCCCATCATGATGAGAGGGGGAGTCTGACGAGGTTAGAGCCAAAGAGAAGATCCTGGTATATGCTAAGAAAGAAAAAAAAACTGATAAAGACTGAAGATGCGAAGACTCGACACTTAAGACTCATCAACATCTGAGGGGGAGTCTGTTGGTGCATTCATCTGTCGACTTCGTCTTGTATCGAGTCTAGGATTAGAATTGTTAGATTAGATCTTGTTATACGAGAGTTTATGAGGTTTTAGAGTATGTTTAATGTAATTTAGCTTGAAAGTGGTGATTTACCTTGAAAATGTCACTTGACAGTTTCAAGCAAAATCAAGGTTTCCCTTGAAAGTGTCATGTGTCATTTCAAGCTAAATCAACACCACTATAAATAGCCTTCAAGCTAAATCATTTGTAACGTTTCTGAAATTCCACACCGAGGTGCTGCCGGTGTGAGGACTGATTGTAAACGATAGTATATCAATATAATCAGTGTTAAAGTGATACGCAAGCTGTTTCGCAATCGGTTTCTTAGTTTCCGCCTCTGAAACTGATAAATCTCTTCTGAACGACTCGTTCGGGTCGCAAAACGATCCTACATTTTAGATACCGGAAAGCTATTTCCGGAGTTTTGATTCCTATTGTAAAAGTAGAACTCCTTAGGATGATTTTATGTATCACTTGACCTACCTATCTTAGGACTTTTAAATTTTATTTTTCTGCGTTGTTTTTAAATTTCTAGGACCTATGTAATATGTTAGTTTTAAATGAAAGATGGTTTAAATTAAATTGGTGTTTGGATGATGATGTAATGGGTAAAACACACTCGGGATGGTGAAGGATACCAAGGGAAGCTTGAACCAACACCCCATGCACAAAAACAGGGCCACCGGACAATTTTTCTTCATTACAGAAAGTTCAGCATGGGGTCGTGCTCCTCCAACACGTCCCGTGCTCAACCATCTGCAGAAAAATGCCCAGTTCAGGTACCTGGACACTAGGCGTGCTCACCGAACATGCCCCCATGTCCAGCCTTCTGTTACTTTATTTTATTTTCTGTTACTGGCGATCTGAACACAGGGCCGTGCCAGGACACCACGGGGCCGTGTCCAGACGCCCAGTAACATAAAATTTTGCTTTTTCACATCTTTTTACACATTCAATCAACCTAAAAACTTAGTTTTGGGACACGTTGAGGACAATGTGTAATTTAAGTGTGGGGGGATGCTAAAACCTTGAATTTTGCAAGTCCTAACTACAAGCCTTACACAAAACTCTATTGGAACCGCTAAACACCCCAATTTTTTTCAAAAACTTTTCGTTTTTTTTTTTACTTGTCTTGGTTTAAAATGGGAATTACAAGTTCTAAAAAGGTTATATTTTTACAAATTTACAACCGATAGCGTCGTGATAAAAAAAACTAACATAACGAAATTATGAAACAGCATGACAAATCTAGTTAAAATTTGATTATATATACTTGATCACATAAAATCCATTCCCACAAAAAAGTGAGTTTTGAACCTTTATTGAGCATACAAATACACATCTTTAAACTAAATGCTCATTTTTCGTTTCTTGTGTGAATAGCCGTTTGGTTTCTTACGACTCTATAACTTGCCACGACGATACATTCCCAGTCCTTACCAACTTAAACCCAAGTAAGTAAATGATGGAGGCATTAGGACTAACCCTTTTTATTTCAACACCGTTATTATTCTTTTTTTTTTACCACCTACCCAAAATCCCCCTAGATAACCCCTTTGAGCATAAACTTTTTTCATTTCTTAACCCAAAACAAACACCCTTTTACCCACCAAAACCCTTTTTTCATTTTAAACTCTTTATTTTAGTAATAAAGCTCGGTTTTTCTTATGACTTTCTTATCAAAAAAAATATTGATGATGAAGCCAAAAGAAATAAACAAACAAGGTTATCAAAAAGAACTTTGTTTAACGAAATGCTTCATTAGAATAAAAAGTCATAAAAATAAATGTCTTACGAAAACCGAAGCTTTTTACGCCTATCGCCCTTTTCTACTAACCACTAGCCAACCCACCTACCTTTAACCCAAGCCTAACCCTTCCCTCAAAAGTCCTCTTGATATTTACAAAGGTATATAGTTAAAAAGAAGGAGGATTGATTGCTTGGCAAGCTTATGGTAGAAGTAAGTTCCACGCCGCTCTCGAGTGTTTCACAAAAATACATTTTCGGCCGAGTGTTGAGTGATCCCCCGTGAGGTATGTGAACTTGTATATAAATGGAATTTTAAAAACGCATGTTATGCCCTAATAAGCAATTTATCTTATGTAATGTTTTAAATAAATCATGACGAATAGGATTGTAAATAATTAAAAATAAAACTTAATAAAGAATCTTGGAAATCCCGACACTCTATGACAAGCCCAAAAACCATCTCTTCTACCCATTCCATTTGGGAGTGTAAGCCACATTGAAAAGAGTTTTGCTTGAGGACAAGCAAAGATTCAAGTGTGGGGGTATTTGATGTGCGCAAAATACAACATATAAATTACATCTAATGTGGCATAAAACGAACCCTTTTTTAGTACTAATGTTGGAAAAGTGTGTTCTTGTCTTCCTTTTGTATTTTCAGGATTAAATGAGCTCAAATGAACAAAAGAAGCAAAAAGGTAGCTAAATCTAACATAAATACAAGAAAAGGAGTAAACGTGGTATGCCCGACCCCTCGACAGCATCCTCCCAAGCAAAAATAAGAGAATAGAAGGCTGAACACGCCCTATGCTCAATGAGCATGGGGGCGTGCCCAAGTGTCTAGAGAAAAACAAAGTTGTAGAAGCTTCTATCACCCACCACGGGGGCGTGTCCAGCGGACACGGGGCTGTGTTCAACTCTAAGATTCGCAGAATCTAGGAAAATCTTGATAGTACAGATACGCTTCTGCACACGGGGTCGTGCCCAGCGGACACGGGGGTGTGGTCAACTAATGCTGACAAACTGCATTTAATGAAGAAAGAGAAGACAGGTGGACACGGGGCCGTGCCCAATGGACACGGGGCTGTGTCTGGGCTTCTGTGCAGGCTATAAATAGGGGTGCTTGGCTCATTTGCAAATCATCCCTTGACAAACCACCTCGCTCCCACTTCACCCACACTCCACCACCACCACACACCATCATCCACCACCATCATCCATCATAGAGTGTGTGTAGTAGTCTCGGGATCCAAGATTGATAGTAAGAGTTTTTGACAATCAAAGGCCATGTTTGCCTAAGTCTCTTACATCACTTGGTGAAGACAAGCATTTAGTGTAATACTTTTTATTTTTAATTTTTTCGCACTTTTTATTTGGTTATGTATTAATGACTTTAATAACTAGTTTCTTATGTTGAAGGTGAGTCTTCCTTATCGTTTGTCCGTGGTGTCTTGCCATTATTTTACTGTCTATATAAAATAAAAGATTTTCACCATTCATATATCCACGGTCTACATGGAGATATGTTGGCTACCTGGTCGGGGGTTAAGGGAACGGTTTGGTAAGAGTATTGCCTTGTTCAGTGTATAGATCCTGCAAGGACCTGGGTCAAATTTAGTAGGATCTCCTTTAATGCCCACCGGTATTGGATGGCGGGGGTCCGAACTCCTTGATCCCCTCATATGTAAATTAATATATTAACTAGGCTACTTAGGACTGTATCCCTACTGACTCAGACTACTTAGCCGAGGGTAACGTCACCTTAAAAAGAGGGGCCTACCACATTATGCATTAATAACTTAATTAATTATCTTTCAATAATCCAACCCTTTAGGATTGTAACCTTGTTGACTCAAACTACTGGGTTGATGGTAACGTCACCTTCAAAAGAGGGGCCTACTACAATAACTTAGATAATCTCTTAAAAAGTGCAAAAGTGCGGAAATAATCAAAGGTTACACTAAAGGCGAGTCGGATCCAAGTGATTCATCTTGTCTATTTGTTTTTTTTTATTTTCTGCATATTTAGTTTTTATTTTCTAGTTTAAAACCTTTTTCTAAACTTTTGATTTGATTAGACGTTGAGGATAAACCGGTATTAAAAGCTCTTGTGTCCTTGGACGACCTCGATATCTTACCAACACTATACTACGCTCACGATGGGTGCACTTGCCCATATGCGTGTTTGGTGTTTGTAAATATCGTGTTTTATAAATTTAAAACTTGACTAATGTGTAAAAAAGGCTAAAAATATACTTAAAAATATATCACACCGCACGCACATCAAGTTTTTGGTGACGTTACCGGGGACACAAGAATTTTAAAAAAGCTTAAAATAGATGGCCTAATCATTTTTTCTTATTTTTCTATTTTTTAGGATTTTTTTTAATTTTTCAGCTTCTGCAGAGCTCAGCACGGGTCGTGCCCGCTGAATACGCCCCGTGCCCAATCTTTGGTACTGGCAATCCTGTTTTAAGTCAGACAGTAGCTGAACACGGGGCCGTGCCCACTCAACACGCCCCATGCCCAAGTATCAGTTACTGAAAACAGAACCGTAAGATCCCGACGGTTGGTAATTTCTGACACAAACATAAGTGATACTGATATTTTTTACTTTCGGCACTCTTATGGTACGCGGTGTCAAATATGCGGTGGCCCTCATAAAGATTTAGAATGTTATTTTCTAAATTACAAGCCCCATTATATAGACCCATTGTTTTCCTGTAGCATTAAGAGGGGCGAAAGTAAAAATAATCCCTATCTCTCCCTCGAATGCTCTCAATCAACCCTTCTAGGAGAAATGCTTCTCGGTGAGTTATTTCAAATGGAAGATCTAATTCTTAATTGGGTGAAAGAACTTGAAATAGATATCATTAATTCGCCTCAAGACGAAGCCCAAGAAGAATTATTGAGATCGCATTCGGATGAAAACAACTTCGTTGTTCCCGATATCACCTCTAACTCTAGCGAAGACTTGAGCGATAGTCGTCCCTGTGTCGATTGTGCCGTGAAGGACTCCCCATCGACTTCGTTCGGTGCATACATAGACCTGAGCGATTCGGCATACACCTTCTTTAACGAGAGCCCGGGAAAGGGTTGGACTTTTCCACCTACATTTAGCATAGGAACCACCCTCACCGACAACCTCTTGCGTTCTCATCTTAATCTAGAACAATTAAGGTATCTCAGGCACTTTGGGGTTGTTCCATCCAGTAAGGAACCACCCGATCCGGATAAATTCCTTAGAAATAGACGAAACTTCATAAACAGCCTCTAGACACGGGGCCGTGTCCAGGTCAACACGCCCCCATGTCCACCAAAATGTGTCAGGATTTGCCAGCACACGGGGCTGTGTCCAACCGACACGGGGCCGTGTGCAGCTTGCTGTCGTTTTCTATAAATGCAGCAAGATTCCTGCACATTTGGGCCACTCCAAAGACAAAGATATGGTGAATCTTCACACATACTATCCTAGGTATATTCTAAAGAAGGTTCACAACAACCATCTTGTCTTTTCCACTTTATACATTACCTTCTTCTTCAATTTTTTCCTTAATACCTCCATTAGAGCTTGAAATCTCCATGATTCCAAGCTTTATTGAGATTTTTGTTAGATTTTTATTCAAGGAATTTTGTTAAAAATAAGTTCTACAACAATGTTTTAAGTTGTTTCTACTTAAAAATGCTTTAAAAATCACAAAAATAATTTAAAACTCCAAGACTCCTTGTTCCAAAGATCTGTAGACATCTGAACACGGGGTCGTGCTCAATGAGAACGGAGCCGTGTCCGAGGTACTGTTTCGATAAAATTGAACTCTTTTCGGTCTGTTTTCTCAGAATGGCGAGCAGAGACAGCGGAACATCTTCATCGCACTCCAGGAACAACCGACAAGGGAGAAGGTCATCAACGGTTGAAGATTCTCTTGTAAACTACGTTTACGCTTTAAAAGAAGCTGTTGATGAAATGACGGGAGTGGAAGAAGCATTGGTCGACTGTATCAGTCATTTGACGGTGGGACTAGAGGGATGTCTTCGAGAGGTCAAGCTTTTGCACCAAAGGTTGAACATTCTCGCTTCTCCTCCTTTGGTACCAATTATCACCCAAAGGGCATGGAATGTGGTACCGGAAATCATCATACCGGCCGAATGGTACACCATACACCAGAGCCCCCTCGAGACATACTACAAGGGGTTCCGGTTGGTGTCGCTCCCCCTCCACAAGATGTTGAGGAAATAAGCTCGCCTTCTTCCTCCCAAGGGAGATAGAAGAATGGCTTTAACAACATCTAGGGAATACCCCTCGGTCCAGAGTTCTACGAAACTTTTAGATACCGAAAAGCTATTTCCGGAGTTTTGATTCCTATTGTAAAACTAGAACTCCTTAGGATGATTTTATGTATCACTTGACCTACCTATCTTAGGACTTTTAAATTTTATTTTTCGGCGTTGTTTTTAAATTTCTAGGACCTATGTAATATGTTAGTTTTAAATGAATGATGGTTTAAATTAAATTGGTGTTTGGATGATGATGTAATGGGTAAACTGCACTCGGGATGATGAAGGATACCAAGGGAAGTTTCACCTTCAACATAAGAAACTAGTTATTAAAGTCATTAATACATAACCAAATAAAAAGTGCGAAAAGATTAAAAATAAAATGTATTACACTAAATGTTTGTCTTCACCAAGTGATGTAAGAGACTTAGGCAAACATGGCCTTTGATTGTCAAGAACTCTTACTATCAATCTTGGATCCCGGGACTACTACACACACTCTATGATGGATGATGGATGATGGATGATGGTGGTGGATGATGGTGTTGTGGTGGTGGTGGTGGAGTGTCGCTGAAGTGGGAGAGAGGTGGTTTGTCAAGGGATGGTTTGCAAATGAGCCAAGCACCCCTATTTATAGCCTGCACAGAAGCCCGGACACGGCCCCGTGTCCATTGGGCACGGCCCCATGTCCACCCGTCTTCTCTTTCTTCATTTAATGCAGTTTGTCTGCATTAGTTGACCACGCCCCCGTGTCCGCTGGGCACGGCCCCGTGTGCAGAAGCGTATCTGTACTATCAAGATTTGCTTGGATTCTGCGAATCTTTGCGTTGACCACGGCCCCGTGTCCGGTGGACAAGCCCACGTGTTTGGTGATAGAAGCTTCTACAACTTTGTATTTTCTGTAGACACTTGGGCACGCCCCCGTTCTCATTGAGCACGGGGCGTGTTCAGCCTTCTGTTCTCTTGTGTTTGCTTGGGAGGATGTTGTCGAGGGGTCGGGCATGCCACGTTTATTACTTTTCTTGTATTTATGTTAGATTTAGCTGCCTTTTTGTTTCTTTTGTTAATTTGAGCTCATTTAATCCTGAAAATACAAAAGGAAGACAAAAACACACTTTTTCCAACATTAGTACTAAAAAAGGGTTAGTTTTATGTCACATTTGATGTAATTTATATGTTGCATTTTGCGCACATCAAATACCCCAACACTTGAATCTTTGCTTGTCCTCAAGCAAAACTCTTTATAATGTGGCTTACAATCCCAAATGGAATGGGTAGAAGAGAAGGTTTTTTTGGGCTTGTCATAGAGTGTCGGGATTTCCAAGATTCTTTATTAAGTTTTATTTTTAATTATTTACAATCCTATTCGTCATGATTGATTTAAAACATTACATAAGATAAATTACTTATTAGGGCATAACATGCCTTTTTAAAATTCCATTTATATACAAGTTCACATACCTCACGGGGGATCACTCAACACTTGGCCAAAAATGTATTTTTGTGAAACACTCGAGAGCGGCATGGAACTTACTTCTACCATAAGCTTGCCAAGCAATCAATCCTCCTCCTTTTTAACTATATACCTTTGTAAATATCAAGAGGACTTTTGGGGGAAGGGTTAAGCTTGGGTTAAAGGTAGGTGGTTTGGTTAGTGGTTAGTAGAAAAGGGCGAAAGGCGTAAAAACGCCGGTTTTCATAAGTCTTTATTTTTATGACTTTTTATTCTAATGAAGCAATTTTTCAAACAAAGTTCTTTTTTGATAACCTTGTTTGTTTATTTCTTTTGGCTTCATTATCATCATTTTTTTTTATAAAGAGGTCATAAGATAAACCGAGCTTTGTTACTAAAATAAAGGGTTTAAAATGAAAAAGGGTTTTGGTGGGTAAAAGGGTGCTTGTTTTGGGTTAAGAAATGAAAAGGTTTCAGCTCAAAGGGGTTAACTAGGGGGATTTTGGGTAGGTGGTAAAAAAAGAAAAATAATGGTGTTGAAATAAAAAGGGTTAGTCCTAATGCCTCCATCATTTACTTACTTGGGTTTAAGTTGGTAAGGACCGAGAATGTATCGTTGTGGCAAGTTCTAGAGTCGTAAGAAACCAAACGGCTATTCACACAAGAAACGCCGAATGAGCATTTAGTTTAAGGATGTATATTTGTATGCCCAATAAAGGCTCAAAACTCATTTTTTGTGGGAATGGGTTTTTATGTGATCAAGTATATATAATCAAATTTTAACTAGATTTATCATGCCGTTTCATAATTTCCTTATGTTAGTTCTTTTTATCACGACGCTATCGGTTGTAAATTTGTAAAAATATAACCTTTTTTGAACTTGTTATTACCAATTTAAACCAAGACAAGTAAAAAAATGAAAAGTTTTTGAAAAAATTTGGGGTGTTTAGCAGTTCCAATAGAGTTTTGTGTAAGGCTTGTAGTTAGAACTTGCAAAATTCAAGGTTTTAGCATCCCCCCCCCCCACACTTAAATTACACATTGTCCTCAATGTGTCCCAAAAATAAGTTTTTAGGTTGATTGAATGTGTAAAAAGATGTGAAAAAGCAAAAATTTATGTTACTAGGCGTTTGGACACGGCCCCGTGGTGTCCGGGCACGGCCCCGTGTTCAGATCGCCAGTAACAGAAAATAAAACAAAGTAACTGAAGGCTGGACACGGTGGCGTGTTCAGTGAGCACGCCCCGTGTCCAGGTACCTGAACTGGGCATTTTTCTATAGATGGTTGGGCACGGGGCGTGTTGGATGAGCACGGCCCCGTGCTGAATTTGCTGTAATGAAGAAAAATTATCGGGTGGCCCTGTTTTTATACATGGGGTGTGGGATCAAGTTTTCCCTTGGTATCCTTCACCATCCCGAGTGTGTTTTATTCCTGAAAACTAAAACTAAACTAGAAAACAGTAAAGGTTAATCTAAACTAAAGCTGAGGATAGTTCCGCGGAATGCCTCCGTGGTGCGCCACGTTTATAAGGGTCTTTGGCTAGACCCAAAGCCAGTCATATGTTACTCAAGCGGGATGGGTTGCATCCCATTTTGCACCGTCGGAGAGCATCATCCAAACTTGAGTCTATGACTTTCATGTAGTTGACCGGGTCATCATCTTCAATTCTTTTCCCGACCCCAAACTTCATTTCCTTGTCCCCAACCCTCAATGTTAGTGTTCCCCCATTCAAGTCTACCACTGCGTGAGCCGTAGCTAGGAATGGCCTCCCTAAGATGAGTGGTACTTCAGTGTCTTCTTCCATATCTAGTATGACAAAGTCGGCTGGGAAGACAAACTCTCCGACTTTAACTAATAGATTTTCAGCGACACATTGTGGGTACTTGACGGACCTATCGGTGAGTTGGATGCTCATTTTCGTAGGGCTTGCTTTCTTTTCCTAATCCGAGTTGGTCAAACATTGATGCGGGCATGAGGTTGATGCTAGCCCCAAGATCGGCTAGTGCATTGCGTATGGGTGAATCCCCGATGGAACAAGGAATGGTGAAGCTTCCGGGATCGATCTTCTTTTGTGGGAGCTTGTTGAGTAATAAGGCGGAGCATTCTTCACTCAAATTAACTAATTACAATGATTCAATTTTCCTTTTGTGAGTGAGAAAGTCCCTCATGAATTTTGAATATTTAGGCATTTGGGTTAGGACTTCTACAAAGGGAATATTGACGTGCAATTGTTTTAGTGAGTTTATGAATTTAGTGAATTGCTCCTCGGTCTTTTGGCGGAGTAACCGACCGGGATAGGGTACCGGAGGATTCTTCGGTGGCTCTTGAGTTGGCGCAGGCGTTGTCTCTTTTTGGGGTGTAGATGAAGATGTGGCCTGGCTTGGTGGACTCCTTTCAGTTGTGGGAAGCTGAGCTTCCTCGGGACCGACAGTACGATTTCTCAGTGTGATGAGATGTACTTGTGCCTTCGGGTTTGTTTCGGTATTGCTAGGTAACGCGCCTTGTGGTCTCTCGGAGAAATTTTGAGCTAGTTGGTTTAATTGTTTTTCAATGTTTTGAATACTAGCTTGTTGGTTTCTAAAATTTGATTCCAATTGCTGAAATCATTCCGATTTTTTCTTATCGGAGTCAGAGATGAGGCGTGAGACAGTGTCTTCAAGCCTTTCTTGTCCCCCTAGTTATTGAGAAAAATTTTGTGACTCATTACGTGGTTGTTGAAAGTTTGTTCTTTGACTCTGGTTTTGTTGGTTACTACTATTGTCAGGTTCTCTCCAACCAAGGTTAGGGTGGTTACGCCATCCTTGGTTGTAGGTACCTGTCGGAGGAGCTGACGGCCTAGGTCTATTATCAATGTAGTTTACCGATTCCGTTTGATTATCCATTTCTTTCATACAACTCCAATTTTCATGAGGCCCACCACACCCTTCACAAGCCATAAACAAGGCCGTTTTTGCCATTTCTAGTTTTTTTATTTTTGAAGAAAGGGCCTCGATTTGGGCTTGTAAAGAAGTGCTTTCATCAACCTTATGGGCGACCGGGGCAATAGATTTATTGCCTCGGGGAGTGTGCCATTGAAAATAGTTTTGATCAATTTCCTCAATTTGATTATAAATTTCATTTGGGCGTCGATTACCTAAAAGTCCCCCGGAGCTAGAGTCAAGTGTTTGTCTTGTGTGTGGCAACAACCCATTATAGAAAGTGGATACTTGTTGCCATACCGCAAGACCATGATGAGGACACTTTCGTAGTAGCTCCTTGAACCTTTCCCAAGTTTCATACAAGGATTCCCCATCCTCTTGTGAGTATGTATTAATTTCAGTCATTAATTTAGCTGTTGTAGCAGGAGGGAAATACTTATATAGAAACTTTTGGGCTAGTTCTTCCCAGGTGTTTACCGAACCAACTGGGAGGGTATTGAGCCAAGCCTTAGCTCGGTCATTTAGTGAAAATGTAAACATTCGCAGGTGGATGGCGTCATTTGATGCTCCATTGATCCGAAAAGTATCACATATCTCCAAAAAGTTGGTAATATGTAAATGGGGATCTTCATCCGCAAGCCCGTGGAAGGTTGCGGAATTTTGAAGCATTTGAATCAAATGCGGCCGAAGCTCGAAGTTGTTGGCATCGACATTCGGTGCATTGATAGCAGTGCCAAGATTACCTACGGTGGGCCGTAGGTAATCCATAAGGGTACGTTGGTCCGCCATCGGAAGTAGGTCCCCCGAAACTTTCTCTTGGTTTTTAGTTTACGTCTTTTTCTTAGAAAGCGTTCGGGTTCGTCTAGAGGTTCTTTTATGTCTCTACTGGAACTGGAGCTCATGCACTACGTAGAAAGTTCAGGTGTGGCGCCTGGGTTCCAAGTCCTGCAATAAAAACAAAAAGAAAGTTGGTCAGAAGTTTCACCACGGCCCCGTGCTCAGATGAACACGGCCCCGTGCTCAGAGTTACAGTGATTGTTTTCCGGATCCCCGTTACTGAAAGGCTCGACACGACCCAGTGTTGCACCGACACGGCCCCGTGCTCAACTCTCTGTAACTCATAAAATAAAAAACTGCCAGTAACAATGATGGGCACGGCCCGTGTCCGACCAGGCACGGCCCGTGTCCGACCAGGCACGGCCCGTGTCCGACCAGGCACGGCCCGTGCTCAACTCTGCAGAAGCTGAAAAATTAAGAAAAATGCTAAAAAATAGAAAAATAAAAAAAATGATTAGGCCGTTGATTCTAAGCTTTCTTGAAATTCTTGTGTCCCCGGCAACGGGGCCAAAAACTTGATGTGCGTTAGGTGTGATAGGTTTTTATGTATATTTTTAGCCCTTTTTAACACTTTGGTCAAGTTTTAAATTTATAAAACACGATATTCTTCTAACACTAAACACACATATGGGCAAGTGCACCCATCGTGAGCGTAGTATAGCGTTGGTAAGATAACAAGGTCGTCCAAGGACACAAGAGCTTTTAATACCGGTTTATCCTCAACGTCTAATCAAAACAAAAGTTTAGGAAAAGGTTTTAAACTAGAAAATGAAAACCAAAATGCTGCAAAATAAAAATAAATAAAAATAAAAACAGATAGACAAGATGAATCACTTGGATCCGACTCGCCTTTAGTGTAACCTTTGATTATTTCCGTACTTTTGCACTTTTGCACTCTTTTGAAGGTGACGTTACCCTCAACCCAGTAGTTTGAGTCAGCAATGATATAATCCTAAAGGTTTGGGTTATTGAAAGATAATTAATTAAGTTATTAATGCATAATGTGGTAGGCCCCTCTTTTGAAGGTGACGTTACCCTCGGCTAAGTAGTCTGAGTCAGCAGGGATACAGTCCTAAGTAGCCGGGTTAATATATTAATAGTAGTTTACATATGAGGGGATCAAGAAATTCGGACCCCCGCCATCTAATACTAGTGGGTATTGAAGGAGATCCTACTAAGCTTGACCCAGGTCCTTGCAGGATCTATACACTGAACAAGGCAAGACGCTTACCAAACCATTTCCTTAACCCCCGACCAGGTAGCCAACATATCTCCATATAGACCGTGGAGATATGAATGGTGTAAATCTTTTATTTTATATTGACAGTAAAATAACGCAAAGACACCACGGACAAATGATAAGGAAGTTTCACCTTCAACATAAGAAACTACTTATTAAAGTCATTAATACATAACCAAATAAAAAGTGCGAAAAGATTAAAAATAAAAAGTATTACACTAAATGCTTGTCTTCACCAAGTGATGTAAGAGACTTAGGCAAACATGGCCTTTGATTGTCAAGAACTCTTACTATCAATCTTGGATCCCGAGACTACTACACACACTCTATGATGGATGATGGATGATGGTGGTGGATGATCGTGTTGTGGTGGTGGTGGAGTGTCGGTGAAGTGGGAGAGAGGTGGTTTGCCAAGGGATTGTTTACAAATGAGCTAAGCACCCCTATTTATAGCCTGCACAGAAGCCCGGACACGGCCCCGTGTCCATTGGGCACGGCCCCGTGTCTACCCGTCTTCTCTTTCTTCATTTAATGCAGTTTGTCTGCATTAGTTGACCACGCCCCCGTGTCCGTCGGGCACGGCCCCGTGTGCAGAAGCGTATCTGTACTATTAAGATTTGCTTGGATTCTGCGAATCTTTGCGTTGACCACGGCCCTGTGTCCGGTGGACAAGCCCACGTGTTGGGTGATAGAAGCTTCTACAACTTTGTCTTTTCTGAAGACACTTGGGCACGCCCCCGTGCTCATTGAGCACGGGGCGTGTTCAGCCTTCTGTTCTCTTATTTTTGCTTGGGAGGATGCTGTCGAGGGGTCGGGCATGCCACGTTTATTCTTTTTCTTGTATTTATGTTAGATTTAGCTGCCTTTTTGCTTCTTTTGTTCATTTGAGCTCATTTAATCCTGAAAATACAAAAGGAAGACAAAAACACAGTTTTTCCAACATTAGTACTAAAAAAGTGTTAGTTTTATGCCACATTTGATGTAATTTATATGTTGCATTTTGCGCACATCAGAACCAAGTCTCCCGGAACAAGATTGAGCTTTTTCATCTTGGCATTATATTAGCTTTCAAGCTGCTTTTTGTATTTAGCCTCCTTGACTGCTGCTATTTCCCTTCTTTCTTCAAGAAAGTTCAGGTTCATTCAGAGGTCTTGCTCATTTTCGGCTTCTCTGAGCTTCATTCTGGCAGTTGGGGACCCTATCTCAGCTGGAAGTGGTCCTATATGCCCATAGGACGAATGGCAATTCCTCCAGCCATCCTTTTTGCTTCCTCCCGAGTCTCCCCTTCATTCCCTTGATAACGCTTTGATTTGCTCTTTCTACTAACCCATTGCTCTAGGCGTGGGTGACGGAGGTAAACACTTGGCATATGTGCATTTGCTCGCACCACGACCTGAAGAGTTTTCCAGCAAATTGAACACCATTGTTGCTTACCAGTTCCTTTGGGACCCCGTATCTGTAGATGATGTTGTCTAGTACGAACCGTCTCATTTGTTCCCCGGTTATCTTCGCCAAGGGCCTTACCTCTATCCACTTGGTAAAATAATCGATAGCAACCACCACATACTTAACCCCTCCTGGGCCTTCTGGGAATGGCTCAATTATGTCAATGGCCCACTTCTGGAAGGGCCAAGACGTTGACACAGGTATCATTGGGTTCTTATGGCGGTGCATCATGGGTGCATGGACCTGGAAGTTGTCACTTCTCTTGATCTCTTCCGATGCTGTCTCATACATTCTTGGCCAATAAAACCCCGCATTCATCGCTTTTTCCACTACTGTCCTTGGCCCAGAATGCATGCCACAAATAGCCTCATGTATTTCTCTAATCACATACTTAGCTTCTTCACTATCGACGCACTTCAAGGATGGGCCCAGGTATGACCTTCGGTAAAGTTCCCCGTCGATCAACTCGTATTGCTGAGCTTTGACTCTCACCTTCCTGGATGCCCAGTCTCCCTCAGGTAGCATTCCATCTTTGAGGAATCTTACAATCGGTGTCATCCACGTCTCCTGTGCATTTTCAATTGCAGCTACCTCTTCTATGCTAAAGGAGGGGGAGGTTAGGACCTCCACTTTGACTTCTCTTGCCAGGTGGTCAAATGCCATGGAAGCCAGCTTGCTAAGGGCATCAGATTTCCTGTTTCTCCCACGGGGGATGTACTCTAGCTTGAAGGTCTTGAAAGCCTTGGATGTTTCCTTTACTTTGGCCACATACTGAGCCATTACATTGTCCTTGGCCTCGTACTCCCCTTGGTACTGCTTGACTACTAGCTGTGAGTCAGTATTGGCCTCCACATTCCTTGCTTTCATCTTCTTAGCCAATCTTAGCCCTGCCAGAAGTGCGTCATATTCTTCTGTGTTGTTGGTATTTTTAAAGTCCAGTCTGAAGGCATAGGTTAGATCAACTCCTTCAGGGCTGATCAGTGCGATTCCAGCTCCACTTCCTTCTTCGCTGGAGGCCCCGTCTGTGAATAGTTTCCATATTGCCTCATCCTCCTTATCTTTTTCCTCTTTCTCCAGGGCCTCCCACCTCAGGAGCTCTTTTTCTTCGTCCTCCGGGACCTCTGCCAAGAAGTCAGCCAGTATTTGTCCCTTCATGGTAGTTCTGGCTTTGTATTCCAAGGAGTGTTCTCCTAACTCAACTGCCCATTTGGCCAATCGGCCTGATAGCTCCGGTCTCCTGAGTACTTTTTGAAGTGGCTGATCCGTCATTAAGGTGACTTTATGTGCTTGTAAATACCTTCTGAGTCTTCGGGATGCGAATACAAGGGACAAAGTTAGCTTCTCCAAAGGCATGTAGCGTTCCTCAGGGCCTTTAAGTGTCCTGCTGATGAAGTATATGGGGATCTGCTTTCCCTCGTTTTCCACCATCATGACCGCACTTATGGTTGTTTTTTAGGCGGACAAGTATAAGAGCAAGTCTTCCCCAGGAACTGGAGTAGCTAAGGTTGGGAGATTGCAGATGTAGTCTTTCATTTCTTGGAAAGTTGTCTCAGCTTCTGGGGTCCATCTGAACTTGCCTGTCTGGAGACAGTCCTTCAGTACCTTCATGAAGGGGAAGGTCCTGTCGACTACCTTTGAGAGAAAACGGTTCAAGGCAATTAATCTCTCATTCAGTTGTTGAATGTCCTTTAGGGACCGGGGGGATCGCATTTCAGCTACAGCTTGGGTTTTCTCCGGATTAGCTTTGATCCCCCCCCCCTTTGTGACCACCACTCCTAGGAACTTCCCTTCCTCTACCCCGAAGCAACACTTCCCAGGGTTCAACTTCATGTTTACATCTTGCATGGCCCGGATGGTCTCAGCTATATCGTCTATCATGACCATCTCTGTTAAGCTTTTTATGACAATGTCGTCGACGTACACCTCCAGGTTTCATCCCCGCTGCTCTCTGAAAAGGGTGTTCATGAACCTTTGGTAGGTGGCCCCGGCATTTTTTAGTCCGAAGGGAATCTTGGTGTAGCAAAAGGTTCCTTCGTCTGTAATAAAAGCGGTCTTTTCCTCGTCTTCCATTGACATTTGTATTTGGTGGTATCCTTTGTAAGCGTCCAGAAAGCACTTTAGGGGGTACTGAGATAAGGAGTCTACTTGAACATCTATCTCCGGGAGGGGATAGCAGTCCTTGGGGCATGCCTTATTCAGGTCTTGAAAATCAATGCACATCCTCCACCCCCCCCCCCCCCATCCTTTTTCCTGACCATGACTGGGTTAGCAACCCACGAAGGATACTTTACCTCTCTCACTATCCCTGCTCTGAGCAATTTCCTGGTTTCTTCACAGGCTGCTCTTCTTTTGCTGGGGCCCATGCTTCGTTTCTTTTCCTTTACCGGTCTTGCCCAGGTGTATGTGTTAAGTCGATGCTCAGCCAGACTTCTTGGGATTCCCGTCGTGTCTCCGTGTTGGAACGCAAAAACGTCCACGTTTAGGAGAAGCAGTTCTTTGAGGGCACTTTTACATTTGTCGCTCAGGTGGCTTCCTACCTTAACTGTTTGCTCCGGGAACCTGTCACAAAGGACCCATTCCTCTACTCCATCTTTCTGAGGTTTCTCAGACACTTCGCCCTCAGAAACAGAAGACACTACCTCATACGAAGATTTTACCCAGGCTAAGCCCTTTGTAGTTTGGAACACTAAAGCTCCATGTGGGGTTGAGGCTTGTGCCTGCAAGTCACCGATCCCAGGTCTTCCTAGGATTGCATTGTATTTTGAGGGTGCCCGGACCATTGTAAAGTGAGGGTTATGGTCCGGGTACGATCCCCTACCCCAACAGTGAATGGGAGCTTGATTTTTCCCAGGGGGTGTGACACGCTATTGTTGAAACCAACAAGGGGGGTCGAGTCTTCCTCCAGCCTATCTCTTACATCCCTATCAAACCTTAGGAAACAATGTTCATATATTACTTCTACTCCACTTCCCCCATCTACGTGTATCCTGGCTACCTTGTGCCCGGGTATAATGGCTGAAATGTTGAGGGGGAGCCTCTGCACCTCGTTTTCCTCCAGGTATGGCATCAATATGGGAGCTCTCGTGCAGTCTGGGGGCCCAGGACCCTAGCTTTTGCACTCCTAGTAGTGTCAAGCTCATTCCTTCGCCTGATCATGTCTACATCTGCCCTTCCAGGCTCCCTGACATCCTTTCCCTTGCGATCCCCTCCCCCTTCTTTGATTTCTCTAACCAAATGAGCCAATTTACCCGTCTTTACCGCGGCCTCTATTTCCCTTCTTAGGTACATGCAATCATCGGCCTTATGACCGAAGCCCCGGTGGAAGTCACAGTATTCGTTCAGATGTGCCTTTGGTCCCGGGTTTATGGGTGGTGGCCTTGGAAAAGAGTTCTTCACCCTCTCAGTAGCCAATATTTCACTTGGGGTTTTGGTGAGAGGGGTGAAGCTATCAGAATAAAGGGGTAGCCTCTACCCCGGGGTCTATACTGGGAGTATGTGGTTCTTGCCCTGTCATGTAGCATCTTATCAAAAGTTGGTTTTCGTGAGTAGGGCGTACCTTTTTCCGGGGGTTTTAGAGTAGGATTGCTTCCCAGGTTCGGGGTGTCCATCTCCTTGGCTTTGCTGACCGTGTCCTTGCCCCTGACAAAGGCCCTAACCCTATCCATGAGATTGTCAAACGAGTGTGGGAACTCCTCCCCTAGCTTTTCACACAGCTGCGCATGCTTCAGTCCGTTGATGAAGCTACGGATCTTCATAACCTCCGGCACATCTTTAATGTTCATGCTTTCTTTGACAAACCTCTCCATGTACTGGTCTATCCGTTCATTGTCTCTTTGCCTTATATGCATGATTTCGTTCGGGTTTTTGACCACTTTCCTTTGCTGGCCAAAATTCCTCAGGAACTTCTCCCTTAACTCTTCGTAGCTGTCAATTCCTCCTGGAGGAAGGCTGTCAAACCAGAGCCTGGCTCACTCTATCAGAGTTTGTACAAACATGTGGCACCAAACCGGCATAGGCCACCGTCCCAGTTGTCCTGCACCCTTGAAAGCATGGAGGTGATCCTCAGGATCTCTTGTCCCGTCATACCTGTCGAAGTTCGGAGGTAGCTTAGTCTTAGGAGGTATGGGTGCTTCAGCGATTCTCTTAGGTGGGGTTTGTTTTTGAAGAGGTAAAAGGTCTGCAGTCTGCGGACCACATCTGCAGGCATCTGTAGGAGAAGAGGTGGACCAAAGGTCTGCAGTCTGCAAGGAGAAGAGGGTTTGTTTTTTTATTCTACAAAAAGATCTTCTCAACACACACAAACACACACTTTACACACACAAACCTCTTGTTCTCTCTCTGCATCACCACCGCCACAACCATCTGCTCACCAAGCACCACCGCCACCACCATCTGCCTCACCAACCTCCTTCCTCCCCCACCAACCTCGTCGCAACCACCAAGAACCACCGCCACCACTTCAGCCGCCGTCAACCACCTCCACTGAAACCCTAATTTCACCATCTTCAAGGGTTTCGATTTGGGGGTTTCTGAAGAGAGAGAGAGAGAGATAGAGATCGAGGGAGGAGAGAGATCCAGAGAGAGAGAGAGTACGAGGGGAGAGAGACGGCGGTGGTTACGATTCCTGTGACAATGGCGGTGATGATGATGATCGATGAAGATGTTGATGAGATGATGATGATGTTCGATGATGATGATGATAACAGATGATGACGGTGATTTTGATGGTGGAGGTGATTGGGGGTGTCGGGTGGAGGAGATGGGTGAACGTGGGGGTGGCGGTGGTGGTGGGGGTGGTGGTGGGGATGTGGGGGTGGAGGTGTGGAAGAAGAGGTGAGAAGATGTAAAGGTCTGTGCCAAGAAGACTTGGGTCAATGTCTGTGCCAAGAAGAGGTCTCGCATACCTTTTTTAATGAAAGGTCTGCGAGAAAACAAACAAGCTGCAGACATGAAACGTCTGCTCGCGTCTGCGCGACGCAGACATAAGTGGCCAGAAGTCCTTCTGGCCAAAAAACAAACACCACCTTAGTGAACTTCGAAATTTCGGCCAGATCCCAAGGGAGGTAAGGTTGATCCAGACCATCGTCACTTTGATTCTCCCTTTCCTTTTCTTTTCCTTTCTTTTTCTTCCCTGTAATGAGGTCTTCTCTTTCCTCCGAGGACATCTGCCTGAGGGCCGTCATGAAGGTTTCGATAGGGTCAGTGCCACCGTTTTTGCTTTGTGGATCTACTCTTTCCTGATTGGATGGTGTGTCAAAGGATAGTCTAGCCCTGTGGCTATCGAGTCTCTCCTGTCTTTCTAGGTCCTCAAGATGTTTTTTCAACTTCTCCCTATGCATGGCAACGAAATCTGGAGTGATGGCCTCCTCCTTCTCCTGGGCTTCTACCTGGTTTTCATTTTCTTCCTCATGAGTGATGTCCTCCACTGTGACCTTATCATGATCGTTTTGCACCATTTGGACGGTTCGTGAACTTGGTGGTGTTGCCATGTTATTTCTTCTCGAATGGGTTATCACAACGTCGATGTTTTGGAGTTAGAATACTAGCTAGACCGAATAGTTCCACGGATGGCGCCAATGTCGAATACCCAAATCCCTGATGACGTTCAAAGGGTCTTCATTGACGTCAGAATATCCCAGCCTTCGTTTACTACAAAAAAATGAAACCGTTAGCCTCGTCACGGATGGCGACCAAGCTCCGGCGTGAGAATAAGTAAACTTGCCGGAGAGTATGAGAAGCTTATCCCGATGAGTGTGATCACCGGAATGTTTCTCTATGGTGTGAATCTAATTAATGTGTGTGCATTTAATGTAGAGGAATTATGGTCGGAATAAATGTGAGAGTATTTAGTGTGATACCTTGGACTTGCCTTTAAGATCATCCTTTACCTTCCTTATATAGCCGGAAGCCCTTATCTCTTCGATGGGATTATACCGAGACAATCCAACGGGTGGGTTCTATCGGACTTTGGGGGACTCATACACGTGTCTGAGTCCCAACGGTAAGATCTTTCCCTCATTTAATGGTGTCGGCTTGATAGTACAGTGCCAACCGGAGATACCATTCTTGTCATGCATTTAATGCTTCCTTTCCCTTGTTAAATATCTCTGTTTCCCGCTCAATTTATGAGAAAGTCCCTTAATGGGCAAGTTTCAGCATTTGGGCTTTTACTTGTTGGGCCCATGCGATAATAGCCCAAGACGGGGAAATGGGGCAACCCATAGGCAAACTAAAAAGGTAACTTTTCCATGACTTTTGAATATACAACCGTAACACAGTTTTTTTATTGTCACGTAGAATGTTCCATCATGATTTTCTTATGTTTATCTATATTTCGAACACTTCGTGAAAAGCGGGAGGTATCCCACTAGTTTTATCAATAAATAGTTACATTGAATATCTTACTAATACAAAAATATGGATAATCTGTGTTAGATAAAAAAAGTAGTGATTTATAGTATTTATGAGAACTTTTGGTTAATTACATGAAACATTTCAAAAACATTCAAATCAACTAAATTTATAAGTAAATAACCAAATTTGCAGATTTCATAAAACTTTTAAAATCAACTATCCCAAAACTTTAACATCAACAAGGAGCCAAAAGATGATAGTGAGATGTAGAGATGGGCAAATCGGGTTTTTTATACCCAGAACCGGTTCCTAACCGTACCCGGTTCTTGACTGAGTTTGAATGGAACCGATTCTTCTAGGAACCGGTTCCGGTTAATACCCGGTTTCAAACCAAAATTACCGGAACTGTTCATAACCGGTCCGGGTATATTGTCACCGGTTCCTCGGAGGAACCAAGGAACCAGTTCCTCCGGGTAACTTCCAGAAAAAGCTGCAAAAGAGCTGCCGGAATCGATTCCTAACGGCCTTATATCCGTTGGAATCGATTTATTGCCATTAAAAATTTAAAATCGGTTTCAAGTATTTATAAGCATATCACCTTCAACCAAAACTTAGTCCCACTCAAATCGGTTTCAACCTTCAAAGTTACACCTCAAATCGGTTATGGCATGCAACGATGAAGTGGTCATGGTTTTGGAAATCAAAAGAAACCCCCAAGTTTGGAAGCACTTTGATCTGTGCCTGATGTCTGATAGCCATGAAATGGCACGTTGCAAAGGTTGTGGGAAGTTCATGAAGGCTACGGCGAACTCGACGCTTAAAAAACACACTGACCGTCATTGTCCGGTGACAAATGTCTACGGCGAAGAAAAGTGAAGGCGGTGAATCATCCGGAACCGGTTCTTCGAAGATTCCTCTAGTCTCTCTTCAATTATGTTAATTTTTTTTTGAACTAAAAATTTCTTTTATTCCCTCTCTGTTGAACTTGAACCCAAGACCTGCTTCTCCCAAGATGTTTAAAGGTTTTGTCTTTTCCAAAGACCACCACCCCAATGGTAATTATGTTAATTAGGAATGAGAAACAAAAACATAATATTTCACATGAGGTAGAGTTATTTGATTTAAATTCTTTTCTTTAACTTTTCTATCCGGTTTGATTGTCGATTGGAACTTGATTTTTTCTAATTTATTGACATTATAATAACATGTTAACTATTTTCATATTTACTTCAAGGTTGGATGCGGCAAAAACCTTAAGCATCATTTGTCCTTTGCCTAGGATTGATGACTCGTGACTCATCATGCTTCTCCTTCCATGACCCAAAACGTGCCTCGGTGTTAACCATGTTATCAGTGGTACGAATCAGGATCGTTCGTGAGTTCCACCCCATGACTCGACCATGAACAGGTTACCGTCCCAATGGCTCGGCACGACTACATTTACTGATTGAGCTCCCCTCTGTTATGGGTCCAATGGCTTGACCTTGACCCCTTTCTTAGGCTAGATTTGTTCAACTTGGCATTGCTTAGTGACCCACCATAAACCTGTAGTTCTTTTGCTCAAACCTTGCCTGCATTATTAACTTACATTGAACCATCAGGTCCCAAGTTTTAGGTCACTGGCTTCTAATAACTTTATAAAATGAACATAAATAAAACATTTATTTATGTACCATTAGCATCTAGATAGGAAATATAAACACAAGCAGGGCCGGCCCGTAGCAGGTGCGGGGTGGGCGACGGCACAAGGCCTAAACCCTCCGAGAGCCCAAATCTTTTTAATTTTCTATAGAATTTATGTTGTAAAAGATAGAATATATATATGTACTGAATCAAGAAATAACATAAATAGGTCCTTGTACTAGTGGTTATTGTCTTGCTTTAACAACAAGGAGACCCGGGTTCTAATGCCGACGTTTCCAAATTCTTTATTGTTTTTCTTTTTTGTTAGTGGCGTTTAATGTTTAATTTTGTTAACTGCATCTTTCTCTTTAATTAATAAATTACTTCATAAACTTAGTTAAAAATAACTATTTAAATTACAGCCAAATAAATTTTAGTTGATGAGTTCATATTAAATGGAGATTTTCGAATAGGACCCACATTTTTTTTTTTTTTGCACAGGGCCAAAATTCTTTTTGTGATTTTCGGAGACGGCTGTGAACAAGTAAGTTACAACATTCTTATTAGTGTGCACCAAAATGAAAATTAAACATATTACACAAACGCACACAACTTTCAAATAACAACACTTAACAATAATGCTTGGATCCAAACTACGCTCCAAGCAAATAATTGGTTCTCGATCATATGGAGATACCACTATTTGTGGTTAGGTAACTCATCTCGACATCACCTTTTGCCCTAACGGCTAGTTGCTATCTTGCACATTCTATGTGACCCATTAGCAACGAATACAACCCAATTCCTCAATTCCATAATATACCACCTACGTGAAATACACGAACACACATAAGTCACTTTAAATTTACCTATATTAAGCTTATAAAACAAGACAATATGGATTTGGCATGATATTGCCCCTTTTTGTTCTTAGCTAGTTAATGAATTCACCCTACCCTGTAACGAGTGACATTGCACTATTGCATACTCTGAATATATCCGGTACGGTTCGGTACCGGTACCCGATACCAAATGTTCATCCCTATTGCAGAGATACTCAACTATAATCTCAATTACGCATACAAGGGATTTAATATCTACATATTTCTTATTTAGGGCATGTTTGGCTAAGCTTTTCAAAGTAACTTATTGACTTATTGGCTTAATCAAAAAGCCAATAAGTCATTTTAGTGTTTGCAAATTGAAAAGTGCTTTTGAAAATGGCTTTTTGAGATAAATGAAAAGGAGTTTTTAAGAAGTCACAATATTGTGACTTCTTGGCCAACTTATAACTTTTCAAACTTCAAATTACCAATATACCCCTTCTTTACCCCCCTTATATCTAAAAGAATGCCCATTTTAGTAATTTTACATCAATAAGCTAAGGCAAACACTTTTTAAAAAACAACTTATTGATTTATTGGTTTTTCCCACCCTATAAGCTAATCCAAACATTTTTTTAAAAAACTCATTTTCAAAAAGTCCTTTTCTCAAAAGTCATTTTCCCAAAAGTCCTTTTTAACTCTAATAAGCTTAGCCAAACATGTCCTTAGTATGTATCTTAACATCTTACACCAAATTACATAGGCTAAACCTAGTCCTTACATATATTAACATTTAGACCATGTGTACTGGCCCGTAAAATTGGCCTTTTTTGGCCCAAAATGCCCCATGCACCGCCCCCATAGGCGTTTTCTTTCAATTTTGAGCTTGGGTGTTTCCTTTAAAAGGCCGGATTTTTTGTTGATTCAAAATCTTACCATTGGAGGTGACGGTAACTAAAAAAAATCAATTTTTTGAATTCACTTTTTTCACCTATTTAAACCCCAACTCAACCCAATTTTTATACACTCTTCTTTTAGTCTTATAAACTCTTTACTTATTCTTTATAAAAAAAATACCATTCCGCCCCCTTTTGGTGTTCCGTCTCAACCAAGCAACCAAACTCGTGTCGCCTTAGGCATAGACGTTTGAAAACGTTGCAAGAAGGAAACGCCGATAATAAAAAGTTCGTCGCGATCCAAGAAGCGAAGCAAATGGAGAAAGACATCGAGTCTTTGTCTAAACTGATCAATCACCTCCAAGGAGACGCCTTGATCCTTGCAAAAATGCGTAGGCAACAAATCCGCAACAAATACGAACTTTAGAGCTTTACCTTGTTTTACCATTCATATGTTTTTTAGTACTTTTACATGTCTTGTATTTATTATTTAGTACTTTAATTAGTGTTAATATATTTTTTAGTTAATGAAATATTATTTGTTTTACTTTTCATTAAAAAAGGAAAAGAATTTAAAAATAAATAATGGGATAATGATTGAATGGAGCATTATACCACTACATCCATTTTTAACTTCACATTCCATAATGCCTTGAGTGCCACGTGTCGTTTCATGCCCAAGAGAGAGGCATTATGATAATGTCCCACTACACATGGTCTTATAGCATGAATTAGCGGAACGGGATAATTGAACGAAAACAAAGGCATTTATTACATGTTGCTAGAACTCTCTTATTTCAAGCGGGTGGTATTCCCCTACATTTCTAGTCGGATTGTGTTCTTACTGCTGCTTGTTTAATAAACAGAACACTGATGGCCTATCGTTGGGATCATGCAAAAACCTAAATAACCTACGTAACTATAGTAAGTCAGGTATCGAATCCACGAGGAACATGTGGTCAGTATTACACGTTTTGTTTGATTATTTAGACTAAAATTAACTACTTTATTTTCAAACTGAGCTTGAATTTGATTGATTTAATAAAACAACTAAACAAAACCTAGATTAAGTTTGAAAATAATATATAAGAAAAATGACCATACTCAAGGTTTGAGGTTTAAGATTCCACACAAACTTTTTAATCGGTTGGAAACCACATAGACATGATTTTGTAAATAATTTAATCAATGTAATAATTAAAGACAAGTTTTTAATGCTAACTCGTACAATCTAATTACTAAATCATAGATGTTAGGTACCCCCCTAATTACCAAACTACTCATGATGCAAGAAAACCGAATGCAAATGGTAAAAGACGAATATTTAAAACATAAACAATTTGTTTGAATCAACCAAACTACAATTATTTTCAAAACATCAATAAGAAAACAATCCAAGAATCTAAATCAAATAAAGTTTTGTGTTTAACCTATATGAACCTTACACCCGAAGATGATCACAAGAGATTGGCCGCTCATTGTTTATTTTTCTTGTTTCCAAATCCTTTCTTCTTGCTTGACGTCGAACAAAAGCCTCAACTTGCGATCCCTTCTCCAAGAAATTGGAGTCGAACTATGTATGCCGTTAGTGGCAGACGTAGTGCATTGTGAGGGTAGCACCTGCTACCCCTCAACTTCTCCGGCGAAGTGCAGTTTTCTTTTTCTTTTTTACGTTTTTTTTGTATTACGCTACCTCTGAAATTAAGTTGTGTTACTCTTCAAAATTTAAAAAGCCCAACACCCTTATCATCTAAAAGTTTTATTAAAAGCCCACTACTTATAAGTTAAAAGCCCAATTAAAATCATAGATTACTAGTTTGAATTGATTTTTGAAGGGGAAAAAGAACTGAATGTGAACGCAGCGAACACAGTAAGCAACACCATGAACCTCCACTGTCACTAGGGGTGCAAACGAGGCGAGCCGAGTCCGAACTCGACCAGGCTTGAGTTTGAGTTCGGCTCGTTCATCATCTATTAATTAATATATTAAATAAAAATAATATAAATAATAAACTCGTTTAGACTCGCAAGCTCGATAAGTGAAGCTCGGACTCGGGCTCATTAATTAAACAACCTTAGTTTTAGGTTCAGGATCGGCTCGTAAACAAGTTTAAATAAGTTCGGCTCGGCTCGTTTACTAGACACTATGGCTCGATAAGGCTCGACGAGCCTGGCGCGCTTCATATGCCAAGCTCACGCTCGGGCTTGATAAATAAACGGACTTTATTTTAGGCTCAAGCTCGACTCGAGCTCGATAAGGCTTGGCTCGTTTTGAGCTTTTTCTCAAGCCGAAAAAGAAAATTTTGATAAAGTGATAGAAGATAATGTAATAACTCGATTTTAGGTTTTCAAAAACCGAAGAGGTGAAATCTATTAGGTATGTGTTAACTTTATTTATTAACGTGTTTTTTTTTTTTTTAGTAAGGTTTTTTTTTAACGTTACCCTGAAATTTTGGTCTAGATCCGTCATTGTATGCCGTCAATATTTTTTATCCACTTTAAACTTGAACTCGTCTAATCCTACTAAGTGTGGTGTGCTTAATAATATACAAATTACCAAAACTACACTTGATGAGACTTTGCACCCATGCCACGACACAAATATTATTATCTTTTTAACCAATTATTATTTTGCTTTAATTATAAAGATTGTTTGTGACAATACTTTTTGTCTTTTTCTTTTGGGCACTACTAACCACACCCCCCCCTCCTCTCACATAACTTACAGGTGGGGCCTGCGTGGGACCGATAGTTTTCTCTCACAAGGGGGGGTGTGGTTAGTAATAGGGGGGGTGTGTATAGAATGGCCCTTTCTTTTTTGCATTTTTCTCTTTTTTTATTTTTTATTTTTTTCAAACTAAATTACACCTAGGACTCTAGGAGGTCAATTTCTCACCTTTTTTATTTTTGCTAGATTAATTATTGCGGTGGTGTCATAATAAAGGAAGCATGGTGTGCGATAGAGGATACACATCTCAATCTATATTGGTCGGGACTCATTTTTTAACTATAAATACCGGATGAAAAACTATACACGTATGCATTTTTAAGTTATCGCACGCAACATTGGTGTTCTTAAGTACAGGCCAAGCCTACCAACATATCACAAATTATCTATGTTTTCCTCCCACAAAGATCTAATTCATGTAAAAGCATCAACAACCAATTTCATATCATTTCTCATAGATTGCAAACTGTTATTCAAGGAACTTTTAGCATTTTCCCCATAATCATCTCCTGTTTTATTTAACTTATTAATTCACATGACCTAGCTGAACTAATTAAACTAACATACAAAAAGATAAAATTAGTCATTTTTAACATAATTCATAAAAGAGAAAAATACCCGGATAGTTCCTGTGGTTTGCCCATTTTTCACCTTTAGTCTCTAACTTTCTAAAATTACAGCTGTAGTCCCCAACTTTTGCAATTTCGTTCCCGGATAGTCCCTGGTGCGGATGAGGGTTAGTTTTTGATGTTAAGTGGATGTGAAATTACTAAAATGCCCTTGTTATTAAAAAATAACTTAAATGTAAAAAGAAATATATTTAAATCAAGTAGGGCCCACCTCATCTTCATTCCAACACCACCAGCAACCACCCACCTCCACCATCATCTTCAACCTCATCCACCACCACCACTGCGACCGTCACCCTTCAACAACAGTCAACTCCTCCGTCCTCTTTGTTGCTCTCTCATCAAATTCCTGCTAGATATCACACAAATACCACAAAACCATTTCTATTCGTTAGAAGGGTTTCATTATTTAGTTCTATAAACCACCAATTTCAAAAAAAAATTCACCAATTCTCTGTAATTTTTATAAAATATTCCAAATTTTCTCTTTGTTTCTCTCTCATCAGTTCATGCTAAATAGCATACAAATTCCACAAAATTAATCCAGTTCGTTAAAAGGGTTTGATGATTTAGTTCCATAAAGATTGACAGTTTTTAAAAAATATCATCAATTTCTGCAAATTTTATCAACTTTCGATGGGAAATGGTGTAGGGAAGCTTACGAGATGTTTCACCGGAAACGACGTCGTTCACCGGCGAAAATACACTTCGGCTATCATATCCGACCAGGTAGATGATCTGGGTCACTCTTTTTGCTCCATTAGACCTGACCCGGCTTGTATTTCTTCATCGAAAGTTCATTCGGCCGAAGAAACAACTTTCCGGTCAAGAATTCCAAGGGTCGGAATCGGGTTTCGGAGAATCAGCGATGGTGGAAGTGTGAATTCGATCGCGAAAGGTTAGAGTTGGATCGGAGATTAAAAGAATAGGCCTGATTCGAACCATTCGGAGGTTTTGAAAGCATTATCGGGAGGATTAAAGAAAACCTTCGTCCACAAAAGTCAACACATATGTCCTCTCTGGTCAATAGGGAGAGAAAAAAATTAACAGTTCATTTGCTTTACTTTGGTCAATAGGGCTCAAATGATGGTGGTGGAGAAGTTGCAGGTGGGGAGTTGTGGTGATGGCGATGGTGGAAGAAGAGAAAAGGGATAAGAAGGAGAGTGTGATTTGTTTTACATTAAGGGTAAATTGGTCATTTCACACCAATTTAACTGAGAAAACTAACTCTCATCCGCGTCAGGAACTATCCGGGAACTAAATTGCAAAAGTTGAGGACTATAGCTGTAATTTTAAAAAATTAGTGACTAAAGGTGAAAATGGGCAAACCAAAGGGACTATCCGAGCATTTTTCTCTTCATAAAATGAATGAGTTCACCTGGCTAATCATCATGGCAAGATCTTAGTGGGTGCAATGATCTTCGAAGTATATCTCAATAACCTACAAAAACTAGCAAAAACCATGTAGAAGCAAGCTTTTCACATTGCGATTAACACACAATTTTTTTTTTTATTTTGCAAATTTTCATTAAAGCTCTAGAAACCACTCAAACCAAATTCATCTATACCCAAAAAGCTAAGGGAACAAGTGAACCTTCTATCCGTATCAGGAGGTCCATTGGTCATCCATACCCAAAAAAACTAAATTGAAGGAAAAGTGAAATATGGTATGGAAAAAGTAATAAACTACTATAAGTTGTGTTTTGAAAATTAATGTTTTGTGTCTAACTTAAATAAGTCTTATGAACCAAAAATATTACTTTGAACCTGAACACGTGTAAAGTTCCGAGTTTACAAGGCTTGTGATTAAACAAATAATAGCACACGATTTTGTATTGTAGAAAGATTAAGTAATCACAAGCAAGAAATTATCATCAACATCTGTTTATCATTGAATCAAAAAATTGCAAGTTTTATAGAATGATTGACTCTACAAACTCCCCATCAACTTATCACATACAAAATTGTTCGTACAAAAGAAAAGGTGATGTGTATGATGGATAGATCTCTAACAAGTGAGATCTATTTATACCAAGTACAAAATGTATGTTTGTGATTGGCTGACATCACCCTGATAGTAACATCTAACATTCCTAACAGAAAAGGTTCCACAGATGTTGCAAAAATTTGTGAGAATCAAACATCTGAACTAACTAAGCTAAACAATGTTAATAAGTTAATATTGTTACATTAGGAAGCATTTGTTCTTCAATCCTCTGTTGCTTTGTTTCAAACATCTGTTTGGCCACAACAAATGTTTGGTCTTCATGAGCAGATCTTTGTCTTCAACAGAGCTTTGGCCATGAACAGACCTTGTTTCTTCATCAACAATGGTTCCAAGGCTTCAAACAGTGGATAACATGTTTCCAACAAATCATCTGGTCTAGGTGTTCAAGATTCACTATCTTTGAGAGGAATTTGGTTCAATCTTCTGTTTATTTCTTGATCACTTGTTCATATTTTGGCTTTTGAATATCATATGTTCTTTTGTAGGTCCAACAACACAACTTAAACTGGGCATATGCTATTAATGAAGAGATGAAGGCCTTGAATAGAAATAACACATGGACCATAATTGACCTACCTAACGATAAAAAGTCAATAGGATGTAAGTGGATCTGCAAACTAAAATATAAATTCACAGGTGAAATTGAATGGTACTTGTTGACAAAGGGTATATTCAAAAGGAAAAGGAAGGGGTAGACTTTGATGATACTTTTTCCCCAGTTGTAAAAATGGTTACTGTTCGATGTGTCATCCGTCTTGTTGTTGAAAAGGGACTTTTCCAACTCGATATTAACAATGATTTCTTGTATGGTAGTCTAAATGAAGAAGTCTACATAAACTTACCTAAAGGTTTTCTCTCAAAAAATGAAACAAAAGGTTGTGCGCTAAATAAATTCTCATACGGGCTTAAACAAGCTCCTAGGATGTGGAATGAGAAACTGATTAGTGTCTTAGTAGAATGTGGCTTTGTCCAAAGCAAATGTTATTGCTTAAAGAAAGCTCTAGGCAAAGGCATTTTGTTTATCAAATGCTCGGGCCTTAACATCCGAGCCTATGCTAACTCTGACTAGGGTAAATGTCTTAAATCTAGGCATTCTGTCACAGGGTTCCGTATATTTTTAACGCGATCACTGGTCTCTTGGAAAAGCAAAAAGCAAAGAGCAAAGAACCGTTTCAAGGTCCTTTACTAAGGCTGAGTATAGAACCTTGTGCGCTACCACATGTGAAATATTATGGCTAATAAACGTCATGAAGGAACCGCATGTTCTCATCAGTCTTCCCACTATTTTTTTTTTTTTTTTTGTGACAACAATGTTGCCATCCATCGTTGCAAATCTTGTGTTTCATAATAGAACGAAATACTTTGAGCTAGACTTTTTTTTCTCTGCTAAAAATCGATGATGGCCTAATTAAAACCATGGCGGTGGAATCTAGCAACAACTTGAAGATGTATTTACAAAAGGTTTGTTCCTTTTGTTGGCTTCTCAACGTGATTTCTTAGCTGATAAATTCTCTATGCATGATATACGGATTATCAAATTGACGGGGTGTTAAATTTATATTTTCTTATTCTATTTATCAATTTTCTAATCCTTTTTTTTTTATCTTTGCATTTGGGCCACCCGTCTTGGTTTCTATTTTTATTTATGGGCCGTCCCTCTTGGTTTCTCCGGGTGGACTTATGAAGCCCATGATGGATGTTTTTGTCTCCTGTTGTTGCTGCTCCTCTTCGTCAAAAGGCCAAGGGATAGATGGTTCCCATTCTATATCTGGGTTTAATTGCTTATCACACTCTTGATCTTCATAGGGTTAAAAACTCACTCGGGCCGGCTCAAACATTTTAGTGGACCAAAGCGAATTAAAAACTAGAGGCCATTTTCCAAAATAAAAAAACAATATTTGAGAAAAAACCCTCCTTTGCCCGGGCTTGGGACCGGCAAAATAAACTAAAAGGTTTATTGTTAGCGAAGTTAATTTATTTTTTTATTTTTTTGTATTTTTATATATTTTTTGTATGTGTAAAGTTAAGTTCAGTCCAACCCAAATATCAAACATATTTTTTTTTAAAGTTGGAGGCCTAAAGCCCAAGTCTCAAAATACTTGGGCTTCGGCCAGCCCTGAACCCACTGTCTTATAGCTCATATCATTACGATCTATTGTTTTATCCATGATTTTTTTGCAATCTGTGTTGATTTGTGATACGGATCCGCTCACCAACAAGCCCAGAACTGATGAAGCCCAAGATGATGTTGCTTGTGTTGCTGGCCCATATGCGAGTGGATGAGGAATTCGGCCGGCCCACTGGATGTTTATCTTTTTTATTGTTTTTCAAAGGGTTGAGTTATAATACAAAGTATTTAAAAATAAGAAGGGTAAGAAGCCACCAGATGGTGACAAGTGTCCTAGGAGGAATTAAATGGAAAGGGTAATTTTTTCTATAAGAGGAAAGAGAATATGCACATGCAAGTCACATGTTATTTCCCCCCAATTTTTAAACGTCCGTAACTTTTTTACACATCATTTGTTTTTAAAAAAAATTATACCATAAAATCGAGCGTTTTTTTATCTTTAATATGAGTACCATATTGTTATATTTTTCAAAAAAAATTCAAAAACCCAGTTGCATATTACACAATGGACATGATGTAAAACACAATGTAAAGTAGATCAAAAACACAATCAATGACAACAGATAAAGACACAATAGACAACATACTAAAACACAATGACCATAACGTATAACACAATGGTGATAACATATAACACAATGACAACAGATAAAAGACACAATTAATGACAACAGATAAAAGACACAATGGAGAGCAGATGAAGACACAATGGAAAACAAACTAAAAACACAATACACCACAAACTAAAACACAATGAACAAAGATAATAAAAAAATTGAACAAATTATTAAAACATAATGGACAACATATTAAAACACAATAAATAACATATTAAACACAATGACCTGAACTAATAACACAATTTATAGAAAACCCAGATATAACACCATCTTCAATGTGTCATATATTGTGTTATAGGTTCTTATAAAAACGCAATGGATAGAACCAAAATTAACATTGTGTTATAGGTTTTGATAATAACACAATGGACATGATGTAAAACACAATGTAAAGTAGATCAAAAGCACAATCAATGACAACAGATAAAGACACAATGGACAACATACTAAAACACAATGACCATAACGTATAACACAATGGCGATAACATATAACACAATAAGTATCAGACTAAATAAAAACACAATTGATGACAACAGATAAAAGACACAATTAATGACAACAGATAAAAGACACAATGGAGAGCAGATGAAGACATAATAGAAAACAAAGTAAAAAACACAATACACAACAAACTAAAACACAATGAACAAAGATAATAAAAAAATTGAACAAATTATTAAAACACAATGGACAACATATTAAAACACAATAAATAACATATTAAACACAATGATCTGAATAAAACACAATGGACAACATATTAAAACACAATAAATAACATATTAAACACAATGACCTGAACTAATAACACAATTTATAGAAAACCCAGATACAACACCATCTTTATTGTGTCATTTATTGTGTTATAGGTTCTTATAAAAACGCAATGGATAGAACCCAAATTAACATTGTATTATAGGTTTTGATAATAAAACAATGTATAGAAACTCTACTGACCAAACCCAGTTAAAAGACACAATGACCTGAACCTTTAACACAATGCAACAAAAAACCCAGTAAAATGAAATTTTTTATTTTATTTTTATATGATAATATGGTACTCATATTAAAGATAAAAAAAACGCTCGTTATTATGGTGAATTTTTTTTTAAAAAAAATGTCGTATGAAAAAGTTATGGACGTTTTAAATCGATGGGGGAATTGGCATATGCCTTGCATGTGGAGAGAGAAAATCCATAAATATAGGATTCCCTTTATGCCCTTCTATTATCTTCTTTTCCCTACAACTAATCTCAACCCTCCAAATCTAAGATCAATGGACTAGAATCCTTCTTACCCTTCTTATTTATTTTATCCTTTTTATTTGATCCTAACCCGTTTTTCAAATTTTAAATCTTTATTTTATCTTTAATTGTTTGGATTGTTGATATGTTTGGTTTGAACGGTGGAAACATTAGTTCTTGATTATTTCCATTTTTTTATCATATTGAATTTCTGGTTGAACGGCTTGTTCTCCAATTTTTTCGATTAGGGTTTTCTAATCGAGGTTATCTTCTTCATCGCGTGTTCGTGCGTTGAAGGTTTATTAGGCTAGGATTTCTAGCCTCCACTGTTACGAATCCGTATCAAGTGGTATTAGCAGCTTCTGGTTGCCGAGATGTCAGGGGCTTGGAGAGATCGTGGGCAGAACCGTAGATTCGCCGCCGGAGGCAACGGCTTTGATCGACGTGATCCACGCGACATCGAAATCGAACGACTCAATCAGCGGATTCGGGAATTGGAGTTACGCCAACAACAACCCAATGATTTGTATTATCATGATTACGAAGAGGAAGAACGGGCCGACACCGATTCGGTTGTGTGGGATCGTTATAATCCGTTCCATGACGATGAGGATTTTCATAACGTCTTCGCCAACAGACAACCCCGACACCGTCCACCACCTACTCCAGCCGGGGATCACATTCGGGCTCTCGGTTTACGAACCGAAATCCCCGAGTTTGAGGGAACCATGCAACCTGACGATTTTATCGACTGGCTCGCGACCGTGGAACGCATCTTCGATCTCCGTCAGGTACCGGATACGTTAAAAGTACAACTTGTTGCTATACGTTTACGTAAATATGCCTCTTTGTGGTGGGAACACGTACAACAAAACCGTTACCGGGAGGGTAAAGCGAAAGTTGCAACATGGGAAAAAAATGAAGCGGTTGTTAACCTCGAAGTTTTTGCCTCTTAACCACAAACAAGACGCCTTCTTGGAAGCGGTTGTTAACCTCGAAGTTTTTGCCTCTTAACCACAAACAAGACGCCTTCTTGGAATATCACAATTGCAAACAGGGAACCCTTTCCGTGGAAGCCTTTTTGATGTTGTTCGAACGACTCAGGTTACGGTGTGGTATTGTTGAAGATGAGGAGCAATTGATTGCACGTTTTTTGGGAGGTCTACGTACTGACATTGCAGACATTGTTTCCTTACAACAATATTGGAATTTTGGAGATGTTTGCACCCTTGCAAAACGTGTTGAAACACAGCTCACACTTCGCCAAAAACAGCCTACAAAACCCTCCATTTTTCAGCCCAACTAGGTTTCGGCCCAGCAGCAAAAGCCGGATCCCCAGCAACCGACCCAACAGCCAAAACCTACACCTACGGGTCCAGTTATCATTCTAACCGCTACCGGATCTTCCACTCAGCGTTGTTACAAATGCAACGGCATCGGTCACTTGAAACGAGAATGTCCGAACAAGCAGTTGGTTACCTTGGTCGACGATACTCAACCCACATATGACACCGATGACGAGCAAACTGGCGACACCCCATCGGCCGTTCTTTTACTAGACAGGGGCGAAGCACTTATCATCCAACGACTGTTACACGCCGATATCGACACGTCATCCGACGATACGACTTGGTTGAGAAACACGATTTTCAGGACTAAGTGCACGGCAAAAGGGAAGGTTTGCAACGTTATTGTGGATGGTGGTAGTTGCGAAAACATTGTTTCTTCTACCATGGTTGAAAAATTGAACTTGAAGTTACATGACCACCCGTCACCATATCAACTCACTTGGCTGAAAAAAGGTAATCTTTTAAAAGTTTCTCATCGTTGTTTGGTGCAGTTTTCGATAGGGAAAAGATATACGGATGAGGTGTGGTGCGAGGTGTTACCAATGGATGCTTGTCACATTCTTTTGGGACGCCCTTGGCAGTATGACCGACGAGCTAAACATGACGGTTTTAAAAATACGTACACATTCAAAAAATACGGGGTTTTAATCACCTTAGCACCGGAAGACCTGAGGCAAGCCGGCGCTTCATCGATGCTTGTCCCGAAATCAGTATTTACGGCTCTACACAAGTCCAATGAGCCTACGTTTATTTTCGGGTTGGTCATTGCCGAGACGAACGATACCGTGCAACACATACCTACACCGGTTCGGCCCCTTCTTGATGAGTTTCGTGATGTTTTTCCCGAGGATATTCCTCACGGGTTACCGATGGAACGAGCGATTCAACATTGTATCGATTTTATTCCGGGCGCGAGTATACCGAATAAACCGGCCTATCGAATGAACCCGAGGGAGTTTGAGGAACTACATAAACAGGTCATGGAACTACTAGACAAAGGTTTAATCCGAGAAAGCATGAGCCCGTGTTCCCGCTCTTTTGGTACCGAAACCGAATGGTACTTTCCGTATGTGTGTCGACAGTCGGGCCGTTAATAAAATCACAATCAAGTACCGGTTTCCCATCCCACGATTCGACGATCTCCTTGACCGCGTACATGGGTCTACGGTTTTCTCCAAAATAGACTTGCGAAGTGGTTATCATCAGATTCGAATGCGTCCGGGCGACGACTGGAAGACGGCTTTCAAAACCCGAGACGGCCTCTACGAGTGGATGGTTATGCCCTTTGGCCTTTCGAATACCCCTAGCACTTTCATGCGGCTCATGAACCATATTTTCAAACCTTTCATCGGCAAATGTGTCGTCGTTTATTTCGACGATATATTGGTATATAGCCCCGACGTCGCCGCACACTTGTCCCATTTGCGTGACATTTTTTTGGTTTTATGTGACCAAAAACTTTATGCTAACGGAAAAAAAGTCATTTTTTAACCGATGAAGTTGTTTTTTTGGGCTACTTAGTTTCAGGTACAGGCATTCGCATGGATGAAAATAAAGTGGCGGCTATTAACACGTGGCCAACACCAAAATCTTTGCACGACGTTAGAAGTTTTCATGGTTTGGCCTCGTTTTATAGGCGTTTCATCAAGAATTTTAGCACCATCGTGGGTCCGATAACAGAATGTTTAAAGAGCTCAAAGTTTGAGTGGACTTCTTCGGCTCAAAAGGCTTTTAACGAGCTCAAGGTGGCGGTCTCCACGGCCCCGGTTTTAGTCCTACCAGATTTTAAGTTGGTTTTCAAGTGGAGTGTGATGCATCTGGGGTTGGGATTGGTGGAGTTTTGAGCCAACAAGGTAAACCGATTGCTTTTTTTAGTGAAAAATTGTCTGACACCCGCTGCCGTTATAGCACATACGACAAAGAATTTTATGCCATTGTGCGGAGCTTAGAATATTGGAGGCACTATTTGTTACCGGCTGAGTTTATTTTGTATTCCGATCATCAAGCTCTTAAATTTATTCAAGGTCAAGCCAAGCTCAACCCGAGACATGCAAAGTGGGTAGAAACGTTGCAAGACTTTAATTTTGTTATTCGACATAAAGCGGGTTCATCTAACTCGGTGGCTGATGCATTAAGCCGTCGACATTGTTTGGCAGCCACTTCGGTTTTTAAGGTTTCGGGCTTCTCCTCGTTCACAGACCTCTACCCGCAAGATCCTGATTTTCATAGAGTTTGGGCCCCAACAGCATCAGGCCCATATCTCTCTTTTGTTCGGCTTCATGGATTGCTTTTTAAAGGCCGACGCCTTTATGTCCCGTACTCGTCATTTCGGGAAGCGGTGGTTCTTGAGTGCCACCAAGGTTCTTTAGCGGGACACTTCGGCCGCGACAAAACAATAGCACTTGTTAACGACCGTTTTTTTTTGGCCGAGTATTGCAAAGACCGTTACCAAGGTACTAGAACGTTGCCGAATTTGTCATTTGGCCAAAACAAAGCATACTAACCAAGGGTTGTATACGCCGCTACCAGTTCCTACCCAACCGTGGGAAGACATCAGTTTGGACTTTGTGTTGGGATTCCCGTTAACGCAGCGAAAAAAAGATTCTATTATGGTAGTGGTCGACCGTTTCTCCAAAATGGCACATTTTATTCCGTGTTCGAAATCATATGACGCTTCCCAAATAGCCCGTTTGTACTTTGATGAAATCGTTCGACTACATGGCGTACCAAAAACTATCACTTCCGACCGGGACGTAAAGTTCGTTAGTCATTTTTGGAGGACGTTGTGGAAAACCTTGGGGGCTAAGTTACAATTTAGCAGTTCGCATCACCCCCAAACAGATGGCCAAACCGAAGTCACCAACAGAAGTTTAGGGAATTTATTACGCACACTTGTTGGTAGTAATCCGAAAAAGTGGGATCTAGTTCTTTCGCAAGCGGAGTTTGCATACAATCGGTCAAACCACAGTTCTACAGGCCGGAGCCCATTTTTGGTTGTTTACGGACGTAACCCTTTTACGCCACTCGATTTAGCTCCTTTTCCAGCCGCGGAATCTTACAGTGCGGATGGCGAGCAACGTGCAAAACAGATTAAAGAATTACACGAACAGGTACGCAACCAGATTGTTAAACATAATTTACGTTACCAATCACGTGTCAATCAACATCGAAAAAAGGTCGTTTTTGAGGAAGGTGATTTGGTTTGGGTATATTTGCGTAAAGAGCGCTTTCCACAAGGTAGATCGGGTAAACTAAAGCCGCGAGCGGATGGACCTTTTCGTGTTCTCAAACGTATTAACGACAACGCTTACAAAATTGATCTCCCCGGGCACTATAAGGTTTCCGCAACCTTCAACGTTGCTGATTTAACTCCGTATGTCGGTGACGACTTAACTGATATGGACTCGGGGACGAGTCGTTTTTTAGAGGGGGAGGATGATACGGATCCGCTCACCAACAAGCCCAGAACTGATGAAGCCCAAGATGATGTTGCTTGTGTTGCTGGCCCAGATGCGAGTGGATGAGGAATTCGGCCGGCCCACTGGATGTTTATCTTTTTTATTGTTTTTCAAATTTTAAATCTTTATTTTATCTTTAATTGTTTGGATTGTTGATATGTTTGGTTTGAACGGTGGAAACATTAGTTCTTGATTATTTCCATTTTTTTTATCATATTGAATTTCTGGTTGAACGGCTTGTTCTCCAATTTTTTCGATTAGGGTTTTCTAATCGAGGTTATGTTCTTCATCGCGTGTTCGTGCGTTGAAGGTTTATTAGGCTAGGACTTCTAGCCTCCACTGTTACGAATCCGTATCAATTTGCTTACAAATTGACTATTTGAAATAATAAACCTATTCGATTACCAGTTTGTAACAATGTTAAATGTATTGAGGTCGAAGAACTATTGTAATAATACAGATAGTAGTACTAGGAATAATGATAGTAGGAGTATTTGATACATGTTTTTGAACAATCATAGTCGTGTGCTTATACACAACATATGATACGTGATTATATAAACTGGTACGTGATTATATATAGACGTTTATGGCATCGCCTAAAATATGTGTGTCGCATATTGATGGTCTCCTAATGCGTGGTTGTAAAACAAGTCTCCAAAGCCAAGTACTCCTCGAGTAAGCGCTATAAGGTAGCATGTCGAGACGGCTTTCTTCAACTCTGCCTAATTACTCGGAATCGATCAAACGCGATCAACCTTTGTCATAATCGGATCTAGTAGGTCAACTCGGGCCGAGTTTGACTTACCAAAAAAACATAATTTACATGTATATCATATTAAATAATGAATATCATTTTTACGTATTTTGTTATAAATATTAGTAAATTTATGTTATTTGACATATATTTAATTTCCAAAAAACTAATTTCTTCATAATTTAACATGTCTGAATACTCTCTGACTGCTCTGCGTCTACGCTGAATACTCTCAACTCCCAGATGAATCGACTAGGGAGAGCCTATCGACTTTTACAAGCATGTCTTAATGTAATAAGTATAGGTTATATAAACTAAAAGTCTAAAATGAATGTAGGGGGAAGGATCCACTAAAAAGTGGATTTTGCCTAAGTAGCCTAAGAAGGAATCTTAACCATTCATTTTTCAAATCAATGGTTAAGATGAAAGGGTAGAAGAAATGAGGAGTGCAAAGGTATCTTGGGAAAATCCTATTTATGGACTTTCTCTCTCCACATGCAAGTCACATGCATATTCCACCCTCTTTTTTTAAACGTTCATAACTTTTTTATACGACATTATTTTTTCATAAAAATTTCACCATAAAATCGAGCGTCTTTTTATCTTTAATTTGAGTACCATATTGCTATATAAAATATGAAGACTAAAAAAACCCACTTAATTAAATGTGTTGTATTTCTATGTTATATAACATTTTTTGTGCTGAATTTTTGTACTATATTTTTGTGCTAAATTTTTTGTGCTGAATTTTTTTGTCTTAAATTTTTTTTTCCTCAATTTTTTTGTGCTAGATTTTTTTGTACTACATTTTTTGCTAAATTTTTCCGTGCTATATTTCTTTGTACTAGATTTTTTTGTGCTATATTTTTTTGTACTACATTTTTTGTGCTAGATTTTTTGTGATAGATTTTTTTGTGCTAGATTTTTTTGTACTAGATTTTTTTTGTTTATATTTTTTAAAAACAAAATGGGTGCCACATGTCATTTTCACTCCTATTTATAAGGACCAAAATGCCCTTCATTCCTACTTATTAGGAGTGCCACATGTCATCATCACAATCCTTCTTAGGCTACTTAGCCAAAATCCACTTTTTAGTGTATCCTTCCCCATGAATGTAGAATACTTTATTCTTAATAAATTATTATTTACATCAAACCAAAAGGATGAAACATGTTCTAGCTCCTGCCTCCTCCTGGTCCACTTCTCCTCCAATTTTGACTAAGGTCTATTCTAACAGATTTCAAGTTTCAAGTTGAGACGTTGGATTGGATATCCTAGGGCGTAGATGGTTTCAGATGAATCAAAGCACGCACACCAAATCAAAACTGACAGGTTTGCATGTGCCCATTTGTTTGTTTAACAGAAAGTAAAAGTCAACGGTTGAGGAAAACATGCGTGGAGTGTCGGACGGAGCGATCTGCGTACCCCAGTGTATCCTATTCCTATTACGTCCCTACCCATGCTTTGCTTTCTTCCCGTGATATCTACCATCACCCACCACAATATATATTTTATTGCAAGTATGATTATTGTTTACAAATTAAGGTACTAGAGGTTCTACTTTACTTATAATTAAATTAATTGTCATATGATATACTTTATATTAGTTGTTATTGTGTGTAATAGGTTTTGTAGTACTTTTGTTATTTAATGATGTGCTAACATTTACTTTTCGACTCCTAGGACATCATAAAGTTTACTCGGTGTAGAAAAGACTTCTAGACTTTGGCAATAACGCTCATCGCTTGAGAGAAAACTTTAAGGACTTGGAAAAAATGCCAGGACGTGAGGGAAAACGTTTGGATCATGGAAAGAGCGCATTTGAGAGAAGCGAATGTTGGAAATTGGGTGTGTGAATGAATGTCTCAATTTGGTAAAACTCCTTGTCCCACATAGGTGTGGGAACAAAAGAATAGATTGTTTATAAGGTAAAAGGTTTACCTCACCAATATATCTATATGTCATGTGTTGATGCAACAAATACAAGACCAACGATGGTAGCTTGGCTGGCTAGGCAAAAGGGTTGAAGGGTTCAACCTTGCCTAACGCAGGTCGTGGGGTCCCCCCACGTTTGCGAGACGTGGAAGGAGGTTTGCTAGTTTATTATTGTTCTTTGCTATAGATCCTCCTCTGATTTATGCTCAGATTCGGAAGTGAAAGCAAAGGGAATGTGTGTGTTGGATGTGAAAGGGAATGACTTGTGAGAGACAAGCATTCGATGTGAGTGACCAGAGATAGAAGAATCAGAGCTGGTCCAGATGTCCCTGAAGTAAATGAAGTGTCATTTTATAAGGGAAGGCATCTCCCGAAGTGGAATGGCTTTGACTAGCAACCTCGCTTGCAGTGGAGGGTTTCCCCTTTTGGGGGTTGAAGGCTTTAGTCCCCCGGATAATAGTGTGCACCGTGCAGACCTGCAATGCCTTTGCGGCTGTGGGTTGGTGAAGCAATCTTCAGATGTGACTTGGCTACTGTTACCGTGCTGCTTTTTCCTTCCACAGCTTTTTAAGCCTTGAACCCTTTAACCATTTAAGCGTTTACATAATTAGTCATTTTATTTAGTCTTGGGCTACCCCCGTCATCATCATGTTTTACCACAACTCCTACCCGCGCGTGTGCAGGGGGGTGCAAAAAATGGAACCGGAATCAGTTGAATTCGCGTGTGCTCGCACGTCCTGCGGACCTGCTTCGAACCGGCGTACCCTGGGAACAGACGACGAATCTGTTTAAGGGAATTGTGTCAAACACAAGCCCTGTTCACTCGTTAACTGTTCTGTTTCTTTATTTTTGACTCTAATTACTCTGCAGTTCTTACAGTACCAGATTTATAACAAACTTAAACAGATTATCTTTCTAATTGTTCCTGCTTTGTGTTTCTTTTCAGAATGGCATCCCAACCCATGTCTACTTCTGTTTCTGCAGTCATGACTGCTGTCATGACTTCCGCCGTTGCTGTCACAACCGGTCTGGTTGCACCACTGCCTAACGCAGTCTCGCATGCTGAGAAACCTGAGAAATTCAACGGTGTGAATTTCAAACAGTGGCAGCAAAAGATGTTCTTTTATCTGACCACTCTGAACCTAGCACGGTTCTTGACTGAAACTGTTCCCCATGTGGATGAAGGGGATATGAATGCTCAATCAGTGAGCGCGGTTCATGCTTGGAATCATTCGGATTTCATGTGCCGCAACTATATCTTGAATGGTATGGTTGATACGCTTTACAATGTGTATTGTAAACCCAAGACTACAAAAGAGTTGTGGGAGTCTTTGGACCGCTAATACAAAACAGAAGATGCGGGCACTAAGAAATTCGTGGTGGCTAAGTTCTTGGACTTCAAAATGATAGACACTAAAACTGTCATTAGCCAAGTCCAAGAACTTCAAGTTATTCTTCATGATATTCATGCAGAAGGAATGGTGCTCAGCGAGACATTCCAAGTTGCAGCTATGATCGAAAAGCTACCACCAAGCTGGGTTGATTTCAAGAACTATCTCAAGCATAAGCGAAAGGAAATGACCATTGAAGATCTTGTTGTTCGCCTTCGCATTGAAGAAGATAATAAAGTTGCCTTGAAAAGGATTGATAATCCTGAAACAACAAAGGCCAATATTGTTGAACATGGCCAATCTTCGAAGGGACACAAGAACGGTGGAAAGGGTGGAAAGAAAGCTCATGGGAAACGCTCCAACCTTGGTCCTAAGGGGGGAGTTGGGAAAAAGAAGTTACAAGGAACTTGCTATAATTGTCAAAAACAAGGCCATAAGGCCAACGAATGCATGCTTCCAAAGAAGGAAAATGCTCGACAAGTTAACATGGTTCATGATATTGATAACCTCATTGCTATGATCACGGACCTCTCAATTTTGGTCACGGAAGTTAACTTGGTGGGGCAAAACCACAACGATTGGTGGATTGATACGGGGGCTACCCGTCATGTGTGTTTTGATAAGAGCCTGTTTAGCACCATCAAAGAGGTGACTAATGGAAAAAAGGTTTTTATGGGGAATTCCGCCACGGCCGAAATCAAAGGCGAGGGGAATGTGGTTTTGAAAATGACTTCTGGAAAGGAACTCACTTTGTCAAACGTGTTGTATGTTCCAGAAATTCGTAAGAACCTTGTCTCAGGGTGGCAATTGAACAAGTTTGGGTTCAAAATGGTGATTGAGTCGGATAAGGTCGTGTTGACCAAAAATGGTGTGTATGTTGGTAAAGGATATGCCCTAAATGGAATGTTTAAACTCAATGTAATAGTTGTGAATGCAATGAAAGAAACCGCTACTAGTTCTACTTACTTGATTGAGTCTTCAAATCTTTGGCATGGTAGACCAGGTCATGTTAATTATAATTCCATTCGTCGTTTAATTAAACTTGATTGCATACCAACATTCGATATCGACTCAATTAATAAATGTGAAACTTGCGTATAAGCAAAACAAACAAAATCGTCATTCAAAAAGGTTGAACGAAACACCGAACCCCTCGAGATGATCCACACTGATGTGTGTGATCTAAAAGCAATTCCTACTCGTGGTGGGAACAAGTACTTTATCACGTTCATTGATGATAGTACAAGGTATTGCTATGTGTACTTACTTAAGAGTAAGGACGAGGCTATTGACAAGTTTATCTTGTTCAAAGCCGAAGTTGAGAATCAACTAAATCGAAAAATCAAAATCGTGAGGAGCGACCGAGGAGGTGAATATGTTTCACCTTTTATTGACGTATGTGCAAAAGTGGAATCATCCACGAACTCACGGCTCCTTACTCCCCTTAATCAAATGGCATAGCGGAACGGAAAAATCGCACCTTGAAAGAAATGATGAATGCCATGATGATAAGTTCTGGTGTAAACCAAAACATGTGGGGGGAAGCAATCTTATCGGCAAATTATGTGTTGAACATGATACCCAATAAGAAAAAGGATGTAACGCCTTACGAATTATGGACGGGAAAGAAACCACCATATAAATCCTTGAAAGTGTGGGGGTGTTTAGCTAAGGTGGTGGTCACACCACCTAAGCGCCTACTAATAGGACACAAAATGGTGGATTGTGTATTTATAGGATACACCCGTCCTTATGGTCCTTATCGTTTTCTTGTGCATGATTCTAAGAATCCTGGAATATGCAAAGGCGCCATAATGGAATCTAAGGATGCATCATGGTTTGAACATATGTTCCCATGCTTAGATAAAAGTGAACCGAGTTCTTCTAGACCGGTTGAGGAAATTGTTCCCGAGGGTGAAGTTGAAAACGATGAACCTCGAGAACAATCTAATACTGAGGAAGTTGAAATCAGGAAAAGTAAACGACAAAGGACTGAAAAATCCTTTGGCCCTGAGTTTCTTACCTATACGGTAGAAGATGAACCTCAAACGTACCAACAAGCGGTGCATTCCTCAGAAGGACCTCAGTGGAGAGAGGCAATCAAAGTGAGATAGACTCTATCTTACAAAACCATACTTGGGAACTAGTGGATCTTCCTCAAGGATGTAAACCACTAGGATATCGATGGATCTTCAAGAAGAAGGTGAAACCAGATGGGACCATCGATAAGTACAAAGCATGGTTGGTGATCAAAGGATATAAACAACGAGAAGGTTTAGATTACTTTGATACATATTCGCCAGTTACGCAAATAACATCCATCAAGATGGTGCTTGCCATTGCCGCCATTAGAGATTTGGAAGTTCACCAAATGGATGTAAAAACAGCTTTCTTCAATGGAAATCTAGAAGAAGAAATCTACATGGAACAACCCGAAGGCTTCACAGCTATTGGGCAAGAAAAGAAAGTGTGTAAACTTGTAAAATCCTTGTATGGATTGAAACAAGCTCCAAAACAATGGCACCAAAAGTTTGATCATGTCATGCTTGATGCTGGGTTCAAAATTAATGAATGTGACAAGTGTGTGTATGTGAAAGACACATCTGATGGATATGTCATTTTATGTCTGTATGTAGATGACATGCTCATTGCTGGAAGTGATGATAAAATCATAAAATCTACAAAGAGCATGCTAAAAGCAAGGTTTGACATGAAAGACATGGGTCTTGCGGATGTGATTTTGGGGGTCAAAATCATGAGAACCCAAAGTGGACTTGTTTTAAGTCAATCCCATTATGTGGACAAAATTCTTGAGAAGTTCAATGCAAATGACTCTAATGAAGCTAGAACTCCACTTGACACGAGTCAACATCTAGCCAAGAATAGAGGTGAACCTGTAAACCAATTGGAATACTCAAGAATTATTGGTAGCTTGATGTATCTTATGAGATGTACTAGACCAGACATAGCATATGCTGTAAGCAAGCTAAGCAGGTACACGAGCAACCCAAGTTCAATGCATTGGAACTATATCACTCGGTTGCTTCGCTACTTAAGATACACCCAGGAATACGGGTTGCATTACAACAGATATCCAGCAGTTATAGAAGGACACTGCGATGCAAATTGGATATCTGACACGAATGATTCCAGAGCAACAAGTGGGTATGTATTCACACTTGGAGGTGCTGCTATATCGTGGAAATCGTCAAAACAAACGGTTATCGCTAGATCCACGATGGAATCAGAGTTCATCGTTTTAGATAAAGCATGTGAAGAGGCAGAATGGCTACGTCAATTTGTTGAGGATATACCAAGATGGCCTAAGCCGGCATCGGCCATTTGTATACATTGTGATAGCCAATCGGCACTTGGCAGAGCTCGTAGCACAATGTATAATGGTAGGAACAGACATATCAGACGTAGACATAATACGATACAAAAACTAATCTCTACAGGAATTATCACTGTTGACTACGTGAGGTCAAAGGATAATATTGCGGATCCGCTAACAAAAGGCCTAAGTAGAGAGTTAGTATAGAAGTCGTCCATGGGAATGGGACTGAAGCCCTTGAAAATATAAGTTCATATGATGGAAACCTAACTCAGTAGACTGGAGATCCCAAGAGCTGAGTTCAATAGGAAAACCTAATTGTATGAATTAGTAAGGTCACTGTGGGGGATAACCCTATGCATATATATAAGGGAGTTTATTGCAAAGCTTAGTAAACTTCCTAGTCCATTCCTAAAAGTGACAAGTGTGAGGCTAAGCCTATGGCTTTTAATGATTTGACTAAGGTAACCATACATAGTGAATCACCTATGTGAGAGAGAAGTGGGGTCGCTTCGAAGGGTGTTGTTGGGGCACAATACCTAATGGCTCTCGCAGAACCAGGCTCATGTTCATGACCATAACGAACATAACTATGAGGACTTGACTTTGTTAGGGGGAGTCTTGTGTGAAGTGCATTGTCGTCTACACAAACGGCAGACGAGTTCAAAGACATCGAGTTCTATTCAGAGCTAGTGGGCTAAGTGCATTTCATGAGCGAAGGTTCAAAGGGTAACACCTACCTATCGTATGCAAAACTCAACTGCTGAAATCTAATTGGAATAATGTTGTCTGAGATCGACCTCCATTCATATGGGGGATTGTTGGAAATTGGGTGTGTGAATGAATGTCTCAATTTGGTAAAACTCCTTGTCCCACATAGGTGTGGGAACAAAAGAATAGATTGTTTATAAGGTAAAAGGTTTACCTCACTAATATATCTATATGTCATGTTTTACCACAACTCCTACCCGCGCGCTGATGTGTATAAAATGCAACATATAAATTACATCAAATGAGGCATAAAACTAACCCTTTTTAGTGCTAATATTGGAAAAAGAGTGTTTTTGTCTTCCTTTTGTATTTTCAGGATTAAATGAGCTCAAAAACGCAAAAGAAGCAAAAAGACAGCTAAATCCAACATAAATACAAGAAAAGGAACATTAGTGGACTGCCCGAACCCTCAACGGCACCTTCCAAAGCAAAATAGAGAAAACAGAAATCTGAACACGCCCCGTGCTCAGCCAGCACGGGGCCGTGCCCAAGAAGCAGCAGAAAAGACAAACCTATAGAAGCTTCTATTGCCCATCACGGGGCCGTGCTCAGCGGACACGGGGGCGTGTCGAAAGTACAGCAGGCGCATTTATTGTAATTGCGATTTACAATTAATCAGGAGAGAGAGTGTCAGACGGACAAGGGGCCGTGTCCAGCGGACACGGGGCCGTGTCCAGCTCTCTGTTCAGCCTATAAATAGGAGTGCTTGGATTCATTTCATCTCATCCCTTGGCACATCACCTCTCTCACACTTCATCCACCACCCACCACCATCACAACACCATCATCCACCACCATCATCCATTGTCCATCGTAGAGTGTGTGAGTCGTCTCGGGATCCAAGATTGATCGTAAGAGTTCTTGACAATCAAGGCCATGTTTGCCTAAGTCTCTTACATCACTTGGTGAAGACAAAGTGTCTAGTTTAATACTTTTTATTTCTAATCTTTTGCACTTTTTATTTGGTTTTGTATTAATGACTTTAATAACTAGTTACTTATGTTGAAGGTGATCTTTCCTTATCGTTTGTCCGTGGTGTCTTGGCATTATTTTACTGTCTATATAAAATAAAGGATTTTCACCATTCATATCTCCACGGTCTATATGGAGATATGTTGGCTACCTGGTAGGGGGTTAAGGGAACGGTTTGGTAAAGGTCTTGCCATTGTTCAGCGTTTAGAGGTCCTGCAATGGACCTGGGTCAAATTTAGTAGGACCTCCTTCAATACTTCGCGGTATTGGATGGCGGGGGTCCAAACTCTTTGATCCCCTCATAAGTTAACTACTATTAATACTATAACCCGGCTATTTAGGACTGTATCCCTGCTGACTCAGACTACTTAGCCGAGGGTAACGTCACCGCCAAAAGCGGGGCCTACCACAATACTGCATTAATAACTTAATTCATTATCTTCCAATAATCCATCCTTTTAGGATTGTATCCCTGCTGACTCAAACTACTGGGGTGAGGGTAACGTCGCCTTCAAAAGAGGGGCCTACTACAATAACTAAGATAATCTCTTAATTATGTGCAAAAGTGCGGAAATAATCAAAGGTTATACTAGATACGAGTCGGAACCAAGTGATTCATCTTGTCTATCTGTTTTTATTTTTTATTTTTATTTTCAGTATTTTAGTTAGTTTTATTTTTCTTAGTTCAAAACAATTTTTCCAAACTTTTATTTTGGTTAGACGTTGAGGATAAACCGGTACTAAAAGCTCTTGTGTCCTTGGACGACCTCGGTATCTTACCAACGCTATGCTACACTCAACGATGGGTGCACTTGCCCATATGTGTGTTTAGTGTTAGTGAAATATCGTGTTTTATAAATTTAAAACTTGGCTAAAATAAGTGTTAAAAAGGGCTTAAAATATACACCTAATATATACGACACTTCACGCACATCACGCGCGCGCAGGGGGTGCGAAAAATGGAACCGGAATCAGTTGAACTCGCGTGTGCCCGCACGTCCTGCGGACACGAATGCAGTTCCGAAAACCCGGGTCCGCGCGGAGCGGTTTTTGCACTCGAGACTCTTGACCACTGTTTTGTTTTTTGAAACTGAAATAAATGAATGATAATTATTTCGGTTTTAAATTCTAACAGTTTTGGTCATGATTATCAGTTTCGTAACCGATATACTAATGACCATTATGTGGTCTTTAATTCGCTGCAATCAAGAGTAGGATTTCGGTTTCGGTTATGGTTCTGGCACTATAAAATCAAGGCCATACTAATCAGTTGACACACACCAAATACACAGCTTCTCCTTTCTTCTCTCTCAGTCTCTGCAACATTCCGACTTCTTTTTAGGCAAGTGCTCAAGTCCGGCAGTGCGCGGTGCTGCTTCGAACATGCGTACCCTAGGAACAGACGACGAATCTGTTTAAGGGAATTGTGTCAAACACAAGCCTGGTTCACTCGTTAACTGTTATGTTTCTTTATTTCTGACTCTAATTACTCTTCAGTTCTTACAGTACCAGATTTATAACAGCGAAGACTTCTAGGCTTTAACATGCATGCCCTATGTCAGGGGGTTAGTTTTCGACCCCCGTGTGGCGTTCCCAAATCCCCGGGGACAAGCCAATTGATCCCACTTCTTTGTGCGAGTTATTGGTTTCGTTCTGCCTTGGACTCATTTGGAGAGCGGTGCCAGCTCTCGACCAGTGGTGTGTTCGTCGTAAACACGACTAGGCACGTACACCTCTTCATTGACACTGACTCTGTCCCCTGGTAAAGTCCAGGACTAGCCGGTAACCCAAGCGTTCAAGCAAAGCCCACAACATTGTGATCTTTCAATATTTGGCTCGTGACACCTAGCACACATGTAGCTGCTATAGTTAATAGTTTTACTTGATTGCAACCTTTTTTACAACTCGTTAATCGGTTTGACTCGTCTAGATTAATGGATTGCAAAGAATGTGTTTAAGTTTGACCATTTAAGTGTCTTCGAGTTAGGGTTGATGTTACTAACACGAATATATGTATATATGTGGGTCATGTTCACGCTCATCAATTCGACTGGTAACCTGATACGATGCCAACCCTAGTGCTTAGGCATTGCTTGTGACACTCGTAATTTGTAAACTGCTTTGCACATAATTGCTTCATTTTAAATATCCTCAAAATGGTCCCAATTTTCCCTAAATATTAGATGTGGCAGAAGACTTTTAACAAAATGTTGTTCAATATAGTAATTTACCCATAAAAAGTAGTATGCAAGCATGAATGGAACTTGTTATATAACAAGATACAAAATGGGAGATTGAAACTTGTTATCAAGCTTCCTCTATTATTCTTCTATATATAGGGACCGCTAAAATGAGAACCACCTCCAGTTGTAAGAACCGTGAGAACTTTTTGATCCGGGACGAGTTGGACCAATTTTTTTTTTCATAAACGTAGATGCTTGTATTATAAACACATTTGTAAAAAAAATTCAAAAAAATGTCGTGTGTGTAGTTTTGAACACCACAAGTTTGTGTTACGGGTACCGTAAATTTTAAATAAAATTTACGGGTCTCGTAAACGCAAACTTTGGGTGCTCAAAACTACACACCCGACATTTTTTTTTGAATTTTTTTTTACAAAAGTGTTTATAATACATGCATCTACGTTTATGGAAAAAAAAATTTGTCCACATCGCCCTGTACAATGTAGTTCTCACGGTTCTTACAACTGGAGGTGATTCTCATTTTAGCGGTCCCCTATATATATATATAGGGTAAGATTATTGTAAAAAAGGTTAAAAGTGTGAGAAAGGTGAGAAATATTGTGGAGATGACATGTGTCCTAAATCTAATTAATTTAAAAGGGTAAACAAGTCATTTTATCATTAATTCAATTAATTAAAAACTTCCCATAACCGCCACCTTAATTATAGGAACTGGATTTTTCTTAAAAGATCTCTATAAACACCATTTAGCACATATATAACACCATACAGTAAAGTATATAACACCATTCAGTAAGTATATAACACCATACAGTAAGTATATAGCACCATTCAATAAAGTATATAACACCATTCAATAAAGTATATAACACCATTCAGTAAGTATATAACACCATTCAGCACATATATAACACCATTCAATAAATTATATAACACCACACAATAAAGTATATAACACCATTCAGCACATATATAACACCATACAATAACGTATATAACACCATTCAGCACATATATAGCACTATTCAAATAATCATTACATCCCTGTATCATCTTCTCCACTACCGGCACCACCACTGCCGCTCAGCCGCCGCTGTCGTGTAGAGGTGGCCGACACTACCGCTACCGTAACCGTTAACCGCTGCACTGCCGCTAACCACTATCGCTCCGCCGCTAACCGCTGCACCGCCGGAGATGATTAACTGGTGTTGCTGGAACCGCCTGTAACGACTCACACAAAAACATTCTAAAAACATTCCGTAAGTATAAACCCGGACCTCTGATATAACAACTCTCATTAAAAATACTATTTCTTATTTTAATTTAACCAAAAGGAAACCCTAATTGAGACACCCAAGTAATTCTACGCAAACCCTAAAATTATCAGAACCATCAGAATCAGGATCAGGGCCCCTAAAACTCAGGGGGGTGTTTCCTACTCAACGATTATCTTTATAAGTTATTATAAAAATCGAATTTAATCGAAACGTCGACTCACCTGCACTCCAAACACACGTGGCAAGAAAATAAGAAAAGTGTATCCCTTACGGACCGTAAGGAATATTTGTTACGGTCCGTAACAAATGGCAAAATTGGTGTATAAATAGCAGGCTTTGGGACTGGCTTCTGTGCGTTCGTTCGACGATAAAATTCGACTCTGGCACGGAGTTATCGTCCAAATACTCACAATTAACACACACAAATCACTAATTAGTATAGCGGGGTGCTGCAGAACAGGGTATTAACTCGATCGCTATTACGATTCAATGTCCGATCGATTAAACTATCCAATGGATGTTTAAGTGCTGCTCAAATTGGGTTATACTTTGTTATTCATCGTGATTTCGACTTGAATGTTTGAGTGCTGTTCGAACTCGGACTATACTCTGTCATTCGTTGTGAATCCGATGGATGTTTAAGTATTGCACTTTGTCATTCGTTGTGAGGGTTTTATCTTGTGAGTTATCGTAAATGCTGTATTAAGTTATCTACCTAGTTCATGTGCACTAGGTTACAAGGTTAATTAATAGGCTAAACTCTGCCTGTAGGAATCTGCAAAAGCTTATCTGTAGACTAAACTTTGCCTGTATAAATCTGCAATATATCAAGGCTTATCTATAACTTTGGCCGTATGAATCTGCATGCTCATAATGTGAGTCATTCTCTTTTTATCAATTATTTTACAATACCTCAAATTATTTTCAAGGTTATAATTACAGGGACTAAGTCGTGGATATCTTGAATTACTGGTTAGTGGGGTATTGTGCACATTACTAATTTCTCCCAGTTAGGTTCATTGACCTACTCGGGATAATCACTGTTAGGTTCATTGACCTACAGGGATAATCATCACTATTTAGGTTCATTGATCTAATAGTGGTATGACCATCGTCACCATTGTGACTTGTCACCATTGTGACAGAATGCCAGATAAAAATAAGATAGAAGCCATTGTAATCGCTCTTATGCTGTAATTAATAACTATGCATCATTATGCAAAATAGAATGATTCACTCAGTATTTCCCTGCTGACAAAACCTTTTTAAAAATACTTTTCAGGCAATTACAGTAGATTGAAGTAAGCGTTGGATACGGCATTGAAAGGCATCAAGAAGTGGCTTATTTTATTAAATTAAATAAAATTTATCTTTATTAAAGCTACCATAGTAAAACATGGGTTTATCCCATCTATTTAATAAATAAAATCCGGTGTTTTCTAAACTCTGATATTTTTCCTAACTCACGGTTCTGATGAAATTTCCGCTGCAACGTTTTCAAAATAATCACCGGTACCGCTGGGCTGTTCACGACTCCCGATTCCGTCCAGGGTGGGTCGGGGGTCGTGACACCGCCACTCCACTGCGATGTAGAGAGAGAGATCGAAATTGTAGGGATTTTGATTTACAGTTTCCTATTTTGAATGGATATAAAAACTTTATTACCCCTACAATTTTCAATTCAGTCAAAAAAAATAAAACAAATTTTACAATTTGGTCCCTATTAATCTTAACCATTAGATCAAAGATCTAATGGTGGTGTAGATTCTTTCTTATCCTTCTCACACTTTTGGTCTTTTTTACGGAAACCTTAATCTATATATATATATATATATATATATAGGGGAAGGTTCATTGGGGAACACTAAAAAAGTGGGGAACAGCGGGGAACCGACTCAAATGAACTCCGATTGGACTCATTCCAGCGGCGTTGGAACCGGCTCGCCGAACCCTAACTAGGATCTCTTAAACCTAAACCCTAAATCCTAACTCCTAAACTCTAAACCCTAAAGCTAAAAAATAAGGCTAAAACCTAAGCTAAACCGTAAAATCTAAACTATAAACCCTAAAAGCTAAACCCTAAAGGCTAAACCTAAAGCTAAACCCTTAAGCTAAACCCTAAAGCTAATCCCTAAATGTAACACCCCGTGTTTTCGAAAGTCAAAGTCAAGGTCAAAGTCAACGACCGATTTCGCGCGACTTGACTTGTAGTGAATTTATTTTATATGTTTATTTTAGTTGTATTATGTGGAGTAAGTGTCAATAATCACAATAATCGACATATGTATTCACTATTTAATCGACTTACGACTGTGAACTATAGTAAGTAACAATGCGATAAAGTTAACTAAGCAATGATTCAACTATGCTAATCAAATCGACATCGAATTGAACCCGCAACTCGAATTACGCATTTTGGTTATTGTCTTACGTGTGTGTATGTGCCTTATGTGTTACTTGTGCATGTTTAATTATGTTATGTGTGGTAATCAATCGAAAACGCAATCGAACTTGAATCGCAATCGAAACGCAATCGAACTCAATCGAAATCGAACTATGATAATTAGTGGAGAAGAGATAGTGCGAGATATGAGTGGTTGGGATTAAAAGTAATTTGAATAGGAAACTCTATCACATCGAATCGCTCGCAATCGAAATTAAAACGGAAAAAATCGTCGCGCCGAACACCCGAACCAAGTGCCATCCGACCGGGCTGCCACTTGAGCTGGTGCCAGGCTGTCATTCGACCGGACAGTCATCCGGGCGAGATGCCATCCGACCGGCCAACACTTTCCCCTTTTGGAACTCTATAAATACCCATGTCACTTTCATTCTTTCTACTTTTGGAAACTCTCTGACCGAACAGCTCGTGCTCCTCACCTTTTCCTCGATTTCTCTCGATTCCGGTAAGATCTCGTCCTAAATATTCTACTTTCTTAATCTACAAGCACTCCTACACCTTTCTATCTTTTGAATCTTAACTTTTAACCATGAAATCACTAGATTTGAGGTATTCTAGGATGACGTCATCATGGTGTTCTTATGAACTCCATGTTTTGACCTCAATCCACCAAGAACAACTTAGATCTAATCGATTTCCACACGAATACACAAAGATCTTGCATAGATCTAAACATAATCATAGTGAAAAAGGATTGAAAGATGGTTTCTAACTTTCTTTCAACTCTTTTACACTCGATGCACTCAAAACCGATAGAATCGGGCCTTGTTCTAGTCTCCTACTCATTCTTAGTGTTGTGCTAGTTCAAGATCTGGATTCTACTCACGAGACCACCGATTTCGGGTTAAACAAGAACAACCGTCTTGAACCGGTAACTGACCAAACTAGGGTGATTCCTGGTCGATCGGGTCACTTGGGTCAAGATGGGGTTCTGTTGGTTAACACGTGGTCAAAACGTCTCGATAAAACAACAAACAACCAAAACGGCCAAGTGAAAGACCAATGTAACGACCAGCACGGAGTGCTATCCGACCGGACTACTGTCCGAACGGATAATCCATCCGGGCGACTAGGTCATCCGAACGGCTTACACCTTGGGTCCCACACTTAATCAACTTTATCTGAAGTTTGAGTATTGAACGAATTGCTATCCGATCGGACTACCATCCGACCGGATTACTCTTCGGATCTTGAGATACTTGGACTTTAAACACTAAAACAATTTTCAACATGTTCAATGCACTAAAGATGTCACTCGACCGAACTGTTGTCCGATCGAGTGACAACCTGCTGTGGATTTGTTCTCACTGAGTAACCTCCCCACTCGAGTCGCCGTCCGACCGGATAAATCATCCGAGCGGATTGTCTTCCGCACGGCTGACCGTCCGATCGACTGACCTGAAAGGTAAAGATACTTCAATGTTTTCAAAATGCTACAACGAAAACTTCAAAGGACAAGCCATCATACAGAAACACATCCTTCCCAAAGGAAGAAACAATCCACTCGAATAGTCATCCGACCGGACAACCTGTCCGACCGGATGACCATCCGAACGGATTGTCATCCACACGACTGGACCATCCGGTCGGATTACCATCCGACCGAACTGCTGTCCGAACCACTTACGTCATGCATCGTTTTACGCGTCACTTATCGTTATGTTATCGATCTGTTCAGGCTAACCTTACTCTCTAGCGCTCCCTTCAATCCATCAACGCTGTGAGTATACTCGATCCCTTTTTGCTTTAAGCACTTTTGGGTGTTACATACGTTATGAATATTCAAATCACAACAAACACACCACTCAATACTATTTGAACGCTAACCGTTAATGCATGTTATACGTGGCTTATGAATGCTTGTTTGTTATGTTTACCCATGGAATGTTGTCTACCTGCCTTAGCAACGATAGTACTATAGTTTGGACTCAGCACCTGTTCGCAGGGGTTGTTAAGGACAATTACTTGCATGTATTACGGTGGTAATCATGTATTGCAAACGGCCTCAGGCAGTCAACCCGCAGTCATTGGTATCGATGGATTTATGTCGATAACTAACGTGCTTCATTTCTCTATGTGTACGTGCTGGTTATGCGTAAACGAATTTCGAACTCTATAAGCTATTATCAAACTGGAATGCTCACCTTTACATTATATGTATTGACTTTATTTTAACGTATGTGATAGGTGCTTAGGATGCACATCTGCTAGGAAATCGAGGCTAGAATAAGGCTCTAGAGGCCAACAAATATTTGTCTGTACAAATTAAATCAAGGGTCTCTAAAAGCAGATAAACAATTGCTCTATTTGAAAATCTGAGTTGTCGGAAGAGAACTATTTGCCTAGATTTTGTCTGTAATAATTTGTTTACCTTTTGAGACATGGTATGCGACATGTTACTTTAAATTGATTGGTAATGATAATTGTTATGGAAACTTCTGGACAATCTGTTTCGCTCAGTGCCATGCCCCGATGTTTCTGCCATCGGTTGGGGTGTGACACAAAAGCTAAACCCTAAACCCAAAAGCTAAACCCTAAAATCCAAATCCTAATATAATTAGGGTTTAGGGGTTATGATTTAGGGTTCAGGGTTAAGAGATCCTAGTTAGGGTTCGACGAGCCGGTTCCAACGCCGCTGGAATGAGTCCAATCGGAGTTCGTTTGAGTCGGTTCCCCACTGTTCCCCACTTTTTTAGTGTTCCGCCAATGAACCTCACACTATATATATATATATATATATATATATAGGGTCAGGATTTAGAGAGAACGGTGAAAAGTGTGAGAACGGTGAGAACGATTTTGGTGGTGACATTTGGCATTGATGCTAAATTACACTAAGGGGTAATATTGTCAAAAAAACCCACTCACATGAACTAGGTATTCCAATAAAACGCCATAAAAACACCCAATTCAGAAAACGCTATGAAAATACCCAGTTAAAAACGCCATAAAACATCTAGTTCAGAAAAACGCCATGAAAAAAATCAGTTGAAAACGCCATAAAACACTCGGTTCAGAAAAACGCCATGAAAATACCTAGTTAAAACGCCATAAAAAAACCTAGTTCAGAAGAACGCCATAAAAATACATAGTCTAAAACGCTAAAAAACACCCAGTTCAGAAAAACTCTATAAAACCCAGTTAATTTTTTTCGAAAAGTATATTAGTAGTATACTCGTTGGAAAGATAAAAAAACGCTGAGTTTTATGGTGTAATTTTTTTCGAAAAAACAATCACGTATAAAAAAAGTTATTTTCGTTTAAATATGATGGGGGAAAATGGCATATGATTAGCATGTGCACCTTTGTTTGGATCTTACTATTTTACCCTTCCTGTAAATTCCAAGGCCCCTATTATTTACAAAAATGTCACCGCATCAATCTCAGCCACAAACCACTAAGATCTTGTGGCTGAAAATCATTTTCACTGTTCTCACTCTTTAAGACGTTCTCTCCAGATCCTGTTCCTATATATATATTAGATTATTTGCCAATTTAAACAAAGTACATGTCATTAAAAAAACACATAACAAAATTAAATCATAAAATAATGTACAAAACAAACAATTTTATATGTACGGGAAATTAGAAACCAAAAGAAAAGTTGGTTTTCTACTCTTCTTTCTTAATGCACTGTTATATAAAAATTAAATGGCTTACTCATCTATCTTAGTGTTGTTATTCTTTTGCACACCAAAATAATTTAAATACAATTTATACAAAAAAAATATATGTATATAATTTTAAAAATAAAAAAAAAACTTCGAGCCTCCCTAGAGTTCATGCCTTGTGCTGTCACCCACCTCGCCCATACTTAAAATTGGGCAAATCACTTTCCAATTTCACTATTAATCTCACGTTAAAAACTTGAAAACCAATCTTTTACATTTCACTGTTAAAAACTTGAAAACCAAAGTTTTACATTAACTATATGCGATGTAGTTATCCTATTACTTGCACAATCAACACAAAATGAAAACACTATCATAAAATTTAGAGTTAACTGCCATTTCCGTCCCTGTGGTTTGGTCACTTTGGTCATTTTAGTCCATTTTTCAAAAATGCGCCATTTTCGTCCCCCACGTTCTGGAAAGGTGCCATTTCAGTCCAAAAATCATAACCCAGTTAAGTCAGTTAGTAAATAAGGACTGATTGTGTAAATTTGTAATATAAAGGACCATTTAAGTAAATATTAAACACCACCACCACTAGCCCTGCCACCACCACCACCACCACCACTTCGCTGCCACCACCACCGCCACCACCGCCACCACAGCCCTGCCACCAACACCACTCCGCTGCCACCACCACCACCGCCGCCACCACAGCCCTGCCACCACCACCACTCCGCTGCCACCGCCACCACAGCCCTGCCACCACCACCACAGCCTTGCCACCACCGCCACCACAGCCGGTTCATCATCATATCAGACGAGAGAGGGAGAAAGTCGGAGAGAGAGAGAGAGAGAGAGAGATAACGAGGCGGGAGAGAGAACCGGCGACGGTGGGGCTGCCTTCCCCAGATGATGACGATGATGACGTTGATGGTGGTGGTTCCGGCGGCGGCGGTGGTGACCATGCTATTGTTCATCGTCTTCCCCAAAACGGCCAACATAAGTCAAACGGCCTAATTCTCGATCAATACCGGATAATATTCAAATTAAACTTGTAGAAACATTGTACAAGTATAAACATACCGATTGGGTGATTAAAACAGATCCGGTATCGCGTGCAACGGCGTGGCGACAGTCTCCGGCGACGGGTATTCCGGCGAGACTTGCAGACGATGAACAGAGGGTATTTTCGAAGGGGTAAAGGATTTTGAAGGGTGTGAGAGTTTCGTATGGGTTCAGGGACTCTAAATAACACAACAATTTGACACTTAATCGACAAACTTCTGTGGATTAACTCCACTTTGAATTTTTTTATAAAAACTCCGATTTCACGTGGTGTCGGCATGCTTATTGAACAATTACAAAGCGTGGGGAGTTGTTTACGATCTGTGAGAGTGGTGGTGGCAGGGCTGTGGTGGCGGTGGTGGCAGGGCTGTGGTGGTGGTCTCAGGGCTGTGGTGGCAGGGCTGTGGTGGTGGTGGCAGGGCTGTGGTGGCGGTGGTGGCAGCGGAGTGGTGGTGGTGGCAGGGCTGTGGTGGCGGTGGTGGTGGTGGTGGCAGCGGAGTGGTGGTGGTGGCAGGGCTGTGGTGGCGGTGGTGGCGGTGGAGGTGGCAGCGGAGTGGAGGTGGTGGCAGGGCTAGTGGTGGTGGTGTTTAATATTTACTTAAATGGTCCTTTATGTTACAAATTTACACAATCAGTCCTTATTTACTAACTGACTTAACTAGGTTAGGATTTTTGGACTGAAATGACACATTTCCAGAACGTGGGGGACGAAAATAGCGCATTTTTTAAAAATGGACTGAAATGGCCAAAGTGACCAAATCACAGGGACGAAAATGGCAATTAACTCTAAAATTTAAGTAAAATTTTATAAAGATCATAGTCTTCAATAACAACGTGTGATATTCTATAATCTAAATTTACCAATTCTATCCACAACCCTTAATAACAAGTCTTGATAATTATCTTTCTGCTTTTGGTATACTACACAATTTACATATCTTAGGCCAAATGGTGTGAGATCAGGAAAAAAAGGTTGAAGGGTGAGGTGGCTGGCGTCAGCCCTGACGGAACCCCCCCCCCCAAGTTTACTTCGGTGCCCATTATAACAACCCTCCTAAATATTTCGACACCCCTAAAATATATTAAAATGCCCCAATATGTCCTAAAATACACCCCATACGCGAAAACGGGCCCTGAATACCTTTATTTTCTTTAAAATTAATTAAAAATCAAAATTTTTGGGCTGTCGCAGGGCGCGTAGACCCCTTAGGGATCTTACGCGTGCCGCGAGCAATCATCAACGCGGCGAGACCCTGGGCAGCCACCCATCAAACCTATACCGGTGACTAGGCCAGGCTAGGGCCTACCCAGTCTGCTACGTGGGCCGCGAGAAACCCGAATTCACTCGAATAGTCATTCGACTCGAATAGTCATCCGACCGGACAACCTGTCCGACCGGATGACCATCCGAACGGATTGCCATCCACACGACTGGACCATTCGGTCGGATTACCATCCGACCGAACTGCTGTCCGAACCACTTACGTCATGCATCCTTTTACGCGTCACTTATCGTTATGTTATCGATCTGTTCAGGCTAACCGTACTCTCTAGCGCTCCCTTCAATCCATCAACGCTGTGAGTATACTCGATCCCTTTTTTCTTTAAGCACTTTTGGGTGTTACATACGTTACGAATATTCAAATCACAACAAACACACCACTCAATACTTTGAACGCTAACCGTTAATGCATGTTATACGTGGCTTATGAATGCTTGTTTGTTATGTTTACACATGGAATGTTGTCTACCTGCCTTAGCAACGATAGTACTATAGTTTGGACTCAGCACCTGTTCGCAGGGGTTGTTAAGGATAATTACTTGCATGGATTACAGTGGTAATCATGTATTGCGAACTGCCTCAGGCAGTCAACCCGCAGTCATTGGTATCGATGGATCTATGTCGATAACTAACGTGCTTCATTTCTCTATGTGTACGTACTGGTTATGCGTAAACGAATTTCGAACTCTATATGCTATTATCAAACTTGTATGCTCACCTTTACATTATATGTATTGACTTTATTTTAACGTATGTGACAGGTGCTTAGGATGCACATCTGCTAGGAAATCGAGGCTAGAATAAGGCTCTAGAGGCCAACAAATAGTTGTCTGTACAAATTAAATCAAGGGTCTCTAGAAGGAGATAAACAATTGCTCGATTTGAAAATCTGAGTTGTCGGAATAGAACTATTTGCCTAGATTTTGTCTTTAATAATTTGTTTACCTTTTGAGACATGGTATGGGACATGTTACTTTAAATTGATTGGTAATGATAATTGTTATGGAAACTTCTGGACAATCTGTTTCGCTCAGTGCCATGCCCCGATGTTTCCGCCATCGGTTGGGGTGTGACAGATTGGTATCAGAGCCATAACTATAGGGAATTTGGCAAGACTCGACCTAGTCCGGGTCGAAGTCTTAGAGACCTAGTCTATAGTTAGGAACCAACAGACCGACTTGTGCATATCTGTTAGAGATTATGCATGAGCCTACTACTATTTCTTGCTATTCTCGAACACGCTACACTATCACTGCACTCGAATTTTCAGCTATGGATGAGCAATTAAGTCGAGATTAGGTGTGAAAACCGCAAACTCTCGAATAAGTTGCTTGATCAACCCGCATTTTATTTACAAACGGGGAGAATTATGCCAAATCAGGAGTGAAATCCACAATTTGATGAATAATCTCCTCTATTTTATCAAAAACAGGAACGAAGTTGTTAAGCTAGGGGTGAACCCTAACCTTGACGACTTTTTCCGACTATTAATTGGTTTTACAAAACTCTCACCAAAGTTTTGACAGATTCCAAGGACTCGAGTGTGTCACACCCCCAAATTCCACATGCAGAGTACCACCGCTTGGAGGCGTGACTGACCAGGATCCAGCCATACTGAGCATTGATTAATAGTAAAAGTATTCACCAACCACAATAGTTAGTAAACATCATAGTTTAAAGTTTTAAAGGTTTAAGTTCGACTAATAGTTTAAGTAAACGGCGGAAGCATAGACCAAACAGTTCCAAAACAAAGTTCATAGTTTAAGGTTATTCAAAACCCAACACAAGGGCTAGACGATCACTACACATCCCCAAGCTGCAAGCTCCTGAGTCATTGGTTACCTGCAAAGCATGCAGTAGGGTATCAACAAAAATGTTGGCGAGTCCACGAGTTGTCCAGTTTTAATTACCAAAAACTTGTGTCACCAGTTAATTTATCCGTTTATACATGCGATGGGGAGCTACCCCATAAGTAAGCGACTAAACTGTTTTTACAATACCGAATACTTACTTAACCGTACGTTTCCGCAGTGCCCCGTTTGTCAATGTTCTATCATCATTAACGGTTTGCCAGAGTACATTAGTTCACTCCCGTTCCCAGTAACAAGGGTTGGTGTGAGGCTGGTTACACCTAAATAGCGCTATCAACTAATAACCCGTTCGCCAGGCCTCGGTGATTAATCGGTATTAAGTAGTGAGGACTTAAGTGATAGAGTTTCGTTTAGTGTTGCTTGTTGCATTACCGTATAAACAATAATTAACTAAGTTTGTATCCCAGTAACAAGGGAAGAAAAGTAAGTTTGTATCCCTTACAAGGGGATAGTGTTGTTTCTAAGTCCGTTTCCCAAACCACCGGGAATGCATGCTTTAAGTTGTGAACTCACCTTGGGTTGCTCGGCAGTTTAGTTTACTTGGTTAAGTGTGCTGGTCACCCCGTCCTAAATGGTTACCAGTATAGGTCAGGTTTGGGTACAAGTAATCACGTATATGGTACACGTACTTAACACATAGCATACAAAACATACTAGGGTACTGTTCTAATAATTGCACAGTCAACAGTAGCAGTTAACACATAGTGCACTTTAACAGTAACAAGCATGAACAGTTTGTACATTTTGGCCCAATACGAAAACAGGCAGCCCATTCGAGACCATGTGGTCTCGGCTCGAGAGTGCAAGGTCTCGAGTCGCAACCGGAAGATCTCGAGTGGTGCATGCATGAGTCGCAACCTCGAAGGTTCCGAGTTCAGTCTTGACTCGAGATCAGAAGATCTCGAGTCGCAACAGTGTTGGTCTCGACTCATGAGGTGCATGTCCTGATCTCGAGTTGTCCACTTGGCGGTCTCGAGTAGCAATCTCCGTAGTCTCGAGTTCAATTGCTTCGGTCTTGAGTCGAGACTGAAGGTCTCGACTTGCAACATGATTGTTTCTAGAATGTTTGCACAGATTGTACTAGCCAATAAAAATTCATGTTCATGATCCCATGTACTCATCCAATGAAAATGCATAAACATGTCCCCTTGTCTAAAGCCTAATCAAAACGGATCAAACACTAGCTATTTCAAATATTTTCAATGATCTTCATATAGTTCATCAAGCACATTCATCATATATCCAACACATATTCAAGTAGTTCATCCTTTGTTTGCATATTCATAATCCTAAGTCGAAACACAATTTAGACATCATCTTCGGCCCAAATTCTAGCACATAATCATCATCAACATACACTCGATATTTGTGATTTTGTATACCATCATTCAAGTCAATACATAGCTAATATTCATGCTTTATCATTTTTCTAAACATATTTGTGTCACATCATAACATACAATCATCGGTTCAACTACATTTGCTATCTCAACTTGGCATATCATTCTTAAACCAAATCATCATTTAATCATTTTTAACCCACTAAATCATATAAATCATATAAAGAGATATTTAATCTTGGCATGTGTAATATTCATCAAGCACACACTTTTATCATACATTAACACCTATAATGAAGGGAACACTAACCGGATCAAGTATGGGCAAAAGGGTATGAAGTAGTGAAGAATGAAGCCTTCAAATTGGTGTGTACAAGCTGATCCGAGAGTCCCTTGTGGTTGTCGCCGGCTTGATCCGAGAGAGAAGGGGAGGAGAGGTTGATGCTTGATTGTTAGGGTTTAGGGTTTTCTAGAGAGAGAGGGAGTGTGTGTGGAAATGTTGCAAATGGTGAAAAGTGGCAAGGTTGGCCACTCTTGTGGGTTTTATACCCGGACCGAGTTGGTGCACCATAAGGGTTTCCGAGTGGGCTCAAGTGCACACGGCCCAACTGATTGGCTCACTCGAGACCGGATGGTCTCGAGTCGGGTCCATGGTGGTCTCGGCCCACTACATACTTATATATATATTATAATATATTACACATACACACTCACATAAAACAAGAAGATAACACAACTTTCATTTAATAACATATATACACCTAACGTAATTACAAGATATTTGCTCGGGAAAACCTAGAGTGTCACAGAGTGCTTAAACAACCGGAAGGATGTGTGCCATTCACCGGATGACGGTGATAGAGCACAGTCTATTAGGTCAACAAGGACTTGTTGTGCATCCTTGTGAATAGTTGAATCACTTTGGTTAGTCAATGTCTAATAGCCACAGACGATCTATTTCTCGATTTTTATGTGTTTCGATTTTGAGCCCGCAACTGTTGACTCTAATGACTCGTTGATTCTATGTGTTTTATGTGGTTTATGTTTATTTGTTAGCGTTTTGAGATACCACTGGTTTCGATCTAACGCCTCTTTGCTTCCGCTAATCACACAACACACTATACATCGCTGACAAATCGCTAAGTTATGAACGACCTAATGCTATGATGTACACTTATACTACACTACTCGATATACTAAAGCGCGATCGTTATACTCGAACACTCGCAAACTGTGAATGATAGGTTACTGTATTCTGAGGTTGTCAGAATGCTCTACGTGTCTCTATATGTACCTCTTGTGACTACATGATTAGGTGCTTTTCTGATTATGTGCCCTACGTGCTTATGTGCTTCTGTGTTTATATGAATCTGTGATTATGTGTCTATGTGTTTATGTGATACATGTTACAACGTGTTCCAAAGCTTTAGTAAGTATTAAACGTGTGAGGTGAGATTCGATTATGATGCGTCTGAGACCTACGACGATGTCTGTTGCAGACAATGTCAACTGGACCATCATCCCCTCACACACCACTTTCTCGTCAAGAAAAGAGAGACAAACGTCTTGCTGCTATCATCGCTAAACAAGTAGCAAAAGCCGTGAGTGATGTCTACGAGAACGTCAGCAAATCATCTGAGGAGTCGAGAACCGAAACTCCTAAAGCTACCCCCAAAGTTGCCTTCAATTTCAAGCAGTTCAAGTCTTGTGGGCCAAAGGAATTCACTGGCGAGGAAGGCCCTACAGCATTGTTCCAATGGTCTGATTCCATTGAGGTCACTCTACGACAGAGTGGTTGCCCAGACGATCTCCGCACTCTAAATGCTACCGGCGTCTTCCAGTCCCGCGCACTAGACTGGTGGACGGCCAAGAGAAACAAACGGGGGAACGATGCAGCCTACGGTCTGTCGTGGGACGAACTCAAGGAGGTCATGATGGAAGAATTATGCCCTCCTCATGAGCGCCAAAAGTTAGAAGATGAATTCTGGCACATAAAGCAGAAGGAAGGTGAAAATGCTGCTCTCACTGCTCGCTTCAAACATCTCAGCATCATCTGCCCTGACCAAGTCAAGACTCCAGACATGGAAATCAAGAAGTATATCCGAGCCCTGCCTGACTGTGTTGCAGATTTCGTGCAAGCGGCTAAGACTAAGACGATCGAAGAGACTTACCTACTGGCCGCTGAAATCAACGACAAGCGGGTCAAGGCTGGTGTCTTGGATAAAACTGCAAAGCACCTGCATCAAGCTACCACCGTCGCACCAACTGCTGAAACCACCACCGTATCGAGCAACAAGAGGAAGAACAAGCGAAAGAACAGCTCCAGCAACAAGAACTGTGCGACCACTGCTGCACCGATACAAGTTGTACCAGCCCAACAGCGTCAAGTAGCGGCGCATGTGGCAAATGCACCGCCTGCTAAGCGTGCATACACTGGGCCACACCCGCTTTGCCCTACTTGTACCTACCACCACCCGACTACCATCGCTTGTCGTTTTTGTGCGCATTGCAATATGTACGACCATTTAACTACCAACTGCCGTGCTCGACAAGCTCCTGCTCATCAAGCTCTACTCACCGCCCAACAAGATCCTCCAGCACCCGCGGTCAACGCCAGAGCCTGCTTCGCATGTGGCGATCCTAACCATTTCGCCAACATGTGCCCAACAGGGTTGTGAAACAAGAGCCCCAACAGTAGCAGCAACAGCAACAAGCAGCACGCGCACGAACTTGCAACATCAACGTGCGCCAAGCCCAAGCTGACAACAACGTGGTCAATGGTACGTTCCTTGTGAATGGTATTTATGCTTCGTGTTTATTTGATACTGGAGCCGATAATTGCTTTGTGTCGTTCGAATTCGAGAAGCTCCTTAATCGTAAGCGCTCCCAACTCTCCTCGATGTTTGATGTTGAAGTCGCTACCGGAAGAACTGTCGCCGTTAATTCTGTTCTCCGTGATTGTACTCTCGAGCTCAACAATCACATCTTCCCAATCGACCTTATTTCGATGCAACTCGGAAGTTTTGATGTCATAGTAGGTATGGACTTTCTTCGCGAAAACCATGCTGAAGTGGTGTGCTTCGATAAGATGATTTGATTTTCGCTCGCGAATGGTGATTTATTGTGTGTTTATGGTGAAACCGCTTCGAAGGGTCTCAAACTCATGTCCTGCGTCCAAGCTAGCAAGTATCTCCGCAAGGAATACAGAGCTTTCTTGGCTAAGATTGTAGTAGCGGAGAAGGAAAAGAAAGGAAGACCTGGCGTAAACGATGTTCCAGTAGTCCGAGAATTTCCTAACGTCTTTCCTGAGGATCTTCCTGGACTACCACCAAGTCGTGATATCGACTTTCGTATCGACCTCATTCCTGGAGCCAACCCTCTTGCCAAAGCTCTTTACCGACTCGCACCGTCCGAAATGCGTGAACTCTCAAACCAACTCCAGTAATTACTTGAGAAAGGCTTCATTCGCCCGAGCACCTCTCCTTGGGGCGCGCCAGTCCTTTTCGTCAAAAAGAAGGATGAGTCATTCAGGATGTGTATCGACTATCAGGAATTGAATAAATTGACTATCAAGAACCGCTATCCCCTACCTCGCATTACTGATTTGATTGATCAGCTACAGGGTGCTACGTGTTTCTCGAAGATCGACTTACACTCAGGGTAGCACCAACTACGCATTCAAGAGGAGGATAAACCCAAAACCGCGTTTCGCACTCGTTATGGCCATTACGAATTCGTTGTTATGCCCTTTGGTATAACCAACGCACCCGCGGTTTTCATGGATCTGATGAATCGCGTGTGTAAACCATATCTCGACCGTTTCGTCATCGTATTCATCGACGATGTCTTGATCTATTCCAAATCGAAAGCCGAACACGCGCAACATCTACGTTTGGTTCTCGAGCTACTCCAGGGGAATCAACTCTATGCCAAGTTCTCCAAGTGCGAATTCTGGTTGGAGGAGGTTCAGTTTCTGGGTCACATTGTTAATAGTCAAGGTATTCACGTCGATCCTGCGAAGATTGAAGCCGTTAAGAGTTGGATTACGCCTAAGAACCCGTCTGAAGTCCGTTCTTTTCTCGGACTAGCGGGCTATTATCAACGATTTATCGAAGGATTCTCAAAGATCGCAGTACCGCTTACCGCTCTCATGCATAAAGACAAGCCTTTTGTTTGGGAAACTGAACAAGAGTTTGCCTTTCGAACCCTCAAGCACAAGCTTTGCAATGCTCCTGTTCTCACTTTTCCCGACGGAAACGACGATTTCATTGTCTATTGTGATGCTTCCAACCTCGGTCTCGGTTGAGTCCTTATGCAGCGGGACAAGGTTATAGCTTACACATCTTGTCAGCTCAAAATCCACGAGAAGAACTATACAACCCATGATCTCGAGCTAGGCGCCGTTGTTTTTGCGTTAAAAATTTGGCGACACTACCTGTATGGTACCAAGTGTACGATCTTCACTGATCATAGGAGCCTACAACATATCTTTAATCAGAAGGAATTTAATATGCGTTAACGCCGATGGGTAGAATTTCTAAACAATTACGACTGTGAGATTCGTTATCACCCAGGCAAAGCAAATGTTGTTGCCGACACACTCAGCAGACGGAGCTATCTGGTTAGCACTCGTAACGTCCAAGCCCAATACGACCTCGAAACCCTCATCCGTGAAGCCCAGCATGCATGTTTTAATGAACGCACTCTGAAGAAGGAAAGAATCTACCACGATGGAGCCCAGCTTGTGAGTAAGTCGAATGGGATATTCCACTTCCTGGACCGAATTTGGATCCCTAAACGGACCGATTTGCGACAGATTTTGATGGACGAATCCCACAAATCCCGGTATTCTATTCATCCCGGTGCCGACAAAATGTACCAGGACCTTCGCTACAAGTACTGGTGGCCTGGCATGAAAAAGGATATTGCTCTCTACGTTGGAAAATGCCTGACTTGTGCAAGGGTTAAGGCCGAACACCAAAGACCCTCTGGCTTACTCGAGCAACCACCGATCCCTATGTGGAAGTGTGAGAGTATAGCTATGGACTTCATAACAAAACTTCCGCACACGTCATCAGGTAACGACAGCATTTGGGTTGTTGTTGACCGTTTGACCAAATCAGCTCACTTCTTGCCAATACGGGAAGACTACAAGGTAGAACGATTAGCCCGAATCTACACCGACAAGATCATTTGTAATCATGGGACTCCTCGCGACATCATCTCTGATCGTGATGCTCGGTTTACCTCGCGACTGTGGGAAACGTTTCAAACGGATCTCGGTACATCGCTTAATCTAAGTACCGCATTCCACCCTCAAACCAACGGTCAGACTGAAAGAACGATTCGTACTCTTGAAGACATGCTCCGTTCGTGTGTCATAGACTTCGGTGGTAATTGGGATAAATACCTGCCGCTAGTCGAATTCTCGTATAACTACAGTTATCATTCCAGCATTCAAATGACACCATTCGAGGCTTTATACGGAAGAAAATGTCGATCGCCTATTGTATGGCACGAGATCGGTCACTCGCAATTAACCGGTCCCGAGCTATTACAAGATACGACTGACAAAGTCCTCCAAATTCGAGACAACTTGTTGAAAGCTCGTAGTAGACAGAAAAGTTACGCCGATAGACGACGCAAGCCCCTTGAATTTGACATTGGCGACTACGTACTCCTAAAGGTATCACCTTGGAAGGGTGTGGTCAGATTCGGCAAGAAAGGGAAATTAGCGCCTCGATATGTTGGACCTTTTAAGATTCTGGAAAGCATCGGAAAAGTTGCCTACAGACTCGAACTACCGGAGGAACTTAGTAACATCCACCCGACTTTCCATGTATCAAACCTCCGAAAGTGCCTGGCTGAGCATGATCTAATTGTACCCCTCGATGACCTGCAAGTAAACGAAACACTACACTTCGAAGAGAAGCCTGTCGAAATCATGGATCGCCAAACCAAGCAGCTCAGACGCTCGCGCATTCCTATTGTGAAAGTCCGATGGGAAGGCAAACGAGGCGCAGAGTTCACTTGGGAACTCGAAAGCGACATGAAGGAGAAGTACCCGTAGTTGTTTGTTACGGCTTCGGCCTAATTTCGGGACAAAATTCCCTAAACAAGGGGAGGCTGTAACACCCCGTGTTTTCGAAAGTCAAAGTCAAGGTCAACGACCGATTTCGCGCGACTTGACTTGTAGTGAATTTCTTTTATATGTTTATTTTAGTAGTATTATGTGGAGTAAGTGTCAATAATCACAATAATCGATGTATGTATTCGCTATTTAATCGACTTACGACTGTGAACTATAGTAAGTAACAATGCAATAAAGTTAACTAAGCAATGATCCAACTATGCTAATCAAATCGACATCGAATCGAACCCGCAACTCGAATTACGAATTTTGGTTATTGTCTTACGTGTGTGTGTACCTTATGTGTTACTTGTGCATGTTTAATTATGTTATGTGTGGTAATCAATCGAAAATGCAATCGAACTCAATCGAAATCGAACTATGATAATTAGTGGAAAAGAGATAGTGCGAGATATGAGTGGTTGGGATTAAAAGTAATTTGAATAGGAAACTCTATCGCATCGAATCGCTCGTAATCGAAATCGAAACGGCAAAAATCGTCGCGCCGAACACCCGAACCAAGTGCCATCCGACCGGATTGCCATCCGACCGGGAGGCCACTTGAGCTGGTGCCAGGCTGTCAAACGACCGAGATGACATCCGATCGGACAGTCATCCGGACGAGATGCCATCCGACCGGCCAACACTTTCCCCTTTTGGAACTCTATAAATACCCATGTCACTTTCATTCTTTCTACTTTTGGAAACTCTCTGACCGAACAGCTCGTGCTCCTCACCTTTTCCTCGATTTCTCTTGATTCCGGTAAGATCTCGTCCTAAATCTTGTACTTTCTTAATCTACAAGCACTCCTACACCTTTCTATCTTTTGAATCTTAACTTTTAACCATGAAATCACTAGATTTGAGGTATTCTAGGATGACGTCATCATGGTGTTCTTATGAACTCCATGTTTTGACCTCAATCCACCAAGAACAACTTAGATCTAATCGATTTCCACACGAATACACAAAGATCTTGCATAGATCTAAACATAATCATAGTGAAAAAGGATTGAAAGATGGTTTCTAACTTTCTTTCAACTCTTTTACACTCGATGCACTCAAAACCGATAGAATCGGGCCTTGTTCTAGTCTCCTACTCATTCTTAGTGTTGTGCTAGTTCAAGATCTGGATTCTACTCACGAGACCACCGATTTCGGGTTAAACAAGAACAACCGTTTTGAATCGGTAACTGACCGAACTAGGGTGATTCCTGGTCGATCGGGTCACTTGGGTCAAGATGGGGTTCTGTTGGTTAACACGTGGTCAAAACGCCTCGATAAAACGACAAACAACCAAAACGGCTAAGTGAAAGACGAATGTAACGACCAGCACGGAGTGCTATCCGACCGGACTACTGTCCGAACGGATAAGCCATCCGGGCGACTAGGTCATCCGAACGGCTTACACCTTGGGTCCCACACTTAATCAACTTTATCTGAAGTTTGAGTATTGAACGAATTGCTATCCGATCGGACTACCATCCGACCGGATTACTCTTCGGATCATGAGATACTTGGACTTTAAACACTTAAACAATTTTCAACATGTTCAATGCACTAAGGATGTCACCCGACCGAACTGCTGTCCGATCGAGTGACAACCTGCTGTGGATTTGTTCTCACTGAGCAACCTCGCCACTCGATTCGCCGTCCGACCGGATAAATTATACGAGCGGATTGTCATCCGCACGGCTGACCGTCCTATCGACCGACCTGAAAGGTAGAGATACTTCAATGTTTTCAAAATGCTACAACGAAAACTTCAAAGGACAAGCCATCATACAGAAACACATCCTTCCCAAAGGAAGAAACAATCCACTCGAATAGTCATCCGACCGGACAACCTGTCCGACCGGATGACCATCCGAACGGATTGTCATCCACACGACTGGACCACCGAACTGATGTCCGAACCACTTACATCATGCATCGTTTTACGTGTCACTTATCGTTATGTTATCGATCTGTTCAGGCTAACCTTACTCTCTAGCGCTCCCTTCAATCCATCAACGCTGTGAGTATACTCGATCCCTTTTTGCTTTAAGCACTTTTGGGTGTTACATACGTTACGAATATTCAAATGACAACAAACACACCACTCAATACTATTTGAACGCTAACCGTTAATGCATGTTATACATGGCTTATGAATGCTTGTTTGTTATGTTTACACATGGAATGTTGTCTACCTGCCTTAGCAACGATAGTACTATAGTTTGGACTCAGCACCTGTTCGCAGGGGTTGTTAAGGACAATTACTTGCATGGATTACGGTGGTAATCATGTATTGTGAACGACCTCAGGCAGTCAACCCGCAGTCATTGGTATCGATGGATTTATGTCGATAACTAACGTGCTTCATTTCTCTATGTGTACGTGCTGGTTATGCGTAAACGAATTTCGAACTCTATATGCTATTATCAAACTTGTATGCTCACCTTTACATTATATGTATTGACTTTATTTTAACGTATGTGACAGGTGCTTAGGATGCACATCTGCTAGGAAATCGAGGCTAGAATAAGGCTCTAGAGGCCAACAAATAGTTGTCTGTACAAATTAAATCAAGGGTCTCTAGAAGCAGATAAAAAATTGCTATATTTGAAAATCTGAGTTGTCGGAAGAGAACTATTTGCCTAGATTTTGTCTATAATAATTTGTTTACCTTTTGAGACATGGTATGCGACATGTTACTTTAAATTGATTGGTAATGATAATTGTTATGGAAACTTCTGGACAATCTGTTTCGCCTAGTGTCATGCCCCGAATGTTTCCGCCATCGGTTGGGGTGTGACACTAAAGCTAAACCCTAAACCCAAAAGCTAAACCCTAAAAGCCAAATCCTAATATATTTAGGGTTTAGGGGTTATGATTTAGGGTTCAGGGTTAAGAGATCCTAGTTAGGGTTCGACGAGCCGGTTCCAACGCCGCTGGAATGAGTCCAATCGGAGTTCGTTTGAGTCGGTTCCCCACTGTTCCCCACTTTTTTAGTGTTCCCCCAATGAACCTCACACTATATATATATATATATATATATATATATATAGATTCAGGATTTAGAGAGAACGGTGAAAAGTGTGAGAACGGTGAGAACGATTTTGGTGGTGACATGTGGCATTGATGCTAAATTACACTAAGGGGTAATATTGTCAAAAAAACCCACTCACATGAACTAGGTATTCCAATAAAACGCCATAAAAACACCCAATTCAGAAAACGCTATAAAAACACCCAGTTCAGAAAAACGCCTTGAAAAAACTCAGTTGAAAACGCCATAAAACACTCGGTTCAGAAAAACGCCATGAAAATACCTAGTTAAAACGCCATAAAAAACCGAGTTCAGAAAAACGCCATAAAAATACATAGTTTAAAACGCTAAAAAACACCCAGTTCAGAAAAACTCTATAAAACCCATCTAATTTTTTTCGAAAAGTATATCAGTAGTATACTCGTTGGAAAGATAAAAAAACGCTGAGTTTTATGGTGTAATTTTTTTCGAAAAAACAATCACGTATAAAAAAGTTATTTTCGTTTAAATATGATGGGGGAAAATGGCATGTGATTAGCATGTGCACCTTTGTTTGGATCTTACTATTTTACCCCTCCTGTAAATTCCAAGGCCCATATTATTTACAAAAATGTCACCGCATCAATCTCAGCCACAAACCACTAAGATCTTGTGGCTGAGAATCGTTTTCACTGTTCTCACTCTTTAAGACGTTATCTCCAGATCCTGTTCCTATATATATATATATATATATATATATATATATATATATATAGGGCAAGGCTATATAGAAAACCCTATATATATATAAAACCCAACCTCCCGACATTTTTTTTTTGAAAAAAATAACACATGTAATATACATGTTTTTAAGAGTTTTGGGCCAAAAAAATCAAAAAAGCGCCGAAGGGATGATTTAAAAAAAAAATTCAACAATTTCTGTCTTTTGTGCCTAACACATGTTAGGCAACCGGACATTGCTGAAATTTGTTTATTTTTTTTTTTAAATCCCTTCGGCGTTTTTTTGTTTTTTTTTTTGCCCAAAACACTTTAAAACATGTATATTACATGTGTTATTTTTTTCAAAAAAAAATGTCGAGAGGTTGGGTAAAAATGGGGGGAGATTTGAGTTTCCAGAGTTTTCTAAAAATTTAAGGGTTTTCTGTCTAGCCTTCCCATATATATATATATTAAATTATTTGCCAATTTAAACAAAGTACATGTCATTAAAAAAACACATAACAAAATTAAATCATAAAATAATGTACAAAACAAACAATTTTATATGTACGGGAAATTAGAAACCAAAAGAAAAGTTGGTTTTCTACTCTTCTTTCTTAATGCACTGTTATATAAAAATTAAATGGCTTACTCATCTATCTTAGTGTTGTTATTATTTTGCACACCAAAATAATTTAAATACAATTTATACAAAAAAAATATATGTATATAATTTTAAAAATAAAAAAAACTTCGAGCCTCCCTAGAGTTCATGCCTTGTGCTGTCACCCACCTCGCCCATACTTAAAATTGGGCAAATCACTTTCCAATTTCACTATTAATCTCACGTTAAAAACTTGAAAACCAATCTTTTACATTTCACTATTAAAAACTTGAAAACCAAAGTTTTACATTAACTATATGCGATGTAGTTATCCTATTACTTGCACAATCAACACAAAATGAAAACACTATCATAAAATTTAAGTAAAATTTATAAAGATCATAGTCTTCAATAACAACGTGTGATATTCTATAATCTAAATTTATCAATTCTATCCACAACCCTTAATAACAAGTCTTGATAATTATCTTTCTGCTTTTGGTATACTACACAATTTACATATCTAGGCCAAATGGTGTGAGATCGGGAAAAAAAGGTTGAAGGCTGAGGTGGTTGGCGTCAGCCCTGACGGAACCCCCCCCCCCCCCCCAAGTTTACTTCGGTGCCCATTATAACAACCCTCCTAAATATTTTGACACCCCTAAAATATATTAAAATGCCCCAATATGTCCTAAAATACACCCCATACGCGAAAACGGGCCCTGAATACCTTTATTTTCATTAAAGTTAATTAAAAGTCAAAATTTTTGGGCTGTCGCAGGGCGCGTAGACCCCTTAGGGATCTTACGCGGGCCGCGAACGATCATCAACGCGGCGAGACCCTGGGCTGCCACGTGGCAGCCACCCGTCAAACTTATACCGGTGACTGGGCCAGGCTAGGGCCTACCCAGTCTACTACGTGGGCCGCGTAAGCCCCGGTTAAATCCTACGCGGGCCGCGAGAAACCCGAATTCAGGCCCTATATAAAGGAGGCCTCGGCAGTTCATTCGAATTCGCTCACGATCTTTTCTTTCTCTCAAAATGCACATAGTAAGCATAATTCTCGGGTATAATACCCCCCTAAATAACGAAGTTCTGCTCTGTTGTAAGTATCATAACCCCTGGATACGTATTAGATACGCTACCCGTTTGATCTAGGGTTCCGTAACGGCTGTCGTGGTTCTGCCCGACGTAGTCGTTGGAATGCCGTCTCGGGGAGGGTATTACTAATGTTAAAATGGGTTATTATACTAACGCGTGTGCATTTGTGTAATTTATAGATAATCACCAGGAAACCCTTACAGAAACCCTTACAGAAAACCTAAGACAGCAATGTGGGTAATCTCCTTTTTGCAAAGTGTTTTTACAAAACCTCACACAATTAATTATATATTAAACAGTTATTGAGTATTTGTAATGATACAATTATCGTCGGTATATTTGGGGTTTTGTATACAAAATTTGTTACTACCTTGCGAGGAGTAACATGACCATAAGTCGAGACGACAGTACCGTGGGTGGTAATTAGTATGACTTGTAAACAAATGTAATTGCGCGACCTCCCTCAATACTGTACAATGGTTTTATTAAACTTGATTAAACTGAGATTCACTCACCAGTATTTCCCACTGACAAAATATTTTTAAACGCGTTTCAGGTAACAAAATGTGAAAGCCAAATATAAGCCAGCTGGACAGCACTGAAGGCATGGAAAAGTGGCTATAAAGTTACCTAAAATAAATAGATGTTTTATTAATAAAAATAGGATTTATTCCTATGAAAATGTGTGTACTTAAAACTTGGGTTTTATCCCATGTGTTTAATATTATGAAAGTGTGGTATTTTACTCTGATAAAATATTTACTAACTACGGTCATGAAGTAATTTCCGCTGCCAAAATGGATAAACACAAGATACCACCGAAACTGGCCGCGGCCGCTCGTTCTCGGGTTGTTAGGGGATGGGGGTTGCGACAGAAGGTGATATCAGAGCTAAGCCACTGATTCAGCCACAGAAGTGTTCTGCTGACACCAAAAGTTATTTAAAATGTTAGGAAATAAATTACAGAAATACGTGCATATTTGTATTTTATTATTGTGTGTTATTTGACTATTTGTTAGTTTACAATATGAGCGATAAAGGACCTTCCGACGCGTATCGTCAATTGTCCAGCTCGCCTAGAAGCAAAGGCACCTCTTCACAGTCTGCCCTCTCAAGGTATTCAGCTAATAATGAAGAAGGAATATTCGTGTTTAAGGCTCAGTCTGAAGAGCCATTCCCTCCTAAAAAGAGCGGATGGTTCAGTAGGGGAGCGCATGAACGTAGGAAACGAATGAAAAAGTTGCAACAACAGAGAGTCCTAGCAGCCGCTAAAAGAGAAACCGATGCCCATGCCCATGATATGTTAAATAGGAGTTTAGCCAATTTCCATATCCTAGCAACCACAGCAGCCGACCCTAACCTGGAGCAACTGATATCACCCCAACCACTACCACTATTCCCTAACCAACCAATGGAAATAGAAAACAACCCAGAAAATCAAGTCGAAATGCATGATTTTAACCCAGAGGAGATATCGAGGATACCAGCACCCAATCCCTTAGACCCAAACTACGATCCGTGGTTTGACGACCATAGGGATTACCAACCACACTACCCAATACCAGAAGACATGCCCATGCCGAATCTAGGAGCATACCCAGGTTTGGACCCTCTAGATCCCTACTATGATAGTGATCAATACATTAGGGATGTTTTAGAGAATCCATACCCGTACCAGGAACCCGTGCCCCAAATCCCAAACCCAGTCCTAGAACCTGCACCCCCAATGAGTGCAGAAAATGTGCAAGAACTTAGGACATTCGGAGAAGAGATCTTAGAAAGTAGCGAGAGGACGAGACAGGTTGGAGAGCGACTCGTCTGGAAGTACGACGAGCGCAATATGGATTTCTGGATGAATCCATATCAGTGAAGGTGATGAAGGAAGTAATAATAATAATAATAATAATAATATATAATATAATATAATTATAACTGCCTACTAGTAGTGTAATTTCCATTTCAGTTGTATTGTAATTTTAATTTCCAGTGTTGGCTTGTATTAGATGCATATTATATATATAAGAAAGAGTAAGTCGCAATGCTTGACGTTTTTTTATCAACCTGCATGTTGTGTGATTAATTGTATTAAATATTATCTTGTGACATTAATAATTGGTAAATGTTTAAAATTCAGATGGACAACGAAGTGAACCAGGAAAACCAGACTGATAATAACCAGAACGACAATAACCCGAATAATGAGAATCCGAACAACAATAACAATGGAAACCAAGCAGACAATAGTGCCATCCAACACATAGTGGCACAAAGAATCATAGATGCAATGCCATTTATTATCCAAACAGTTAGGGAAGCGGATAATAAAAGTAAACATAGCAGTAAGCGACCAACTGAACCGGAACACAGCGTAAACAATGGACCCATACTTCAAGTGCCCATTCCTAAAAGAAGAAGAACCATATCTTATGGTTGTTCTTACAAAGAATTTTGGTCCTGCAAACCAATAAAATTCTCGGGCAATGAAGGACCCATTGCAACTCTATGCTGGATAGAAAAGACTGAGGTTGTCTTAAAAATAAGCAAGTGTGAGGAAGATGATAAGATAATGTTTGCTTCCAATCTGTTTAAAAACTCAGATTTAGAATGGTGGAACACTATCCTTCAATCTAGGGGAAGTGATAGGGTTTATAATATGGAATGGGAGGAATTTAAGAATATGGTGGAAAGGAAATTTTGCCCTCCCAATGAAAAAGAACAGATAGCAAATAAGTTCTTAAACATTAGAATGACTGGAGTAGATAGTAAGGGTTATACTACTACATTATTTGAATATGCTAGAATAGTACCAACACTTGCATCACCTGAACCAGTATTGATCTCCCGTTACATCTGGGGATTAATCGGGGAAATTAGGCATGTAGTCAAGGCAGCTAGACCCCAAACCATAGAAAAAGCTGTAGAACTAACAAACACCTTGACAGATGAGTTAGTGCGTACTAGAGAAGAAGACTAGAGGAGAAACTTAGCTCAAAGGCTTACCCAGGAATTTCGTTATGGAAATTCCAACCGTAGGAACGTAGGTTCTACCTCTACACCGTACTGCAAGGCTTGTAAGATGAAGCATTCAGGAAAATGCTCCACTTATTGCAATTTCTGCAAGATACCAGGACACAAGGAAGAAGATTGCAGGAGGAAACCTAATAACGGGATGTGCTTCAACTGTGGAGAAAAAGGTCACATCAAGCCGAATTGTCCGAAACTAGTTCCAGCCATGGGCAATAGGACTACCAAAAATGCTAGAGCATTTGTTCTGACGGCAGATGAAGCCAAGATGATTCCGGACGTGAGAGCCGGTACGTTTTTAGTTAATGATGTTTTTGCTAAAGTATTATTTGACTCTGGTGCAAACCAAAGTTTTATTAATACTTCATTTTGCGAACTTCTCAATCAACCATTAACTAAACTCTCACAAGAATGTTTAGTAGAAACAGCAAATGGGCAAACCATTAAGATTTCTGAAATCTTGCAGAGAGCAAGAATAGAAATTTTAAATCAAAAGTTTATTGCAAACCTTTACCCAATGAATCTGGCAGGATTTGATGTTGTCATAGGAATGGATTGGTTAATAGCCAATAAAGCCAGTATTTTATGTGATCAAAAGTCAATTCAAGTAAACTCACCTTCTGGGGTAGCCCAGTTGGCCAGCCTCACCCAGACCCTTCTTGAGGTCACCGGTTCGATTCCTGGCAATGCCCTTATGGGGTGTTGGGGCTCTTCACCGTGGGTAATCACCGCCAGGCAGCTATGGGGCTAAGCTAGCTTGCGGAGTTGCAATACTCCGGCGGATGGGAGGTCCGTGCAACTACCCCCCCCCCCCCCACCAAAAGGTGAAAAGATCACAATTAAAGGAGATAAACCATCTAGATCCACGAAATTCATCTCTGTGATGAAAACCATAAGTTATATAAGAAAAGGATCTTTAGTGTATTCGATTTCTATAATCACTAACACTAAAGGAAAGGAATTAAAAGATATTCTAGTAGTATCTCAGTTTTCAGATATATTTCCAGAAGAATTACCAGGACTACCGCCCGACAGGGAAGTTGAATTCAGAATCCATCTGCTACCAGGGACAGCTCCAATCGCCAAAGCACCCTACCGCTTAGCACCAGCAGAAATGCAAGAACTAAAGAAACAGTTAGACGAACTGTTGGAGAAAGGATTTATACAACCAAGTTCATCACCGTGGGGAGCGCCGATTTTATTCGTTAAAAAGAAAGACGGATCGATGCGTATGTGCATTGATTACCGTGAATTAAACAAAGTCACGATTAAGAATCGGTATCCATTGCCAAGAATCGATGATCTGTTCGACCAGTTGCAAGGAGCTCGATTTTTCTCGAAAATCGATTTAAGATGGGGATATCATCAATTGAAGGTACAGGAAGAGGACATTCCTAAGACCGCTTTCAGAACAAGGTATGGCCATTATGAATTTACTGTCATGCCATTTGGTTTAACTAATGCCCCAGCCACATTTATGGACATGATGAACCGAATATGTAAGCCATATATGGATAAATTCATAATTGTCTTTATAGATGATATTCTCGTTTATTCTAAGAATAAGGAGGAACATGCAAAGCATTTGCACGCACTTTTAAGTTTATTGAGGAAGGAAAAGCTTTATGCTAAATTTTCAAAGTGCGAGTTTTGGTTAGAACAGGTACAGTTTCTTGGACATCTAATCAATCATAAAGGAATTCATGTGGATCCCACCAAGATCGAGGCGATTACCAAATGGAAAACCCCTGAGTCACCAACCGAGGTTAGAAGTTTCTTAGGATTGGCCAGTTATTATAGGAGATTTATTCGAGATTTTTCTAGAATAACCGTTCCCTTAACTAAGCTAACCTGTAAATCTGTTAAATTTGAATGGGGACCAAAACAAGAAGAAGCCTTTAGAATTCTTAAGCAAAGACTAACCCATGCACCCATACTAGTGTTACCAGAAGGAACTGAAGACTTTGTAGTCTATTGTGACGCTTCTAAGTTAGGGTATGGATGTGTATTGATGCAACGTCAAAAGGTTATAGCTTACGCATCTAGACAACTTAAGAATCACGAAGAGAATTATTCAACTCATGATTTGGAATTAGGAGCTATAATTTTTGCCCTTAAGATTTGGAGACTGATGCGTGCGAAGTGTTATACTTATTAGGTGTATATTTTAAGCCCCTTTAACACTTATTTTTAGCCAAGTTTTAAATTTATAAAACACGATATTTTACTAACACTAAACACACATATGGGCAAGTGCACCCATCGTGAGCGTAGTATAGTGTTGGTAAGATATCGAGGTCGTCCAAGGACACAAGAGCTTTTAGTACTGGTTTATCCTCAACGTCTAATCAAAATAAAAAGTTTAGAAAAATGTTTTTAAACTAAGAAAAATAAAAACTAACTAAAATGCTGAAAATAAAAATAAAAGAAATACAGAGAGACAAGATGAATCACTTGGTTCCGACTCGTATCTAGTATAACCTTTGATTATTTCCGCACTTTTGCACATAATTAAGAGATTATCTTAGTTATTGTAGTAGGCCCCTCTTTTGAAGGTGACGTTACCCTCACCCCAGTAGTTTGAGTCAGCAAGGATACAATCCTAAAAGGGTGGATTATTGGAAGATAATGAATTAAGTTATTAATGCAAATTATGGTAGGCCCCGCTTTTGGCGGTGACGTTACCCTCGACTAAGTAGTCTGAGTCAGCAGGGATACAGTCCTAAATAGCTGGGTTATAGTATTAATAGTAGTTAACTTATGAGGGGATCAAAGAGTTTGGACCCCCGCCATCCAATACCGTGAAGCATTGAAGGAGGTCCTACTAAATTTGACCCAGGTCCATTGCAGGACCTCTAAACGCTAAAATAATGCCAAGACACCACGGACAAACGATAAGGACAAACGATAAGGAAAGATCACCTTCAACATAATGCCAAGACACCACGGACAAACGATAAGGAAAGATCACCTTCAACATAAGCAACTAGTTATTAAAGTCATTAATACAAAACCAAATAAAAAGTGCAAAAGATTAGAAATAAAAAGTATTATACTAGACAATTTGTCTTCACCAAGTGATGTAAGAGACTTAGGCAAACATGGCCTTGATTGTCAAGAACTCTTACGATCAATCTTGGATCCCGAGACGACTCACACACTCTATGATGGACAATGGATGATGGTGGTGGATGATGGTGTTATGGTGGTGGTGGGTGGTGGATGAAGTGTGAGAGAGGTGGTGTGCCAAGGGATGAGTTGAAATGAAACCAAGCACTCCTATTTATAGGCTGAACAGAAGGCTGGGCACGGCCCCGTGTCCGCTGGACACGCCCCCGTGCCTGTCTAACACTCTCTCTCTTCATTAATTGTAATTTGCAATTACAATTAATGCGCCTGTTGTACTTTCGCCACGCCCACGTGTTCACTAGGCACGACCCGTGGTGGGCAATAGAAGCTTCTATAGGTTTGTCTTTTCTGCTGCTTCTTGGGCACGGCCCCGTGCTGGCTGAGCACGGGGCGTGTTCAGTCTTCTGCCTTATCTATTTTGCTTGGAAAGATGCCGTTGAGGGGTCGGGCAGTCCACTTATGTTCCTTTTCTTGTATTTATGTTAGATTTAGCTGTCTTTTTGCTTCTTTTGTGAATTTGAGCTCATTTAATCCTGAAAATACAAAAGGAAGACAAAAACACTCTTTTTCCAACATTAGTACTTAAAAAGGGTTAGTTTCATGCCTTATTTGATGTAATTTATATGTTGCATTTTACACACATCAGAGACATTACCTTTATGATAGTAAGTTTACCATTTTCACCGATCATAAAAGTTTAAGGTATGTATTCGGAAAAAAAAAGTTGAATATGAGGCAAAGACGCTGGATGGAAATTCTAAGTGATTATGATTGTAATATCCAGTATCATGCAGGAAAGGCAAATGTGGTAGCTGATGCTTTAAGTCGAAAGTATCATGAAAAGCCAAAAAGAGTGCGTTCTCTCAAAATTAATCTACAGGTAGATTTAAATAAACGAATTAGAGAAGCACAAGAATCAGTAATCAAGGAGGATACTGAAAGACTAAAAGGAATGATTAAGGAATTAGAACAAGGAACCGATGGAATTTGGAGATTCCATAAGAAAAGAATGTGGATACCTAAATTAGAAAACTTACGTCATCATATATTAGAAGAAGCCCATAAGTCTAAGTATACGATGCATCCTGGAAGTGATAAGATGTATCAGGACTTAAGAAGAAAGAATTTTTGGTGGATAGGAATGAAAAAGGATATAGCAGCTTACGTTTCTAAGTGTTTAACCTGTTCACAAGTCAAAGCTAAACATCAGAAACCCTCAGGTTTATTGCAGCAGTTAGAAATGCCCGTGTGGAAATGGGAATTGATAACAATGGATTTTGTTACCAAATTACCCAAAACAAGGAAAGGTAATGATACAATCTGGGTGATTGTAGATAGGCTAACCAAGTCAGCTCATTTCCTACCGATGAAGGAAACTTTCAGTATGGAACAATTAGCCAAGTTGTAAGTAAATGAAATAGTTTCACTACATGGAATTCCTTTATCAATTGTTTCTGATAGGGATAGTCATTTTACCTCTCATTTTTGGGCAAGTTTCCAAAAAGCAATGGGAACCAGGTTGAATCTAAGCACCGCTTATCATCCTCAAACAGACGGACAAAGAGAAAGGACAATTCAGACAATGGAGGATATGCTTAGAGCTTGTGTAATTGATTTCGGAGGTAATCGGGATGATCATTTACCATTAATAGAATTTTATTATAATAACAGTTATCACACAAATATCAACGCTGCACCCTTCGAAGCACTTTATAGACGAATGTGCCGAACTCCAGTCTGTTGGGCAGAGATTGGAGAAAGGCAACTATCCGGACCTGAGATAGTACAAGAAACAACCGACAAAATCATTCAAGTCAAGGAACGACTAAAAGCAGCACGTGATCGACAAAAGAGCTATGCAGATAACAGGCGAAAACCGTTGGAATTTCAAGTAGGAGATAAAGTGTTACTGAAGGTCTCTCCTTGGAAAGGAGTGGTACGATTCATCAAAAGGGGAAAGCTCAGCCCCAGGTATGTTGGACCTTTTGAGATTATTAGAAGAATAGGACCTGTAGCTTATCAGCTACAACAGCCAGAGGAAATGGCAGGAATACACGACGTATTTCATGTATCTAATCTCAAGAAATGCTTAGCTGATGAATCATTGGTAGTACCTCTTAAGAATATAGAGGTAAATGAACAACTTAAATTTGTAGAAAGGCCTCTACAAATTGAAGACAGGAAAGTCAAGAACCTCAAGCACAAGAGATTAGTTCTGGTTAAAGTGAAATGGGACTCCAAAAGAGGACCAGAGTATACATGGGAGCTTGAATCAGAAATGCAAAGGAAATATCCACACATGTTCCAGTAGATCTCGAGGACGAGCTCTAAAACAAGGTGGGGAGGATATAACAACCCTCCTAAATATTTCGACACCCCTAAAATATATTAAAATGCTCCAATATGTCCTAAAATACACCCCATACGCGAAAACGGGCCCTGAATACCTTTATTTTCATTAAAATTAATTAAAAATCAAAATTTTTAAGCTGTCACGGGGAGCGTAGACCCCTTAAGGATCTTACGCGGGCCGCGAGCGATCATCAACGCGGCGAGACCCTGGGCTGCCACGTGGCAGCCACCCGTCAAACCTATACCGGTGACTGGGACAGGCTAGGGCCAACCCAGTCTACTACGCGGGCCGCGTAAGCCCCGGTTAAATCCTACGCGGGCCGCGAGAAACCCGAATTCAGGCCCTATATAAAGGAGGCCTCGACAGTTCATTCGAATTCGCTCACGATCTTTTCTTTCTCTCAAAATTCACATAGTAGGCATAATTCTCGGGTATAATACCCCCTAAATAACGAAGTTCTGCTCCATTGTAAGTATCATAATCCCTGGATACGTTTTAGATACGCTACCCGATTGATCTAGGGTTCCGTAACGGCTGTCGTGGTTCTGCCCGACGTAGTCGTTGGAATGTCGTCTTGGGGAGGGTATTACTAATGCTAAAATGGGTTATTATACTAACGCATATGCATTTGTGTAATTTATAGATAATCACCAGGAAACCCTTACAGAAAACCTAAGACAGCAATGTGAGTAATCTCCTTTTTGCAAACTGTTTTTACAAAACCTCACACGATTAATTATATATTAAACAGTTATTGAGTATTTGTAAGGATACAATTATCGTCGGTATATTTGGGGTTTTGTATACAAAATTTGTTACTACCTTTCGAGGAGTAACATGACCATAAGTCGAGACGACAGTACCGTGGGTGGTAATTAGTATGACTTGGAAACAAATGTACTTGCGCGACCGCCCTCAAAACTGTACAATGGTTTTATTAAAGTTGATTAAACTGAGATTCACTCACCAGTATTTCCCACTGACAAAATATTTTTAAACGCGTTTCAGGTAACAAAATGTGAAAGCCAAATAAAAGCCAACTGGACAGCACTGAAGGCTTGGAAAAGTGGCTATAAAGTTACCTAAAATAAATAGATGTTTTATTAAATAAAAATAGGATTTATTCCTATGAAAATGTGTGTACTTAAAACTTGGGTTTTATCCCATGCGTTTAATATTATGAAAGTGTGGTATTTTACTCTGATAAAATATTTCCTAACTACGATCATGATGTAATTTCCGCTGCCAAAATGGATAAACACAAGATACCACCAAAACTGACCGCGGCCGCCCGTTCCCGGGTTGTTAGGGGACGAGGGTTGCGACACCCATAGGGATATTCTCCCGACCTCCCCGATGATGATGTTGATTTTCAAAATTTAAGCCGTTGAATAACGGATAGTTTTTCTTAAATCAATTTTTTTAAAATTTTATATATATAGTTATATACCCACAGATTTAAACAAAAAACTCACAGCCATCTCCGCCTTTATACAATCCTCTTCTTCAAATCACAAAATATTATCTTCAAATTTTTTCTATAACTTGTTAAAATTTTGTTAGTTGCCATGAGTTCATCATCATCTAAGGAAAACACTGTAAACATTTACGTTAGCACGAGGCGAAAATTATATTGGAGATGGAAGAATGCGAGGGAACTTCAACCAAGAACAAAGAGCGTTGCACTAAATAGAGATCGCGAAGAATTACAATTTGTTTACATTCAATTTTTATAAAATAAATGGTGTTATTAATTTCGTTAGTTATTTTTAAAATTGTTTACTAAAATTTATTAAATTTATTTTTCAAACTTTATTAAAGATGCACATGATCGTTTGGTGGCTTACTATTTTGATAAAAAATGTGTTTACACCGACGAAAAATTTAGGCGTCGGTTTCGACTGAGTCGCAAATTGTTCCTAAGTATTGCCAATGATTTGGCTAATTGTGACGAGTTTTTACATTACGATACGATGCTAGATCTAAAGGCGGTTTTACTACGTTACAAAAGTGCACATCTGCAATTCGTCAAATGGCGTATGACACTGCTAGTGACTCATAGGATGAATATTTAAGGATGTCTGCTAGATAATCATGGGAGTATTTGTATGAAGTTTCCAAAGGTATCGTGAAGCTATACAGAGAGGTGTATTTGCATAGACCAACAAAGAAATGTTAGGGTTGGAACACGAATCACACGAACACTAGAACAATCTGCAGCAAGCACACACACTAACACACTCTAAATCACAAGAACAAGAACACAAGATTTATAGTGGTTCGGTCTAATCTGACCTACATCCACTCTCCACAACTAGTTCTTCTTGGTATTAGGTGCTCAAAAGTTACAGTACATGAAAGAGAAGTATATATAGGAGTTACAATTAGGGTTGTTGACTTTAAGCTACAGTAACAAATAAACCTCAGCTCTAGACAAAAACTTCACAACCCACATCTGGGTTATCAGTTGTAGCTAAGGCATAACCCAGATGAGATATCTGGTCATCTGGGTTATCAGTTGCGTCTGAGGCATAACCCAGACAAGTTAACTTGGTCATCTGGGTTATCAGTAGCTTTGACACCCTCTAGTCAAATCCTCCACAACCCAACAATCTCCCACTTGGAGGCTTTGACGACTTCAAACTGCACTCCATGCAACTTCATATTCATAAGTACCTCTGTAACCTCTTCATCTTTACTAGTTGTGGGCTGCCTTGAGCTCCCACTGAGCTTTAATTCATCAGTCACTACTCGTTACTCGTTCTTTGTCCCTATCGGCTCCCACTGACACGAACTGCCCAATCCTTGAACATTCTGAGAACAAACACTCTCCGAATAAAGCAGATAATCAACTGGAGAGACTTTGACAGCTAGAATACTGGTTCTCTTAACCCACTGTCGTATGGTAACTCTGACTGGTTTTACTGAACCTTTTCTAGCACGTTCAACCTGAATCTGACATGTGACTCTGGGTTTGCCATCTGCAAAGCAAACCTTCTTCTGCCCACGAGATTCTGTGAACCGAATCTTGGTCTTCTTCTGAACTAGGAGAACCTCTCCCTCAGGCGGTACACACTGACCATGTACAATGAGCCTCTCTTCTTGCCACGTGCAACTACTAAATTTCCCTTAGTTACCTTCCACTGTCCACTACCGAACTTAACCTCGTGACCCTGATTATCCAGCTGCCCGACTGAAATAAGCCTTTTCTTCAAGCCTGGAATAACTCTCACGTCTCGCAAATTCCAAGTAGATCCGACTAAAGTAACTAAGTCCATATCACCCATGCCTGTGACATCTAAGACGTCATCATTCGCAAGTCGTACCTTACCAAAATCCCCAATTTTAAGATTCCTTAATGCTTCACTGCTGTGGGTAGCGTGAAATGAAGCACCAGAATCCATAACCTAGGAATCCACACTGCTCTCCACATTACAGATCAAAACTTCATCATCTGAGTGGTCTACTGCAGCGTTAACTTCTTTCTTATCATTTGGACATTGATTCTTGAAATGTCCAACCTCTTTACAGTCCCAACAGGTCACATCATTTCGAGCCCTAGACTGACTCCTCTTTCTGTTCTTGCTGCCACTACATCTGTTATTCTTCCTTCCTCTGCCAACATGCATTAAATCACTCGATGATCCACCTGAATTTCTTCTTCTGACATCTTCGCCCAGAATAAGATCCCGCATCTTCACAAACGTAAACTTGCTCGTATCTGAAGAGCTCGTAACAGCAGTTACGGTTCCGGACCAACTATCGGGTAGTGAGGACAATAACAATAGGGCTTGAACCTCATCATCAAACTTGATGTTCACAGACACCAATCGAGACAATATCGAGTTTAAGTTATTGATGTGCGTTGTAACTGAATCACCATCCCTCATCCTGGTATTCACAAGCTCTCGAATAAGATAAACCTTGTTCACTGCAGAAGGCTTCTCATACATATTCGATAATGCTGCCATCATTCCTCTAGCTGAGGTCTCCTTCTGGATGTTGAATGCAACATTCTCCGATAGAGAAAGCGTTATCACTGCTCTGGCTTTCTTATCCATCCTATCCCAATCTGCTTGTGGCATTTTTTCTGGCCTTTCATCCTCGAGAACTACATCTAAGTCTTTCTGACAAAGTAATGCTTCAATTTGCATCTTCCACCAACCAAACTTCTTCCCATCAAACTTTTCGATTTACACCTTCCCATCTTCTGCCATGATAACACAAGCATGGCTAAAACGAAACTGAAATCGAAACAAATACAAGACCAACACTGAAACAAATAGAAACAGAAAACACCTGATTCATGTTTCTTTGATCTTCAAACAGATGGACAAAGCACCTGCTGGTTCACTGGTAGATGTAACACCTCGAAAAATTATGTCCAATAATGTATTGACACGCGTCATGAGCTTTAAACGTGTAAAAGATTACTTTAGAGGGACTAAAGTTGACAAACAAAGAAAGTATGTGAATATAAGGGTTCAAAGTGTCAACAATGGATAAATATTCCTTTCAATAACCCTACACGATGTTTATACCCTTAAACGAATAAATCATGGATCATACGAAACTAATTGTGGAAGAAAGTGGGAAATTGCAAACTACAGGGGTTAAATGTGTCAACATGTTGAAAGTATACCTCTGAGTGACCTTTTAGCAAACCCGAAGCTTTGTAACGATAAATTATACTCACTAGAATATATGATAAAAATTTCACCAAGTTTCGTTAAAGTATGAGAAAGTTATGACGATATTCGTATACGAGGGGTTAAAAGCATCAACGTTGAAATTTATGACTTTTCGGGTGATCATAAAGTTAACCAAGGACTTAAAAAAGTTTGTATATGTCTTGGAGTCCTTAAAAATCAAGTTAGAGGGCTTAAAATGCAAATTTGGAAGTTAAAACCACGCATACAAGGACCATGGACCAAAAATGCAATTATGGAAACTTGTTTGGCAGGTTCTGATCACCCACACGGGCCGCGTAAGGTGTCAGGGAACCCTTACGCGGGCCGCCTGAGTACCCCAGCGACAGAAAACAAGCACATATGCCAGTCCAGGCCTGTTAACCGACTTAACTCACTTGTTTTGCATACCAGGGGCTGCCCCAATGGTATTTCATGCATAGGGGGCACTTGTCTTGATCTGGGAACATCAATAGACCTCCTTGGCATGATCTTGTTGCATCAATTTTGCTATATAAGCTCCCTTCATGTTGCAACTCTTGTGCCATTCATTTGCAAACTTTCACAAGTTTATTTCTGGAGCTCTCTGATCAGCAACTAAAGTTTCTTAGGCTTCCTAGTCGTGCTTAGGACCTTGTAAGTATCCTTAATCCTTTTTAATTCAGTTTAGCTTAGTTAATTAGCTTAAAGTCAAACCGTCATAATTAGAGTTTGACTTCGTAATTAATCAATAATTGTCCAGTCAAATCTCGAATTAAAAGTACCTATGAGTTGGTAATTATGTGGGAAATAAACACTTAAAAGGGCACCCTCTGATTCCCACTCTAACTAGGTCAATTGTCGGGTCAAGGTTAATCTTAAAAAGTCAACAGAAAGCTTCTTTTCAAAATAATGCATAATTAGCAATGTAGGATCCATGCAACCTATTTTATCATTAATATAACTTGGTAATTAATGTAAGAACATGTCTAAACATGTTCAACCTGACAATTTTCTGTTTAAGCTCGGTTCGGAACCGAAAGTCGCAAAAGTAGACTTTTGCTTTGACTTTCAGTTCTGACCCATTAGAGCATAGTTTAGAAATGTCTTAGAGCTTTATTAGGACCAGGTTTCATATAAGTATAACCCTCTATGATTATACAACTTGGTTCATTAGTTATCCGATTCATATGCATGCTTCCGTTAAATGCTTAAATGTTGACTATTATGCCCTTTTGACCTTAAAAAAAGAATTTTAAAAATGTGAGAGGACAATAATCTTTATTACTGATTTATAAACATGTCCATAAATTTTCACATCAATTGGAGGTCTAGATTAAGAGTTATGCTCAATAGCGTAATTAGAAAGATTTTTATTTAATAAACGGCGTAATTAGCATATAGCCTATCTAAACCCAATTTTTAATACCAAACTTTTTACCTACTGATATAAAATAATATTTTGGTATTTTTGAAGATTTTTACTTAATTTTAGGCTGAGCATAACATAGAGTTCTAAGCTTGATTCGGTAATTGCCGGTTTTGCCCTTTTGGCCTATAAAATGAGTTTTACAAATTATTTTGATACCAAACCTTTTGCTACTGATCTAATATGATATATAGAATATTTTAAGCCTTCTGGAATAATAAAAATATCAACTTTTCTTATAAAACCCGGAAATCGCTTAAAACCGTCATTTTACGCGTTTTAAACGCATAGTATGTATTAAAACCATTTCAGATATGTAAGACTTGATACCTACTGATGTTTTAAGTAAATTTTTATACTTTAGCAGCAAGCAAAAGTTTTAAAGTCAGATTTCCAGATTTGACCTTTAAACCTTAGGTGAAATTACCAAAATGCCCCTTCGGTGCATAGTATGGTTAGAAATGATAAATTTCAAATATAGGTTATACCCTACTGTTATAACTTATTAAATTAAGTATTTTTACTGATTATATCAGACCTGTAACTCAGATTATTATTTAAACTCTTTTATAACCTTTAAAATGACCAAAATGCCCCTACGGGGCATAGTTTGAGTTGAAATCCATTTCGGGCATAATAGAAGATATCTTACTGATGTCACAACATATTTAAGGCATATTAACTTAGGAAACCTGTATATGACTCATATGGTTACCCGTTACGCATCTTGCGCGTTCGGTTCGGTTTATGTAACTAGTTTGCATAAATTGACCGAAACGGGTCAAACCTTATCTTTTTGTCTTAATAAACAGAATGTGTTTAGTTTACCCATATTTCACAAGTCTCTAAACTTGTCGGGTCTAAATCACATTATATTGTAGTCGTGATCGTGAAGAAGGCCATGAAGTTCGTTAAAAGCTACAGGTGGTTGCCGGGTCAAAAGATTGGATTTGAGGTTGTGGTATTCCTCCCTGAGGTCCGATATAACGAGCATAACAAGGTCTTTGTCCTTCATAGGTTCACCAATGTTTGCAAGAGCAGAGGCGTATTCTTGTGCTCGAGTGAGGTATTCGGTTGGTTTTTCATCTCCCTTCATCATTATTCTAAGAAGTTGGGTTTTTAAATTGTACTCACGTGAAGAGGTGTTTGGAGCATAAGCACGTTCAAGAGAGAGCCAGACTTCTCTGGAGGTTTGACCTTGAACATGCTGGAAGGCGGCTTCAGAAACGGTGGAAGTGAGGATCTCGTGGATGTGGGCATCATTCGTTATCCAGTGGAGATAACTAGGGTTGTCAGATGTGGTGGAGCCTGATGTAACAGTTTTGGCTGGGCAGGGTATGGTTCCATCTATGTAACCATACAGGTTGCTGCAGATAAAGAAGGGTTCGATCAGGTGTTAGGCTGAATGCAAATTTATGGGAGTTCAAGGTTGTTTTATCTGTTGCAGTTAGGGCAACGATGGCTGCTATGGGTGGAGTAAAGGCTGAAGAAAAGAAAAAAAGGAGATTAGGGTTGGTCAGAGTAAAGGGGAAGAGAAGGCCGAAGGTTGGTCGGCTGTTTAAATTAGGGTTTACCTGGCTCTGATACCAAGTTAAACCGTGTATTTGTTATTGACTGAATTTATGATACAAAGAAGTCCTATAAATAGGACCATTGCCCAGCTATAACAAGGAAAGTAAATCATTTACAATCAATTAGATAAATCAATGGTAAATAATATATGATCACATAAATCTCTGCCTTTAATTCTGCCTAATAGGTATTAGCCATGATCAACAGGTGCAACTTTTCTTCAATATAGAAAGTTGTTACAAGCTTATACTAGATGGCTAATCTCCTAAGAACTAGAGGATAGACAGAGATGATGTTTGGATCTGTCGACGAGGGCCCCTGATTGGGCTCCTCGTCTGGGTTCCCTACATAAAGGACCATGAAGCCCACTAAGCCTTACACAAAGGCTGGGCCGCGAGAGAAGGAGTTCTGGTCATGGGAGCCACTGATAGAGCCTGTCAATGGCATTTAATGCCCGAGCATGAGAGAGAAGGTATTTTCGGCGATAGTATGAGGAAAGGACAACCCGCATTGAATGTGAGGATCCTCTCATATCTCGATAGCGAGCAGAAAAGCTGAAAGGCACAGAGATCTCCTATGACCAATGGAAGACCGTTAGATCTCTGTGGAAAGTGAGCCATCCGATAGCACAACGTTTTATATAAGTCAAGGAAACGATAAAAGGAAGGTAAGCAACCACATAACGAATATACACACTCGCACAAAACAAGCATTTACTGAGAAACATTCTCTGATAAACTCATTGAATACTCTCAATCTAGAATCCACATCATTTACTCCGGCCAGTTCACTGTGCCGGAATCTTATTCATTCTCCAGCAAGTTTTCTTATTCTCACGCCGGAGCTTGGTCACGAACCCCCCCTCCCGGGTCCTCCGTGGCGAGGCTAACGGTTTTCTTTTTTGTAGATCATTCAAAAGGCCTTATGTGGACGCGGACGAATCTCTCCAACAAGGCTCTGAACATTGGGGATTCGACAGGATCATTTTTCTAAAACATATCATTCCTTAACAAAAAAAAACATATTCAAAGGCTTTATCTATTGCCTTACGTACCAACAAACTAGTAATAATAAAGCTCACCATTAACATGTATTGACCCACAAATGACTAAGAAGTAAAGTAGTAAACAACCTGATAACTAACCACGAAAATAATAGAAAACAAACATGCAGATAAGTAGTAAACAAAGATGGAGTTTGTTGTTGCCGACACAATCCACAATCGCATTGCATGAGCATCGGCACATATCACAAGTTATAACAAAAGTTGAAGATGCTCCTAATCTGAAAGGGGTGATATTGCTCCATATTATTAAAGCAAGAACACTCCTTTTAGAAAAAATTAACGTACCGGTTCTACTATTTTCTAAAAAAAGATTGGGGTCCATGGACCCGGACCCGGACCATGTGGGTCCGCCCCTGAGCCCACCACCACTGATAGGGGCCCCAAGTGGTACTAGTCCAGTCAAAAGGCACAGATTAAATCAGATTACTCCATTTTGTGATTATTGAGAGCATTTAGAATTGATTCTTGGTCTCCATCTTTGTAATTAAACTAAAAATCATTATTTTTTCTCTCATTTTCGATTAAATAATACATTTCTATACTTTTATCATAATCTTTTCTTTCTCATCCACTCACAATCACATTAAAAAATATTATAAAAAATTATAGAGGGTGAATAGTGTTTATCCAAATTTACTGATGAATAGTAACATACTCTCTATCATCCACTCACAACCACTCCATATAATATAGAGAACCCACTCACACAAATTTGGAGGATGGAATGTGAATGCTCTAAGGGCGGTTACAAACTACATTAAACACCTCCAATAGGAAAATCAATCAAAGAGCAATTCTTGTCAAAAGCACAATCCAAATAAAAGATCACTTGTATTGGATGCAATTGATTAATTAAATGAGCATGAGATGAAAATGAGTGGTTCTTTGGTACTAACCAGGTCCCATGAATCCTGGAAACATGACAGTTAGTCTCGTTGATTGCCAAACATCTTGCGCTCCAGAAACTTGACAATATGGGGCTTAAACTTTCATCCAAAAGAATGTTTCCAGGTTTTACATCACAATGTATGACCCGGACTGGAGCATCCCGGTGAAGGTAAAGAAGTGCCCTGGCAACATCTAGTATTCACTACTAGAAATTTGGCATTTTCTAACAAGCTTTTTGGTTACAATTGCGTAGCAAATTCAGGTTTGCTACGCATTTGCAACAAAACCTTGATGTTGGAAAAAGCCCCGTCGAAAACTATTTGCTACGCATTTACTACGCAATCTTTAACGCATTTACGACAAAAACATGGTGTCAAAAATTTGTGACGAATTTTCAACGCAATTCCAGTTAGAGCTTTAAAGTTTTGCAACGCACTTGTGACGCATTTTTTTCTGTCAAAAATGTGTTGCAAATATGTCCGAATTTGTAACGAATTTTTTTGCGTTGGAAATTTTCGTAACAAATTGACATTTTTCTAGTAGTGATTATCTTGCACCGTTTATCCCAGTTCAAAAGAGTACACTTCGGATCTAAAACCACAGATAACAAAACAGATGTTATGTCAAGGTTTAATCAATAAAAACTAATATATTTTAAAAACTGGGATGATAGTATAAGTTTGAGAAGAAAAAGGCCAACATCACATGTTTTCTGTTGAACCATGCAAATTCATACCAAACATCAAGTGATCAAGGATTGCATGCACTGGAAAGTCATAGACAAGGAAGAATCTGGTTCCTTCAATACAATATCCGAGCAACTTAGCCACATTTGTTAGAAAATATTCAAGGATCAGAAATTTTTTCATCATTTCCTTATATGTTTCCATCTATCAAGGATGTCAAGGACCGTTGGCCCCTATCTTTTTCTTTTCCTTGTTTATTTTGTTTCCTTTATCATCCATTGTATCCCTCTATTTAGTGGGGTTGGTTTCCTCATTGTAAGGGACAGAACAATACAATCAATATCAAAACCTTTTCTTTCAATATTTCAATTGTTGACATGGTATCAGAGCCGTGTCGTTCTTGACCTGCTCATCACTTACCCTATTCAAATCTTTTATTTTTATGTGTTTAGTTTACCCATATTTCACAAGTCTCTAAACTTGTCGGGTCTAAATCACATTATATTCCGGTCTTCGCTTAATCATGCGTTTGAACCATATCTTCCTTTAAAACTAACCGGTCTAAGTTTAGGCTTAATTAAAGACCCGTTAGGAATCTAATAGGTTATTAAAAACCTTTGTTCCAGAATAGGAGACCCGGTAAAAGCTACACGCACTTGCTATTTGTGATTAATACTTGCAAAGGTAAATACTTTTAACTTATTTTCCCTATACGGGCTTGGGGTACGGTATATAAAATACCGCTTGGTCGGGCATTGAATTTTTAATCGTATGAAGGTTAATTTATTGAAATGTTCTGTTTAAATTGTTTTGTTTGATTAAATCCTTTGGGGGGTTAATGACCATGTCCCGGATATCCTTGGCATCATTTTACGAAATGGCCACGACCTAAGCACGGGGTGTAGGCGTACACCCGACAGTGCATAAATAAATAATAAGGTATAACCTCCGGTTACGGGAATAACCCGCCGCGGGACTATATCATGTGGTGTGTCTATTAATCTTTAACCCAGTGTCAATCTGGGCTACTGAACGTATAACAAACATGTAATTCTTTTACAAGTTTATATATAAATAATTATCCCAAGTTATAAAATATTTTGTGCCTTGTGCATTCAAATCAATTTTCTTAAACCTTTTCAAAATGAGTCAGTTAATTGTATTTACCAGTGTAAACTGACGTATTTTCCAAAAAAGGTTAAGTGCAGGTACTACGCGTAATAGGCTGGCCTCTCCTTAGCATCATTAAGAGTCTCGCAAGCTTGGATGCATTAAGTCTGTTGAACTATGTTTCCTGTTTATTTGATCCGCCTGTGGATCCGTTTCAACTACATTGTGATACTTAATATTACAATTTTATTCGGTTGAAATAAATCTATCTTTTGCTCCCGCTGTGCATTTAAATTTGTGTTGTTTGACTATGATGATGTCAACTACGTCACGATACTCCCCACCGGGCCCACCGGTAATACGTGGAAATATCGGGGTGTGAAAGGTTGGTATCAGAGCCAACGCTGAGTGAATTAAACACTAGCCTTTTGTGTTTAATCTCAGTTACACAGTTGCACATTCCTCGATTCTCGAGTCTAGACAAAGAACTTAGGATTTATCCAAATTTGTTTTATTTCTAACTTTGTCTTTTATATTTTCTGGTTGTATCCTTTGTTTGTTTTGATAGGTTGACAAGATGCCACCAAGAGTGAGAGGGAGAGGAAGAGGAAATGGGCCATTCGTCGCCCCGAATGATCATGAGGCCGGGCCTTCGCACCGGCGAACACCATCAGATTCACATAGCCGGAGTCCTCAAGATAACTGGAGGACCTATATCGAACCAGCAAGGCACTCAGTTTCGCTGAGCTCCTCCCCTTCTTTTTACAACTCCTTTGGGCCTCATTCTGAAAATGAGCCCCATAATTCCCACCAATCTTACATTCCTCTCCAGGGCCACAACTCACCTTTTGATGACCCAACGCCCTTTTTCCAGAGCCGGTTTAACCCGGCAAACTACCTTGGAGAACCAGTGGGTTTTAACCCACTAGGACTTGAAGACCATTTCCCTGGTGACCATGCAATGGACATGGACGAGGACACCGATCCCGCAGAGCCACCGTCCGGAACCCCTAACCACCCCATCGAAATTTCGGATGGGTCACCTTTCGTGGGATCGCCTTATAATGGTCCCGACAGCTATGAAGAAAGGTTCCGACAAATCGACTGGGTGTTTACTCCCAGTTACCATAACTCACCACAGCAGCAGCAGCAGGATCCCTCCGAGGATTCTCGATTTGTCGCGGTCACTCCGCCACCACCACCAGCTCAGCAACAGCCTCCGGAGCCACCGAGGCGAAGAAGATCGAACGCACGAATGTCCGTGTGAGGAGTGCGTATCAGCACCCCTTAACTATCGAATGGTAGCCACTACCCGCCACTCTATGAAGACACGCAGATGGGTGAACCTTCAAACCCCGTCTCGGAAGTAAACTTTGCGCCTATCGCGCCACCACCATTGGGTTTTGGAGACCCAATTCCTACATACACCGGTGCGGCAGCATATAATCCCTTTGAGCAGCCGGTCCACATGAACTACAACTATGAAGAGGCCGACCCTTACCTTGTAGCAGCGGCAAATTACAATGCCCTTCATCCGGAAGGATCATTTGGGGTCCCATATCAAGCCGGATACTCACACTATGGGTACCCACCATATGGGTATCATCAACCGCCACCTCCTCAACCTCCGCTATATCAGCAACCCCCGCAGCCGCCAGCAATGTCGCCACCACAGCATCAGGAGATCCTTCAAAGGATTAATGAGGTGCGGCAGGAAGTACGGGAGGACCGTAGGCAAAACCGTGGAATGTTCAAGAGTCTGGCAAACTTAATTAAGGGGAAAAGCAAAAAGGATCACTAAATCCTTATTTGTTTGTTTGTTTTAGTGTTGTAATCATGTCCCTGCATGGACATTTGTTTCTGTATTCTGCCCCTGCGTGGGCATGTCTTTTTGTATTCTGCCCCTGCGTGAGCATGTCTTTTTGTTGACCCTTGCGTGGGTATGTTTGTTAGTTTAGCCCCTGCGCGGGCATGTTATTCTTATAGAAGTCCCGTTTAGGGTAAATCTGTACTTGGTTAATTTTTGTAGTGGAATGGTTGAAATTTAACTTTTCATTTTATTAAAATATATGCATAAATATAATACATGAAATAAATGAAAATATAACTTTCCTTTCTAAGACCTGTCATTATAATAAAATGATAAAAATCTAAAAAGGGACAAAACCTAACCATGTGTCATTATAAGACAGGGCCAAGATGGTAATTCCTCAAATTAGATTCAGGTCCTTATAAACACCTCAATTTAGGATTGTTCTGTGTTAAATATTAAGAAGAATCTTAAAGGTAAAACCTAGTCTATATGTCATTGCAGACATGACCAAGATGGTAAAACCTATTCAAAAGGTTCCAATCCTTGTTAACCTCTGAAAATATGTTAACACTCTTGACAAAAGTGATTCGATAAAATCGCCTAAGTTATCCTTATATTGGATTCTCCCAAATACTTTAATTAATTAAAACGTCCATTAGGGATATAACGCCTAAGACAAAAGACAGTCGTGGTCTTCGACCCCCTGTTAAGAAGAGGTAATGAATTATAATTAAAATCTCAATACCATGACCCTATAAGATCATGATTAAAAATTTAAAACCGTCCACGTGACTAGGCCTTTTTGCCATTAATATGTTTTAATTCTAACTAAGGATTATTATAATATCCTGAATATATATATGCTTAATTAATCAAAATGGTTTCTTAAATACCATGATTAATAAATCATCTAGAATGATAAAACTGTTATAGACCTCTGAATGAATTAAATCATTTATCTTATGTAGCAATCAAGCTACATGCCTGGGTCAGACGAAGCCAACAGTCACCCCAGAGAAAATCATGACACCTCCAGAGTCAACATAGCAGGAGCAGAATTACAAGCATTAATAGATAATGCTCTGACGCGAGCTTTGGAAAGGCAGTTCAATGAATCCAGTGGTACGCATGTCAGAACCCAATCTGTACCACACTCTAAACCACCCTCAAAGACTTATACTGCTCATAAGAGTGATTCCCATCACTCAACGAACCAGAGGAGTGTTCCATCTAAGAAAGTTGTGCTGAACCAGGAACCACGTGCTAAAGGTTGCACCTATAAGTACTTTGTTTCCTGCAAACTCAGGGATTTTATTGGGGAGAAAGGAGCAGTTGACTGCATGTCATGGTTAGATGAGATGGACACCGTGGTAGATATCAGTGGTTGCGCTGATAAGGATGTGGTAAAGTTTGTATCTCAGTCATTCAAAGGCGAGGCATTAGCATGGTGGAGATCCTTGATCCAGGCCACCGGAAAAATCCCACTATACAATTTAACATGGGATTAATTTGTTGCTCTCATCAAGGAGAACTACTGCCCTCAACATGAGGTTGAAAAGATTGAGTTTGATTTCTTGTCTTTGGTTATGAAAAACCTAGATTGTCAAGCCTACCTTACAAGCTTCAACACCATGTCAAGACTGGTTCCGTATCTGGTAACTCCGGAACCCAAGAGGATAGCTCGTTTCATTGGGGGTTTGGCCCCAGAAATCAAGGCCAGTGTGAAAGCCTCTAGACCAGCTACTTTTCGGTCTGCAGCTGATATATCATTGTCCCTTACTTTGGACGCGGTCAGGCAGAGATCGCTGGGAAACACAAACGCTGAGAAGAGAAAGCGTGAAGATGACAACTCACGACGTTCAGACAAGAAGCGTAAGGGAAACAATGACCACACGAAGAGTTCTGGAACTAAGAAGGATGGTCATCAGTCGGGTGATAAGCCCAAGTGTAAGGTCTGTAAGAAGCACCATTTCGGGAGGTGCAGATATGAATCGAAATCCCAGTCACAGCCAAGATTTTGTGGGATTTGTAAATCCTCTGAGCACAAGACCTTAGACTGTAAGAAAATAAAGGATGTTACATGTTATAACTGCAATGAAAAAGGGCATATCAAGTCCAACTGCCCAAAGTTTGCTAAGAAGGCTGAGGATGGGAAAAAGACCAATGCTAGGGTCTTCCGTATGGATGCACAAGAAGCTGTTCAGGACGATAATGTGATCACAGGTACCTTCCTTATAAACGATGTTTATGCAAGAGTGCTATTTGATTCAGGAGCTGATAAATCGTTTGTAGATAATAAGTTTTGTAAGTTGCTAAATCTACCTGTTAGAACCCTAAGTGTGAAATATGAGGTGGAATTAGCTGATGGTACCTTAGAAACAGCCTCAACTGTGTTAGATGGATGTGTTATATCCATTAGGAACCACTCTTTTCCATTGTCCTTACTTCCTTTGAAGTTAGCCGGTTTTGACATAGTAATAGGCATGGATTGGTTATCCCATAACCAAGCTCAGATCGTTTGTAACAAAAAGAAAGTGGTGATCAAGACTCCGTCTGGGGAGCCACTTACCATTCAGAGAGATACCCAGTATGGACTGCCTGAGCAAGTGGCTATGCTCAAGGCATCTAGATGCTTGAAGAAGGGTTGTGTCATTTATATGGCACAGGTAACTATTGATGTGCAGAAGCCCAAGGTTGAAGACATCCCTGTCATTTCTGAGTACCCAGAAGTTTTCCCGGAAGAACTACATGGCTTACCACCAGATAGGCAAGTAGAATTCAGAATTGACATCATCCCGGGAGCAGAACCTGTTGCGAGAGCGCCTTATAGGTTGGCACCAACAGAGATGAAGGAATTGAGGACACAACTAGATGATTTGCTAGCCAAAGTTTTTATTAGACCTAGTTTGTCTCCTTGGGGAGCGCCAATCCTGTTTGTCAAGAAGAAGGATGGATCGATGCCTCTATGCATCGATTACCGTGAGCTTAATAAGGTCACTATCAAGAATAGGTATCCTTTTGCCCAGGATCGACGATCTGTTCGATTAATTACAAGGGGAAAGCTACTTCTCTAAGATTGATTTGAGGTCAGGCTATCATCAACTGAAGGTTAAAGATGAAGATGTACACAAAACTGCATTTAGGACTCGTTATGGCCATTACGAGTTCCTAGTGATGCCTTTTGGGCTCACTAATGCACCAGCAGCGTTCATGGATCTCATGAATCGCGTTTGCAAGCCTTATTTGGATAAATTCGTCATCGTCTTCATCGATGACATTCTCATTTACTCCAAGAGTCAAGCTGACCATGAGAAGCATCTCCGTTGCATTCTTAAGCTGCTTCAACAGGAAAAGCTTTATGCCAAGTTTTCAAAGTGTGAATTTTGGCTTCGAGAAGTCCAGTTTCTTGGACATGTTATTAGTGAGCGTGGTATCCAAGTAGATCCCGCTAAGGTTGAAGCTGTTACGAATTGGCAAGAGCCAAAGACGCCTACAGAGATTAGTAGCTTTCTAGGTTTAGCAGGATACTATAGGCGATTTATTGAAAACTTCTCAAGAATTGCAACACCCCTAACTTTACTCACTCGCAAGAATAACAAGTTTGATTGGGGGCCTAAGCAGCAAGAATCTTTTGATACTCTGAAGCAGAAGTTGAGCAACGCTCCAGTATTGACGTTGCCTGATGGAATTGATGAGTTTGTGGTATATTGTGATGCATCACACACCGGGATGGGATGTGTGCTTATGCAAAAAGGCAAGGTCATTGCCTATGCTTCACGTCAGTTAAAGGTGCATGAGAAGAACTACACCACCCATGACTTGGAGCTGGGTGTCGTTGTATTTGCACTAAAACTTTGGAGGCATTACTTATATGGGACTAAGTGTGTGATCTATTCTGATCACAAGAGCCTTCAACACTTGTTTAATCAGAAGGACTTAAACATGAGGAAGCGACGATGGATGGAAACTCTAAATGACTATGATTGTGAAATCCAATACCATCCAAACAAGGCGAATGTGGTCGCCGATGCCTAAAGTAGAAAGGAATGAGTAAACCCCGTAAGAATCAATGCCATGAGCATTAAATTAAAGAATAGTTTGAATGAAAGGTTGTTAGCTGCACAGAAGGAAGCTGTTTTAGAAGCTAACTGTCCGGATGAAAAGTTAGGAGTAAATGAGGAGCAGTTATCCTATGGCAAGGACGGAATACTAAGATTAAATTGACGAATATGGGTTCCAGTTTATGGAGGACTTCGGGATGTTATCCTCCAGGAAGCCCACAATTCTAAATATTTCATTCATCCTGGAGCTGATAAGATGTACCAGGATCTGATGGCGAACTATTGGTGGATAGGCTTGAAGAAGTCTATAGCTGCCTATGTAGCCAAATGTTTGACGTGTGCACAAGTTAAAGCTGAACATCAAAAGCCGTCAGGTTTGCTACAACAGCCTGAACTTCCCACCTGGAAGTGGGAGATGGTGATAATGGATTTCATCACCAAGTTGCCAAAGACAAAGAAAGGAAATGATACTATATGGGTGATAGTAGATAGACTTACTAAGTCAGCACATTTTCTACCCATTAAGGAGACCTATAGCTCCGACATGTTAACCCAATTGTACGTAAATAAGATTGTGTCTCTGCATGGCGTACCGGTGTCTATTATCTCTGACAGAGATACTAGATACACATCACATTTTTGGAAAAGTTTCCAACAATCATTGGGCACGCGCTTAAACTTTAGTACGGCTTACCATCCTCAGACGGACGGGCAGAGTGAGCGTACCATCCAAACTTTGGAAGACATGCTTCGTGCATGTGTTATTGACTTAGGTGGTAGTTGGGATAACCACCTGCCATTGATCGAGTTCTCCTATAACAATAGCTACCATACAAGCATTCAGGCAGCACCTTTTGAGGCATTATATGGTAGGAAATTCAGAACGCCTATTTGTTGGGCAGAAGTAGGAGAAGCTCAGTTATCAGGACCTGATATAGTCCTTGAAACGACGGACAAGATTGTCCAAATTCGTGACCGCCTGAAAGCTGCCAGGGATAGGCAGAAAAGTTATGCTGATAAAAGGCGAAAACCTCTAAAGTTTGAGGTTGGTGATAAAGTTCTTCTTAAGGTATCACCCTGGAAAGGAGTGATGCGATTTGGTAAGAAAGGTAAGTTAAGCCCAAGGTATATAGGTCCATTTGAAATCATCGAATGTGTCTGATCAGTGGCTTACAAGTTGAACTTACCTGAAGAGCTCAGTGGTATTCACAATGTATTCCACATCTGCAACTAGGGATGAGCATATCGGTATCCGATACCGATACCGCCTAATACCGATCCCGAATTTCACCCAAACTAGGTACCGATACCGATACCGAAACATGTCGGTTAGGTATCGGTACGGTACGGTATCGGTATTATACCGTATTTTGAGGGTCGGTATCGGTATAATACCGATACCGTACCGTACCGATACCGAAAAGGCCAAAAAGTGGATACCGATCGGGATACCGATCGGGATCGGGATCGGTACGGGATCGGTATGGGATCGGTATTCGGTGGCATATGCTCATCCCTATCTGCAACCAGAAGAAATGTCTAGCTGATGAGTCACTAGTCATGTCACATAAGGATGTGCACATAGATGAGAGCTTAAAGTTTGTTGAAAAACCTTTGTCGATCGAGGATCGACAGGTCAAGAAGCTTCGAAGGAAGCAAGTGCCGATTGTGAAGGTTAAATGGGATGCACGTAGAGGTCCCGAGTATACGTGGGAGGTAGAGTCCACAATGAAAGAAAAATACCCTCATTTGTTTCAGTAAATCTCGAGGTCGAGATTTCTTTTAAGGGGGTGAGGATGTAACACCTCGAAAATTTATGTCCAATAATGTATCGACATGCGTCATGAGCTTTAAACGTGTAAAAGATTACTTTAGAGGGACTAAAGTTGACAAACAAAGAAAGTATGTGAATATAAGGGTTCAAAGTGTCAAAAATGGATAAATATGCCTTTCAATAACCCTACACGATGTTTATACCCTTAAACGAATGAATCATGGATCATACGAAACTAATTGTGGAAGAAAGTGGGAAATTGCAAACTACAGGGGTTAAATGTGTCAACATGTTGAAAGTATACCTCTGAGTGACCTTTTAACAAACCCGAAGCTTTGTAACGATAAATTATACTCACTAGAATATATGATACAAATTTCACCAAGTTTCGTTAAAGTATGAGAAAGTTATGACGATATTCGTATACGAGGGGTTAAAAGCGTCAACATTGAAATTTATGACTTTAGGGTGATCATAAAGTTAACCAAGGACTTAACAAAGTTTGTATATGTCTTGGAGTCCTCAAAAATCAAGTTAGAGGGCTTAAAAGGCAAATTTGGAAGTTAAAACCACGCATACAAGGACCAGGGACCAAAAATGCAATTATGGAAACTTGTTTGGCAGGTTCTGATCACCCACACGGGCCGCGTAAGGTGTCAGGGAACCCTTACGCGGGCCGCCTGAGTACCCCAGCGACAGAAAACAAGCACAGATGCCAGTTCAGGCCTGTTAACCAACTTAACTCGCTTGTTTTGCATACCAGGGGCTGCCCCAATGGTATTTCATGCATAGGGGGCACTTGTCTTGATCTGGGAACATCAATAGACCTCCTTGGCATGATCTTGTTGCATCAATTTTGCTATATAAGCTCCCTTCATGTTGCAACTCTTGTGCCATTCATTTGCAAACTTTCACAAGTTTATTTCTGGAGCTCTCTGATCAGCAACCAAAGTTTCTTAGGCTTCCTAGTCGTGCTTAGGACCCTTGTAAGTATCCTTAATCCTTTTTAAGCTTAAAGTCAAACCGTCATAATTAGAGTTTGACTTCGTAATTAATCAATAATTGTCCAGTCAAATCTCGAATTAAAAGTACCTATGAGTTGGTAATTATGTGGGAAATAAACCCTTAAAAGGGCACCCTCTGATTCCCACTCTAACTAGGTCAATTGTCGGGTCAAGGTTAATCTTAAAAAGTCAACAGAAAGCTTATTTTCAAAATAATGCATAATTAGAAATGTAGGATTCATGCAACCTGTTTTATCATTAATATAACTTGGTAATTAATGTAAGAACATGTCTAAACATGTTCAACCCGACAATTTTCTGTTTAAGCTCGGTTCGGAACCGAAAGTCGCAAAAGTAGACTTTTGCTTTGACTTTCAGTTATGACCCATTAGAGCATAGTTTAGAAATGTCTTAGAGCTTTATTAGGACCAGGTTTCATATAAGTATAACCCTCTATGATTATACAACTTGGTTCATTAGTTATCTGATTCATATGCATGCTTACGTTAAATGCTTAAATGTTGACTATTATGCCCTTTTGACCTTAAAACAAGAATTTTAAAAATGTGAGAGGACAATAATCTTTATTACTGATTTATAAACATGTCCATAAATTTTCACATCAATTGGAGGTCTGGATTAAGAGTTATGCTCAATAGCGTAATTAGAAAGCTTTTTATTTAATAAACGGCGTAATTAGCATATAGCCTATCTAAACCCATTTTTAACACCAAACTTTTTACCTACTGATATAAAATAATATTTTGGGATTTTTGAAGATTTTTACTTAATTTTAGGCTAAGCATAACATAGAGTTCTAAGCTTGATTCGGTAATTGGGGGTTTTGCCCTTTTGGCCTATAAAATGAGTTTTACAAATTATTTTGATACCAAACCTTTTGCTACTATTCTAATATGATAAATAGAATATTTTAAGCATTCTGGAATAATAAAAATATCAACTTTTCTTATAAAACCCGGAAATCGCTTAAAACCGCCATTTTACGCGTTTTAAACGCATAGTATGTATTAAAACCATTTTAGATATGTAAGACTTGATACCTCCTGATGTTTTAAGTAAATTTTTATACTTTAGCAGTAAGCAAAAGTTTTAAAGTCAGATTTCCAGATTTGACCTTTAAACCTTAGGTGAAATTACCAAAATGCCCCTTCGGTGCATAGTATGGTTAGAAATGATAAATTTCACATATAGGTTATACCCTACTGTTATAACTTATTAAATTAAGTATTTTTACTGATTATATCAGACCTGTAACTCAGATTATTATTTAAACTTTTTTATAACCTTTAAAATGACCAAAATGCCCCTACGGGGCATAATTTGAGTTGAAATCCATTTCGGGCATAATAGAAGATATCTTACTGATGTCACAACATATTTAAGGCATATTAACTTAGGAAACCTGTATATGAATCATATGGTTACCCGTTACGCATCTTGCGCGTTCGGTTCGGTTTATGTAACTAGTTTGCATAAATTGACCGAAACGGGTCAAACCTTATCTTTTTGTCTCAATATACAGAATGTGTTTAGTTTACCCATATTTCATAAGTCTCCAAACTTGTCAGGTCTAAATCACATTCTATTCCGGTCTTCGCTTAATCATGCGTTTGAACCGTATCTTTCTTTAAAACTAACCGGTCTAAGTTTAGGCTTAATTAAAGACCCGTTAGGAATCTAATAGGTTATTAAAAACCTTTGTTCCAGAATAGGAGACCCGGTAAAAGCTACACTCACTTGCTATTTGTGATTAATACTTGCAAAGGTAAATACTTTTAACTTATTTTCCCTATACGGGCTTGGGGTACGGTATATAAAATACCGCTTGGTCGGGCATTGAATTTTTAATCGTATGAAGGTTAATTTAATGAAATGTTCCGTTTAAATTGTTTTGTTTGATTAAAGCCTTTGGGGGGTTAATGACCATGTCCCGGATATCCTTGGCATCATTTTACAAAATGGTCACGACCTAAGCACGGGGTGTAGGCGTACACCCGAAAGTGCACAAATAAATAATAAGGTATAACCGCCGGTTACGGGAATAACCCGCTGCAGGACTATATCATGTGGTGTGTCTATTAATCTTTAACCCAGTGTCAATCTGGGCTACTGAACGTATAACAAACATGTAATTCTTTTACAAGTTTATATATAAATAATTATCCCAAGTTATAAAATATTTTGTGCCTTGTGCATTCAAATCAATTTTCTTAAACCTTTTCAAAATGAGTCAGTTAATTGTATTTACCAATGTAAACTGACGTATTTACCAAAAAGGTTAAGTGCAGGTACTACGCGCAATAGGCTGGCCTCTCCTTAGCATCATTAAGAGTCTCGCAAGCTTGGATGCATTAAGTCTGTTGAACTATGTTTTCTGTTTATTTGATCCGCCTGTGGATCCGTTTCAACTACATTGTGATACTTAATATTACAATTTTATTCGGTTGAAATAAATCTATCTTTTTCTCCCGCTGTGCATTTAAATTTGTGTTGTTTGACTATGATGATATCAACTACGTCACGATACTCCCCACCGGGCCCACCGGTAATACGTGGAAATATCGGGGTGTGACAGTAGAAAAAAAACTTATCTTAACAAAGGTTGAGGGGTCTTTTTGCAAATAAGGGAAACTTGATTCCCTTAAAAGGAACACAAAAAAAAAGAACTTCTGGTTCTTCCTTCTTCCTGTGCGCTCTGCTCTCTGCACTCCACAAAATTAGTCACCCAAAGTGCAAAATCAAAAAACCCTAATCTTCGATTTTGGAACCCTAGATGCGATATCTAGCAACAATGGTCTTCAATTTTGTAACCCTAGGAGGCAGCTACTAGGTTATCGAAATCCTAGTCGCAATCTGCAGCAGAGTCTTCAATCGGAGACCTAATCGGAGTTAGGAACTGACGGCGGCTATGCTAGCGGCGACTGGTTCAGAAACCCTAGACGCTATGTCTGCGACTGAAACCCGAGACCACGGCTTCTTCTTCAACAACTAAGTGTTCTTCTTCTTCACGTCTTACCTAGTTCGTGTGAATCGATCAAGAGCCTGAGCTCTGATACCAGTTGTTAGGGTTAGAACACGAATCACATGAACGCTAGAACAATCTGTAGCAAGCACACACACTAACACACTCTAAATCATAAGAACAAGAACACAAGATTTATAGTGGTTCAGTCTAATCTGACCTACATCCACTGTCCACAACTAGTTCTTCTTTGTATTAGGTGCTCAAAAGTTACAGTACATGAAAGAGAAGTATATATAGGGGTTACAATTAGGGTTGTTGACTTTAAGCTACAGTAACAAATAAACCTCAGCTCTAGACAAAAACTTCACAACCCACATCTGGGTTATCAGTTGTAGCTAAGGCATAACCCAGACGAGTTATCTGGTCATCTGGGTTATCAGTTGCTTCTGAGGCATAACCCAGACAAGTTAACTTGGTCATCTGGGTTATCAGTAGCTTTGACACCCTCTATGTTGGTGCATGTTTGTGACAACAGCTTAGATTTGGTCTTTGGATATCTTGTAATTAGTTAAACGATAAACAGTTAGCGGGTTTAGCTTTGTAATAGTGAGTTGTAATGTTTGGGCTAACCAAACCCAATGAATTGGGTGTGTGGGGGCGAATTGGGCTTGTCCAATTCGCAGTCCATGTTGGAAACCTTGGCCCAAGTAGTAACCTTGTGTTATATAAACAAGGTTAGGCTTTAGGGTTTAGGTTAATCAGCTAATCAGCCAAAACAGTGTGTGAGAGCAAATTCGTGAGAGTGCTTAGGCTTGGACGAATTTGGAGTTGGTTAGGGATCTTGATTGATTGTAATCAAGGTTGATAGATAATCAATAAAGATCCAGTTTGAAAGTGATTGCTGATTTCTGTTCTTCTAATTGTTTCTGTGATATTCTGATCAAGAGGATTCCGCACTCTTGATCGGATTGACAATTCTGTGAAAGATCCATACGAATAGGGGACTTACAATTGGTATCAGAGTTTACCAACTAGACGTGAAAAGTGCGTTTCTTTACGGGAAAGTCCAAGAAGTGGTGTATGTCTCACAACCAGATGGGTTCGTTGATCCTGATTATCCAGATCGAGTGTACAAACTTGATAAGGCTTTGTATGGGTTACATCAAGCTCCCAGGGCGTGGTACGAGACACTGTCTACTCATCTGATCAAGAATGGTTTTGAAAGAGGTCAGATTGACAGTACACTGTTCATCAAGAGGAAGAAGGAAGATTTTCTGCTAGTACAGGTGTACGTGGATGACATCATCTTTGGGTCATCAGATGAGAGCATGTGTAAAGAGTTCGAGCAGGTGATGAAGAGCAAGTTCGAAATGAGTGCTATGGGTGAGCTGTCTTACTTTCTGGGATTACAAGTTGAACAGAAGGAGGATGGGATGTTTATTCATCAAACGAAGTATGTGTATGACATTTTGAGTCGGTTCAAAATGAATGATTGCTCTACTTTCAACACACCCATTTGTGAAAATCACAATCTTGGCCCAGATCACGAAAGTACTAAAGACGTTGATCCAACTCAATACAGGGCAATGATTGGTTCTCTGATGTACTTGACTGCTTCAAGACCTGACATTATGTTTGCAGTGTGCTTGTGTGCCAGATATCAGGCAAATCCAAAAGAGTCACACATGAAAGCAGTGAAGCGTATTCTTCGTTACTTGAAGGGGAAACCTAAACTTGGGTTGTGGTATCCAGCTGATAGTGATCTGAATTTTGTCGCTTACACTGACTCAGACTTTGGAGGATGCAAGTCGAACAGAAAGTCTACAACAGGTGGTTGTCAGTTCTTAGGAGGCAGGATCGTGTCTTGGCAATGCAAGAAGCAATCCTGTGTGTCTACATCTACGTGTGAAGCTGAATATATTGCTGCAGGTAGCTGCTGCTCTCAGGTTCTCTGGATTCAACAGCAGATGCGCGATTACGGTTTGGATTTCACTCGTACTCCTATTATGATAGACAATAATGCCACAATTTCAATAACTAATAATCCCGTGAAACACAGTCGCACAAAACATATTGACATACGTCATCATTTTATACGGGATTGTGCTGAAAAACGACTAATTGAATTACATCGAGTCGACACCGAAGATAACCTGGCAGATCTTTATACTAAAGCTTTTGACAGGGCTCGCTTTGAACATTTAGTCGAACTCAACGGGATGAGGAATCCTGAATAACTGGTTTTTCATAAGAATTTTTGTAAATAGTTTACTGCTTTTCTTAAAAATCAAAAATCAAAAAATTTGAAAAATCAAAAACATAAAAAAAATAGAAAATCAAAAATGAGTTATCACTGTGTGAAAAAGGAGAAATGATAGTACATCAGCAAGTTAGACTGTCACACTGAAACTGAAATTAAAATGCTTAAGTGTGATAGCAGCTTCATTATATGATGTACCAGTAGGCAAAAAGCATGAAATAATCAACTTACCAATGTGATATAAACCTAAATGAATTGTGTATGAGTGGGGAACACATCAGTGGTGTATGGTTTAATGACCTTAAATCTTGCGTTGATAGATTGCCAAAATCTGAAGTTTTGGGTCTTTATACTGTTATTTCATCTGCAGATATCATGACTGTCTTTCTGTTCAGAACTAAAATTGTACATGACCCCAGGAAAGAAAGTCACTTGGAATTAGCTCATTTCTATTTGAATGTCTGTATGTTGTCCCGATACACACAATTTTGATCTGATTCTGAAATCTTCTCTGAAAAAAGTCGTGTACCTCCTTTGCTGCATCCAGATATATGCTGACCTGGAGGTGCTAGGCAACGACAGCTTCTGCTGCATCCAGATACATGCTGACCTAGCTGTACGTTGTCGCGCTATAGATCTAATACACCCGAAAGAGGCCCTCAAGTGCCCAAAAGAAACCCAATAAACCTATATCAAACTGAGAAAAACTCATTTGATCTGTATATTATACCATCTCTCCTAAAGATCTATTATGTTCTCTTCTCAACCTATTCCCGGTTAAGATTTCAGAAATCTGGATTGGACTTGTGAAATATGTGGTAGGGAAGATACTTGCACGATAGAGTGTGTTGTTTATATTTCCAGGATTTGATTAGTATTTATTTGGGTGTTCATTGTTAAGCAATTAAAACATGATAAAACAGATTATATGCAGACCTAGACATTGTCAGTATATCTTAAAGGATGAATTCAGTATACTCACCTACTACGATGAATCTTTGTGCATACCTTGATCGTGGGGGTATATCCTGAAGTGGGACACACTAGTATCTCAGTAAATAAAATTACCTTAATGTATCATACGGTAATGGTACTTGAAATGTTCATGCATTTTGTTTAAGTGGACAAACATACTGGTAATCGTCTTGAACTGCTTTTCACGAAAAATTAAATAAAGAATTATCTAATAGTGTGAAACAGTTTGATTGTACTGATATGATCTTCTTACCCGTGATTCTCAAAAAAATAGAGTGTTTATTGCTTTTGTTATTTACTTGCTTTCAAAAAATATAAAAATCCAAAAATAGTGTCTTTTTCTGTTTAAAAAATCTTAATGTACGGAAAACTGTTATTCTTGGAGGAATTGTTACTGATAGGGGGAGACAGTGTTAGAAAGTGAGTTCAAAATTTTAAATCATGCGGGTTATAGGGTGTGATTAAAAAGTTTTGCGTGTTGGTGATAAATTGGAAAAGGCTTAATCTGTTATACAGTTTAACAAATCTCTTGAAAAATAATAATTTGTTTAACTTTGTTGAAAAATTCTTATGGTTTCTCGAGATGTTTGTTTTATAGTAAACAGATTAAAGCAGTATGTTGCTGAGAAGTTGCTGTGTTGCTGAGAAGTTAAAGTGATGAGTTGCTGTGAAGATGAGAGTTTGATTGGATGCAAGGTAGAACCTCCTTTCTATATTGCAGACAAAGTTGAAGAGTTTGAAGATTGCTATTCAAATGCTGAACTGGAGTTTTACTCAAACGCTAAAGTTTTTGAAGATTTGGTGATTGGATGCATCAGCTTAGGGGGAGTCTGTTGCTGACATAAGCTATTGAAGCTGAAGCTATCCAAAGACCAAAGACAGTGCAAGACTACATGAAGATTGCAAGACAACTAAAGACATAGTTATTTTATGAAGCTATTGTCAAGGGGGAGTTTGTTGGTGCATGTTTGTGACAACAGCTTAGATTTGGTCTTTGGATATCTTGTAATTAGTTAAACGATAAACAGTTAGCGGGTTTAGCTTTGTAATAGTGAGTTGTAATGTTTGGGCTAACCAAACCCAATAAATTGGGTGTGTGGGGGCGAATTGGGCTTGTCCAATTCGCAGTCCATGTTGGAAACCTTGGCCCAAGTAGTAACCTTGTGTTATATAAACAAGGTTAGGCTTTAGGGTTTAGGTTAATCAGCTAATCAGCCAAAACAGTGTGTGAGAGCAAATTCGTGAGAGTGCTTAGGCTTGGACGAATTTGGAGTTGGTTAGGGATCTTGATTGATTGTAATCAAGGTTGATAGATAATCAATAAAGATCCAGTTTGAAAGTGATTGCTGATTTCTGTTCTTCTAATTGTTTCTGTGATATTCTGATCAAGAGGATTCCGCACTCTTGATCGGATTGACAATTCTGTGAAAGATCCATACGAATAGGGGACTTACACTCTAGTCAAATCCTCCACAACCCAACAAGAAAGACATTGAAAAAATTTATTCACTCCATGAAGAAAGACATGGATTTCCTAGCATGCTCGGAAGTATCGATTGTACGCATTGACCATGGCGCAATTCTCCTAATGCATGGGGGATCAATTTACGCGTGGTGATCAAGGACATCCCTCAATAATGCTAGAAGTCGTTTGCTCACAAGATCTATGGGTTTGGTATGCCTTTTATGGAGTTGCAGGTTCAAACAACGATTTAAACGTTCTAGCAAGATATGAGATTTTCGACGACATCATTAGAGGTACGAGCCCTGATTCTTCGTTCATGCTAAATGGTAGGGCTGGCAATAGGTAACCTGTAGGTAACCTGCTAAGACACGATAACAGAAAAGTACACCGTGTGATTTTTTACGTTTTAAAAATAATCAAAATTTGAAAGTTAGGATCCGTTATTTCTCCTTCTAGGTGCATAAAATATACATCTGTCTTATAGACATTGGATATAAAGTAGCTAAACGAGTTGTATTCATGTTTAAAATTTTTGTTGTTCGCGTTATCAGATACCTGTTAAACCTGCTAAAACACGATTTGCCAGCCCTACTAAATGGGGCGTCATACAAGCACGACGGTATGTACCAAAACTATGTGGCTATTGTTAAATCTATACCAGATCCCCCTGATGAAAAAAGAAAAAAATTATGCGAAGTGCCAAGAAGCTGCAAGAAAAGATGTTGAACGGTTGTTTGGTGTGTTAAAGTCACGATGGCATATAATACAAAGCCAGTCACGTGCACGGATACCAAAAAGAATGAGATGTGTTATGTATTCTTGTCCAATATTACATAACATGAGCATCGAAGACAAAGGCCGGGCGATATGCGAATACGATCCGAATGACATTGATGATAATGTTGAGCCAATTGACGAGGAGCAATAAGAATCAAATATGTAGGCGTTACACAATGAATATGTGCATGGGAACCTTTGTGTGGATTTAATCGACCATATTTGGAATAACTTTTATGTCGATCCAGATCATGTTCCCAATTCTATTGATGACGAGTAGTGGTGTTCGTTGGTCTAGGCAAAAAAAAAAATTATGTTTTTAGTATGTATTTTTAGATTAAAATTTGTGTTTTTCTTTTTAATTTATAACTTTCTTAAATTTTATGAAATGTTTAACTTTCTTAAATTTTATGAAATGCTTAACTTGCTTAACAAATTTTCTTAGTTATTTTTATTGTAACAATTTAAGCGAATAAAAAATATTATTTATAAAAAATGGATTAAATAAAAAATATAAAAAAAATAAAGGAGTGAGGAAGGGAACCACACCTTTGGATGGGGGAAGGATGATGAGGTAGAAGGGTAAAGTGACGTGGCGAGGCGAGGTGGATGATGGGGAAAGGGGTGAACACCACATAGCCTTGTAAACTCTTTTCATAACCTAAGGTCTTCGATTTAACTTTCAAAGGATTATTTATTCCAAACTATCTAAATGATAGTGAAATATTTGTTAAAATATTGCTAACCCTAACCCTTACACCATGACTCGCAGTATTGTATAGGGTTGTACACGAGCCGATTCAAACCGAGCGGATCTTTGCCCCTGCTTGGCTCGTTTACAAATCGAACCGAGCAGAGCGGCTGATTTAAAATCGAGCCTCAAATCAAGTGAGCATTTTTCGAGCAGTAAATATTCCGAGCGAGCGTCGAGCGAAGTTCGAGCGATTCCCGATTTAAATTTGCTGAGAGAAATAATGACGATATTTGGTCTCAAGCTTTTATATCTTTAAAAACATGCACATTTCATGATATAATATTTTTTTTACAAATAACAATGTTGTGGCCGACGAGACGATGATCATATTGCACGAATAATGACGTTGAGAGCAGGAGACGATCAACTTAGGGTAACAACATGAAACATTGAGACGATGAGCAAATCGTCATTTATCGGTTTAGGCTTTAACTTCTAGATTTGATATTAATTTTTTTATTAGCGTGATTGGGCTAGTACGTATAGATATAGTTGTAAATTTGTATACAGTGGACCAAAATCTAATAGGGTGATATGTATAAAACTATAAAATTAATATATTTTTAAGTATATATGTATGTGTGTGTATATATGTGTATAATTTATATTTGTGTGTATATATATGTGTGTGTATATACATGTTTATATATGTATGTCTATATGTCTATATGTTTACTAATTAAAAATAATAATTCGAGTCGAACCGAGCCGAGTGAACCTTTGCTCATACTTGGCTCGTTTACAAACCGAACCTAGCAGAGCGGCTGATTTAAAATCGAGCCTCAAATCAAGCGAGCATTTTTCGAGCAGTAAATATTCCGAGTGAGCATCGAGCGAAGTTCGAGCGATTCCCGATTTAAATTTGCTGAGAGAGATAATAACGATGTTTGGTCTCAAGTTTTTATATCTTTAAAAACATGCACATTTCATGATATAATATTTTTTTTTACAAATAACAATGTTGTGGCCGACGAGACGATAATCATATTGCACGAATAATGACATTGAGAGCAGGAGACGATCAACTTAGGGTAACAACATGAAACATTGAGACGATGAGCAAATTGTCATTTATCGGTTTAGGGTTTAACTTCTAGATTTGATATTAATTTTTTTATTAGCGTGATTGGGCTAGTATGTATAGATATAGTTGTAAATTTGTATATAGTGGACCAAAATCTAATAGGGTGATATATATAAAACTATAAAATTAATATATTTTTAAGTATATATGTATGTGTGTATATATAGCTGTGTGTGTGTGTGTGTATGTGTATAATTTATATTTGTGTGTATATATATATGTGTGTATATACATGTTTATATATGTATGTCTGTATGTTTACTAATTAAAACTAATAATTCGAGTCAAACCGAGCCGAGTGAACCTTTGCTCATACTTGGTTCGTTTACAAACCGAACCGAACCGAGCAGAGCGGTTCATCTACAACCGAGTGTCAAATCGAACGAGCATTTTCCGAACAATTTCTAAACGACCGTCGAGCGAACGGCGAGCGGTTTGAACGGGCCTAGTCTTGTAGTTGACACACATCAATGTTAATTCTATATGCTTCAATCTCTTCAATAACTTAATAACTTGATTGGAGTCTTAACGATCCTTAAAGTCAACTTTTTTTTTTTTTTTTTTTTTACTTTAAGTTTTTTTTTTTCATTCAAATGGCAAAGTAATAAATTACAAACAAGTGGCGGGTAAACGGGCAACAAGCTGTGCCGCAACCCCCTTTTGAATTGCAAAACCAATCCTACTAAATACGAAACGACCCTTAAAGGTTGAGAGATTACTATTCACAACTCGTTGGACCCTGTTTAGGAATTCCACGGCCTCTGGGGCTAGGGAACCAAATGTATCAAAAGCGAATGGGATAAACACATGCTGATTCTCTAAACAAGCCTTCTCGTGTTTAGCGACCTTGCTTGATTCCGCCTTCAACGCAGCCTGACCAGCAACAAACCCATTATCCCTGAGCCCAACAAGCGGGGACACTCCTGTAAGGTCCACACAAGCGTGTTTTCCCCTGGCCCACCCAAACACAAGAATATCAGCTGGTCGAAGAGTAGACCTCCCTTCGAGCGGATCCGTCAGGAAGTTCACCGGAGCCTCTTTTTTGGCCGAAAGTCAACTTGAAATGTGAGTTTGGGATGACAACTGTCAAATGCAAGCTTCGAAAGTTGACTTAGGCTACCCATGATCGTTTAATTTTTTTTTCACTCGACGTCATCACCATATCATAAAGTAATTGCCACATCACCAACCACTTTCGCTCATTTTTTCACTCCATCCTGTTTTCATTTCACAAGTTTTCCCGTCATATTAAAACAATATTAAAATCTGAAAAAGTTAAAAGAGAGAGAGGAAATCAATTGATTGGTTGGATGGGCATGAGCCCCACCCAACTCCCCCTCTTCACGCCTTGCTCAATCAAACTTATGAGCTTTTGTGTGCGCAAACACGTGTCGTTCCCTTGTATTTTTTTTTTTTTTAATGATGTACGTTTGCCTGGATTTGATCCCAGAATCTCTAAGAGAAACAAAGCTTCCCACCTCCCCATACCATGACCATTAGGTGAAGAAATCATTGGTTGTTGCCTTGTATTGTTTTTATGTTTGTGTAATTAATGAATATTACACTATGACCAATTTTTATGTTTGTGTAACTAAAGAATATTATACTAGACCAATTTGCATCAACAATCCATGTGTGATTATTTTGATAAAATCACTTTTTAAGATAAATTATATATGTATTAAAAATGTTTATATATAAATTTATAAATGTCAAATGGTGTGAAATCATTTGATTTCAGAAAGGTTCGGTCCTCACAACATCATGAATACAACTTTATTGGATTTTCCTCTGCGCATTTTCATTAAAATATAATATTATTTTATCTTTAAGGGAAGTTGTTTATTTTACAGAATAAATAATATCATTTGCTCTTAGTAATAAATAAATAGCAAACAATTCTCGAGCTTGGCGCCAAAAAACTGGATGATGAACCAAATGGTCAAGAAAGCAAAAGCTCACAATATATGGCGCTTTTTTCGTCGCACCTTTGGCCGACCATAAAAATATAATACATAATTATAAATATAAATTTGACTAAAGATAATATAATACATTGTTATTAGACGTTAGTTGTTATATGTATGATAACAATATTATATAATATGAGAGTTGAAAGATGTATGTCTGTATGATACTATGATAATATAGAAAATGAGTGCGCGTTTGAAATATGAATGAAAATTTGATGTGTTAGTTTGACCTGAGTTTTTTTTTGGTGTTTTATGTTTTTGCATTGGGCAGTGGCGAAGCTTGTGATTTCCGACCGGGGGGTCAAAAACGTATATACCAAAAATTTCTATAAAACCGGGGGGTAAAAAACGCATATACCCAAAAATTTCTATACGAAAACTACATACTCTCCACTAACGAGCGAAAAGTTCGGGGGGTCGGCCGCCCCCTCCTGCCCCCACAAAGCTACGCCCTTGGCATTGGGGATATGCTTATGTAACATATTTTTTTTCTGTTACAAACTTGTTCTGTTATTTTCCCGCCTTCATGTTTAGCTGACTTTGTAACAACATTTTACGTTGAATATATGATTAAAGATCAAGCGCCGTTGCCTTATTTTAAATTGATTGTGTCTAGCAGTTGGTCTTGCCTTATTAGCTTATCGGTTGGTCTTAACAGAATAACAAGCCCCATGTAGCACAACATGGCTGCCGCCTTGATTGTGTGTTTTAACGAATGTTAGTGGCAGAAAACTCGAAGTTTAGTAGGGTTTTATACTAGCCTATCTTGACAAGGAAAGTGGTGGAGTGGTTGTGGAAAGATTTGGTGTTCAAATGTGCCAATGAGGTAGTGGTGGAGTGGTTGTGGAAAGACTTGGTGTTCCTTGTGACCCAGGTTCGACTCACACTCTCCCATTATTTTCTGCAGCATCTATGGGTAGCGTCGGTTCGTCTTGGATGGGAGGCGAAGTTTTACCGATTATTCTACTGTCTTGCCTTCGGGCGGGTGGAGGTCGGGTTTCCACGTATCTGGGAGAGCCAAGGGGCTGGCGACGGTCGAGTAATCGACCTTGGCCACAGCGTCCGGTGTGACGGTGATTGAAACGTCGTTCGTTGCTGTTAAAAAAATGGTTTAAGTGTCTTGTCAAAGGTATGACTTATCATACACGTGTCAAATAATAACTACTCAAGTATATCTTTATACCCCACAGTAAGATTTTGTGGCGGGAAGAAATTGCAACCCCCACCATGTTCGCGCCATGTTGTGTGTAGTTGAATAATGAATCTCAAATTCAATTTTTCTTGTTTTCTACTTATATTTTAGTTTTATAAAGTGTAGTTGAATAATGAAGCTCAAATTCAAATTTTCTTGTTTTCTACTTGTATTTTAGTATTATAAAGTTAATTAAAAAGTTCACTTATAAACTATTTAAAATCTTACTTTCAAACCTACGTGATATATGGGTGTTAATTTTCCCACACCCCTCATCTCTATCTTTTTCTGAACTTATAGATATAGTTAAACTATAAAAAAATCGTTAAACTAACGGTATGACGTAGAAATAAATTATACATATTACCTTTCTCATATACTAAACTAGATTGTTGTCGAGTGTGCACGGTATGGTTCGGTTTTCGTTTTTTGAAAACCGTTCGGTTCCGGTTTTGCAACTGTTTGGTTCGGTTTTTCAGTTTTTGGAACAAATTACATAAAATTCAAAAATAAAAAGTATAATACAAAGTTTAAAAATCTTTCTTAAGTGTTTAAATTTAAGTTAATATATTTAATCTCTTTACTTAATATTGTTCACATAAATCTAACATTCTAATTTATTTTAGTATTTCTTCGAAGTTTTTATTAAGATGTTTTCTTTTATTATACTTTGAAAGTCATTTAATTTTTATATTAAATTTTGTTATTTATTGTATACAATGGATAAATCATTTCAATGATAAATAAACATGTTAAATTTCTTATTATAATTTATAAATACTTAACATTCAATGTCTAAGCGAGTGTCTCTTGTGGTACTGATACTTTGCGGAGGACATCTTCGTGGTGAGGGTGATCTATGATGTTGATTTCTGTCTGTTCGTTCTGATGGCGCGTATGAAGGGGAATTGGAGCTGCCTGGGTGTTGGGGTCAGCGCAGGGGCTTGCTGCGCCTGAGCTTGTGTTGGTGATTCAATTTGTTGCACACACATTTGTACTTAAATAGCGTTGAGTGTTGTGTAACGCTTCACAATTATGTACTTTCCTTATTTAGAAACTTGTATTCAAATTTTTATTTTTAGAAACTTGTATTCGTATCGTATTCTTATTTCATTTCCAATCTTTTAATCCGAGAATTTAATCATAATGGAAACTCATTTTTATACATATACGTGTTACATAATTGTGTTATACGCAATCAATCGTGGAATACATGTTATACGCAAATCCGAGACTCGAAATACTTGGAAATATTAATCATACTTGCATCGCCCTTATACAATACTTTGATACACTTTGAATACCTAAAACAGGCTAAAATACAAGAAAACGTCATAAAATAACATAATTACAAAGTACGAGGGTCAAAAGTGAACAAAACAAACAATTTTTTATATTCACTCCCCCGCGCCATGCGGGAGATACCCAGTCCCCCGTCGGGGGGCGCGACGGTGATCGATCTGCAACCAGTTGTTTTTAGCTCACGGTTTGGTCCATTTTTCCACCTCCCCCCCCCCCCCCCAATCAACTTCCAACCTTTTTTAAACCCATACCCTAATCCCCCACTATAAATATGTCTTTCACACCTTCCTAACACCTTTACACACTCTACAAATCACACCAAACATCCAAAAACTCTCAAGAATTCCTGTTTTGGGCAGGAACATCAATGTTGAAAGACTTGTGTTTTGGTAAATGTGTGAACCATGAAAGTTTTGGTTCTCCAGATTTGTTCCACTACCTCACTTGTTGGTTTATTATCATCATACCACTAAATCTCAAACAATTTCCATCAAAGGGACATGGCTACATCACGTCTCCAAACACTTCCCATGTTTGGGATGCACGCATCTCGATAGCTCACTTGGTTGTTTATAGATTTAGTAGGTTTAAGTTCTTATTAATTTTATATCTATGACCAACCGAGATCATCAACAAGTTGATAATTTTGTGCTTTGATGAATCATATAATGAGGTTAAATTGATGGAATTCATCCTACCTCCTTGCATGACCATTCTCATGGTACTTTGTTCCACCTTCATGAATTCAATCTGTTAAACAAAAACCGCAACTCACACCTTCGTTTCCCTCTTAGGGTAACTCCGGTGTTCCAAATACTCAAGAATCGTCAAACTCACTAAGTGGAATTACTTCGCAAACCGTTAGTATACATGACCCACTTTCCATTTTCACACTTTTTGGTGCAATGTATATACACTGTGTAAAAACTCACACAATCACACTCATGCTAATACATTATTCATACAAACGAATTCGCTATACATGCTTTATACGTTTATATGTAACAACCCGCACTTTTGTGCGTTGTTACTACTCGTTATACTCGTTACGCCTAGCACCAGAGATTCGGATCATAATGTAACTATATCGTATATATCGCTATTTGAAGGATAATCGCATATTTTCGAAATACAATATCACTATACTACACTACTATCACACTAGCACTCACGGAGGCATTGAGTGAGGACCTATTCTACCCTCCTCAGTGGCCGTGATGTGTCGAACGTAAACAATTAACGCTAACAAGGACCCTCGGGTGAGTGTTGTAGCTCCAGTCGTCATGACGATGACGACAATACGAGTAGACGGTACCCCGTCAGTCTTTATGGCACTACACGAAATAACGTTCACGATGACATCAAGAAAGGACCTATACTACCCTCATTGATGGCCGTGCAACGCCGATAATAATCGCATACTCGAATTGAAACCGATTGATTAATTATCGAAACTTTGGATTATGGATACGTACATACGACCCCTAGTATATAATAATAACAATATAATGATAATATAAACTAATTATGGAAGTACGCGCTTCAAAAACTATCAAAACGATCAAAAACGGAGAAGTCCAAGCGTCAGGATAGCTATCTAGCAAGCGTAGGATAAAGTTGTAATGATACGTGAACTTGAGTACAACAACAACAGCTCCAGCAAAAGCCTTCAGCGTCAGACATCTAGCAAGCGTAGGATAAAGTTGTAATGATACGATTTTCGACGTTTATTTCTAAGCTTTGAACCCACTCTATTACTCAATGTTACCCCCGTATTCTCTTTCACTCTCTAATCGCCGCACTTAGACTAGATTCGCACATACTATATACTATATCACGAAACAATGTGTTTTACCCTCACTACACTCTTAGAACGAGGTACGATAAACGTGCAAGGAACGAATAATCACGGGTGCACACGGGATTATTTGGTTCAGTGCACGGTGATCGTAGTGAATTCTAAAAGTGCCATAGCGTTTGACAAAAGGTGACACCAAAACACGGGATGAAAGTAGTAGGGGCCGGGCGAGGAATGCCTTACCATACTACCGAAGTTCCGTGAAGAAAGTGTCACGTGGAGCTGAACGTTATTAGACCTATTATACTATTGTGATTATTTTCAACACACTACACTCAATCCCAAGGCGTAACAAACCGTATCATCGCAAGACTTGTCGTAAGTCTGCAAACGCAATGCAATCGCCTCATCGATGGACTCTGGGGAGTCTACCTCGCAGGCAAATTGCATCGACGCAAGACTGGTCGTAAGTCTGTTGCAACGAATCTCAAACAAGCAAATAAACGCTCATGATATTGTTGAGTGAGGACCTATTTTACCCTCCTCGATAGCCGTGATGCGTCATAACGAAACGTTAAGCTTATTCGAAACAAGAATCGAACTCGACAAATCGCAATCGCTTACCTCGTGTATCTCGCAACCTCTATCGCTTATCACGCGAGCCTATATCATTTGTTGTGTATCAATCTATCACTATCGCCTACCGTTATCTGTGATATTCGTGCTAAGTTAGAACGCATGACCTCGCCTCACGAGAGGAAGCTCGTATGGTTGAGGCAGGGTGTTTTAGCCATATCAGCGACCTTTCGTGGAAAAAGGCCATGTGGGGTCTAATGCTAGTCAAACTCTGTGGTGATAATCAATCGAACCAAACCACGTAGATCAAATCGCATGCCTCCCTCGCTCGCAACGCAACTATCGACTATTGTAACCCGTCGATCATCGCCGTCATCACAAGTGTTTTGTGTTTATTCACTTAATCACTTAATCGCTTATCGCTTATCGTGTATAGTCTACCGCTTATTCGCGTACCACTTATCGCTCGCTTGGTGTTCATTGCAGTCTATGTGGAAGTAGTACACATGACACCGCTTCACGAGGCGAACTAACCTGGTTAAGCATGGTGTTTCGCCATGTTAGCAAGCTCCCGTGAAAACGTGCCATGTGGTTGTAATGTGGAATCTAAACAAAAACGCGCTATTCGTTTCTCGCTTATCAACTCACTGGACTAATCTATTCGATCCTATCTTATGCTCGGACCGACTTTCTATCGATTGGGCCGAGTAAAACGCAATTCTATCCATGTCCTATCGGCACACCTGACACTGCCTCACGAAACGGGAATAGTATGGGCAAAGCATGGTGGATACGTCGCTGGTACTTCCTATATATAAGTGTTTTAAACATATTAACGAACTTTCGTGGGAAAGCGCCAAGTGGGGCTCGGTAATTAACTACCTTTTGTGCTGATTAAAACGTCTTTTTATAAATTTTTGATTTAGAACCGGTGGACAAATGAAATTTTCTCACGACGTGGAGTTAACATCGAAACAGCTTAACTCCATGTCCAAGAAAAGTTTCATAAGCCCAGTTTTCCTTAAACTTTTACAGTGTCAAAATAAAATCCTTCTTAAGACATTGGTTCGACATCGAGTTCAGCTTGAACCCATGTCATAGGAGAGTTTTCGTAACCCTTGTTTTCATCTTCGAATTCCTTAAAATGTTTAAAACCTAAAACTTCCTTGCAACATTAGTTAACATCGACTCAGTTAACCTTATGTTACGAGGAAAATTTTCAAGATTTCATCTTAAATTCCTTTTTAATATCTAAAACGAACGCTTCTTGTGACGTTGGTTAGCAATCGACTCAGTTAACTCTACGTCATGAGAAACCTTTCGAATTACAATCGCATCGAACTAACGAGTTCTACCCAAGACAAGGTACTTTGGAATGCCAACTCGTGGGACTATTACTTCTGTCTTACGTCGCCTTCTCGCTATCGCAATCGATCCCTCTTATTCGAAACGTTCCCGCTGTCAACCTACGGTCAAATCGCTCGCTGTATTGCTACTCATACTAGATCAACTCTTAGAAGTCTACCTATTGGATTAATTTCGGGACGAAATTTCCTAAAGTAGGGGAGACTGTAACAACCCGCACTTTTGTGCGTTGTTACTACTCGTTATACTCGTTACGCCTAGCACCAGAGATTCGGATCATAATGTAACTATATCGTATATATCGCTATTCGAAGGATAATCGCATATTTTCGAAATACAATATCACTATACTACACTACTATCACACTAGCACTCACGGAGGCATTGAGTGAGGACCTATTCTACCCTCCTCAGTGGCCGTGATGTGTCGAACGTAAACAATTAACGCTAACAAGGACCCTCGGGTGAGTGCTGTAGCTCCAGTCGTCATGACGATGACGACAATACGAGTAGACGGTACCCCGTCAGTCTTTGTGGCACTACACGAAATAACGTTCACGATGACATCAAGAAAGGACCTATACTACCCTCATTGATGGCCGTGCAACACCGATAATAATCGCATACTCGAATCGAAACCGATTGATTAATTATCGAAACTTTGGATTATGGATACGTACATACGACCCCTAGTATATAATAATAACAATATAATGATAATATAAACTAATTATGGAAGTACGCGCTTCGAAAACTATCAAAACGATCAAAAACGGAGAAGTCCAAGCGTCAGGATAGCTATCCGGACGGATGGACCATCCGGACGGATGGGCATGCGCACGGATGGCCATCCGTACGCATGGGCCACCCGCACGGATGGACCATCCGCACGGATGAGCTATCCGGGCCAAAACCCTTTTCCTCTCCTCTGTTGCCTATAAATACCAAGTCACATCACTTGAATAGTGATGTGACAGCTCCTGTCCAACCAAACGCGCACCAATACCTTTTCCTCTCGATTTCCTCGCGATTCCGGTAAGATTTCAACCTAAAACTTGTACTTCTACAATCTACACTCGATTCTACATCATTCCATCTTTCAAAACTCCAATTCTAACCGTGAAATCTGCGGATTTGAGGCGTTTTGAGGTGATGTCGCCAAGAGTTCTTATGAACTTCAAGTTGGGGTCTCATTTCACTATAAACGACTCAGATCCAGGGGATTTCCACATATTTTAATGACAAATCTCACCTAAATCTGTGCGATTTCGAGTTAACCATGAAGAACCATCACGAACGGCCAGATCTGATGGAACGGGGTGATTCCCGGCTGTTAGAGCGAGTCGGAACTGACGGAACTTCAAGTGTTAGTGCGAAATTACACTACCCTAGTAAGAACGAACGTTTTCCTTCCGTTAAACCCTCGGGAACAGTGTTCAGAGTTCGAAACAGTCATGGCAATCCGCACGGATGACATGTCAGCCCGCACGGATGACATGTCAGTCCGCACGGATGGCACATGTCCGTACGGATGACTTGTCACCCGCACGGATGACATGTCACCCGCACGCACCACTCGCCCGCACGCACTACTCATCTGCACGCACAGCAAAGTCAGTCCGCACGCATCACCTTCATCCGCACGGATCATCTGTATCCGGACGGATGACATGCCATCCGGACGGATGACTTGTCATCCGGACGGATAACATGTCTAACCGCACGGATGAGGACCAATCAACCAAATGAGTAACTTTTCAAGGTAATCTCGCTTAACCGTATATCGTTTACTCTATTTCTTCAAGGATCATTACAGACGTACTCGCAACCAACTCAATCAAGTTGTAATCTCGCTAGATACGCACTGTGAGTATACTTGATCCCTTTTAATCGAATTTTGGGTGTAACATACGTTTCTAACAAATCAAACTCATCAAACGAATTGTTCAATCAATCGAATTATCACTTGCGAATAACTGTTATGCATAGATATACGTGATGCTAGTTGCATATGTGCTAGGGCTTATACTCGCGACGTCCCACCACGACTAGTATAGTACTATTGCGCCCGACGGGGTCTAGTTATGCCATCGTACATTCGAGCATCGAGGACTTAGCTGGTAGTATCAATTTTGTGAGTATGTATGTCGTGTATTACGTTTATGCATATGGAAATTCGCTACACTTTTTATCTACTATGCTATACTTATCAAACCTGTATACTCGCCAATACTTTTGTATTGACAATTATTTTAACGTATGTTGCAGGTTAGATCGCAGACTATGTCAAATCAAGCTAGGAAGTCTAGAAACTCAACTAAAATCTAGGTTGTCGGATTTGCATTGTTCGAGAGGACAATAAATCTGTGATAACTTACGTGATTATATTATTTGTTAGTATGGGATAACGAATGTATTAAATATTATCGCAATATAGTTGTTATGGATTCTCTTGAGCAATCTGATTCGCCTAGTGCCGCGCCCCGATGATTCCGCCATCGGTTGGGGTGTGACATTATACATTAGGAATACATGCATGCTAGAAGTCATTCTTGCACTATACTTTGTCATTAATTTCGTATGAGCCTACCTCAACATGTATAGCGTTATAGGAGTAACACACCCCACTTGTTGGGTCTAAAATGAGATCAGAGAAAAGATGGAAGACTAAAAAGAAACAACCACCATTTCTCAGGAGACTGAAATACACATGTAAAACAAACTTGAAGAGCACAATTAGCCCATTGAAACATCATATTAGCAGTAGTCCAATCAATAAGATAACTCTTAATGTACCAAGGTGTTTATTAAGATGTAATCCCTCCTAAGTAGCGAAAGTTTAAATTCCATTGTGAGCAAATTAACGTTTTTAGAGGTAGATTAGCTAGCAGTTAAAAAACAACTTGGAACACTTGATTGAAACTTTTTATCTACGTTTAATGACAGTTTAATTTCATTATATATCCTTCAATGACATTGTATTTGTCATGTGACTCGACTCACAAACTATTTCTTTGAGTTGATACTCATTCAAACATTCATATGTGAAGAAGGAAGAAATCATTTTTATCCCGATATTTACTTTTCTTTGTGTTTAATAAAAAGTTAATATAGCTTATTTAAAAGTAACCATAATTTTATATTTTAATATGATCACGCAAAACGTTTCTGGTGTGATCCTTGGTTATTTTCGAAACCCCAGAGTCTTAAATTTCCAGTGTTGTTCCGTCTTGAAGGTGCTAAAGATTACTTGGTCATGGATAGATTTGATCAGAATATAGGCGGGTTTGTGGGGAAGTGAATAATCTTATGAGTCATTTGAATACGGTTAGGCTTACGGCCAAAAGAGGTATGCAGCAGTGACAGAATGTCCGCGGTTAGTTCGGTTATCAAATCGCTTATCATAAGTAGAGACTATAATGGTATGTTTGTGATGAAGTGGTGTAATTGGCTTTCTTTAAAGTGTAATATTTTTATGTGGAGCGCTGAGATGAATTAGATCCCTACGGTAGAGACTATAACTGAGAGGAACATTACAGTGGAGGACCAAGGTTGTGTGTTGTGTAAGGGGAAGAGGAAACTGTGGAACATCTTTTTATCGGATGTTACGTGGCAATAGTGGTGTGGTAGAATGTTGGAGCTTGGTGCAAATTAAACTGAAATCGGTGTTCACATTCTCGGTTAAAGATCTATTGTGTAGGGCTGAATTTTATCAAGGGTCTGATAATGCTAAAGAGGTTATTCATGGGATTATTATTATGGTTACATGTTGGTGTCTTTGGATGCAAGGAACGAAAAGCGTTTTTCGGATAAGCCGCTAAAGATTGAAGAAATCTGTAGCAGTATCAAACCGCTAAGCTACTTGTGGTACAAAAATAGGTCTAGGAACAAAATGGTCGGATTGGTGTAACTTCAAAATCACGTAAAAATAACGGGTTGGTTGTGTGAATGAAAGTAAAGTTTCAAAAAAAATAAAAATCAGGCAAACGAATACCGTGTGCATGTAGTAGGAGTGTAGGACCGACATCACAGATATTTAGGTTGAAAAAAGGTGGGGTGTGGGTGACATCTGGCCATTTTGCCGGTCACGTGACCACTCATTCGGTATTCAATTTTGGGATACGGTGGCAGCCTTATTGGCATCACAACACTTGTACATCATGCATCAACACTTGTACTAGCAAGATCAAGTTTTCCACGAAAAAAATTAAATTTATCATCAATTTTTTGTTATAAAAATAATCATATAAATTAACTCAAAATGAAATGAGTACACTGTGTCACATGCTGATTGGTTCACCACTATTTTTTTGGGTGCCTTATTCCCACATACCCTATATCTTATTTTCACATCCCCTATTGTATACGGCCGTATACAATTATACGGCTCGTATAGAATGTTTTTGAATAGGAAAATGCGCAGAGAATGTTTTTTTTGGTTTTATTATATACGGCCCGTATACAGTTATACGAGTCGTATACATGTGTATACGATTTGTAAAACGTATACGGCTCAATTGATTTATTTTTGTAGGTTTTTGATGTTAGGACATGTATACGGGCCGTATAACTATATACGGGCCGTATATATTGGCCTTTTTCAAGTATCACGTTTTATTCCCGTAAAAACACAATCATTCTAGGGTTTCTAATCCTCTTCATCACCTTTAACAATGTCGATAAACGTTGATCGGAACATGCCGCTTAAATCGGAGCACAGGTAGAGTAACGTTACCGATCAGTCCGTTGATGAAAACCTTAGCGATCGCAGAGATCTTCGTGTTGGTTATTTATCGATTCCGGGTAACTAGTAGAAGAACCTGCCACAAACAAGTTCTCCACAGTTTGTTATTCAGATCTCTGTTCGGTCATCTTTCCAAACTACAACACACGATACTTTTAATAAGCTGTCATAGTTGTCAAATTCGATTTCAACAAATCTTTTCATTCTCCTTCAATTTCTAAAACATTCTCTGTTACATGAAGACGTGTCAGGTTCTTCTACTAGTGGTATTTTACTGAAGTATTGAAGATTGAGGCGGACATTGTTTAAATCTGAATATAACTAGATGTTAAGTGTATCAGCGTTGTTTATCACCCTGTGTGAGCATTGGAAACCCGACAAACAGTCTTGACAACTGTGACATTTTATTTATCTATGTGTGTCACATCCATCCTGTTATTGCAATCGATATGATTAATTTTTTCAGATTTTTTTCTAATTAGCGTTGTTAACTACCAAAAGAATGCATACACAAATAGTTCTAGTAGACGAAGCAAAGAGACCGTTGTGTATCTGAATCAGGTTCTCAAACAAACACTACCAAAGATGGGTTGGTGAAAAATACCGGAGCTGTTATCTCGGTTGTTCAGTACTCTCCTATATCAACTTGAACGGTTGATGGTTACAAGGATCGTTCTAATAGATTAAAGAGAATAAACCATTTTTTACCAATTTTCACTCCAGTAGTTGAAACTTGAGCGCAGGAATCAATTCAAAACCCTCACCCTCAAAAATCAACCAGAAACCAAAGGAAAAAAGGGCTGATAATGGCTGATGGTTCTTCGTTGAGGAAACCAAACGTAGACGGAGATGATAGGCCTGGTAACCGGAAGAGAAATCAATTGTATTTTTTTAGTTGCTTCTCTGGTTAAGTTTCGAACCAACCGAAATCCACAAATTCCAACAGTTTCTTCATAGATTTCGTCCGGTTTCCAAACTCTTTCACACAAAGTTAATATTCACTGTGGTGGATGCAAGCATAAAGTTAGAAAAAATACTCAAGTTGAACGGACGATATGTATCAACAAATTGTGAGTGGGAATATGGCTATGAAGAATAGTATGGATAAACAATCACCGTATACGGGTTTTTCTGCTAGTTATTCGGAATGTTTCGAATCATCACAGAAGACGTGTCGTGTTCTACTGCTAGTAGTATGAGTCTGAGTCCATTGTGATAGATTAAAGAGAATAACCCTTTTTTACCATTTTTTACCCATAGTATACGAGCCGTATAATAATATACGACCCGTATACAACCATCGTATACATTGTATACGATCGGTAAAAATATTTTTTACCAATGGTATACGGCCGTATAAACCGTATACGACTCGTATACATATGGTAAAAAATGGTAAAAACCTCTTTAATCTATTAGAACGATCCAATAAACCGCAAGAGAAATCAATTGTCTCAAACACTACTAAACATCTGCTTTCTGAATCTGAATGTTAACTTTTTAGTTGCTTATCCTTGTTAAGTTGTGTATTTACGAAGCTGACAAACACATTGGTATTTTCTCAAAATGTGCAAACTTGAAGAATCTCACATTAAAGGAGTTTGCAACAACGGGATCAGATGGTTTGAGTATCTTTCATCCTCGTTTGGCTAATCTCACACTTGAAAATGACCACATTGGTATTTTCTCAAAATGTGCAAACTTGAAGAATCTCACATTAAAGATCTCTACACAAACACTTCTACATCTTTTAACCACGATGGACTCAGACTCATGTTCAAGTAAGTGTCTAAAAATCTAAAAATTCAGGTTTACCTTGTAAATTTCTCAAAACAAACTCTCGTTTCTTCATCTTCATCTTCATTTGTTGAGAAACCATTATCTTATCTTTCAGAAGAGTTTGTATTGAACCAAGAATACTACAAACATTCTATACTTTGCAACGTATACAGGTGCAAGAGAATGGCGAGTTATTTTTCAGTTATTTTTGTTGAATCACAAATTCCATTGTTTAAACCAGAATCAGGTTCTCAATACAAGGATCGTTCTAAGAGATTAAAGAGAATACACCATTTTTTTTTACCATTTTTACCCATAGTATACGAGCCGTATCATAATATACGGCCCGTATACAATCATCGTATACATTGTATACGATCGGTAAATTTGTTTTTTACCAATGGTATACGGCCGTATAAACGGTATACGGCCCGTATACATATGGTAAAAATGGTAAAATAAGGTCTTTCTTTCCATTTTTTAGTTGCTTATCTTGTTAAGTTTCTGAACCAACCGAAATCCACAAATTCCAACAGTTTCTTCGTGGATTCCGTCCGTTTTCCAAACTCGGTCATTCCTTGTGATACATGAACGTTGTATTCTTGTCTTTCAGAAGAGTGCTGTAATAGAGAAATCATCCTATGTCTTTTATCAACCGAAGAGGCAGCAAGGACAGATAATACTTCATTTGTCGAGAAACCATACGGTCAAGAAACTAACATCTTTTAATACTTCATTGCGTATGTGCTTGTGCTGTAGAAACCGGTGATGAATTTGTGTATCTAAATCAGGTTCTCTGCCTTAGATCGGTCATTCCTTGTGATACATGAACGTTGTATTCTTGTCTTTCTGAACCAACCGAAATCCACAAATTCCAATAGTTTCTTCGTGGATTCCGTCCGTTTTCCAAACTCGGTCATTCATTGCGTATGTGCTTGTGCTGTAGAAACCGGTGATGAATTTGTGTATCTAAATCAGGTTCTCTGCCTTAGATCGGTCATTCCTTGTGATACATGAACGTTGTATTCTTGTCTTTCTGAACCAACCGAAATCCACAAATTCCAATAGTTTCTTCGTGGATTCCGTCTGTTTTCCAAACTCGGTCATTCATTGCGTATGTGCTTGTGCTGTAGAAACCGGTGATGAATTTGTGTATCTAAATCAGGTTCTCTGCCTTAGATCGGTCATTCCTTGTGATACATGAACGTTGTATTCTTGTCTTTCAAGACAAGGATCGTTGGAAGGATTGTAGTAGCAGGACATTGGTACCACTGTGAAAATTGCATCAGGAGGGGAGAGAGTCTGATACAATAAGGATGTTGGGAATTAAACGCATGTACGTGACAAAATAAGGATGTTCGCATAAACATATATTCGTTTCATAACCTCCTCCTATAAATCAACCACAACCGACAAAGAGCCTGTATTAAAAGCCATCCTATGTCTTTTACCAACCGAAGAGGCAGCAGAAGACGTGTCGGGTTCTTCCAACATTCACGAACCACAATGGACTCAGACTCATACTACTCACCCTCCCCTGAGGAAAAGTTTTCCCGACGACTCAACAAAATCCTGATAGAGAAAAAACATCAACAACCATTTTTTCTTTTCCTTCAATTTCGAGAATATTCTCCCCTGTGTATGTGCTTGTGCTGTAGAAACCGGTGATGAAAAGTTTCAACCAAAGGGAAATCCATGAAACGAAAGGGATTTCGAGCAGTTGGTATTGAACCAAGAATATGATACCTTCGAGATACTTCGTGTTAGTTTGATTTGAATTTTGAAAGCTGGATGTTCGTTATCTCAATCGAACGTTAATTGCTATTGTTTTAAATAACAACAGATAATGAACGGATTGTTGGTGGATAACGCAAACAAGTTCTCCACAGTTTGTTATTCAGATCTCTATTCGGTCATCTTTCCAAACTACAACACACGATAAGTTTAAACTTTATAGTGTGTGATTTGACCAGGAAATGATTGGAGGTGAAGGTTCAGTGCACGAAAAGTTTCTTACGAAATGTACGTGACAAAACAAATATGTTGGGAATTAAACGCATGTCCGTAATCCCGCGTTGATAGCTTCCGTTTTATTCAGACTCCTTACAACTCTCATCAAATGCCTCACCCTTCCTTTTATTCTATAAATATTAAATAAAGAATAACACCATGCCCGTAATCCCGCGTTGATAGCTTCCGTTTTATTACAGTCATACGACACGTTTTCTTGTTCTTCAATCTTTATTACTTATTGATGTTTTATTTTGAGCACCTCACCACTCTAAAATATTTTAAAAATCAAAATTTCGTTCCATACGGGCCGTATACTGTTATACGGCCCGTATACACGTTCGTATACATTGTATACGACCAGTCAAACTTATTTACACATGGTGTATACGGGCCGTATACTGTTATACGGCCCGTATAGAATAAAACAACTTGACAAAGTCTGTGCCAGCAGACTTTGTCAGTTGTTTTTATTCTATACGGGCCGTATAACAGTATACGGCCCGTATACACCATGTGTAAATAAGTTTTCCCATGTGTTAATATTAGGACCCTTTTTTTTCATAAGTTTTTAAACCTAATTAACTGTTTAAAACAGAATATTCTGAATTAAGTACTTATTCTGTTAATTGAAATTATTTGGCCAGCAGCCAGCATGTAATTTCCAAACATAAATACAAGAAAACCTTGTTAGATACACATAAAAATTAAACTATGTACTAAAATATAAGGCTGGACGTTATGTGCTCCGTCCCGCCCCGTCGCCGCGTCTTCTCTCCGTTTCCACCCCTTCGTCGCCGTGCCTCCGTCGTCAAGATCGTCGAGGGTGCGACGATTTGGAAGGGCCTCCCCCTCACCCTCCCTCACACACCTATACATACAACATATACATATATATTTAGGCTCATCCTCTATTTCCTTACCTCCATCCTCTTTGCCCCATCCTCACACCCGATCTACGTGGCGCTTACTGGCGGATCATCCTCCAAGGATGGTCCTCTACCATACCGCATAGCCTAAAAGAAAAACCGGAATTTTAGTTTGCAACCCGATTATAATTAAATATTAAATTAATAAATATCATATACTCGATTATAACAATTCTACAATTTTAATAGTTCTAAATTTTAAATAGTTCGATACTAGTTATTGTATTTTTAAGTTGTATAATAACATAATAATATACTAGTTTAAACATGCTTGAATAATCAAGGGAGAAGCTTAATGGGGCCAGGGGCTCCCACCACCCCCTCTCATTTTTCACTTCTTAGACCCCTGTAGTGGGGCTTCATATACCGCCGGAAACCTCACATAGCGCCGGAAAAACGCCCAAACACCAAAACGTGGGGCGCTATGAAGGGAAAAAAAGGGGTGTGGCGCGATGTCTATAGCGGGGTTAAAAGGGCGGTATGTGTGTGTTTGTTTGAATTTTTTTTTTTAATTTTCTAGGGTTAAAAGATTGGTGAAGTGAAAAATCATCATCACCATTTTTTCCGGTGAACTTGGTTGTCGGAGAAGACAGGCCGGAGAAGAAACAACCCGGAGAAGAAGGCCCTGCATTTTACACTTTGGTCCCTGCATTTTACACTTTGGTCCTGCAAATCGGACCTGAAGAACGAGAAGAAGCCGGAGAAGAAGAAGGCGCGTTTGGTCCCATAACCGGAATTTCAGTGGGTTGTTTTAATTTTCAGTGCGTTTGGCCGGAGAAGAAGGCCGGAGAAGAAGCCGGAATTTCAGTGGGTTGTTTTAATTTTCAATTTTATAAAGTTAGAAAATAATTATAAAAAATTAGAAATTAATAATTGAGTAATGATTAGGCGGGGGCTTTATGACTACGGGCTTAAAATGCATAACGCCCCATAACGCCCACCCGCACACGTGGCACGCCACGTGTCGCATAACGCCCACAAAGGGGCGTTATGACTACGCATGGCCTTAGAGCCACTGGATTGGGGCGTTATTTGGCCATTTTTTTTATTTATAGCGCCTCATAGTGCCCCACACACCACGACGGGCGGCGCTATAGGGGATTTTTTAGGGGGGGGGGGAGGCGCCATGCATATAGTGGCGTGATGCAGGTTGTTTTCAAAACTTTAACAAATCACAAAAAATCAAGGGTTTTTATAATTAATTAATAAAAAAGAAAATTAATAATTAGGTAATGATGGGCAGGGACTTTATGACTACGAGCTCTAGTGACACAACGTCCCATAAAGCCCCTGTGTGACTTGGCCCGACACGTGTCGCCTAACGCCCCACAAGGGGCTTTATGACTACGGATGACCTTAGTGTAATTTTACTAAAAATATCTGAATTTTTTGGCTCGTCTTATTTTTCGTTCAAATTCCGTCACTGAATTAGACCGATAACAGTTAATCTCATTAATTTTTTAACAGTTTTTTAGCCAGTTTTTATTTTTCGTTTAAACTCCGTCACTGAATTAAATCGATAACAGGTAATCTCATTACCTTTTTAACAGGGAATTTTCTTAACTAACCAACACCTAAATACCTTTTCTATTACATATCCTGAATGTTTTAAATTTTGGTTCTATTAGTCACAATGCAATCTAAACATCTTCTTTGACAAAATGAAAGTATTCAATTTTGTATTCGAGTTCACTCATGTGCAATGTTTTCAGAACCGGATTGGAGGTCAATCCAGTCGTCTTACGGGATTAAAGGTCGGACCGGTCTTATTACCTTTTAAACAGGGAATTTTCTATTTAATTAAATTATAATGATAACTATTTTCCAGGTGGCCAACCCCTGCCGTTGCTTGTTTTAAAATGGTCCCATGGTTTGAAGTTGAAGGCAAGCAAAGGTGGCAGTGGCAGTGGCAGTGGCAGGCAGAATACTAATCGTTCCCCCTATCTTGTATAACGTCCTGTGATCGGACGGTTCCCCGCTGGCTTCGGTTCGTAACGAGCTTCGTTAGCTGGTGCCGGGTAGATCGATCTTTCGTTCTTCCCCAATCCGGTATAACGTCCTGTGATCGGACGAAGCTTCGGTGTCCCCTGTTCGTAACGAGCTTCGTTAGCAGGTGCTGGGCAGATTGATTAGTAGAAAATGAACGGGCAGAGAGAGGGAGAAGACGACGATCGGCCATGGAACCAAGCCACCGGAAAACGGAAGAATAAAAAACAGAAGCCCAAAAAACAACTCTTCGAGTTCAAAAACGCGACAACCTTCTTTGTATCAAATCTCCCAGGTCTTTGCACCAGAGGTGAGGTATGGAACGAGTTTCGTGTCTTTGGCGACCTCGCCGATGTTTTTATACCCAAGAAACTTGATAAAGGGGGAAATAGATTCGCTTTCGTAAGATTTGACAACGTGCAAGACGCGGGCAAAATGCTGGAAGTCCTTGATAAGATCAAGATGAAGGGTGCCAAGCTAAAGGTCGATATGGCCAGGTTCCGGCGAGATGGTCTGCCTACCTCCGGCGAGGCTAAACCCAAAGAAGGTAAATCAGGGGGGGTGAAACCATCTGATAGGAATCCCTATCGCCCCTATGTCAACACGAATACTTCGAACACTTGGGCAGGAAGATCTTATTCTGAGGCATTAATGGGGAAGGATGCTGGTAAACACAAATCCATAATTATCCATGCAAATATGTCCAAACCGGTGTGTGAATGGGGTGGGAGATCGTTAATTGTTGAAGCAAAGACATTCACCATTCTCTGCAACCTACCGGAAATCATGGGGAACCTCTCCAATTTCCTTGTTGGACTCAGGTATATTGGTGGGTTGAGAGTCCTTTTGACATTCACACATAATACTCATTGCGAAGCCTTTTTAGCTCACTACAAAGTCAAGCAATCCAAATGGTTCTCTTCAATCAAAATATGGGAGGGGGTTGAGTCGTTCGTGGATAGAATTGCCTGGCTACGCATCGATGGTGTTCCCATACATGCATGGGATCAAGAGGTTTTCAATACGATCGCTTGTACCTTGGGAGCAGTTGTCTCACCCTCCGGGGCTGTGCTTAAAGACTGTAACTTGGCCTACGAGTTTGTTGGGATCCTTGTTAACACAAGCAAAACTATTGAAGAAGAAATGATTATCAATTGGCAGGGGATGGAGTACAGGGTCTGGGTATCGGAGGTTATGAGGGACTGGGTTCCCGATTTCTTCGTTGGAAGCACCGGTGGGCCCAAACGGTATCAATCGGCTGACTCGGACCATGACGGAAAGGTCTTCCCTAACCAGGATGATACGACGGAAAAGTCCGATGATGGATGCAACACCGGAGAAGACGGGGAGATTCCTCAGGTAGTCGAAAAGCCTAGCATGGGAAACGATACGTGCATGGGGGGTGGGACCAAAGAAGCGGCGCACTTTTTTCCAGATAAGGACTCTTCGGAAACCGGTCCAAGCGTGGTACACCCAATGCAGTCTGTCTTCAATGCACATGCTTCAGGTGGGGTCCATACTACAAATGGACTTTTCAAATCTAGGAGAACTGGACCAGGATCTCGTTACAATAAATCAGTGGGCTCCTCCACTGGGCTTAGTTTGAGCCCAAGGCATCCAGCGAGTAAACGACCCAGATGCGAATCCACAATGCAACCTGCTCCCTTCTCTTTCCCTCTTCCACCATACCCCGATTATCTTCGCCCCATCTCGTCCTGTCCTTTGCCTCCACTCTCTTCGAGTGGCGCTGATAACACGATGCCTGAGAATTTCACCGGTCCGCCATCTAATCTGCCTCAGTCTCAGGTATTCGGTGATGCTCATGTGGAGGAACTGGATACTTCTGATAGACCGACCGTGACTCCTGGCGGCCAAGAAGATCTCTCGAGTGTCCATGAAGAAACCAACGCTACCATCCAGGTGGGTAATGTTTCTGGTATGCATGTCGAGAATTTCATGAATGTGTTGGAAACTATTGTTAGGGGTGAGGGTGTAACTGTAACGCCCCAAAATCTGAATGTTAATGTTTGTTGTATGTTATTATGTGACACGTCAGGAAATAAATAACTAGGCTATTTAACCTAGTTAAGGGTATGGTCAAAAGTCTTAAATGATGAAGGTAGTGTCAGTTATGTTTTAAAAGTAAACCCGAGGGGCTAAAATGGAACAAATGAAAGTTAAGTTATAAAATATCTAACACACACACACAAACACACACATACGTGTGTTCGAGAAAGAGAGCAGGAGGCTCCCATGGAGCCTCAAACCCTAGTTCCATCATTATGCTCAAATCGGAAGGCAAGATGAAGCTCAAATCCATAACCGAGCATGGATTAATGATCTCCAACACGAGGGGATCATAAGGTATGTCGAAAATCTAAGATTGGTGATAATGTTTATAAGTGGGTTATGTTCTAATCCATGAGTTTAAGTGAAATTGAGCATTGGTATGTGTTATAATCATCATATAGAACATGGGTTATGAATGGTTTGCGTTAATTTGATGTTTAGATGATAAACCCATTAGTTATGGTGAAGAAGATGACTAGACTCATCACCTATGTCCAATTCTTGTTGAAAGATTGATGTACTATGTGGGTATGATAAATTCTTGTTAGATGAATTAGGAGAAAAATGATGATGATATGATTGATGTTTATTTGGGAATGATCCATGATGGTTAGTAGTAGGTTTTGATGGGTTATGTAAGAGTTTAGAAGATTTATGCATGAATGAGTTGTATGTTATGCTTAAAAGGTAGTACATACATCAAGTGAATGATAAAATGTATATAGTGTCGTCCGTATAGTCGATTATGATGTTACGGGTATATGTTGATAAGTCGATAGTTACATATGGTTAATAGTTGACTTTTGAAAGTCAACTAAGTATAAGAAGCATGATTCGACTCGTTGTCGTAAAGGTAGGTTGATGGGAAGTCGTATGGTACATGTAATAGCAATCCGTGTTAAATGTAATGACATGATGAGTTACATGAGTTTAAACGTATACGGACATGATTATATGAGTTATGTTGTTAGAAATGATGAATGAAAGTCAAATGTGAAATATGCGATTACTATGATCGTTAACATGTACAATTGTGTATGCTAATGTGAATATGATTTGGTGACATGAAAGTATAGGAATCATGTCGAGAAGGACTCAAGCATGAAAGGCTAACGGGTCAAAAGGAGGCAAGATAACGGACACGAACTCGGACGCACGAGGTAAGTGATTTCCGTAATCACTTCTTAGTACGCATAAGTAATAAAGTATTGTAATGAATTAAACCTGATGTTCGAGGTCAAATATGTGTTTAAGGTCTTTCGTCGTAAATGATGGGTTAATGTTGACCAAAATGCCCTTGATGGGTATTTTGGGGTAAACGATCTTAAAAGTAGCTTAGAAACAAGTTTTCGATTAGTGTAACGTTTTGGACAAGTATGGTAGTAGGGATGATGGTTTGGTTAGTCATAGACCAAATTAATGCGTGAATACCCTTAACGGGTCGCAATGAGCATATGAATGATAATGTATTAAAAGGATGCAAGATATCCAAGAGTTCAGTAATTTATGATAGACGTCATGGATATCATTATGTGTATAAGAGAATATGGTAAAACGAACAAGTTACGTTGACGAATGCATGAACGGGTCAAGGTTGGGAAAAAGGGTAATAAGCCGAAGAGATAAAAGTCTGAGATTTTGTTAATCCGGATGTCAGTTCTTAACTCCAAAAGATGGATAATTAAATTATGGACGCGTAGGAAAAAGAATCGGGTAAAACGGACCAATAACGAAGAAGTTATGACCGTTTCCGTGAAACGCGGACGTGCTGAAATCTGCAGCACTGCAGCAACAAACATTATGTTTGTTTGATGGCGTCGCGCTACGCGACGGCCCGTCGCGCTACGCGACGGGGTGGCTGTTTGTCGAAAGTTGCTTGTTAGCTCTGTTTTGTATCGGGAACTCGTTTAAACGCGTTTTAAGTCGCGTATAACTAGTTTAACTCATGTTTTATGACCATTAGGGTAAGCGTATGTGTGAATGTATAAAGGTGGGATGACATGATCGTGTGTGACGATATAGGTATGTTGGTTCCCCTTGGGATCCCATAGCCCAGGTAAGAATCCCACCTTAGGTTCCATTTATGAACCTTAAAGCGGGATCCCATAGCCCAGGTAAGAATCCCACCTTAGGTTCCATTTATGAACCTTAAAGCGGGATCCCATAGCCCAGGTAAGAATCCCACCTTAGGTTCCATTTAGGAACCTTAAAGCGGGATCCCATAGCCCAGGTAAGAATCCCACCTTAGGTTCCATTTATGAACCTTAAAGTGGGATCCCGTACTCCAGGTAAGAATTATTAATTTAATTCTCATTGGCAATCGCCCCTATGTGGATAAGCAAGCATGTATGTATGTATGTATGTATGAGTATATACGAAGATGTATATGAATAGGTAAGTATGAGTGGGGTATGCTCAAGCAGGTGGTTATAAAGATATATGTAAGAATGTAGGCATGTACGTATGTATGTTTTATAAACCTAAGTGTATATATGTATGGGTGTATGTAGGAAGTATGTATGCGTACGAAAGTGAGTATGTACGAATGTATGCACGTATGTAGGTTTATGTGAAGGCATGTAATAAGGAGTATGTATGTATGTACGTATGTATGCATGTGTGAATGTTTATAGGTGGGATAATATGATCGTACGTGACAATGTAGGTATGTATATATGTAGATACATATAGAATGATTGGTATGTAATTGTATGTAAGTTTGTATGTAGGTTGACATGTATGTGTGTACGTATGTATGTATGGGGATAGTGTGTATGAAGTTTAGGTATGTATGTAAGTCGGTTGGTACGATCAAGTGTTTACGTTGTTTATTCGTGTACATGGAGTTATAAGTGAAATGCAGGAATGGCAAGGAAGTATCACCACGGATGGTATGACAGGATGGGAAAAGCTGGAATGTAAAGAGTAGATGAAGCGAGAAGTAAACGTGAACAAACCTTGTATGTTTATAACGCGTACTAATGTATGAATTTTACGTGGTGAGCGCAGGTAGTACCAGCCATGAGGATATCCAAGGATTGGAGATCGAAGATCGAGTCACAAGACGGATTGTACGGGAATGGCTAAATATGAAATTTTAGTGCCGATAAGTTATGTTCTTATCTTATAAAATGAATGTTTAGAATGTCAAGATGTATGTCATGAAAGAAATTTTCAGACTCAAAATTCCGCTGCGTCGTTTTAAGGTTAAACGTGTTAGGGTGTTACAAGTTGGTATCAGAGCCCTGGTTTGAGGGAATCAAGTACAAGAAGGTAAGTACTTGAACTCAAACTTGTGTGCTCTTGAGATAAGAAATCCGTACAATCTAAGACTCGATCAAGATCCAAAGGTAAGGGTTGATGAAAGTATGCATTTATGTATACGTATAAAGAAACTGACGGTTTTGTATGTGCAAGGTAAGCATAAGTGTTGGAAGAGGATGATCCGTGAATGCAGCCTAGAATGAATACTAAGGTAGGAAAAGAGGCAATAAGACAAGTAGGCAAATGAGCCCAGGTACGTGAATTTAATGTGAGGATGTAAGTAATGGTAAAGTTCATTAAAGGAAGGAAAATTTTAAGATGAAAGACAATGATAGTATAGTAATGAAGTATTGGAAGCGATACACGCGCCGAAACCTAAGTCTACGGACATAAGGTGACAATTACATGAAGGCACGAAACTACTATGTGGATTGTGTACCTGGCCAGTACACGAGAAACGTATGACGTTCGTGAGATCATGATGATTGTTACAGGTATGTCCGGTAGAGTTGGGTAGCAGGCGGGCGTGTGGGTGAAATGGGAAGTAAGACTCTCGGGAAATTGAGAGTACTATGTAAGAATGAAAAAAAAAAACATGCCTGATAAGAATGAAGAATATGGAATCCGTAATTAAGTGCGGATCAACAAGATATGAATGAAATGTTTGAATCCGTGAGACGGATTCAAGGAAGGAAATGTATGAATGAAATGATTGAATCCGCGAGACGGATTCAAGGAAGGAAAGGTATGAAGGAAATGTTTGAATTCGTGAGACGGATTCAAGGATGAAAGGCATGTATGAAATGTCTGAATCCGTGAGATGGATTCAAGGATGAAAGGTATGGATGATATGTTTGAATCCGTGAGACGGATTCAAGGATGAAAGGTAAGAATGAATGTTCGAATCCGCGAAACGGATTCAAGGAAGGAAGGTATGAATGTAATGTTTGAATCCGCGAGGCGGGTTCAAGGATAAGAGGCATGAATGTAATGTTTGAATCCGTAAGACGGATTCAATGAATGAAAAAGCATGAATGATGCGTCTAAATCCGTGAGACGGATTCAAAAATATAAGAAGATGAAATTAATCCGCCTAAGAAGATGTCGACAGTTTGACCATGATTGAGTCGAACGGGCATAGAAATAAGTATAAAGCAAAAGTGAAAGTATAATAAATGAAGTTTTGGATAAGTTACGTGTTAGATGTGTGAGTAATTGACTCTCAGAAGTTGGAATAATGACGGGCTGTGACCCGAACAATAATTTAAGTAGGGGCGGAAATGGTAAGTTTGGTAAGAAATATTGAGACGATGTAATAAGGTTTTCGCAAGTAAGCATGAATGGAAGGAAGTACGAGCGTGTACTTCAGTTGGCGAAATGATTAATTGAATGAAAGGATGGTATGTAAGAAATAGAATGTGCGGCACGTTATAGCAGAACTATTGATGTAATGAAACCAATCGTATTGGTGAAAGGACGTGCACGAGCGGAAGCTCGTTATGCGAATGAATGAAACCTGGCCTGTACGGCTAGTACTTGAGGAGAAGATGATCGATCTGGGTTGCGGATCGTGGTCTGGGAGATGAAAAAGAGGTTAGTAAAATGTTTAACTCACGATTGAAGAGATATGAACTATTTATATACGCGAATTAAGTAATGCGTGAAGTGGAAGCAATAGTAATGTGAAATGAACGGAATGATATAAAGATAAAAATAAAGGTATGCAAGGTATACGTAACTGTAGAAAATGTAGAATGAGGTTAACGTTAGAATAAGCACGTAGGCGTGATTATGTAATAATAGTTTGCTGTGATAACAAAACAAAAGTTAAATGTTATACAGAGTATGTAGAGAATGTAAATTTGTAAGGGTGAGATGGAGATATTAGATCCATTAAGAAAGGATCACATTAAAGGACGGAAGAGTATGTGTATTGACCAGTTATTGACAGGTCAAGTAAATGAAAATGAAAATGATACAGGAAAGAATGATCAGGAAAGTATGGGCTAGTAGTCGTATGGATGGACTAGAAGGAAAAATAATGTGTGTTTGATGAAAGTGAGAAAGGTTTCGGGGACGAAACCTTGTTTAAGGGTGGTAGACTTGTAACGCCCCAAAATCTAAATGTTAATGTTTGTTGTATGTTATTATGTGACACGTCAGGAAATAAATAACTAGGCTATTTAACCTAGTTAAGGGTATGGTCAAAAGTCTTAAATGATGAAGGTAGTGTCAGTTATGTTTTAAAAGTAAACCCGAGGGGCTAAAATGGAACAAATGAAAGTTAAGTTATAAAATATCTAACACACACACACAAACACACACATACGTGTGTTCGAGAAAGAGAGCAGGAGGCTCCCATGGAGCCTCAAACCCTAGTTCCATCATTATGCTCAAATCGGAAGGCAAGATGAAGCTCAAATCCATAACCGAGCATGGATTAATGATCTCCAACACGAGGGGATCATAAGGTATGTCGAAAATCTAAGATTGGTGATAATGTTTATAAGTGGGTTATGTTCTAATCCATGAGTTTAAGTGAAATTGAGCATTGGTATGTGTTATAATCATCATATAGAACATGGGTTATGAATGGTTTGCGTTAATTTGATGTTTAGATGATAAACCCATTAGTTATGGTGAAGAAGATGACTAGACTCATCACCTATGTCCAATTCTTGTTGAAAGATTGATGTACTATGTGGGTATGATAAATTCTTGTTAGATGAATTAGGAGAAAAATGATGATGATATGATTGATGTTTATTTGGGAATGATCCATGATGGTTAGTAGTAGGTTTTGATGGGTTATGTAAGAGTTTAGAAGATTTATGCATGAATGAGTTGTATGTTATGCTTAAAAGGTAGTACATACATCAAGTGAATGATAAAATGTATATAGTGTCGTCCGTATAGTCGATTATGATGTTACGGGTATATGTTGATAAGTCGATAGTTACATATGGTTAATAGTTGACTTTTGAAAGTCAACTAAGTATAAGAAGCATGATTCGACTCGTTGTCGTAAAGGTAGGTTGATGGGAAGTCGTATGGTACATGTAATAGCAATCCGTGTTAAATGTAATGACATGATGAGTTACATGAGTTTAAACGTATACGGACATGATTATATGAGTTATGTTGTTAGAAATGATGAATGAAAGTCAAATGTGAAATATGCGATTACTATGATCGTTAACATGTACAATTGTGTATGCTAATGTGAATATGATTTGGTGACATGAAAGTATAGGAATCATGTCGAGAAGGACTCAAGCATGAAAGGCTAACGGGTCAAAAGGAGGCAAGATAACGGACACGAACTCGGACGCACGAGGTAAGTGATTTCCGTAATCACTTCTTAGTACGCATAAGTAATAAAGTATTGTAATGAATTAAACCTGATGTTCGAGGTCAAATATGTGTTTAAGGTCTTTCGTCGTAAATGATGGGTTAATGTTGACCAAAATGCCCTTGATGGGTATTTTGGGGTAAACGATCTTAAAAGTAGCTTAGAAACAAGTTTTCGATTAGTGTAACGTTTTGGACAAGTATGGTAGTAGGGATGATGGTTTGGTTAGTCATAGACCAAATTAATGCGTGAATACCCTTAACGGGTCGCAATGAGCATATGAATGATAATGTATTAAAAGGATGCAAGATATCCAAGAGTTCAGTAATTTATGATAGACGTCATGGATATCATTATGTGTATAAGAGAATATGGTAAAACGAACAAGTTACGTTGACGAATGCATGAACGGGTCAAGGTTGGGAAAAAGGGTAATAAGCCGAAGAGATAAAAGTCTGAGATTTTGTTAATCCGGATGTCAGTTCTTAACTCCAAAAGATGGATAATTAAATTATGGACGCGTAGGAAAAAGAATCGGGTAAAACGGACCAATAACGAAGAAGTTATGACCGTTTCCGTGAAACGCGGACGTGCTGAAATCTGCAGCACTGCAGCAACAAACATTATGTTTGTTTGATGGCGTCGCGCTACGCGACGGCCCGTCGCGCTACGCGACGGGGTGGCTGTTTGTCGAAAGTTGCTTGTTAGCTCTGTTTTGTATCGGGAACTCGTTTAAACGCGTTTTAAGTCGCGTATAACTAGTTTAACTCATGTTTTATGACCATTAGGGTAAGCGTATGTGTGAATGTATAAAGGTGGGATGACATGATCGTGTGTGACGATATAGGTATGTTGGTTCCCCTTGGGATCCCATAGCCCAGGTAAGAATCCCACCTTAGGTTCCATTTATGAACCTTAAAGCGGGATCCCATAGCCCAGGTAAGAATCCCACCTTAGGTTCCATTTATGAACCTTAAAGCGGGATCCCATAGCCCAGGTAAGAATCCCACCTTAGGTTCCATTTAGGAACCTTAAAGCGGGATCCCATAGCCCAGGTAAGAATCCCACCTTAGGTTCCATTTATGAACCTTAAAGTGGGATCCCGTACTCCAGGTAAGAATTATTAATTTAATTCTCATTGGCAATCGCCCCTATGTGGATAAGCAAGCATGTATGTATGTATGTATGTATGAGTATATACGAAGATGTATATGAATAGGTAAGTATGAGTGGGGTATGCTCAAGCAGGTGGTTATAAAGATATATGTAAGAATGTAGGCATGTACGTATGTATGTTTTATAAACCTAAGTGTATATATGTATGGGTGTATGTAGGAAGTATGTATGCGTACGAAAGTGAGTATGTACGAATGTATGCACGTATGTAGGTTTATGTGAAGGCATGTAATAAGGAGTATGTATGTATGTACGTATGTATGCATGTGTGAATGTTTATAGGTGGGATAATATGATCGTACGTGACAATGTAGGTATGTATATATGTAGATACATATAGAATGATTGGTATGTAATTGTATGTAAGTTTGTATGTAGGTTGACATGTATGTGTGTACGTATGTATGTATGGGGATAGTGTGTATGAAGTTTAGGTATGTATGTAAGTCGGTTGGTACGATCAAGTGTTTACGTTGTTTATTCGTGTACATGGAGTTATAAGTGAAATGCAGGAATGGCAAGGAAGTATCACCACGGATGGTATGACAGGATGGGAAAAGCTGGAATGTAAAGAGTAGATGAAGCGAGAAGTAAACGTGAACAAACCTTGTATGTTTATAACGCGTACTAATGTATGAATTTTACGTGGTGAGCGCAGGTAGTACCAGCCATGAGGATATCCAAGGATTGGAGATCGAAGATCGAGTCACAAGACGGATTGTACGGGAATGGCTAAATATGAAATTTTAGTGCCGATAAGTTATGTTCTTATCTTATAAAATGAATGTTTAGAATGTCAAGATGTATGTCATGAAAGAAATTTTCAGACTCAAAATTCCGCTGCGTCGTTTTAAGGTTAAACGTGTTAGGGTGTTACAAGTTGGTATCAGAGCCCTGGTTTGAGGGAATCAAGTACAAGAAGGTAAGTACTTGAACTCAAACTTGTGTGCTCTTGAGATAAGAAATCCGTACAATCTAAGACTCGATCAAGATCCAAAGGTAAGGGTTGATGAAAGTATGCATTTATGTATACGTATAAAGAAACTGACGGTTTTGTATGTGCAAGGTAAGCATAAGTGTTGGAAGAGGATGATCCGTGAATGCAGCCTAGAATGAATACTAAGGTAGGAAAAGAGGCAATAAGACAAGTAGGCAAATGAGCCCAGGTACGTGAATTTAATGTGAGGATGTAAGTAATGGTAAAGTTCATTAAAGGAAGGAAAATTTTAAGATGAAAGACAATGATAGTATAGTAATGAAGTATTGGAAGCGATACACGCGCCGAAACCTAAGTCTACGGACATAAGGTGACAATTACATGAAGGCACGAAACTACTATGTGGATTGTGTACCTGGCCAGTACACGAGAAACGTATGACGTTCGTGAGATCATGATGATTGTTACAGGTATGTCCGGTAGAGTTGGGTAGCAGGCGGGCGTGTGGGTGAAATGGGAAGTAAGACTCTCGGGAAATTGAGAGTACTATGTAAGAATGAAAAAAAAAAACATGCCTGATAAGAATGAAGAATATGGAATCCGTAATTAAGTGCGGATCAACAAGATATGAATGAAATGTTTGAATCCGTGAGACGGATTCAAGGAAGGAAATGTATGAATGAAATGATTGAATCCGCGAGACGGATTCAAGGAAGGAAAGGTATGAAGGAAATGTTTGAATTCGTGAGACGGATTCAAGGATGAAAGGCATGTATGAAATGTCTGAATCCGTGAGATGGATTCAAGGATGAAAGGTATGGATGATATGTTTGAATCCGTGAGACGGATTCAAGGATGAAAGGTAAGAATGAATGTTCGAATCCGCGAAACGGATTCAAGGAAGGAAGGTATGAATGTAATGTTTGAATCCGCGAGGCGGGTTCAAGGATAAGAGGCATGAATGTAATGTTTGAATCCGTAAGACGGATTCAATGAATGAAAAAGCATGAATGATGCGTCTAAATCCGTGAGACGGATTCAAAAATATAAGAAGATGAAATTAATCCGCCTAAGAAGATGTCGACAGTTTGACCATGATTGAGTCGAACGGGCATAGAAATAAGTATAAAGCAAAAGTGAAAGTATAATAAATGAAGTTTTGGATAAGTTACGTGTTAGATGTGTGAGTAATTGACTCTCAGAAGTTGGAATAATGACGGGCTGTGACCCGAACAATAATTTAAGTAGGGGCGGAAATGGTAAGTTTGGTAAGAAATATTGAGACGATGTAATAAGGTTTTCGCAAGTAAGCATGAATGGAAGGAAGTACGAGCGTGTACTTCAGTTGGCGAAATGATTAATTGAATGAAAGGATGGTATGTAAGAAATAGAATGTGCGGCACGTTATAGCAGAACTATTGATGTAATGAAACCAATCGTATTGGTGAAAGGACGTGCACGAGCGGAAGCTCGTTATGCGAATGAATGAAACCTGGCCTGTACGGCTAGTACTTGAGGAGAAGATGATCGATCTGGGTTGCGGATCGTGGTCTGGGAGATGAAAAAGAGGTTAGTAAAATGTTTAACTCACGATTGAAGAGATATGAACTATTTATATACGCGAATTAAGTAATGCGTGAAGTGGAAGCAATAGTAATGTGAAATGAACGGAATGATATAAAGATAAAAATAAAGGTATGCAAGGTATACGTAACTGTAGAAAATGTAGAATGAGGTTAACGTTAGAATAAGCACGTAGGCGTGATTATGTAATAATAGTTTGCTGTGATAACAAAACAAAAGTTAAATGTTATACAGAGTATGTAGAGAATGTAAATTTGTAAGGGTGAGATGGAGATATTAGATCCATTAAGAAAGGATCACATTAAAGGACGGAAGAGTATGTGTATTGACCAGTTATTGACAGGTCAAGTAAATGAAAATGAAAATGATACAGGAAAGAATGATCAGGAAAGTATGGGCTAGTAGTCGTATGGATGGACTAGAAGGAAAAATAATGTGTGTTTGATGAAAGTGAGAAAGGTTTCGGGGACGAAACCTTGTTTAAGGGTGGTAGACTTGTAACGCCCCAAAATCTAAATGTTAATGTTTGTTGTATGTTATTATGTGACACGTCAGGAAATAAATAACTAGGCTATTTAACCTAGTTAAGGGTATGGTCAAAAGTCTTAAATGATGAAGGTAGTGTCAGTTATGTTTTAAAAGTAAACCCGAGGGGCTAAAATGGAACAAATGAAAGTTAAGTTATAAAATATCTAACACACACACACAAACACACACATACGTGTGTTCGAGAAAGAGAGCAGGAGGCTCCCATGGAGCCTCAAACCCTAGTTCCATCATTATGCTCAAATCGGAAGGCAAGATGAAGCTCAAATCCATAACCGAGCATGGATTAATGATCTCCAACACGAGGGGATCATAAGGTATGTCGAAAATCTAAGATTGGTGATAATGTTTATAAGTGGGTTATGTTCTAATCCATGAGTTTAAGTGAAATTGAGCATTGGTATGTGTTATAATCATCATATAGAACATGGGTTATGAATGGTTTGCGTTAATTTGATGTTTAGATGATAAACCCATTAGTTATGGTGAAGAAGATGACTAGACTCATCACCTATGTCCAATTCTTGTTGAAAGATTGATGTACTATGTGGGTATGATAAATTCTTGTTAGATGAATTAGGAGAAAAATGATGATGATATGATTGATGTTTATTTGGGAATGATCCATGATGGTTAGTAGTAGGTTTTGATGGGTTATGTAAGAGTTTAGAAGATTTATGCATGAATGAGTTGTATGTTATGCTTAAAAGGTAGTACATACATCAAGTGAATGATAAAATGTATATAGTGTCGTCCGTATAGTCGATTATGATGTTACGGGTATATGTTGATAAGTCGATAGTTACATATGGTTAATAGTTGACTTTTGAAAGTCAACTAAGTATAAGAAGCATGATTCGACTCGTTGTCGTAAAGGTAGGTTGATGGGAAGTCGTATGGTACATGTAATAGCAATCCGTGTTAAATGTAATGACATGATGAGTTACATGAGTTTAAACGTATACGGACATGATTATATGAGTTATGTTGTTAGAAATGATGAATGAAAGTCAAATGTGAAATATGCGATTACTATGATCGTTAACATGTACAATTGTGTATGCTAATGTGAATATGATTTGGTGACATGAAAGTATAGGAATCATGTCGAGAAGGACTCAAGCATGAAAGGCTAACGGGTCAAAAGGAGGCAAGATAACGGACACGAACTCGGACGCACGAGGTAAGTGATTTCCGTAATCACTTCTTAGTACGCATAAGTAATAAAGTATTGTAATGAATTAAACCTGATGTTCGAGGTCAAATATGTGTTTAAGGTCTTTCGTCGTAAATGATGGGTTAATGTTGACCAAAATGCCCTTGATGGGTATTTTGGGGTAAACGATCTTAAAAGTAGCTTAGAAACAAGTTTTCGATTAGTGTAACGTTTTGGACAAGTATGGTAGTAGGGATGATGGTTTGGTTAGTCATAGACCAAATTAATGCGTGAATACCCTTAACGGGTCGCAATGAGCATATGAATGATAATGTATTAAAAGGATGCAAGATATCCAAGAGTTCAGTAATTTATGATAGACGTCATGGATATCATTATGTGTATAAGAGAATATGGTAAAACGAACAAGTTACGTTGACGAATGCATGAACGGGTCAAGGTTGGGAAAAAGGGTAATAAGACGAAGAGATAAAAGTCTGAGATTTTGTTAATCCGGATGTCGGTTCTTAACTCCAAAAGATGGATAATTAAATTACGGACGCGTAGGAAAAAGAATCGGGTAAAACGGACCAATAACGAAGAAGTTATGACCGTTTCCGTGAAACGCGGACGTGCTGAAATCTGCAGCACTGCAGCAACAAACATTCTGTTTGTTTGATGGCGTCGCGCTACGCGACGGCCCGTCGCGCTACGCGACGGGGTGGCTGTTTGTCGAAAGTTGCTTGTTAGCTCCGTTTTGTATCGGGAACTCGTTTAAACGCGTTTTAAGTCGCGTATAACTAGTTTAACTCATGTTTTATGACCATTAGGGTAAGCGTATGTGTGAATGTATAAAGGTGGGATGACATGATCGTGCGTGACGATATAGGTATGTTGGTTCCCCTTGGGATCCCATAGCCCAGGTAAGAATCCCACCTTAGGTTCCATTTATGAACCTTAAAGCGGGATCCCATAGCCCAGGTAAGAATCCCACCTTAGGTTCCATTTATGAACCTTAAAGCGGGATCCCATAGCCCAGGTAAGAATCCCACCTTAGGTTCCATTTATGAACCTTAAAGTGGGATCCCGTACTCCAGGTAAGAATTATTAATTTAATTCTCATTGGCAATCGCCCCTATGTGGATAAGCAAGCATGTATGTATGTATGTATGTATGAGTATATACGAAGATGTATATGAATAGGTAAGTATGAGTGGGGTATGCTCAAGCAGGTGGTTATAAAGATATATGTAAGAATGTAGGCATGTACGTATGTATGTTTTATAAACCTAAGTGTATATATGTATGGGTGTATGTAGGAAGTATGTATGCGTACGAAAGTGAGTATGTACGAATGTATGCACGTATGTAGGTTTATGTGAAGGCATGTAATAAGGAGTATGTATGTATGTACGTATGTATGCATGTGTGAATGTTTATAGGTGGGATAATATGATCGTACGTGACAATGTAGGTATGTATATATGTAGATACATATAGAATGATTGGTATGTAATTGTATGTAAGTTTGTATGTAGGTTGACATGTATGTGTGTACGTATGTATGTATGGGGATAGTGTGTATGAAGTTTAGGTATGTATGTAAGTCGGTTGGTACGATCAAGTGTTTACGTTGTTTATTCGTGTACATGGAGTTATAAGTGAAATGCAGGAATGGCAAGGAAGTATCACCACGGATGGTATGACAGGATGGGAAAAGCTGGAATGTAAAGAGTAGATGAAGCGAGAAGTAAACGTGAACAAACCTTGTATGTTTATAACGCGTACTAATGTATGAATTTTACGTGGTGAGCGCAGGTAGTACCAGCCATGAGGATATCCAAGGATTGGAGATCGAAGATCGAGTCACAAGACGGATTGTACGGGAATGGCTAAATATGAAATTTTAGTGCCGATAAGTTATGTTCTTATCTTATAAAATGAATGTTTAGAATGTCAAGATGTATGTCATGAAAGAAATTTTCAGACTCAAAATTCCGCTGCGTCGTTTTAAGGTTAAACGTGTTAGGGTGTTACAGTAACCAAGGTAAACCAATGAATTACCTCACTATTAACATCAGGGGGGCGGGCAATGCCCATAAAGCGAACTGGATCAAGAAAATAAAAAGGGAGCATGGAATCGGGTTTATTGCAATTCAAGAGACCATGTATGCAGACGGGTCAAGAATAAATTTCAAAGGATTTTGGGGGAACTTTCCGATGGAGGTTGATTGGGTTAATTCGGAAGGTAGATCGGGGGGTTTGGCGTGCCTATGGGACCCCGACATCTTTACCAGGATTGAAACAGTCAAGCATAGACACTACCTACTAATATGTGGTTCTATCAAAGGCATCACCGAGCAGATTCACGTACTAAATATCTATGCCCCTCAGGCCACTACTTCCAAACGTGCTCTGTGGGAGCATATTAAAGTTCTAAAAGCGACACGGGAGGGTATTTGGATTATGCTTGGGGACTTCAACCAGGTCAGATCTGCAGATGAGAGAAGGAATTGCATTTTCGATCCAGTCTCGGTTGAAGATTTTAATTCATTCATATACGATGCCAATCTCGCGGAATATCTCATGAATGGTTCAAAGTTTACTAGATGGCTGGATGGAGGCAACAAGCTGAGCAAACTGGACCGGATGCTAGTATGTGATAAATTTTGGGGTTTATGGCCGTCTGCAACGCTACGGACCCTTCCGAGGAATCTCTCGGATCACTGTCCGCTGATCCTAATCACCACACCTAACGACTTCGGCCACATACCCTTTAAATTTTTCAATGCGTGGCTTTCTAAACCGGATCTGGATAACGTTGTTCGCTCTTCTGTTAGTTCCTTCAATTGTGCAGGTCCTCCTGATGTTTTCTTAGCTGAAAAACTCAGATGCATTAAGAAGGCAGTCAAAGAGTGGAATAAAAAGATCAAGAGAGATGAAAATGAATGCTTCAACAAGTCGGTCGAGGTAATAAAGAAGCTGGATCTCTTATGTGAAACACGTGATCTTTCAGAATCTGAAAGAGTAGAATACAATGATCATAAAAACAATGTGTCCGTCATCAACGATAACCGGCTAAGTGAACTCCATCAAAAATCACGTGTCAAGTGGGCCGTAGAAGGAGACGAGAACTCAGCTTTTTTTCACGGATATATTAACAGCAGGATATCAAGAAGTAGATTAAACGGTCTCGTGATCAATGGCGTGTGGTGTAATGATCCCCCACGGATCAAGGAAGTGGTGCGCATATTCTTTGAGGAAAAATTCATTGAGCCAAATCCGTCGAGACCGCTTTTCACTTGTCATCATATTAAGAAACTCACCGATATGCAGAGTATGTCTTTAATCTCCCATTTTTCCTTTAACGAAGTAAAAAACGCGGTTTGGGATTGTGGGGGAGATAAAGCTCCTGGGCCGGATGGTTTCAACTTCACATTTATTAAGCACTATTGGGATCTACTAGGGGATGATTTCCACAAGGTCGTGGTTCGTTTTCACGATACGGGTACAATATCTAAGGGATGTAGCTCCTCGTTCACCACTTTAATTCCGAAAGTCAATGATCCGGAGAACTTGAATGACTTTCGACCGATTAATCTCATTGGTTGTATTAGTAAGGTCATCTCGAAGGTTTTAGCGAATCAACTCAAATTGGTCATCGGGTCAGTCATTTCGGAGGAACAATCGGCTTACCTATCGGACAGAAACATCCTGGACGGGCCTCTCATCACTAATGAAATCATATCTTGGGTAAAAAGATCAAAAGCTCGAGCCTTTCTATTCAAGATTGATTTTGAGAAAGCTTTTGACACAATTAATTGGGGCTTTATCATGTCGGTATTCCGGCAAATGAACTTCCCTTGCAAATGGAATCTATGGATTCATGGCATCTTGGCTTCATCCCGCACCTCGGTCCTTGTCAACGGCTCTCCAACGGAGGAATTCCAATGTTTTAGGGGGGTTAGGCAAGGGCATCCGCTCTCCCCTTTCATTTTTATCTTAGCAATGGAAGCACTTTCTAGCTTCATGACTAGCGCAACATCTGTGGGCATCATTAAAGGAATTTCGCTTCCAAACAATGGGCCCAAAGTGTCACACCTCATCTTTGCTGATGATGTTATGCTTTTGGGTGCGTGGGAGGAAGAAAATTTTGTTAACATCAGGCGACTCATGAGATGCTTTTTTCTAGTCTCTGGACTGAAAATAAATCTCTTTAAATCCTGCCTCTATGGTGTGGGAATCTCGTCGGAAATATGTGCTCACATGGCTAATCTTTTAGGATGCAAATCGGGCTCAATTCCATTCATGTATCTTGGCCTCAAGGTTGGCGGGAATATGAATAAATACTCTAATTGGTCACCAGTCATCGATACCTTTGAAGCACGTCTTTCACTTTGGAAGGCGACTACTCTATCCATCGGTGGTAGAACTACGCTAATCAAATCGGTATTGGACTCGTTACCACTATATTATTTCTCTCTTTACAAGGCACCCGGGTTGGTGATAAACAAATTAGAAAAAATAAGAAGGAATTTTTTATGGGGCGACACGGTTGGTAGAAGTAGAATGCATTGGGTCCATTGGGATCGCGTGACACAACCGGTTAAACGTGGGGGGCTTGGCCTGGATTCATTGCATAACATGAACTGTAGTCTCCTAGCAAAATGGGCGTGGAGGTACAAAACGGAACCGAATAGGTTGTGGAGAAGGATTATTTCATGTCTTCACTTCAATCCGAAGCATGGTAACTTTCTCCCTTCCAAGAAGGGACTATCGGGTGTTTGGAATAACATCATTAAAAAGGATGAGACTCTCAGGAACAAAGATATTCATCTGAATAATCTCTTTAAATGCAAAGTGGGAACCGGGATCAACGTCCAGTTTTGGACTGACGCGTGGGCACTGGATACTCCATTTAAATCATGCTTTCCGGCTCTCTACTTGCTGGAGAAATTTAAAGGTTGCAGCGTGCGGGATAGGCTTCAGCGCCTGGGTAGCAGTAACACAAACACAACCACGTGGTGCTGGTTTCGAGAGCCGTATTCACAGCAGGAGCGGACTGACCTTGAAGAACTCACAAGAATTGTTTCTCAGATCCCCTTATCAGAATCTACGGATGTATGGACGTGGAAATCGGACCCTACCGGGGCATTCTCGGTTAAGTCGATTAAAAATCTTCTTACAGACTCTACTCAACTTAATGTAGTAAGCAATTTTCATTGGAATAAATGGGTCCCACGTAAAGTAAACATCTTCGGGTGGCGGATGGCTCTAGATCGACTTCCAACCAGAGCTGCTCTAGCGAGAAGGAACATCAACATGCCTTCTACCTTCTGTCCTCTTTGCAGCGACATAGAAGAATCAGTCGAGCACTTATTCGTGGAATGTCTTGTGAGCTCCGTAGTTTGGCAGATGGTGTCCAGTTGGTTAAAAATGCCTCCTATCTATGCCTTCACAATTGATGATCTACTGCAGATCCATCATAATGTCGCGGGTTCGGCTGCCATGAAAAGAATTGTTCATGCTACTGTCTTAATCTCTTGCTGGTGTCTATGGAAACATCGCAACGATGTCATTTTCTCCAGCATTCGGATAGACATTTCCAGGCTGATGGCAGATATCAAGTCCACAAGTTTTCTCTGGGTAAAAAATAGAGCGAAGATGCAATCGTTGGAATGGTCGGACTGGTGTAATTTCAATGTATTGTAAGCTTTCCTTGTTTGTATAGTTCTCTGTCTGTTTGTTTTTCTTTTATAAAATGAGCCGTTCAAAAAAAAAAGCAAAGGTGGCAGTGGACCCACACTCTGTCCTACATGGCATCCATTTCTACCTACACGTGTCAGTTGACTTGTTTAGAAAGAAATTGAAATACTTTGTTTCAAAATTCCGCCATCCCTCGTGATACCAATAAAGAAGATTTTCCAAATTGAACGAAATCTTTTATTAGACCGTGGGTTATGGTGGGGCTTGGGTTGGGTATTTGGTGACACGTGTAAAGGGAGCTCCCCCACCACCTGCTTACGTGTCCGCGTGATATGGCAGGGCGTGGGTTGGGCTTGGGTTGGGTGCACCGGTGACATAAATTAAAAAAAAAAATTTACAAAAAAATTAAAAAAACACACACAACATTTATAAAAAAAAAAAAACCTACAACTTCATTAAAATTTAAAATTACATAATCCTAAAAATTACATAATTTATAAAAATTACAAAATAAACCTAGAGCGTTAAATAAATTTCAAAAAGTTCGATCTTGTCGAACGCCTTTCGCTCCTTGCCTCGAAACTCTATGTTCGCCACCGCCACCCGGTCCTCGTGGCTCAACTCGCCGCTCGGAACCGCTTCGTAGTAAGCCTTGAAACGGTCGAGCTTGGGCCGTAGCTTGCGCCATTTATGTTGGCACGCGTTGAGGTTGTGGCGGTCGTTACCGACGTTATGTCGGTAGGCCGCGAATGCTTCCGCCCAGTATTTTGTTTGGCCCGGTGGCCATCCCTTCATAGCGTCGACGACGCTAGTGACGAGTGCCATTTCTTCTTCATGGGTCCACGATGCCATAGCGGTGTTGGGTTCGTGAAATGGGGGGGACCAGTGGGGTAGCGGGTTTGAGAGAAGGGGTAGCCGGTGGGGTTTCGGTTCGTGGGATGGGGGTATGGGTTGGGGCTTTTGTTGACACGTGGAATGGGACCCCCCCCCCCCCACACCAAAACCCACGCCCATGGGGTATGGTGGGGCTTGGGTTGGGTGCTTAGGTTGGGGGCATGAATTTGGTTTGGCCATTGAGAGCCTGCTATGTCACTTACTAGCCCGCCCCACGCCCGGCTTCAAACCCACGCCAATGGGGCCACGCCCCAACCCACGCCCCCGGGGTGGTGGCTTGGGCGTTTTCCCCCAACCCACGCCCAAACCCCCGCCCCATACCCCACGTTCTTACATAAGTTTAGAGCTAATCCGAGTACAAGGTAAGGCCGGACGAGTTACCATCTTTTAGATTTACCACCTTAATTATTTATTAATAATTAAGACTTTTCAAATCTAGTTTTTTAATTAACTATTAATAATGAAAATTACAAAACTAGTCATTTTCGTACTTTTATAGAATGCCTAATAAAATCACACTCTCAATCTTTAACTCTTATAAATATCATTACCAAAAAAAGATATTATTACAAAATTAAATGCAATAAATCAAATTTATACAGAATCCTATCATTAAATCCAACGATTCAAATGCTCAATTCAGTTTTTATAAAAAAATATTCTTCTTTCCTATTTAAATATGCAGAATCCTATCATTAAATCCAACGATTCATATGCTCAATTCAGCTATTATAAAAAATATTCTTCTTTCCTATTTAAATATTACTTACCATTAATATTATTATTACTAATTAATAACTAAAAAAGAAAACCATTGCTTGAATATAAATAATAATCCGAATCATTCCCACTGGGAGACAGTTAACCGAAAAGCCTGCTTCACTCCCAATTTCAAGAGAGAGAAACAACAACAAGAGAGAGAAACCTCTCATGGCGGTTTAGTCGATAAAGCTACCAATTTCTTCAATTTTGGGCTCTCTCTTCTCTGTACTCTTCCGTTTTGTTTCTCCTCAATTTCCCCCCATAAAACCCACCCAAAATCAAACACATTCTTCCATTAATTCGCCCAAAAAACAGCCCAAGATGATGCAGATGGACCGGAAACCGGTTCTTGAAGAGTATGAGAAGCTTATTGTTCGTATGAATACCCCTAGGTCAGTTTCTTACTTCATTTGTTTTCTTATTTGTTATTATTTCTGTTAGAAATTTCTCTATTGACTTTTCAGTTGACTTTATTTATGTTTGCTCTAATTTTCAATTTCAAAATTTGGGTTTTCTTTACATTATGCTTTTGTTGATTTTGTTTTTTGGTTTTTATGTTAGGGTGATGATTGATAATGCTGGCTGTGTAGATGCAACACGGATCATGGTGAGTTTGAATTTTGTTATTTGTTTTATTATTGTGTATTTTTTAGTAATTTTATGGGTTAATTTTTGAATTTTTTTAGATTGATAGTGCGAGGAATGATGGAATTCTGCTTGAGGCTGTTCAAGTTCTTACTGATTTGAATTTATCTATTAAAAAGGGTTATGTTTCCTCAGATGGAAGATGGAACATGGATGGTAAGTTTATATTAACAAATATAAGGTCCTATAATCCTTAAAAAAAGGCTATACGGGTTGTATAGTCCGAGAAAAAGGGTCATACGAGCCGTATCATTTTGTCACATTTATCTGTCTGCAACTCATGTTGGTTAATTTCATCATCTACAGTTTTCCATGTCACCAACTTGGATGGCAACAAATTAACAGATGATAGTATCATCAATTGCATTGAACAGGTAAATAATTCCCCTTTTAGTTAAAACTGGTTTCTTTTTACGTCACGCGTTACAGCGAATATGAGGAAATGATAATGTAAAATAAACGTGTTTTAAAAATTAAACATGTTGTTTAGAAAACCAAATCATTAGAGCGTTTTAGTTTATTATCGTACTGTTTATGATACCAAATAAATACTTTATTTTGAGTACAACTTTGTTTTTAACAAAACTTATAATAGAATGTCAGGGAAAAAATCAAGCACGATTACATACTTAATCGATAAATTAATACATGTTCTAAAAAAGAAAAAAGAATTATTAAAAAATGGTAAATGAGATATATAACTTTAAAAAAGGAAAAAAATGAAAATATATAATAAACTATTATATTAACTAAAAAAATAATAAAAACGTATATATTATTATTATAAAAATAAAGTTACTATTTATCGTATTGCGTCAACAATATATATATAATATTTAGTATTTAAATCACATTTAGTTGATCAATCTCGACTAATAAATGATAATATTCTCTCATTGTTTTAATACAGTCACTTGGAACCATACACAGAACAAGATCAAAGTCCATTGATGGAATGACAACATTAGAACTAACCGGAACCGACCGAGTCGGACTTTTATCCGAAATTTTCGCGGTTTTATCCGAACTCAATTGTGACGTTGTCGAGTCAAAAGTATGGACACACAACGGCCGAATCGCAGCCATAATTCACTTGAAAGACTGTGACTCCGGGTCCCCAATCGAAGACGCTAAAAAGATTGACCGAATTGAAGCGCGGTTAAGAAACGTCTTGAAAGGGGATAATGATATAAGAAGTGCCAAAACTTCGGTTTCGTTAGCTGTCACTCACACGGAAAGACGGCTTCACCAGATGATGTTTGCTGATCGGGATTACGATAGAACTCCGATTGTAACGACTCGTGGTCGATACTCACCGTTGGTTTCTGTTCAAAATTGTTTGGAAAAAGCGTACTCTGTAGTGAATGTTCAGTGTAGAGATCGGCCTAAGCTTTTATTCGACGTCGTTTGCACGTTAACCGATATGCAATATGTCGTATTTCACGCAACCATCAATACCGGAGAAGATGGAGCATATCTGGTACTTATTCAGCCTTCATAGTTCATATTATCATACATTTAAAAAAAATGAAATGGTTTTAGTTTATTTTGCTAAAATTGATGTTTTTTTCAGGAATTCTATATCAGACATATAGATGGAAGCCCGATTAGTTCAGAAGCCGAAAAGCAACGAGTGAGCATGTGTTTAAAAGCCGCGATTGAAAGAAGGGCACCCGAGGGTGTGCGTCTTGAGCTATTCAAACCCGACAAACCCGGGCTGTTGGCCCAAGTGACACGAACGTTTAGAGAAAACGCGATGAACGTAACACAGGCCGAGATATCTACAACAATGGGTATGGCTCTAAACATTTTCTATGTAACGGACGCGATTGGAAACCCGGTGGATTTAAAACTCGTAGAATCGGTTATGCAAGGGATCGGGTCGGGTTATTTAAGAGTGAAGGAGCTACCTTTGATGTATCATCAGAAGACAGATGGTGATGAACAAAACACAAATAGTAGTATTGGTGGTGCTGTTTTGTTTTCACTTGGTAGCTTGCTAAGGAGGAATCTATATAATTTGGGGTTGATCAAATCATTTTCTTGAAGTATGCATCAAAGGTTGTACTTTGTGCATTAAGGGTTGGATTATCTTGATGCTTTAAGAAAGGGGTTTGGTTTATTGTTTTGTATATAAAAAATAGAAGGAAAGTGGTTGAGATAGTTGGTTTGGTGGATACACAATAGGGTTTTGATGGTAAATATGGACTATTATTGGATGTTTATTTAGATATATTGATGTTAAATATAATGGTTCACCATTGATTTCTAGTTTTGGTTTCTAATTTTGTTTTATTATTGTTTATATTCTTCGACCATATGTAGTGGTAATGCTCTACCTTTAGATGTTTTACGTCATGTGACAGCCCAGTCAGCAATTGGGCATTATAGGGCGTTTTCTAAAATGGGTGTAGTGGGCATGTGGGCATTGTGGAGTATTATGTTTGTAATAAAATTAAATAAAAAAAAAATCAAAAAGTCTTGTTGGTTTTACAAAAGGAAGATGAAGGTGATTGGACAAAGGAATGAAGCTGGGCGTGGAAAAAAGCACGCCAAAAGCATTCCGGGCAAAAAAAAAAAAAAAAAAAAGCCACCGAGGGTGGTGTGCGGGCATGGTGGGACGTTTTTGAGGGAAAAAACGTCCAAATACTGCCCCACATGGTCTAAACAAATTGTCTAATATAACCAAACATAAACATTCAGTTTTATAACTAAGAAAAATAAGGCGTTACATTTTTAAACTAATAATCCTATTCTTTGGCATGTACTACCCTAACTTGTTATTAATGCTTTCTTGTATGTTTCTAATGTAATAAGATATACACTATAACAATTTAATTGTATTTAAAAGTTGTAGTCTACTGATAATTTACCATGGTTATAAGTTGGAAGTTTTCTGTCAATTATATATCTTGTAATTTTTCAAGTTATTAATAAAGTTACTGAATCATATTACGAATTTTGGCTTATGTTGTTATTATATATAAAGTTCACAAATTTTAAAAATGGGAACTAAGAAACAAACTAGCTGCTTAGTTGACCATTTATATTGAAACTGGAAAAGGATAGCACACCCTATTGCCAATAGATAAAACAAACTAAAAGGCCTAGTTTGGCTTCTTTTTCCCATCGATTAAGTTATGGCAGGCCAGCATGATTTTCCTTTCATTTTCAAGAAAAAACAAATATACGCATTAAAATTTATTGCTGAAAATTATATATGAATAACTGTTCGTTTATTTTTAACGTGTTCTAGTCTATTGGTTGAAAACAAAATGTCACTTTAAACGATCGCAAGCACAAGAACAAGCTGTAACGCCTTTTTTTTGGGGGCCTACTTCACTTTAAACCATGGGTTGCGCCATTGTATATGAGGGGGCTTTAACCATTTTTTGGTTGTTAAAAAGGGGGGGGGGGATTGCTTATGTGCACTGATGTGTTTACGTGGTGCTGAGGTGTCGTTGAGGTAGCGCAATGGCGCCCTTAGGGGCCCTATTCCATACCCTCCAACCTAATATTGTACGAAACCAAAATGTTCGTGCTAAGTTTTTGGAACAGATAATGAGACGAGATTTGATAATTCATTGTTGTATCTTGTGTCCAACAACCATACCCAGTAAATCTCATAAATAGCAAAGCTACTTACAGGGTCTGGGGAAGGTGAGATGTAGACAGACCTTGCCTCTATCCCTAGGGATAGAGAGGCTGTTTCCAGAAGAGACCATCGGCTCCAAAACAAACTCGTCAGGTATTATGTATGGTTCCAAACTCGTCAGGTATCCATTACATATTTTCCATTCAGTTCTAGAGTATGCTTGTTTATCATCTTTAGTGGTCAAACATTATCCGTTGGAATTGAAAACTCACCGATGGACTAATAGGGACAAGTAATTTAAACCTCTTAAATTATCTAATTAATTTAATACTAAATTCCGGTCTCCATTGGCGTTTCCCTGCTGATTCAAAGCGACAAGAACAAGTGTGTTAGGATTCGAACCAATATACTTCACAACAATACACGTTTAGACACATAGTTCCTCGTTTGGAAATCGAGCCCTTGTTACCCCATGGAAAGACTCGGTGCTAGAATGTAACATCTCGTAATATCGTGTCCAATTATACAAAGACACGAGTCCTAAACCTTAACCAGGTAACAGAATTAATCCGAAGGACTAAATTCGACAACATTGAAATTTCGTATGCGAAGGGACTAAAAGTGTCAACATGCTAATTTATGCCTCTGAGTGACCTTTTACTAAACCCGAGACTTTATAATGTTGAAATAAGCTCTCGGGAATGATAAACGCTGATTTTAAAAGTTGAAGGACTAAAGGTGTCAAGTTTAAAAGATTTCATGTTTCTGGTTAACCTCTTACGGACCGCAAGGGCCAAGGCTTACGGTCCGTAAAGCCTGTATCTGGGCAGAAAATTTTAGACAGCTGCAGGTTTTCATCTTTAACCGACTTACACACTAAGAACTCGATACCAGGAGCTTGTTGATGGTTTCTAAAACCAGCTAGGACACCTGTGATGATCCTAGACACTCCATAACACCTGGGATGATCTTGAATCATGCTCTTCAACTATAAATAGGAACTCTTGTGTTCCATTTTCCTTGCTGACTTCATTTAAATCATTCTCTCTCAATCTCCTGAGGTTCCTGATCACAAAGGAAGCTCTCTTAAGTTTAAAGTTCAAGCTAGGACCCTTTGTAAGTGTCCTTAGCCACTTTAGTTTAGTTTTTATAGGTTTAATGACCATGAGTCAAAGTTGTCGTAAAATGACTTTGACCTTCGGTTTATAGCTAAATGGTCCAGCCATTTTTCGAGGCGAATGTGGCTATGTGATCATAATTAGGTAGGTGTTAATCCCTCAAAAGGGCACCTCCTAATTATCACGTTTACTTAATTAATTGTCGGGTCAAAGTAATTAAGTAAAAAGTCAAAGCTAGTCAGATTTTAAATAAACATATAATCTGATAATGTAGAGGATATAAATCATATTTTGTCACTTAAATAACTTGATAATTATTATTAGAACATGTTTAGACATGTTCAACCCGACAATTCTGAGTATATGGTCGGCTCGCAACTGAAAGTCGCAAAAGCTTGACTTTTGCTTTGACTTTCAGGTCTGACCCGATTAAGCTTAAATCCTTTATGTTTTAAGCTTCCATTAGGACCATATTATGTTGTAGTATAACCCCCTGAGGTTATAATACCTGGTCACTAAGTGTTTTAAATTATATGCATGTTTATGTTATTATGCTTAATTTTGACCATATTGCCCTTATAGCCTAAAATGAGATTTTTGGAATATGTGAGCTTACAAATAGGTTAAGTACTGATATATAAACATGTCTAAATTAATTTGACATTGTTTTCTGGTCTCAAACTGATGTAATGCTAATTATCGCAAATTTAGCTTTTATAAAGACTAAATTACGCTTTCATGTATAATTCATAATTAAACATAGGTTCTGACCAAAAACTCATTACCTACTGTTATGATATCATTTTTAAGGATTTTTGGAATGTTGGGTCAGATTATATACTGACCATAACTTAGAGTTCTTGTATAAATTCCATAATTGACGATAATGCCATTTTTGCTAATAAAACGAGATTTACATATGATTAGCATGCCAAACCTTTTTCTACTGATTTAATATGAAAAATAAAATATTTTAAACATTCAAGGCTGATAAAAATCTCAGAATCACTTAAACATCGCAAATATCGCCAATTATCGATTTTTACGCTAATTAGGTGTATATTATGGTTTAAAACCACATTTAGCACCCAAGACTTGTTACCTACTGAATTTATAAATAATTTCTAATATTTTTACTGTTAGTGCATGGAATGTCTGTTGACTTCGTCTGCATTAAGTCTTGTGTCTAGATAGGTTGAAAGAACACATAACAGGGTTTAATTAGGGTTTGTAGTAGTTAATCTTGAAGATTTCGCTTGAAACATCTTCAAGCGAAATCAACATATGAGATTTCGCTTGAAGCAATCTCAAGCGAAATCTTCATCCTATATATAGGGTTGTGTGTTCATTTGGTAGATAGATTTGAGAGAGAGAGGTCATTGTGTGGAACACGAAGTGCTGCCGGATTTGTATCAGAAAACGTTGTACAAGCACTCAAATCAATCAGAAAAGAAAGATTAAAAGGATTAGAGCTGTTATGACTTTATGTGCATTGATTCCGCCTTTACACATGAAGATGAACATCCTTGACTGACATTTTAGGGTCATAGAACGGTCCAACAAGTGGTATCAGAGCTCAGGACGAGGAGTTCATACCATAGCAGCTTAATTCTTTCGGATTATCTTCTTTCTACTCATTTCTTTTTACATTTTTCAGATCTGAACTAGTTCCAACGGTCGAAATGGTCTGATTTTCGAGTATAACGTGTAAAACGTAGTGTTAACAAAGCCTACAAAGATTTAGCCTAAAATTCAGATTAAAACATGTTAAAATTGACCTAAAACTGGATTTCGCTTGAAAGTGTTCGAAGGATATAATTGATTTCGCTTCAAATCAGACTGTTTGGACTATTTCGCTTGAACATCTGAAGCGAAATAGTGTTGTGATCTTGGATTTCGCTTGAGTTAATCTGAAGCGAAATAGAGCTGTTGTTTTCGCTTGAAGTTTGAGTTTAGTTGAAGCGAAATAGATTTTGTGGGTTTTTGCTTGAAGGTTCTAATCAGCTGAAGCGAAATAGTTGATTTCGCTTGAATCAATTTTGTTAGCAGATTTCGCTTGAACAGTTTAAAAGACAATTTCGCTTGAACAGTTTAAAAGGCAATTTCGCTTGAACAGTATTATATTGAGCTGTTTCGCTTGAAGCTGATTACTTCAAGTAATTTTGCTTGAACTTGCTGTTATTTTCAAAACGAGTCTTAGATTGATTTCATCAAACGTACATTGTTACGTATTAAGTTTGTTTGAACTGATAGCTTGTTTGTTTTATTTGCAGGTGATTTCGAGGTAATTCAAGGACATAAAATCATGGTGAAAAACGACGAACCCATTAAGTGGAAAAATGATCGTACTGAGGAACAGAAGTATCAATATCGGAAGATGATTGCTGAAAACAAGATTATCAGACTTTCTGGTATCTTTCTGGAAGCTAGAAGAGCAAACAGATGGGATCCAGATAGAGAGTGCTATCTTGATAGGTATGGCAACATTGCGATTGATGACAAAATGCTAGATATTGAAGCCATCATCAAGGAGTACAAAGAAGAGGATGATTATTGGCAAAAGAAATGGTGGGGAGATGAAGAAGAGAAAAAGAAAAAGAAAGAGTTACTAGATGAAATTGAAAGAAACTCAGAAAATATGAGTTTGGATGAATTTCTTGAATTAATCAAAAAGATTAAAGAAGGAATGACAAAGAATGAAGAATCAAAGAAAGATGAAACTTCAAAAAATGAAGTTGTGTGCTCAAAATGCGAAAAATTCGAAGCAGAAAATGTCAATCTCTTGAAAGATGTGGAGAAGTTGACATTGGAAAACAAAGCTTTGAAAGACGAGAAGAAATCTGATGATAAACAGATTCTTGAAATGAGAGAAAATTGTGAGAAATTGACGTCTGAAAATGTTAAACTGTCAAGTGATTTGAACAGTTTGACATTAGAAAACAAAGTTTTTCAAGATAAAATCATAAGTTTTGAAAATGAAAAAGTAAAAATTGAAAAAGATTTTCAAGGTTAAATAAAAATTCTTGAAGATGGGAGATCTGTTTTTAGCAAAAACAATATTGAAAAGCAAAAGGTAATAAATTCCCATCGTCAGACGATTATTCGACTTGAAAAAGATGCTGAATGTGATAGAAAGAAAATTAAAGATTTAGAGAATAAATTGAAAAGTTTTGTGACTTCTGCTTCATATTGTTGTCCAAAACCGATCAATTCTGTTCCAATAAGTGACAATGTCACAAATTTTGACAAAGTCAAAATTGAAGATTGTGATGAAGTATCTGATGATGAAAAAGAAAAGAAAAATATTTTTAGATTTACAAGAAAAATTTAAAAACACTGTTTTGCAAACTACTGAAACAGGTGAATGTTCTAAACAAAAACCTGTTAAGAAGAATGCAGAACAGAAACAAAAAGATAAAAATTTGAAAAATCCTAAAAATGAAAATAAAAGCTCATCAGATAAGTCATCCAATCGTTTTGAAAAATCACAAAAATCTAAAAATGTAAACTCAAAAATAGTTGGCAATTTGTGGTGCAGGTTTGACCACAGTTCTCAAAAGCCAAATCCAGCTTATAGGAGAAGATGGGATGAAGATTCTTCAAGGACAAATCATTACAATGATAGAAAACAAAGAAATGGTGATTACCACAAGGCAAATCAATGCTTTGATCTAAGTGTGTGGTATGAAGACGGTGTGTGGTATGAAAGTAGTGAGAGGTATGATAACAGAGTGTGTTACACTTGTGGCTATCAAGGACACATTGCTGTTAACTGCCAAAGTCAGAGAATCGAAACAAGAAGATGCTATGAATGCCACATAAGAGGACACATTGCCAGAGACTGCCTAATGAGATCAAAGGCACGATCGAGGGCTGATTCTCAGAAATTGGCAAAGAAGTCAGTCAGTGTCAAGCCTAAAGAACAGAAAGTTCAAGAACCAAAAGTTCAAGAACAGAAAGTTCAAGAAAAAAAGTGAAGCTTTCTCAAGGGCAGAAAGACAGACTGAGGAAGAAAAGGAAGAAGGCAAGAGAATACTTGGAGAAAATTTTGTCCTTGGATACAACTGGTAATCCGAGAAAAAGTTCTGATGAATTGCTTTCCTCAACTGAAAAGGCAAGCAAAACGAATTCATCAGATGCAAATTTGAGGACAAAAGAGAAGAAAAAGGAAGTTGTTGGCGATGAATTTGTTTCTTAAAAAACAAAGGAGCCATGTGTTGGCGATGAATCTGATGTCTCAAAGTCAGACAAGCCACCATCAGGCAATGAATCTGACAGGTCAAAGTCAGACAAGCCATGTACTGGTAATGATTCTGATTCGGTAAAATCAGAGGAGCCACAAATTAAGGTAAAAACTGTTAAACCCAATGCTGGTCAGGCTTGGGTGAATCTTTTCAAATAGAAAAACCTGACTTACCGGAGTTCCCAGGTTGGTAAGTGTGGAACAGGTATCGGCATCATTCTTGAGAAATTCACAGGATGGTAACTGTGATATTTCGATTTACATGTGGTAAATCAGGGACATTAAGTTGTACTTGATTTTCTACTAGTTTTGTTGTTGACAAGGGTCTTAATTGTTAATTCTTTAAAATGGTTGAAAAAGAACAATGTGTTGAAACCCCGAGTTTGTAAAAAGACAAACAAAACTAATTTTCCGGAAAAACCATTTGATTAAAATAAACTTAAGTGTTTTGAAATCATAATGGGAAAATAGTTTGTTGTCAGGGGGAGTTCTGATTGTTAAGCCGAGTGAATGGCGAATTGAAGCGATTTGATATCAGTTTGTCACGTTTCTTGTATAGTTTGTTTTCAAATTTTCTCAGAAAATCAAAATTGAAACATATTTTGATTTTAGGGGGAGAAAAATTTAAAAAAATTAGAAAATTTGAAAATGTCAAAAACATTGAAAAAAATCAAAAATGAGTTTTGTTGTGAAAAAGAGGAAATGATAGTAAATCAGTGAACTATCACAGCATGCTAAAGAATTGTAATGTCAAATGTGATAAGCGGTCTCACTAAAGATGTGACGGTAGGCTCAGCTAGACTAGTAGATTTGTGATAACGATACAAACATAAATGAAAAAGCCTAGTTCTAGTGGGAAACATGGTCAAAAGCATAGTACTTGGTTTTGTCCTTCTTGACTGTGTACCTACTCAGTAATCGCTGATTGTCGAAAGACATAAAACTGGTTAAGTTTGTGAACTTTCACAACTTTGCTGAAAAGTCGCTGTGATTGTGCATTTTATTTTGCAAAGATTTAAACTTGTTTTATTTCTTTATTTTGTTTAAGCATCGGACATCCTCTGCGTATACGTGAGTATCGACCTGGATGTTGTTGCCTAAACGTTCTGCTTTATTTTCTTTGGTGTTTCGTTTAAGCTTTGGATCACCTCTGCGTATACGGGAGTATCGACCTGGTGGTTAAAGCCTAAACAACTTCAACTTATTTTTATTTTCTTATTTTGTTTAAACATTGGAATTTCTCTGCGTATACGGAAGTATCGACCTGATTGTTAATGTTTAAACATTCTGCTTTGTTTTTGCACAAATCACAGTTGATAAAAGTTTAAAGGCATTACTTGAGTCAGTGTATTGCATGATGAGGGGATATGCTGAGATTGTGGGGTCCATAAGAACTTAGTGCTATCTTAATATACTTTAAAGTATCGGTAAGCAGATTGAAAGTTTTTAGTTTGAGTTTATGTGGACAACAATATCGTCAATCTACGTGAATCGTTTAGAGCTTAAAATGTCAAAAGCTTAACGGTGCTAGTGATTTGTTTCATAAACTGATATGATCCTCTTACACAAACTCACAAAAATATTGTTTGTATATATTTCTTTACTGCATTTTTGTCAAGATAAAAATTCCAAAAAGATTTTCGGAGTGTTTTAGCATAAAATTTTGAAAATTCAAAAAGATTTTCGACAACTGATGTTGAAGAGCTGTTATTCAAAATTCCAAGTGCTAAACATGATGAATTGGTTTGGGAGAATATGTTGAAAACTTTGAATGCTATATACAAATGTTTTGAAAGATTGAGTGGTTAGTTAATCAAGGTCATTCGTTTGAACTTGATGTAACTAGTATGTTTGATGAATGAATGATTTCTACCAGTAAGTTTTTTAAATCTAAGTGTTATAAATTTGTGAAACTTATATTGTGGTAGAGAATATGCAGGTTTAAGGAATTCCCACGGAAGCTAAATGATAAAGATTGAACCAGACATCTCAGATTCTAGTATATTGAGAGGGGGAGTCAATGAAAGGGGGAGTCTGGATCAACAGTCAAAGGGAAGATGGAAGTTAGATTCAGGTTGTGAGTCTAAACCTGTGAAGAATGCTTATGATGTGAAGACAGAGAGTTGGAGAAAAGACCAAGACTGAAGACTCAGGAGCTGAAGACTTCGTCAACATCCAAGGGGGAGTCTGTTAGTGCATGGAATGTCTGTTGACTTCGTCTGCATTAAGTCTTGTGTCTAGATAGGTTGAAAGAACACATAACAGGGTTTAATTAGGGTTTGTAGTAGTTAATCTTGAAGATTTCGCTTGAAACATCTTCAAGCGAAATCAACATATGAGATTTCGCTTGAAGCAATCTCAAGCGAAATCTTCATCCTATATATAGGGTTGTGTGTTCATTTGGTAGATAGATTTGAGAGAGAGAGGTCATTGTGTGGAACACGAAGTGCTGCCGGATTTGTATCAGAAAACGTTGTACAAGCACTCAAATCAATCAGAAAAGAAAGATTAAAAAGATTAGAGCTGTTATGACTTTATGTGCATTGATTCCGCCTTTACACATGAAGATGAACATCCTTGACTGACATTTTAGGGTCATAGAACGGTCCAACATTTACAGTAGGTATAAGTCATGAACTCAGACTTCCAATTATGACCTTAAAAACATATGTGAAATGACCAAAATACCCTTTCGGGGTATAGTTTGGCCATGAATGGTAAACCACACATATGTATGATATCCTACTGATATAACATCATAAAATAAATATCTTTAAAGAATGTTTTAGACCAGAACATCAGTTTACTTTAAAACCTCTTTTATAAATCTCAAAATGACCAAATTGCCCTTACGGGACTTAATTTGGTTTTAAATACTTTTTGGGCATATATGTTAACATCGTACTGATGTATTAACATATTTTAAGCATAATAAAATATGGGACTTGTATATGGTTCATTTGGTTACCCGTTATGCATTTATGCGTTCGGTTCGGTTTATGTAACTAGTTTACATGAATTAACCGAAATGGGTTTAACCTTATCATTTTAACTTCAAAATCCAGAATGTGTTTAGTTTACCCATATTATACAAGTATCCAAACTTGTAGGGTCTAAATCACATTCCATTCCGGTCTCCGCTTAATCTAGCGTATCGTACCGTAAAGTATCTTTCAAACTAACCGGTCTAAGTCTTTGACTTAAATAAAGACCCGTTAGTATCCTAATAGGTTAATAAAACTTTCATACAAATTAAGTAGCTTCGGTAGAAGATATTTGCATAAGGTCTTAGGAATTATACGGCTGAGTAGCATCTTTGCACATCTAGCTCAGGTAAATACTTTTAACTTATTTTCCCATGTACGGGCTTGGGATACGATATAATAATAATACCGCTTGGTAGGGTATGGAATCATTTAATTGGATTGTGATTAATAAATTACATAACCCGTTTTAATCTGTTTTGTTTGATAACATAAACATTGGGGGTTAATACGACCGTGTCCTGGATATCCTTGGCTCATTTCATTTGTAAATGGCCACGACCTATGCACGGGGTGTAGGCATACACCTGACAGATGCAAATGCTAAATAACCCACATGTTGGGGATAACTCCTTTGTGGTGAGTCGGTTAATCATGACCGGCTTCCAAACCGGCCCCATTTGTATGACAAACATGTAAATATGTATACAAGATTTTAATAAAAATTGTCCCAAGTAATAAATGGTTTTGTGCCTTGTGCGCCTAAATCAATTTTCATAAACTCTTTTTAAATGAGTCGGTTAATTGTATTTACCAGTGAAAACTGACGTATTTTCCAAAGACTAAGTGACAGGTACCTCTCGAAATTAGGCTGGAGCTACTTGGTGTCAAATAAGAGGATCTTGGAAATCCTTAGATGCCTGAAGTCTGTTATTTCAGTTTCTTGTATTTGTTTTTATGATCCGCATGTGGATCTCTATTACAACCAGTCTGTAAATTCTTTTATTTCGAACACTCGGACATTATGGTTTGTAATAGTAATTATCTACCAAGCCTTCCGCTGTGCTATAATTGTGTTAATTGTCTATGATGATATCAACTACGTCACGATACTCCCCACCGGGCCCACCGGTAATATGTGGAAATATCGAGGTGTGACATAGAACTCCTGTCATTGATTACTATCCTTTTTATCTTCTTATTTATTTTTCTTTGAGTCATTTTAAAGCTTTAACTTTTGGGTTTGAAGTAGACGTTAACAAACACTCAGTACTAGAACTCCTGTATCTTTGGACGACCTCGACATCTTACCATCACTAAATTACAGCAACGATGGGTGCACTTGCCCAACGTGAAGTGTGATAGTATTTTATCGTGTTTTTATAAATATTAAAACTTGAACTAGTGCATAAAACAACTATAAATAACCATCTTTTTACGTACACCCACATCATGTAAGCGTGTTGGGGTCCCTAACAAAGAACTACACAATTTTATGCATTAAGACACACAGTTCCTCTTTTGACAATCAAGCCCTTGTTATCCATGGTAAGGTATAGTTAACAAAGCATCAAGAGGTAAGTATATCCAAAACACCCCTTTTCTTATCATTGATTACAACCCTTTTTATTTATCTCTGTATTTTTATTTTGAGTCATTTTTAACCGTTAACCTTTTGGTTTGACCAGAAGTTGACAATGACTTGATACAAAGATTCACTGTATCCTTGGACGACCTCGATATTTTATCATCACTATATTACGCCAACGATGGTTGCACTTACCCAACGTGAAGTCTAGTGTGATAGTATTTTATTGTGTTTTTATTAATATTAAAACTTTAACCACTGTATAAAACGGCTAAAAATATACCACTTTTTATGTACACTCATTACCATGTCATCGTACCAAATTCATTACCACCAAGAAGAAAAGGCAATACAATAGGTCTTTTCAGATATAATAGAGACATTTAGTCATGAAGATACTTTTAGATTAGATCATCAAGATATCAAATCAAAAACTAAGCAGATGAACTTGTTTTTCCCCTATTTTGGATATGTAGAAGTAGGCATTATCCTTCCTCTTCTCAAATGTGAACTAATCACCTCATAGAGATACCAACGGAGCACTGGCGAAAGCAACACAATTAAGTTCGAAATCAACAATTCTTAGAAAGGCCAGATGGTGGATCTAGGAGAAATGAACTCGGTAATGTTTAAACAACTCCATCTTAAGGGGTGACAAATGATAATGAACCCCATAAAAGGAAAAATATGGAGCATAAATCACCATATGCTTAGATGAGTAGGTCGCTGGTGATGTGTGTAAAATGCAACATATAAATTACATCAAATAAGGCATAAAACTAACCCTTTTTAGTACTAATGTTGGAAAAAGTGTGCTTTTGTCTTCCTTTTATATTTTCAGGACCAAATGAGCTTAAATGAACAAATTTAACAAATATGCAGCAAAAACTAACATAAATACAAGAAAAGGAATAAACGTGGCATGCCCGACTCCTCGACAACATCTTCCCAAGCAAAAATAATAAACAGAAGGCTGGCCACGGCCCCGTGCCCAGCGGACACGGGGGCGTGGCCAGATGCCTGCAGAAAAGACAAAGCTATAGAAGCTTCTGTTCCCAGCACGAGGGCGTGCCCAGCTCAACACGGGTCGTGGTCAACGCTACGATTCGCAGAATCTTGCAAATCTTGATAGTACAGATACGCTTCTGCACACGGTGTAACACCCCGTGTTTCAAAAGCCAAAGTCAAAGTCAAGGTCAAAGTCAACGACTGATCGCGCGACGTGACTTGTAGTGAATTTCTTTTATGTGTTTATTTTAGTTGTATTATGTGGAGAAAGTGTCAATAATCACAATAATCGACGGGTGTTATTCGCTATTTAATCGACGTACGACTGTAAACTATAGGAAGTAACAATGCGATAAAGTCAATTAAACGCTAGTCAATCTAACTTAATCAACATCGAATCGCAACCGAACTCGCAACCCGAAATACGCAATTTGGTTATTGTTATACGTGTGTGTGCGCCTTATGTGTTACCTGTGCATGTTTAAATTATGTTATGTGTGGTAATTAATCGAATCGCAATCGAAACTCAAAACGCAATCGAACTTAATCGCAATCGAAATGGTATGATATTTGGTGGAGAAGGGATAGTGCAAGATATGAGTAGTTGGGATTAAAAGTAATTTGATTAGGAAAATCTATCGCATCGCAACGCTCGCAATCGAAACATAAAAAATCGTCGCGCCGCACACTCGAATGAGGAGACCGATCGACCAGGCTACCAGCCGAACGACCAGCTGATCGATCGAACTGCCGTCCGATCGAATAGGCTGTCCGCACGGGCTGCCTAGCCGATCGATCAGCCCCTTTCCTCTTTGGGTAACCCTATAAATACCCCTTGTCACTCTCAAACTTTCTACTTTTGGCAACTGATGTCCGACCAGCTCGTTTTCCTCACCTTTCTTCAGATTTCTCACGATTCCGGTAAGATCTCGTCCTAAATCTTGTACTTCCGTAATCTACACGCACTCCTACACCTTTCTATCTTTTGAATCTTAACTTTTAACCGTGAAATCATCAAGATTCAAGGTGTTCTAGGATGACGTCATCATGTGTTCTTGAAGAACTTCATGTTTTGGCCTCAATCCACCAAGAACAACTTAGATCTAACCGATTTCCACATAAACAACCAAAGATCTTTCATAGATCTAAACATATTCACAATAAAAAGGAGTGAAAGATGGTTTCCAACTTTCTTTCAACTCTTTTACACTCAATGCACTCGAAACCGATAGAATCGGGACTTGTGCCGACTTACTACTCATTATTGTGGTTGTGTTGGTTCAAGATCCGTATTCTATCTACGAGATTATTGATTCCGGGTTAAATGTGGAACATCGTCTCGAACCGTCCACTGATCGGGTTTGGGTGATTCCTGTCCGATCAGGAGTACCAAGTATTGACGAGGTTCCTGTTGCTTGACACGTTATCAAAATATCTCGATAAAACGAAAAACTAACAAAACAACCAAGTGTAGGACGAACAGGTTGACCAGGATGGAGTGCTGTCCGAACGGACAGCATAACCTTACGACTGGCTAACCTTACGACTTGCACCTTGGTCCCACACATCTATTTTGCCAACACTTGAAGTCTGAATGTTGAACGAATTGCTGTCCGATCGGACTACCATCCGATCGAAGTGCCAACCGAATCATGAGACGTTTGAACTTCAACACTTAAACAATTTTCAACATGTTCAATGCACAAAGGATGCCATTTGAATGAACAACTGTCCGATCGAGTGACACCTTGCTATGAACTTGTTCTCACCGAAGTGCCCAACCGAACAGGTTGCCGTCCGATTGAACGACTGTCCGATCGACCGACCTGAAAGGTAGAGACACTTCAATGTTTTCTAAATACTACAACGAAAACTTCAAAAGTCAAGCCATCATACACAAACACATCCTTTTCAAAGGAAGAAACAATCCACTCAAACAGTCATCCGACAGGACGACTGTCCGAACGGACGACCAACCGCACGACTGGCTGTCCGATCGGACTACCATCTGAACGGACTGCTGTCTGAACCACTTGTACTTTGCATCGTTTTACGCGTCACTTATCGTTATGCTATCGATCTATTCAGGCTAACCCTACTCCCTAGCGCTCCCTTCAATCCATCATCGCTGTGAGTATACTCGATCCCTTTTTGCTTTATGCAATTTTGGGTGTTACATACGTTACTTATACTAAATCACAATCGAACACACTACGCAATACTTTAAACGCTAACCGTTACCGCATGTTATACGTGACTTAATGAATGCTTGTTTGTTATGTTTACACATGGAATGCTGTCTACCTGCCTTAGCAACGATAGTACTATTAGTTTGGACTCAGCACCCGTTCACTCGGGGGTTGTTAAGGACAATTATTTGCATGGATTACAGTGGTGATCATGTATTACGAACTGCCTTGGGCAGTCAACCCGCAGTCATTGGTATCGATTGGTCTATGTCGATAACTAACATGCCTCGTTTCACTCTGTGTACGTGCTGGTTATGCGTAACGTTTTCAAACTCTATATGCTATTATCAAACTTGTATGCTCACCTTTACACTATGTGTACTGACCTTTTATTTTAACGTATGTGACAGGTGCTTAGGATGCTTATCTAGCTAGGAAATCGAGGCTAGAATAAGGTGTTAGAGGCCAACAAATAGTTGTCTGTACAAATGAAATCTGAGTTGTCGGAACAAAACTATTTGCCTAGATTTTGTCTGTAATAATTTTTTTTATCATTTAAGACATGGTATGGGACATGTTACTTTAAATTAATTGGTAATGCTAATTGTTATGGAAACTTCTGGACAATCTGTTTTGCTCAGTGCCATACCCCGATGTTTCCGCCATCGGTTGGGGTGTGACAGATTGGTATCAGAGCCATAACTATAGGGAATTAGGCAAGACTTGACCTAGTCTGGGTCAAAGTCTTAGAGACCTAGTCTATAGTTAGGAACCAACATACCGACTCGTGCATGTCCAGTAGGGACTATGTGTGAGCGTATTTGCCGTTTCTCGCTATTCTCGCCTATGCTACACAATCACTGCACTCGAATCTTCAGCTATGAATAAGCGATTAAGTCGAGATTAGGTGTGAAAACCGCAAACTCTAGATTAAACTGCTTGTTCAACCCACATTTTTACCTATAAACGCGGGAGAATTGCGTTGGAATAGGAGTGAAATCCATACTTTGACGCACAATTCTCTTTATTTTTATCAAAAACAGGAACGAAGTTATTAAGCCAGGGGTGAGGACCTAACCTTGACAATTTGTTCCGATCTTTATTTTGTTTTATAAAAACTCTCACCAAAAGTCTCGACGGACTCCAACGACCTGAAGTCACAGTATGACTAACGAGATGTGTGCCCAACGCCCAAGAATCGAGGCAAAGGCACTGTCCTGAAGGTCAAATGTGCACAACAAGTCCATGTGAATAGTTGAGTTACTTTGGTTAGTCGAAGTCTAATAGCCTTAGACGATCTATTCCTCGATTTTTATGTGTTTTCTATTTTGAGCCCGCAACTGCTGACTCTGATGATTCGTTGATTTTATGTGTTTATATTTGTGTTTATTTGTTTATGTGTTTAATTTTGGAGACTGTTTCGATTTCTGCCTTTACCTCGATCGAAACGCACGACTCGCACTGCATTTCTATCTCAAATCGCTAACAAATCGCTACTACATGAGGAACGACTTTACGCCATGTTGATTGCTATGCTATTCGTGTATACTATACTGATCGCTATGCTAATTGCAATCGCTAATTTTGAGCACTCGCGAACTTGGAATGATAGGTTTCTGTATTCTGACTGGCTCCCGTGATTATGTGCCCTACGTGCCTATGTGCTTATGTGCTTTTGTACTTCTGTGTCTTACGTGCTTATGTGCGTCGGTGCCTATGTGAATCTGTGATTATGTGGTTACGTGATTGTACGTGTTCCTGAGCTTTAGTAGTATTAGACATGTGAGGCGAGATTCGAATATGTCATGTTGAGTCCTGTGACGATGTCTATTGCAGACAATGTCATCATCTGGATCTCGCGCTACCCGAGACGCCCGCCGAAAGCAAGCAGACAAACGCCTTGCTACCATGATCACTAAGCAAATGGCAAAGGTTGTACCTTAAGTCGTCAGCGAGATATACGAAAACATGAGCAAATCATCTGAGGAATCCCGAACTGAGACTCCCAAAGCTGCTTTCAGCTTCAAACAATTCAAGGCATGTGGACCGAAAGATTTCACAGGAGAAGAAGGCCCTACAGCCTTGTTTCAATGGTTCGACTCCATCGAGGTCACACTGCGACAGAGCGGTTGCCCAGATAACCTACGCACTCTCAACGCAACAGGCATCTTCCAGTCCCGCTCTTTAGACTGGTGGACGGTTGAGATGAACAAACGTGGGAATGATGCAGCCTACGGTATGTCGTGGGACGAGCTCAAGGAAGTCATGTTGGAAGAATTTTGCCCTCCTCATGAACGCCAAAAGTTAGAAGATGAATTTTGGCACATAAAGCAAAAGGATGGAAAAAACGCTGCACTCACTGCTCGCTTCAAGCAACTCAACATTATCTGTCCTGATCAAGTCAAGACTCCGGAGATCGCAATCAAGAAGTATATCCGAGCTTTGCCCGACTGCGTTGCAGATTTTGTGCAAGCGGCCAAGACTACAACGATCGAAGAGACCTACCTACTGGCCGCTGAAATCAACGACAAGCGGGTCAAGGCTGGTGTCTGGGATAAAACTTCGAAGCACATGCATCAAGTCACCGCCACACCGACTGCTGAGACCGCCGCCGCTCAATCGTCCAAGTCCTCACGCCGCAAGAAGAAGAACAACAACAACAGCTCCAGCAACAAGAACTGTGCTGTCACTACCACTGCTGCTCCACTTCAAGCCGTACCGGCCCAGCAGCAGCCCCATCACCGTCCAGCACCAGTTGCTTATGCACCACCAGCAAAGAGTGCATACACAGGCCCCCACTCGGCTTGCCCAACATGCTCTTATCATCACCCGGTGGGTCTCGCCTGTCATTTCTGCGCTCACTACAACATGTAAGGCCACTTCACTGTCAAATGCCGTACTAGTCCCCATCAAGCCCCAGCTCAAACCACTGCTCATCAAGCTCTGCTCCCAGCCCCGCAAGGCCAACAAGCGACTCTGGCACCCGCGATCAACGCCCGAGTCTGCTTCGCATGTGGTGATCCCAACCACTTTGCGAACATGTGCCCAAACAGGGTGGTGAAACAAGAGCCCCAGCAGCAGCAACCTCACCAGCAGCACCAACAACAAGCCGCACGCGCCAGAACCATCAACATCAATGTGCGCCAAGCCCAGGCTGACAACAACGTGGTCAATGGTACGTTCCTTTTGAATGGTATTTATGCATCGTGTTTGTTTGATACTGGAGCCGGTAATTGCTTTGTATCGTTCGAATTCGAGAAACTCCTTAGTCGTAAGCGCTCCCAACTCTCCTCGACGTTCGATGTTGAAGTCGCCACTGGTAGAACTGTCGTCGTTAACTCTGTTCTTCGTGATTGTACTCTCGAGCTCAACAATCACATCTTCCCAATCGACCTTATTCCGATGCAACTCGGAAGTTTTGACGTCACAGTAGGCATGGACTTTCTTCGTGAAAACCATGCTGAAGTTATGTGTGTTCGATAAGATGATTCGATTCTCACTCGCGAATGGTGATTTTGTAACACCCCAAAAACGGGTTTGGTAATCAAACCACGTCAATACTAATACACGGGTAAAATGCCGTTAGTAGTGAAAGTAACCCGGTAAATATTAGGATTCAAATAAATAATCCTGATATTAATTAAAAACAAATAAGAGATTCCATGAAAATAAAAAGTAAATAAAAGCTTTTGAGGAAATAAAGATAATAAGAGGCCCGAGTTAACGGGATTTAAAAATAAAACGGGTTATGACTTCCCCGAACCCACTAAGTAACTAGGAATACCAACCTAGTTAGTTAAGTGTTGTAAAAACAATAAAAGAAACATGAAATAGATAACCCTTTTTTTATAAACTATGGAACTAGAGGGACTAAAAGAGGCAAAAGGGAAAGATGTTTTTAATTAAAACAAATAAACACCAAAATACACACATATGTGTGTGTTTGGTCGACGATTTCACAAGCCAGGAGAAGGGTTCCTTCTCAAAACCCTAAACTCACTAAATCCATCAAAATCCAAGGGCAAATCAAGACTAGATCAAAAACCGAGCTCAAATTAGTGGTCACCTAAGTGAAGGGATCACAAGGTATGTTGAATTTCATCTCTTGATTACATCTTGAGTTATAGATGAAAACTTGAAATAAAAAATTTGGCTTGCATGATTGAAGTTTGGATGAATTTAGGATGAAATTATGTCTAGGAGTAAACCCTAGTCAATAACTAGTTGAATTAAGGTTGAAATTATAAAGTTCATGATCATCCATTATGGGTGTTTAATGGGTTTTGTAGAAACATGATGAACAATAGAATCATGATTGTCAAACTAGTGTTATTTGAACTCTATGAAGTTAATCTTGACATTTAACCATGAATTTGATGATTATCTAGTAAAAGATGTTGAAATTGGCAAGATAGGTAGCCATAAGTTTGATTGTTAAATTTTATAAAAGAATGCTCACTAGGTGTTTGATATAATGCCTAAGAGAAAGCTAAATATTGAAATTTAGAACAAAGCGCGTATTTGAATAATATGGCTAGTTAAATGAAATATGAAACAAGAAGAGTTCTAATCATCATGTTGATTTGAACTTAATGTTGTAAATCATGTGATTGAAAGTAGTTAACTTTAATAAACTAAGTTAACTAATCTTGAAGTCGAATAGTAGCTTCGACATAGAGAATAAGTAAGGTGGAATGGTCGTGATTTTTAAATGACTAGTCTAACCACCTTGTAAATGTTGGCAATAGTCTGACACTTAACAAGCTAGGTGGAGGCTTGAGACAGAAGCGGCTAAACGAATCAAGCACGTGAAGAAAGGCGTAAACCGGATGAGAGGTAAGTGTAATTTTCACACTTATGTAGATTACTCGTTTATTCTATACAAAATAACCGGGATAACGATAATATTGAAATATGGATTTTGTTAAGATTACCATGAGGTGTAATCTAATGATGAGGAAAAATGGTGAAAATGGAAATTAGTCAAGAGTCGACTAATGTAATTAAGGTTAAAAGCGTGCCCATGGCGTAAGCCGAAATGGGTTGAATTTGTAAGAAAAGAGTTTAAGAAATAAAGGATTTGGTAATATAATCCGGGATGGGATGGAGGTATGAATTGGACATAAAAAACCACGTTTTTGATTTAAATAGATAACGTTGTGTATATAGTCCAAATGGGTCAAATGGAGGTGATAACACCATTTGACATTATCGACTAATGTGGTTGTCAAGTCTTGTGTTAACAGGAGTGATTAGCGATTCGGACAATTGCGTCGCCATAGAATATGTGATAATAAAAGCGAGGTATAATCGGGTCTATTTGTTGACCCGAGCCAGGTACATATCAATATGATTATAGTTTAAATGTGCGATGTTGATCATTTTTGTAGTGAAAGTCCTTCATCGTAAATGAGGGACTAATGTTGATAAATATGCCCTTGCTGGGTAAATCAGGCAAACGACCTTTATGGGTGGTTTGGGAATCACGTATTATAATCAGGTAATCCTTAGATAAGCATCAAGGTTATAGGCATTAACCTTTGTGGGTCAAATGCCTAAGAATGGGTCTTTTCGTAAAATGACAAACCGAGATGTAAAATGTGACATAAATAGTTTACTACATTAAATCCACCACAAATATAATTGTGGTGGAAAACCATTTGAAAAACTAATGTGAAAATTTTGGTGCTAAAAGTAAATGAGTGAGATTTATGCCTAAAAGGACATAAATACCCTTAACGGGTCAAAATAAGATTTTAAGTAAAAACGAGTCAATAATGCGTAGAAATCCGTAATTGGAACCTAATATGATAGGTAATATTGGAATTAAAGGGTTCATGAGAAATGGGGGTCAAACAAATATGTTTGTTTGATAAAATGCATAAACGGGTTAAAATTCGGTAAAAGGGTAACGAGTCGAAGGCTTAGAAGTCTCAAAATTTATCATGTTGGATGTTGGATTTTCACTCCATATGATGGAGAATTAAATTACGGACGCGTAGGAAAAAGAATCGGGTAAAACGGATTAAAAACGAGAGAGTTATGCTCGTTTCCGTGAAATCGGGTCACGCTGGGAATGTACAGCAACAGCTGAAGGCAACAAGGGCTAGGCGTGACGCCTAGGCCCTTGGCGTCACGCGACGCCCCCTAACTCCGGAAAATTTTTAAATTTTGTTATTTTAACCCCTGTACTTGTTTGAACTTAATATTTGACTATCAAAACTAACTTTTAAGTTGGTTTTGATCATAGGTGATCGCCAAGAGTGCCCGGATGAAGATCAAGCTCGATGAGGAACCGAACACGATAAAATACAAGCTTCCGCGTGGCGTTTCGTTGTATCTTTAAAACGACGAATCCAATTACATTAAGTTGTATTTTTGAAATGTTGTTAACATGTGGAAATGTTAGTATGAAAAGTTTTTGTAAAGTCACATTTTAGCATTTAAATGTGTATTTTATTAATAAAATCTTGATTTATTAAGTCGGGTGTTACAGACTTGTTGTGTGTTTATGGTGAAACCGCTTCGAAAGGTCTCAAGCTCATGTCATGTGTCCAAGCTAGCAAGTATCTCCGCAAGGAATACAGAGCTTTCTTGGCTAACATTGTAGTAGCGGAGAAGGAAAAGAAAGAAAAGACAGAAGTGAAAGATGTTCCTATGGTTCGTGAATTTCCTAATGTGTTCCCTGACGATCTTCCCGGATTACCGCCTAGTCGTGATATCGACTTTCGTATCGACCTCATTCCTGGAGCCAATCCTGTTGCCAAAGCTCCCTACCGACTCGCACCGTTCGAAATGCGTGAACTCTCGAACCAACTCCAGGAATTACTTGAGAAAGGCTTTATTCGCCCGAGCACCTCTCCTTGGGGCGCACCAGTCCTTTTCGTCAAAAAGAAGGATGGGTCGTTCAGGATGTGCATCGACTATCGGGAATTGAATATGTTAACTATCAAGAACCGCTATCCCTTACCTCACATTGACGATTTGTTTGATCAACTACAAGGCGCCACATGTTTTTCGAAGATCGATCTATGCTCAGGCTATCACCAGTTATGCATTCAAGAGGAGGATATACCCAAAACTGCGTTTCGCACTCGATACGGCCATTACGAATTCGTTGTTATGCCTTTTGGTTTAACCAACGCACCCGCGGTTTTCATGGATCTGATGAACCGCGTGTGTAAACCATATCTCGACCGTTTCTTCATCGTATTCATCGACGATGTCTTGATCTATTCCAAATCGAAGGCCGAACACGCGCAACATCTACGTTTGGTACTCGAGTTACTCCAGGGGAATCGACTCTATGCCAAGTTTCTAAGTGTGAATTTTGGCTAGAGGAGGTTCAGTTTCTGGGTCACATTGTTAATAGTCAATAGTCAGGGTATTCACGTCGATCCTGTGAAGATTGAAGCAGTTAAGAGTTGGATTACGCCAAAGAACCCGTCGGAAGTCCATTCTTTTCTCGGACTAGCGGGCTATTATCGACGATTTATCGAAGGATTCTCAAAGATAGCTGTGCCGCTTACCGCCCTTACGCATAAAGACAAGCCTTTTGTTTGGGAAACTGAACAAGAGACTGCCTTTCGAACCCTCAAGCACATGCTTTGCAAGGCTCCTGTTCTCACATTGCCCGACGGAAACCACGACTTCATTGTCTATTGTGATTCTTCCAACCTTGGTCTTGGCTGTGTTCTTATGCAGCGAGACAAGGTTATAGCTTACGAATCTCGTCAGCTCAAAATCCACGAGAAGAACTATACAACCCATGATCTCGAGCTAGGCGCAGTTGTTTTTGCATTAAAGATTTGGCGACACTACCTGTATGGTACCAAGTGTACGATCTTCACCGATCATAGGAGCCTACAACACATCTTTGATTAGAAAGAACTTAATATGCGTCAACGCAGATGGCTAGAACTTCTCAACGATTACGACTGTGAGATTCGTTATCACCCAGGCAAAGCAAATGCCGTTGCCGACGCTCTCAGCAGACGGAGCTATTTGCTCAGCATTCGTAACGTCCAAGCCCAATATGACCTCGAAACCCTCATCCGCGAAGCCCAGCATGCCTATTTTAATGAACGCACTTTGAAGAAGGAACGAATCTATCACGATGGAGGTCATCTTGTGAATAAGCTGAACGGGATATTCCACTATCTGGACCGAATTTGGATCCCTAAACGGACCAATTTTCGAAAGATTTTGATGGACGAAGCCCACAAATCCTGGTATTCTATTTACCCCGGTGCCGACAAAATGTACCAGGACCTTCGCTATAAGTACTGGTGGCCGGGCATGAAGAGGGATATTGCTCTCTAAGTTGGAAAATGTCTGACTTGTGCAAGGGTCAAGGCTGAACACCAAAGACCCTCTGGCTTACTCGAACAACCGCCAATCCCGATATGGAAGTGGGAGAGTATAGCTATGGACTTCATAACAAAGCTTCCGCACACGTCTTCAGGTCACGACAACATTTGGGTTATTGTTGAGCGTTTAACCAAATCAGCTCACTTTTTGCCAATACGGGAAGACTACAAGGTAGAACGATTAGCCCGAATCTACACTAACGTGATCATTTGTAATTATGGGACGCCTCCTGACATCATCTCTGACCGTGATGCTCGGTTTACCTCGCGACTGTGGGAAACATTTCAAATGGCTCTTAGTACATCGCTTAATCTAAGTACCGCATTCCACCCTCAAACCGACGGTCAGACTAAAAGAACGATTCGTACTCTTGAAGACATGCTCCGTTCGTGTATCATAGACTTCGGTGGTAATCGGGATACATACCTACCGTTAGTCGAATTCTCGTATAACAACAGTTATCATTCAAGCATTCAAATGGCACCATTCGAGGCTTTATACGGAAGAAAATGTCGATCGCCTATTGTGTGGCACGAGATCGGTCAGTCGCAATTAACCGGTCCCGAGCTATTGCAAGAAACGAAGACAAAATTTTCCAAATTCGAGACAATCAAACGAAAGCTCGGAATCGTCAGAAACGTTACGCCGATAGACGACACAAGCCCCTTGAATTTGACGTTGATGATTACGTACTCCTAAAGGTTTCACCTTGGAAGGGTGTGGTCCGATTCGGCAAGAAAGGAAAGCTCGCGCCTCGATACGTTGGACCCTTTAAGATTCTGGAAAGAATCAGCAAAGTGGCTTACAGACTCGAACTACCGGAGGAACTTAGCAACGTACACTCGACTTTCCACGTCTCAAACCTCAGAAAGTGCCTAGCCGAGCACAACTTACATGTTCCGTTAGAGGATCTTCAAGTGAACGAAACATTACACTTCATGGAAAAGCCTGTTGAGATCATGGATCGCCAAACCAAGCAGCTCAGACGCTCGCGCATTCCTATTGTGAAAGTCCGATGGGAAGGCAAGCGAGGCGCGGAGTTCACTTGGGAACTCGAAAGCGACATGAAGGCAAAGTACCCGCAGTTGTTTGTTATGACTTCGGCCTAATTTCGGGATGAAAGTCCCTCAACTAGGGGAGGCTGTAACACCCCGTGTTTCGAAAGCCAAAGTCAAAGTCAAGGTCAAAGTCAACGACCGATCGTGAGACGTGACTAGTAGTGAATTTCTTTTATGTGTTTATTTTAGCTGTATTATGTGAAGAAAGTGTCAATAATCACAATAATCGACGGGTGTTATTCGCTATATAATCGACGTACGACTGTAAACTATAGGAAGTAACAATGCAATAAAGTCAATTAAACGCTAGTCAATCTAACTTAATCAACATCGAATCACAACCGAACTCGCAATCCGAAATACGCAATTTGGTTATGGTTATACGTGTGTGTGTGCCTTATGTGTTACATGTGCATGTTTAAATTATGTTATGTGTGGTAAACAATCGAATCGCAATTGAAACGCAAAACACAATCGAACTTAATCGCAATCGAAATGGTATGATAATTGGTGGAGAATGGATAGTGCAAGATATGAGTAGTTGGGATTAAAAGTAATTTGACTAGGAAAATCTATCGCATCGCAACACTCGCAATCGTAATCGAAACATCAAAAATCGTAGCGCCACACACTCGAACGAGGAGACCAATCGACCAGGCTACCAGCTGAACGACCAGCCGATCGATCGGACAGGCTGTCTGCACGGGCTGCCTAGCCGATCGATCAACGCCTTTCCTCTTTGGGTAACCCTATAAATACCCCTTGTCACTCTCAAACTTGCTACTTTTGGCAACTGACGTCCGACCAGCTCGTTTTCCTTACCTTTCTTCAGATATCTCGCGATTCCGGTAAGATCCCATCCTAAATCTTGTACTTCCGTAATCTACACGCACTCCTACACCTTTCTATCTTTTGAATCTTAACTTTTAACCGTGAAATCATCAAGATTCAAGGTGTTCTAGGATGACGTCATCATGTGTTCTTGAAGAACTTCATGTTTTGGCCTCAATCCACCAAGAACAACTTAGATCTAACCGATTTCCACATAAACAACCAAAGATCTTTCATAGATCTAAACATATTCACAATAAAAAGGAGTGAAAGATGGTTTCCAACTTTCTTTCAACTCTTTTACACTCAATGCACTCGAAACCGATAGAATCGGGACTTGTGCCGACTTACTACTCATTATTGTGGTTGTGTTGGTTCAAGATCCGTATTCTATCTGCGAGATTATTAATTTCGGGTTAAACATGGAACATCGTCTCGAACCGTCCACTAATCGGGTTTGGGTGATTCCAGTCCGATCAGGAGTACCAAGTATTGACGAGGTTCCTGTTTCTTGACACATTATCAAAATATCTCGATAAAACGACAAACTAACAAAACAACCAAGTGTAGGACGAACAGGTTGACCAGGACGAAGTGCCGTCCGAACGGAGTGCTGTCCGAACGGACAACCTAAACGCACGACTGGCTAACCGTACGACTTGCACCTTGGTCCCACACATCTATTTTGCCAACACTTGAAGTCTGAATGTTGAACGAATTGATGTCTGATCGGACTAGCATCCGATCGAACTGCTAACCGAATCATAATACGTTTGAACTTCAACACTTAAACAATTTTCAACATGTTCAATGCACAAAGGATGCCATCCGAACGAACAACCATCTGATCGAGTGACACCTTGCTATGAACTTGTTCTCACTGAAGTGCCCAACTGAACGGGTTACTGTCCGATCCAATGACTGTCCGATCGACCGACCGACCGACCTGAAAGGTAGAGACACTTTAATGTTTTCTAAATACTACAACTAAAACTTCAAAAGTCAAGCCATCATACACAAACATATCCTTCTCAAAGGAAGAAACAATCCACTCGAACAGTCATCCGACCGGACGACTGTCCGAACGGACGACCAACCGCATGACTGGCTGTCCGATCGGACTACCATCCGAACGGACTGCTGTCCGAACAACTTGTACTTTGCATCATTTTACGCGTCACTTATCGTTATGCTATCGATCTGTTCAGGCTAACCCTACTCCCTAGCGCTCCCTTCAATCCATCATCGCTGTGAGTATACTCGATCCCCTTTTGCTTTATGCACTTTTGGGTGTTACATACATTACTTATACTAAATCACAATCAAACACACTACGCAATACATTAAATGCTAACCGTTACCGCATGTTATAAGTGACTTAATGAATGCTTGTTTGTTATGTTTACACATGGAATGCTGTCTACCTGCCTTAGCAACGATAGTACTATTAGTTTGGACTCAGCACCCGTTCACTCAGGGGTTGTTAAGGACAATTATTTGCATGGATTATAGTGGTGATCATGTATTACGAACTGCCTTGGGCAGTCAACCCGCAGTCTTTTGTATCGATAGGTCTATGTCGATAACTAACATGCCTCATTTCACTCTGTTTACGTGCTGGTTATGCGTAACGTTTTCGAACTCTATATGCTATTATCAAACTTGTATGCTCACCTTTACACTATGTGTATTGACCTTTTATTTTAACATATGTGACATGTGCTTAGGATACTTATCTGCTAGGAAATCGAGGCTAGAATAAGGTCTTAGAGGCCAATAAATAGTTGTCTGTACAAATGAAATATGAGTTGTCGGAACAGAACTATTTGCCTAGATTTTATCTTTAATAATTTGTTTATCTTTTAAGACATGGTATGGGACATGTTACTTTAAATTGTAATGATAATTGTTATGGAAACTTCTGGACAATCTGTTTCGCTCAATGCCATACCCCGATGTTTCCGCCATCGGTTAGGGTGTGACATACGGGGCCGTGCCCAGCGAACATGGGGGCGTGTGGAGCCTAATACATATAATTGCAATTAATGAAGAAAGAGAAAGAGGGAGGACACGGGGCCGTGCCCAATGGACACGGGGTAGTGTCTGGGCTTCTGTGCAGGCTATAAATAGGGATGCTTAGTTCACTTCGAAGGCATCCCTTGGAAAACCACCTCTCTCCCACTTCACCACCACTCCACCACCACTACAACACCCACATCCACCACCATCATCCATCATCTACCTTAGAGTTTGTGTAGTAGTCTCGGGATCCAAGATTGATAGTAAGAGTTCTTGACAATCAAATGCCATGTTTGCCTAAGTCTCTTACATCATTTGGTGAAGATAAGCATTTAATGTAATACTTTTGATTTTTAATCTTTTCGCAGTTTTTATTTGGTTTTGTATTAATGACTTTAATAACTAGTTTCTTATGTTGAAGGTGAAACTTCCTTATCTTTTGTCCATGGTGTCTTGGCGTTATTTTACTGTCTATATAAAATAAAACATTTTCACCATTTATATCTCTATGGTCTATATAGAGATATGTTGGCTACCTGGTCGGGGGTTAAGGGAATGGTTTGGTAAGGTTCTTGCCTTGTTCAGTGTATAGATCCTGCAAGGACCTGGGTCAAGCTTACTAGGACCTCCTTCAATACCCACTGGTATTGGATGGCGGGGGTGCGAATGGCTTGATCCCCTCATATGCAAACTACTATTAATACATTAACCCAGCTACTTGGGATTGTATCCCTGCTGACTCAAACCACTTAGCCGAGGGTAACGTCGCCTTCAAAAGAGGGGCCTACCACATTACGCATTAATAACTTAATTAATTATCTTTCAATATTCCGACCCTTTGGGATTGTATCCTTGCTGACTCAAACCACTGGGTTGAGGGTAACTTCACCTTCAAAAGAGGAGCCTACTACTATAACTAAGATAATCTCTTAAAAAGTGCAAAAGTACGAAAATCATCAAAGGTTGTATTAAAGGCAAGTCGGATCCAAGTGATTCATCTTGTCTATTGATGTGTGTAAAATGCAACATATAAATTACATCAAATGAGGCATAAAACTAACCCTTTTTTAGTACTAATGTTGGAAAAAAGTGTGTTTTTGTCTTCCTTTTGTATTTTCAGGACCAAATGAGCTTAATTGAACAAAAGGAACAAATATGCAGCCAAATCTAACATAAATACAAAGAAAAGGAATAAACATGGCACGCCCGACCCCTCGACAGCATCTTCCCAAGCAAAAACAAAGAAATAGAAGGCTGACCACGGCCCCGTGCCCAGCGGACACGGGGGCGTGGCCAGAATCCTGCAGAAAAAAACAAAGCTATAGAAGCTTCTATTCACAGCATGGGGGCGTGCCCAGCTCAACACCGGCCGTGGTCAACGCTAAGATTCGTAGAATCTTCCAAATCTTGATGGTACAGATACGCTTCTGCACACGGGGCCGTGCCTAGCCAACACAGGGGCGTGTGGAGGTAATGCAGACAAATTGCAATTAATGAAGAAAGAGAAAACGGATGGCCACGGGTTCGTGTCCAGCAGACACGGGGCCGTGTCCGGGCTTCTGTGCAGGCTATAAATAGGGGTGCTTGGTTCACTTCAAAGGCATCCCTTGGCAAACCACCTCTCTCCCACTTCACCCATACTCCACCACCATCACAACATCCACTACCATCATCCATCATCCACCTAGAGTGTGTGTAGTAGTCTCGGGATCCAAGATTGATAGTAAGAGTTCTTGACAACCAAAGGCCATGTTTGCCTAAGTCTCTTACATCACTTGGTGAAGACAAGCATTTAGTGTAATACTTTTGATTTTTAATCTTTTCGCACTTTTTATTTGGTTTTGTATTAATGACTTTAATAACTAGTTTCTTATGTTGAAGGTGAAACTTCCTTATCATTTGTCTGTGGTGTCTTGGCGTTATTTTACTGTCTATATAAAATAAAAGATTTTCACCATTCATATCTCTACAGTCTATATAGAGATATGTTGGCTACCTGGTCGGGGGTTTAGGGAATGGTTTGGTAAGGTTCTTGCCTTGTTCAGTGTATAGATCCTGCAAGGACCTGGGTCAAGCTTACTAGGACCTCCTTCAATACCCACTGGTATTGGATGACGGGGGTGCGAATGGTTTGATTCCCTCATATGTAAACTACTATTAATACATTAACCCGACTACTTGGGATTGTATCCTAGCTGACTCAAACCACTTAGCCGAGGATAACGTCACCTTCAAAAGAGGGGCCTACCACATTACGCAATAATAACTTAATTAATTATCTTCCAATATTTCACCCTTTGGGATTGTATCCTTGCTGACTCAAACCACTGGGTTGAGGATAACATCACCTTCAAAAGAGGGGCCTACTACTTTAACTAAGATAATCTCTTAAAAAGTGCAAAAGTGCGGAAATCATCAAAAGTTACGTTAAAGACGAGTCGGATCCAAGTGATTCATCTTGTCTATCTGTTTTATTTTATTTTTATTTTTCAGCATTTTTAGTTTTTATTTTCATGTTTAAAATCTTTTCTAAAAAAATTGATTTGATTAGACGTTGAATAACAGGGATCCGGAAAACAATCACTGTAACCACGACCACGGGGCCGTGTTCAGCGACCACGGGGCTGTGGTGAGACTTCTGACCAGCAATCTTTTTGTTTTTATCGCAGGACTTGGAACCCAGGCGCCGCACCTAAACTTCCTACGCAGTGCATGAGCTCAAGTTCCAATAAAGACATAAAAGAACCTCTAGACGAACCCGAACGCTTTTTAAGAAAAAAGACTTAAAGCTAAAATCCAAGAGAAAGTTTCGGTGGACCCACTCCCAATGGCGGATCAACGTACCCTAATGGATTACCTACGGTCCACGGTAGGTAATCTCGGCGCCGCTATCAATGCACCAAATGTCGATGCCAACAACTTCGAACTTCAGCCGCATTTGATTCAAATGCTCCAAAACTCCGCAACTTTCCATGGGCTTGCGGACGAACATCCCCACTTACATATTACCAACTTCTTGGAAATATGTGATACTTTTCGAATCAACGGGGCATCAAACGACGCCATCCGCCTCCGAATGTTCCCGTTTTCACTAAAAGACCGAGCTAAGGCTTGGCTTAACACCCTCCCAAGTGGCTCGGTAAACACTTGGGATGAACTAGCTCAAAAGTTTTTATATAAGTATTTTCCTCCTTCTAAAATGGCTAAATTAATGACTGAAATCAATACATACTCACAAGAGGATGGGGAATCCTTATATGAAACTTGTGAAAGGTTCAAGGAGCTACTAAGGAAGTGCCCTCATCATGGTCTTACGGTATGGCAACAAGTATCCACTTTCTATAATGGGTTGTTGCCACACACAAGACAAACACTTGACTCTAGCTCTGGGAGACTTCTAGGTAATCGTCGCTCAAATGAAATTTATAATCAGATTGAGGAAATTGCTCAAAACAATTTTCAGTGGCACACTCCCCGAGGCACAAAATCTATTGCCCCGGGCGCCCATAAGGTAGACAAAAGTACTTCTTTACAAGCCCAAATTGAGGCCCTTTCTTCGAAAATCAAAAAGTTAGAAATGGCAAAAACGACCTCGGTTATGGCTTGTGAAGGGTGTGGTGGGTCACATGAAAATTGGAGTTGTATGAAAGAAATGGATAATCAAACGGAAACGGTAAACTACATTGATAATAGACCTAGGCCGTCAGGTCCTCCGACGAGTACGTACAACCAAGGATGGCGTAACCACCCTAACCTTGGTTGGAGAGAACCCGGTGTGACAACTGGCCCAAACCGGTACTTTCCGTACACTTTAATTATTGCTTAATGACTGCAATTATGTGCTTAATTGTCAGCCATGTCTGATTACCTACTAAACAAGTGAATTCATGCATGTTGTATACTACAAAATATTGCTTTATGCATAAACGAGAGCGTTGCGTCAAAAATACTAGTAAACTCACCAGTAAGACACAATGTGTCAACAGAACTGCAGAAAGCAGTCAGACAATAAAATTGGAGCCTAGGTGTAGGTCCGACAACAAGAATGCATTAAAACCCAAGAGTACATACAAGGGTTTAATATATATGCAATGCGAAAGCAAAATTAAGCACTAAAAAGCACCCGAAACGCACTTTAAGTGCATAATTTATATAATTCAGCATTTAGACATATGAATATTTTGCAGAAATGTCGTTTTATTATCCAGAATATTTCCCTAAGTGTTGGGAATCGATAGTGTTATAAAAAGATACTTATTAAACACTAAAAGGTGCAATTTAGCACTTTAACGAATCGGTATGTAACCGAACAACCGGACTTTACCCGGAACATAAAAATATTGTCATTAACATTGTTTTTCTTTTTCTGAGCCAGTTAGGATCCCTGAATACCCTAACACCCGCTGTAACGCATGACACACTAGTAACCGGGTTAATCCCTAAACTAACTAAACTTAACTTAACTAATACTTAGTGTTTAGTTGAAATGGAACCGGATTACACCCCCCCTCCAAGCCGAGTTCAGTCACAATGTGACCCCCATTGTACTTCTCTTGATTATTTAAATCAAACATGCCTAATATCTTGAAGACATGAGGACCTTTGGTTAATAATCTTGGATTTTGCCTTTAAGTACTAAGCTTAAACCAACATGATCATCACAACTCACCACAAAACACTCTCTCTCTCCCTCACAAAGCTCTCGGCCGAACTCCCCTATCCATCCATCAATTTTTCGAGTTTTGATCTTGCCATTCCAAGCTTACACAAGTGTTAAGGATCACCTACAAGGAAGCTTGGTGCAATCGGAAGACGAAGGACCTCACTCTATTGCTTTTATCCACTCATTTTGCGTCTAGATTCTTCCCTAGCCTCGAGCTAGTAGTAAGTTGCTTGAATCACACTCTCGAACTATTTTGAAGTGGTTAATATGTTATGTAACGGCTAAAACTCGTAAACATACAAGTTGATACATAAAAGTCTACTAAAAATGCTAGTAATGGTGGTTAAAAGCTTGAATGTTGTGTAAATCTTGTAGTATTTGATTTATGTGGTTATTTAGGCCCGATCTATGTTGTGGTAGCTCGGATCATCGTTTAACCCGGATTGGTCATGTTCATGAAACATGACATAGAGTATGTTCAAGTGTAAAAAGGGTTAAATGATGAAACTCTACCACACACTAATCATGAACTTGTGTAAAAACGATTTTACTTATGAAATATTGTTCAAAATTAGTAGATCTACGGATCTACAAGTGGTATTTTTGAATAACCAAGTGTATGATGAAATCATGTTTAAAAACCCGGATCTTATCCGAACTAAAAGCATTTTAGTACATAAACAAGTGTGTAGACACTTGTGTCACAAGAAAAATTTAACAAAGAAATATTTTTGCGAATCTCGACTAGAAGTTGTGAAACTTCATATTCTTTAAAAATAAAGTTTTTAAGAAACTAAAATTATTTTTAAAGATGATAAGACTTACTAAATGTGCTAGTAAGTTACTACACATTTTTGTAAATATTCAAGTTCATGAAATGGAGAAATTAGTGACTATTGTTGATGATTATTGTTGTTGATGATCGATGATGATTTAAAAGAAAATAAACACATGTTTTGAAAACATGGGAAACGTCCATTTTTAGGGGAAACTCTGTCAAAATTTTTATAAATTTTGACACTTAGAAAAATATAAGTTTTTGAGAAACTTATTCCCTAAAAATGTATTTAAAAGTATTACCAAGGTTTCCCTAAATTTTTGGTGATAAGAAATGAGGATTTCTTCAAGAATAAAAATGGATATAAGTATGTATATTTTTGAGAGAAAAATATATATTATTTTATCACCAACTTTTGTGCTAAGTGTGTATAGTATGTGTTATACGTGCTAGTGTATTAAGACTTAAAAATACACTAAATACTCATGAGGAGTATAAACATAAAAATACACATACAAAATACAAGATACATAATTCGGGTGCGAAGTGCAAAACACAAAATACTTATATTAATTTTAGAGAAAATAATATAAGTAAGATACGTAGTTAAAAATATAGAATATTTTTAACACAAGAAAATATACAAAAGAGAGTGACTGTACTTGTGCGACGCAAGTCTAGTGAATAACGTTAAGAAAACACGTATAGGTTACGACGTTAATTAAGCAAATCCGGTGAAGTTTACGACGCAAGGAACGCAAAGTTGTGAGTTCATGCTCCCCCTTTTCTTTTAACTGTTTTCAGTTTTTATAACTTCGGGGGTGAAATACATGTACAAAAGTACAATATTTATAAATGGTATGATATAAATACAATAAGTACACTTGGTGAGAACGAGAACCAAGTGTGACAAAATATAAGATAATAAGAAACGCGCTTGGTGAGGACGAGAACCAAGTTGGATGCGTTATGAGAAATGATAAAAAGAAACGCGCTTGGTGAGGACGAGAACCAAGTAGGATGCGTTATGAGAAATAGTGTCACGAATAGGGTACAGAAGCACCATTAATCGTGTACATACTTAGACCACAGAACAAAAGGTTAGATCTAACGGGTGCCTGGCAGCCACACTCTCGGTGAGGGCGAGAATCGAGTAGTGCTTTTGTGTCTCAGAATATACCAATTAAATGCCTTAGGTTTGGTGACTTCCTATGTCGTGTCACATGTTAATGGCTTTGCAACCCATTAACAATCTTGATATTTACAGAAATACTGTATTTATATAAAATTCATGCCATACGAGAATTGATATATAACTTGAAGTACGTGGGGTACTCAAGAAAATTGATATATAACTTGAAGTACGTGGGGTACTCAAGAAAATTGATATATAACTTGAAGTACGTGGAGTACTCAAGAAAAACTTGATTTATTCACAACTATGTTTTTATACAAAGTATACAAACGTGAAATACAAAACTGCATGAATTCACACCAACTTTATGTTGACGTTTTTCCAAAAACTCACATGTATTTCAGGTAACTAGGATGGATGTGCGCGCGGTCTTGCTTATGCTCGTGGATGTCGCTTGTGTTTAACTTTAAATAAAGTTGTAAACTTTTAAGACAATGTTTTAAGTTGTCTAGTGATGCGTGCGAAGTGTCGTATATTTTAGGTGTATATTTTAAGCCCTTTTTAACACTTATTTTAGCCAAGTTTTAAATTTATAAAACACGATATTTCACTAACACTAAACACACATATGGGCAAGTGCACCCATCGTTGAGTGTAGTATAGTGTTGGTAAGATACCGAGGTCGTCCAAGGACACAAGAGCTTTTAGTACCGGTTTATCCTCAACGTCTAACCAAAACAAAAGTTTAGAAAAATGTTTTAAACTAAGAAAAATAAAACTAACTAAAATGCTGAAAATAAAATAAAAATAAAAACAGATAGACAAGATGAATCACTTGGTTCCGACTCGTATCTAGTATAACCTTTGATTATTTCCGCACTTTTGCACATAATTAAGAGATTATCTTAGTTATTGTAGTAGGCCCCTCTTTTGAAGGTGACGTTACCCTCACCCCAGTAGTTTGAGTCAGCAGGGATACAATCCTAAAGGGGTGGATTATTGGAAGATAATGAATTAAGTTATTAATGCAGTATTGTGGTAGGCCCCGCTTTTGGCGGTGACGTTACCCTCGGCTAAGTAGTCTGAGTCAGCAGGGATACAGTCCTAAATAGCCGGGTTATAGTATTAATAGTAGTTAACTTATGAGGGGATCAAAGAGTTTGGACCCCCGCCATCCAATACCGTGAAGTATTGAAGGAGGTCCTACTAAATTTGACCCAGGTCCATTGCAGGACCTCTAAACGCTGAACAATGGCAAGACCTTTACCAAACCGTTCCCTTAACCCCCTACCAGGTAGCCAACATACCTCCATATAGACCGTGGAGATATGAATGGTGAAAATCCTTTATTTTATATAGACAGTAAAATAATGCCAAGACACCACGGACAAACGATAAGGAAAGATCACCTTCAACATAAGTAACTAGTTATTAAAGTCATTAATACAAAACCAAATAAAAAGTGCAAAAGATTAGAAATAAAAAGTATTATACTAGACACTTTGTCTTCACCAAGTGATGTAAGAGACTTAGGCAAACATGGCCTTGATTGTCAAGAACTCTTACGATCAATCTTGGATCCCGAGACGACTCACACACTCTACGATGGACAATGGATGATGGTGGTGGATGATGGTGTTGTGATGGTGGTGGGTGGTGGATGAAGTGTGAGAGAGGTGGTGTGCCAAGGGATGAGATGAAATGAATCCAAGCACTCCTATTTATAGGCTGAACAGAGAGCTGGACACGGCCCCGTGTCCATCTGACACTCTCTCTCCTCATTAATTGTAATTCGCAATTACAATAAATGCGCCTGCTGTACTTTCGACACGCCCCCGTGTCCGCTGAGCACGGCCCCGTGATGGGCAATAGAAGCTTCTATAGATTTGTCTTTTCTGCTGCTTCTTGGGCACGGCCCCGTGCTGGCTGAGCACGGGGCGTGTTCAGCCTTCTGTTTTCTCTATTTTGCTTTGAAAGGTGCCGTTGAGGGTTCGGGCAGTCCACTAATGTTCCTTTTCTTGTATTTATGTTGGATTTAGCTGTCTTTTTGCTTCTTTTGCGTTTTTGAGCTCATTTAATCCTGAAAATACAAAAGGAAGACAAAAACACTCTTTTTCCAATATTAGTACTAAAAAAGGGTTAGTTTTATGCCTCATTTGATGTAATTTATATGTTGCATTTTACACACATCATCTAGCGATGTAAACGCTAAACTTATGTTTTCAAATCATGGTATTTGATGTTATTTTACGAGCATGTAGCATGTTTACTCTTCGTATGCAATGAGAACCTTTCGTGATCACACCTCGTGCTTCCGCCGCAGAAAGGGGTGTGACACCCGGCAATAGTAGTAACCAACAAAATCAAAACCAACGAACAAACTTTCAACAACCAAGAAATGAGTCACAAAATTTCTCTCAACAATAACAAGGGGGACGAGAGAGGGTTGAAGATACTATCCCACGCCTCATCTCAAACACCAAAAAGAAAAACTTGGATCAATTCCAACAAATGGAATCGAGCTTTAGAAATCAACAAGCTAGTATTCAAAACATTGAAAAACAACTAAATCAACTAGCTCAAAATTTTTCCGAGAGACCACAAGGCACGTTACCTAGCAATACCGAAACCAACCCAAAGGCGCAAGTGCATCTCATCACATTGAGAAACCGTACCGTAGGTCCCGAGGAGGCTCCACTACCTCCAACTGAGAAGAGTCTGTCTAGCCAAACCACAACTTCACCAACACCCCAAAAAGAGACGACTACTCCGCCAAGCCAAGAACCTACCAAGAACCCCCTGATGCCTTACCCCGGTCGGTTACTTTGCCAAAAGACCGATGAGCAATTCACAAAATTCGTAAACTTACTAAAACAATTGCACACCAATCTCCCAATTGTGGAAGTCCTCACCCAAATGCCTAAATATTCAAAATTTATGAGAGACTTTCTCACTCATAAAAGGAAAATTTAATCACTGCAATTAGTTAATTTAAGTGAAGAATGCTCTGCCGTTCTACTTAACAAACTCCCACAAAAGAAAATCGACCCCAGAAGCTTCACCATCCCTTGTTCCATAGGGGGATCACCCATACGCAATGCACTAGCTGATCTTGGGGCTAACATCAATCTCATGCTCGCATCAATGTTTGATCGACTCGGACTTGGTAAAACAAGCCGCACGAAGATGATCATACAACTCGCCGATAGGTCTATCAAATATCCACAAGGTGTCGCCGAAAATCTATTGGTAAAAGTCGGAGACTTTGTCTTCCCGGCCGACTTTGTCATACTTGATATGGAGGAAGACACCGAAGTACCACTTATTCTAGGAAGACCATTCCTAGCCACCGCTCACGCAATGGTAGACATGAATGGTGGGAAATTAACATTGAGGGTTGGGGACAAAGAGATGGAGTTCGGGGTTGGGAAAAGAGTAGAAGACGACGACCCGGTCAACTACATGAATGTCATAGACTCAAGCTTGGATGATGTTCTCCGACGGTGCAACATGGGATGCAAACCATCCCACTTGGGTAACATATGACTGACTTTGGGTCTAGCCAAGGACCCTTTAAACTTGGCACACCACGGAGGCATTCTGCGGAACTATCCTTAGTTTTAGTTTAGATTAACTTTTATGTTTTCTAGTTTAGTTTTACTTTTCAGGAGTAAAACAAACTCGAAATGGTGGAGGTTACTAAGGGAAACCTGAACCCACACCCCATGCACAAAAACAGAGCCTCTCGACAATTTTTCTTCATTACAGCAAGTTCAGCACGGGGCCGTGCTCACCCCAACACGACCCCGTGCCCGAGGATCTGCAGAAAACGCCAAGTTCAGGTAACTGGACACGGGGCCATGTTCACTGAACACGCCCCCGTGCCCAGCCTTTTGTTAATTATGATACTGGCGATCTGAACACGGGGTCGTGCTCGGACCAACACAGGCCCGTGTCCAGACGCCCAGTAACATAAAATTTTGTTTTTAAACACCTTTTTACACATTCAATCAACCTAAAAACTTATTTTTGGGAAACATTGAGGACAATGTGTAATTTAAGTGTGGGGGGATGCTAAAACCTTGCAATTATTGAAGAAAGGGAAAAAGGATGGCCACGGGGCCGTGTCCAGCGGACATGGGGCCGTGTCCGGACTTCTGTGCAGGCTATAAATATGGGTGCTTGGTTCACTTCAAAATCATCCCTTGGCAAACCACCTCTCTCCCACTTCACCCACACTCCACCACCATCACAACATCCACATCCACCACCATCATCCACCTAGAGTGTGTGTAGTAGTCTCGGGATCCAAGATTGATAGTAAGAGTTCTTGACAATCAAAGGCCATGTTTGCCTAAGTCTCTTACATCACTTGGTGAAGACAAGCATTTAGTGTAATACTTTTGATTTTTAATCTTTTCGCACTTTTTATTTAGTTTTGTATTAATGACTTTAATAACTAGTTTCTTATGTTGAAGGTGAAACTTCCTTATCATTTGCCCGTGGTGTCTTAGCGTTATTTTACTGTCTATATAAAATAAAAGATTTTCACCATTCATATCTCTACGGTCTATATAGAGATATGTTGGCTACCTGGTCGGGGGTTAAGGGAATGGTTTGGTAAGGTTCTTGCCTTGTTCAGTGTATAGATCCAGCAAGGACCTGGGTCAAGCTTACTAGGACCTCCTTCAATACCCACTGGTATTGGATGGCGGGGTTGCGAATGACTTGATCCCCTCATATGTAAACTACTATTAATACATTAACCCGACTACTTTGGATTGTATCCCAGCTGACTCAAACCACTTAGCCGAGGGTAACGTCACCTTCAAAAGAGGGGCCTACCACATTACGCATTAATAACTTAATTAATTATCTTCCAATATTCCGACCCTTTGGGATTGTATCCTTGCTGACTCAAACCACTAGGTTGAGGGTAACGTCACCTTCAAATGAGGGGCCTACTACTTCAACTAAGATAATCTCTTAAAAAATGCAAAAGTGCGGAAATCATCAAAGGTTACATTAAAGGCGAGTCGGATCCAAGTGATTCATCTTGTCTATCTGTTTTATTTTATTTATATTTTTCAACATTTTTAGTTTTTATTTTCATGTTTAAAACCTTTTCTAAAAAATTTGATTTGATTAGATGTTGAGGATAAACCGGTACCAAAAGCTCTTGTGTCCTTGGATGACCTCCGTATCTTACCAACGCTATACTACGCTCACGATGGGTGCACTTGCCCATATGTGTGTTTAGTGTTAGTAGAATATCGTGTTTTATAAATTTAAAACTTGACTAATGTGTTAAAAAGGGCTTAAAATAGTAATAAAAATATATAACGCTACACACGCATCAAGTTTTTGGCGCCGTTGCCGGGGACACAAGGATTTTAAGAAAGTTAGGAATCAACGGCCTAATCGTTTTTCTTATTTTTTTCTTTTTTTTTACGATTTTTCTAGATTTTTCTGCTTCTGCAGAGCTCAGCACAGGGCCGTGCCCGCTGAACACGTCCCCGTGCCTAATCTTTGGAACTGACAATCCTGTTTTAAGTCTGACAGTAGCTGAACACGGGGCCGTGCCCAGTGAACACGCCCCCTTGCCTAAGTTTCAGTTACTGAAAACAGAACCGTAAGATCCCGACGGTTGGTAATTTCTGGCATAAATATGAGTGATACTGATCATTTTTACTTTCGCTCCTCCTATGGTGCCTGGTGTCAAATATGTGGCGGATCTCATGAAGATTTAAAATGTTATTTAGTTAGAGGGCCCCACAATAATCTTCACGAAAAGGAACTTAATCCTGGCCCAATCATAAATAAGGCGGACCAGGACTAAGGATGACTTGACGACGAGGGTCCTTCATCTTGGCTTTCCATTTCTCATTAGCAAGAGGTCCATCGTGTTTATCCGGAAATTTAAGCCCAAACCCACAATAAGTCTCCTATTTCCATAAAAGGGATCCAGTCAAGGGTCTTAGAACCAGGTCCATGCCCAGCGTGCAAGGATACTGTTCCAGTAGAGACATGAGCGACATGACATATCAATGGAATTCAATGCCCGAACAGGAGAGAGAATGGGGCGGCAAGGTTACTTGGTGAAATAGATTAACACTAAATGAAAAGCTCTAATCAGATCTTTCAAAGGGAACAAATCTCCGTCATGTATCCGGACGTTCCTTTTGTCCGGCGAATTATCCAGTGGTTTATGGCAGAGGAGGACCCACCTTGATAAGCCACTCTCCTTGTTATAAGCAAATGAAACGATCAAGAAAAGGCAAGTGAACGAAACCTACAACACATTTAACTCAAAAAACAGTCTCACACACATTGAATTCGAACATTCAATTCATAATCCACACCAGCGCTCCGACCAATTTATTTTGTCGGATTCTTATTTATTACTCCGATCACAATCTTATTCTCACGCTGGAGCTTTGTCACGGATCCTCCCGGGATCCTTCATAGCGAGACTAACGGTGTTCTATTTTGCAGGAACTAATCCGGTGAGAAAGGGAACGTCGGCGAAAGCCAGTTAGCTTACGTCAACCGTTGGTTTTCCAGGATTCGACAAGTGGTGAAACAACACATGGTACAATCGCTTATATTGATAACGTGCTGGGCATTATGGATGACGAGGTATGGTACTGGACCCGACCCGAACGGTTGGACTTTTATGCTATTTATCATTTTTATATTAATTATATATTATTATTATTATTATTGTGTACTAACCCGCGAAGCCCAGCGCATTGTAGTTTATACTACACTAGGCTGTGGGCTCGTAGAGACAACCCCTAACTGGGCCTGGCCCATTGAGGTTAGGGTTTTCCCATATCTCCTATATAAGGAGGTCTCCACCTCCTTATTAGGGCATGAGATATTGGGGCAACACACTTTTGTAGCTGGAAATAGGGGATTCTTCCTCTACCGGCCGTCTCTACATTGCCCACGTTTCTCTCTTCTTGTTTGCAGGTCAAAGGATGAGACGGAGAAGATGAGGTGCGGCCATGTTCGTATTCATCACCGTAAGAAGAACCGACACGCTCGGGCACATGCTTCTTCATTGGCGCCATCCGTGGGACCCTTATCAATGGGCCGCACTTCGCTTTTCTCAACCTGACCTCTAGATTTCAATTTTTCGTTCAGATTTTTCTAGGTGGCCACCCGGTTTGAGCACAACTCGTGGATCCAGAGTCTTCAAATCTGGTATGGGGTCCTCTTCATTGAAATCACTCATAAAGTTAAACTAATTACTGATATGATACGTCCATTCATTTGCATATTAGATATATGCTATTGACACATAATTATTAAATTACAAAAAAAAAAGATGGTCTTTGACCTTAGTTGTCTCGTGCACAGTAATGGACGGTGGATAGGTATATCCCTTATTCCTTCCATAACACTCATCTCTTATATCAAAAATCTTTTTACAATAGAGATGAGGATCAAAACCTTTTCTAAACACTTTTAATGCCGCGTCGAAGGCCGCTATCTCTTTCCGCCATCTACAACCATCATGAAGCACTATTAAAACATTCCAGACTTCGCGCAAGCTGGTTCGCGCCACCGTCATCCACGCTACACGCTTCACGCCACTGTTTCTCCCGCTGCTGGCCTTTGTACCATAAGAGACGTTTATTGAAAGCGTGAGCATGAGTTTTCATGATTACGCCAACTCCGGCGATGACTTTCTTTGCCGCACTATCCTCGGCGCGCACTTCTTTTGCCATTCCCCACGCAAGCATTGGTTTAACTCGAAATGCCTTACTATATGGCACCCCATCACCATTTAGGTTAGGTGATCGTTCTTATCCGCGCCACTACCGGCGGAAGCTTTTAGTCAACCCACCACCACCGGCGTAAGCTTCTATTCACCCCGGAACGTTTCCAACGAACATTTTTATCCACTTGCATCGCTTCCGACCGATTACTTAATCACTCCGCCACCTATGGCAGATGCTTCGGTCCACAACGTGCCACTTTAGCGAACGCTTTAATCCACCCCGCAGCTCAGGCGTTATTTACCCATGCCTCTGGTGGGAGCTCTCATTCTACCCGCCACTCCGGCAGATTTTTTCGTTCACTCCTACTTAAATGGTTTCTTAAGCCACATCGAAGGACCTATCAATTACAAAAAGGGATTCCCACTGTTTCAACACAATGTGGTTCCAAACAAAGCGTGCAGATCTACACAGGAGACACTCCGCCTCGCGAGTAATCTCCGCCTGCTGTATACACTCCGCCGCCGTGCGAAGACACCACTCTGTCTCCTGCGCATGCCGGAAAGCTCCGTCGTAGTGATAGCATGCTCTACCCTTGTTAGACAAACTCCACCTTCTTCCAACAAGCTCCGTTGCGCGGGCATGCTACGCCCTTTAACAGACAAGTTTTGTTGTGCGGGTATGCTCCGTCCGCTATGACGATATTCTAAATTATATAACCTTGCCCCAAACCTTTGATTGTGAAGCAGTGAAATAAACATAAGGAATTTGTGGAGGATTAAAAGGCTTCTGAACTCACCTTGGGGTTCACGAGTCTGCTTTTAAGCTTGCCCCACAACTCTCAACATTTCACACAAATGAACCTTCAAATATAATCAAAGGACACTTTCAATCTGGTAGTACTTGACAGATTTTGTCTTGGACCAAGTTAAGGGAGCCATTATCTTATTATTATAAGAGCTATGGGCATATTGCATATCTCTCATAAGTTTATTCTCATACAATAAATAAATTTTTAGACATAATACAAAACTAAGCTCATAACCATGTAACACCCCGAAAAATATAAAACTTTATATTAGAAATATAAAGTATAAATAAACAAGAATTTACTAACTAGAAATTTTAACCTAGTTAGTTAAAAGACTAGAAGTCACTTAAGATAGGGTTAAAAAGCTACTAAACAATATGTTCAATAAAGTTGAGGGGCTTAAGTTGTAAGAATTGGAAACTAGAGATAATTAAAATTAATAAGACAAACCAAACACCCCATAATGGGGATGTCAGGTCGATCAGAAGAATCAGGGGTGACACCCCCATCTTCCATGTCTCAAAAATTGGCTTGAAATCTCAAATTGGAGGTGCAAATCTGGTCCAAACGAAAATCCGAGCATAGAATCGTGATCCTCATCACAAGAGGATTACAAGGTATGTAAAATTTAAGGAAAACTCTCAACTTGAAATTTTCATGAATTGGGAAAAATCTGGAATTAGGGTTGTGTTGGGAATCATGGTATCAAAATAATAGCGGAAGCGGTTTATATAATTTACCAAAAGCCGATTATATAAATTTGATTTATTAATCCGATTAATAAATATTCCCAATCAGGATCAAGGTTATACGCGTATAAACAAATAAACGGAATAAACAACCATAGAGGGTTTTAGTAATCAACCTTTGACGACTACACCGGAATTGTAACACGCGGGTTACAACGAATCCTCGCTAGTAGGAAGTTCACAACCGAGCACAAGATACCCGAGAGGAGTGGCAGCCAAGCTTAGGAGGATGGCTAGAGTATTGTGTTTTTTTTTTATAAAAGTGTCAATTGGGTTTCCACCATAAACCTCCTTTTATAAAACCGGGTGTCCTTTGGATTTCCACCTTAAAACACAATTATAATCTAATTAATATTAAGTCTCTTGGGTTTCCATCTATTATTATTTCACAAATAATAATATACCTACTCGTGAACATATACGATTCATGTACCAACGTGTAACTCTTCGGATCGTACCGAGTTAGTTACGTTGACTTTAATTAAGGTCGGACATACATATATCCAACAATCTCCCACTTGGACGATTTTAATTAAATGAGTCAACGTGTGCAGAGTTGGACGCCTAGCTGCATCGCACTGCTCCTAACACGGCATGACACTTTACAGTCGTCAACTAGTTCTTTGCGTTCAAGTAACACTTTACTTAACCAAATACTATAGCCCTGATAATTCTATCAATAAGTCCCTTCTGTATAGAACATTCGTTGATCATAAGACATGGATCATTCATTCTTATAAAGTGATCAACCATTCTCTATTCTCGTCTTTAATTCAAAGTGGTCTAACGAACTACTCTTAGTCCGAGCGTGGCCACGCGTTTATTCCAGTTTGAGTTAACGAGTGCGCCAGAATGTCTAAACTTCTAATCCCATAGAAGTACAGAATTCCATCAGCACCATACAACTCCCACTTAACCTTGGATTCCTCCCAACGCTGCCCGGATTACTACCCATGTTTCAGGACAGTGTTAGATAACATCAAAGATTGTCCTTGATCAATGTAGTTTAATATGTGCCTAAGGAAAAAGGACAGCTTGAACATATCAATATCAAAACATCTCATGACTAAGATCCATGGAGATCGTTTTGAAGCGAGTTACATCAAATATCATTCCCTAGTGATATCTGTGAATTTTGATTCTCAAACTCTTGAGTTATTCATCTCATGAATACAATCATCTCAATTCACAATAGTCTTACATTCAAATTCATTCCCATGTAATTTGATCGACTACGGATATTTTAGAATACGCTTATTCAAGGATATAAACATACAAATAACGAACACAGTTACAAAATAATTAAACTTGCATTTAACCAGTAAATCAAATAACTATTTCAATGTAACTGTTGTAGTTCAAAATTAAAACACCAATACTAACTACAGATCATGCCCACTGTCTAGCAAATCTAAGCCCTATTTTTCCAGCATGCTCCTCATGTTTAGCTTGAGGTAAAGGCTTAGTAAAGGGGTCAGCCAGATTTAGATCTGTATGAACTTTGCTTATTACGATGTCTCCACGCTCTATTATTTCTCTAATATAGTGGAATTTTCTGAGTATATGCCTTGTGGTTTGATGCGACCTTGGTTCCTTTGCAAGAGCAATGGCACCAGTATTGTCACACAACATCTCGATTGGTTTCTTTATGCTAGGCACAATGTCGAGATCAGTAATGAACTTCTTCATCCAGGCAGCCTCCTTAGCAGCATCCGATGCAACATTGTATTCTGATTCACAGGTGGATTGAGCAACCACACTTTGCTTCGAGCTCTTCCAAGTAACAGCCCCACCATTCAGAATGAAAACATATCCAGTCTGTGATCTTGAATCGTCACGATCAGTCTGGAAACTTGCATCAGTATAACACTTAACTGATAGCTCCTCATCCAGTCCTCCATATATTAAGAACATGTCCTTAGTCCTTCTTAAGTACTTAAGAATGTTCTTCACTGCAGCCCAGTGGCTCTCTCCTGGATTCTGTTGATATCCACTCGTCATGCTAAGAGCATACGAGACATCAGGTCTGGTACATAACATGGCGTACATGATGGAACCGATAGCAGAAGCATATGGAACTCTTTCCATTTTCTTCTTTTCCTCTTCGGTCTTAGCACATTGCTCGCCATTAAGAATGGTTCCATGTGCCATGGGCAAGAGCCCCCTTTTTGAGTCTTGCATTGAGAAGCGTCGTATGACCTTATCAATATATGTACTTTGACTTAAACCTAATAACCGCTTTGATCTATCTCTATGAATCTTTATTCCTAGATTATAAGCGGCTTCACCAAGATCTTTCATTGCGAAACATTTTCCCAACCAAGCCTTAACATCTTTTAGCATAGGGATATTGTTTCCAATGATTAGTATGTCATCTACATACAGAATTAGAAAAGTGATATAGCTCCCACTAGATTTCTTGTAAACACACGGTTCATCTTCGTTTTTAATGAAGCCAAACTCTTTAATTTTCTGATCAAAACGAAGATTCCAGCTGCGAGATGCTTGCTTCAATCCATAGATGGATTTATTTAGCTTGCACACCTTATTAGGATTATTTGGATCGACAAAACCTTCAGGTTGAACCATATAGACATCTTCAAGTAAGTGTCCATTAAGGAACGCGGTCTTGACATCCATTTGCCATATCTCATAGTCATAATATGCAGCAATGGCAAGTAGAATTCTAATAGACTTAAGCATGGCTACTGGCGAAAAAGTTTCCTCATAATCAATTCCTTGAGTCTGAGTGAAACCTTTTGCTACAAGCCTTGCTTTGTAGGTTTGCACATTTCCATCCATGTCGGTCTTCTTCTTGAAGATCCATTTGTTTCCTACAGTCCGACCTTCGGTAGGAAGATCAACCAAATCCCAGACTTGGTTATCATACATGGATTGCATCTCCGCATTCATGGCTTCTTGCCATTTCTTGGATTCTGAATCCAACATTGCAGCTTTGTAAGTAGCAGGTTCAGCTTGATCAATCATGAAGATATCGTCATACCTTTCAGGGGCACGACGATCCCTAATACTTCTTCGAACACTTGGTGTTTCTGTTGTTTCTTGAGTCCTCTCAGGCTCAACTTCAACAACTAGATCAGTTATTTCTGGTTCTGTCTGAACAACTGGTTCAGTCACTTGTGATTCTCGAATTTCTTCAAGATCCACATGGTTTTCTCCAATCCCTCGTGCCAGAAGCTCTTCCTCCAAGAAAGTGCCTCTGCGTTTAGTGAAAATCTTATTTTCAGTGGGGTGGTAGAAAAGGTAACCGATCCTTTTAGCGTATCCTACGAAAACCACTTTTTCGCCTCTGGGATCTAGTTTATCCGAAGATTCTAGAGTGACATAAGCATTACATCCCCAGACCTTGAGATAGGATACTTTTGGTTTCTTTCCATGCCATATCTCATAAGGCGTTTTGTCAACCTTCTTCGTTGGAGCTATATTCACAAGTTTTGCGGCAGTTTCTAGAGCATAACTCCAAAAGGAGCGTGGGAGGGTTGTTCGACACATCATTGATCGAACCATATCTAATAGAGTTCGATTTCTCCGTTCAGACACACCATTATGTTGTGGCGTTCCAGGTGGAGTGAGCTGTGAAACTATTCCACAATCCTTTAGATGGTCGATGAACTCCTGACTAAGATATTCACCGCCTCGATCTGATCGAAGCATCTTAATAGTTCTATTTAGCTGATTTTCTACTTCGTTTTGGTACTCCTTGAACTTTTCAAATGTCTCATGTTTATGCTTGATAAGATAAACATAACCATATCTACTGAAATCATCAGTAAATGTAACAAAGTATCTTTCTCCATGTCTTGACATTGTTCTGAATGGACCACATACATCTGTATGTACAAGTCCCAACAGATCATTAGCTCTTTCTCCAACATTTGAAAAAGGTGCTTTTGTTAACTTTCCACTTAAGCATGATTCGCATTTGCCAAACGTTTCCGAACCCTTAGAATCTAATATTCCTGCGGTTTTAAGCTGTTTAACACGGTTCTCGCTTATGTGTCCAAGTCTACAATGCCACATATACGTATCGTTAAAGTCCAACTTGTTACGTTTATGGGAGATGTTGCATAATATGTTATTGTTTTGGATTTCTATCTCATAGATTCCATTGTTTGGTTTTGCATCAAAGTAAAATATATCATTAAAATAAGCAGAAATAAATTCACCATTAAAACGATAATTGAAACCTTGTCCATGCAAAGCAGAAACCGAAACAATATTTCTAGTAACACTAGGAATAAAATAAACATTGTTCAAAACAAGTTCTAAACCAGAAGGAAGTAAAAGAACATATTCTCCAATCGCCTTCACAACAACTCTTTGTCCATTACCAACATGGACCTCCAAGTCGCCTTGTTTCAGCTTCTTAATCTTTCTTAGTCCCTGCAAAGCATTACAAATGTGAAAACCACATCCTGTGTCAAACACCCATGTTTTGCCAGAAAAAGAAAAGATTTCAATAACATATATACCTGAGGACTCTCCTCCTGAAGCCTTGGCTTGCTTCAGTTCAGCTAAATACTTAGCACAGTTCCTCTTCCAGTGCCCAATTTCATTACAATGAAAACACTTGGCATCCTTTTGAGGCTTTTTGTTTGCAACTAATTTGCCTTTGCCCTTCCCTTTGCCCTGATTACCCCTTTTCTTGGTGTTAGGTTTCTTAACATGACCCTCCTTGATCATCAACACTGGTGCAGTCTTGCTGGGTATATTCACCTCAGCAGTTTTGAGCATCTGATGCAGCTCTGCAAGTGTCTTCTCCATCCCATTCATATTGTAGTTCATAGTGAACTGATCATATGACTTAGGCAATGAGTTGAGGATGATATCCCCAGCTAACTCATCACTCAAGGGGGATTCCAGACGAGCCAAATGATCAACATATGCCTTCATTTTTAGCACATGAGCGCTAACTGATGTACCCTCTTGCATACGAGTGGTTATGAGTGATCTCATCACATCAAACCTCTCATGACGAGCCTTCTGTTGGAACATTTCAACCAGGTGCTCATTCATCTCATATGCCATCTTGTCATCCATGGTCCTTTGAAGTTCAGGAATCATGGATGCTAACATTAAACATGAGACTTTCATAGAGTCATCAAAGTGCTTTGCATAGTTTCTATATGCAACAGTTTGCTGATTGATGGGTTCATCAGGGACTGGCGTTTCAAGAACATACAGTTTGCTCTCCGCCTTGAGAACAATTTTCAAGTTGCGGTGCCAGTCCATGAAGTTGGAGTGGTTCAGTTTGTCCTTCTCTAAGATGGACTTGAGAGAGAATTGGGAGGAATTGTTTTCAGTTGACATCTACAAAATTCAAAATTAATTAATTAGTATTTTATGTTTTAAATATCTTAATTTAATTTTATGACCCAAAAACAAAATTTTAATTAAGATGAGATCCCGATTCATCATATGACAGTGAATTGGCTCAAGCACTATCCACTGGTATGATTATGTAGGTAAACAACGATTGTTAATTGTGTCCACTACACAACTCTCCATTTGGGGTTATCGCTTAAAACGATGTATGTTTAACCCCAACTATGCCCACTTGATGAACAAGCGATGTTTTGTCCTTTACTATTAACTGTATCACCGGCCTATGTTACACAGGAAACTCGATGATTACCTTCTTTCATGATGGAGGCCCAGATGCAGGGTATAGCACTAACATTTGGGTTCGATTTAGAATGAAGTGTTAACTCGTTAAGGGTGGCATAAAACATCAATTTAAAATTTGGGATTTATTTTAATATTTACCAAAAATATTTTGAATAACTCGTAGCATGAGGCGAGTTACACAATAGTTTATAAAATCCGATTTTATATAATTCGTGATAATAGAAACTCCTTTCCACGCTCGCACGATATAGTTTTAAATACCCTATTAAACTATGTCGGTCGATTTATCGCGAATGATCTTGTTTTAAATATTAATAAAACCCTTTTATTAAGTATACTTTTCAGTTTTATAAAACTTGTTTTAATAAAACCGTTGTCTTGATTGTGAAAATTTTATTTATTTTGGGTTATCTAGATTATTTACAATAAATAAAACACAACCACAAAACACAACAATAAAAATCGAATCGAGCCCCTAATAGGTTGGCCGTTTCGTTTTAGCCAGAAACGAAACGAACTAGTCAAAATGGTTTCAAAAGCTAATTTTTGAAAGCTCCCACTTGACCCGCGATCTCTATCTTCATGGTACCTGTTTGCCATTTATCTTGATCTTGATCTTGTACTCGAGGGATTACAATAATAAATTTAAAAATACAATAAACCAAATTTATTCTAATCCTATCTATTACATCGGATCCAATATCCGCAACAAAATACAAATCAAAATAAAACCATAACCAACACAACCATGACAAAGTCATAACCTAGGGCTCGATTCACATCACAATCCATAGACAACCAAAAGCTTTTGATCCTTTGTCAAAACAAATAATTTTTGACAAATAAAACATAGATCAAAATTGTAACTTTACCATCTATACGCATGTAACCGTGGCTCTGATACCACTGTTGGGAATCATGGTATCAAAATAATAGCGGAAGCGGTTTATATAATTTACCAAAAGCCGATTATATAAATTTGATTTATTAATCCGATTAATAAATATTCCCAATCAGGATCAAGGTTATACGCGTATAAACAAATAAACGGAATAAACAACCATAGAGGGTTTTAGTAATCAACCTTTGACGACTACACCGGAATTGTAACACGCGGGTTACAACGAATCCTCGCTAGTAGGAAGTTCACAACCGAGCACAAGATACCCGAGAGGAGTGGCAGCCAAGCTTAGGAGGATGGCTAGAGTATTGTGTTTTTTTTTTATAAAAGTGTCAATTGGGTTTCCACCATAAACCTCCTTTTATAAAACCGGGTGTCCTTTGGATTTCCACCTTAAAACACAATTATAATCTAATTAATATTAAGTCTCTTGGGTTTCCATCTATTATTATTTCACAAATAATAATATACCTACTCGTGAACATATACGATTCGTGTACCAACGTGTAACTCTTCGGATCGTACCGAGTTAGTTACGTTGACTTTAATTAAGGTCGGACATACATATATCCAACAGGTTGCATGTGTATGTTATGATGATTGAGGAACAACTATAGTGTCTAAGGACAAACCCTAGATCAATAGAAGTTGAAATCATAAGAAATTTTGGGTGAATCCATAAACACCATGGTAGGTGATTAGTGGGTCATGTGTATTTGGTTGAACACTAGAAAGTAGATTGTTAATCTAGTGTAAATTAGCAATCTGGAAGTGATTTCAGCAATTAGAAGCTAACATTCATGTAAATTGGTTGATTTATATGAAAATAGGGTTAAATGATAAACTAAAGATGTGATGTTTAATCATGTAAAAATCTGCTTATGAAGTGTTTGTTGAAATGCCTCTATGAAGGCTTAAAAACTGAAATTTCGAGTTTAAAATGCATAATTGTGATGCTCGGTGTATTATGCGAATTATGATTTGAAGAGAGTTCTAAACATGTCTTGAATTGAACTCTATAGGACAAGATACCGGAACGTCGAGTGGACAAGCCGGTGGTGATTCACGGTTGAAGGGCGTGCGCTAAGGTATGTAACTTGACCCGTTACATTTATTAGATTGGATGATTCTAATGTGTAATTGAAATTCTGAATAAGAGTTGTTTTGAATTAAGCGTTGAAGTCGTTATATTGATTGAGTGATTAAATCCGGTTGGTACTCGTTGGTAGTCGTTGTATAGGAGGATTCCTTAGACGAGCCAAACGGGTCAAATAATCAAGAAAAACATGATTAATGCTCCGGAATTTGATGGATTGTTCGTTGACGTTGGTTAATATATATCATATAAGAAATACGAGGTTTAAGTGTTTCGGAACCATAGAAAAACATAAATCCGAGAGTTAGAAACTTGGTGTAAGAAATAAACAAAACAAAACTTGAATTTCCAGGTACTACCGTAAATTACGGTAGTACCGTAATTTACGGTAGAAGTTAAATGGTTTACGGTGGTATTCCCCTGGTTTACGGTGACCAAACAGTTCCAGAACCCACCGTAAATTACGGTAATACCGTAATTTACGGTAACTTCAGAAAACTTAAAATTTTTTTTTTATTTTTAATTGACGATTGGACCTTATGTTTAATTCTTATGTATCAAAGTCAAAACTAATGTTTTAATGGTTTTGACCCTAGGTGATTAAATGAACCTTACGGATGGTGGTCAAGCAACGCCGAAGAACCGAACACGACTTTTGAAGCTTCCGCTATGTGTTTAATCTTACTTAAATTTTGTTCATGGGTTGTAAACAAACTAACAAACAACTTTTGTATGTTCTAACTTAGTCATTAGTCGACTAAGGCTTATGATACTTCTGAAACTCATGTTAAACTATTATCTTTTAATTTATAAATAAATGATAAATTCAAGTATAAATTTAAGGGTGTTACAAGTTGGTAATCAGAGCCTAAGGTTGTCAACAAAGTGTTCAGTTCAAGCTTGATCGATCGTCCGGTAAGAACTAACTTATTTTGTTAATAAATTATGTACTATGTAGAGAACGAGAAATGAACAAATATGCATGAAAATGAAAAGAGTGTGTAAGCTCACTCAAAAACAAGAAATGCATGAAACAAGAATTATTAAATCAAGTTATGAACTTGATTGAATCGAAACAAGAATTATTAAATCAAGTTACGCACTTGATTGAATCGAAACAAGAATTATTAAATCAAGTTACGAACTTGATTGAATCGAAACAAGAATTATTAAATCAAGTTACGAACTTGATTGAATCGAAACAAGAATTATTAAATCAAGTTACGAACTTGATTGAATTGAAACAAGAATGATTAAATCAAGTTAGGAACTTGATTAAATCAAAACAAATAAAGCATGTGTTATAAATGGAATGTTTAACAACCTATGTAAACATTTCAGAAACAGAGATGGCTGATGGAGGAAATGATAATGCGGTGCCAAGAGTCACCAAACAAATGCGATAAGTGATTGCCGAAGAGGTTGGAAAGGCGATCGAAAACAGTTTGTCGGGCTTTATTGATAAAATCCAAAACACGGTTTTATCAATAGTAGAAGATAGAATCAAGAAATTGGAAAATGATTCAAATCTAGCAAAGGAAAAACATGGTGGACGAAAGCCTTGTTCATACAAGGAATTCATGGCTTGTAAACCACCAATATATAATGGGGAGGTTGACCCAATAGTGTGCCAACGATGGCTAAGTGATATCGAAGGAGTATTCGAGAGAACTCATTGTGATGAAAATGACTACGTAGCTTATGGTACGGGTCAATTAAGAGGTCAAGCGAAAGACTGGTGGGATAACAAAAAGAAGGAAATTGGAAGTGAAGCGGCTAAGGCCATGACATGGGAGGAGTTTAAGACGCCGTTTCTTAAACACCATAGTCCCAAAGCGGTCATAAATAGAATCAAGGAAGAGTTCATGCAACTCAGACACAAAGGTGAATCCATAGACAAAATCACGGGGATGTTTATGGACAAGATAAAGTTTTGTGATGATTTGGTGACGAATGAGGAACAAAAAGTCTATTACTACCATAACATGCTAAGTGCGGAGTATAGAGAGTTCATAACCCCTTCAAAATACGAGACCCTTACCGAGATTGTCAATGCTGCTCGGGAAAGGGAGATCGAATTGAAAAAGAGCATAGAACGGGGTGAACGAAGGGCACAAGATGCGAATCCAAGCCCTACTAAGAAGGCACAAACAAACGAGAACGCAAAGAAATCTGAGACGAAAGGCGGGTCGTCAAGTTGTAGAATATGCGGGAAGGGTCATAAAGGCGAATGCCGTTACAAGGATAAGCCTTGTCCCATATGCAAGAAAACGGGACACATGGCTATATCGTGCCCGGAGAAAGTGACGGTTTGTTACAATTGTTATCGAACGGGTCACAAGAAGTCGAAATGCCCGGAATTGGTTGGAAAGAAGGATGGGCAGGAACCGAAAGGTGAAGCCCCAAAAGCAAAGGCAAGATCTTTTCAACTAACCGCTGCAGAAGCAAAGGTTGAACCGGACGTGGTCTCAGGTATATTTGCTGTAAATTCAATTCCTGCACACGTGTTATTTGATACGGGTGCGAATAAATCCTTTGTTTCATATGGATTTATTCGACATCCTTCGTTTGTTCTAACAAAATTACCTGTGCCTTTAGAAGTAGAGATAGGTAATAACAAGAGCTTTGTTGTTTGTGATGTATGTAAAAATTGTAAACTGAGCATTGATGATGAAGAATATTTGATAAACTTAATCCCGATGTCAATGGGAGAATTTCAAGTAGTCGTTGGGATGGATTGGCTATCTCAACACCATGCAAAGATCGTGTGTTTTCGTAAAGAGATAAAACTAACATCTCAGAGAGGGAAACAGGTCACCATTTATGGCGAAAAAGGAGGCAAACCCATAGTATGCTCAATGTTGAAAGCTCACAAGCTTATGAAGCGAGGATGCAAGGCATTCATGATATACGCTAACGAACCCGAAAGAGAATCAAGAAAGATTGGAGAAGTACCGGTAGTACGAGATTATGAAGATGTGTTTCCGGAGGATTTACCGGGGATACCGCCTGTACGGGAAGTAGAGTTTGGGATCGAATTGATTCCGGGCGCGAAACCCGTAGCGAAAGCCCCGTACCGACTTGCACCGTCGGAATTACAAGAGTTGATGTCTCAAATCCAAGACCTGCTTGACAAGGGATTCATAAGGCCGAGTGTGTCTCCTTGGGGTGCACTGGTGTTGTTCGTGAGAAAGAAAGACGGGAGCATGCGCATGTGTATCGATTACCGGGAGTTAAACAAACTCACGGTAAAGAACCGATACCCGCTCCCGAGGATAGATGATTTATTCGACCAACTACAAGGTGGGAATTGGTTTTCCAAAATTGACCTTAGATCGGGGTATCACCAACTAAAGGTCAAAGAAGAAGATGTGCCGAAGACGGCTTTCCGCACGAGATACGGACATTACGAATTCCTCGTGATGTCATTTGGACTAACAAACGCACCCGCGGCTTTCATGGACCTCATGAACCGGGTTTGCAAGCCAATGCTAGATAAGTCGGTCATCGTGTTTATCGATGATATCTTGGTGTATTCGAAAAGTGAAGCTGAACACGCACATCACTTACAAGAAGTGTTAGAGACCCTTAGACGAGAGAAGTTATATGCAAAATTCTCTAAATGTGCCTTTTGGTTACGAGAGGTACAATTTCTTGGCCATGTCATAAGTGCCGACGGAGTATTGGTGGATCCGTTAAAGATTGAGGCCGTGTCAAAATGGAATCCCCCAAAGAACCCTTCTGAAATTAGAAGCTTTTTGGGGCTTGCGGGGTATTATTGGAGATTCATTCAAGATTTCTCCAAGATTGCGTCACCGCTAACAAAGCTAACACGGAAGAAAGAAAAGTTTATTTGGGGTGCTGATCAAGAGAAAGCGTTTCAAACGCTAAAAGAAAAGTTAACTCAAGCTCCGGTACTGACATTGCCGGACAGAGTCGAAGACATGGTGGTTTATTCGGATGCTTCATTATCAGGGCTCGGTTGCGTGTTGATGCAACGGGGCAAGGTAATAGCCTATGCCTCGAGACAATTGAAGATACACGAGAAGAAATATCCCACGCACGATCTCGAGTTGGCAGCGGTGGTATTTGCATTAAAAATATGGAGGCATTACTTGTATGGGGTAAAGTGCACCATATTCACCGACCACAAGAGCTTGAAATACTTCTTCGATCAGAAGGAGTTAAATATGCGACAAAGGCAATGGCTGGAAACGGTGAAAGACTATGATTGTGAGATACATTACCACCCCGGAAAAGCAAATGTGGTAGCGAACGCTCTGAGCAGAAAAGCAGATTATGTCCCGATACGAGTAAGATCGATGCAACTCGTGGTAACCTCGGGTATACTTGAACGTATTCGAGAGGCGCAATTAGAAACAGTTAAAGAAGAGAATTGGAAGAAAGAAAGAATAATTGGTCAGTTGAAAGATTTGTCGGATGGGAATCACGGGTTAAAGACTCGATCCGGAAGGATATGGGTCCCACATACCTGTGGAGTGAAGGCGCTTCTACTTAATGAAGCTCATAAATCCCGTTATTCAATTCATCCGGGCGCGACCAAGATGTACAATGATTTGAAACAAAATTATTGGTGGCCCGGAATGAAGAGAGATGTGGCGAAGTATGTGGAAAAATGCTTGACATGTTTACAAGTCAAGGCGGAGCATCAGAAACCATACGGCAAACTCCAACCATTAGAAATTCCGGTTTGGAAATGGGAACATATTACAATGGACCTGTTAACCAAACTGCCTAAAACGAATCGTGGTTTCGATGCCATATGGGTAGTGGTGGATAGATTGACGAAAAGTGCTCACTTCATTCCGATTCGTGAGACTTATACGTCAGAAAAGATGTCGGAAGTTTATACCAATGAAATAATAGCCCGTCATGGGGTGCCGGTGTCCATCGTGTCTGATAGGGATACCCGGTTTACTTCGAATTTCTGGCGGGATTTCCAAGAGCAAATGGGAACCAAATTGTTCATTAGCACCGCGTACCATCCTCAAACGGATGGACAAAGTGAAAGAACGATATAAACATTGGGAGACATGCTACGGGCGTGTATAATCGACTTTGGAGGCAGTTGGGATGTTCATCTACCGTTAGTAGAGTTTTCGTATAACAACAGTTACCAATCTAGTATTAAGATGGCACCGTACGAAATGCTTTACGGTAGAAAGTGTCGAACTCCGGTATGTTGGGGTGAAGTGGGTCCACGTGAACTCGCCCACCAAGATATAGTACGAGCCACGAATGAAAAGATCGATAAAGTTCGGGCACACTTGAAAGCGGCTCAAGACAGACAAAAGGCGTATGCTGATAAAAGGAAAAGGCCGATCGAATTCCAAGTTGGTGACAATGTCATGCTAAAAGTCTCCCCATGGAAGGGTGTTATTAGATTCAGAAAAAAGGGGAAGCTAAGCCCAAGGTTTATTGGACCATTTAAAATTATCGGGAGAGTTGGCAAGGTAGCTTACCGCCTTGAATTACCGGAGGAGCTAAGTGGAATCCATGGCACGTTCCACGTGTCGCAATTAAGAAAGTGCCTAGCAGACGAAACGGCCTATATCCATTACGATGATATCGAAGTGGATAATAGTCTGAATTATGCGGTAAGACCGGTGGAGATTTTAGACAGAAAGGTCAAACATTTACGAAATAAACAAATTGACCAAGTCAAAGTCAAATGGGAGCATAGGAAAGGTTCGGACACTACATGGGAGTCCGAAGAGGAGATGCGACGTCTTCACCCTACATTGTTTGGTACGTACTTCGGTTTCGGGGACGAAACCCTTTTAAGGGGGGTGGACTTGTAACACCCCGAAAAATATAAAACTTTATATTAGAAATATAAAGTATAAATAAACAAGAATTTACTAACTAGAAATTTTAACCTAGTTAGTTAAAAGACTAGAAGTCACTTAAGATAGGGTTAAAAAGCTACTAAACAATATGTTCAATAAAGTTGAGGGGCTTAAGTTGTAAGAATTGGAAACTAGAGATAATTAAAATTAATAAGACAAACCAAACACCCCATAATGGGGATGTCTGGTCGATCAGAAGAATCAGGGGCAACACCCCCATCTTCCATGTCTCAAAAATTGGCTTGAAATCTCAAATTGGAGGTGCAAATCTGGTCCAAACGAAAATCCGAGCATAGAATCGTGATCCTCATCACAAGAGGATTACAAGGTATGTAAAATTTAAGGAAAACTCTCAACTTGAAATTTTCATGAATTGGGAAAAATCTGGAATTAGGGTTGCATGTGTATGTTATGATGATTGAGGAACAACTATAGTGTCTAAGGACAAACCCTAGATCAATAGAAGTTGAAATCATAAGAAATTTTGGGTGAATCCATAAAAACCATGGTAGGTGATTAGTGGGTCATGTGTATTTGGTTGAACACTAGAAAGTAGATTGTTAATCTAGTGTAATTTAGCAATCTGGAAGTGATTTCAGCAATTAGAAGCTAACATTCATGTAAATTGGTTGATTTATATGAAAATAGGGTTAAATGATAAACTAAAGATGTGATGTTTAATCATGTAAAAATCTGCTTATGAAGTGTTTGTTGAAATGCCTCTATGAAGGCTTAAAAACTGAAATTTCGAGTTTAAAATGCATAATCATGATGCTCGGTGTATTATGCGAATTATGATTTGAAGAGAGTTCTAAACATGTCTTGAATTGAACTCTATAGGACAAGATACCGGAACGTCGAGTGGACAAGCCGATGGTGATTCACGGTTGAAGGGCGTGCGCTAAGGTATGTAACTTGACCCGTTACATTTATTGGATTGGATGATTCTAATGTGTAATTGAAATTCTGAATAAGAGTTGTTTTGAATTAAGCGTTGAAGTCGTTATATTGATTGAGTGATTAAATCCGGTTGGTACTCGTTGGTAGTCGTTATATAGGAGGATTCCTTAGACGAGCCAAACGGGTCAAATAATCAAGAAAAATATGATTAATGCTCCGGAATTTGATGGATTGTTCGTTGACGTTGGTTAATATATATCATATAAGAAATACAAGGTTTAAGTGTTTCGGAACCATAGAAAAACAGAAATCCGAGAGTTAGAAACTTGGTGTAAGAAATAAACAAAACAAAACTTGAATTTCCAGGTACTACCGTAAATTACGGTAGTACCGTAATTTACGGTAGAAGTTAAATGGTTTACGGTGGTATTCCCCTGGTTTACGGTGACCAAATAGTTCCAGAACCCACCGTAAATTACGGTAATTCCGTAATTTACGGTAACTTCAGAAAACTTTAAATTTTTTTTATTTTTAATTGACGATTGGACCTTATGTTTAATTCTTATGTATCAAAGTCAAAACTAATGTTTTAATGGTTTTGACCCTAGGTGATTAAATGAACCTTACAGATGGTGGTCAAGCAACGCCGAAGAACCGAACACGACTTTTGAAGCTTCCGCTATGTGTTTAATCTTACTTAAATTTTGTTCATGGGTTGTAAACAAACTAACAAACAACTTTTGTATGTTCTAACTTAGTCATTAGTCGACTAAGGCTTATGATACTTCTGAAACTCGTGTTAAACTATTATCTTATAATTTATAAATAAATTATAAATTCAAGTATAAATTTAAGGGTGTTACAAACCACCCTTGCCATCACAATTTATAATATATCTCATGAATGGCCCAAAGGTGTTATAAAGTGGCACTTATATTAATTCTAAGTGTCATGACTTCTAGACATATATGAATGGCTTCAATACCTTCTTGTATACTCCAACAGTTTGTACATGAATTTTAAGTATACCAGATCCACGTTGAATGTTTCTAAATAACTGTATGCTTGATGCCCCAATCATACAATCACCCAAATCGGAATTCGATGGTATTATAGAAAGTCTCTATAGCCGGATCAATATTGTCCATGTCATGCGCTTACATAGCAATATCTAGCATTATTTATGAAAACAAATTGGCATAAACCCTTGACTTTTGGTGAATATTGGCATCATGCGTATAATATACTTGGTACTAGCCAAATATACTAGTATTATACAAACATTTATTGCCAGCAGCTAATATTTTTGTAGCAAGCGTTGGGCTTGACCATATATGCAGTTAAAACAGGTCCACTTTTGCCAGCAGCCATATGATCCTTATTTAATGGCATCCTTGGCATTGAACTGGTAACTTACATGGTTGAAGGTGGTGATTTGATTTAGACAACTTCTTTTCGAGCCATCCCGCCGGCTGAGTGACTCTTACCGTTGTGCTACATATTTGGCGACAATCTTTTCGCCTCGCGTGAGCCTTGTTCCACCGCAACGCATCCTATTTGTCATGTGACTTGTCAGCGTGTGAGTCTCTAGACCACATCACTTTTAGTAGTTGACTAATCGCAATCGACCAAGTCAAACATACGCCTTATTAATTATAATTATTATTTTTGTACCTGCATATGTTTGATTGTTTCATCACATATCATATGTCAAATCTCCTCATCTATAATCAATTGTGCCACTCACCAACCTCCACTCTAGCTTACAGTGACTTGGCTTAATCTTTATTCTTGGTGATACTCAGATGGTAAAACCATTTGACAGACACGAACACGTCTTATGAGCGTGTCATGAAAACCAAATCTGTGTTTTCTAAGACAAAATTACATCTGACTGGAGTGTGACAGCCTATTTGAGTTCAGACCCTCAGATCAATAGGCTTCAAATCTTACACTTTCTCTGATATGATTCTCTGAGTGCACATTTTGAGGCTATGTTTTGAACAAAGGAGTAAGACTCATAACCCTTGTTATTGACATACAGTATACAAGGTCATGATAATAGTGTGAATTTCGTTACAGCTTAACGACACTTATTCAAAAACTTACGCTTACCAATTTATTGTCAAGAGTTCAATGGCCACTAACATAATATTGCAGCATTGCACTGAGGGAGGTGGCTTGGACCTCCCGGCTTACACGCCTGATGATCTTTATTCAAGTATGTGGTCTGGGTTGGATAACATCCTCGACAATTACCGCCACCTTACATGCTTGGTAGTGTTGCATCTTCGTCAAGCAACATTTTGGTGCGATACATAGACTTCTGCCCAACAGGTATAACTCTCGCATTAATTGCTTTATCTGCTTAACACTTTACAACACTTTGTCCACACACCATCATATAACTTACATGCTCTGGTCATGTATAATTTGGTGATGACAAAGAGAAAAGGAAGTCATTTGACAGAAAAGCCGCATGTGTTCTACTTTTATATGCATATACCTGGTCTCTTATTAGCATTCACAATTTAAGTTCAATGCTACTAACATTATTTAGCAGCACTGAACTGGGGGACTAGCAGGCTATAGCGCCACTACGCCTAAAAGCGATCATCTTCTCTTAGGCTGCCCATTAAGGTGATATCCACCGCACATTATCCTGCACCGTTTCTTATATAATGTGGATGTTTCAATACGCCAGACAATTATACTTCACATCATTTGGCCTACGACTATACCACTTGACACGCATATGCAATTTGGTAGTCAAGACAAATGAACGATAAAACTAGTATACTTTATTATTCGAATAAGCATTCCACACGCTATGCGACATGGAAAATACTTATTCGGATATGTATTCTTCACACCAGTCTGCGACATGGATAAAAGAAAACCCTCACGTCACATTCGGCGAGGTAAAACAGACATGCCACCTACTATAAGCATTCCACACGCCAGTGCGCGTCCAGGAAAAGCACGTAGTAGCTTACATAAAGTGCTCATTCACGCCTAACGCGTATAAAGCATTTTGTTATCTCAATGAGTGTTCACTCACGCCAAGCGCGTAGAAAGCACTTTGTTGTTCAAGTGTTCATTAACGCCGCGCGGGTTATAAAGCACTTTCTGATATCTACAAGTGTTCATATAAACATTTGTAAACACAACATACCACCGCATTTAAACTGCATATCACGGTAAAAGACAACTCTGACATGAAATATTTTTCATAATAACAAAGTCAGATGATCAAATTATACAGCGCTAACAGTGGGCATCTTGGTAATAGATGTATTCAGCCACTACTACTCCAGTGGGTATCTTGGTAATAGATGCACAACCACTGATGAAAAACCAAGTACTTGTCCCACAATTATACAAACATTGTGGGGAACATAAATAACGCTCTAAGCACCCTTTCGAGGTCACTGAGCATAGCAAGCACTTCTGCAGGGGTGCATTGTATAACATTCTATCCGACTGCAACGATGATTGCTATAGTCGGATCATCAATAACGATGGCTGGTACAACTGCCAGCAGTTCTACATTCGCCTAAGGTGGCATAACATCCGCATGTGCATCTATGACCACCAATGGCTGCACAATACGACAACGGAGATCCCGATGACACGGACGCGTGGTAGGGACCGTCGTCACATCAACATCAACTCTCTTAATGGGTTGAACGCCGTTAGCGCACCATATGTTAACCAACAAAAGTCACACACAAGGTGGATATTCTACAGTATCCCACACGACTATGGGCGCACATCTAAAGCAGGGCCACACCTGCAAAAATCATCCAAGGGCGAGGCACTTCACCGCCAAAACTCAGCCTGTTCCAAGACTCATGCGTGAGACCTAACCGGATACGCGCAACCTTAACAAGCTCATGGCAATGCGCAGTACAAATGGCAATTATCTATAACCAATCAGCGTGCGTCAGGTTTACCCAACCAATTTCCAAGATGAACAATCGTATACTATTCATTGCTCCATTATCTCTACTCACAGCCAACGACAACCACAACAAACGTGGCCACCAACTTTCCCGCACTCGGACAACATGTAAGCCTAAAACTAGTGATTTTCACTCCCAAGCTCCTAATAAGTCTAAGTGCTCCTCCCACGCTTGCACGCGAGAGCAACACTAGACTGGGGGACATGACGAGGTATGGTACTGGACCCGACCCGAACGGTTGGACTTTTATGCTATTTATCATTTTTATATTAATTATATATTATTATTATTATTGTGTACTAACCAGCGAAGCCCAGCGCATTGTAGTTTATACTACACTAGGCTGTGGGCTCGTAGAGACAACCCCTAACTGGGTCTGGCCCATTGAGGTTAGGGTTTTCCCATATCTCCTATATAAGGAGGTCTCCACCTCCTTATTAGGGCATGAGATATTGGGGCAACACACTTTTGTAGCTGGAAATAGGGGATTCTTCCTCTACCGGCCGTCTCTACATTGTCCACGTTTCTCTCTTCTTGTTTGCAGGTCAAAGGATGAGACGGAGAAGATGAGGTGCGGCCATGTTCGTATTCATCACCGTAAGAAGAACCGACACGCTCGGGCACATCCTTCTTCAATGGAAATTCATAAACGAAGTAGTATTCACCTCAAAACGGGTCGATATTGCCAACCTTCTGGATGAAATTAAAACGATTGGCTTCTTAGGGGTGAAGAACAGATCTAAAATCGAGCAGTTGGATTGGGCTCAATGGTGTGGGTTTTCCTTTTAATTTGTATATAATTAATCTGCCGTACGTTCTTTCCTTTCTGTAACTTTTGCTTAATAAAATTTGGCCTTCAGAAAAAAAAAAAAAAAAAAAACACTTAAATGAAAGATGAAACAAACTGTTGTTATGGAATATAATTTTGTTTAGAGGTGCAAACGAGCCAAGTCGAGTCCAAGCTTGATTAACTTATGAGAGCTCGAGCTCGGCTAGTTTGTTATCTGTTAATTAATATAGTAAATAAAAATATTATATATAATAGAATCGTTTAGGCCAGTTAGCTCGAATATAGTAAATAAAAATATTATATATAATAGAATCGTTTAGGCCCGTTAGCTCGATAAGTGAAGCTCAGGTTCCTCGTTTACTAAACAAACTTTTTTTAGGTTCGGGTTCGACTCATAAACAAGCTTAAAAAAGCTCAGCTCGGCTCGTTTACCAGAGAACTTCTAATATGGGGTAGATGTTATTAAATATTAATATAAACTAATATTACACTAAGGTCTGACGAGCTTTATATGCCAAACTCGATAAATAAACGAGCTTTATTTTTTGCTCAAGCTCGGCTCAGACTTGATAAGGCTATTTCGAGCTTTTTCTCAACCCGCTCTACTCGTTTGCACCCGTAATTATATTGTTCATTACTTTTATGATCAATTATTAGTGGATAATTGTTACAATGTTTCGTTTGGAAATTAAAGTGACTGTAAATTAAAAATGACTTGCAACATTTAATATTTTATATTTAAATTTGGCAGACTAATAATTTATCATGCCTGTTGAGAATAAAACGATTGTAAAATCTCGGATTAAATAGATAGAAAATTGGAATGGCTTGAGTTGTGACCACCTTATAACGTTATTAATTTTTTTATTAATAAATGTGAGTCTTGATTTTTATAGGTTGAAAGTTAAAAGCTATTGAATCTAGGCTTAGATGATTATATGCACTAAGATACAAAAAAAGTTTATTTTTTTTTAAAACGATTAATTAGCAATATTTATTTTGTTGACCATTTTTTGGAAATGGATTAGGAAAGCACACCATATGACCAGAATATAAAACAAACTAAAAGAGCTAGTTTGGCTTCTTATGGCCAACAGTTTTGTAGTTGTAAAGTCGAATATTACAATGGCCTGCTTTTTTTCCCTATTTCTGTTTAAAGGGAAAAAAACAAGGAACAAGCATTAAAATTTAAAACTGAGTATTATATATGATAGGATTAAATATTAAGTGTTAATTATTAATGCATTACTATATTCTATTGGTTGATAACTAAATGACACAAAAAGCTTTATAGATTGTACCAAACAAAAGGCTGGATTTATTCTAAAAATGCCATTTCAAGTGACCCTCAAAATTTTAAGTTAAATTGTTCAAAACTAGTTATTAACTACTAGTAGCGTCTTGTATATAAATCGTAAATCTTATAAAGATTTGAATTTTCACGTTTTGGTTAGGTTTTGCTATTCAAAGGGAGTGGCAGACACAACCTGTTGCCCGTTTATTTGTCACTTTATTGTAATTGGTGGTTTTGATTGGAACTTAATAGTATTCTTTATTTACGGTGGGTGGTTAAGTTTTCGTTAAATTGAAATACTCTAAAAACTTCTTTTTTATTTTTGTACAAATATAAAAACAATCGACATACCACGTACACATTAGCAACAAGAAGATGAAATCATCATCACCATATATTGGACGAAAACATAGTGATCTAAAGGTCATACAGAAGCTAAAAGCTTAAGGATTTAAACTATGTTAAATCCCCCATCGATGATTCTAATGCATGTGGTTTAAGAAACCGAACAAAAGCAAGCATATGTTATTTCAATAAAAACATCGTTTCAATAATGTTCTTAGTGATGTGTTGGTGATGAGGGTGGCAAGGAATCAAGAAGCTTTGTTTTATAAGTATATACCATGTTAACGACTTGATCTTCCAAGTTCCAACCCAAAGATATGGAAGAACTTTCTTCCTACAACTCTTTCTCACTTTGTAATTGTGATGATTGAGAAAATTTAGTGCTCCTTTGGGAGCCATAAGCTATATATACTAAAATTATGGTACACTAATAGACACAAGAAAAAATGAAATACAATGAATACAATTAACTACAATTGTCTAACACCCTCTTCAAGCGGAACAATGGTGAACGAATTCCAAGATGATCTCGAAAGAATTCAAACTGGGATCGAGGAAGACTTTTAGTGAAAATATCCGCAACCTAGAGCTTAGTCAGAATAAAGCACATGTATAATATTCTAGAGGAGACAAGTTCACGAACAAAGTGATAATCGAGATCAATATATTTAGCACGCTTGTAAGAGACAGGATTTTGCGTCATGAACAATGCACTTTTATTGTCACGCAATAACGTTGGACGACCAGGAGGGAGAGCGTGTAACTCATGTAGGAGGTGAGTAAGGCAGACAATCTGAGCAGCAGTGTTGACCATAGCACGATATTCAGATTCACAACTTGAGCGAGCAACAGTAGGTTGTATCTTAGCACTCCATGAAAAAGGCTCCTTCCTAAGAAGATTGAGTAACCATAGGTAGAGCGTTTGGTGTCAATACAACGAGCCCAGTCAGCGTCAGAGTACCCAAGAATTGCAGTTTTCGCTGGTTTGCAGAATGTCAATCCAAAAGCAATTGTTCCTTTTACATAGCAAAGGATGTGTTTGACAAGCTGAAAATGTGTGGTGGTAGAGGCCTGTGGAAACTAGCTGACTTGATTTATAACGTAAGAGATGTCTAGGCTAGTGATTATGCGGTACTGGAGGGCCCCAACCAAAGAGCGGTATGAAGTGGGATCTGAATGCAATTCCATAGTCAGAGTCGTCCCCAAGAACTCTCAACAAAATTTAGGCCTCAGGCGACAAAAGAAATTGGGCCCAAAATTGTGGTTAAGGGGAAATGAAGTAAAAAATAAAACCTTGGTGGCAAAGCCAAGACTTGAACTTGAGACATTTACATTATCTTGAGATGGTTTTTCCAATCCACCACCAACACTTTTTTGCATAATAAATGGATGCATATATTAAATTTATAATTTAGTATATAGATAAAAGCTTACAAAAATATTTCGGGCCCTTTGAAAATTCAGGCCTCGAGCGATGGCACAGCGATGGCACGGTTTGGCCCGCCCAAGAGCCGGCCTTGTCCCCTGTAGCCGTAAGAAACTCAAGCGCTGCCAAAGGAGAATGAACGAGTTTGCACTCAAGAAGGTTTGCACGAGCAATGATGTCATGCACATATTTCGACTGAGTCAAGAAAAGACCATCAGTAGTGCGAGTGACCTCAAGACCAAGAAAGTAACTCAGATCGCCAAGGTCTTTAATAGCAAACTCTTGATTAAGGCGTTTGACAAAACCATCCATAACAGATTCTTCCTTATATGTTAAAATCAAGTCATCCACATAGACATGGAGGCATAATACATGTGGGTCGCACTTATACATAAATAAAGTGGGATCAGCCCTGCTACAAACAAACCCATTGGTTAGTAAAAAAATACGGAGATGGTGAAACCAGGCTCTTGGTGCTTGTTTGAGGCAATAAAGTGCCTTGTTGAGCAAGCAAACATGTGTGGGGAATTGCGAGTTTTCAAAACCCGGTGGATGTTCCATGTGTACACGTTCTGAGAGATGACCATGGAGGAAAGCATTATTGACATCTAGTTGATGAAGTTTCCACCAATGGATGACTACCAATGATAACACGTCATGAATAGTTGAAGCCTTGACAACCGAGCTGAATGTGTGAGAGTAGTCCAAATCGGGCATTTGACTAAACCCTTGTGCAACTAAACGAGCCTTGTACATATCAATAGATCCATTGGACTGATATTTTGTACGAAACAACAATTTTGACCCTACAACATTTTGATTTGTGGGTTGCGAAACAAAGGTCCAAGTATTGTTATTCTGCAAAAAGGAAAGCTCTTTATGCATAGCGTCAAGCCAGTGAGCATGTTTGCTGGCATATTTGAAGCCTTTCGGTTCCGTGTGAGAAAAGGGACAAGGTAAAGATTATGAGTGTTTAGGAGAGTCAGGTTGGCCTGATGTTTAGGTTTAAAGATGCCAGCTTTGGCATGGGTAACCATAGGGTGTGTGTTAGTGGTAGGATGAATCAGGTTGAGGGGATTTGTGGGGGCAGACTCGGAACCAATCGTGGCATTGGTTTGAGGTGTGGCGGGGTGGGAGTAGAGGAGTGGGCTTCGGTGGTAGCGGAGTGGATCGATTGGGCTGGTGAGTGAGTGGAAGTGGCAACAGGTTAGGTCGTTGTTTGGGCTTTAGTTGTTGGAAAGGTGGGTGGAGTTAGGACTTCATCCTCTAGAGGGGTGGGAAATATTTGGGTTTCGGTTTGGACTGGTGGTATAGAGATATGGGCTGATTAGCGAATAGGAGAATGAGGTTGGGTTTGGTCGGGCTCAGCACAGTATGTGCAAGGAGTGAGAATTGATTTTGGTTTTGGTTGAGGGATAGTTGTAGAGGGTGAGTTAGGAGATGGTGTAGGGAGGGACACATCAGATAAGTTGTGCCAAGCAAGTTAAGACAAGTTCGGAGTGGCATTGTCCTCTTTAGTGGCAAGGTATGCTCGTCAAAACGGGCATGGCGAGTTATAAATTTGAGAAGTGTCTGGGTCAAGACACTTGAATCCTATATATTGAGTGCAATATCCATGAAAGACGCATGGTAAACTTCTTGGGGCCAATTTGTGTGCCGAGTAATCCCTAGATAAGGATATACACGACAACCAAACACCCGAAAATTATCATAAATTAGTTTATTTAAGAAGAGAATTGTCATATAATACTTTAGTTGGTAGGCAGTTAAAGATATATATCGCAGTGCAAAAAGCATGCGCCCAACATGTTGGAGAGTTGTGGCTATTGAAAAGTAGAGCCAAATCCGTCTAGATCATATGTCGATGTTTTCTTTCGGCTGGCCCAATTTAGTGGGGAGTATATGGGCATCAAATTAAGGTACCATTTTCATCAAATAATTGCTTTACATGTCGGTTCATAAACTCCATGTCTCCATTGGTTTGAAAGATTTTAATTTCCTCGAAAATTGAGTTTGAGAGAACCGCATAAATGTTGCTAAAATGGTGTAAAACTTTGATTTAAACTTTAGTGACATAACCAAGTGAAGCGCGAGAAGTCGTCCACAAAAATTACATAATACATATAATTCTCAAAGGTCGAAACCGGAGACGGGTCCCACAAGTCACAATGGACCAAATCTAAAGGATAGGATGCACGACTTTCATTTACTGAAAATGGTATTCGTTGTCCTTTAAACAGTTCACAAAAAGTACAAACAATTGGTTTAGGCAAAATAGACGTGAGGTTCAATGACCCATTTTTATTTAAACATAAGATAGTATCAACGTAAACGTGTCCTAAGAGAGAGTGCCACAGTTCATAAGATGTTTTGGGAGGCCTTTATGAAATTGAGGAAAAAGCTTGAGGACCCGTATGCAACACATATTGACCGTCTTCACATCGACCTTGGGCCACCACCTATTTCGTTGTGCGGTCTTGAATATAAAAATAGGGTTAGGAGAACAAAATATCCAAATGATTGTCAATGATAAGCTTGCTTATAAACATAACATTTTTCATAAGATTAGGAACCATCAACACATCATTCAATTTTATATTCTTAGAAATGTTGGAATGACCAATATGAGTGATTGGTAGAGAAAGTCCGTTACCAAAAGTTACTTTGTGATCACCTGTGTAAGGTTATGTGTAGTGGGGCGCTATATGCCTTCATAAAGCCCCAAACACCACTACGAGGGGCTTTATGAGACAAAAAAAGTTGGGTGGCGCCATATATATAGCGCTGGTGATGGGGGTTGTTTTCAAAGTTTGGACCAATCAAAATAAAGAAAAGTTTTTATAATTAATTAATTAAAACGAAAATTAATAATTAGGTATTGATGGGTAGGGGCTTTATGACTACGGGCTATAGTGATATAACGCCCCTGTGTGATGTGGCACGACACGTGTCGCATAACGCCCCACAAAGGGCTTTATGACTACGGATGGCCTAAGGAGGAGCCCCATTCAGATTCACAGATGGATTAGCCATATGGTCCGTAGCACCTGTGTCACCTACCCAATCAGGACTAGAATTGGTAACATGGCATTGGGCATGAAAAAGCCTTGGCCAAGTCAAATGTAGAACGATTAGCAAAATCATGGAGATTGGGACAGTTGTTGGCATAGTGCCCATTCAAATGACATAATTGGCAGTGTGTGGTGCGGCCTCCACGACCCCGAGAAGCACCAACACGAATGAAACGAGTTCCACGACCACGATTGTTGTAACATCCAATATTTTTCCGATATGCTTTATCATCCAGCCTAGTTACCATTTTGTTTATATACCTACCTACCTTGATTAATACAATGCCTTAGATTGTTTTTCTTCCTTTTACATAACCTCGTTATTATATTTATCAATTCATTCAATTAACTATTTATATTTGTTTTCCAGATACTTATGTAATTATGTACCCTATTTAATTTACTCTAAATAAAAATTATGTGTTTCATCACTTAAGTTCATTTATTATTCAATCATAATTATGCTTCATTGTAATTCGTTTTGTTAGTCATGTTCATTTGCTTAAAGTATAAAACTTTGTACAATCGACATACATATAATAATAATAATAAGTCCGTCCGAACGGTATATTCGTAATTTTATAAAACGTTATATTATCCGAGTTATACGAGAAAAACGAGTTAAGAAGCTGAATTAATTATATATATAAATGTAAATATACCACAAACTATTTTAGTGTAAAATATTGGATTTTTAAGAGTCCAGCAGCCCCCATCGATTTAGATTTTGAGAGTCCGGCCTACACTGAGTTTTCGATCAAGGTCCACCACGTTATGTGATTCTTTCTTTTATATTTTGTTTTTAACTAACAGTTTTCTTACACCTAAATCACCAATTGACTTGAATGAAACACTATTTTTATGAGGGGCAATCTCCATCCTATTAAACCATAGTTGTTTCTTTATATTGGTTTATATTTGTATAAATTTCATCTGTATAATAATTTGCCGTTAAAAAAATAACCATTATGAAATTTATAGTAAAAGTATTATTACTTTCGTTCAAGAGAAATAAAAAAGAAACCATTATGAAATATTTTGATATCTGACGTGTTAAATAGTAAATACATATTATTTGATATAACTTATATTTATGTAGATTTATATCATCAAAATATACATTTGTAAGAATATAAAACTGTATTATTGTGATCAAACATGAAACATCAAAGTGAGATACCGAGATATTGAGATAAGGCCATGCAAACTAGCAATACCTCTTCTTTGGATTTTGTTTTAAGGCCCAACAGAAAATACCTCTCTTTTAAGCCATAAAATTCAGTTCATATCCAAGATTAGTATCTGGGCTTCGTTATTTTGAAGATTAGTATCTGGGCTTTTCGTTATTTTGCTAGCCTATTCTAACGACCTAAATCCCTAATTTTAAACATGTTCTTATCTTATTTAATGATTTTAATTGTTATGTTAGGTTCTATGTGAAATAAAAATGAGTGAGTTATAGTTTTAGGTGCTGTTTGTTTTTGCAGACACAAACTGTCTGCAAGCTGATTTCATATGTTCTCATGTCTGCAACTGAAGATGTGGTCTGAAGCTCTCCAAGTTGAAAATATAAGACTGTTTATTTTTATAAATTGATAATGTCTGCACAAACTTTGTTTATGCAAATACTTTCCCCTCATCCCTTTCATTTTAAACCCTAGCACACCAAACACTCTCTGCCTTCTCTCTATACTCCGGCGACCGGAGCCATTTTTCCGGCCAGTAGGCCCCGGTTTTCCGGCCGGCCACACCCACCAAACCTCCCCTTTTCTTGTACCCTCTCACACACACGCAGACTAGAGAGATCCAGAGAGAGAGTTCAGGAGAGAGAAGGAGATCGGAGAGAGAGATCAAAAGAGAGAGAGAGAGATCGGGAGATAGAGAGAGATGGCAGAGACAAAGAGAGAGACGCGACAGTGGTGAAGGACGGCCGAGCCGTCCCTCCGGCGACCCAAAAAGCCGCGACGACAGCAGAGAGTGTTTGGGCGGTGGGGTTTGGTGGCGGAAGAGAGGAAGAAAGGGTTTTGTGAAGATGTTTGAAGAAAGGATTCCATAGCTTTTTTTTAAGATGAAAGAAGCCATTTTTAGACCTGTTTTAAAAAACAAACAGTCTTCAAGGGTAATGTCTGCACACCTGCATACATCAGCTCCTTGAAGATGTTAGAAGAAAAAACAAACACCCCCTTAGACTTTTTGATATGTTCAAAGTATGACAGTTTCTCATGTGACAAAGTAAACTACTTGTTAAAAGTAACAATTAAGTTGCAAACTATAAGTAGAGCAAGTGATTAACTTGTAATAGTTTTTAAATGGAATAGATTGATGGTTGGGTTACAAGGGAGAAAACATAGGTCGTGTTGTAGTCTTAGCATAAAGTTGAGGGCCTAGAGTTTAAAAGGGTTTCCCACCAGCGGGGGTGTGGAGGAGAACGGGACGACCGTGCCTGCCCCAAAGAAGACCACCCGGATCCGGAGGAGCGGAGGGGAAAGCAGCGCCAAGGGTCAATCATCCAGGGCTGCTAGCCCCGTTACTTCTTGTCACACCCCCAAATTCTCCAAGCGGAGTATCACCGCAGGGAGTGTGACATGACCAGGATCCAGCCACCAATCATATTGAACAATATAATTTAAGTAAATAAAAGTCCAAATCAAACAATATAATTAGTGACAAAACAATTCAACAAGTTCAAGTTATCAGCGGAAACATAAGGTTCAAAACCCAAAACATAGTTTAAAAGTTCATAAGTTTAACATGGAACTCAACAGTCCATGTCCCACAACGACCTCGTCCTCCTGTACAAGCTTCATCTAAGTACCTAATGACCTGCAAGGCATATAGTAACGAATCAACAACAAAGTTGAGCGAGTTCACAGTTGGGTGTTCGTTTTAAGTTGTTTCAAAAACATAAGTTCCTTTTAGCTGGCTTACTGGCCGTGGGGGTTACCCCATAGTTTAAAAACATGATTAATCCTTTCCTTTTACTCTGGCTCCCAGCCGTGGGGGCTACCCCATGAATATCCCACTAGACCCATTACCATATAGACTACTGACTGAGAAAGTTGGGTGCCCTAAGTCAATGTCTATCATCATTGACGTGCCCAAATCCATTAGTCCACTCCCGTCCTATGCGGCACGGTGTGAGGCTTGTCAAACCTAATAGCGCTATTTAACTAATGACCCGTTCGCCATTGGCCCGACGATTAAGTCGATATAAAAATGAGGGACTTAATGATAGAGTTTTTGGTCTAGCATCAATGTTGTCATCCTTCAGTTAAGAGGGTAGAGGTACGTGTCCCATACAAGGAGATCACGCAGGTTCCAATGTTGTCACCCTTCAATTAAGAGGGTGGAGGTACGTATTCTAACCACGGAGAATACGCAGGTTTCCTTTTAATGAATTACCCATTCCAAACCACCGGGAATCCCATGCCTTGTAGAAAGTGTGAACTCACCTTAGATTAGCTCGGCAGATAAACAAAAAGGTCACTTGAGCTATTTGTGGTCAACCACGTCCTAACATGGTTACCATACAAGTCAGGTCTAGGTTCAAGTAGTGCACGTAAGTTTACACATAACGGTCATGGCATTCACATAGATTACGTTAACAGTAGCAATCAAGTACACATAAGGCCTAACTTGTGCGACTCAGATGATTGGGCCGTTGAGCTTGTGCGAGCCCAATCATCTTGTGCGATTCAATAATTAAAGCCCAAGGATGACCGGCCCAACCTGTTATGCGATTGGCACAACTTGTGCGACTCACCACGGGTTGTGCGATCCAAAACAAACCCGGCCCAACAACAAATGTAATCCAAACTTATACGGCCCAAACATTTATACAAACACTTATCTTGTGCGGTCCAAATACACTTGTGCGATTCAGTATAATTTGTGCGATTAGGGTTTTGGGCTGTTCGGCCCAACAACATAGCATAACTTAATAATTTGTGTGGCCCAAGGTATTGTGCGATTGACACGGTCTTGTGCGATCCACAATACCTTGTGCGATCATGCATAGCATAATTTTACTGTGAGCTTAAATAGTTGCACAAAGCTTGTGCGACTGTCTTGTGCGACCAGTCCCTTTGTGCGATCAGATCTTGTGCGATCAGATCAGATCTTGTGCGAACAAGGGTGGGTCTTGTGCGATTAGTTATCTAATCCCTAGAATCATGCAATTAGTTAAAACAATTTGACAGCTTCTTTTTATTTAATCCCATTAACAATTAACAGTTTCCAATCATGCAATAATCGATCAAACTAAGACTTTATCATATAATTCCTATGAACCCTAATCATAGCATAAACAACAACCATAATATTAATCACATTAACTGGTTCATAACCTTGATTACTAACATGCACCCTAGCATGACAACACAACCAATCATCCAAATATACTCGCATAACAGTTGATTAACATGCAATCGGTTCTAGGTCTATATCATGCATATCCGATCCATATGAACATCATCACATAAATCCCTAATTCCAACCCAACACTAACCTCATAATCCTTATATGAATTGGATTAATCATACAGAAACATCAAATAATCACTCAACATTTAATCATGCACAATATCAATTGTTCATTGTCAAACCATCAAACACTAATCACTAATAAGAGACTAACCGAATCAAGCTATGAGCCAAGGATTGTGTGCGTGATGATAAGGCTTTGAGAGGGAGGTGAGACACCTGTCGGCCTTCACTTCGAGAGAGGGGGATGGCTGTCTTCGAAGAAAAGAAAGAGAGGGTAGGGTTTTGTGTGTTAAGTGTTTCGCAAATAATGAGGAGTATACACCCTCCTCATGAGGTTATGCGTGTAAGGGGTGGGCCGAACCCATCATGGGTTGCCCTTGAATTCGAGTACAAGGAGTGTGGCCCAAAAGGGCTTGTGCGATTAGACTAGTGTTGTGCGATTGAGATTATTATACACTTATACTTCTAACAAAATCACACATAACATGTAACATTTAATCATTCATTAAAACCAACGTATCAATTAGTCACATAGAGTTCATACAAGTTACATCAAACACAAAGATAGGTTCTGAAATACGAGTTGTCACACTTCTACCCCCGCTACTGAAGTGGTGGAGGTCCCCGGGGCTAGCATGAGTATAACCTCAGTGGTGGCGCCCGTGGGGCCGCCTCTGGAAAAAGATAAAACATATGTGCCATTGTTGGCTAACTTTGAGGCGAAAATGCGTGTGGTGTTGGCTGGAATTGGTAAGTTCCTTCTTTTTTCCTGGTGACCTCCTTTCATACTTTAGTTGAAACGTTTGTTCTTCTGCAGGTTCTACGCCTATGCTGTCATCCAGTGTTCTCATTCCTCCTTCCCCTATTCGATCTACTGAGGATGAAACGGTGATTGTCGTTGTTAGTGATTCTGTTCCTAGCATGATTGAAGCTGCAGATGCACCCGTTGGGGTTAGTCTTGAGGTTCTAATTACCCCGGTGGCAATTTCCACCCCTCTTTTTACTAAGGCAACTACCATTACAACTTCCATAGCTCCGACCAATCCCCCTTTGGAGACACTAAGGTTTCTATCCGATCCGCTTTCGGCGTCAAGCCAGAAGAAAACTGTTTCAACGGCGGCTCCTCCTACCAGCAACATGCCTGTCACTGTGCCCTCTTCCTCTTTCAAATTTTCTAGTGATATGGGCCTTAGTCATGAGGAGACAACGGGGTCTAGTGGTGACGTTCACAAGGAAGCCCATCATATTGAAGGGTTGTATTTGCCTACCATCGTCGGGACCCACGTATGTCTGACAACCCCTATAATCCCCATTGGAAGATTGTTGAATCCACCCGCCTTATATACCGTCAGGTGGTCAGTCACTGGGTGGATCATTCCTTCCCCCCAGCGGAGGTAACTTATGTTGAGGGCCAGGATTTTGGACAGTTGCTAGATTCAACTTTGACTGATGTTGTGTCTGGGGTTAAGAGGATTGCTGAGATTAAGCGTCGCTGGGGTTAGGACAATCGTGAGCTTCATCAGACCCGCCAGGCTGTACAGCAAATGATGGACGAACTCCAGCGGCGAGACAACTTGTTAGATGCTGCCAAGGCTAGGGAATCTCGCCTTCTTGCAGAGACAGAACAGGCTGAAGATGATCTGAGAAGGGTGACTTCAAATATTGCCGAGGAGCGTGTGATATGGGCCCAGGACTGTGAAGAGAAAGAAATGGCGATATCACACGCATTGAAAACCCAGGAGGAGCTGGAGAGGAAAGTCGTGATGGTGGCGGAAAAGGTTCGTGCCCTACCCTCTCAAGTTGTCCGGTTACGTATTCACCGTGAGTTTGTGTCGCAGGTGTAGGAACGCCATCATGCTTTGATGGCTCAAATGGAAGATACTCAGGCAAAGTTTAACCAGGCCGCCCAGAGGTGTGATGAGTTGGTAGTGCGCGGTCTCGTTTGCAGCGCGACCTGGATGCAAACCAGGCATTAGCTGAAGCAAACGAGATGGCGACCCAACTTGCTGCACTTAAGGAGGAGAAAAAAAGGTGTTTTGGTCATGGCGTGATGTCCTATTTTGAGTTCCTCAGGCGGTCACCCCACTTCAGTGGCATGTTGGAAGACATGGCAACCGCGGCGTATGAGACTGGTCGACATGATGGTATGGATGCCGCCTATCTAGACTGTGACTGTCCTGATTTAATCACTGAAGGGTTCCAGACAGCGACTGCGTCTAGTTCGAACCATATGGCTGAATCCCTATCTACCGTGGCAAATGATCCGCTTCCTGAGCTTCGACAAATTCAAGAAGCAGTGGGAAATCCAGACCTGGAGGTAATATGCCGATTGCTTGACTCTTCCACTTCCAATGTTGATGCAAGTTGAGAACTTTGTTGACACGTGTCATGTTAGGGACACTAATGAACTGTTGTGTATGCAAACACTGATTTTCTTTTTGTTTAATGACATAATTATCTATATTTTGCTTATAGTTTGTCATGATTGCCTCTGACTTCTTCTCCTGACATGGGGTCGATGTAACCAGCGTCTGTCAATCAGATTAATTGCCCCCTTTTATTATGCAAATATGATCGTTTGGGGAACACCTGTTTACAATTTTTTACCTTCATGAAGAATTCTTACCGTTGTCGTCGTGTATCGGAGGTGGTGGATGCCTGTGAGGCCACTGAGGCATTACTCGACCTTTGTCAATTGCCGAAGAGTGTTGACATTACTTCCTCCGGCCAGGTTTCGATAAGTAAGTATAGGTCTAGCCGTGATGGACTGTTGCCTGGATTGTACCCTCCGGTTCCGAAAGGTCCTCGAGGAAAGCGTCGTTCCATAACAAGGCATGTTAGCGGCAATTCTAAGGCTCGTCAGTTTGGTGCTTATTATGTTCGTAACTAGAGGGGTTTTCCGACAGCGACTAGGGCGTCATTAGATGAATGACGACATGGAACGTCCCGTTGCCCTAAAAGAAGGTTTGGTTGTGTTTCCTGACCCTGTTGTGTTCGACACCGACATTCTTCATCCCCCTGCAGAGGTAATGGAGATGTTGGCTGGTGTTGATTAGTAAATCTTTGATCAAGTTTGCTTTTGCTGTTCCTCGTTATGTGGGAATATGTACAAGTACTTGATTTATTTTTTTGCAGACCATGATGAGAGCCATGGAGCTCCATGTTAGTCTGGTATTAGAGAGTTAATGCGCCTATTACCAAGGCACCCATATGTTAGCGCTGTAAAATTTTTTGTCAAAGACGACATGTTTACATAAGTCGTTTGTTTTGACGTTGGTATGCTGTATACTCCTTATGACTTAATATACATTAAGAATAAGGTATGTCAATGTAGCGCCCACTTTTTGACATTCAATAAATAACATAAACTTCATACGATTTTTTTTACAAAATTTGGGCATGACCCATTCGTAATATAAACGATTCCCTGCTTTTAACATCAACATTCGAAATATGTTCTAAAAACACTTTTCAAAAGATACAAAGTTTCTTCAAAAGCATTTTTGTCCAAACTACCCAATGTAATATTTAAAACTTTAAACTACTACGACCATCCTAAATAAAAGTTTAACATTTACATTACAAGATGATATTTTTTTGACCCATTATAAAAGATAACTTGAACCGGAAGCGCATAAGGGCGATATAGTGTGTTCGGTCCGAGCTCGCCAACATCAAGCGTGAGATTTACCTACCATACATAACACCAAAACATTTGTTAGTTCAAATACTAAATAAAATTCAAGGCTTTCATTCACTTATCATTATTCGACCCATTAGCAATTTACCATTTTTGTTCACAAATCTTGTTTGAACCATTCTTCCCGTATGACAATATTTCCGTTAACTTTCTTTCATTCCAACATCTTGATAACATTCATGCATACATTCCATTCGACCCATTAATAATGAGCCCATACTCAACATCGTCGTTATTCGTCATACATGTCCTAATTAACCCATTTACAACGGGTAAATTTTATCATACATACTTGAAACAATTTCATCATTTTTGACCTGTTTACAACAAGTCATTACTTAACCATTTCACATCCTTCTTTCCAACGATTTTGACTCACTTGAGTGGTCATTATACATCCGAAACTATTGTGCTACTTATCCGTTTTCCAACATACATCATATCAAAATTTTACCATAAACGAACATACAGCTCAAGACTAAGGTTTAATTATTAAGCTATCATCCGTGGAACTACATAAAAGGAGAGTTAAGTTCATATGAACTTACCGTGGTCTTGCGATGCTTGCGACTTCAAGTGACTCGTGCCATCGTCTTTCTTTGCGCCTATACATTATAACTTCATTCTTTTAGCGTTCATAAACATTACTTCACATATGCATTTGGTTTATTCATCATAACTTAATAATTACACACACATCTATTTTCACTTACATCATCATTAAATCAAGAATTCATGTCAAATTTCAACTAAATCATTCTTAGGCATTTCATCGAACACATGGCGTGCATACTAACTATGAAGCATAAAGTACAAGTACTTAAAGCATGTTTTTCCATAATTCATCCATTGACTCACATAAGCATTCCCAACTTCATAATTTGCCACCCTAACCACATACATGTTGTTCTAAATCATTTAATCATCAAAGTATCATCAACATTAATCTAATTAGCATGAAGAATTTCACAAGTTCTTAATCATCTTTTGACATACAAGTGGGGTTTACCCTAATTCATCATCATAGAGAATTTCAAGCATAATTTTAACTCCTACATGTTCATATCATCTTGCATTCATGTTTAATTCCATAAAACTCACAATTTTCACATAACCCACTTAATCAAACATTACCAAATCATGAAATTAGACTTACTTGATGTCAAGAACATTCAAGGGATTATCATTCCTAGTTCATGCATTCACTTAGCCTTCAATTTCCTTCTTAATTTGATGGATTTTAGAATGTTAGAGTTTTGAGGGGAAGAACTCCCCTGATCTCTTCTCACGATTGCACACACCCACAATTGAAACACTGGGCATTTTTGTTAAGTGTTTTAATTACACATTTTCATTTTTTAACCCCTCATCTTTTCATAACATGTCACTTTTTCCTTTTCTACATAGTAACCTATTAATACTTCATGCATACATAAGAATTTTAGATTTACTAATATTTATAAAACTTTAATAATGGTAAAAATCTATGTTTACCATTTATTTTCTTCAAAGTATTGCGATTAAAACATTATAATATGTCATACGAAATTTGGGGTGTTACAGTCAAGTATTATGCATTGTGTTTTTATTTGAACTTTAATCGAAGGATTGAAGTTTTGTTTCAACTAAATAGGAACATCTTTACAAAGGTTGACTAAAAGGTCGATGAAACAATGTCCTATTCTAAAAACAAGAAAAATAGAAAATATTTGTTTCTACGCTTGGTGAAAATCAGATATAGCACTCCTTGAGTTGAGCTACGTTCCAGGATCGGGGGATGGGTGTACCATCTAGGTGTTCCAATGCATATGCCCCTTTTCCTAAGACCTCCTTGATTAGGTATGGTCCTTCCCAGGCGGGACCCATTTTTCTAGTATTCTCAGTCCTACTGGCCTCATTGTCTCTTAGAACGTAATCGCCTACCCGGAAGGTAACAGTGGATGCCCTTTTGTTGTACTAGCTTGCCATTGCCTGCTTGTATCTTGCTTCGTTGATAGCTGCTGCCTCGTGTCGTTCTTCCAAAAGGTCAAGGTTTTCCCTAAGGCGCTGATCATTGCCATCCTTTTGTTAGATGCCTTTGAGACGGTAATCCGACCTCCACTGAGATCATTGCTTTCGTGCCATATGGCAGGATAAAGGGTGTCTCTTTGTTGCCTGACTTCGGCGATGTGCGATGAGCCCACAAAACTTTTGGTAGCTTGTCCACCCAGCATTCGCCTTCTCTGGCCAGGCGTTTTTTAAGTCCATCCAGACTCCAGTTAACCCGTTCCACCTATCCGTTGCCCTGAGGATGGGCCACTAAGGTGAAGATTTGCTGTATTTCCAGCTCTTTGCACCATTCTTGAATGGTCATGTTCGCGAACTGAGTCCCATTGTCGCTGACCAAATACAACGGCAAACCGAACCGACATACTATGTGCTCCTAGAGGAACTTTTTTACGTTATCCGCCCCAATTTTTTCCAAGGGCTTGGCCTCGATCCACTTTGTAAAATAGTCGATTGCGACAATAAAGAACTTAACCTTGCCTGGTGCTGGGGGAAAGGGCCTACGATGTCAATGGCCCATTTTTAGAAAGGCCATGCCGCCATTCCTAGTATCAAGTTATTCTTGGGGCGTAAGGTCTGTGACGCGTAACGTTGACAGCTCATGCACTTATGTAGCTCTTTGACCGCGTCTTCATGCATGCCTGGCCAATAGTACCCAACGTTTCTTATCTTGGCCACCACCGAACGGGGTTCGGCGTGAATGCCGCATATCCCTTCATGTATTTCTTTGATCAGGTATTCTGCTTCTATCGGAGAAACACAGAGCAAGAGTGGTCCGAGGTATGATTTTCGGTATAACCTTCCACCCTGCATCTCGTACTGCAAAGCTTTAGCTTGCACCTTTCTTGACGCACCTTTCGAGGCTGGCAATTCCCCTTTTGTCAAGTACCTTATGAGGGGCGTCATCCAACACTCTTCTTCACTGCTTGCAGCTGACACCTCCCCTTCCTCTGTTGAAGGGGCGTATAGCATTTCAATTTTTACCTCATGTTCCATCCCGGACGTTGCAAGTTTGCTGAGTGCATCGGCGATTTGATTCTTTCCCCAGTGAACATGTGTCAAGGTCACGTTGTTGAACAAGGCGATTAAACTTTTAGCTTTGGCTAGGTACTTAACCATTGTTTCATCTTGTGCCTCATAGGTTTCATTGATCTGGTTGTTGACCAATAATGAATCTACAAACGCGTCCACTCGAGTAGCTCCCATGGCGTGTGCCATGCGCAACCCCGCTAACAGCGCTTCATATTCAGACTCATTGTTGGAGCATTCGAATTCAAACTTCAGCGTGTACATTAACTTAATGCCCTCTAGACTTACAAGCATTAGACCTGCTCCAGCCCCCTTGCTGCTGGAGGAGCCGTCCATGTATAACTTCCATGTTTCGTTAGTAGTGCTTGTTTTTAGCTTTTCACAGCTTGTTTCTAGCTTTTCACAGCTTGTTTCTGGGATTTGTTCCCCCTCTGGGATCTCAGCGATGAAATCTGCCACTACCTGCCCCTTTACAGTTGTTTTTTACAGTACTTGATGTCTAGCGCTCCCAATTCAATTGCCCATTTTGCGAGCCGCCCCGAAATCTCTGGTTTGTTTAGTACCTACTGTAGTGAATAGTTTGTGAGTACTTGGATTTTATGTCCCTGGAAGTATCTCCGGAGTCACCGAGAAGCGTGGTCAAGGGCCAGCACCAACTTCTCCAGTGTGGGATACCGCGTTTCTGGATCTGTGAGAACTCTACTAACGTAGTAAATCGGCATTTGTACTCCGCCATGTTTGACCATTAACACGACGCTGACTGCATGGTGGGCGGCTGCCAAGTACATCTTCAATATCTCATTTGGCTTTGGGGCTGTTAAAGTTGGCAGGTGTGCCAGGAAACGTTTCATCTCTTGCAACGCCTCTTCGGCCTCCGTCGTCCATCGAAAATTGTTTTTATTCAAGCAATCTTTCAATGTCTTTATGAAAGGCAGCAATCGTTCAACGTGTTTGGCTAAGAACCTGTTTATAGCTACCAGCCTGCCATTCAAGGTTTAAGCTTGCTTGAGAGTGCTTGGCGAAGGCATATTGGTGATGGCCATGACTTTCTTAGGATTTGCCTTGAAACCATCGCGTGTGCCAATCACTCCAAGAAACTTGCATTCTTCAACCCCAAAGGAGCACTTATTTGGGTTTAACTTGATGTTGTATTCTCTTAATGTTGGTAAAGTTTCTTCAATGTCTTGCAACATTATTTTCTCTTCCATGCTTTTGATCACGATGTCGTCAACATATACCTCTAGATTACGCCCAATTTGATGTGCAGACGCCTTATCCATCAGCCTTTGGTAAGTCGCCCCTGCGTTCCGCAAACTGAAGGGTATTTTTGTGTAGCATAATATGCCGACATCGGTGAAGAAAGCTGTCTTTTCTTCATCTTCCTTTGCCATATGAATTTGGTAGTATCCCTTGTAAGCATCAAGGACACATTTGAAGTGAGAGGGGACCAGGGAATCGACCTTAAAGTCAATTTCAGGCAGTGGATATGCGTCCTTGGGGCATGCCTTATTCAAGTCTTTATAATCAACACACATCCCCCATGTGCCATCTGTTTTCTTGACCATGACCGGGTTAGCTACCTAGGTGTGGTAATTTGTTTCCCTAAGAATCACCGTCTCCGTCAATTTCAATACTTCCTCTACAATTGCTTCTTTCCTGTAAGGGGCCATGCTACACCTTCGTTGAGCTATTGGTTTGATTCACGGTAAGGTGGATAACTGGTGTTCGGCTCTATCACGCGGTATATCGGTCATGTCCCCATGCTCGAAGGTGAAAATATCCATGCTAGTGCGAAATAGCTACTTGAGGCTCTCCTTTGTTTCTGGAGACAGGGTGTCACCAATAGTGACCATTTGATCTGGGTGCTCGGTGCTTAAAACCCATCTTTCCGGTCCTATTACTCCTGTCGGCCCGTGTCGACATCTCTTCGCGTTCATTACTTCGCCGATATGGTCGCGACACACTGTTGCTACCCCCCGGGGGTCGGAAACTTCATAAACCCTAGCGCCGTTGAAACAATTGCATCGAGTTTACCCAGTGTGTAGCGTCCGATGATGACGTTATAGTGTGATTTTGCCTTGACTACTAAGAAGTGTATAACTATTTTTCTTTCGCATGGCGCATCCCCAAACGTAACCGGCAACGTGATTTGTCCTATAGGGTCCACCATTTCTCCCGTAAAACCCCTGATAGGGGCGTGAATTGGTTTGAGGAGCGCCCGATTCTCTCTCTGCATGCGATTGAAATAATGCTCATATATTATGTCTTCTGAGCTTCCCGTATCTATCAATATTCTTCTCATCTGGTAATCACCTACCGCCGTAGTGATTACGAAAGGATCTGTGCTTATACGAGTATCCCGTTGTCTAGGACCAGCACAGATGTCAACCGACATCCATGGTTCAAGGATTTTGAATCCTCTCTTTGTTCCTCTTACATCCTCGACATAAACCATGTTCATCTCTCGTTGTTTCTTGCTCGACTTTCCCTCTTCGTCCTTTACTACTACAGGACCTTGTTTGATGTCTTTGACCAGGTGTGCTAACTAACCAGATTTGACGTAATATTCGATTTGCTTTTTTAATTGATAGAAGTCATTATTGTCATGTCCCCATCCCTTATGATACTCATAATATTTGGAAGAGTCCTTCCCAGTTGAGTCCTTTAACGGTTTGGGCGGGTTGAGCTTGAGGTTTTCGGATGCAAGGATCTCTGAGGGTGTCTTGCTCAATACGGGAAAGTCAGTCTTTATTCCGCTTGAAGAATAGTCACTTTTTGACGACGTGCTTCGAGGCCTGTCATATCTACCCTGGGACTCAGTATGAATCTCCCGGGAGAACCTTCCGCTCTGACTTTTGATCTTATCACCACGTCAGTCAGATTCTTCCGTCGCGCAGTACGATTCCTTTTTCTTGTTCACAGCGTGATTGGCTATGATTGATTTTTCTTGGCGCACATAGACTTTGGAGATCTTCATGATTTCTTCTATGGTGTCTGGAACGCCATTCATGTCATGTAATTTTCTTAGGAGTTCATCATTGTTCATGCCTTGCAGGAAGGCGCTGCATGCCAAATCTTGGGTTAGGCCGGGAATGGCGATGCTTTCCTTGTTGAATCTTATCAGGAAGTTTTCCACCGTCTCGTTATCTCGTCGGTGTATGTGTAGAACTTCGGTTCTGTCTTTGGTATGCCTTCACTGTTGACTAAATTTTTGCGAGAACTTTGTCACCAACTCTTTAAAGCTGCCGATTCCTCCGACTGGGAGGCTATCCCACCGTACCCGTGTTGACGCCACAAGGGTATGTACGAACATCTTGCACCACAGAGGTATTAGCCATAAGGCGACTTCCCATGCACTTCTGAACAGATTAATGTGATCATCAGGATCATTGGTTTCATCATAGTTTCCCACAGTAGGTGGCATCTTCGGTTTCTCTTTGATAGGGGCCTGCGCTATACGTCTCAAAAACTTAGATCTAAACATTACTTCTGCTGGCTTATAGGGCCTGGCCAGTTCATCTTCCTCTTCTGAGCCAACCGTTATTATTGCAGGTGTACCTTGAGAATTTGGAGGGGTGACCGTTTGAATCGGGACTGAAGGCCCTTTTTTACTAGAATTTGGCTGCTGCCCAATATTAACCGTGCTCCTACCAGGTGCAGGCGTTGTATGTTGTCCAGGTATAGCGTATGTGTAACGCTTCGTATTTTCGTAATTCTTTGTTTTTAAAACATTCGGGTTCGTTTCCTATTTCTAAAAAAAACGCAGTTGAAATCTGATCGAAAAACGGTTTAAAAACGGAAAACTACGTATTTTACGCACTTTTAACGCGACCGTCAAGCGAACGCGGCCTATATCGAACACCGACATTGTTTCACGTATTTTAAACATTATAACAATATTTTACGACACGTTACGACACTCAGGTGTGAAAACGGACTTCGGGAAATCGATTAGGCCGCTTAAAACGCGAGTAACGGGCTTGTGGGCCCTGGGCCCAAACCCATTTAAAAACCTAACTAATTTTAATCCCCGTCTTCTTCATTACATCTTTGGAGAAACCCTAGTGAGCACACCAACAGCCGCACATCACTACTGTCTTCAACTCCCATCTCTCGGTCCCTCCTTCTCGTCTGAATATCACTGGCTCCGGCAACCGGAGCCACTTCCGGTGACCAAACACACCACCCACTCCTCCACACTCTCTGTTTCTCTGGTGACACAACACCCCCTGCTCTCGGTGGGGGCTCACGAAGGCAAACAGCGGACATCAGAGAACCGAGCGAGAGTGTTTGAATTGGAATCGGGGAACCGACGTCCCCGTTGTAGTTTTCCGGCGACTGTTGACCAGCGGCGGCGGTTTCCACATTCATGGGTTCCGGTAAGCTTTTTATAGCTTATTTATTATTTATATATTTTTTTCTTTCACCTCCGAGTATTAACGACTCGACTGGTGTGAGTGGTTTTCCGGTGATAAACGAAATTTATTGAAGATGATGATGGTGGTGGTGATTATTTAAGTTTCGGGTCAGATTCCATCGGGTTTTGTTCGGCTCGGGTTCTAGGTCAAAGGCAGTCAAACAGACATCTCGGTCCAGCAGGTCCGGGTTTAATTCTAATATGGTGCAACTCGACTTGACTTGGTTTGGTTTTGGTTTGTGTTCGGTTCCCACGGTTCTAGTTCGAGTCCCGGTTCAGGTGAGGATTTTGAGTTCTACGATTCAGTTTTGGATTTGATTCGAGTGAGTTGTTCGGGTCTTGATTCGTGTCTTGTTACAGTTTTCGGCTCGTTCACATTTTTTTATATATAATTGTTGTTTAATACGGAACCGAACCTCAGACGACACGATTAGTAAACTTAGTAATAACTTGTGCGGTCCTTTATTATTTAAATTTTTCGTATGTTTAATTATATATCGAACCGGCATCACTATCAAATGTTTAAAAGTATCTATTAGATATTGTTGTTTGTCGAATTATTGTTGAATTTTGAAATTAAATCGACAACTTGAGTTGTCGGGATCGTCCGAAGACAGAGGAAACTCTGCCCGTTTTTCATAAAATCCCATAAAACGAAACGTGTTTATTTTATAAGACGGAACCTATCGGAATCAAGTAATTTATTCTAACAATAAATATAAATGTATAGTTATTTTTGACAACACTTCTACAATACTCTTGATGGATTTATTTAGAACTTTTACGTAAACTATGTAATATATATATATATATATATATATATATATATATATATATATATATATATATATATATATATATATATATATATATATATATATACAATTATATCAATAAGACATACTCTAAATTCCAATTCATATCCCCCGTCATAATTCTGATTACTCATACACCTTCGCTTGCCCATATAGGGTGACCTCGGTGTTCCATCCTCCTAGTCTCATACGCTCGTCAACACTTGGATAATCGGAAGACTTAGCAATTCTGTGAGTACACTTGACCCATTTTTCCCTTTTAAATACACTTTGGGTGCAACATGTTTTATTTGTTAAACCGCACAATTCACAAACATGCTTTTATTTATTCAATCCGTATATATGCCTTGTTATGCTTAGGTTCATGCTAGAATACATACTACTTGTTAACTCGGCTTAAACAATTATAGCGCTATAGGAGTAGCACACCACCCGACAGGGTTTTGTTAAGTCTTTATTCTATGACGGTCTCGTTGCTTTTGTGACGAGGGATGCTAAATACTAGTTGACACTAGAGTTGACATATTGTTATGCATGATAGTTTGACCTCGTACACCAAATGCTATGTTGGATTGAAAATACTTTTTTTATACACATGACACGAGTCTAAAACTTGTGTACTCGCTAATACCTTTGTATTGAACTATGCTTTTCAAAACATGTTGCAGGTTTAGCGATGATGTTGGTGATGCATGGAATCTAGTAGGATGCTTAGATACACACTTTAATTTGTATTCTTATTACATTGTATTTCATTATTCATGATGTTGTAATTACTTCAAATTCTTGTAATTGATTCTTTAGAAATGAAATGAAATTTACTATTTAAATACTTGTCACAATTATTAGTGTTATGATGTCTCGAGCAATCTATTTTGTCTCACTCCGATGTTTCCGCCATCGGTTGGGGTGTGACAGATTGGTATCAGAGCCATAACTATAGGGAATTAGGAAAAAATAGGAATGCTTTAACCTAGTCTATAGTTTTAGAGCTTTATTCTTATGTTTTGCTTGAAACTACTACATGATACTTTATAAGTCTCTTATTCATGCTCTTTTAAAACATATATGTCACTTATGTTTAATATTTGACATTTTAATCTTATGTATTAATACTCGTTTTATTATGTGTCAATACGTGATTCATTGTTCGATTCTTTATGTGTTATTCTTAGCATATTTCTCTGTGTTAATACTTGGTTTATTATCTCATTCTTTATGTACTATTCTTGATATGTTTTCTTATGTGTTTATACTTGTTTATGTATTCTAACATACGCCCTTTTCTAAGGCATTTTACTCGATTTTTCTTAAACTCGAAAACACACGTATTACACAAACGAGACGAGTTTACCAAAATAGGCGTGAAACCCACAATTTGATGAACGAATCTAAATCCACCTATTCTTTTTACACAAAATTCTCCACCCAGTTAGGAGTGAAATCCTCACCTTGATGGAGAATTCCCATTTCAACTTCTAGTGGACCCTCGTCAAAGTGTCAAAATTAAATTTTGACCCGACGAGTACCAACCACACTTAGGGTACGAAATCGTCAAGTTAGGGGTGAAACCCGCATCTTGTCGACTAGTTCCGCTCCTTGAATTTCAAAAAATCCCGCCAAGTCTCAAATTTTCAATTGATTTGAAACATGTAGTAACTGGATGGGTGAATACCGTTAACCGAGATATCGGCGAGAGTATTCCACCTATTAGGCCAAAGCATGTTTCTCAAATTCAAAGGAATTTTCGACCACTTTGGTTTTGTCAAAGTCCCGTTTTGGAACAATCCAAGTTTTAATCAAACCTGTGCTTTACTATCAATTGTTTTTATATGATACAACTCTCTCGTTTCAAATTCAAATTTATTTTCGAGATCGTTTTTTTTTTCTCAAACACACACACATCATACTAGATCTTTTCATACATTCATACATATGCATGTTTTCAAAACGTCACCTAATTTTGTTTACATTCTTTGTAACACCAAAATGGAGACATATCATCGAGACATGAGTGATTTCCTTACCTTGGCGATTAACTCCACTCCTTTTCTTAAAACGACCTCACCAACGAGTTAGGGGTGATTCTCTTACCTAAGTGATCGTTACTAAAATTTTCTTTCAAAAGAGACTTCATCATACAACACAAACATATTTTACACCTAAATCGTTCATCATTCGTCAAACTCTCTACTTATGTGAATTTCAAAATTTATTATTTTATTGAACGTATTCTTTGTCTCATAATCTATTTCACGTAAATCACATACACGAAAATTCTTAATCATGCCTTAAAACGTTTTATGTAACACCACGAAAAAACATGTCCAATTTCGTATAGACACGTGTCCTAAACTCTAGATATGTGAAAGATTGAGTTTGAAGGACTAAAGTTGACAAACAGTGGAAATATGTAACCACAGGGACTAAAAGTATCAACATGCCAAACTTGAGCCTCTGAATGACCATACGTGGAGAATATATTCTTAATCAAATGATTAATTGGATATAAGAAGCCGTTTGTGAAAATAATCGGAAGATTTTAAACTACAGGGGTTAAATGTGTCAACATGTTAATTTTTACCCCTGAGTGACCTTTTAACGAACCCGAGGCTTCGAAATATTCAAATATACTCTGAAGAATAAATGTTATAAATTTCATGAGGTTTCGAGATCGTTGTACGTTGATTATGCAAATTCCCAAGAATTAGGGTTTAAAGTGTCAAGGAGGCGAAACTTACGTTTTCAGTGGTCAATTAATGAAACCGGGCCTAACGGAGTTTGGTTATACTCCCTTGAACCTCTACAAACTAACTTCAAGGGCCAAAGGTGCTTAATATGAAAGATATGAGGCTTAAAAAGGCGAAGGGACTGAATATGTAAACAACGAAACTTGTTTGGCTGGTATCCAGGGTGGTCGCGCCACGCGACCATGAAGCTCTTCTGACGTCGCGCAACGCGACGGCACTGTTTCGACAGTCTGATGTTGCAAGGTGCAAGTTTGTTCTTTTCCTTGAGCTCCAAACAAGTTATGAACGATTCTAAGGCTTGCTAATGGTTTTTACAAACCACCAAGACACCTGTGAGACTTGATTTCATAATCCCTTAACACCTGTAATCATCTAGGGCAACCTGAATTCACTATAAATAGGCCCTTAACTTCATCATTTTCATTTGCACTTTCACTCAAACATCACTCCCAACTCTCTAGCTTGAGTTCTGGACCTTTCTAGAGCTTGCAAGGATTAGGAGAAGAATTACAAGTGTAGAAAAGATAGCAAGGACCATTAGTAAGAGTCTAAATACCTGCTTAGTCCTTTTTATTAGCTTAATTACCGAAAAGTCAAACATATCGTAATTTAGCTTTGACTTTCTGTTTAATCACAAATGGTCCAGCCACTGACCAAAACGAAAGTGGTTATGGAACCATATTAAAGTAGGTGATTAACCCTTAAAAGGGCACCTCCTAATTTATTCGTTTGACTAGGTAATTGTCGGGTCAAACTAGTTTGACAAAAAGTCAAACTGGACAGAAAGTTTAAAAATGAATTAAATTAATAAAACAGAGGTTCTAAATTTTATTTTAACATTCTAAGGACTTGGTAATTAATATTAGAACATGTTTTATCAGTCCTAACCCGACAATTATCAGTCTAAGGTAAGTTTATAACCGAAAGTCGCAAAAGCTTGACTTTTGCTTTGACTTTCAGTTCTGACCCATTCAAGCTTAATTCTCCCATGTTTTAAGCTTCCATTAGGACCACTTTATTCAGTAGTATAACCCTCTGGAGTTATAGTGCATGGTTCTTAATGGTTTGAATTATATGCTCTTGATCGTTAATGTAACACCTCAGAAATTTCGGGTTCAATAATAAAACGACACGTGTCATGTAAGACAAAACGCGTTGTAAACTCGGATTTAATAAAAATGTTTGACAGGATTTGAAAGTGTCGTCATGTTAACTTTTGCACCTCTGAACGACCTCGTAGGAAATCCCAAGACTCAAACATGTTAAAAACAGTTAGTATATGTTCAAGTTCAGTAAATTATAACATGGAATGATTCGTAAATTGATATGGTGGACTCCTACGAAGAAAAAGAGCGGTAACCCTTTTGTTTCGGGTCTTGTTTATGGATACAAACGAAACAATACATAAGGGTAAGGTTTAGAACTGATCAAGCACATTTTTAGAGGTCCCTAGATGATAAATAATACCCCATATGCGGATAATAGGGTTACCCTTTCGAATTAATGAAAGAACAACAAATCAGCCCCTGATGATGCCCTGCGCATCGTAGCAAAGAAGGCCCTACGATGCGCAGGGGGTGCCCAGCAACCTGAGAACAGGCAACAGCCTGTTATGCGCGAATGTGACCCATTTGGCCGGTTTTTCTCACTTGTAAACGACCCCTAGACATCTCTAGGCACTAGTGACAAGTGTTAATCAGTTGTGGATGGATCATAGACCTTGTTGTCAACTAGTTGTGGTGTTTGAACAAGTATAAAAGGCCTTCATTGTTCCACACTTTCCTCACAACTTCTCCTGCACTCTTGGATCATTTCTGGAGCTCAAGCTTGCTTCCAAGTGATCTTATCTCGTGCATAGGACTTCAGTAAGTGTTCTAATCTTTCTCTAATTGCTTTTAGCTTAGTTAATTAGCTAAAAGTCAAACCGTCGTAATTACGGTTTGACTTCGAGATTAGTCTATAATGGCTCAGTCATATCTCGAATTAAAAGTAGTTATAGGTTGGTATTTATGTGGGTAATAAAACCCCAAAAGGGTTTCCCCTGATCACCATCCTAACCAGGTCAAATGTCGGGTCAAACCTTTAATTAAAAAGTCAACAGGATGCTTAAAATGTCATTTATGCATAATTAGCTATCTAGATCATATACAACCTGTTTGATCATTGTTATAACTTAGTAATAAGTGTAAGAACATGTCCAAACATGTTCGACCCGACTATTTCCTGTTTAGACCCGGTTCGGAACCGAAAGTCGCAAAGCTTTGACTTTTGCTTTGACTTCAATTCTGACCCGTTTAGGTATGTTTTAGAAATACCTTAGAGCTTCATTTGGACCAGGTTACATGCTAGTATAACCCTCTGTGATTATACACCTCGGTTCATTAGTTATCCGAATAATACGCATGATTCCGTTAATTGCCCATATGTTGACCATTATGCCCTTTACACCTTAAAACGAGATTTATGAAAATGTAAAAGTGTAGAAACCTTAGTTACTGATATATAAACTTATATGCAAAGTTTGACATCAGTTTGACTTGTAGATTAAGAGTTATGCTCAATATCGCAAAACTAATGCTTTATGTTAACATAATGGCGTAATTAGCGTATAGCCTAGTTAAACATACTTTTTGGTATCAAATCTTTTAACCACTGATATAATATATTATTTTATGATTTTTAAAGATTTTTAATTAATTTTAGGCTGAGCATAACTCGTAGTCGTAGGCTTAACTCGGTAATTGTCGGTTTTGCCCTTACGGGCCATAAAATGAGTTTTACACATCTAAACGATTCCAAACCTTTTGCTACTGAATAATTATGATAAATAAATTATTTTAAGCCTTCTGGAAATATAAAAATATCAGATTTAAGTATCGAACCCGGTAATGGCCTTTAATCGCCTAAATTAGCGTTTTTAACGCATAGTATGTTTTAAAATCATATTGGACATACCCGGGTTGATACCTACTGATATATGAGACAAATTATGATATGTTAACAGTAAGCAAAGGTTGATTAACTCAGACTTCGTTTTTGAGCTTTTCGGCTTATGTGAAATTACCAAAATACCCCTACGAGGCATAGTTTGGTTAAAGATGATAAATTTCACATATATGCTTTAGCCTACTGTTATAACTCATCAAATTGAGTATGTTTGCTGTTTACATCAGACCTGTAACTCAGTTAAACATTTAAACTCTTTTACAACCTTTAAAATGACCAAACTACCCCTACGGGGCATAGTTTGTGTTTAAATTCGTTTCGGGCATAATGAAAGACATCTTACTGATGTCACAACATATTTGAGGCATAATTAACTTAGGAAACCTGTAGATGGCTCAAATGAATACCCGTCACGCTTCTTACGCGTACGGTTCGGTTTATGTAACAAGTTTACATAGATTAGCCGAAATGGGTCAAACCTTATCGGTTTCATCTCAAAATCCAGAATGTGTATAGTTTACCCATATTATACAAGTCTCCAAACTTGTCGGGTCTAAATCACATTCTATTCCGGTCTTCGCTTAATCATGCGTTTGAACCGTATATTTCCTTAAGACTAACCGGTCTAAGCTTAGGCTTAATTAAAGACCCGTTAGCATTCTAATTAATTATTTACACCATCATTCCAGACTAGAGCATTTCGGTAAATGGTACATACGCTTACTTAAGTGAATACGGCTGAGTTATTAGATTCTTGCTAATTAAGACAGGAGCTAGCTCAGGTAAATACTCTTAACTTATTTTCCCTATACGGGCTTGGGATACGGTACTATAAAAGTACCGCTTGGTCGGGTGTATGTAGTCATCTAAATCGGATTGTGATTGATGTACTTACATAACCTGTTTAATATGTATTATTTTACTATTATTTGATGTATGGCCCTTGGGGGTTAAATGACCATGTCCCGGATATCCTTGGCATCATTCGAAGTAATGGCCACGACTTAAGCACGGGGTGTAGGCATACACCTGACAGCTGCATTATGTAAAAACTGGTAATCCACTCCGAGGTATCATCCTTGTGGGCATTATACCGGAACTGGTAATCCACTTAGAGGATGATAGCCCGTGGGCATTATACCTGTGGCGTGTCTGTTAATCTAGTCCGGCCCTACAAACCGGCCCTAACGGACGACAAATAAGTAAAACTGTATACAAGATTATATACAAATAATTTTCCCAAGTATAAAAGGTTAATTTTGCCTCTGTGCATTTTAATCAAAGTGTCAAAAGGTTTTGTGCCTGGTGCATCTAAATCAATTTTCTTAAACTCTTTTCAAATGAGTCGGTTGAGTGTATTTACCAGTGAAAACTGACGTATTTTCCAAAAAGGTTAAGTGACAGGTACTAAACGAAATTGGCTGGAAGCTCAGGGCGCTAATAAGGAATCTTGCAAGTTCTAGGCGTCTAAAGTCTGTTGAACAAATGATATGTTTTAAGATCCGCCTGTGGATCCTCTACTTCCGTTGTAATACTGAATATTACTTCATATTCGGAATGTAATAATAAATATCTTTTGCTTCCGCTGTGCATTCATATATATTGTGTTGTTTGACTATTATGTTGCCAACCACGTCACGATACTCCCCCACCGGGCCCACCGGTGACACGTGGAAAGTCGGGGTGTGACAGGTTGGTATCAGAGCCAACACTGAGTGAATTAAACACTAGCCTTTTGTGTTTAATCTCAGTTACACAATTGCACATTCTTGAGTCTAGACAAGAACATAGGAAAAATCCAAATTTGTTTCATTTTACCTTATTTGGTTCCTTTGTTATTTTTCTGATTAGCCCTTGCATGGGCAAGTCAATTGCTATAGAAGTCCCGTTTAGGGCAACCATATACTTGTTAAATTTTAAAGGAACGATTATATTTAAAGTATCATTCCTATATTATAAGATCTACCATTATAATAAAATGGCAAAAATTTAAAAAGGACAAAACCTAGCCATGTGTCACATTAAGACAGGGCCAAGATGGTAGTTCCATAATTAGATTCAGATCCTCGTTAACAGTTCAATTTAGGATTGCTCTGCGTAAAGTATTAAAAAGAATCTTAAAGGTAAACCTAGCCTAAATGTCACGGCATACAAGGCCAAGATGGTAGAACCTATTCAAGAGATTCAAATCCTTGGTAAACATATGAAAGCATATTAACATGCTCGACAAATGTGATATGATAAAATCACATAAGTCATTTTGGGATATACTAAATTCCCTTAATTATATAAACATCCCGTATGGATGAAGTGCCCACGGGCTATAACTAACGTCCTCTGTGACTAAAGACAGTGGTAGCCTACAACTCCCTGTCAAGAAAAGGTAATGAACTTTGATTCAAACCTTGAAGCCTCGATTCTATAAAATCAAGGCCTATAAATTAAACTTGTCTAAGTGACTAGGCCATTGTGCTATTATTAAAACCTTAATGCCTCGATCCTCTGAAATCATGGCTTATAAATTAAACTTGTCTACGCGACTAGGCCTTTTGTGCTATTATTAACTTATAATTTAGGAATATAATAAATATCCTGAATAATTATATATTTATCAAATTAACCAATATGTGTATTAAAAACATGGTTAATAAATCGTTCAAAAAGATAAAACTGTTTAAACTTCCGTAAAAACCTTGTCCTTGTTTAATTTTTATGTAGCAATTAAAACTACATGGCTGGGTCGGAGGAAGGGAACAGTCACCCTCTGGAAAACCGCGATGATGAAAAGATTGACATAACCAGAGGAGAACTTCGTACATTGATTAACTCAGCTGTATCTAAAGTTGTGGAGGAGAAATTCCAGGAGTATAGTGAGACAAATAGTAAAGCCTCATCTGTACCCCACCCTAAATCCATCCCTAAAACTCATCCAGAGCCTGATAACAAGCCGCCCTCAAAGAAAGATGAGTTAAAGAAAGATGATGATCGACACTCATCTAATGAACACAGTGTTCCACTCAAGAAGATAGTGTTCGATAATGAACCTCATACCAAATCCTGTAACTATAAGTACTTTGTTTCCTGCAAGCCCCGAGATTTTACTGGGGAAAAAGGGGCAGTTGATTGTATGATTTGGTTGGATGAAATGGACACAGTTGTCGATATCAGCGGTTGCGCTGAAAGGGATGTCGTGAAGTACGTATCCCAATCGTTCAAAGGAGAGGCACTGGCATGGTGGAAGTCTCTCATTCAAGCTGTTGGGAAGATTCCGCTCTACATCATGTCATGGGAACAGTTTGTTAATCTCATTAAGGAGAATTACTGCCCTCAACATGAAGTTGAGGGGATTGAGTCAGATTTCTTATCCTTGGTAATGACAAACTTAGATTGTCAAGCTTACCTCACCAGTTTTAATACCTTGTCCAGACTGGTCCCTTACCTTGTAACACCAGAGCCAAAGCGAATTGCACGCTTCATTGGGGGTTTACCCCCAGAAATCAAAGCCAGTGTTAAGGCTTCAAGACCTACTACATTTAGGTCAGTAGCTGATCTCTCTCTGTCCCTTACTTTAGATGCGGTCAGACTAAGGTCGCTAAAGAAATCTGAAGAAAGTAAGAAGAAGCGTGAGGATGATAACTCACGAGGAGTTGAGAAGAAACACAAGGGAAACACTGACTCTGAGAGGTCTGGGTCTGGAAAGAATGGTCAGCGGACAGAGGAAAAGCCAAGGTGCTCGACTTGCCAAAAACGCCACTTTGGAAAATGCAGAATGGAGTCCAATTCTAAATCAGGACCACCTGCATGTGGAATATGCAAGTCTAGGGAGCACAAGACTGTTGATTGCGGGAAGATTAAAGATGCTACATGCTACAACTGCAACGAGAAAGGGCACATAAAGACCAACTGCCCTAAGTACGCGAGGAACCCCGAGTAGGCCAAAAGAACAAACGCACGAGTTATCTGGAGGAACGCCCAAGAGATGATGCAGAATAATAATAGTATAATATGTACCTTTCCTTATCAAACAGTTTATGTAGAAACTTATTGATACTGGCACGTATAAATATATTATGAATGATAAAGGTTGAGAACTGTTGTCTCCACCTGATTAAGACTCCGGTCATTTAATGCCAGGTAGAAAGTGACGATGTTACGTCGAAAATGCTCCAACAAATCCTATATTGATATTAATATCCATTAGAAATCACTTTTTCTAATATCCTTATAGAAAACTTTTGATTGCATACTTAGGGACTCAATATAGTGATAAAAATCGATTGGTTGCCTTAAAAATCAAGTCCATATTGTGAATGATAAGAAGCAATTAATTATCAAGACTCCTTATGAGACAACCCTCGTAATTACACGTGTCCGTACGATTAATTAATATTAAACATAAAAAAATGGTGGAACTGGCCGTCCCCGGAATCGAACCCGGGTCTAGGCCGGCCGCACCCTTTCGCGCGCCTAACCAACTGGGCTAGGCGCCTAGTTTGTGAAAATCTCCATTCTAATTAAATATAAGCACTTGTGCAATAAACTTCCTTATCATTTATCAATGATAATTTCTGCTAAGTGTCCTGTTTTAATACAGGCAATAGTAAATCTTCATGAACCATAAACTTAGCAAATTTTTATTATAATCCACAAGGTATAACTACCAAGGAAAACATAGAAACCGATTCTTATAAATCGGCAAGGAATTCTTCCGAAAATCTAAGAGCACTCTTTATGTGCATAGAGTGCGACAACATATGTTATTTTAATTATTTTCTTCATTGTTTTCTATCGCCTGCGAATGCCAAACTATGGTTGATAAAAGTGTCATATGAGGATTGGCGTATCCTAGTGTGTCCCATAGATTATTTCCATGTCTGATCAGCATGGAGGTTTAATACATGGAACCCCTGAGATATCCCAATGGTCATATTGTGCTAAAGTCAACTAATGGTATTCAAAGAAGATATCCAGAATAGAATTGTCCAAATACATATTCCCTGGAAAAGAAATATGTGGACTCATAACATAAATGTGTCACTTATTAGGCACAAGCGTGGTTGGATGAACTGGAACCTGAGATATGGAAACTCTCTGTAGTCTCCTCGTATCTTAACTATCTTCTTCTAAGATTACCCTGTTTACCATGAGGGACAGGTAGAATTAAGATTTATATCCCATTAAGGCTATATTATTATGAAATCTCCAAGACGGATAGCACCATAATTTGGGAGAACCGAAAACCTAATTAAGTAAATTTTAAGATAAGAGATTCATATAGCCTAACTCGATATTCTGAGAGTTTGATGTTGTTAGATAAGAAAGACGGTTCATTTTGCTTATGCACTGATTACCGCAACCCTATTTTAACAACGATTAAGAATAACCATCTCACCTTAAGATAAGCTATTCTATAATAGCTAGGATAAAGGCGTCAAGGCTGCTCCTTGGAGACCTTGTAAGGATGGAATGTTAAACATCTATTGTTAAGACAATAGATTTGTAAGTCTAATATTCAAGATCTGAAAGTTGCATTCGAAACAACAAATAAGATCACACAAATTCCTAATCATCTGTAGATTGCCCTTATTAGGCAGAGAATACTTCCTTTAATTCAGTAAATCTCGGGTCGAGATTTATTTTAAGGGGGTGAGGATGTAACACCTCAGAAATTTCGGGTTCAATAATAAAACGACACGTGTCATGTAAGACAAAACGCGTTGTAAACTCGGATTTAATAAAAATGTTTGACAGGATTTGAAAGTGTCGTCATGTTAACTTTTGCACCTCTGAACGACCTCGTAGGAAATCCCAAGACTCAAACATGTTAAAAACAGTTAGTATATGTTCAAGTTCAGTAAATTATAACATGGAATGATTCGTAAATTGATATGGTGGACTCCTACGAAGAAAAAGAGCGGTAACCCTTTTGTTTCGGGTCTTGTTTATGGATACAAACGAAACAATACATAAGGGTAAGGTTTAGAACTGATCAAGCACATTTTTAGAGGTCCCTAGATGATAAATAATACCCCATATGCGGATAATAGGGTTACCCTTTCGAATTAATGAAAGAACAACAAATCAGCCCCTGATGATGCCCTGCGCATCGTAGCAAAGAAGGCCCTACGATGCGCAGGGGGTGCCCAGCAACCTGAGAACAGGCAACAGCCTGTTATGCGCGAATGTGACCCATTTGGCCGGTTTTTCTCACTTGTAAACGACCCCTAGACATCTCTAGGCACTAGTGACAAGTGTTAATCAGTTGTGGATGGATCATAGACCTTGTTGTCAACTAGTTGTGGTGTTTGAACAAGTATAAAAGGCCTTCATTGTTCCACACTTTCCTCACAACTTCTCCTGCACTCTTGGATCATTTCTGGAGCTCAAGCTTGCTTCCAAGTGATCTTATCTCGTGCATAGGACTTCAGTAAGTGTTCTAATCTTTCTCTAATTGCTTTTAGCTTAGTTAATTAGCTAAAAGTCAAACCGTCGTAATTACGGTTTGACTTCGAGATTAGTCTATAATGGCTCAGTCATATCTCGAATTAAAAGTAGTTATAGGTTGGTATTTATGTGGGTAATAAAACCCCAAAAGGGTTTCCCCTGATCACCATCCTAACCAGGTCAAATGTCGGGTCAAACCTTTAATTAAAAAGTCAACAGGATGCTTAAAATGTCATTTATGCATAATTAGCTATCTAGATCATATACAACCTGTTTGATCATTGTTATAACTTAGTAATAAGTGTAAGAACATGTCCAAACATGTTCGACCCGACTATTTCCTGTTTAGACCCGGTTCGGAACCGAAAGTCGCAAAGCTTTGACTTTTGCTTTGACTTCAATTCTGACCCGTTTAGGTATGTTTTAGAAATACCTTAGAGCTTCATTTGGACCAGGTTACATGCTAGTATAACCCTCTGTGATTATACACCTCGGTTCATTAGTTATCCGAATAATACGCATGATTCCGTTAATTGCCCATATGTTGACCATTATGCCCTTTACACCTTAAAACGAGATTTATGAAAATGTAAAAGTGTAGAAACCTTAGTTACTGATATATAAACTTATATGCAAAGTTTGACATCAGTTTGACTTGTAGATTAAGAGTTATGCTCAATATCGCAAAACTAATGCTTTATGTTAACATAATGGCGTAATTAGCGTATAGCCTAGTTAAACATACTTTTTGGTATCAAATCTTTTAACCACTGATATAATATATTATTTTATGATTTTTAAAGATTTTTAATTAATTTTAGGCTGAGCATAACTCGTAGTCGTAGGCTTAACTCGGTAATTGTCGGTTTTGCCCTTACGGGCCATAAAATGAGTTTTACACATCTAAACGATTCCAAACCTTTTGCTACTGAATAATTATGATAAATAAATTATTTTAAGCCTTCTGGAAATATAAAAATATCAGATTTAAGTATCGAACCCGGTAATGGCCTTTAATCGCCTAAATTAGCGTTTTTAACGCATAGTATGTTTTAAAATCATATTGGACATACCCGGGTTGATACCTACTGATATATGAGACAAATTATGATATGTTAACAGTAAGCAAAGGTTGATTAACTCAGACTTCGTTTTTGAGCTTTTCGGCTTATGTGAAATTACCAAAATACCCCTACGAGGCATAGTTTGGTTAAAGATGATAAATTTCACATATATGCTTTAGCCTACTGTTATAACTCATCAAATTGAGTATGTTTGCTGTTTACATCAGACCTGTAACTCAGTTAAACATTTAAACTCTTTTACAACCTTTAAAATGACCAAACTACCCCTACGGGGCATAGTTTGTGTTTAAATTCGTTTCGGGCATAATGAAAGACATCTTACTGATGTCACAACATATTTGAGGCATAATTAACTTAGGAAACCTGTAGATGGCTCAAATGAATACCCGTCACGCTTCTTACGCGTACGGTTCGGTTTATGTAACAAGTTTACATAGATTAGCCGAAATGGGTCAAACCTTATCGGTTTCATCTCAAAATCCAGAATGTGTATAGTTTACCCATATTATACAAGTCTCCAAACTTGTCGGGTCTAAATCACATTCTATTCCGGTCTTCGCTTAATCATGCGTTTGAACCGTATATTTCCTTAAGACTAACCGGTCTAAGCTTAGGCTTAATTAAAGACCCGTTAGCATTCTAATTAATTATTTACACCATCATTCCAGACTAGAGCATTTCGGTAAATGGTACATACGCTTACTTAAGTGAATACGGCTGAGTTATTAGATTCTTGCTAATTAAGACAGGAGCTAGCTCAGGTAAATACTCTTAACTTATTTTCCCTATACGGGCTTGGGATACGGTACTATAAAAGTACCGCTTGGTCGGGTGTATGTAGTCATCTAAATCGGATTGTGATTGATGTACTTACATAACCTGTTTAATATGTATTATTTTACTATTATTTGATGTATGGCCCTTGGGGGTTAAATGACCATGTCCCGGATATCCTTGGCATCATTCGAAGTAATGGCCACGACTTAAGCACGGGGTGTAGGCATACACCTGACAGCTGCATTATGTAAAAACTGGTAATCCACTCCGAGGTATCATCCTTGTGGGCATTATACCGGAACTGGTAATCCACTTAGAGGATGATAGCCCGTGGGCATTATACCTGTGGCGTGTCTGTTAATCTAGTCCGGCCCTACAAACCGGCCCTAACGGACGACAAATAAGTAAAACTGTATACAAGATTATATACAAATAATTTTCCCAAGTATAAAAGGTTAATTTTGCCTCTGTGCATTTTAATCAAAGTGTCAAAAGGTTTTGTGCCTGGTGCATCTAAATCAATTTTCTTAAACTCTTTTCAAATGAGTCGGTTGAGTGTATTTACCAGTGAAAACTGACGTATTTTCCAAAAAGGTTAAGTGACAGGTACTAAACGAAATTGGCTGGAAGCTCAGGGCGCTAATAAGGAATCTTGCAAGTTCTAGGCGTCTAAAGTCTGTTGAACAAATGATATGTTTTAAGATCCGCCTGTGGATCCTCTACTTCCGTTGTAATACTGAATATTACTTCATATTCGGAATGTAATAATAAATATCTTTTGCTTCCGCTGTGCATTCATATATATTGTGTTGTTTGACTATTATGTTGCCAACCACGTCACGATACTCCCCCACCGGGCCCACCGGTGACACGTGGAAAGTCGGGGTGTGACAGTTAATATGCTTATAAATGCCATAAATGCCCTTTTGACACAAAAATGAGATTTTTTGAAATGTGAGAGGACAAAAACCTTTGCTACTGATATTTAAACTTGTCCCGAAAATTTGTCATCAGTTCTTGGTCCCAAATAGAAGTTATGCTCGATATCGTAATTAGAAGCTTTTTATTAGTTAATTTGCGATATCTTGCATAATGCACCTTTAAACTTGGATTTTGAACCAAAACTCATTACCTACTGTTAAGATATTATTTTTAAGGGATGTTAAGATTTTTGGTCAGATTATAATCTGTTTAAAACATAGAGTTCATGTGTAATTCGGTTAATGCCCGAAGTCAATCCTCCGCCAGTGTCTCATGCACCACCGCCACCGCCAGTGGGCTTTGACAACCCGATACCAACATACTCAGGTTCGTCTGGGTGTCCAACCACTGCGGAATATGGAGCCCATGACCCATACCTTACTGCAGCACAATACAATGCACTTTATCCTTCTTCTTACCCACCAGTTTACCTAACTGGATATCCAGTGCAAGGGTATCAATACCCACCATATCATCAACCTCCTCCCCACAGCGGGTTGAACGTGAAGCCGATGAAACTAAGAAGAAGCATAATGGCTTTCTCAAGGGCCTTGCGAACCTTATTAAAGGCAAGAAGAAGTAGGAAGTTGTTATTTTATTTTGTATTGTCTTTTAATCAAGTCCCTGCGATGACATTATTTTATTTTCAGTACCGAGTCCCTGCGTGGACTTACTTTCTATTTCCGTAGCCCCTGCGTGGGCAGTATGTTGTTTCAAGTCCCGTTTAGGGCATCGTTGTACTAGTTTCGTGATTTAATGAAGTTATTTTTGAAATGCGCAGAGATCGGAAAGAACACCAACGGCGAAAGCACTCTGCTGGGCCGACACTGACACTGAGAGACGAAAGCTAGGGGAGCGAATGGGATTAGATACCATCATGCTATATCATTTCAAATTTAATTAATCTGCCAAAGAAATTCTTAGAGGTATAACCTAGCCAAAAATATTAATGGCTATGATGGTACAACCTTTTTAAGAAAATAACTCCCTGTTAACATCTGAAAACATGTTAACATTCCTGGTTGTGCGGTACGGGAAACCACACAAGCTTCCAAATGTACTTGGACTTTCCCAAGTCACTATCATAGCCTATATGATCTATATGAATCGTGACTAATAAACATCAATGTGATGTATACACCTAAAACATCCATTTGAGATGTACGCTTACAAGCAAAGGTGTAATAATGACAATGACAATTCTACTTTATAAACTTCTTGTTAATAAGGCGACGAACTATGTTCGACCCTTAAAGTATCACTGATCCAGGCGATCATTGATTATAGTTTAATCGTCCCTGTGACATGGCCTCTTGTGTTGTCTAAATGTCCTTCGAGACGAGCCTTGTGCTAAATTAAAATGTCTTTCATGACATTGACAGTTGTGATTTATATTCCCATGTCTAATAAAATATAAAGAATTATATCTCATTGATTATTATTATTTTCTTAAAATGGTCTATATAGTTTAATAATACCATGACCATTCAATCATCAATGTGATGATTTGTTTCATAATTTAAATATAGCATTATTGTTTAATATAGTACCCAAATCATGGCTGGATCTGATGAAGTAAACAGTCATCCACGGGAAGGAAACAATAATGAGGCCAGAATAAATCTTACAAACGCTGAACTACAAGCCATGATTGACACCGCAGTTGCTCAAGCGGTGGATAAAATATTCAAGGAATCGAGTCATGTTCGGTCCAAAACTCACACAAAACCCTTATCACAGTCACATGCATCAAGAAGGGATGAATCTCAGCATTCATCCAATCAAAGATCCGAGTCTCAAAAAGTGGTGCTAAATCAGGCTCCTAAGTACAAAAAGAGTTGTACTTATAAGTACTTTGTCTCCTGTAAACCAAGGGATTTTACTGGAGAAAAGGGAGCAATTGACTGCATGAAATGGTTAGACGAAATGGAGACTGTGATTGACATCAGTGGATGTGCTAAGGAAGACATAGTCATCTTTGTGTCTCAATCTTTTAAGGGCGATGCCCTCACTTGGTGGAAAGCGTTAGTACAGTCCACTGGAAAGGTTCATCTGTATAACCTTTCGTGGAACAAGTTTGTAGATCTTGTAAAAGACACATACTGTCCTCAGCACGAAGTTGAGAGGATTGAAACTGACTTCCTCACCTTGGTGATGAAGGATTTAGAATGTAGATCCTATGTGACCAGTTTCAACTCGATGTCGAGGCTTGTACCATATTTAGTCACTCCTGAACCCAAACGCATTACGCGTTTCATCGGTGGTTTAATCCCCGAAGTAAAAGGAAATGTCAAGGCTTCCAAGCCTACTACTTATAGATCTGCTGTGGATCTATCTCTGTCCCTTACTCTTGATATTGTGAGGAGTAGGGCAAGGAAAACTACCGATGACGGGAAGAGGAAGAGAGAGGAAGACAAGTCCTCTCAATCAAACAAAAAGAACAAAGGGAACTTTGGTCTTAAGAAAGGGCAGTCGAATGACAAACCCAGGTGCAAGACCTGCAACAAAAGGCACTTTGGAAAGTGCAACCAAGACCCACAAGCTAAACCATGTGGGATTTGCAAGAAGAAGGGGCACAAAACGGTGGAGTGCCGGAACATTAAGGATGCAACTTGTTATGGTTGCAACGAGAAGGGGCATATCAAGACAAATTGCCCCAAGAATACCATGAAGCCCGAGGAGGCAAAGAAAAACAACGCAAGAGTTTTCCAGATGAATGCAAGGGAAGCGGTGAACGACGAGAATGTCATAACAGGTACCTTCCTCATTAATAATAATTATGCTAGAGTCTTATTTGATTCAGGTGCTGATAAGTCTTTTGTAGACCATAAGTTTTTTAAGTTACTGAATCTGCCTATTAAGACTCTAGACATAAAATACGAGGTAGAGCTTGCTGATGGTACCTTAGAAACAGCTTCAACTCTTCTTGATGGATGTTTCATATCCATTAAGAATCATTCTATCCCGCTATCCCTCCTGCCAATGAAATTGGCTGGGTTTGATATAGTTTGGGCATGGATTGGTTGTCGCATAACCAAGCCCAAATCACCTGTGATAAAAAGCTGGTTATTATCAAAACCCCTTCTGGCGAATCCGTCACCATCCAAGGAGATACACAGTATGGTCTGCCCAACAATGTGTCCATTCTCAAAGTATCTCAATGTCTGAAAAGCAGATGTGTCATCTATATGGCACAAGTGTCAGTAAACGACCCAAAACCGAAAAATTGAAGACATTCCAATTATATTCGAATATCCTGATGTCTTTCCTGATGAATTACCTGGATTACCTCCTGAGAGGCAAGTAGAATTCAGGAAAGATATTCTCCCAGGATCCGCACCAATTGCACGAGCTCCTTATCGTCTAGCGCCTACCGAAATGAAAGAGCTCAGAACCGAATTGGATGACCTACTGGAGAAAGGTTTCATACAGCCTAGCTCTTCGCCTTGGGGAGCTCCAATATTGTTTGTGAAAAAGAAGGATGGATCAATGCGCTTATGCATTGATTACCGTGAGCTAAACAAGATAACGATCAAGAATCGATATCCCTTACCCAGTATCGACGACCTATTTGATCAGCTCCAAGTGGCGAGCTTATTCTCTAAGATTGATTTGAGATCTGGGTATCATCAACTCAAGGTTAGAACTGAAGATGTTCCAAAAACGGCATTTAGAACGAGGTATGGACATTACGAGTTTTTAGTGATGCCTTTTGGGCTCACTAATGCGCCAGCAGCATTCATGGACCTCATGAATAGAGTCTGCAAACCCTACTTAGATAAGTTTGTCATCGTCTTCATAGATGACATACTCATCTATTCTCGTAGCCAAGTTGATCACGAGAAGCACCTTCAATGTATCTTAGAATTGCTTCGACAGGAGAAGTTGTATGCTAAATTTTCTAAGTGCGAATTCTGGCTTCGTGAAGTCCAATTCCTTGGACATGTTGTTAGTGAGTGCGGTATCCAAGTAGATCCCGTTAAGATAGAAGCCATTATGAATTGGGAAGCACCGAAGACGCCAACAGAAATTCACAGTTTTCTGGGTCTAGCTGGATATTATAGAAGATTCATTGAGAACTTCTCAAGAATAGCTGCACCATTGACTTCTTTGACCCTTAAGAATGTAAAATTTGATTGGGGTCCAAAACAACAAGAATTCTTTGAGATTCTTAAGCAGAAATTGAGCAATGCTCCAGTGTTGACATTGCCCGAAGGAACTGAAGAGTTTGTCGTTTACTGAGATGCATCACACACCGGTATGGGTTGTGTACTTATGCAAAAAGGCAAGGTGATTGCCTATGCATCACGACAACTAAAGGTGCATGAAAAGAATTACACCACCCACGACTTAGAGTTGGGTGCCGTTGTATTCGCACTAAAGTTATGGAGACACTATTTGTATGGAACAAAGTGTGTGATCTATTCGGATCACAAAAGTCTTCAACACTTATTTAATCAAAAAGAGCTCAATATGAGACAGCGCCGCTGGATGGAAACTTTAAATGATTACGATTGTGAAATTTGCTACCATCCCGGCAAGGCGAATGTAGTCGCCGATGCCTTAAGCCGAAAAGAGAGAGTTAAACCTATCAGGATTAATGCTAAGAGCATTGAACTGAAGAATAGCCTGAGTGAAAGGCTATTAGCTGCACAGAAAGATGTTGTTTTGGAAGCTAACCTTCAAGATGAAAAGTTAGGTGTAACTGCTGAACAATTAACACCTGGAAATGATGGAATTCTCAGAATGACTGGAAGAATCTGGGTTCCCATTCATGGAGGACTTCGAGATGTAATCCTCGAGGAAGCTCACAACTCCAAATATTCAGTTCACCCTGGAGGTGACAAGATGTATCAGGATTTGAAAGCTAATTATTGGTGGATAGGGTTGAAGAAATCTATTGCCACCCATGTAGCTAAGTGCTTGACCTGTGCTCAGATTAAAGCAGAGCATCAAATACCATCGGGTCTGCTTCAACAGCCAGAACTTCCCACATGGAAGTGGGAGATGGTAACTATGGACTTTATAACCAAGTTACCTAAGACAAGGCACGTAAATGATACCATATGGGTTATAGTTGATAGACTGACTAAGTCAGCACATTTCTTACCCATCAAGGAGACTCATAGCTCCGACAAGTTAGCCCAGTTGTACGTGGATAAGATTGTGTCTCTTCACAGAGTGCAGGTGTCTACTATCTCAGATAGAGATACTAGATACACCTCACACTTTTGGAAAAGTTTCCAACAATCTTTGGGCACACGTTTGAATTTTAGTACTACTTACCATCCCCAGACAGATGGACAGAGCGAGCGTACGGTTCAAACGTTGGAAGACATGCTTCGTGCATGTGTTATTGATTTAGGAGGTAGTTGGGATAACCACCTGCCCTTGATCGAGTTCTCCTATAACAATAGCTACCATACTAGTATTCAGGCTGCGCCTTTTGAGGCATTGTATGGTAGGAAATGCAGAACGCCTGTTTGTTGGGCAGAAGTGGGAGAAGCTCACTTATCGGGACCTGATATAGTCCTTGAAACAACGGACAAGATTGTCCAAATTCGTGATCGCTTGAAAGCTGCCAGAGATAGGCAGAAAAGTTATGCCGACAAGAGGCGAAAACCTCTAAAGTTTGAGGTTGGTGATAAAGTCTTACTGAAAGTATCACCCTGGAAAGGTGTGATGTGTTTTGGTAACAAGGGTAAGCTAAGCCCTAGATATATAGGACCATTCGAGATTATCGAATGTGTCGGCAGTGTAGCTTATAAGCTAAACTTGCATGAGGAGCTAAGCGGAATTCATAATGTGTTTCACATCTGAAATCTCAAGAAATGCTTAGCTGATGAATCGCTAGCTATGTCTCATAAAGACGTACAAATTGATGAAAGTCTGAGGTTTGTTGAAAGACCTATATCGATCGAGGATCGACAGGTTAAAAAGCTCCAAATAAAGCATGTGCCAATAGTAAAGGTCAAATGGGATGCCCGTAGAGGTCCCGAATATACGTGGGAAGTTGAGTCCACTATGCGACAGAAGTACCCTCACTTATTCCAGTAAATCTCAGGGTCGAGATTTCTTTTAAGGGGGTGAGGACGTAACACCACGAAAAAACGTGTCCAATTATGTATAGACACGTGTCCTAAACTCTAGATATGTGAAAGATTGAGTTTGAAGGACTAAAGTTGACAAATAGTGGAAATATGTAACCACAGGGACTAAAAGTGTCAACATGCCAAACTTGAACCTCTGAATGACCATATGTGGAGAATATATTCCTAATCGAATGATTAATTGGATATAAGAAGCCGTTTATGAAAATAATCGAAAGATTTTAAACTACAGGGGTTAAATGTGTCAACATGTTAATTTTTACCTCTGAGTGACCTTTTAACGAACCTGAGGCTTCGACATATTCAAATATACTCTCAAGAATAAATGTTATAAGTTTCATGAGGTTTCGAGATCGTTATACGTTGATTATGCAAATTCCCAAGAATTAGGGTTTAAAGTGTCAACGAGGCGAAACTTATGTTTTCAGTGGTCAATTAACGAAACCGGGCCTAATGGAGTTTGGTTATACTCCCTTGAACCTCTACAAACTAACTTCAAGGGCCAAAGGTGCTTAATATGAAAGATATGAGGCTTAAAAAGGCGAAGGGACTGAATATGTAAACAACGAAACTTGTTTGGCTGGTATCCAGGGTGGTCACACCACGCGACCATGAAGCTCTTCTGCCATCGCGCGACGCGACGACACTGTTTCGACAGTCTGATGTTGCAAGGTGCAAGTTTGTTCTTTTCCTTGAGCTTCAAACAAGTTATGAACGATTCTAAGGCTTGCTAATGGTTTTTACAAACCACCAAGACACCTGTAGAGACTTGATTTCATCATCCCCTAACACCTGTAATCATCTGGGGCAACCTGAATTCACTATAAATAGGCCCTTAACTTCAGCATTTTCACTTGCACTTTCACTCAAACATCACTCCCAACTCTCTAGCTTGAGTTCTGGACCTTTCTGGAGCTTGCAAGGATTAGGATAAGAATTACAAGTGTAGAAAAGATAGCAAGGACCATTAGTAAGAGTCTAAATACATGCTTAGTCCTTTTTATTAGCTTAATTACCGAAAAGTCAAACATATCGTAATTTAGCTTTGACTTTCGGTTTAATCACTAATGGTCCAGCCACTGACCAAAACGAAAGTGGTTATGGAGCGATATTAAAGTAGGTGATTAACCCTTAAAAGGGCACCTCCTATTTTATTCGTTTGACTAGTTAATTGTCGGGTCAAACAAGTTTGACAAAAAGTCAAACTGGACAGAAAGTTTAAAAATGAATTAAATTAATAAAACGGAGGTTCTAAATTTTATTTTAACATTCTAATGACTTGGTAATTAATATTTGAACATGTTTATCAGTCCTAACCCGAAAATTATCAATCTAAGGTCAGTTTATAACCGAAAGTCGCAAAAGCTTGACTTTTGCTTTGACTTTCAGTTCTGACCCGTTCAAGCTTAATTCTCCCATGTTTTAAGCTTCCATTAGGACCACTTTACTCAGTAGTATAACCCTCTGGAGTTATAGTGCATGGTTCTTAGTGGTTTGAATTATATGCTCTTGATCGTTAATATGCTTATAAATGCCATAAATGCCCTTTTGACACAAAAATGAGATTTTTTGAAATGTGAGAGGACAAAAACCTTTGCTACTGATATTTAAACTTGTCCCGAAAATTTGACATCAGTTCTTGGTACCAAATAGAAGTTATGCTCGATATCGCAATTAGAAGCTTTTTATTAGTTAATTTGCGATATCTTGCATAATGCACCTTTAAACTTGGATTTTGAACCAAAACTCATTACCTACTGTTAAGATATTATTTTTAAGGGATGTTAAGATTTTTGGTCAGATTATAATCTGTTTAAAACATAGAGTTCATGTGTAATTTGGTTAATGACGATAATACCGTTTTTAGGCATAAAATGAGATTAACAAACGATTTAAATGCCAAACTTTTTCCTACTGATTTCATACATTAAATAAATTATTTTGAGCATTTAAAACTAATCAAAACCTCAGATTTACATGAACATCTTTATTATCGTCAATTAGCGAGTTTTACACTAATTAGGTGCATAATATGGTTTAAAAACCATATTTAACATCTAAGACTTATTACCTACTGAATTTTTAAACAAATTTAAATATTATTACAGTAGGTATAAGTTATGAACTCAGGTTTCCAAAAATGCCCTTAAAAGCCTATGTGAAATGACCAAAATGCCCTTTCGGGACATAGTTTGGTCATAAATGGTAAATTTCACATATGTATAATATCTTACTGATGCAATGAGTTAAATTAAATATTTTTACTGATTTCAAAAGACCAGAACTTCAGTTTGTTATAAAATCTCTTTTATAAGCATTAAAATTACCAAAATGCCCTTATGGGACTTAGCTTGGTTTAAATTACTTTTTAGGCATATATGTTAACATCTTACTGATGTACTAACATATTTTAAGCATAATAACAATTAAGACCTGTATATAATTCATTTGGTTACCCGTTACGCGTTTATGCGTTCGGATCGGTTTATGTGACTAGTTTACATAAAATAGCCGAAACGGGTTCAACCTTATCATTAAATCCTCAAATTTCAGAACGTATTTAGTTTACCCATATTATACAAGTATCCAAACTTGATGGGTCTAAATCACATTCTATTCCGGTCTCCGTTTAATCTAACGTTTAGGACCGTAAGGTTTCTTTCTAGCTAGCCGGTCTAAGTCTTTGACTTAACTAAGGACCCGTTAGCATCCTAACAGGTTATTAAACCTTCTATATAGATTAAATAGCATCCAGTAGAAGGTACCATCAAAAAGCTTTAGGATTATACTGCTGAGTTACCTTTCACTTTAAGCTCAGGTAAATACTTTTAACTTATTTTCCCTTATACGGGCTTGGGATATGGTATGATAATAATACCACCTGGTCGGGTATGAAATCATTTAATCGGATTGTGATTAATAAATTACATAACCCGTTTTAATCTGTCTTGTTTGATAACATAAACATTGGGGGTTAATTCGACCGTGTCCTGGATATCCACGGCACATTTCGTTTGAAAATGGCCACGACCTATGCACGGGGTGTAGGCATACACCTGACAGATGCAAATGCTAAAATATAAACCCACATGTTGGGGATAACTCCTTTGTGGGTTCTATAAGTGGTGAGTCGGTTAATCATGACCGGCTTCCAACCGGCCCCAATTGTAAGACAAACATGTAAATCTGTATACAAGGTTATCTTTAATAATTGTCCCAAGTTATAAATGATTTGTGCCATGTGCACTTAAATCAATTTTCATAAATGTTTTCAAAAGAGTCAGTTAATTGTATTTACTAGTGTAAACTGACGTATTTTCTTAAAGACTGATTGACAAGTACCTCTCGTAATAGGCTGGAGCTATTAGGTGTCATAAGAGGATCTTGCAAATCCATAGATACCTGAAGTCTATTATTTTGTTTCTTTGTAATTATTTATGATCCGCCTGTAGATCTTATTACATTCCAGTCTGTATATTCTTTCACTCGGACACTCAGACATTATGGTTTGTAATAGTTTATTCACCAAGCCTTCCGCTGTGCTATTATATTGTGTGTATTGACAATGATGATATCAACTACGTCACGATACTCCCCGCCGGGCCCACCGGTAATATGTGGAAATATCGGGGTGTGACATTTTATCACCCGAATTTCAAAACCTTGCGAAATGCTACCTATCAACTTAATCGGTCTAATGGATCTCTTGCCCATGAACTTCATATTTAACCTAATCACTAAAACGTGCTCACATTACATCATTATACTAAAGACTTTCATTCTCAGTCGTAAATCAAACCAACTTTCTCATATATTGATAAGATCTTATTGATACTATAAGATCGTTTTACCACAAACTCTTTTCAAAACCAACAAATCATTTGTTAAAAACTCTTTTCAACGAACACTAAGTTCATTGCTAAACTTCTTTTAAGAATCAACATTTTCACAAGAACCTCCAAATTTCGAATTCATATTTTAATGCAAGATCCTTTGAAATAATACGAACTTATTATCTACAACGAACTTTTATACACCGCTCAATAAGTCATTCAAATTTCTAAACAAGTGGGCAAGAGGACTTCATGGGGACCAACAATCTTCAACTTACGTAAATCTTCTTTTAAAACAAAAGTAACATTTCCATCCCTTACAAAATACGTTATGTATAACCAATAAGTACCTTATATTCTTTTTACATTTACAAACTAGAATCTACAATACTAGTCAAACTCAATCCATTTCGATTCGATAAACTCAACGTTTCGCTTAAACAACTATACACGCATACCATCGTACACCTTTTAGTCAATATCACACGACAACTTCACGTATCATTCGTTTTACATACCCACAACTTCTTAATCTTTTTACACGCTCAAATTCGTTGTATTCTATTTATTTCATACACACAATTGTCATTACTTATACCTACTTACATTCATACTGATTCACTTTTTCATGTTCATACTCATACGTTTCATGTTCATACCAACGTACTTATTCATACTTATACTATTATTTATATTCATACGCATGCTTACATTTATACTCATGATTCATACATTCGTACCCGTACGCGAGCGGAATCCGAGGGATTCGCTCACGTGGGTCTCGTACATACTTAAACATGGACTTGCTTATATACTACATTCTTATACATACCCATTCTTATTTTTGAATTTATGTATACCCTAATTCATACGCAACTAGTACAAGCTATGTGGATCATGCGACGATCAATATTATCGCGGGTGCACACGGGATTATAGTGATAGGCGCATGACAATCATAGAGTGTACTATTGTGTATGGTAAGACACGGAACATAACATGACACGAATAACGAAATGGACGTAACATGGTCAAAACATGGTAGATACGCTGCTTATACTTCCTATATATAAGTGTTTTCACCATGTTACCAATTTTTCGTAAAACGTACCATGAGAAATTCATTGTTTTTGCAGACCTACTTAGACCTAATACATAAACTTTAAACAACTCACAAACGCATTATATCCGATTATCCACGAGGAGACCTCACTCTTAACACGCTACTTTCGCATATCTGATACTTATGCTATTCTTATACTCTTAATCGTTATTAGATCAGCCGTTCACCCTTTTACCTCAATTATTCTCCATTATCTCAAACTCCAAAGCCTCAATTTTAAACAATCCTCTTCGGGTTGCAAAAAGCCTTTCGAGTCTTCCTTCTGAACAAATTTCGGGACGAAATTCTCTAAAGGAGGGGAGACTGTAACGCTTCGTATTTCCGTAATTCTTGGTTTTTAAAACATTAGGGTTCATTTCCTATTTCTAAAAAAAACGCAGTTGAAATCTGATCGAAAAACGGTTTAAAAACGGAAAACTACGTATTTTACGCACTTTTAACGCGACCGTCAAGCGAACGCGACCTGTATCGAACACCAACATTATTTCACATATTTTAAACTTTATAATAATATTTTACGACACGTTACGATGCTTGGGTGTGAAAACGGACTCCGGGAAATCGATTGGGCCGCTTAAAACGCGAGTAACGGGCTTGTGGGCCCTGGGCCCAAGCCCATTTAAAAACCTAACTAATTTTAATCAACATATTCTTCATTACATGTTAGGAAAAACCCTAGTGAGCACACTAGCAGCCGCACATCACTACTGTTTTCAACTCCCATCTCTCGGTCCCTCCTTCTCGTCTGAATACCGCTGGCTCCGACAACCGGAGCCACTTCCGACGACCAAACACACCACCCACTCCTCCATACTCTCTTTCTTCGGTGACACAACACCCCCTGCTCTCGGTGGTGGCTCACGACGGCAAACTGCGGACATCAAAGAACCGAGCGAGAGTGTTTGAATTGGAATCGGGGTGCCGACGTCCCCGTTGTAGTTTTCCGGTGACTATTGACCGGTGGCGGCGGTTTCCACATCCATGGGTTCCGGTAAGCTTTTTATAGCTTATTTATTATTTATAATTTATTGTTTTTCTTTCACCTCCGAGTATTAACAGCTCGACTGGTGTGAGTGGTTTTCCGGTGATAAACGAGATTTATTGAAGATGATGATGGTGGTGGTGATTATTTCAGTTTCGGGTCAGATTCCATCGGGTTTTGTTCGGCTCGGGTTCTGGGTCAAAGGCAGTCAAACAGACATCTCGGTTCATTAGGTTCGGGTTTAATTCTGATATGGTGCAACTCGACTTGACTTGGTTCGGTTTTGGTTTGTGTTCGGTTCACACGGTTCTAGTTCGAGTCCCGGTTCAGGTGAGGATTTTGAGTTCTATGGTTCAGTTTTGGATTTGATTCGAGTGAGTTGTTCGGGTCTCGATTCGTGTCTTGTTACAGTTTTCGGCCCGTTCACATTTTTTATATATAATTGTTGTTTAATACGGAACCGAACCTGAGACGACACGATTAGTAAACTTAGTAAAAACTTGTGCGGTCCTTTATTATTTAAAATTTCGTATTTTTAGTTATATATCGAACCGGCATCATTATCAAATGTTTAAAAGTATCTATTAGATATTGTTGTTTGTCGAATTATTGTTGAATTTTGAAATTATATCGACAACTTGAGTTGTCGGGATCGTCCGAAAACAGAGGAAACTCTGCCCGTTTTTCCTAAAATCCCGTAAAACAAAACGCGTTTATTTAATAAGACGGAACCTATCGGAATCAAGTAATTTTTCTAACAATAAATATAAATGTATAGTTATTTTTGACAACACTTCTACAATACTCTTGATGGATTTATTTAGAACTTTTACGTAAACTATGTAAAATATATATATACAATTATATCAACAAGACATACTATAAATTCCAATTCATATCCCCTGTCATAATTCTGATCACTCAGACACCTTCGCTTGCGCATATAGGGTGACCTCGGTGTTCCATCCTCCTAGTCTCATACGCTCGTCAACACTTGGATAATCGGAAGACTTAGCAATTCTGTGAGTACACTTGACCCATTTTTCCCTTTTAAATACACTTTGGGTGCAACATGTTTTACTTGTTAAACCGCACAATTCACAAACATGCTTTTATTCATTCAATCTGTATATATGCCTTGTTATGCTTAGGTTCATGCTAGAATACATACTACTTGTTAACTCAGCTTAAACAATTATAGCGCTATAGGAGTAGCACACCACCCGACGGGGTTTTGTTAAGTCTTTATTCTATAACGGTCTCGTTGCTTTTGTGACGAGGGGTGCTAAATACTAGTGGACACTAGAGTTGACATATTGTTATGCATGATAGTTTGACCTCGTACACCAAATGCTATGTTGGATTGAAAATACTTTTTTTATACACATGACACGAGTCTAAAACTTGTGTACTCGCCAATACCTTTGTATTGAACTATGCTTTTTAAAACATGTTGCAGGTTTAGCGATGATGTTGGTGATGCATGGAATCTAGTAGGATGCTTAGATACACACTTTAATTTGTATTCTTATTGCATTGTATTTCATTGTTGTAATTACTTCAAATGCTTGTAATTGATTCTTTAGAAATGAAATGAAATTTACTGTTTAAATACTTGTCACAATTATTAGTGTTATGATGTCTCGAGAAATCTATTTCGTCTCACTCCGATGTTTCCGCCATCGGTTGGGGTGTGACAGTATGGACTGTAGCCCCCATGCCAGAACATGTGTTATGGGTATTGAAATCCCCATTGAGTCATCTGGTTTCCTTCAGGGGTAGCTCCATACATGGGAGGAGGTGCGTACCCGTATGGTGGCATGTAGTAATATGGCGAGATATAAGCCAGATTCCCAGAAGTGATTGGGGTGTTCAAAACAGCCCTCGGCATTATCACCGGTTGGTGGGGTGGTGTGGACATCGCCGCTGTAAGGGCCGCTGAATACAACGGGGGAAACTGAAAATTGTCTCCGGGTGAGAAATATTATGCTACCGTCCCATCCGCGGTCGTGTAAACTGGCTGGTGTTGGTGCATTGAGTGTCTGTTAACTACGTCTTATCAAGTCTTATGTCTAGATAGGTTAAACGAGTGCACAACAGTGTTTGAATTAGGGTTAGAACATGTTTTTAGTAGCCAGTCCATTTGAATAGGGTAGTCCGTTTGAACATGTATGTGTCATCTTCAAACGGAATGGTGACTAGTATATATAGGTTGAGTGTTGTCTCATTTCAAACGGATTAGTTGTGTGTGTGAGCGAAGGTGCTGCCGGATTTTTGTCAGAATACATTGTAAAAGCTCAACAATTCAGTAATAGAGAAAGATTAAAAGGATACAAGCTGTTTGACGTTGTTTACTTTGATTCCGCCTCTGTAAACGATGATGAACTACCTTTACTGACTGTTTAGGGTCACGAAACCGATCCAACAAGTGGTATCAGAGCTCAGGACGAGGAGTTCATACCAGATTCAGCTTGATTACTTCGGATTCTCTCACTTCTACCTTTCTTTTCTGATTTGAACTAGTTGTCACAGTTAAAACGGTCTAAAACTCTCACATTTCAAACGAAATACAGTAATAACTAATCCTTGAAAATTTGAGATCAAAATTTGACCTAAACTGATCGAAAACACCTATACCGTTTGAAAATGTTCGTAAAATGCTGACGTCATAGGTATTACGTTTGAACGAATCGTTTGAAGCTTGGCTTTACATTTGAAATTGACCACTATCGTTTGAAAGTCACCTTCGGTTGAACTGTTCGTTTGAAACTGGTTTTTGTTTGAAACTGGTTTCCGTTTGAAGAGTTCACATTTGAAAAGTGTCTAACCGTTTGAAAAGTGGTTCGTTTGAAAAGAACCATTCCGTTTGAAAGATATCATATCGTTTGAACCATTCCGTTTGAAAGATATCATATTGTTTAAACCATTCCGTTTCAACAGATTCCGTTTGAATCTGTCATTTTTCAAAACCAAAAATATTTCTAAGTGTTTCTGATTTTTCAGGTACGTACAAGATGGATGATTTCAATCCATTTTATGATATCTTTGCATTTGCTGGAAACGGTGGAGATGATACTTCTTCTAGCAACACCAATGAGAACACGCCAAATACAAAGAAAAAGTTATCGGATGCATTGGAGGTTGAAAGTGCTTTTGGAACCTATAACAAACCCCCAAAGTTGATGGCTATCGAAGAATACAATCAGTGGGCCAAGAAGTTTGAAGATTGGTTGAGAGCCTTTGCTTTTCCCAGCTGGAAGAGTCTAAAGAATGGATATAATGATGGAGGCAAAACTGGTGAAAGCTTGACAACATCTGAAGAAATAGAATCGTTTGTTGCTGAGCAAAAATGCATCGCACTGCTATTTCAGTCTGTTCGGGAAGATATAATATCCTTGATCGAATACACTAATTCGACAGATCTCTGGAAAAAGTTAAGAGCTAAATGTTTGGGAAGTGCAGAAATAGTGAAAAACAAAAAGAAATTGCTTAGAAAAGAATTTGATTTATTTGGTTGTTTAAAGAATGAACCAGTTTGTAAAATGATTGAGAGGTTTGGGCATCTAAAACTGGAGCTGGTGAGACATGAAATTTCCTATTCTCGAGAAGAGCTAATCGATAAATTGTTTGATGCATTGCCAGATGAGATGGATTGGCAATATTATGCTTTGATGTTGAAGAATACGATCAAGTCTGAGGAGCTTACAGTGGATTTGTTGATTGAAAGACTAGAAAGTCACGAGTTAGAATTAAAGAAGACACACAAAGTCAATCACTCATCTTTTCAACAGAACTTGGATTTGTATTATCCAAAAAGCATGATGCCAAAGAATACATCTCCCAAGACTGCATTTTCTGCTGAAAATTCCAACACTCCAAACAAAGAAAATCAAAGCAGTGGATTTCACAGTGGTTCTTCGTCACATTCAAACCAATCAGATGCAAAGAACCTATTTTAATGCAACATCGCTGTAGACTTAAAGAACGCTCAAAATTTCAGCGAGGAGTCAGCAAAGCAACAGATGGTTTTCTTAGCATCTGTGCTAGAATCTTATGAAAGTCTTGTAGCAGGGAAGATAGGCAACACCAACCTGACGAAGGAAGATTATGATCAGATTGATCCTGAGGATATGGAACCGATCGACATAAGGTGGTGTATGGCCAGTGCAGTTCGTCGGGCACAACGTTTTATGGAGATAACTGGAAGAAAGTCTATTGGTGGACTATCTACTAAGTTAGGCTTTGACAAGTCTAAAGTGACGTGCTTTAAGTGCAAACAGAAAGGTCACTTTAAGTGTGAATGCCGAAATGCGTATGCCGATGAATCTGAGAACCCGTTCAGAGAAGATTATTACAAGAAAGCCATTTATCATCAGAATAAATCAGAGCCGCCAAGATTGAAGCAGCTTGAAGAGAACAAAGAGAAGTCAAGAGCTCTTGCTGTAATTCACGATGATGAAGGTTACGACTGGAGTGAGTTGTTACCTGAGGAGGATGCGGTTGGATATGCATTCATGGCAAATTCTGAACCTAAACCTTGGAAAGACAACAAAAATGAAGAACAGAAATATAATCACAGAAAGATGTTGGCCACGAACAGATTGACCAGAATATATGGTATCTTTTCTGAGGCAAAAAGAGCAAATAGATGGGATCCAGACAGGGAATGTTATCTTGACCCCTATGGAAACATTGCTATTGATCATAACACTCTTGATTTGGAAACCATAATCAGAGTGTTTAAAGAAGAAGATGATTATTGGCAAAGGAAATGGTGGGGAAGCGGAGAAGAGAAAGAGAAAGAAGAGAAAGAAAAAGAAGAGAAAGAGAAGTCAAAGAAGATTGACAATGGAATCATTGATACGACTCAAAAGTTGAATGCTGAAAACATGGGAAAGATGGCTGACAAGGTGCTGGCTACTAAGGCACTTGAGGTAGATTCTAAATCCGTCTCTGAGTCTAAAAGTCAGGTCAGTTCAAACGTGTCAAAAACTGAGTCAGGCAAGAAAGTCAGTGGTGATGTTGACTGCAAAAATTGCATCAAAGAATGCAAAGTTTGTAGTACAAATACTTATCTCAAAGGTAAGAAGATTGATGATCTGACTGATAAAGTCAGAAGTGTTGAGGATCAAATCCTTGATCGTGATAAAATGGTGAAAGCTTCAACTGAACGATTAAAAGAATTAACTAACAAAATTGAAACTGATAAAATTGATCAAGAAAAGGTTAGGAAAGAAAATGAGAGGTTAGTTCTTGAAAATCGTCAGATTACTGAAAAATTTGAGAAGCTTAAAAGCACGGTTAAAGATAATGATGATAGAAACGGTAAAACATACAAAGAAAATTGCCAACTGCAATGTGTTTTGAGGATTAAAGAAGAATTAATCAAAAAACAATTGGATGAGATTGCTAAATTGAAGCTTTAGTTTGAAGAAGCTAAGATTGAAAATGAGCAAATCAATTTGAAATTGAACAGTTACAACTCTGCAAGCATTGTTTTGCAACACATTATTCCCAGACCCATCGGGAAAGACAAAGCAGGCGAAGATGTATACTGTGATGGAACTGGGGTCGGATTTCATCAAGTTCCACCACCAGTTCTAAACAATTATTCGAAAAAGCAATCTGGGTTGGTTAATCTTGAAGATTAAAATGAAGTGAAACTTCCTGATTCAATTGATGTGACATTTTCTTCATCATCATCTGATGACAGTGTTCAAACTGAGATTGTTAAAGGCATGGCTGAAAGTGTTTTGGATAGTGATTCAACTGAGGATGAAGAGTGTTTCTTGAACAAATACATTCCGAAACAAAAATCCAAAAACAACTTAGGTGATGAACCGGGTCTTGTGATGTACAAGATGGCTGGATCTGATAAGTTGTATTCGGATTCTGAGTTTCCTTTGGAGAATGTAAATGTTTCAAAATTGACAAATGTGTTCAAAATGGTTGAAATTGATTTGTCTGAAGTAAAGAGTTTGAAACAAACAAAAAGGCAAATGAATTTTGAGAAAGATAAAGCTTACTACAAGAAACCTGTAGTTCCACCGCGTTTTTATAACAACAATCGAAACAATTGGTCGGGAGGATATCAGGGTGGTAAGAACTATCAAAGAAAGAATTTTCAAAACAAAAGGTTTGCTGAGAAAAAGGTGTTTGTGAATGGTTCAAGTTCACTTTCTGATGAAGAATCTGAAATTTTTTCGAAGTCAAATGAAGAATTTTTTGCTAAAAAGGCCTCACAACATCAGTCTGAAGGCACAAGTCGGGTAGTTGATACTCGTACATGCTTTAGATGTAACAAAGTTGGTCACATTGCAAGAAATTGCACCAACTCTAAGCCTAAGACTGACATTGTTGAGAATCGACAGAAGAAGGTTGATGCAAAAGGAAAAGCTCCAATGGTTGTTGAGAAAATTTTGAAAAATGAGAAATCAAAAGTCAAAATAGAACCTGTTAAGAATGTGGTAAATAATAATGTCAAATTCTACAAACGGGTTGCTTCATCTCAACAAACATGGAAGCTAAAAGTGGTTGAAAAGAAACCAAGTTCATTTAAACCAAAGGTTTCGGAAAAAGAAAAACAATCGTCTTCTACCACTCCGGTAAAGATGGATGTTCCTTTAGATTATTATGAAAATTTGGAGAAACAATCTTCTACTCCACCAGAGAAGAAGAATGTTCAAAAGAAAAATCAACCAACCGGTCAACTTAAGATAGATGAGTTTTTCTTATACAAAAAGGTTGAGGTTGGATCAGAAGAAAACTTGAAAATAAATGATAAAAATTTTTCGCCACTTTACACTGCTAAAACTCACATTAAAGTCAAGTTACCTGAGTCAAAAGAGGCTTGGGTAGCATCAAAATCTCACTAAAAAGTTCGGAATTGCCGGAGCTTCCTAGTTGGTAATTGTGAAGCATGAATCGGCATCTTTATTGAATTGTTTGCGATATGTGCAGGTGATGTGTGTAAAATGAAACAAATAAATTACATCAAATGAGGCATAAAACTAACCCTTTTTAAGTACTAATGTTGGAAAAAGAGTGTTTTTGTCTTCCTTTTGTATTTTCAAGATTAAATGAGCTCAAATTCACAAAAGAAGCAAAAAAGACAGCTAAATCTAACATAAATACAAGAAAAGGAACATAAGTGGACTGCCCGACCCCTCAACGGCATCTTCCCAAGCAAAATAGAGAAGGCAGAAGACTGAACACGCCCCGTGCTCAGCCAGCACGGGGCCGTGCCCAAGAAGCAGAAGAAAAGACAAACCTATAGAAGCTTCTATTGCCCACCACGGGGCCGTGTCCAGTGAACACGGGGGCGTGGCGAAAGTACAGCAGGCGCATTAATTGTAATTGCGAATTACAATTAATGAAGAGAGAGAATGTCAGACAGGCACGGGGGCGTGTCCAGCGGACACGGGGCCGTGCCCAGCCTTCTGTTCAGCCTATAAATAAGAGTGCTTGGTTTCATTTCAACTCATCCCTTGGCACACCACCTCGCTCACACTTCATCCACCACCCACCACCACCATAACACCATCATCCACCACCATCATCCATTGTCCATCGTAGAGTGTGTGAGTCGTCTCGGGATCCAAGATTGATCGTAAGAGTTCTTGACAATCAAGGCCATGTTTGCCTAAGTCTCTTACATCACTTGGTGAAGACAAAGTATCTAGTATAATACTTTTTATTTCTAATCTTTTGCACTTTTTATTTGGTTTTGTATTAATGACTTTAATAACTAGTTACTTATGTTGAAGGTGATCTTTCCTTATCGTTTGTCCGTGGTGTCTTGGCATTATTTTACTGTCTATATAAAATAAAAGATTTTCACCATTCATATCTCCACGGTTTATATGGAGGTATGTTGGCTACCTGGTCGGGGGTTAAGGGAACGGTTTCGTAAAGGTCTTGCCATTGTTCAGCGTTTAGAGGTCCTGCAATGGACCTGGGTCAAATTTAGAAGGACCTCCTTCAATGCTTCACGGTATTGGATGGCGGGGGTCCAAACTCTTTGATCCCCTCATAAGTTAACTACTATTAATACTATAACCCGGCTATTTAGGACTGTATCCCTGCTGACTCAGACTACTTAGTCGAGGGTAACGTCACCGCCAAAAGCGGGGCCTACCATAATTTGCATTAATAACTTAATTAATTATCTTCCAATAATCCACCCTTTTAGGATTGTATCCTTGCTGACTCAAACTACTGGGGTGAGGGTAACGTCACCTTCAAAAGAGGGGCCTACTACAATAACTAAGATAATCTCTTAATTATGTGCAAAAGTGCGGAAATAATCAAAGGTTATACTAGATACGAGTCGGAACCAAGTGATTCATCTTGTCTATCTGTTTTTCTTTTATTTTTATTTTCAACATTTTAGTTAGTTTTTATTTTTCTTAGTTTAAAACATTTTTCTAAACTTTTTATTTTGATTAGACGTTGAGGATAAACCGGTACTAAAAGCTCTTATGTCCTTGGACGACCTCGGTATCTTGCCAACACTATACTACGCTCACGATGGGTGCACTTGCCCATATGTGTGTTTAGTGTTAGTAAAATATCGTGTTTTATAAATTTAAAACTTGGCTAAAATAAGTGTTAAAGGGGCTTAAAATATACACCTAATAAATATAACACTTCACACGCATCAAGTTTTTGGCGCCGCTGCCGGGGACACAAGGATTTTAAGAAAGTTAGGAATCAACGGCCTAATCATATTTTTATTTTTCTTTTTAATATTTTAGGATTTTATTAGTTTTTCAGCTTCTGCAGAGCTCAGCACGGGCCGTGCCCGCTGAACACGCCCCCGTGCTAAATCATTGGAACTGGCAATCCTGTTTTAAGTCAGACAGTAAGCTGAACACGGGGCCGTGCTCACTCAACACGCCCCCGTGCCCAAGATTCACTTACTGAAAACAGAACCGTTAGATCCCGGCGGTTGGTAATTTCTGACATAAACATGAGTGATAGTAATTGTTTTTACTTTCGGCACTCTTATGGTACATGGTGTCAATTATGTGGAGGCGAACATAAAGAATTAGAATGTTACTTTCTAAATTATAGGCCCCACTACATAGACCCACCGATTCCTTATAACCTTAAGAGGGGCGAAAGTAAAAATAAGCACTATTTCTCCCTCGAATGCGCCCAGCCAGATATTCTAGGAGAAATGCTCCTTGACGAGTTATTTCAACTAGAAGAGCTAATTCTGAATTGGTTAAAAGAGCTTAGGAAGGACTTTATTGATCCGCCCCAAGACGATGACCATGAAGAAATGTTGGAACCGCATTCCGACAACCTCGTTGCTCCCAAAAATGCCTTCATACCTAGCAAAGACTTGGACGATAGTCGTCCCTGTGCCGATTGTGCCGTGAAGGACTCTCCATCGACTTCGTTCGAAGCATACATAGACCTGTGCGATTCGGCATACACCTTCTTTAACTAGAGCCCGGGAAAGGGTTGGACTTGTCCACCTAGAATGAAAATAGGAATTACCCTCACCGACAACCTCTTGCGTTCTCGCCTTAGTCTAGGACAATTAAGGTATCTTAGGCACTTTGGGGTTGTTCCAACCAATCAGGAGCCACCCGATACTAGTGAGTTCCTTAAAAAAACTAGACAACTTCATAAAACAGTCCCTTGACACGGGGCCGTGTCCAGCCAACACGCCCCCGTGTTCACCAAAAGATCCCCTTCTGATCAGTACGTCAGAATACGGACAACTGTGTCAGAACTCAACCTGCACACGGGGCCGTGTCCAATGGACACGGGGCCGTGTCCCGGAAGCTATCGTTTTCTATAAATGCAGCCAAGAATTCTACACATTTGGACCAACTTGGGACAGAGATTTGAAGGAATCTTCTCTCAACTATCCTAGGTAAGTCTAAAAGAAGGTTCCAATAACCCATCATGTCCTTTCCTCTTTTAGCCATTTCCTTCTTCTCCATCTTTCTCCAAGAACTACCATTAAAAAGTTTGAATTCTTCTAACTTTGTGGTAGGGATTAATGAGTTTTGTTCAAGGAATCTTGGTAAAAACATGTTGTTTTAAGTTAAAAGACCCCACAAGTTCAGAAAATAACTTAAAATTTCAAGTTTCCTTGCTCCAAAATTCTGCAGAAAGATGAACACGGGGCCGTGCTCAATGAGCACGGGGCCGTGTCCGGTCACTGTTTCATCAAATAAACAATTTTTCAGTTTATTTTTTGTAGAATGTCGAGTGAAAACAGCGAAACATCTTCCGTGCATTCATCAAACAGCCGAAGAGGAAGGAGGCCCTCCGTTGAAGCTACACTTGTGCACTATGTGATAGCATTAAGGGAGGCTCTCGACGAAATGACGTCAGTAGAGGAGGTCCTAATCGACCGTATTAACGATCTTACGGTGGGACTCGAAAGCAGCTTCCAAGAAATTAACCTCTTGCACCAGAGGTTAAATATTCTTGTAGCACCCCCGATGGAACCAGTCCTCCCTCAACAGGATTGGAACCTGGCACTAGGAATTAACAACCCTACCGGGTGGGAAGACTTTCCGGCGGAACCTCCCGTGGAACACCAACAAGAGATCCCAGTGGAAATCGAAACTCCTCAAACTAATGCCAATGAGCCGTCTTTTCTCCTTCCAAGGGAGGTGGAGGAGTGGCTCGCCGACGTGTGAGGAAAGCCGCACCCGGAAGAAGGAGTTCTAAAAGGCCTTGTCTAACCAAGATTAGTAGCTTCTTGGAAATTTTGCTAAATAAAGTAGAGGCTAGAACTCCATGGTTTAATATTTCTTTGTTTTCATATCTAGTTTAATATAAATTTAGGACTATGTAAGGTCTCTCTATGAATGCAATGAAATGATGGTTTTTAAAGTTTGGATGGTTCATAATAAATAAAACACACTCATGGTGGTAAGGGATGAAAAGGGGAACGAGAAAAATGACCCCATGCACAAGAACAAGGCAACCCGGCATCAATCTCTCCATTACAGAAGGTTCAACACGGGCCGTGCCCAACCAACACGGCCCCGTGCTGAACCCCCTGCAGAAAAATGCCCAGTTCAGGTAACTGGACACGGGTCGTGTTCACCAGACACGCCCCCGTGTCCAAGCTTCTGTTTCTTTTCTTTAATTTTTGTTACTGGCACCTGAACATGGGGCCGTGTCCGGTCCCCACGGGGCCGTGTCCAGAATGCCAGTAACATAAATCTTTGCTTTTAACACCATTTTACACATCTAATCAACCTAAAAAATTATTTTTGGGACACATTGAGGACAATGTGTAATTTAAGTGTGGGGGGGGGGGGGGGGATGCTAAAACCTTGAAATTTTGCAAGTCCTAAATACAAGCCTTACACAAAACTCTATTGGAACCGCTAATCACCCCAAAAAAAATTTTCAAAAATTTCATTGTTTTTACTTGTCTAGGTTTAACTCGGGAAATTCAAGTTCTCAAAAAGGTTATATTTTTACGAATTTACAACCGATAGCGTCGTGATAAAAAGAACCAACATAAGAAAATTATGAAAAGGCATAGCAAAGTTAGTTAAAATTTGATTATATATACTTGATCACATAAAAACCCATTCCCACAAAAGTGAGTTTTGAGCCTTTATTGAGCATACAAATTTACATCTTTAGACTAAATGCTCATTTTTCGTTTCTTGTGTGAATAGCCGCTTGGTTCTTACGACTCTAGAACTTGCCATGACGATACATTCCTGGTCCTTATCAACTTAAACCCGAGTAAGTAAATGATGGAGGCATTAGGACTAACTTTTTTTTTTCTTCTACACCATTATTTTTCTTTTTCTTTTACCACCTACCCAAAAATCCCCCTAGTTAGCCCCTTTGAGCCTAAACCTTTTCATTTCATAACCCAAACCAAACACCCTTTTACCCACCAAAACCTTTTTCATTTTTAACCCTTTGTTTTAGTAACAAGTTCGGTTTTTCGTATGATTGAAAAAAAAAGGAAAAAACATTTTGTGTTGATGATGAAGCAAAAGAAAATAAACAAACAAGTTCATCAAAAATAACTTTGTTTGAATAGTAGCTTCATCAAAATAAAAGTTATAAAAAAATTAGAAAGTCCTACGAAAACCGACACTTGTTACGCTTTTTCACCCTTTTCTACTAACCACTAACCACTAACCCAACCACCTACCTTTAACCCAAGCCTAACCCTTCACCCACAAAGTCCTCTTGATATTTACAAAGGTATAAAAGTTAAAAAGGAGGAGGATTGATTGCTTGGCAAGCCTATGGTAGGAATAAGTTCCATGCCGCTCTCGAGTGATTCACTAAAAATACACCTTCGGCCGAGTGTGAGTGATTTCTCCCGTGAGGTATGTGAACTTGTATATAAATGGAATTTAAAAAGGCATGTTATGCCCAAATAAGTAATTTCTCTTATGAAAAGTTTTAAATAAATCATGACGAATAGGATTGTAAATAAATAAAAATAAAACTACATAAAGAATCTTGGAAATCCCGACACTCTACGACAAGCGCAAAACCTTCTCTTCTACCCATTCCATTTGGGAGTGTAAGCCACATATTAAAGAGTTTTGCTTGAGGACAAGCAAAAGTTCAAGTGTGGGGGTATTTGATGTGTGTAAAATGCAACATATAAATTACATCAAATGAGGCATAAAACTAACCCTTTTTAAGTACTAATGTTGGAAAAAGAGTGTTTTTGTCTTCCTTTTGTATTTTCAGGATTAAATGAGCTCAAATTCACAAAAGAAGCAAAAAGACAGCTAAATCTAACATAAATACAAGAAAAGTAACATAAGTGGACTGCCCGACCCCTCAATGGCATCTTCCCAAGCAAAATAGAGAAGGCAGAAGACTGAACACGCCCCGTGCTCAGCCAGCACGGGGCCGTGCCCAAGAAGCAGCAGAAAAGACAAATCTATAGAAGCTTCTATTGCCCACCACGTGGCGAAAGTACAGCAGACGCATTAATTGTAATTGCGAATTACAATTATGAAGAGAGAGAATGTCAGACAGGCACGGGGGCGTGCCCAGCCTTCTGTTCAGCCTATAAATAGGAGTGCTTGGTTTCATTTCAACTCATCCCTTGGCACACCACCTCTCTCACACTTCATCCACCACCCACCACCACCATAACACCATCATCCACCACCATCATCCATTGTCCATCGTAGAGTGTGTGAGTCGTCTCGGGATCCAAGATTGATCGTAAGAGTTCTTGACAATCAAGGCCATGTTTGCCTAAGTCTCTTACATCACTTGGTGAAGACAAAGTGTCTAGTATAATACTTTTTATTTCTAATCTTTTGCACTTTTTATTTGGTTTTGTATTAATGACTTTAATAACTAGTTACTTATGTTGAAGGTGATCTTTCCTTATCGTTTGTCCGTGGTGTCTTGGCATTATTTTACTGTCTATATAAAATAAAAGATTTTCACCATTCATATCTCCACGGTCTATATGGAGGTATGTTGGCTACCTGGTCGGGGGTTAAGGGAACGGTTTGGTAAAGGTCTTGCCATTGTTCAGCGTTTAGAGGTCCTGCAATGGACCTGGGTCAAATTTAGTAGGACCTCCTTCAATGCTTCACGGTATTGGATGGCGGGGGTCCAAACTCTTTGATCCCCTCATAAGTTAACTACTATTAATACTATAACCTGGCTATTTAGGACTGTATCCCTGCTGACTCGGACTACTTAGTCGAGGGTAACGTCACCGCCAAAAGCGGGGCCTACCATAATTTGCATTAATAACTTAATTAATTATCTTCCAATAATCCACCCTTTTAGGATTGTATCCTTGCTGACTCAAACTACTAGGGTGAGGGTAACGTCACCTTCAAAAGAGGGGCCTACTACAATAACTAAGATAATCTCTTAATTATGTGCAAAAGTGCGGAAATAATCAAAGGTTATACTAGATATGAGTCGGAACCAAGTGATTCATCTTGTCTATCTGTTTTTCTTTTATTTTTATTTTCAGCATTTTAGTTAGTTTTTATTTTTCTTAGTTTAAAACATTTTTCTAAACTTTTTATTTTGATTAGACGTTGAGGATAAACCGGTACTAAAAGGTCTTGTGTCCTTGGACGACCTCGGTATCTTGCCAACACTATACTATGCTCACGATGGGTGCACTTGCCCATATGTGTGTTGAGTGTTAGTAAAATATCATGTTTTATAAATTTAAAACTTGGCTAAAATAAGTGTTAAAGGGGCTTAAAATATACACCTAATAAATATAACACTTCACACGCATCAGCAGGAACTTCCGAGAGCTATTTCAAGATGGATTATGGATAGTGGAGCGTCTCTACATATGACAGGAAAGACTGCATTGTTGTACGATGTTAGAAATTTCAATGGTGGTTATGTGGGATTCGCAGGGAACCAAGGTGGTAGAATTGTTGGTGAAGGAACGTTATCCAATGGGATCGTTACGTTTGAAAGAGTTAACTACATTGCTGAGCTGGAAAATAATCTGCTGAGTATCTCACAGATTTGTGACAGGATGTATACCACTCACTTTACAGACAAAGAATGTTTGATTTTGAAGCCAGGATTTGTTATCCCTGAAGAATGGATTATCACGCGGGCACCTAGAGTGAATGATCTGTATGTGTTGGACATGAGTGTGGCAACTACAACAACAGGTCAGGCACATTGTTTTGTGTCTAGAGCAACAGAGAAAGAATCGAAGTTGTGGCACCGAAAAATGGGGCATATTCATCTTAGAAAAATGAATCATTTGGTGCACAATGATTTGGTTATTGGAGTTAATATCAAAGGTTTTCATCTGGAAGGGGAGTGCATTAGTTGCATCAAAGGCAAGCAGAAGAAAAAGTCACACCCTAAAAAGCAAGTCAATTCAGTTTCTAGACCTTTAGAAAGACTTTATATGGATCTGTTTGGTCCAGTGAACGTCAAAAGCATTACAGGTGATTACTACTGTCTGGTGGTAACTGATGATTATTTCAGATTTTCGTGGGTATCATTCTTGAAGTCGAAAGATGAAACGTTTGATAGTTTGATGGCGTTGTTCAGAAAGATTGAAAACTTGTACCAAAGGCGTATCAGAAGAATTAGAAGTGATAATGGTACTGAGTTCAAGAACAACAAGATGGAAGAATATTGTGATGAAAGAGGTATATTGCATGAGTTTAGTGCTCCGTACACTCCGCAGGAGAATGGAGTTGCAGAACGTAAAAACAGGACGCTAATCGAAACGGCCAGAACAATGCTTGCTGATTCAAAGCTACCGATAAATTTTTGGGCAGAAGCAGTTTCCGCCGCATGCTATACGCTCAACAGAGTTCTCACTGTCAAGAAATTTAACAAAACATGCTTTGAGCTGATCAATAACCGCAAACCGAATCTGAAGTATTTAGAACCGTTTGGGTCACCCTGTACTGTTCTAGAGCCTTTTGGAAAGTTTGGTCCGAAGAGTATTGAAGGGATATTCATTGGTTATGCAAGTCCATTACGACGTGTCTTCATTCCAAGTCTGAAGTGGATTATTGAAGCTCCAAATGTTGAATGTCAAGGTTATACAATGCCGCCGCAGAATCCTGGAGATTCATGGCGTTATCATTATGACAAGTTATGGGATTCGTTTGACATGATGGAAGAACAAGAAGAAGAAGATTTCTTTGATGAGTTGGATATTTTGCGAGAGTATGAAGAATCGCAGGAAAGGTTCCCAGCTGAGTATTCAAGAAGACCACGACAAACTTCAAATGATGATGAAGCAGGTCCAAGCAATGCTGGTGAACATGATGATGTCCAACAAAATGAAGTTGCTCAAGATAATCAGTTGGCACAGAATGATAATCAAAAATGGGAGAACATGCCAGTATTTGATCGTGGTGATTCAAATTCTGAGGGGGAGCAAATTCAGATTTCAAGACAAACAAACCCAGTCAGTGAACAAGGTGCAAATCAGAATGTTACTAATCTGGAAGGTGAGGTAGATGTTTCAGGCGAAGTGATGCCAAGAACTCTTTCATATCATCCAGAGGAGCTGATCATTGGAGAATTGCAAACAGGCGTTCGCACTAGACGTCAAATTGACCAAGGCCTTACTTGTTTTTATTCTACAGTAGCACCTTTACAAACTGAGTTTTCACTAAGTTGTTTTATTTCGCAGATCGAACCGCGAACATACAAAGAGGCGCTAACTGAAGATTCTTGGGTCAATGCTATGCAAGAAGAGTTGAGTCAGTTTGAGAAGTTAGGAGTGTGGAAGTTAGTAGACTTACCTGATGGTCAAAGGAAGATAAACACCAAGTGGGTGTTCAAGTGTAAGAGACACGATAGAGGAGTTGTGGTTCGCAACAAAGCTCGACTCGTAGTCCAGGGTTTCAGTCAGCAGGAGGGTATAGATTTTACTGAAGTATATGCTCCGGTTGCTCGACTAGAAGCGATCAGAATCTTCCTAGCATTTGCGTCTTGGAAAAATTTCAAAGTGTATCAGTTAGATGTTAAATCTGCGTTTCTCTATGGGAAGGTAAAAGAGGAGGTATATGTTGGTCAGCCACCGGGCTTCACTAATCCAATCCACAAAGACAAGGTCTACTTGCTAGATAAAGAACTGTATGGTTTACACCAGGGCCCTTTGTCTCAACACCTACTAGCCAACAACTTTATTCGTGGAAAAGTGGATGTCACTCTCTTCACCAAAGAGGTCGACGGACATCTTCTGATAGTTCAAATATACGTGGACGACATCATATTTGGGTCAACAAATGAGAATCTATGCAAAGATTTTGAAAGAGTAATGAAGCAGAAATTTGAAATGTCATCGATGGGTGAGATGAAATTCTTTTTGGGACTTCAGGTTGATCAACTACCCAAAGGAATTTTCATACATCAAACGAAGTACGTTCATGATATCTTGGAGAAATTCGGGATGCCAGGTTCTACTCCAGCTTCCACCCCATTAGCAACGAATCATGGGATAAACCCTGATCTCACCGGAGAGAAGGCAGATGAAACGATGTATCATTCCATGATCGGATCACTGATGTATTTGACAGCTTCAAGACCCGATATTATGTATCCAACCTGCCTCGCAGCAAGATTTCAATCTAACCCGAGAGCTTCGCATATGATGATTGTGAAAAGGATATTACGCTACCTGAAAGGAACTCCATCATTGGGGTTGTGGTATCCAAGAGAAGGCGATTTCACGCTCAAAGGGTATTCCGATTCCGATTTCGGATGCTGCAAAGTTAACGCTAAATCAACAACAGTGGGGTGCCAGTTCTTTGGATCACGATTGGTCACCTGGCAATGTAAAAAGCAAACCTCTGTGGCTTTATCCACATGTGAAGCGGAGTATGTATCTGCTAGCAGTTGTTGCTCACAGATCTTGTGGATCCAGCAACAGATGCGCGACTATGGTTTGCAATTTCTAAACACCCCTATCTTTATTGATAATGAGGCAACAATTAACATTACGAAAAATCCAGTTCATCACGCTAAAACTAAACACATTGAGATTCGTCATCACTTCATTCGAGATTGTTTCGAGAATAAGTTGATAAGAATTGAGAAAATCCACACTGACGATCAAAAAGATGATTTACATTCCAAAGCATTTGATAAAACACGTTTTCAGTATTTGCTAAAACTGAATGGTATGAAGCTTTTATCGGTGTTGGAGGAGATTATTGACGTTGATGAAGGAGACATTGTAGATGATGTTGAGAAGCAATCTGCAATGGTTTGTCGATTTTTTACCTGTTTTGGTATTTAGGGGGAGTATAGGGTAATATTTTCAGAAAATGCAAAAACAATAAAAAATGACAAAAATACAAAAACATGAGATATTTTCAAAATCCAAAAACAATAGAAAACCAGAAAAGAGCTTGTGTAAAAAGGGAAAATGATAGTACATCGGCTTGACAGTTACAGTATGCTAAAGAAATGGAATGTTTAAATGCGTTAAACAGTCTCACTGATGATGTGCCGATAGGTTTTACACATTTAGTAGGTTTGTTCGGGATATAAACTTAAATCTTACTTACTTATTTCGTGGGGAACACTACTTGGATATATAGGTAACCCCTGAAATCTTGTTTGAAAGATTCCTTTTTCTGATATACTAGGTCTTTATACACAGTGATATCTGGGGTATTATTCCAGGACTTCTGCTGAATGGAAGTTCTGACCTAGTCTTCGAATAATACTTTCCGCAATGCTTGAAACATAGCATCACCCTCAGCATATATGATAAGACAATAAAATTGCTTAGCAATGCTGTTGTAAAAAAAGATCCTCTAAAGGGGACACACTCAAAAATCGATTCGTGATCTCTCTGCTGAACGGTAGTTCTGACCTGAGCTCTCACGATTTCGATCATAATTTATTCCCTTACAGATATCATTTGTGGTATACTCACCTATAAGACTGAATATTGGGATCTGAATACGGGAGTATATTCAAGAGGTGGGACACACGTATAAGTTTAAGTCTCTAAAACACTAAATCCGTGTCCTGGACAGATTGAAAATTGTGTAAAAACTTAAATGGATCAGTATATCGACAATCTAAGCGAATTGTTTAATTTTGAGTATGAAATTAAAGCTTAACGGTACTTGTGATTTGTCGAATAGCTGATATGATTCCCTAACACGCTAAACAAAAATATGTTTGTAAATAGTTTACATTTACTGCTTTTTAGTTCTGTATTTCATTTCTAGTTTAGAAGCTTTATTAAAAATCCAAAAGATTTTACATTTCTGCTTTATTTTTTGACAAACCAAAGTGGAGAGTTGATCTTCGGATTCGAAAGTTGAAAGCAGATGCAGGAGGTTTCTGGACTGGATGATGAGTCATGAGCTGAAACATGATAAGTTTGTGAAAGTTGAAAAGTTAAAACAAGTTCATTAACTTGAAACTTGTAATTTTCAGAGAATGTTTGAATATGATGAACAAAGTCAGTGTGATTTATTTCAGATCAACCAAGGTCATTAAGTTGGACTTGGTAGATTAATTGAGTAATCAGGGTCATTAACTTGGACCTGAATACTTAAGTGGATTTCTAACACTGTAGGTTAAAAGGTAAGATTTGGATTAAAAATGTTATTGTTATATATCTTATATTTGGGTAGAGTATATGTAGGTAACAAGAATCCCCATGGCAACAAAAAGTTAAAGTTTGAACCAGAATTCAAGTCCCAGTATTCCGAGAGGGGGAGTCTGCGAAAGGGGGAGTTAGAGTTCTGGATCAACAGTCAAAGGGGAGATTGAAGATGAAGCTAGTTTGAGTTTCTGAACCTGTGAAGAAGGAGCTTTACAATGACAAAATTTGGAAAGAGACAAAGACTAAAGGCTCGACGCTGAAGACTTCATCAACATCCAAGGGGGAGTCTGTTGGTCCACCGAGTGTCTGTTAACTACGTCTTATCAAGTCTTATGTCTAGATAGGTTAAACGAGTGCACAACAGTGTTTGAATTAGGGTTAGAACGTGTTTTTAGTAGCCAGTCCGTTTGAATAGGGTAGTCCATTTGAAACATGTCCGGTTCGTTTGAAAGTGTCCATCCATTTGAAGAGTGTTCCGTTTGAACATGTATGTGTCATCTTCAAACGGAATGGTGACTAGTATATATAGGTTGAGTGTTGTCTCATTTCAAACGGATTAGTTGTGTGTGTGAGCGAAGGTGCTGCCGGATTTTTGTCAGAATACATTGTAAAAGCTCAACAATTCAGTAATAGAGAAAGATTAAAAGGATACAAGCTGTTTGACGTTGTTTACTTTGATTCCGCCTCTGTAAACGATGATGAACTACCTTTACTGACTGTTTAGGGTCACGAAACCGATCCAACAGCTGGGCTGGTCTATAGTAGTTATTTCTTGACCCTGAGGCCGGCGTAAGCGCGGAAGAACTAGAACTTAGAGGCGCCCCCTGTGGTGAGGCGGTTGGAATCGCTGTTGCTACCGCTGTTGTAGCGGGAGACAGTGTAATTCCTGGTCATGATAGAGGGAACCCCGCTCTTGAAGACGTTGTACCCATCTACCCCCGTTCATATCCTGGAGGTAATTCGACATCAAAATTGAGTGCCAAAGACCTAGTAACCGCTGTGGCTGCGACAGTTGTCGTAGTACTCATCGTCGTTGTGCCTCCTCGTTCAGCAATAGAAGTCAGCACGGTGTTAGAGATTACAATGCCTTCGTTCGGAGCACTCATCGTGGTAACAGACTCTTTAGTATTTGCAGGTCCCACGGATGGCGCCAATGTAAGAACATTACCTGAAACACGTCCCTTAGCTAGTTGATCCGATGAGAAGTGATCTGATCCTTGGTCTGCAAAACAAAACACCGTTAGAACTTGTTACAGGAATGGGGTTATTCCTGTAACCAACATCTGGCGTGAGAATAAGTATCTGCTTGTGGGAGTAAATAGAATGTATTGAGAGAACAATGTGTCTTACCTTCATGATGATCCCTCTATTTATACTTATGGGTGATTTTAGGGTTTCCACATATTTTGGGAAGTCAGTTAGGCGACTCCTATTTCATCGGAGACTATTTTCATGGAGATATAGGGGAATATTTTCCATATTTATGACTTATTTAATAGTTAATATTCGACCCGGAATGACCGAATCAGGTCATTCCTCCACAGGAAGCAAAACCAGGAAAGAAAAGAGGATGATCCTGAAGATCGAAGAAACATGGAAACATTGGATTGATTCCACAGGTTATTCTTTTCAGTTTCGAGTCTTTGAACTTTCTATAATGATGATTTGATGTTTATATTGAATTTGTTTATCATGTTTGGCAAAGCTTATTATAACTATCCAAATGAGATGATATGATGTTTTGTTTATAATTGATGATTGATTTCCTGCTTGTATGATTTTAGTAGTGTAGTATTGTCAAGTTCTTATGATGCATATATGTGTATGTTGAAATTGGTTATGATGTTAGTTGTGGTGATATTGCTCTTTCTATGAGATTATGCATGTTTGATTCAATATTTATCTCTAGGGTATATTGACATCCCTTAGCCTAAGGCTTGATACTTTAATTGTTAATTGATAACTAATTGTCATAACTGGTTTAACATATGTTCTTCTTACGGGAAAAGTTCGATTAAAAGAGTCTAGAAACTAATTAGGGTTTTCTAAATGCCTCTCTTGGTAGTTGTAATTCGCTCGGTCCGTTAACCACCTTAAGCACTAGGATAGAAACCTTAAATCATAATTTATACAAACACTAGCTTTATTGAAATAGGTCTAAAGGTGTGTCTATCACCTTAACCCTAGTTTGATAAGATTATCCCTAATTGACTCTAATCTATTTTAGCACTTCATACGCCATTGGAAAGTTAGGTCTTAGAGTGGTTTAGCAGGATTGTCCATTGATGTGTCGCAAACACATCCTAATTTCCTATGTATTAACTAGTTTTCGAGTTGTTTTTAGTCGCTTATAACTTGTACTTAATAGATATGATGTTGTGTAGGTAAAAGGATGAAAACGGGCCTTACACGAGCTAATATGGTAAAGGAACGATCAAACGAGTGGAGACCACATCAGACGAGGAATTATTAATACGAAGGGGATTAATATATCATTGAAATATCTCATTATTAATATATACCATCCATTACTATAAAGAGATTATTCACAATTCATTAATCCCTATATTATATTATGATTCATATATCATTAAAAACCTACGAATGTGGTAGAAATTACAAAGCAAGTGGTGGATCTCATTAATTAAAAAAAAGCATAATATATCTTGTAAAGGAATTGATATCGTTCAAGATCTACTGATTAGGAGGGAACCTAATATATGTTTTTTCGCAAATAGCCTACTCCACAAGAGGATGGAATTTTTGGATAAAAGGCTTGCAATTGGGCTGAGTTGATATTCATATGGGCTGCAAAAGCCACACAAAACTTGAAAGAGGAGTATTAGGTCGGTTCACAAAATAAATAAAAAGGGGATATACTAAATCGCATGATTCATTCATTCGAGAGGAGGCTGCTACATTATTACCAACACTTTGTTTTATGGGCTTGCAATTGGGCTGAGTTGATATTTTTATGGGCTTATTGATTCATAGCTTGTACAGTTAGACATTGTTTTTATTGTTTTCAGTTTGTTTAGACTCGAATACTTGAACAATGTTTTCTGAATTTAATTGCTTTGAATATATTTGTGTTTCGTTCTTGAACATGCTCGGCTAATTTTCTTCTAGCTACCTAGTCTATGGATAATTGTTAATTTTATTCACGGTTTCTCGGTTCGGTTAAGTATTGTTTTGGCTCTATGTTATGGTAAAAAGTGTTCTTATTATGGTTCTAATGTGTATGCGTATTTGATATCTGAAAGTTTGTTCATGTTCCGCCTTATCTTGGTTAAAATTAATTGAGTATTAATTAGAGCTAGGATTAGGCGATTTCGTTAACTTTGTGCTCTCGACTAAATCTCGTGGTTGCTAGATGTAGTAAACCCTAGGAACAAATTAAATAACTATTTGGAAATTAAATATTCCACCATCTATGAGACCAAGAGGAGATTAGATGTCGGGTTGTCTTAATCATTAGATGGGTTATGTGTTATTTGCACGAGAGTGAATTACCCTAGGTTTTCTTGTGATTTTTGTCAAACCGTGTTAGAACCAGATTAGAGTCACCACCCCATACATCCCCTTACACTTCCCGGGTGTACCGTTTCTATTGAGATCGAGAGGTAATCTAGATTTTGGGTACCATAACCTAGTTAGAGAGACTGAGAGGTGATCTGACATTGACCGGTGAATTTATACACTTTTCTTGACCCTAGATTGCGACCTGTTTGAGAATGATTTGCCAGCCAATTTAGGTCTTCTTTAGTGAACCTTAAGATCCCGGTAGCCAAAACTTAGATATTCCATTCCGAGAACCATAAGTGAGTTGACATGCATCTTGCCTAAGTAGCTACTTTTCCATCATCTGACTACACCCAAATCTGTTATTTGTAATCTGTTTACTTTTTTTGTTTTTTTAGTTAATTTCATTAGCTGATAAAATTTGAAATCCATCCCAAAATTGCTAGACTAGGACTTGACAAAAGTTTAGTACCGAGAGTCGCGCCATTGTGTCCACGGATTGATACTCGGTCTTACCGACTTGACTGCATAATGACCGATACACTTGCCGATTTTGTGTAATTAAGCTACTTTGACCTTTTAACTTGTGTTTTTAAAATAATATATAAACATTTTACACATCATCAATCTAAGCAATTGTTGTTGATTCGAGTCTAGAATGATTATATATTCTAACTCTTGGTAGTAATTCAGGTTATTAGATTATAAGTATTGATTTCCATAGTTCCTAGATTGCATATTAAGTAATAGGTTCAGTACTAGTAGATTGTTGTGTCCACAGATTGATACTTGGGTACTTACCTAGGCTATACTATACTCTATATTGATAGAGACTTTTGCCTAGAACATGTGTAGTTAGTATTTAGTGTTTTTATCCTTAAAACTCGGCTGTTTTCTGTGTCAATTTATTTGTTACTATCTAAGCACGTCAAACTGTATTCGGAAACGAGTCGGGTCAAATATAATATGTTCTCATTCAAGTTATTGTGTGTATTGACACCGCTTAGTCTTGATGTAATGGTAAATGTGGTGTAGTTGTTAAGTGGAACTCTCACTAATCAAACCAACTTGGGTTTGATTTTGTTTCTATTGTAACCGTAATAGGTCTACATTTTTTCGTTAAGTGTGCTCGGAAACGAGTCGACTCAAATATAATATTTGTTCATTCAACGGTATAAATTCACGCATTGTATGTTTTGACGCCACTTAGTCTTTATGCAACGGTAAGGGTGATGTAGTGATTAGGTGGAACCCTCACTAAACGAACTAACTCAGGTTCCATTTCATTTTTTGTATCCACAATGCTTTATATTGAATATGTTGAACCACACGTATTCATTAGGTTAATGTTTCACATAACGTGATGTCAGCTATAAACAACTAAGGCGTCGCCACCACAACTTCATGACTTGGTGATTAGGGCGAGGGATGTATGAAAACCATGTGTGAAGTTGCTGAGAAAATCTGAGTAGAATTTGACAATCTAAAAACAATGGTGATTTTATTTAAAAACATGAAAAATGGTACCATTGGGGATTACAAAGAAAGTAGGGGAGTTCATATATGTGTAAAAATGATGAATCATAGTATATGCTCACAAGGTGTTTGATTAAATGCCTAAACCAAATTAAATTGATGGAAACTTGAAGGAACTATAATGAAGGACATGATTTGTTGAAAGAGGCTTAACTAGTGGGCATGCACTTACGATAAACCTAGTAGGTGAATTAGTTTATTATATATTGTCATAATGACACGTACGAGTTCGTTATGTTAAAGAATGAGATAGTTGGCCAAACGGGTTATTTGGGTAAATGGATTTATATGGTTTGGTTTAGAACCTTAAGTTATGTGTTATTGTTAATTTGTGAATTTAAGTATGCTTTTAAATCTTAATGTGGTAGTATTGACCCGTAACTTGTGGTTATCCAAATGGGTGACAACATGTCAAAATGAATGGTAATAAACCAATTACAAGTTTTGGGCCAAAAAATGATTTAGAACGCATGTTTGATGATGGGTGGATAAATACTTAGGTACTATGAGATGAATGCCCATATTATGTGTTAATTGCAAGTTTGATTTGTTGTCAAGATATGTGAGGTAACGTTTGGATGGCAACAGGACAAACAGATGATTAAGCAAAAACACTCCTACAGGAGAAGGTAAGTGACTCGAATGTGTTTGGATTCGTATTGATTTAAATAGTCTTATTGTTGAACTGAAGTTTTTATAGTTAATGTGGTTTAATACAAACTATTGAATATGGTTTGACTTAACAATAACATAATGTTTTGGGGGTTTAAACTCATCAAGAAAGAGTGCAAATTGAATATGGGTCAAGAGACCCAAGTTCTGAAATTCAGCTTATTTCCATATTTTTGCTATTCTTTGAAAATTCATAGTAAATCAACTGAATGTCCGTTAGGGGTGTATTTTATATCCACGCAAAGGTCTCTGAGTCTTCTTTACTTAAAATTTTAGTTTGAAGTGAAATACTCACTATAAAGGGGGAGGGTGGATACTGAATTACTATAGCTACGCAAAGCTAAGTGAAAACATAAATTTTATAGCACTTGCGTAATCTTTGGGAATTTACATAAGATTATTGGATGTGATTTTATTATTGTTTTAAACCTTAATACATCTAAATGATTTAAAGTGAGTGATTTCTTGATATGGGGTGTCTAAGCTAAACTAAGAAGTCATAGGTGTTGTGACTCGTATGTGTAAATACATGTGTTCACTAAGTAGTATTTATGAATAAATGACACCTTGTGTCATTAAACCTATGTGACCTAATTTAGTATGTTATGAATACATATAAGAATTATTAAGAGTATGTGAGGCGATAACGACTGTTGATAATCGTATAAGTTGTTTTATGAATTATAACATAGTTATGCGTGGGTTTACCATTTTATTTATATCGATCGAATTGGTCTAATAATAGTATTCTTTGAAGTGTCTTTGACTCAATATTAGCAGGGATAGTGTGATAGCCCGTTAATATTTAGGTCCCAAATTTTCTTTTACACCAACAATTTCAAGCCATGGGTTATGGCACACCCAAACTACTTGATTCGTTGTTTTATTAACATTTGTATAAAATTAAAAATTTTAATTTATGCGAAAGCTTTATGGGCAGATGGTATTTGGCTCGGCATCGATTCCAATAATGGTCCAGCAACGTGTCCAACCCTGACATGGCATAACACCACACTGGGTTAGTAATGCCATTAATAAACGGTAACTATCCGTATACAAGCTAATTTAATCATTAAAATAATTTTTAACATTTATCACCTTTCCTTGGATTTTTAGGGACATGATCCCAATATCTATTCATAACAAGATTCACTTAATCCACGTCAATATTAACATGTTTAATACGGATGCTTCGGTCAATTCCATTTCTCCATTCCGTTTGGTAATCACCCAAACCGGCCCGTTAGAAAACCGTATTTGGTTTGTTAACCCAATCCTATGTTCCCAAGCATATAGTTAATACACCTACAATCTTAATTGTAGGATACTTAGTTACAAAACCACTCATTGACTTACGATTTCATTATCTTCCTCATCACGTCCATATTTACGTTTTTACAAAAAGTGTAATTAAACGTATTCTTTCGTTAAAATGTATTAGAAATCTTTAGAAATCCAACTTCCTAATATAGCTTGTTATTTCTTCCAACCACAACCTTAATTGCGATTGACCATTAATAAAAATGCCTCTACGTTCCCATTATACCCTCTGGTATATTATTTTCCAGAAACAACCCGTTTCTAGAATTAATGTCTTTATAGTTCGGGTCAATCATTCATTAGTCATTTAGGAGGCTTTCCATATAAGAGCTTCTTATTAAATTAATACAAAACTAATTTATCCCAACACCCCTATTCCAAGGGCATTTTCCTCAATTACATCCCTTGGGCACGTTTCTGGCTCCAAAGCTGATTATCCAGTCACTTAATGTATTTTACTTAGGTGATTTAACCACCCAACTTTTTATCCCGAGCATTATAGTCAACCCTTCCCTTCATGAGGAATAACTTATTTTTGCGTACCTGGCACGGGTTAAAATATTGACCCGGTCATTCTTACCTTTTTTTGCCTTGATTTAACTAAATATTTCATTGCATGTCCATCCAATACGCTAACCTGTGGGTCATGTACTTGGAAGACACAACATTAGAAATTCTTGGTCAAATGGCAACAACAACACCATTTGACCCGTATGAATAACACCATTAGGTTCGTCTCAATACTTCAACTTTTTTACCAATTATAATCTACTCGTAATTATTTCTTTCGACCCAACTCATGGTTTATACAATGGAGTCCGAATCAATACATCATTACTACTATCCAAAGTTGTCTATTTACCAATCTTCATTTTGACCCGTATCATGGTTTAGACGATGGGGTCCAATTTAGCACATCCTTACAACTATCACAAGTTGTCTATTTACCGATCTTCTTTTTGACATGTTTCATGGTTTATACCATGGGGTCTCTTTTCCATTACATACTGGTTACCAACTACTACCGGTAACCTTTCAATACTTGATAGGTCAAAATGCTTCCAATCAGCTTGCTGTCAAAACAGTTATGCCGGTTTTGGACACTGTTTTGACCCGTTTAACATCAGAATTCGACAAACATGTTCAAACATAAAACATAGTATGTTTAAATAGATTTTTGAGCATATAAGGCTCAACCTCACAGGTCGTCCTGTGATTTTATATGATTTTTTTTTAAATTGTTGCAAAATAATTTTTAATCTCAATCAGCTTTGTTATCTCTTCTTGTTCAAGCACCTTGTAAGCATGAATTTTACACCAATTTCATCTAGTCCTTAATTCAACAACTAACCATGTTTTCATGCATTATCAAGTCAATATAATTAGTATGTTCAATTAACATCTAGAGTTTGTTATATTAACATCAGATATTACAATTTCACTATCACAATTCACGTGTTCATCATATTTAATAAAACCCACTTAACACAAGCAATGTCAATCATTCAAACACTTAAATCATCGCATTTGTTTTACTACTACTCATCAAGGTTTTAACTCTAATCATGTAGGAACTACAAATTTAATCATAATTTCCACAATCCATCCATCAATTGCACATCTCAAGGTTCATCAAGGATCCTCTACTTCATCAAGCACTAGATTTTGACATACCTTAAGATGAGATGATGCAATAGACTCTAAATCATCAATCATGCATCAAAATTACTTTGAATTTTCAGTTGGATTGGATGGATTTGAGTCAACTGATCAAGAGCTAGGGTTTTCCCCCTTTTCCCTTTTCCTGGTCGTCGCACACTCACACACACATATATGTGTGTGTTGTGTTTTAAATTTTCTTTTTTAATAAACTAGTTTTCTCTTGTCCCAATTTTAGTCCCTCATATTTGATTTTAGTTATAAAGGATTACTATCATTGTTCCATTACCCATTTCATGGCACTAACTTAGTTGATTATTCCTAGTTATCACACTTGGAATATTTATCAAATACGTATATGTACAAGCATATATGTATATATATATATATAACTCTTGTTTTTTTGAAGTGTTACAAGTCCACCCTCCTTAAGGAGGTTTCGTCCTCGAAACTTGGATACGTACCGAATAGTGAGGGTTGAATCTTCCACCCCTCTGCAAGTCCCAATGGGTTGCCCGCTCCCTGCCGGTGTTTCCCACTTAATAATATCTTAACCCATGTCCTTGTTCATGGATGGCAATTGACCTTCCACCCACCTGTTTCACTTGTAAGGCCTCATGGCCCATCACATTCATCGATTTAACATCACGATTGTCCTACGCTAATCCTGTCAAGATACACGTATTAGCCAATTTTACAACAATAATTGACCTTGACCGTTTTTTTTCCTATTTGACACACCGGTCACCGGTTACTATGCACCCTATTTTTCGAGTATTTTCACATCGCCTCCATAAGGTTTTACAGGAGTTTATATCCCCCAGTCCCGTAGCCTATGCTGATATGTAATCATATCCCAATTCATATTCTTGACCATGATCGTAACACGTCATGTTCAAGTTTCTGTCATCAATTCATTTTTGACATTTTCTTTCCAAAACGACTTCTTACATCTATTAGTGCAAAACCCATTTCTTTTATGAAAATATTTTCCAATACAACACTTATTTTCTTCATTTGTCAAAATGTTGTTATAACTAAAACAAGTTTTTAGCTCAACATTTTACCTTTGCCATTTTTTTAGTGATGCAAACCATATTCGATTCCCGCGCTTTTACCCAATTTACTATTTAGCCCTTTTGCCTTGCTTGCTAGGCAACCCTCTAGGCTTTCATATTTTTATGGAATTACTGCTTAAGGTTTACTCCGTTTTTATTTATGACCCGGAGGTCCCGTGGTCCCCTTGGACCTTTACCATAGTTTATAACCCAAAGGTCGTGATATTATTCCTGGTGTCATCACCCCCCCCCCCCCCTTCCACTTTTATCATTACACATCCATCATTGCCCTCTAGACCATGAAGGGCAATATATATTAACCCAACCATGGTCCATGACTGTATTTGATCTTTATAGGCAATACCTCAATTTCTATGACCCCGTGGGTCATTTATACTTTGGTTTTACATGCCGTATCTGTCAATCATGGCCCTAAAGATCATGAATTTCCAATTTATCTTAATCCACCAAGCATAGCCCTCTAGGCCAGGAATGGCGATTATTATCATCATCATCTTTGCACCGACCATAGCCCATGTCTATGATCGTTTACCGCTAAGCATTACCTCTGCTTCTATGAGCACGTGGGTCATTTATACTTTGGTTATACATGCCTAAGTGGTCATGGTTTGCTTACAACACCTCGGTTTCTACAACCCCGCGGGTCGTTTATACCTTGGATTTACTTGCCTTCGTGCAAACCATCATTCCAATTACCATCCCTTGTTTACGATCCTATAGTTCACAAACAAGTCTTTTGGTTCACCAAACACAATCTTTATCTAGACTACGATTGGCAACCATTTTTTCACATCTTTTCCCACCTTAGCTTAATTACATAAGCGGTATACGTGTTCTTTATAAGAAGTCCATGGTGTCATGTGCTTGACACTTACCTGGCCAGGGTAAGTATGGCACACATGGTAGGCATGTCCTTATCATAACTAACACATTACCTCCTATGTAAGAAAATCCTCGGTTCACGATCTCGTTCTCATAATTTTTCTTTTTGTAAAACCTCTTTCATTGTTATTTTAACAATTATTAGGTTTACCCATTCTGATTTTCCAACATCTAAATTGTTTTCTTTCAAAACCTTATACGATCCCATTCCTCAATGTGAGCGCTACTTTTTCTCAATAGAATCCTATTGAGAATGTCTACTTAGATGATTTACCCTCACCCAAGTTTCTATGTCTAATTCCTTTTATATTTTTTTATTCACATTTGTGAATAATGCATATTATCTACCCAAGTTCTTTTGGGATTGCTTCTTGGACGGTTATCCCATCCAGTTTTACCCAAACTTATCGTGAATGCCAAACCATTCACTAAGTGAATGTCGCATACGTATTCATACAAAATTAAATGTACACCTGGGTAATAGTCGTCCCGAAGTGCCTTAATTCCATCTTGATCTTCTTTTGGTCAAATCGCTTGACTCCCGTCCCTAATGAGCATACTCCACATGTCATGCTTTGGACCATCCATCAAATTCATAAAAAATGTTAGTTATATGGAGTTTATAACATATCTAACTAAGCCCGTATGCCAAAACAAATGAAATAAACATTTTTTTTGCCAAACAAGGCCCGCTGTAAGTTACGGCCATGTGTCGTAGCTTACGGTACGTATGTTCTGTTGGTTCAAATAAACCACGCTGTAAGTTACGACCTTATGCCGTAGCTTACGGCACATGTCTTCTGTTTTGTTCAGCATGCTCCTGTCGTAACCTACGGCTCTCTGCCGTAACTTACGGCACACATAGCCACTTTTTATCAACAAATTATGCTGTTGTACCATTTTCACGAAAAAAATTCATAACTTCTCCAATTCTCATTTGTTTTACTTCAAACTTGTTTCTAAATAACCGTAAAACATTTGCCTACGTAATTAACCCAAAATCCTTAACCCGGATTCATAACTTTTATGAATTACGCCACCGTTACCCGGTTCGTGCGCATAATTATTTGACCCGTTTCACCTATTTAAGCATTTAGCCTGTATTTCCCACATCTTTTGGTAAGGATTAATCCCTTACGACTTTACCCATTGTCCGACTTACTAGACTTGCGTTTTATGTTTTAGTTACCCCGTTTGCGTAGCACTTGTTTGACCCGTTTGACTAACTTTTAGCCAATGGATTCCTACCATCTTAAGATGCAGGGATCATAACTCTAAAACATTCACAAAAACTTATTATCATTACTATTTATAAAAGCCTGTACTATAATACAAGGCATTATATACTACTTTGTCAACAAGTAGTCCCTCAACCCCATTGGTCTTTTACCAGTTCATTTGGGGTTAAAGTGCATTTGCACAATAGTCCTAAGGCGTGGTTTTCCACAACTCCCGCCCATACTAAACAATTATTAACAACTTACATGACCTCTTAATCAAGCCTTGAAAAGAATACACATCCCCTATCAAGAGTGTAAGATTTAAGTCCAAACATAGTCCCCACCATGCTTGAATCCCTTAAACCGGGGCTCTGATACCAACTTGTAACAACCCGTTTCCATTATTACTAAATATTTAGGTCCCAAAATTTTTTCTTACACCAACAATCTCAAGCCATGGGTTATGGCACACCCAAATTACTCGATTCGTTGTTTTATTAACATTTGTATAAAATTACAAATTTTATTTTTTGTGGAAGCTTTATGGGCGGATGGTATTTGTCTTGGCATCGAGCCCAATCACGGTCCAACAATGCATCCAACCCTGACATGGCATAACACCACACTAGGTTAGTAATGCCATTAATAAACGGTAACTATCCGTATACGAGCTAATTTAATCATTAAAATAACTTTTAACATTTATCACCTTTCCTTGGATTTTTAGGGACTTAATCCCAATATCCATTCATAACAAGATTCATTTAACCCACTTCAATATTAAAGTGTTTAATACGGATTCTTCGGTCAATTCCATTTCTCCATTCGGTTTGGTAATCACCCAAACCGACCCTTTAGTACATCATTACTACTATCCCAAGTTGTCTATTTACCAATCTGTAACAACCCTAAAAAATACTCCCAACGACAACATGTGATAAAAACCAGAAGTGCTCGCGATGGAACTTGTATATTCAATTTGGAAAATTTAGCGGTTAAGGAATCTTGTCGTTCGACGAACTAAATCACATAAAAATAGTCTTATTAGATTCACAATTAAAAACCAAACCAATTGGTATCGAGACCCGAACATACGCGATAAGTATCGGCATGAAAATTGAGGAAAACGCACGATTGGACGAGAAGGGCCGGCCAAGGACACTTGTCACGACACTTCGACACGTGTCAGGCCTACGTGGGACACGTGGCAACCAAAGCCAGGTCGACCATCATCGCGCCACGTGCCGGGACCATATGGGTCTGGCGCGACGCGCGAGGGGACCCAAAATTCAGGTATATAAGGGCAGCAGTGGGACTTGAATTCCTGCACCAGTTCGATCGAATTTTGACGAACTTACTCTCTCGTATCTCCGTTTCTTTTCACAACACCCCTAAACCCTAAAACTCTGCTCGTTATCAGGGTAATAACTCTAATTACGGACACGGTACTATATCCGATTGATTGAAACTGATCCAACGGATGTTTAAGTGCTGCATGTATACGGCTATACTTTGTCATTCGTTGTAAGTTTTGATCTCGTGATTATCGTTAAAGTTGAATTGGGTTAATACGCTAATACGAGTTCCATTGTATCTAGCATTAGAACTCATAATCAGGAAGTTGTTAAACTAGTATATCAAACTTAGCTATTAAGATAACTTAGCAGTTAAGAAAACTTAATAGCTAAGGAAACTTAACAGGAAAGGAAACTTAGCAGTTAAGTAAGCTAAGTAAGTTAATTATTCAGCTAGTTATGTTATTTAATTAATCGGCTAAGTAAATTACTTGATTAAACCGTTAAGATTAATTAATCGGTTAAGTAAGATTAATTAACCAGTTAAGTAAGATTAATTAAGTTAAGTAAGATTAATTAATCGGTTAAGCAAGATTAATTAAGCTAAGCAAGATTAATTAAGCTAAGTAAAATTAAATAAATAAATTAAACACCTAGATAGATATACATGAAAATAAATATATATGAGATAGATAATATCAAAGGAAGGTGCTAGGAAAGTGTAAGAGGATATATAAGTAAGTAGGAAGCTTCCTAGAAAATGTATAGGTAACTTCCTAGAAAAGCTATATGAAACTTCCTAGAAATTTCATATTTCCTACCTATAAATAGGAAGCTTAGGATTCATTTTTCTTTGCTCATTCCTTCTATTCTTCTCTCTATACGTTGGTGTTCTAACCAATAATCACCGATGCGATATTATGTCCGATCGATTCGGGAACCAACTAACGAATGCCAAAGTGCTGTACTTTGTGAATTTCGTTAAACGAATGCCAAAGTGCTGTCTAAACAAGACTATACTTTGTGAATTTCGTTAAGGTTCTGATCTCGTGACCATCGTTAGGTTTGATGTGGTTCTACACTAATACGTATTCCACTCTGTTAAACTAAATGTTTAACTACCCGAAACTCTACACCATACTCTTACAATCAAAATGGATGCTTAATCATCAGAAGATTCAGAGCCTTAAAGTAGATGCTTAGAATCAAGATGCTTGTTTAATCAAGACTATATGCTAACAAGGTGAGTCCATTCTCTTTTCTCACCGTTTGTGAGTCATTCTCTTTTTATCAAATTGCTTTACAAAACCCTAAATGTTTTCTAGTTATACTTAGCAGTGATTAAGTCTTTGCTAACGATTTATCACTTTAGGTGAGCGAGCCTAATTTAGTGATATGTCCACAGTCATAGATCCGGTCGAGTGACAGCTGAACCAGCTAATTATAAGATAGGGGCAAATATAAAAACCCTTAATGCTGTAAATTATAACAAATGTGTTTTTATACCAAAATGAATGAACTCACCAGTATTTCCTGCTGACAAATCTTTTTAAAACGCGTTTTAGGTGATTACGGTAGATCGGAATAAGAGCTGTGATACGGCAGCGAAAGGCTTAAAGAAGTGGCTTATTTTATCAAATAAATTAAATTAAATGTTGTTTTATATATTCGGGTTTATCCCATATTAAAGCTACCTTTGTAAAACATGGGTTTCTTTCCATCTATTTAATAAATAAAATCCGGTGTTTTCTAAACTCTGATATTTTTCCTAACTCACGGTCTTGGTGAATATTTCCACTGCAATGTTTTTAAAATAACCACCGGTACCACTTGACTGCTCGCTGCTCCCGTCCAGCATGTGGTCGGGGGTCGTGACAGAGGTGGTATCAGAGCCACTTGTTGAAGCAATTAGGTGTTGTAATAATATCTAAGCTTAAACGAAAGAGTTAGGAAATTACTATTAAATGGTAGCACACGTGATAGTATTTAGGCTTGAACCTAAGAAAAATGCTTTAGTATTAGCTTCGAGATAAGCTAATTACATGCGTAGATAAAGTGTGATGGGTGTTGGTATGCCGTGAGGATGATAACTAGAATATTGCAAGTATGGTAAATAAGCGATAACACTTGGCCACTGTTATTTCTTATTTATTGGTACTACTTGGTTCTGGAATATGATCCGTCACGTGAATACTAATTTCCTTATTCTTTGATGAAAGCCTTAATAAAATATTCATTTTTAAATCATGATTTAAGAAAGATTTATTTATGGGAAATGCCAATTACCTCTCCGGCAAGACTGGGTATGATGTAGCAGACTCTCCAACTTGTCCGGGTAAGACGGGGTTACCTCTCCGGCGAGAACCGGGTAAGATGGGGTATAGGATATGTCAAACAAGTGACAGAATTCCCTAAATAGTATCATGACCTGATGTCTGGCTTGTCTTTGGAAATATGACTCTGTTAAATACATTGACCTTATGAATGGTATGTATATTACAGTATGTGAAATATATGATTATATAGATATGTATATCTATAAGGAAATCCAAAAACCATAAGGATTAACAATTTAGAATAAAACACAAGCATGTGTGTCAATGATAATTCTAGATTTCTTTATTAGGAATCTCTTGTATACATCTATAAATCCGATATCAAACATTATTTTGTTTGATCATCTGTCTCTTAACTCGTGCGACAAGGAGTATATGAACCCTTTATGTTGGGATGCCATCGAAAATATAAGAATTCCCTTTGCGTTACCTTAGATTATTAACGCATTAGGAAACCTGTAGCTAAATTTGTGCTAGACACTAAACGTCTCAAAACCTACGCTAATGAGAATAATTCTACTTTCTTTAAGAACTCTTGCGAAGATAATAGTAACCACGACTAGATGCACTTACAAAGACTCTTCACCTATAATCCTACTAAGATTACCAGTAACAAAAGAAATGTTGCAACAATACATGGTCTTAAAGGACCGAAGTGTCATAACCATTAGTATATATGTTAAGAAAAATGAAGTAATGTATGCTTCAAAATTTAGACATTTAGATAGTGAGACCCGAGCTTCAAAACACATGGTCAAGACATATGCCATGAAATGGAGAGAACTGACAGAAAGGAAATTATGTCTGCTTCATAAAAAGGAACAAATGGAAACGATGACTCCTGGGAGTTTGCAAGCCAACCGGAGAAGTGGCCACAAGGAGGCAAGATAGACCAGCCGACAAAGTTCGTCTCTGTGAGGAAAGCTGTGAGTTATGCACGGAAGTAAGACATAGCGTATATGGTCTCGGAGTTCATTAACACTAGAGGCATGGAACTGAAAGAAATTCCGAACGACGTTTCCCAAAGGATCTACTTAGACTATCACCCGATCGTGAGAAGAAACTTAGAATTCATCCGAGACTAGGAACAACACCGATTGTTATATCCCAAAGTTAAGACTAATGTAGTAGTTAATGCTTTAAGTCATAAGTTTCATAGGAAGCCGAATCAAGTACGTGTTCTTAGATTAAATTGCGGATAGATTTAATGAAATAATTAAAGAGTACCCAAGAAACAGCAATCAAGGATGATGCTGAAGGATTATAAAGAAATAATGAAGGAATCAGAAAAAGGAACTAATGGAAATTAGTTATTCCATAAAGAATTCGGGTACCTATTCAAGGAAACCTGCAAGAAAGGATTCTCGAAGAAGCCCATAGAACTAAGTATTTGATACATCGTGTAAGTAATATAAGGTATTGAGGTTTGAATTACTGATAAATAGAAATGAAAAAGGATGTAGCAAGTTATGTCTCTAAGTATTTAATCGATTAGCAAGTTAAAGCTGAGCATTAGAACCCTTTAGGTTTACCTCAACGACATCAGTATGGAAATGAGATTGATAATAATGGATATTGTTACCAAATTACCCAAAACAAGAAACGACACAATCTGGGTGATTGTGGATCGACTAACCAAGTCTGCTCAATCCCTACCAATGAAGGAAACCCTTTAGTATAAGACACTTAGTTAAGTTGTGTGGAGACAAAATAGTCTCATTACAAAGAATCCTGTTATCTATCAAGATAGTCATTTCACTTCTCATTTCTAGGAAAATTTTAACCCGACCTATTTTGATGTAGTGTGAAGGAACACTACAAAACATAAAAGATGTGCTAAGTACATGTGCAATAAATAGTGGTGAAAGTGGGATTATCACCCATAGGATTTTTCAATAATTAACCTTCAAGTATTAGTGTTGCCCATTTGAAACACTTTATGGAATGAAGGCACCATCCATTCTGTCAAGCAAAAATATGAGAAAATCAACTATCAGACCATTAGACTGGAAAATCATTAGAATTAGAATAAGAATATACTAAAAATCTCTCCATAAAAAGGAATAGTCAGAGTCAGTAAGAAAGAAAAGCTAAGCCCGAGATTTGTTGGATCATTTGAAATTATTAAAAGGATTGGGCCAGTAGCTTATCAGTTAAAATTTCCGAAGGAAATGGCAGGATATAAAAGGTAAACAAAAAGTCAATTGAAAGATCTTACAAGTCAAAGATAAGAATCTCAAAATATGGAAAATGGTTCTGGTCAAAGTAAAGTGTAATTCAAAGTAATGACCAGACTATACCTGGAAACTAGGATCAGTGTCGAATTAAGAATATTCCTCCAAATTTCCGTAAATCTAGAGGACGAGATTTAAAACAAGGTGGGGAGGATGTAACAACCCTAAAAAATACTCCCAACGACAACATGTGATCAAAACCAGAAGTGCTCGCGATGGAACTTGTATATTCAATTTGGAAAATTTAGCGGTTAAGGAATCTTGTCGTTCGACGAACTAAATCACATAAAAATAGTCTTATTAGTTTCACAATTAAAAACTAAACCAATTGGTATCGAGACCCGAATATACGCGATAAGTATCGACACGAAAATCGAGGAAAACGCACGATTGGACGAGAAGGGCGGCTAGGGACACGCGTCACGACACTTCGACACGTGTCAGGCCTACGTGGGACACGTGGGAACCAAAGCCAGGTTGACCATCGTCGTGCCACGCGCCGGGACCATATGGGTCTGGCGCGACGCGCGAGGGGACCCAAAATTCAGGTATATAAGGGCAGCAGTGGGACTTGAATTCCTGCACCAGTTCGATCGAATTTTGACGAACTTACTCTCTCGTATCTCCGTTTCTTTTCACAACACCCCTAAACCCTAAAACTCTGCTCGTTATCAGGGTAATAACTCTAATTACGGACACGGTACTATATCCGATTGATTGAAACTGATCCAACGGATGTTTAAGTGCTGCCTGTATACGGCTATACTTTGTCATTCGTTGTAAGTTTTGATCTCGTGATTATCGTTAAAGTTGAATTGGGTTAATACACTAATACGAGTTCCATTGTATCTAGCATTAGAACTCATAATCAGGAAGCTGTTAAACTAGTATATCAAACTTAGCTATTAAGATAACTTAGCAGTTAAGAAAACTTAATAGCTAAGGAAACTTAACAGGAAAGGAAACTTAGCAGTTAAGTAAGCTAAGTAAGTTAATTATTCAGCTAGTCATGTTATTTAATTAATCGGCTAAGTAAATTACTTGATTAAACCGTTAAGATTAATTAATCGGTTAAGTAAGATTAATTAACCAGTTAAGTAAGATTAATTAAGTCAAGTAAGATTAATTAATCAGTTAAGCAAGATTAATTAAGCTAAGCAAGATTAATTAAGCTAAGTAAAATTAATTAAATAAATTAAACACCTAGATAGATATACATGAAAATAAATATATATGAGATAGATAATATCAAAGGAAGGTGCTAGGAAAGTGTAAGAGGATATATAAGTAAGTAGGAAGCTTCCTAGAAAATGTATAGGTAACTTCCTAGAAAAGCTATATGAAACTTCCTAGAAATTTCATATTTCCTACCTATAAATATGAAGCTTAGGATTCATTTTTCTTTGCTCATTCCTTCTATTCTTCTCTCTATACGTTGGTGTTCTAACCAATAATCACCGATGCGATATTCTGTCCGATCGATTCGGGAACCAACTAACGAATGCCAAAGTGTTGTACTTTGTGAATTTCGTTAAACGAATGCCAAAGTGTTGTCTAAACAAGACTATACTTTGTGAATTTCGTTAAGGTTCTGATCTCGTGACCATCGTTAGGTTTGATGTGGTTCTACACTAATACGTATTCTACTCTGTTAAACTAAATGTTTAACTACCCGAAACTCTACACCATACTCTTACAATCAAAATGGATGCTTAATCATCAAAAGATTCAGAGCCTTAAAGTAGATGCTTAGAATCAAGATGCTTGTTTAATCAAGACTATATGCTAACAAGGTGAGTCCATTCTCTTTTCTCACCGTTTGTGAGTCATTCTCTTTTTATCAAATTGCTTTACAAAACCCTAAATGTTTTCTAGTTATACTTAGCAGTGATTAAGTCTTTGCTAATCTTTAATTACTGGCAGTATGTGGGGGTTTTGTGCACATTACTACTAACGATTTATCACTTTAGGTGAGCGAGCCTAATTTAGTGATATGTCCACAGTCATAGATCCGGTCGAGTGACAGCTGAACCAGCTAATTATAAGATAGGGGCAAATATAAAAACCCTTAATGCTGTAAATTATAACAAATGTGTTTTTGTACCAAAATGAATGAACTCACCAGTATTTCCTGCTGACAAATCTTTTTAAAACGCGTTTCAGGTGATTACGGTAGATCGGAATAAGAGCTGTGATACAGCAGCGAAAGGCTTAAAGAAGTGGCTTATTTTATCAAATAAATTAAATTAAATGTTGTTTCATATATTCGGGTTTATCCCATATTAAAGCTACCTTTGTAAAACATGGGTTTCTTTCCATCTATTTAATAAATAAAATCCGGTGTTTTCTAAACTCTGATATTTTTCCTAACTCACGGTCCTGATGAATATTTCCGCTGCAATGTTTTTAAAATAACCACCGGTACCGCTTGACTGCTCGCTGCTCCTGTCCAGGATGTGGTCGGGGGTCGTGACACAATCTTCATTTTGACTCGTATCATGGTTTATACCATGGGGTCCAATTTAGCACATCCTTACAACTATCACAAGTTGTCTATTTACCAATCTTCTTTTTAACCCGTTTCATGGTTTATACCATGGGTCCCTTTTCCATTACATATCGGTTACCGACTAGTACCGGTAACCTTTCAATACTTGATTGGTCATTATCTATGCATTAACCATATTTCTATACTAAAGTGTAAGTATTACTTACCTTTCATCCAAGCAAGTCTTCCTTGTGTCTTTATTCCGTTTGATCATCTCCTCCAAGCTTCACCTAGCTCGTCAAGAGTCACACTATCATATTACCCATAAGATGGTTAGTTTAGTCATTTCGTATTATGACACAACTTCTTTGACAAGCTTATGTGTAGGTATTTTAAATACTTGCAATAAGCCAAATAACATGCTTAATGTTCATGAAACCATTGTTTCATGAACAAGGCAAAATATAAACAAAATACAACTTTTCTTTGATTAAGTTTATCAATAAAATGTGCAGCAACTTTACGATGTAGCTGCTGAAACCGACTCTTTTGACCACTTTATGGTTTTATTTAGCCTTTCATGATCAAAGATGAAATGTAGTATATTCAAATATCTTTCCAGCCAAAAAAGAATCAGCTCAATCCGAGCTTCCTAACTAAATATGATTTTCGTAAGATCAACCGAGAAGTCAAAATGCTTCCAATCAGCTTGCTGTCAAAATAGTTCTTCCGGCTTTGGACTCTGTTTTGACCCGTTTAACATCAGAATTCGACAACCATGTTCAAATATAAAACGTAGTATAGCTTTTTTAGCATATTAGGCTCAACCTCACATGTCGTTCCTGTGATTTTATATGATTTTTGTTAAACTGTTGCACAATAATTTTTAATCTCAATCAGCTTTGTTATCTCTTCTTGTTTAAGCATTTCATCAAGCACCTCGTGGGCATGAATTTTACACTAATTTCATCAAGTCCTTAATTCAACAATTAACCATGTTTTCATGCATTGTCAAGTTAATATAATTAGTATGTTCAATTAACATCTAGAGCTTGTTATATTAACATCAAATATTACAATTTCACTATCACAATTCACGTGTTCATCATATTTAATAAAACCCACTTAACACAAGCAATGTCAATCATTCAAACACTTAAATCATAGCATTTTTTTACAACTACTCATCAAGGTTTTAACTCTAATCATGTAAAAACTACAAATTTAATCATAATTCCCGCAATCCATCCATCAATTGCATATCTCAAGGTTAATCAAGGATTTCATCAAGCACTAGATTTTGACATACCATAAGATGAGATGATGCAATAGACTCTAAATCATCAAGCATGCATTAAAATTACTTCGAATTTTCAGTTGGATTGGATGCATTTGAATCAATTGATCAAGAGCTAGGGTTTTACCCCTTTTTTCCTTTTCTTGGTTGTTGCGCACACACACACATATGTGTATGTTGTGTTTTAAATTTTCTTTTTTTAATAAACTAGTTTTCTTTTGTTCCAATTTTAGTTCCTCATATTTGATTTTAGTTATAAAGGATTACTATCTTGTTCCATTACCCATTTCATGAAACTAACTTAGTTAATTATTCCTAGTTATCACAGTTGGAATATTTATCAAATACATATGTGTACAAGCGGGTATATATATATATATATATATATATATATATAAATCTTGTATTTTTGAGGTGTTACAGATAGACATGAGATTTGGATAAAAAGCTCTTGGCTTAGAATTGGGAAAATTGAAAGATGTGTGACTTGAGATATTGAAGAAGTGCCCCGGCCACGTCATGAGCATTGGATACTCCTTTATGTTTGATACGGAAATAATATTGTGAGTTCTCACTTAGCAAAAGCTAATTTCATGGTGTTTTTGTAACGCTCCGCATTTTTGTACTTTCCTTATTTAGAAAGTTGCAATCGTATTTCTATTTTTGGAAACTTGTAATCGTATTGTATTTGTAATTCACTTCCAATCTAGTAATCGGAGGTTTTGATCATAATGGAAATTCGTTTTTACACATATACTTGTTACATACTTGTGTTATCCGCAATCACACATCGAATACATGTTTATACTCAAAGATCAAGACTTAAAATACTTGGATGTATTAATCTTACATGCATACACTCATTGTAGGATCGTTTTCAGACCCGAACGAGTCAATCAGAAGAGTTTTACTCAATACGAAAGGCGGAAACAGACGTATTGAGGTCAATTCAGCTAGAATATCACTTTAACTGTCGATATAATTGATATAATGACGATTTACAGCGAGACGACACTTCGGCAGCACTTCGTTGCTTAGATCTGAATCTAATTGTGGAACTACCATCTTGGCCCTGCCTTAAAATGACACATGAGCTTGGTCTTGTCCTTTTTAGATTTTGCCATTTTATTATAACGGTAGATCTTATAATATAGGAATGATATTTTAAACATAATCGTTCCTTTAAATTTAAACAAGTATATGGTTGCCCTAAACGAGACTTCTAATAAAATAAAAAAAATGACTAGCCCATTCAAAGGCTAATCAGAAAGATAATCAAGGGAGTAATTAAAAGACAAAGAAACAAATTGGAATTTGTCCTATGTTCTTGTCTAGACTCAAGAATGTGCAACTGTGTAGCTGAGATTAAACGCACAAGGCTAGTGTTTAATTCACTCAGTGTTGGCTCTGATACCAACCTGTCACACCCCGACTTTCCACGTGTCACCGGTGGGCCCGGTGGGGAGTATCGTGACGTGGTTGGCAACATAATAGTCAAACAACACAATTATATAAATGTACAGCGGAAGCAATTTAAAAGATATAATACAACCGAATTTATTATTGTAATATCAAAAGTCACAATATTCGGAAGTTTATCCACAGACGGATCGAAAATAAAATAGAAACAATAGTTCAACAGACTTTGACATCTAGAGCTTGCGAGACTTGAGTAATGATGTCTGGAGTAGCCAGCCTATTTCGTCTAGCACCTGCACTTAACCTTTTTGGAAAATACGTCAGTTTACACTGGTAAATACAACTCAACTGACTCATTTTGAAAAGAGTTTGTAAATTGATTTGAATGCACTTCGGCACAAAAATATCTTTATAACTTGGGACAATTATTTGTATATAATCTTGTATACAGATTTACTTATTTACCGTCCATTAGCACCGGTTAGAAGAGCCGGTTTAAGTTAACTGACACGCCATAGGTATAGTGCCCACAAGGTTGATTCCTTTAGTGGATTACCAGTTTTTACATAATGCATCTGTCAGGTGTACGCCTACACCCCGTGCTTAGGTCGTGGCCATTTCGTAAAATGATGCCAAGGATATCCGGGACATGGTCATTTAACCCCCAAGGGCCATACATCAAATAATACAGAATAAAGCGGTTTATGAAAATACATTAATCACAATCCGATTTAAATGACTACATACCCGACCAAGCGATACTTTTATAGTACCGTACCCCAAGCCCGTATAGGGAAAAATAAGTTAAGAGTATTTACCTGAGCAAAGTATCAATCAAATACAGCAAAATGCAAGTACTTTTACTGGGCTCCTAATCTGGAACGAAGGTTTATAATAACCTATTAGATTTCTAACGGGTCCTTAATTTAGCCTTAGCTTAGACCGGTTAGTTTCAATGATACGGTTCGTACGCACTATTAAGCGAAGACCGGATAGAATGTGATTTAGACCCAACAAGTTTGGAGACTTGTTTAATATGGGTATTTCATACACACTCTGGATTTTGAGATAAAACCGATAAGGTTTGGCCCGTTTAGGCTAGTTTATGTAAACCAGTTACATAAACCGAACCGAACGCGTAATAAGCGTAACGGGTATTCATATGAGCTATTTACAGGTTTCCTAAGTTAATATGCTTCATATATGTTGTGACATCAGTAAGTTGTCTTTCATTATGCCCGTAACGAGTTTAAACACAAACTATGCCCCTTAGGGGTAGTTTGGTCATTTAAAGGTTTATAAAAGAGTTTAAGTATTTATCTGAGTTACAGGTCTGATGTAATCAGAAAAAATACTTAATTTACCATGTTATAACAGTAGAGTAAGGTATATATGTGAAATTTATCCATTATAACCAAACTAGGCCCCGTAGGGGTATTTTGGTAATTTCACATAAGCCGAAAAGCTCAAAACTGAAGTCTGAGTTTCACAACCTTTGCTTACTGTTAAAATATTATAATTTGCCTCAAATATCAGTAGGTATCACCCTTGGTATGTTTAAAATAGTTTTAGTACATACTATGCGTTAAAAACGCTTAAAAAGGCGATTAGAAGCCGTTTCCGGGTTCGATACTTAAATCTGATATTTTTATATTTCCAGAAGGCTTAAAATGATTTATTTATCATATGTGATCAGTAGCAAAAGGTTTGGAGTCGTTTAGATGTGTAAAACTCATTTTATAGTCCGTAAGCGCAAAACCGACATTTACCGGATTAAGCCTACGACTATAAGTTATGCTCATCCTAAAATTTATTAAAAATCTTTAAAAATCCCAAAATAATATATTACATCAGTGGGTAAAATATTTGATATCAAAAAGTAGGCTTAACAAGGCTATACGCTAATTACGCCGTTTTATTAACATAAGGCTTTAATTTTACGCTAACGAGCATAACTCTTATTCTACATCTCAAACTGATGTCAAACTTTGCATACAAGTCTATATATCAATAATTAAGGTTTCTACTCTTTTACATTTTCAAAAATCACGTTTTAAGGTGAAAAGGGCATCATGGTCAACATATGAGCAATTAACGGAATCATGCGTATTAATCGGTTAACTAATGAACCATAGTGTATAATCACAGAGGGTTATACTAGCATGTAACCTAGTCCAAATAAGGCTCTTAGGTATTTCTAAATCATACCAAAACGGATCAGAACTGAAAGTCAAAGTGAAAGTCAAACTATGCGACTTTCGGTTCCGAACCGGGTCTAAACAGGAAATTGTCCGGTTGAACATGTTTAGACATGTTTTTACACTTATTACTAAGTTATAACAATGATCGAACAGGTTGTATATGATCTACATTGCGAATTATGCATAAATTGTAATTTAAGTATCCTGTTGACTTTTTCTTAGCAAGTTTGACCCGACTTTTGACCTGGTTAGAGTGGTAATCATGGGGAACCCTTTTGAGGGTTTATTACCCACATAATTACCAACTTATAACTACTTTTAATTCGAGATATGACTGAGCCATTGTTGACTAATCTCGAAGTCAAACCGTAATTACGACGGTTTGACTTTTAGCTAAATAACTAAGCTAAACATTATTAAAGAAGGATTAGCAAACTTACAATAGTCCTAAGCTTGATTAGTGATCACTTGAGAGTGTCTTGGAGCTCTAGAAATGATCAGATTGCAAGAGGAAGGTGTGAAGAACATTGGTGCATATCATGGCCTTTATATAGTGTTTAATCCACCACAAATCTTTGACACATGAGTCTACAACCCACCACAATTGATCAACACATGTTCCTAGTGCTTAGGGGGTGTCTAGGGGTCAAGAGAGATGTGAAAAATCGGTTAAAGGCGCGCATGAAGGCAATGGCAGAAAACAGCCCAAAGAATTCGGAGCTGGGCACCCCTAGCGTGACGCTAGGCCCCCCTCGCGTCGCGCTAGGCCTCTTCTGCACAAAATCAACATTTTTAGATTTTGCGATTTGATCCTTGCCCCTTCAAGATTCAATTAGGCACTTGTTTCTTGCATTATGAACTCTCATAATTGATCTATAAGGGCTTGAAAACATATACCCACTTTGTTAAGTCCCCGGTTAACTTTATTGTTACCCGAAAAGTCCTAACTTTCAACGTTTACGCTTTAACCCTTCGCACACAAATTCGATCATAACTTTCTCATACGTTAATGAAACTTTACGAAATTTAAACCGTGTATTCTAGTGAGCAAAATTAACCGTTACAAAGCTTTGGGTTTGTCAAAAGGTCACTCAGAGGTATAACTTAAACATGTTGACACATTTAGCCCCTGTAGTTTGTAATCTCTCACTTTTAGCTTCGTATGATCCATGATTTATTCATTTGAAGGTATGAGCACCATGTAGGGTTAATGTACATTATATTTATTCACTGTTGAGATTTAGAATATGTATATCCACATACTTTCCATGATTGTCAACTTTAGTCCTGCTATAATATTTCTTTCACACGTTTAAACATTTGACACGTGTCTACACATTATAGGACGTGAATTTTCGAGGTGTTACATCCTCACCCCCTTAAAATAAATCTCGACCCGAGATTTACTGAAATAAATAAGGGTACTTCTCCTTCATCGTGGATTCAACCTCCTACTTGTATTCGGGACCTCTACGGGCATCCCATTTGACCTTTACAATAGGTACATGCTTCCTTCGAAGCTTCTTTACCTGTCGATCTTCAATCGACAAAGGTTTTTCCACAAACTTTAAGCTCTCATCTATATGCACATCTGTATGCAGTATAACCAGTGATTCATCAGCGAAGCACTTCTTCAGATTGCAGATGTGGAACACATTGTGAATTCCACTGAGCTTTTCCGGTAAGTTTAACTTATAGGCAACTGACCCGACACGTTCGATAACCTCGAAAGGTCCTGTGTATCTCGGGCTTAGCTTGCCTTTCTTACCAAATCGCATCACCCCCTTCCAGGGTGACACTTTAAGTAGGACTTTGTCACCTACTTCGAAGTGAAAAACTTTACGCTTAGGATCAGCGTAACTTTTCTGCCTATCTCGGGCAGCTTTGAGACGGTCACGAATCTGGACAATCTTGTCCGTCATTTCGAACACTATCTCTGGTCCTGATAATTGGACGTCTCCAACTTCTGCCCAACAAACGGGCGATCTACACTTTCTACCGTATAAGGCCTCAAAAGGCGCAGCCTTAATGCTGTTATGGTAGCTATTGTTGTAGGAGAATTCGATTAATGGTAAGTTCTTATCCCAACTACCACCCAAATCGATCGCACATGCACGTAGCATGTCTTCCAACGTTTGAATAGTACGCTCACTCTGACCGTCAGTCTGAGGATGATAAGCCGTACTAAAATTCAAACGTGTGCCCAAAGATTGTTGGAAACTCTTCCAAAAATGTGATGTGTATCTAGTATCTCTGTCAGAGATAATAGACACCGGTATGCCATGTAAGGCTACAATGTTATCAATGTATAACTGGGCTAACATGTCGGAGCTATAAGTCTCCTTGATGGGTAAGAAATGTGCTGACTTAGTCAGTCTATCAACTATAACCCATATTGTATCATTGCCTATCCTTGTCTTTGGCAACTTGGTGATAAAATCCATTGTCACCATTTCCCACTTCCACGTAGGAAGTTCAGGCTGTTGTAGCAAACCTGACGGTTTTTGATGCTCGGCTTTGACTTGCGCACATGTCAAGCATTTAGCTACATGGGTGGCTACAGACTTTTTCAAGCCTATCCACCAATAATTTGCCTTTAGATCCTGGTACATCTTATCAGCTCCAGGATGAACGGAGTATTTGGAACTATGGGCTTCCTGGAGGATGACATCTTGAAGTCCTCCATAAATTGGAACCCATATTCGTCCATTTAATCTTAGAATTCCGTCCTTGTTAAGAGTTAACTGCTCCTCAGTTACTCCTAACTTTTCATTAGGATAGTTAGCTTCCAACACAGCTTCCTTCTGTGCAGCTAACAACCTTTCAATTAAATTATTCTTTATCTCCATGCGCTTGGCATTGATTCGGATAGGTTTCACCCTCTCCTTTCTACTCAAGGCATCGGCGACTACATTCGCCTTGCCGGGATGGTATCTGATTTCACAATCATAATCATTTAAAGTTTCCATGCAACGGCGTTGCCTCATGTTTAATTCCTTTTGATTAAACAGATGCTGAAGGCTCTTGTGATCAGAATAGATCACACACTTAATCCCATAAAGATAATGCCTCCACAGTTTTAGTGCGAATACAACGGCACCCAATTCCAAATCATGGGTGGTGTAATTCTTTTCATGCACCTTTAACTGTCGTGAAGCGTAGGCAATAACTTTGCCTTTCTGCATAAGCACACACCCCATGCCAGTGTGCGAAGCATCACAATAAACTACGAATTCTTCTATTCCATCTGGCAATGTCAGTACTGGGGCGTTGCTCAACTTTTGCTTCAGAATATCAAAGGACTCTTGCTGCTTAGGGCCCCAAATGAACTTTACTTTCTTCTTAGTCAAGGAAGTTAGGGGTGCAGCAATCCTTGAAAAATTTTCGATGAAACGCCTGTAATATCCTGCCAATCCCAGGAAGCTACGAATCTCTGTAGGCGTCTTTGGTTCTTGCCAGTTCATAACTGCTTCAACCTTAGCGGGATCCACTTGGATACCACGCTCACTAACCACGTGTCCAAGGAATTGGACTTCTCGAAGCCAAAACTCACACTTAGAGAATTTGGCATAGAGCTTCTCCTGATGCAGGAGTTTGAGAATACATCGTAGGTGTTTCTCATGGTCAGCTTGATTCTTCGAGTAGATAAGAATGTCGTCGATGAAAACGATGACGAATTTATCTAAGTACGGTTTGCAAACGCGATTCATGAGATCCATGAACGCGGCAGGTGCATTAGTGAGCCCAAAAGGCATCACTAGGAACTCGTAATGACCATAACGAGTCCTAAATGTTGTTTTATGCACGTCTTCATCTCTAACCTTCAGTTGATGGTAGCCTGACCTCAAGTCAATCTTTGAGAAATAACTTGCTCCTTGTAGTTGATCGAACAAATCCTCGATCCTGGGTAAAGGATACCTATTCTTGATCGTGACCTTATTAAGTTCACGATAATCGATGCACAGCCGCATCGATCCATCCTTCTTCTTGACAAACAGGACTGGCGCTCCCCATGGGGACGAACTAGGTTTAATGAAACCTTTAGCTAGCAGTTCATCTAGCTGTGTCCTCAATTCTTTCATCGTTGGAGCCAACCTATAAGGTGCTCTAGCAACTGGTGCTGCTCCGGGGATGATATCAATCCTGAATTCCACTTGCCTATCTGGTGGCAAACCAGGTAGTTCTTCCGGAAAAACTTCTGGGTATTCAGAAATGGTAGGGATGTCTTCTACCTTCGGTTTAGGCTCATCAATAATCACTTGTGCCATGTAGATGACACAACCCTTCTTTAAACACTTTGAAGCCTTGAGCATAGCTACTTGCTCAGGCAATCCATACTGGGTATCTCCCCGAATGGTAAGTGATTCACCAGACGGAGTCTTTATCACTACCTGCTTTTTGTTGCAGACAATTTGGGCCTGGTTATGAGATAACCAGTCCATACCCAAAACTATGTCAAAACCCGCTAACTTAAAGGGAAGTAGGGAGAGAGGAAAAGAGTGGTTCTTAATGGATATAACACATCCATATAACACAGTTGAGACGGTTTCTATGGTGCCATCTGCTAACTCCACCTCATAATCCACACTTAAGGTTTTGACAGGTAAATTCAGCAATTCACAAAACTTATTATCTACGAACGACTTATCAGCGCCTGAATCAAAAAGTACTCTTGCAAAGACATCATTTACAAGGAAAGTACCTGTAATAACATTGTCATCTAGGACCGCTTCTTTGGCATCCAATCGAAAGACTCTAGCATTAGTCTTCTTAGCCTCTTCAGGCTTCTTGGCGTACTTAGGGCAGTTGGTCTTTATGTGCCCCTTCTCATTGCAGTTGTAGCATGTGGCATCTTTTATCTTCTTGCACTCTATCGTCTTGTGCTCTTTAGATTTGCATATCCCACATGCAGGTGCTCCTGACTTAGAATCAGACTCAAGTCTGCACTTTCCAAAGTGGCGTTTCTGGCAATTCGTGCACTTTAGCTTTTCCTCTGTCCGCTGACTATTCCTTCCAGACCCAGACTTCTTAGAGTCGGTGTTTCCCTTGTGCTTCTTCTCTGACCCTCGTGAGTTATCATCCTCACGCTTCCTCTTACTTTCTTCAGATTTCTTTAGCGATCTCAACCTGACCGCATCTAGAGTAAGGGATAAAGAGAGATCAGCTGTTGACCTAAATGTAGCAGGTCTTGAAGCCTTAACACTAGCTTTGATTTCTGGGGCTAAACCCCCAATGAAGCGAGCAATCCGCTTGGGCTCTGGTGTTACAAGGTAAGGAACCAGTCTGGACAGGGTATTAAAACTGGTGAGGTAAGCTTGACAATCTAAATTTGTCATCACCAAAGATAAGAAATCAGATTCAATTCTTTTGACCTCATGTTGAGGGCAGTAGTTCTCCATAATGAGGGTAACAAACTGCTCCCATGACATGTTGTAAAGCGGGATCTTCCCAGCAGCTTGAATGAGAGACCTCCACCATGCCAGTGCCTCTCCTTTGAATGATTGGGATACATACTTTACTGCATCCCTTTTAGCACAACCGCTGATGTCCACCACCGTGTCCATTTCATCCAACCAGGTCATACAATCTACTGCTCCCTTCTCCCCAGTGAAATCTCGGGGTTTACAGGAAACAAAGTACTTATAGGTACAAGACTTGGTACGTGGTTCATTATCGAACGCTATCTTCTTGGATGGAACACTGTGTTCATTTGATGAATGTCGATCATCATTCTTCTTTGGCTCCTCTTTCTTAGAGGGCGGCTTGTTATGAGGTTCTGAATGAGTTTTAGGGACAGACTTAGAGTGGGGTATAGATGAGGCTCGACTATGCGTCCCACTATACTCCTTAAATTGTTCTTCTACAGCTTTAGATACAGCTGTGTCAATTAGTGAACGAAGCTCTCCTTTGGTTATATTAATCCGATCATTATCATCGCGGTTTTCCAAAGGATGACTGTTTATCTCGTCAGAGTCACCCATGTAGTCTTAGTTGCTACAAAAAAAAGATAAGGGCAAGGTTTATTTAGAAGCCCTTACAGTACTATCGTTCTTAAACGATTTATTAACCATGCTTTTAATACACATTTTAGTTAAATTTTTAAATATAAAAATTGTTCAGGATCTTTATCATAATCCTAAATTATAAGTTAATAATAGCACAAAAGGCCTAGTCATGTAGACAAGTTTAATTTATAAGCCATGATTTCAGAGAATCAAGGCATTAAGGTTTGAATCAAAGTTCATTACCTTTTCTTGACAGGGAGTTGTAGGCTACCACTGTCTTTAGTCTCAGAGGACGTTAATCATAGCCCGTGGGCACTTCATCCATAAGGGATGATTATATAAATAAGGGGATTTAGAATAACCCAATTAAAAATGACTTATGTGATTTTCATCGTATCACACTTTGTCGAGCATGTTAATATGCTTTCAGATGTTTAACAAAAATTTGAATCTCTTAAATAGGTTCTACCATCTTGGCCATGTCTATAATGACATTTAGGCTAGGTTTTACTCTTTAGATTCTTTTTAATAGTTAACGCAGAACAATCCTTAATTGGAATGTTAACAAGGATCTGAATCTAATTATGGAACTACCATCTTGGCCCTGCCTTAAAATGACACATGAGCTAGGTCTTGTCCTTTTTAGATTTTGCCATTTTATTATAACGGTAGATCATATAATATAGGAATGATATTTTAAACATAATCGTTCCTTTAAATTTAAACAAGTATATGGTTGCCCTAAACGAGACTTCTAATAAAATAAAAAAATGACTTGCCCATGCAAAGGCTAATCAGAAAGATAATCAAGGGAGTAATTAAAAGACAATGAAACAAATTGGAATTTATCCTATGTTCTTGTCTAGACTCAAGAATGTGCAACTGTGTAGCTGAGATTAAACGCACAAGGCTAGTGTTTAATTCACTCAGTGTTGGCTCTGATACCAACCTGTCACACCCCGACTTTCCACGTGTCACCGGTGGGCCCGATGGGGAGTATCGTGACGTGGTTGGCAACATAATAGTCAAACAACACAATTATATAAATGCACAGTGGAAGCAATTTAAAAGATATAATACAACCGAATTTATTATTGTAATATCAAATGTCACAATATTCGGAAGTTTATCCACAGACGGATCGAAAATAAAATAGAAACAATAGTTCAACAGACTTTGACATCTAGAGCTTGCGAGACTTGAGTAATGATGCCTGGAGTAGCCAGCCTATTTCGTCTAGCACCTGCACTTAACCTTTTTGGAAAATACGTCAGTTTACACTGGTAAATACAACTCAACTGACTCATTTTGAAAAGAGTTTGTAAATTGATTTGAATTCACTTCGGCACAAAAATATCTTTATAACTTGGGACAATTATTTGTATATAATCTTGTATACAGATTTACTTATTTGTCGTCCATTAGCACCGGTTAGAAGAGCCGGTTTAAGTTAACTAACACGCCACATGTATAGTGCCCACAAGGTTGATTCCTTTAGTGGATTACCAGTTTTTACATAATGCATCTGTCAGGTGTACGCCTACACCCCGTGCTTAGGTCGTGGCCATTTCGTAAAATGATGCCAAGGATATCCGGGACATGGTCATTTAACCCCTAAGGGCCATACATCAAATAATACAGAATAAAGTGGTTTATGTAAATACATTAATCACAATCCGATTTAAATGACTACATACCCGACCAAGCGATACTTTTATAGTACCGTACCCCAAGCCCGTATAGGGAAAAATAAGTTAAGAGTATTTACCTGAGCAAAGTATCAGTCAAATACAGCAAAATGCAAGTACTTTTACTGGGCTCCTAATCTGGAACGAAGGTTTATAATAACCTATTAGATTTCTAACGGGTCCTTAATTTAGCCTTAGCTTAGACCGATTAGTTTCAATGATACGGTTCGTACGCACTATTAAGCGAAGACCGGATAGAATGTAATTTAGACCCAACAAGTTTGGAGACTTGTTTAATATGGGTATTTCATACACACTCTGGATTTTGAGATAAAACCGATAAGGTTTGGCCCGTTTAGGCTAGTTTATGTAAACTAGTTACATAAACCGAACCAAACGCGTAATAAGCGTAACGGGTATTCATATGAGCTATTTACAGGTTTCCTAAGTTAATATGCTTCATATATGTTGTGACATCAGTAAGTTGTCTTTCATTATGCCCGTAACGAGTTTAAACACAAACTATGCCCCTTAGGGGTAGTTTGGTCATTTAAAGGTTTATAAAAGAGTTTAAGTATTTATCTGAGTTACAGGTCTGATGTAATCAGAAAAATACTTAATTTACCATGTTATAACAGTAGAGTAAGGTATATATGTGAAATTTATCCATTATAACCAAACTAGGCCCCGTAGGGGTATTTTGGTAATTTCACATAAGCCGAAAAGCTCAAAACTGAAGTCTGAGTTTCACAACCTTTGCTTACTGTTAAAATATTATAATTTGCCTCAAATATCAGTAGGTATCACCCTTGGTATGTTTAAAATAGTTTTAGTACATACTATGCGTTAAAAACGCTTAAAAAGGCGATTAGAAGCCGTTTCCGGGTTCGATACTTAAATCTGATATTTTTATATTTCCAGAAGGCTTAAAATGATTTATTTATCATATGTGATCAATAGCAAAAGGTTTGGAGTCGTTTAGATATGTAAAACTCATTTTATAGTCCGTAAGGGCAAAACCGACAATTACCGGATTAAGCCTACGACTATAAGTTATGCTCATCCTAAAATTTATTAAAAATCTTTAAAAATCCCAAAATAATATATTACATCAGTGGGTAAAATATTTGATATCAAAAAGTAGGCTTAACTAGGCTATACGCTAATTACGCCGTTTTATTAACATAAGGCTTTAATTTTACACTAACGAGCATAACTCTTATTCTACACCTCAAACTGATGTCAAACTTTGCATACAAGTCTATATATCAGTAATTAAGGTTTCTACTCTTTTACATTTTCAAAAATCACGTTTTAAGGTGAAAAGGGCATCATGGTCAACATAAGAGCAATTAACGGAATCATGCGTATTAATCGGTTAACTAATGAACCATAGTGTATAATCACAGAGGGTTATACTAGCATGTAACCTGGTCCAAATAAGGCTCTTAGGTATTTCTAAATCATACCAAAACGGATCAGAACTGAAAGTCAAAGTGAAAGTCAAACTATGCGACTTTCGGTTCCGAACCGGGTCTAAACAGGAAATTGTTGGGTTGAACATGTTTAGACATGTTCTTACACTTATTACTAAGTTATAACAATGATCGAACAGGTTGTATATGATCTACATTGCTAATTATGCATAAATTGTAATTTAAGTATCCTGTTGACTTTTTCTTAGCAAGTTTGACCCCACTTTTGACCTGGTTAGAGTGGTAATCAGGGGGAACCCTTTTGAGGGTTTATTACCCACATAATTACCAACTTATAACTACTTTTAATTCGAGATATGACTGAGCCATTGTTGAATAATCTCGAAGTCAAACCGTAATTACGACGGTTTGACTTTTAGCTAAATAACTAAGGTAAACATTATTAAAGACGGATTAGCAAACTTACAATAGTCCTAAGCTTGATTAGTGATCACTTGAGAGTGTCTTGGAGCTCCAGAAATGATCAGATTGCAAGAGGAAGGTGTGAAGAACATTGGTGCATATCATGGCCTTTATATAGTGTTTAATCCACCACAAATCTTTGACACATGAGTCTACAACCCACCACAATTGATCAACACATGTTCCTAGTGCTTAGGGGGTGTCTAGGGGTCAAGAGAGATGTGAAAAATCGGTTAAAGGCGCGCATGAAGGCAATGGAAGACAACAGCCCATAGAATTCGGAGCTGGGCACCCCTAGCGTGACGCTAGGCCCCCGTCGCGTCGCGCTAGGCCTCTTCTGCACAAAATCAACATTTTTAGATTTTGCGATTTGATCCTTGCCCCTTCAAGATTCGATTAGGCACTTGTTTCTTGCATTATGAACCCTCATAATTGATCTATAAGGGCTTGAAAACATATACCCACTTTGTTAAGTCCCCGGTTAACTTTATTGTTACCCGAAAAGTCCTAACTTTCAACGTTTACGCTCTAACCCTTCGCACACGAATTCGATCATAACTTTCTCATACGTTAACGAAACTTTACGAAATTTAAACCGTGTATTCTAGTGAGCATAATTAACCGTTACAAAGCTTCGGGTTTGTCAAAAGGTCACTCAGAGGTATAACTTAAATATGTTGACACATTTAGCCCCTGTAGTTTGTAATCTCTCACTTTTAGCTTCGTATGATCCATGATTTATTCGTTTAAAGGTATGAGCACCATGTAGGGTTAATGTACATTATATTTATTTACTGTTGACATTTAGAATACGTATATCCACATACTTTCCATGATTGTCAACTTTAGTCCTTCTATAATATTTATTTCACACGTTTAAACATTTGACACGTGTCTACACATTATAGGACGTGAATTTTCGAGGTGTTACAAAAACTCTACCCAAAAATAAAATTTCTGATGATCACTTTTAAAAACAATTCTCACCCTCTGATGAACACTTGTAGATAAAATATTCAAACAATGTGTTTACAATGTTAATCTTTGATAAACCACTTGCAAAAATTATCATTTTTCTTTTCAAATCACATTCTCCCAAACCATTTGTTCATCATGTCTAGCAATTGAAATTTTGAAAATCAGCTCTCCAACACCAGTTTTTGAAAATCTTTTTGTATTTTTCAAAATTCATGCTAAAACACACTGAAAATCTTTTTGGATTTTTGAATATAATGAAAATGCGATAAAGAAATATTTACAAACAATATTTTTTGCGAGTTTGTGTAAGAGAATCATATCAGCTTATGAGTCAAATCACCAACACCATTAAGCTTTAAACATTTTAAGTTCTAAACAATTCACTTAGATTGTCAGTATACTGATCCAATTCTCACACAAAGTTCAATTGTTTCGAGATACGAGATTAAAGTTTTAAGCACTTAAACTTAATTGCATGTCCCACCTCAGAATATACTCCCGTATCCAGATCCCAATATTCAGTCTTACAGGTGAGTATACCACAGATGATATCTGTAAGGGTTAAATAGCGAGGACCGTGAGAGCTCAGGTCAGAACTTGCGTTCAGCAGAGAGATGACAGCTTCGACTTTTGGTGTGTCCCCTTTAGAGGATCTTTTCTTCAACAGCACATGATTAGCATTTTTCAATGTTTTATCATTTTTTATGCTGAGGGTAGGCTATATTTCAAGCAAGCAGAAAGTATTCTCCGGGGACTAGGCCATTGCTTCCGCAAAATCAGAAGTCCCGGGATAATACCCCAGATATCACTGAGTATAAAGACCTAGTATCTCAGAAAGAGGGACCTTTCAAACAAGATTTCGGGGGTTACCCATATATCCGAGAGATGTTCCCCACGATGTAAGCAAGTTTGAATTTAGGTTTATATCTCGTCACAATCTACTAAATGTGCAAAAACCTACTGGCACATCATCAGTGAGACAGTTTATCACTTTTTGACTTTCCAATTCTTTAGCATGTTGTGATTGTCCACTGATGTACTATCATTTCCTCTTTTATACAACAAAACTCATTTTGAATTTTATCATGTTTTTGACTTTTTCAAATTTTCAAATGTTTTTGGATTTTCTGAAATTTTCTTACTCCCCCTAAAAAGCAAACACATTTAAAGAAATTTGAAAACAAACTATACAAGTAACATGACAACTGATATCGAATCACTTCAATTCGCCATCCACTTGGCATAAACAATCAGAACTCCCCCTCACAACAAACTATTTTCCCATTGTGATTTCAAAACACTTAAGTTTGTTTTAATCAAATGGTTTTTCCGGAAAATAAGTTTTGTTGATTGATTTTACCATTTGTAGGTTAGGGGTTCATCATATTGTTTTTCAAAATACCACTTGTAATAATGATCCAATCAAGTTCAACCTAATGACCTTGATTAACCTTCTTAGAAAGTCACAATCTCTTTTTCAACCACATGGCTTACTAAACAATACCAAATGTAGGTTGAATTCTCAAGATGCCGCATCCTACTCCTCACTTACCAACCTGAGAGTTCCGGCAAGTCATACTAGTGACCAATTATCAATTTTTCAATAAACAATATAAGAAAGATGCTGATTCCTACTCCACGATTACCTACTTGGGAGCTCCGGCAAGTCCAGATTTTTATTGTTCATAATATGTTCCATCCCAGTCACAAACCTGGGATGAAACAACCTTACCTGGCTTCTTCGTTTTCTTCTCATAAAACTCTTTAACTCCTTTGACCTTTCCATTAACCATTTTTCCAAAAATGTTATGAACTGTGGAGTTAAATGCCTTTTCAACATCAAATTCTTTCTTTTCAGAAAAGAATTGATTTGAAATCTCAACTTTACCAATTTTCTTCTTAAAATTTTCATCCCGAAGTGGTGGAAAATTCACATCATCCACAGTCGGCACTGATTTTTCACTTTCAACCCCAATTTGTGACTCCTCTGACTTTGTGGAATCAGATTCATAGCCAGAAAATAGCTCCTCTGATTTTGACGAATCAAAATCATTGCTAGAACTATCATCTGATTTTTTAACAACCCATTTTTTGTTGTCAAGATTTGCCCTTTTCTTGTAAAACCTGTTTGAACATTCACCAATCTCAAAAATTGAATTTTTGAAAAGTTTAGTTCTATCAATTGGTGGTTCAAACACAACTTCTTTATCTTTCAGTTTACGAGAAACTCCCTGTTTTGAATGTATTGCCTTGGAACAATTTTTGGCAATATGACCAACAGTGTTGCATTGGAAACAGATTCTCGTTTCTTTCATCTAATCAGCAGTCTTCATCTCTTCTTGCTTCTTTGCAAGGAATTCTCTGTTCGGCTGATTTCTGAATAGATTTTCTTTCTCTTCTTCAGAAGATGTACCTGAAACAAATATCATTTTTGATTTAAAATCTCGAACATATTTTTCATTTTTCTGATTTTCTGATGGAATAAATCTTAATCCTTTCTTTTTGAATTTACCGTTATGGTTTGGTTTCTTTCGAAAACCAGAACCAGAACTGTAACCTTTTTTCTTGTTTTCTCTTTGTTGAACTCTTGAGGTGTACTTTTTAGGTTTATCATTAAGATTTACATCTTTTATTTCAGAAATATTAATTTCTGTTAGTTTGAAAACCTTTTTTATCATTTCTGATTTAACACCTCTTATTGGAAATTCATCATCAAAATATAATTTGTCAGAATCATTCAAAGTATATGCAACTTTAAACGTTTCGTCATCCAAATTAGATTTTGATAACAGGAATTCTTTATTGTAAACTCTTTTGCCCTGTTTGTCGGTTTGACTCGGAGTGCTTGACTTAGACTTTGACTCTGACATAGACTCCGACTTTGACTCCTCGGATTCATCTTTATCCAACACTTGATCGACCACTTTCTTTATTAACTCGGACTCATGATCAGTGTCAGATGACATAAACGTGACATCAATATTATCTGGCAAGTTAACTGAAGACTCCGACTCCCACTGTAAATTTGTTGCCTTTTCGACTCTTTATGAATTTGGATTTCGTGGTGAATATCCATTTTCAAGCGGGGGTGGACACTTGTTGTAACTGAAACCTTGTTTCTTACCAGAATCATTCACTTTAGTATCCTTCTTCTTTTCTTTCTTCTTTTCAGGAGTCTTTTCTTCAGAAACCTTCTGTTCTTTAATTACTTCATCATCCTCAAATGCCTTCATGCCTTTAACAGTTGAATAAATCTTGTCAATGACATAAGAAGTACATGAGTAACTTTTCAACAAACGGTTTACTCTTTCTATTTCAATTCTTTGAGTTTCCAATTGTTGTTCAAGCACAACACACTTCTCAATGTAATTGTTGGCGACTATCTGCTTTGTCATGAAAGCTCCTTGAAGTGTCTTCATTGTTGTTGCTTGTTCTTCGCTTGATTGATTGTACTGATTCATGGCTTTGTTCAGAACATCATAAGATTCTTTCAATCTGTTCATGTTATATACCAAAGTACTGTTCTGCTTCTTCACTGCTTCACAGTTTTCACATGTCACAGGAACCTTTTTAACATTAGCTTCTGCTTCAACTTTGAACTCTGGAATGTTTTTCACCTATTTCCTTATCACTAGTACTTCTTTATCATCACTGCTGACTGGTGTTTTGACCTTTTTTCTTTTTCTTTTTAGCCTTTTCATCTTCACTATTGCTTTCTGCCATCATTTTCAAATGAGTTGCCATTCTCCTTGCATAATACTCAGTATCATCATCACTATCTTCTTCAACTCTAGCAACAAACACTTTGTGATCTAAAGTTTTGTTAGGATTATAATCATCCCAATTGAAATTTTCCCAGCTAAAACCTTTAGGTAACTTTTCATCATTTTGGTTTATCAGGCATGCTTTGTTATCAGCTGAAATATATTTGTCCCAATTGAAATTTTCTTGATTCCCCAAACATGCTCTCTTAGATGATTCTTCAATCACTTTTCTACCATGTGCAACTTGTGGTTCTTGTTGTTGTTGAGCAACTTGATGATAGATCGATTTCCGATAGTAATCATTGTTGTTGAACGGATTTTGAGCTCCACTTGCTTCGTGATTAGTGCACTCCCTCTTGAAGTGTCCTTTTTCCCTGCAATGAAAACAAGTAACTTTAGATTTATCAAATCCCAAATTAGAAACAAATGCATCACGGAAGTCATCTCTTCCTGTGATCTGTTTGAATTTCTCAGCTCGTCTCAACACACTAGCCAAACACCATTTTATATCCATCAATTCCATCTCCTCAGCATAGATTTGATCGTAATCCTCTCTTGTCAACATAGGATTCCCGATTCTACCTGCTACTAAACTTCCATACGATTCCAACACAGTTCCCAACAAAGACATATGGCTTTTTGAAACTTCTTCAGAATAACCCTGATCATTTTCCAGATTCAATACAATGTTGCATTGTAGCTTCTTGCCATTCTTAGTTGCTGAAATGTTCGGATCAAATGATGGATATGATGAGAAACTTGTGTTGCTGTTTGATCCTTTGGAAGAACCTCCTGATGAACTCTTTGCATTGAAAGCTATCTCAACCTTCAGTGACATGTTGGTGGATTTATCATTCAATCCTGCTTTGTAATAAAGCCCAATGTCTTGTTCACCGTCAAAATCTTTCAATCTTAAAATCTTTCTCTGTTCCATCTCCTGAGCCTCAATCTTTTCAATAAACTTGCTCAATGTCAGACTGCTAAATCCTTTCTTGTTTCTTAACATCATAAGATATGTGCCCCCAAGTCTCATATGGCAACGCATCAGCTAGTTTTTCAATCAACTCTTCATTATCTTTGTTGATGCTCAATCTCTTCATGTTGGCTAACAAATTGCAATATCGTTCAATAATTTGCTTTGTGCTTTCATTTTTCAACCCACGAAATAGATCAAATTCCTTTTTCAAAAGTGATTTCTTTCTTTTTAACCATTTCTTAACTTCCATGAAACTTCGATCTTAATGCTTTCCAGATTGAATAAGAAGTTCCATTGTATTGCAATAGAACCAAGATATCTTCCTTCACAGCTTGTTGTAGTAGACTTAACATCATTTTTTCATCTTTGTATTTCTTTCTATCTTCGGCACTTAAATCCTTAATTGCAACCTCCTCTTCGTCATCATTCGTTGGTCTAATATATTTCGTTTCAACACATTCCCAAGCATCTAGATAATTGGCTTGAACCTAGTTTTCAAATCGTCCTTCCCACCCTTTATATTCCTCAATGTTCATGAGCTTAAGCGGTTTTTGCATAGTCCCCGTTTCATTTTCTAACATCGTGTTCTGTGCAAGAGTTATCGGGGTAATTGGAGTAGCGAATGCGTTGAAAAATTCCTCTTCCATGATTCGGTTTTCAAGAAATTATCAAACACTGTTTTCAAACGGAATTAAGCTCTCAAATGAAATTACTGTTCAAGCAAAAACACCCTGTTTAAACGAAATCAGCACATTCAAACGAAATCTCCTTTGAAGCGGAATACCTAATTTCGCTTGAACTAACACCTTTTTCAAACAAAATACCAGATTGAAGCGGAATAGCACGTTTCAAACGGAATCAACAGAACTTTTCAAGCGGAATACTGTTTTCAAGCGGAATCAACCCAATTTCTCAAGCGGAATACCGATTTCAAGCGGAATTAAGAGCTAATTATGTTTGAGAGCTGCTGACATCATCATCTCGCTTTGGTTTTTCAAACGAAATTACAATTTTTATCTGTTTTAGATCGAAGTAAGGTCTAATTTTCTCAAGGATTTGTTAAAATACAATTCCGAGTATGATGTGTAAAAATCAGAACATTTTGACCGTGAAAAGTTGTTAATTTTGAAAAGGAAGATGTAGAAATCAGAATTTGCAGCTGAATTGGTATGAACTCTTCAACCTGATCTCTGATACCACTTGTAGGATCGTTTTCAGACCCGAACGAGTCGATCGGAAGAGTTTTACTCAATACGAAAGGAGGAAACAGACGTATTGAGGTCAATTCAGCTAGAATATCACTTTAATTGTCGATATAATTGATATAATGATGATTTACAGCGAGACGACACTTCGGCAGCACTTTGTTGCTTAGACCGGAACTTTTTCCACCGATTTCGCTTGAAGGAGGTATTTATAGACCCATGATTCCGCTTGAAGAGGTTCCAAACGGAATTAAGATTCCAAGCGGAACTTAATTCCGCGCGGAATTACATGATACATTTCAAGCGGAATTACAATGTTCAAGCGGAATTAACTTTAACTCGAACTACGTGCCCTGATTTAACATTCTAAGACCAGACTCAATACAAGACGAAGTCGACAGACGCATGCACCAACACTCATACTATACTTCATTACACTTTAAATAACTAAAAACGGGCTAAAATGCAAGTGTACGACATAAAATAACATAACTGCAAAGTTCAGGGGCAAAAAATGAAACGTTGTAGAAAGTACTCCCTAGCGCCATGCGGGAGAATCTGGGGATCCCTAAGTGACACGCCAGGGAGGTCGGTCCGCACCAAAACGCTGCCAGCTCGCGGGTTGGTCCATTTTGGTCACCTTTTTCACCTCCAAACACCTCTTAACTCATTTAACTCAAACCCTAACCAACCCCATTATAAATAGGAGCCTCCATACCCTCCTAAAACTTTCCAAACACTTAATCACTCTCAAAACACTTCAAAATCATCCGTAAATTCTGATTTTTAAGCAGAATATCTTTGAAGTTCAAAGTGAATTCTAACTCACTTCAACTACTTATTTCTTGAGTTTTCTTGCTTCAAAACACTTGGACAACATCAAGATTTGTTACCCAATGTTCACTTAGGTGTAACATGGAGGTACAACTCCGATTTTGGTGTCCAAAGTGGGTTAAATTTTCTGCTTTCATTAAACTTTATAGATATTTATCTTTTAAGTTCATTTCTTGTGAAGAACTTGTACCCACCTTGTTCTCAATCAAACCCATGATTGTGGGGCTTGTGTGTGGTTGTTCTTCATCATGTTTAAGGTCTAAGAACCTCTAAACTTTCTATTTTGATAGGGTTTAGACAACCCACAAGTGATGAAACCTTCCAAGTTTACCATAGTTCATATGGTAAGACTTGTGTTTTGGTAAATGTGTGAAACATGGAAGCCTTGGCTATCCAAACTCATTCCACCACCTTACTTGATGTTTTATTATGATTCAACTAAGTAGTTTCCTAGTCCTAAAGCAAGTTAACCCCGCCTCTAACATTTGCCATGTTGGGTATGACACGTCCGGGTTGTTCTTATTTGGCTACTTAGTATCTTAGTAGATTAGTTATATTTTACTTTCATTCATGACTAACCGGGTTTACCAACTAAGTTGGTAAACTTTGTGCTTTGGTGAATCATACAAAGAGGTATACATACCTTCATGCTTGACTTACATGAATTCTATGATATTATATGACGGACTATATTATAAATATATATATATTAAATACATAGCCAAATTCTTAATATTAACCGGTTGATAGTTAAATGTTATGAATATAGGTTACTTTATCTTCGTTCTAAATTCCTCGTTAATGGGCAAGTTAGGACCCATGAAATCACATAAAAATATTAGTGAAATGAGTGTTTAAGACAAGATATATATTCGTGTACATACTCTTTATATACTTAAAATCCGAATCCGAATCCGAATATTTCACCAAATCTGAATACTCACACATCTCCATCTCTCCCTTGTAAGGTAACTTCGGTGTTCCATCTCCAACAACTACCAAATTTGCGGTTTAACTCGAAAAGCTTTGCAAAACTGTGAGTGTACATGACCCCTTTCTATTTTAACACTTTTGGGTGCAATATGTGTAACTTATCAAAAACGCACACACATACACTTACAAACATGCTTATAAACAAACAATCCAATATACATGCTTGATACGATATACTTGAACTCATACATGATACTTGTTGCTTTATACTTGTCAATAACTTCGTACGAGCCTCCCTTAACATGAATAATGCTATAGGATTAACGCACCGCCCGTATTCTTGAGGTCATGTTAAGTAAACAAAATGGTATTATCACTGCCATGATAGGATTACGCTAGCGGGAATCTTTGGGTTGACAATTATAGTTGCATGATAGTTGAAGGGGTAAGGTCCCAAAAACCTTGTAACAAGTACTCAGGACCATACCACAACCTTGTCTTTCAGCCCTTTTTGACCTTGCGCGGCCGCGCACTGGTCCTACAAAGAAGGCTTAAAAGACAGATAGCAGATAACACTTGCGCGCCAAAAGGAAATCATAAATCCTTGCGCTTTCCTCCACAAACAAAGGAGGAAAATCCTAAGTTAAACACTTCTACCTAATAATATCCAGACTTGGATATTATTTACCCAACTGGTACCACACGATAAAGAGTCACACAGGATTATGGCAATAACCTTCTAGAAGGACCCAATCGTGCACCACTAAACGGTTACAACCGTCTGGACACGTGTCATCACCTCAGGCATCCCTGAAATCACGATGATGGCATGATGTAACACCCTTGTTATTATTTTAAGGTTTTCGTATAGTTTACGGAAATAAACATGTAATTATGATTACATATACTTTGAATAATACGGTTAATTTAAAACTTTTACAAATGAAGGTTTATATACATCGTAATGAATTTGAGTTCGTCGTTTAAAAGTTACGACGAACTATCGTGTGGAAGCTTTTAACTTTATCGTGTTCGGTTCCTCATCGAGCTTGATCTTCATCCGGGCACTCTTGACATTCACCTATGATCAAAACCAACTTAAAAGTTAGTTTTAATAGTTAAATAACAAGTTTAAACGAGTTATGTGGGTCAAACAAACAAAATTAGACAATTTTCGGATTCAGGGGGGGCTAGACGCCCCACCTAGGGGCTAGACACCCCACCTAGCCCCATTTTTTACAGCAAGTTCTTATTATGTTGCTGCATATTCCCAGCATAACCCGATTTCACGGAAACGAGCATAACTCTCTCGTTTTTAATCCGTTTTACCCGATTCTTTTTCCTACGCGTCCGAAATTTAATTCTCCGTCTTATGAAGTTGAAATCCAACATCCGGCATAACAAAATTTCAGACCTTTAAGTCTTCGACTTAATACCTTTTTACAAAGTTTTGACCCGTTCTTGCGTTTATCAAACAAACATGTTTGTTTGATCCCAAATTCACATGAATCTTATAATTTCAATGTTGTCTATCATATTAGGTTCAATTCACGAGCTTATGTATATTCTTAAAACCGTTTGTACTTAAATGCTTATTTTGACACGTTAAGGGTATTTAAGTACTTTTCCGCATAATTCATACTCGTTTATTTCTAGCATCTTATTTTCGAAATATTTATCAAATGATCTTCCACCACAACTATTTTTATGGTGGATTTAGCATAACTAACCTATTATCCCAAAATTTACCCATCGGTTGGTCATTTTACGCAAATGACCATTTTTATGCATTTGACCCATGAATGTGTATTCCTGTAACTTTTATTCATATCTAATGATTCCATAATCTTGATGCAAGTTCCTAAACAACCCCTATGGGTCGTTTACCCAATATACCCTTGATGTGTGTAAAATGCAACATATAAATTACATCAAATGAGGCATAAAACTAACCCTTTTTAAGTACTAATGTTGGAAAAAGAGTGTTTTTGTCTTCCTTTTGTATTTTCAGGATTAAATGAGCTCAAATTCACAAAAGAAGCAAAAAGACAGCTAAATCTAACATAAATACAAGAAAAGGAACATAAGTGGACTGCCCGACCCCTCAACGGCATCCTCCCAAGCAAAATAGAGAAGGCAGAAGACTGAACACGCCACGTGCTCAGCCAGCACGGGGCCGTGCCCAAGAAGCAGCAGAAAAGACAAACCTATAGAAGCTTCTATTGCCCACCACGGGCCATGTCCAGTGAACACGGGGGCGTGGCGAAAGTACAGCAGGCGCATTAATTGTAATTGCGAATTACAATTAATGAAGAGAGAGAGTGTCAGACAGGCACGGGGGCGTGTCCAGCGGACACGGGGCCGTGCCCAGCCTTCTGTTCAGCCTATAAATAGGAGTGCTTGGTTTCATTTCAACTCATCCCTTGACACACCACCTCTCTCACACTTCATCCACCACCCACCACCACCATAACACCATCATCCACCACCATCATCCATTGTCCATCGTAGAGTGTGTGAGTCGTCTCGGGATCCAAGATTGATCGTAAGAGTTCTTGACAATCAAGGCCATGTTTTCTAAGTCTCTTACATCACTTGGTGAAGACAAAGTGTCTAGTATAATACTTTTTATTTCTAATCTTTTGCACTTTTTATTTGGTTTTGTATTAATGACTTTAATAACTAGTTACTTATGTTGAAGGTGATCTTTCCTTATCGTTTGTCCGTGGTGTCTTGGCATTATTTTACTGTCTATATAAAATAAAAGATTTTCACCATTCATATCTCCACGGTCTATATGGAGGTATGTTGGCTACCTGGTCGGGGGTTAAGGGAACGGTTTGGTAAAGGTCTTGCCATTGTTCAGCGTTTAGAGGTCCTGCAATGGACCTGGGTCAAATTTAGTAGGACCTCCTTCAATGCTTCACGGTATTGGATGGCGGGGGTCCAAACTCTTTGATCCCCTCATAAGTTAACTACTATTAATACTATAACCCGGCTATTTAGGACTGTATCCCTGCTGACTCAGACTACTTAGCCGAGGGTAACGTCACCGCCAAAAGCGGGGCCTACCATAATATTGCATTAATAACTTAATTAAATATCTTCCAATAATCCACCCTTTTAGGATTGTATCCTTGCTGACTCAAACTACTGGGGTGAGGGTAACGTCACCTTCAAAAGAGGGGCCTACTACAATAACTAAGATAATCTCTTAATTATGTGCAAAAGTGCGGAAATAATCAAAGGTTATACTAGATACGAGTCGGAACCAAGTGATTCATCTTGTCTATCTGTTTTTTCTTTTTATTTTATTTTTCAGCATTTTAGTTAGTTTTTATTTTTCTTAGTTTAAAACATTTTTCTAAACTTTTTATTTTGATTAGACGTTGAGGATAAACCGGTACTAAAAGCTCTTGTGTCCTTGGACGACCTCGGTATCTTACCAACACTATACTACGCTCACGATGGGTGCACTTGCCCATATGTGTGTCTAGTGTTAGTAAATATCGTGTTTTATAAATTTAAAACTTGACTAAAAAGTGTTAAATGGGCTTAAAATATACACCTAATAAATATAACACTCGATTACGCATCAAGTTTTTGGCGCCGTTGCCGGGGACACAAGGATTTTAAGAAAGTTAGGAATCAACGGCCTAATCATATTTTTATTTTCCTTTTAATTTTTTTTAGGATTTTCTTAGTTTTTCAGCTTCTGCAGAGCTCAGCACGGGCCGTGCCCGCTGAACACGCCCCCGTGCTAAATCATTGGAACTGGCAATCCTGTTTTAAGTCAGACAGTAAGCTAAACACGGGGCCGTGCTCACTCAACACGCCCCCGTGCCCAAGATTCACTTACTGAAAACAGAACCGTTAGATCCCGGCGGTTGGTAATTTCTGACATAAACATGAGTGATAGTAATTGTTTTTACTTTCGGCACTCTTATGGTACGTGGTGTTAATTATGTGGAGGCGAACATAAAGAATTAGAATGTTACTTTCTAAATTATAGGCCCCATTACCTAGACCCACCGAGTCCCTATAACCTTAAGAGGGGCGAAAGTAAAAATAAGCACTATCTCTCCCTCGAATGCGCCCAGCCAGATATTCTAGGGGAAATGCTCCTTGACGAGTTATTTCAACTAGAAAAACTAATTCTAAATTGGTTAAAAGAGCTTAGGGAGGATTTTATTGATCCGCCCCAAGACGATGACCATGAAGAAATGTTGGAACCGCATTCCGACAACCTCGTTGCTCCCAAAAATACCTTCATACCTTGCAAAGACGTGGACGATAGTCGTCCCTGTGCCGATTGTGCCGTAAAGGACTCTCCATCGACTTCGTTCGGTGCATACATAGACCTGAGCGATTCGGCATACACCTTCTTTAACGAGAGCCCGGGAAAGGGTTGGACTTGTCCACCTAGAATGAAAATAGGAATTACCCTCACCGACAACCTCTTGCGTTCTCGCCTTAGTCTAGGGCAATTAAGGTATCTAAGGCACTTTGGGGTTGTTCCAACCAGCAAGGAACCACCCGATATCGACGAGATCCTTAGAAGTAACAAAACTCCATAAGACAGCCTCCAGACACGGGGCCGTGTCCAGGTCAACACGCCCCCGTGCTCACCTAAAAGATTCTCTGCTGATTTTGTCAGAATACGGACAAAATGTGTCAGGATTTCCTCTGCACACGGGGCCGTGTCCAGCCAACACGGGGCCGTGTCCAGTGCGCTGTCGTTTTCTTTAAATGCAGCCTGATTCCTGCTCATTTTTTACCACTTCAATAGACAGAGATTCCTGGGATCTTCACTCATACCATCCTAGGTAAGTGCTAAAAGAAGGTTCCCAAGGACCATGTTGTCCCTTCCACTTTTATCCATTTCCTCTTCTTTCAAAATTTTTCAACATTTCCTCCATGGAAGCTTGGAAATCCCATGATTCCAACCCTCTATGTGAAGTTTGTAAGATTATTTGCTAAGGATTCTTGTTTAAAGTTAGTTGTATAACTTTATTTTAAATTATCTAAGCTTAAAACCCAGATAAAAATCATGAAAATAATTTAAAACTCCAAGACTCCTTAGCCTAAAATCCTGCAGACAAATGGACACGGGGCCGTGCTTAGCGAGCACGGGGCCGTGTCCGAGGCACTGTTTTGTAAAAATTTAGCTTTCTTCGGTTTCTTTTCACAGAAAATGGCAAGCAGAACAAGCGGATCATCTTCAAGAAGTAACCGACAAGGGAGGAGATCATCAACAGCAGAAGACTCTCTTGTAAACTATGTTTACGCCCTAAGGGAAGCTATTGACGAAATGACGGGAGTGGAGGAAGCATTGGTCGACCGTATCAACCATTTAACAGTGGGGCTGGAGGGCTGTCTCCGAGAAGTAAACCTCTTGCACCAGAGGTTAAACCTTCTCGCCTCCCCGCCTTTGGTACCTATAATAACCCAAAGGGCGTGGAACGTGGTGCCCGAAGTCGTCATTCTGGTCGAATGGTACGCCATGCACCAAGAGCCTCCGCGAAGGGTGGTGCAAGGAATCCCGGTGAATGTTCCCCCTCAGCCACCAGTTGCTGAGGAAAATGAAGCCGCATTCTTCCTTCCTAGGGAGATCGAAGAATGGCTTTAAACAACATTTAGGGAAGAAATCCTTCGGCTAAAAGTCCTACTATATCGGGAAACTATTCTCGAAATTTTCTTAAAATAGTAGAACTCTTTATGATAACCTCGTGTACCTCCTGACCTATTTAGTTAAGTTTTTGTTTTATCTTAATTTAGGACTATGTAAGGTCTCTCTATGATACAATGAAATGATGGTTTTTAAAGTTTGGATGGTTCATAATGAATAAAACACACTCATGGTGGTAAGGGATGAAAAGGGGAACGAGAAAAATGACCTCATGCACAAGAACAAGGCAACCCGACATCAATCTCTCCATTACAGAAGGTTCAACACGGGCCGTGTCCAACCAACAAGGCCCCGTGCTGAACCCCCTGCAGAAAAATGCCCAGTTCAGGTAACTGGACACGGGCCGTGTTCACCAGACACGCCCCCGTGTCCAGGCTTCTGTTTCTTTTCTTTAATTTTTGTTACTGGCACCTGTACACGGGGCCGTGTCCGGTCCCCACGGGGCCGTGTCCAGAATGCCAGTAACATAAATCTTTGCTTTTAACACCATTTTACACATCTAATCAACCAAAAAATTTATTTTTGGGACACATTGAGGACAATGTGTAATTTAAGTGTGGGGGGGGATGCTAAAACCTTGAAATTTTGCAAGTCCTAAATACAAGTCTTACACAAAACTCTATTGGAACCGCTAATCACCCCAAAAAAATTTTCAAAAATTTCATTTTTTTTACTTGTCTAGGTTTAACTCGGGAAATTCAAGTTCTCAAAAAGGTTATATTTTTACGAATTTATAACCGATAGCGTCGTGATAAAAAGAACCAATATAAGAAAATTATGAAAAGGCATAGCAAACTTAGTTAAAATTTGATTATATATACTTGATCACATAAAAACTCATCCCCACAAAAGTGAGTTTTGAGCCTTTATTGAGCATACAAATTTACATCTTTAGACTAAATGCTCATTTTTCGTTTCTTGTGTGAATAGCCGCTTGGTTCTTACGACTCTAGAACTTTCCATGACGATACATTCCCGGTCCTTATCAACTTAAAACCGAGTAAGTAAATGATAGAGGCATTAGGACTAACCCTTTTTTCTTCTACACCATTATTTTTTTTTTACCACCTACCCAAAATCTCCCTAGTTAGCCTCTTTGAGCCTAAACCTTTTCATTTCATAACCCAAACCAAACACCCTTTTACCCACCAAAACCTTTTTCATTTTTAACCCTTTGTTTTAGTAACAAGTTCAGTTTTTTTTCGTATGATCGTTCAAAAAAAATGTGTTGATGATGAAGCAAAAGAAAATAAACAAACAAGTTCATCAAAAATAACTTTGTTTGAATAGTAGCTTCATCAAAATAAAAGTTACAAAAAAAAAATCAGAAAGTCCTACGAAAACCGACACTTGTTACGCTTTTTCACCCTTTTCTACTAACCACTAACCACTAACCCAACCACCTACCTTTAACCCATGCCTAACCCTTCACCCACAAAGTCCTCTTGATATTTACAAAGGTATAAAAGTTAAAAAGGAGGAGGATTGATTGCTTGGCAAGCCTATGGTAGGAATAAGTTCCATGCCGCTCTCGAGTGATTCAATAAAAATACACCTTCGGCCGAGTGTGAGTGATTTCTCCCGTGAGGTATGTGAACTTGTATATAAATGGAATTTTAAAAAAGGCATGTTATGCCCAAATAAGTAATTTCTCTTATGAAAAGTTTTAAATAAATCATGACGAATAGGATTGTAAATAGATAAAAATAAAACTACATAAAGAATCTTGGAAATTCCAACACTCTATGACAAGCCCAAAACCTTCTCTTCTACCCATTCCATTTGGGAGTGTAAGCCACATATTAAAGAGTTTTGCTTGAGGACAAGCAAAAGTTCAAGTGTGGGGGTATTTGATGTGTGTAAAATGCAACATATAAATTACATCAAATGAGGCATAAAACTAACCCTTTTTAAGTACTAATGTTGGAAAAAGAGTGTTTTTGTCTTCCTTTTGTATTTTCAGGATTAAATGAGCTCAAATTCACAAAAGAAGCAAAAAGACAGCTAAATCTAACATAAATACAAGAAAAGGAATATAAGTGGACTGCCCGACCCCTCAACGGCATCTTCCCAAGCAAAATAGAGAAGGCAGAAGACTGAACACGCCCCGTGCTCAGCCAGCACGGGGCCGTGCCCAAGAAGCAGCAGAAAAGACAAACCTATAGAAGCTTCTATTGCCCACCACGGGCCGTGTCCAGTGAACACGGGGGCGTGGCGAAAGTACAGCAGGGGCATTAATTGTAATTGCGAATTACAATTAATGAAGAGAGAGAGTGTCAGACAGGCACGGGGGCGTGTCCAGCGGACACGGGGCCGTGCCCAGCCTTCTGTTCAGCCTATAAATAGGAGTGCTTGGTTTCATTTCAACTTATCCCTTGACACACCACCTCTCTCACACTTCATCCACCACCCACCACCACCATAACACCATCATCCACCACCATCATCCATTGTCCATCGTAGAGTGTGTGAGTCGTCTCGGGATCCAAGATTGATCGTAAGAGTTCTTGACAATCAAGGCCATGTTTGCCTAAGTCTCTTACATCACTTGGTGAAGACAAAGTGTCTAGTATAATACTTTTTATTTCTAATCTTTTGCACTTTTTATTTGGTTTTGTATTAATGACTTTAATAACTAGTTACTTATGTTGAAGGTGATCTTTCCTTATCGTTTGTCCGTGGTGTCTTGGCATTATTTTACTGTCTATATAAAATAAAAGATTTTCACCATTCATATCTCCAAGGTCTATATGGAGGTATGTTGGCTACCTGGTCGGGGGTTAAGGGAACGGTTTGGTAAAGGTCTTGCCATTGTTCAGCGTTTAGAGGTCCTGCAATGGACCTGGGTCAAATTTAGTAGGACCTCCTTCAATGCTTCACGGTATTGGATGGCGGGGGTCCAAACTCTTTGATCCCCTCATAAGTTAACTACTATTAATACTATAACCCGGCTATTTAGGACTGTATCCCTGCTGACTCAGACTACTTAGCCGAGGGTAACGTCACCGCCAAAAGCGGGGCCTACCATAATATTGCATTAATAACTTAATTAATTATCTTCCAATAATCCACCCTTTTAGGATTGTATCCTTGCTGACTCAAACTACTGGGGTGAGGGTAACGTCACCTTCAAAAGAGGGGCCTACTACAATAACTAAGATAATCTCTTAATTATGTGCAAAAGTGCGGAAATAATCAAAGGTTATACTAGATACGAGTCGGAACCAAGTGATTCATCTTGTCTATCTGTTTTTTCTTTTTATTTTATTTTTCAGCATTTTAGTTAGTTTTTATTTTTCTTAGTTTAAAACATTTTTCTAAACTTTTTATTTTGATTAGACGTTGAGGATAAACCGGTACTAAAAGCTCTTGTGTCCTTGGACGACCTCGGTATCTTACCAACACTATACTACGCTCACGATGGGTGCACTTGCCCATATGTGTGTCTAGTGTTAGTAAATATCGTGTTTTATAAATTTAAAACTTGACTAAAAAGTGTTAAAGGGGCTTAAAATATACACCTAATAAATATAACACTAGATTACGCATCACCCTTCAAGGGTGTTTTGGTCCACTTTAGTCCCTCACTTTACGACGAAGGACTTTCGTTAAATATTTGACCATAAATTATATGTTTAACTAAAAGCTTATTTATGCGTACCTGGCTCGGGTCAAGGTATTGACCCGTTTACATAACTTTTGCTTTAAATCTTTCTAGTTAAAGCAACGCGTACTTATGTTATTTCCTGTGATTACAAAACTCAAAAAGCGATTGTCAAATGTAATTGTCAAATGGTGTTAACAACACCATTTGACCCATTTAGTCTACTTGGCCATTTATCCATATGAGATGGTATTTAGTTACCATTTCATCCCTTTAAACCTATCCCGGTTTTCCCTTAAACTTGTTTTACTTAAAACTTTTTTTATTTGTTCGTCATTACATGACTACTTTACCTTTTTACCCTTTTTACCATAATTCATGATTTCTTACCATTTTCCCTTGTTCCGACTCTCATTGAATCGTGTCGGAACATCGTATACCGACCACTTAGTAGCATTCATATGCAATACTTGAAATTAAGTAACTTTGCAAATAATGTAAAGGGGCGTAAGCTCTACTTACCTCGCATCCGAATACGCTTTTCTTCTCGTGCTTGATTCGTTTGACCGCTTCTTTCCCAAGCCTCCACCTAGCTCGTTAGGCGACAAACTATCATCATTCACAAGGTGGTTAGGTTAGTCATTTCCATTCACGACTATTCCACCTTACGTATTTTCTATGTCGAAACTACTATTCGACTTTATCATTGGTTAGTTTGACTTTTAAAGGTCAACTATCTTAAATCATACAATAGGCACAATTAAGTTAAATCAACATTATGATTAGAACCCGTTTTAACCCTTATTTCACGTAATTAGTCAAACAAGGCAATTACGCGTTTCATTCGTAATTTCAACATATAAACATTCACTTAGGCATTTTAACAAACACCTTGCGGGCATGTTCTATAAAATCGACAATCAATTTTCACAACTAGTTATTTACCCAAGTTTTAACATCATTCACAAGTTCTTATGTCTAGCATGCATAACCACACCTAGACTTACTTTATGGAAATCGAATAACATCAAATTGACGATCATAAATCTAGTGTTCATCATCTTCCCACAAAACCCATTTCAATTCTTGTATGAACATACACTAAATCTTACAATTTTGTTCAAGTACTTTGCTTCTACTATCCAATATGATGATTTTAAGTATGTGTATATCATCATCTTCACTACATAATCGAAACCCACTTGTCTAAGTGTACCAAATCATCAAATTATTCAAATCATAGCAACTTTTGTAAACTTTTCACTTAGGGTTTTGTTTCTAAGCAATCATACAACACTAATTTAGCCATAGCCTCTCTAATCCATACATAATTCGTGATTATGAAGATTACTCAAATTTTACAACTTCACAAATCATCAAATTTTTTACATACCTTATGATCCCCTAGCTCGGGTGATCATTAATCCGTGTTCATGCATTGATTTAGGACTGAAATCGACCTTCAATTTGCTGAATTGGATTGAGTTAGGGTTTTGGCTCCTTGGAGCTTCTCCTGGCTTCTCACGTACGCACACACCATGTGTGTGTTTGATTTTTTTTTTATAAATCTATTTTCAAGATATCCAATTTGGTCCCTCATGTTTGGTTAGTTATTAAGTAGACCACAAACTATTTCTAACACTATTCTCACTTATTAACTAGGTTAAATATTCCAGGTTAATTTAGTGGGTTCGGGAAATTTACGACTATAAGTTTGTTTTAGGTCCCGTTAATTCGGGCCTTTTATAAACTTTATTTATCCATAGGCCTTTATTTAACTTTTTGTTAAATATTAGGTTTATTTATTTAAAAATCCTAATTACTCACCGGGTAAATTTTACAACTAACGGTACTTTACCCGTCCTTTAGTATTAACGGGGTTTGATTACCAAACCCGTTTTCGGGGTGTTACAAGTCTACCCCCCCCCCCCCTAAAGAGGTTTCGTCCCCGAAACCTTTTCTTATATAATTCATCGAGTTTAAACTCAATGCATTTGATCCGAGAAACCTTTCAAACATTACTTATACTTTTAACCAATTGTTAGTATTACCAGAAAAATATGGTAACATCTTTTTGGTTACTAATTGTCTACGTATCTCCTACGACAAAGTGCAACTTGAAATAACGTAATCTCGTTATTTCCACTAGTTTAGTTAACTTAGCGATATCCATCGCTTCCATATACTATCGAATTCTTTATGAATCCATTACTTTGACCCGTTTAAAGGTCTTTAGTGAAATCTTTCACTTTTAGCAACAAATTCTTTTGCTTTCAAATTTATTTATTCGGTTCAGTTATACCGAATCCACCGCTTACAAGCAAACCAAATTTCTTGATTTGAATTGCTGACCCTAACCGGTCTCACTAACTAGACTTATTAGTCCAGTTACTTTTTTTTTACTTTTTTTACCGCTCGCTTGGTTATAATGTGATTCTACTTTACATTGCATTCCTTGGCCGTGATCGTGTCACATCATGTTTAATTTATATCAACCTTTCATTTTCGAAAATATCACTTTTCGAATATATCGTCTTGCGCCTATGAGTGTCAAGACTTGTATTTTTCATGCTTACTATTTAAATTTCTATCAGAATTTATATTTGTAAAAAAACGTTATTTCTTGCTAAAACCGAAGTTTTAGTTTTAGGATCTTCTCTTTAACTTTTGTCAATTATCCATACGAGGATATTAACAGTCCATAATTTATACTTTTACAGTCTTAGTTTTATGCGGGGGACCCTCAATTTATTTCGTCGCCTTGCCTAGTTAACCCGTAGGTTTTTATCACTTAGCCTATGGGCTATTTTATTAGACCTTCACCTCTTTATGGGGAGGTCCTTATAATCTATTTCTTTCTAGTCATGACTCGTGGGTCGTTTTAGTCTCGTAGACCTTTCCATCGTTTATAACCCTAAAGGTTAGGTTGACCCCGTAGTTCATTCTTTACTCATGTCGTTCTTAAAATACATGTTTGGTGTCAATGCACCCTATTTTTGTTTGAAGAATCATTTATTTTTCGCCTTGGTATTTTCTTTGACCTTGACCGTAGTCTAAGGCTACATTCGTTTCCTTTCGGACAAATTTTCCAACTTTATGACTTCTCACGTCATTTATGAGTCGGTTTATTTTATGCTCACCATTATCCAGTTTACATACATTCGTATTTGATTATGTCCCATTACCGGGCTCATTATTCTTTTGCTTTTAACGCTACCATTATCCCGCTTGCGTTTACTCATGTCGTCCGGCATGATATTATATTCGACCCGTTCAACTTTAAAATAGTTGAACATAATTTATTCAAAATTTCTATTTACGAGATTTTATAGTCATAACTCGTAATCCAAGTCTTTTGATTTTTTTTCGACCCGCGTTCATGTCTCTTGATTTTCACATGTGTTTAAATTCCTACCCATCAACCGGGTGTTTTACCGAAGTCGTTATTATTGCAACCCTCCCGGTATGCATTAAGACCTCGCTTCATTCATTCATTTTTTTTAATTACGACTTTATCCTCAAGTTTGACGTTTTACAAAAACGGCCCGTTAAGAGGCATATTTGCATTTTCCGAGTTCGAGTGTAAGTACACTCCCTCCCAATGCATATCTTAATCATTTTATATTAATCTTTATCCCTTCACTCGGGCTCATTATCCTAATGTAATACGCTTCCGTCACTCGGCTATGCGTTTACATTATTATCAAAAGTTTTTGCTCGTTTGATTCATTTGGGTACTTTTTTTAAAAATTTGTCCCATTTACCCCGTCCTTACTACATCGGATGTAAGTATGTCCATCATAAAAAGTTCATGGTACCACGTGCTCACCACTTACTTGGCCAGAGTAAGCGATCAACACCTGGTATACATGACATTTTTATAATTTTAACATTACACCCCATGTAAGTAATGCCTCTATTTGTTTCTCTTGGAAACAATATCCCGGATAGGTTTTCTATTCGGGTTTTTCCAAGTTTTCAATCTACATATGCAACTTTCTATCTCTACGTATTTGTTGCATATTACTATATGTGTAATTAAATTTAAACTGTGCACCTGGTAATGCTTGCCCTGACAGGTTTCTCTTGCCATTAGCCTTGTTCACGATCGCTACGCGATTTAGGCCTTTGGTGAGCACGTTCTTTGTCGTACTTTCGACTATTCCTCCGTCAAGTCCGCAATTTGTTAAACTCCCGCTATCTTCTGATGCGAGTATCCTTCAACTAAGCATTTACAGAAGTTAGTAATTTCAACATTAATAAATGCACGTATTATAATACAAGGCTTTTTACTGCACGTGGTTTCGTTAACTATACTAATCATTTTTGTTGGTGTAACGTGTATTACACGATACCCTATGTGTTGTTCACAACATTTTAATCATACTAGACCATTAACATACTTGTACTTACCGGATCTGCGATCAAGCCTCGAACCGAACACACTTTATTCTTTAACAATGAGCTCTGATACCAACTTGTAACCCTTGTTATTATTTTAAGGTTTTCGTATAGTTTACGGAAATAAACATGTAATTATGATTACATGTACTTTGAATAATACGGTTAATTTAAAACTTTTACAAATGAAGGTTTATATACATCGTAATGAATTTGAGTTCGTCGTTTAAAAGTTACGACGAACTATCGTGCGGAAGCTTTTAACTTTATCGTGTTCGGTTCCTCATCGAGCTTGATCTTCATCCGGGCACTCTTGACATTAACCTATGATCAAAACCAACTTAAAAGTTAGTTTTAATAGTTAAATAACAAGTTTAAACAAGTTATGTAGGTTAAACAAACAAAATTAGACAATTTTCGGATTCAGGGGGGGCTAGACGCCCCACCTAGCCCCCTTTTTGACAGCAAGTTCTTATTATGTTGCTGCATATTCCCAGCATAACTCGATTTCACAGAAACGAGCATAACTCTCTCGTTTTTAATCCGTTTTACCCGATTCTTTTTCCTACGCGTCCGAAATTTAATTCTCCGTCTTATGAAGTTGAAATCCAACATCCGGCATAACAAAATTTCAGACCTTTAAGTCTTCGACTTAATACCTTTTTACAAAGTTTTGACCCGTTCATGCGTTTATCAAACAAACATGTTTGTTTGATCCCAAATTCACATGAATCTTATCATTTCAATGTTGTCTATCATATTAGGTTCAATTCACGAGTTTATGTATATTCTTAAACCCGTTTGTACTTAAATGCTTATTTTGACACGTTAAGGGTATTTAAGTACTTTTCCGCATAATTCATACTCGTTTATTTCTAGCATCTTATTTTCGAAATATTTATCAAATGATCTTCCACCACAACTATTTTTATGGTGGATTTAGCATAACTAACCTATTATCCCAAAATTTACCCATCGGTTGGTCATTTTACGCAAATGACCATTTTTATGCATTTGACCCATGAATGTGTATTCCTGTAACTTTTATTCATATCTAATGATTCCATAATCTTGATGCAAGTTCCTAAACAACCCCTATGGGTCATTTACCCAATATACCCTTCAAGGGTGTTTTGGTCCACTTTAGTCCCTCACTTTACGACGAAGGACTTTCGTTAAATATTTGACCATAAATTATATGTTTAACTAAAAGATTATTTATGCGTACCTGGCTCGGGTCAAGGTATTGACCCGTTTACATAACTTTTGCTTTAAATCTTTCTAGTTAAAGCAACGCATTCTTATGTTATTTCCTGTGATTACAAAACTCAACAAGCGATTGTCAAATGTAATTGTCAAATGGTGTTAACAACACCATTTGACCCATTTAGTCTAGTTGGCCATTTATCCATATGAGATGGTATTTAGTTACCATTTCATCCCTTTAAACCTATCCCGGTTTTCCCTTAAACATGTTTTACTTAAAACCGTTTTTATTTGTTCTTCATTACATTACTACTTTACCTTTTTACCCCTTTTACCATAATTCATGATTTCTTACCATTTTCCCTTGTTCCGACTCTCATTGAATCGTGTTGGAACATCGTATACCGACCACTTAGTAGCATTCATATGCAATACTTGAAATTAAGTAACTTTGCAAATAATGTAAAGGGGCGTAAGCTCTACTTACCTCGCATCCGAATATGCTTTTCTTCTCGTGCTTGATTCGTTTGACCGCTTCTTTCCCAAGCCTCCACCTAGCTCGTTAGGCGACAAACTATCATCATTCACAAGGTGGTTAGATTAGTCATTTCAATTCACGACTATTCCACCTTACGTATTTTTTATGTCGAAACTACTATTTGACTTTATCATTGGTTAGTTTGACTTTTAAAGGTCAACTATCTTAAATCATACAATAGGCACAATTAAGTTAAATCAACATTATGATTAGAACCCGATTTAACCCTTATTTCACGTAATTAGTCAAACAAGGCAATTACGCGTTTCATTCGTAATTTCAACATATAAACATTCACTTAGGCATTTTAACAAACACCTTGCGGGCATATTCTATAAAATCGACAATCAATTTTCACAACTAGTTATTTACCCAAGTTTTAACATCATTCACAAGTTCTTATGTCTAGCATGCATAACCACACCTAGACTTACTTTATGGAAATCGAATAACATCAAATTGACGATCATAAATCTAGTGTTCATCATCTTCCCACAAAACCCATTTCAATTCTTGTATGAACATACACTAAATCTTACAATTTTGTTCAAGTATTTTGCTTCTACTATCCAATATGATGATTTTAAGTATGTGTATATCATCATCTTCACTACATAATCGAAACCCACTTGTCTAAGTGTACCAAATCATCTAATTATTCAAATCATAGCAACTTTTGTAAACTTTTCACATAGGGTTTTGTTTCTAAGCAATCATACAACACTAATTTAGCCATAGCCTCTCTAATCCATACATAATTCGTGATTATGAAGATTACTCAAATTTTACAACTTCACAAATCATAAAATTTTTACATACCTTATGATCCCCTAGCTCGGGTGATCATTAATCCGTGTTCATGCATTGATTTAGGACTGAAATCGACCTTCAATTTGCTGAATTGGATTGAGTTAGGGTTTTGGCTCCTTGGAGCTTCTCCTGGCTTCTCACGTACGCACACACCATGTGTGTGTTTGATTTTTTTTTTATAAATCTATTTTCAAGATATCCAATTTGGTCCCTCATGTTTGGTTAGTTATTAAGTAGACCACAACCTAACTATTTCTAACACTATTCTCACTTATTAACTAGGTTAAATATTCCTAGTTAATTTAGTGGGTTCGGGGAAATTTACGACTATAAGTTTGTTTTAGGTCCCGTTAATTCGGGCCTTTTATAAACTTTATTTATCCATAGGCCTTTATTTAACTTTTTGTTAAATATTAGGTTTATTTATTTAAAAATCCTAATTACTCACCGGGTAAATTTTACCACTAACGGTACTTTACCCGTCCTTTAGTATTAACGGGGTTTGATTACCAAACCCGTTTTCGGGGTGTTACACATGAAATTGGAGAGAAACCTCCACTTGATCACTTTCCACGTGACAAACCCCCAGCCATAGATCTAAACAGCGATCCGTGTGCACTCACGTCGGATTGAGAAGCTTAACGGAAGGAAATGTAACCGCTTACGGGGTTAGCATCTTCCGTCAGCATTTTACCAACGAGTTTTCCCGCCCAAAAACTCTCGGCTATAAATATGAGAACAATTCAGGTATGAAATTTAAGTTACACACACTTCGTCTATACCTCTTCTTCTTCATAAGCACATACTTATTCTCACACCGGAGTCGGGTCAAGGAGAGAACCCTTCTTCTCCCCTTGACGAGGCTAACGGTGCTTTGTTTTGCAGAGTTTACAGGAGAAGAAGGTCAGTAGCATCGAATCAAACGAGAGAGAACAAACCCCCTTTATGCAGATCCAAACCCCCTAGATAATTCGATTCCGGTCAATTATCTAGTGTTTCTTCATTGGCGCCCACCGATTTCTCCGTCTCGTCCAAATTTTCTCTCGTTTTTTGATCTACCCTGTTGATTCCATTTGCATATGGAAGAAACGTCGTCTCATCGGCAAACCGGCCCTCGGCCGAATGTCATAAATAACTTTCAGGTTGAAGGAATTCCAGAGGATGCCTCAGATGACAACGAGGTGCAATCCAATCGAGTAAATAAACCTATCACTCAGGAGATACAGCCAGAAAACCCTGTTCATTCAATTCTGCCTCCAGGAGAAACTCCAATCTCCTGGTACGTCAGGTTTCAAGGGGCACTAATGTAACACCCCAAAAATGACTTATTAGAAAATACAAGTTAAAATAATTAAAGATCTAACCTAGTTAATGTAAATGTTACAAAGTACTAGTGAGATGATGAGAAAAGGCTAAGTTAAATAAATATACAAACTAGGAGGGCTGAATGTGTAAAATAACAAAAGGAAGGGATTAATAAAATTAAAACCCAAAATCACACTCTCCTGGTGTGCTGGGTTCGAACAGAGCAGGGAGAACAAGGAGAAACCCTTGTTCTTGCAAGACTCAACCAATTGACAAAGGATTTTGAAGATTATCGGTTGCATGACTCTAATTTTCGATCATCTAAACACACATAGTGAAGTGGTAAGTCGAATTTCTTGAAAAGATGAATTTTAGAATAAGGGGTTAAACCCAAATGCAAATTCTTGTATCCATTGAGAGAAATCTGAGTTAGAATTGCTTCCTAGGACAAGAATCATGAGTAATTTTGGGTTGCATGAAGGAATGTGATAAAAACCCACTATGTGCATTTTGTGTTATGGTTATGAAGATTATGTGAATGATGAATATATGTAATTTGGCTTGTAATTCTGTTTGTAGTACCCGAAATGCTAGATAAATTGATGAAGATTAAGAAATTGAAAGAATTAGATTGAGTTGTGATGACATATATAGGATGAATTAGCAAATCATGCTTTAAATGCTTGTACACTATGCTTTATTAATGTAACGCACACTAGGTGTTTGATGAAATGCTTGAAAGAGTATTATGTGTATATTGAATGTGATGGAATGAAAGCTAGGGTACTAAACGAATGAATGAATATGTTGATCTAGGTGTGAAGGAAGAAGGCTCGAATTCTAAGAAATCGGAAGGATTACAAGACCGAGGTATGTTTCGTTGCATACAAATAACTTATTTATAGTCTTGTTACAACATCATAATTAGATATTGTTAAAATGTTATAGTGATTAGAACTAACTAGCAAATCCCTTGCGGGTTTGGCTATTATGAGGATTGTGATAAGTTATGCGAGACGACCAGTTCTAGTGAACAAGTCGCTCATGAATAAGCTTCCATCCGTTTTGAACGGATGGTATCGTATGCTATGTTAAATGCTAGAAGCTTAATCCGTTATACGGATAGGATGAAGGATTTATGTTATAAGCAATCATCCCGGTTAAACGGGTTGGATATGTATGCTTAACTCTCATTGAGAGTGTTTATGCCAAACCCAAGTATTTGGGAAGTTTTATGTATGCTTAACTCTCATTGAGAGTGTTCATGCTAAACCCAAGAATTTGGGTAGTCGAATGCGTAAGCAAGGTGAAAGCTCATATTCGGATGGAACTAAAACGAAAGTGTTATAGATTATCAAGTATGATGACTAACTTGTAAAACCTTGTTGTTGAATGTAGGTAAATCCTCACTTTAGGCGATCCGGAGCATGGAGCGAGCACATGTCTATATCTTGTTATACCGAACGCTTCCGCTAGTTTACATGCATACTTTTGGGTCTATGTCTCGTATTTTGTTTCATCTTGTTAGAAGTCTTAAACTTGAAAACTTGTTGTCTTTGTTTTGGCTAGTTTATTGTTAATAGGGTCGTAGACGGATAATGTTTATTAAGTGTAAGAACAGGGGGTATGCTCGTTCTACGAACGGGTCATGCCCAAATTTTGTTAAAAAGTTTTTAAACAAGGTTAATTACAAGGTCTTGAAATTGATAAAGTTGTTGTTTATTTTATATAAAAAAAAAAGCGGTCGTAACAAGTTGGTATCAGAGCCAAGGTTTGAGGGATTCGAACGTTAAACGCGATGCTTGAACTCAAACCGATGGCTCGTTCGAAAGAGTGCTCGCTCCAAGATCGCCAAAGAGGTAAAAAAAAAAATTAAACATTTGTTTAATATGAACATGTATGGTACATTACGGACTAAGATTTAAGGTTTATTATGTTATGAAGCGTTAAGAGGGGTTAAATGAGAAATCCCGAGACCCGGGGAGTTGAAAACGGGCTCGGAAAGTAGTCGGAACAGCCAAAAATAAGCTGCAACGTTTCTGCAAAACGGAAGCCCGTCGCCGACGGGTTGGCACCCCGTCGCCGACGGCACCCCTACCTCCGACGCCCTAACCTACTGTCGACGGGTTAAACCGTCCGACGGCCGTTAATGAAAGCCCGTCGCCGACGGGCATACTAGCCGTCACCGACGGCTTGCGTAAAAACCATTTTGCTGAAATTTTTTTGTTTTCTCATTTTGTATTTCCGGGTTGTCCAAAAACTTATTTTACGATCATATGAAAGCCATAAGAGGATTATTAGGTGAATGCAATACCACTTAGTGGTTACCTCAAGAATATAATTGTAAGGATCAAAGGTGATGAACCGAATGACCCTATATGGATTAAGTAAATGCTGGTAAAAGAATAATGATATACTAGAAGTTTGTGATTTATATTAAACGAGAAGCATGATATTGTGTAGATGGCTGATGCAAGAAACGTTAATGATGACAATGACACCGCTCGACAAGAAGCAATGTACAATAAAGTCACGGAAGTGGCAGACGAGGTTATGCAAGCTAATCTTCCACGATTAGCTCAAGAAGTAGAAAGCCGGGTGTTGGGAGTTGTGGATGCCATGATGACTAGCAAGATTGAAGAACTGAAAGAACTGATAGAGGGATCTAGAAGCAAAAGCAAGGAACGACGGTGTACGTATAAAGACTTGATGGCGTGTCATCCCGCGACGTATGATGGTAAAATCGACCCGGTCGCATGCCAAAGATGGATTTCAAATATCGAAGCAGTATTTATTCGAAGTCGTTGTGATAATGAAGATAAGGTGATGTTCGCTACTGGTCAACTTACGCTTCAGGCGAAGGATTGGTGGGATGCCCACAGTAAAGAAATAGGGGAGGATAGACTACAAGTGATGACTTGGCAAGAATTCAAGGAACCCTTTATGAGGTACCATTGCCCTCAGTCGGCTATTGATAAGATTCAGGAGGATTTCTTGCGCCTCCGACAGAAAAACGAGTCGATAAATGAAATATCAAATACTTTCTTGGATAAGATGAAGTTCTGTGGGGATTTTGTGAAGACTGAAAGAATGAAGATCAATCGCTTTTATGGGGTTTTAAAGGCGGAATTTAGGGAGTTCATTACTCCCTCGAAATGTGAGACCCTAGATGAGCTCATCAATTTAGCACGGGATAGAGAAATCGAAATCAAGAGGCAAGAAGAACGTGGGGAAAAGAGATCAAGCGAGAAAGGTGCAAGTTCGAGTCCATCCAAAAAGGGGAGGTATCAAGATCAAGGAAGGAAAGATAAGTCGAAAAGTGGTATCCCTTCTTGTAAGACTTGTGGAAAGCTTCATACCGGGGAGTGTTTGTTAGGCAAGAAGGGGTGCTACAAGTGTGGTAAGGAAGGACACTCGTCTTTTCAATGTCCAGATAACTCGAAGACTTGTTTCAACTGTTTTGGAAAGGGGCATGTTAAGTCGGAGTGTCCAAAACTCCAACAAGGATCAAAGAAGGAAGGAAAGAACGAAGAAAGCTCTAAAGCGAAAGGGAGGATGTTTCAAATCACCTCCGAAGAAGCTAAGTCTCATCCGAATGTGGTTTCAGGTATCTTTTTACTCAACTCCATACCGGTTTATGTCTTGTTTGATACCGGGGCCACTATGTCGTTTATTTCAAATGAAATCATACAACATCCTTCATTTAAGATCGAACGAATGCCGAGGCCTCTAGAAGTAGAAATAGCTGATAGCAAGATTTATATGTTACACGAAATTTGTAAAAATTGCAAATTTACCATAGAAGATGAAGAATTCGATATTGACCTCATACCTATGGTTTTGGGGGAATTTAAAATGATTGTGGGTATGGATTGGATGACCCGACACCAAGCGGGAATTAATTGTGAAACCAAAACGGTACATGTTCAGTCCCCAAGTGGAAAACGAATAGCTATACAAGGAGAGAGAAGGATGGAAGCGAAACTTTGTACCCTCGTTCAAGCCGCTAAGTATACACTTAACGGGGGTAAAGCATACCTAGCTTACGTGGTAGATGCTCAACGAGATTCTCCGAAGCTTGAAGATGTAGAGATCGTGAATGAATTTCCGGATGTATTTCCGGATGAACTGCCGGGACTTCCCCCCGAAAGAGAAATAGAGTTTCGCATCGAACTGAATCCGGTTGCGAAGCCGATTGCGAAGGCTCCTTATAGATTGGCTCCCACCGAAATGCGGGAGCTAATGACACAATTACAAGAATTGCTAGACAAGGGCTTTATACGTCCGAGTGTGTCACCTTGGGGAGCGCCTGTCTTATTTGTTAAGAAGAAAGACGGGTCAATGCGCATGTGTATCGACTACAGAGAATTAAACAAGCTAACTATCAAGAACCGCTACCCTTTACCAAGAATTGACGATCTTTTTGATCAATTGCAAGGGGCGAGTTGGTTCTCCAAGATAGATTTGCGTTCGGGTTACCATCAAGTTAGAGTACGGGAAGAAGATATTCCGAAAACCGCGTTCAGAACCCGTTATGGGCATTATGAATTTTTAGTCATGTCTTTCGGGCTGACGAATGCGCCGGCTGCGTTTATGGATCTTATGAACCGGGTATGTCGCCCCATGTTAGATAAATCTGTGATCGTGTTCATAGATGATATTCTAGTCTACTCGCGAAGCAAGGCCGAACATGCAAGACACTTGCGTGAAGTACTTGAAGTTCTCCGTAAAGAGAAACTTTACGCGAAATTTACAAAATGCGCCTTTTGGCTCAGAGAGGTGCAGTTTCTGGGTCATGTGATCAATTCGGAGGGTGTCTTAGTAGATCCATCAAAGATTGATGCTGTAATGAAATGGGTTCCTCCGAAGAACCCGACTGAAATAAGAAGTTTTCTAGGCCTTGCGGGATATTACAGAAGGTTCATACAGGATTTTTCGAAGATAGCCTTGCCCCTAACAAAGCTGACGAGGAAGAAAGAGAAGTTTGTGTGGGGTAAAGAACAGGAGGAGGCCTTTCGAGTATTAAAAGAGAAGTTATCATGTCCACCGGTCTTGACATTACCGGATGGGACTGAAGACCTGGTGGTCTATTCAGACGCTTCACATCAAGGTTTAGGTTGCGTTTTGATGCAAAGGGGAAGGGTTATCGCATATGCTTCACGACAACTGAAGCTGCATGAAGTAAACTACCCAACGCACGATCTGGAACTGGCAGCGGTAGTATTTGCCTTAAAAATTTGGAGGCATTATCTATATGGCGTTAAATGCACAATTTACTCAGATCACAAAAGCCTTAAGTATTTCTTTGAGCAGAAAGACTTAAATATGAGGCAACGGAGGTGGTTAGAACTTATCAAAGATTACGATTGTGATATCCTTTATCACCCGGGGAAAGCGAATGTGGTAGCCGACGCGTTAAGCCGAAAAGAGTATCCGTCTCCCATTAGAGTAAAATCCATGAAGATGATAGTTACGCCACGATTACTCGAGACGATACGTGATTCTCAAATAAAGTCGCTTGGAGCGGAAGATGAATAGAAAGAAAGATTAAAAGGTGTGACCGATAAATTAGAAGAAAATTCGATCGGACTCAAGACGAGATTCGGCCGAATCTGGATACCTCGTTTCTGTGAAGTCAAGACTGCGCTACTTGAAGAAGCTCATAAGTCACGATATTCGGTCCACCCCGGGGCTACAAAGATGTATCAGGATTTGAAGACCAATTATTGGTGGCCGGGCATGAAACGTGATATCGTTAAGTATGTCGCGAAATGCTTAACATGTTCCCAAGTGAAAGCAGAGCATCAAAAACCATACGGGGAGTTTCAACCTTTAGAGATCCCGGTATGGAAGTGGGAGGAACTAACAATGGATTTGGTAACTAAGCTTCCTAGAACGAAAAAGGGGCACGATACAATATGGGTAATCGTAGATCGGCTTACGAAAAGCGCTCATTTTCTACCTATCAAAGAGACTTACTCCTCCGAGATAATGGCAGAAATATATATGAATGAAATCATATCTCGACACGGGGTGCCTGTGTCAATCGTTTCGGACCGGGACACCAGATTTACCTCACGTTATTGGCGAAAGTTTCACGAAAGTGTGGGCACGAGGTTACACATAAGCACCGCCTACCACCCTCAGACTGACGGCCAGTCAGAAAGAACCATTCAAACCCTTATCGATATGCTGAGAGCGTGTGCATTAGACTTTGGGGGAAGCTGGGCTGACCACCTACCCCTAGTGGAATTCTCTTATAATAATAGTTACCATAGTAGCCTTAAAATGGCTCCATATGAACTCCTGTACGGAAGAAAATGTAGAACTCCCGTATGTTGGGGTGAAGTGGGGCAAAGAGAGCTTGCGCCAAGTGATCTAATAGCAGTAACAAATGAAAAGATAAAATTGGTAAGAGCGCGACTGAAAGCGGCCCAGGATCGGCAAAAAGTTTACGCGAAAAAGAAAAGGCGACCTATTGAATTTCAAGTCGGAGATTTTGCTCTGTTGAAAGTGTCCCCATGGAAGGGTATAATCCGTTTTCGCAAGTGGGGCAAATTAGGTCCTCGATATATTGGACCGTTCAAAGTCTTGGCTCGAGTTAGAAGAGTCGCATATCGACTAGAACTACCGCCTACTCTAGACGGGATTCATAATACCTTCCACGTATCGCAGTTGAGGAAGAGTCCTACGGACGAAACAGCACTAGTACCACTCGATGATATTGAGTTGGACGAGGGATTAAACTACGTCGAAAGACCCGTAGCCATTAAAGACTTCAAAGTAAAGAATCTCCGCAACAAAACGGTTAAACAAGTGTTGGTGCAATGGCAACACCGAAAGGGGTCGGATCTCACTTGGGAAGCAGAGGATGAAATGAGGAAATATTATCCTTTTCTTTTCGGTATGTCAACGTTTAAAATTTGTTATGTACCTAGGTTTCGGGGACGAAACCTCTTTTAAGGGGGGTAGACTTGTAACACCCCAAAAATGACTTATTAGACAATACAAGTTAAAATAATTAAAGATCTAACCTAGTTAATGTAAATGTTACAAAGTACTAGTGAGATGATGAGAAAAGGCTAAGTTAAATAAATATACAAACTAGGAGGGCTGAATGTGTAAAATAACAAAAGGAAGGGATTAATAAAATTAAAACCCAAAATCACACTCTCCTGGTGTGCTGGGTTCGAACAGAGCAGGGAGAACAAGGAGAAACCCTTGTTCTTGCAAGACTCAACCAATTGACAAAGGATTTTGAAGATTATCGGTTGCATGACTCTAATTTTCGATCATCTAAACACACATAGTGAAGTGGTAAGTCGAATTTCTTGAAAAGATGAATTTTAGAATAAGGGGTTAAACCCAAATGCAAATTCTTGTATCCATTGAGAGAAATCTGAGTTAGAATTGCTTCCTAGGACAAGAATCATGAGTAATTTTGGGTTGCATGAAGGAATGTGATAAAAACCCACTATGTGCATTTTGTGTTATGGTTATGAAGATTATGTGAATGATGAATATATGTAATTTGGCTTGTAATTCTGTTTGTAGTACCCGAAATGCTAGATAAATTGATGAAGATTAAGAAATTAAAAGAATTAGATTGAGTTGTGATGACATATATAGGATGAATTAGCAAATCATGCTTTAAATGCTTGTACACTATGCTTTATTAATGTAACGCACACTAGGTGTTTGATGAAATGCTTGAAAGAGTATTATGTGTATATTGAATGTGATGGAATGAAAGTTAGGGTACTAAACGAATGAATGAATATGTTGATCTAGGTGTGAAGGAAGAAGGCTCGAATTCTAAGAAATCGGAAGGATTACAAGACCGAGGTATGTTTCGTTGCATACAAATAACTTATTTATAGTCTTGTTACAACATCATAATTAGATATTGTTAAAATGTTATAGTGATTAGAACTAACTAGCAAATCCCTTGCGGGTTTGGCTATTATGAGGATTGTGATAAGTTATGCGAGACGACCAGTTCTAGTGAACAAGTCGCTCATGAATAAGCTTCCATCCGTTTTGAACGGATGGTATCGTATGCTATGTTAAATGCTAGAAGCTTAATCCGTTATACGGATAGGATGAAGGATTTATGTTATAAGCAATCATCCCGGTTAAACGGGTTGGATATGTATGCTTAACTCTCATTGAGAGTGTTTATGCCAAACCCAAGTATTTGGGAAGTTTTATGTATGCTTAACTCTCATTGAGAGTGTTCATGCTAAACCCAAGAATTTGGGTAGTCGAATGCGTAAGCAAGGTGAAAGCTCATATTCGGATGGAACTAAAACGAAAGTGTTATAGATTATCAAGTATGATGACTAACTTGTAAAACCTTGTTGTTGAATGTAGGTAAATCCTCACTTTAGGCGATCCGGAGCATGGAGCGAGCACATGTCTATATCTTGTTATACCGAACGCTTCCGCTAGTTTACATGCATACTTTTGGGTCTATGTCTCGTATTTTGTTTCATCTTGTTAGAAGTCTTAAACTTGAAAACTTGTTGTCTTTGTTTTGGCTAGTTTATTGTTAATAGGGTCGTAGACGGATAATGTTTATTAAGTGTAAGAACAGGGGGTATGCTCGTTCTACGAACGGGTCATGCCCAAATTTTGTTAAAAAGTTTTTAAACAAGGTTAATTACAAGGTCTTGAAATTGATAAAGTTGTTGTTTATTTTATATATATAAAAAAAAAGCGGTCGTAACAACTAAATGCAGTATACACACAGCTGTGTGCACAGACTGCTCCTTAAACTCAGTCGCGAAGGCCAGGATCTCGTGCTCATGCTTCTCAACGTGAGGGCCCGTCTCACATCGAAGACACAGAGGTATACTCCAGATCTCCGTCGAGATATGAGTATACCCAATCTGGGAGTCATCGACGAGAGCATCGAGATGAGTCACATCCCCACCGGAGAGCATCAATTCACACTAGGTTGGGCTCTCAACGAAATACCTACACCAGTGAAGATGATCCAACCTATCGCATAGGTGACAACGTCAGTGTGTTTAGTCGGTTGAACTATAAAAAATGTAAACCCCGTGCGGTTTACAACCCCGAGGCTGAACACAACTATGATTTGATTTACCGCCCTGCGGAAGCAGCGGAAAATTCAAAGTTCATCATGGAAATAGCTTTGGCTCCGCTTGAGAAAGCTAAACTACCATCCAATGTGGGTAAATTTAATGGGCTGACAGACCCTGATGACCATTTGAGGGTTTTTACAAGCGCAGGGCTGGTAGGTGGCTGGACTCTACCATTATGGTGCCATCTTTTCGTACAGACCCTTACTGGCGCTGCAAGAATCTGGTTCGATAATTTACCCATCGGGAACATCACATCATGGAAAGACCTGCGCAAGAAATTTCTGACTCATTTCAGTCAACAACGCTGATCTATCCGAGACACATCAGATGTGATGAACATTTGGCATCATGACGACGAAAGCCTAGAGGACTTTATCACCCGATATAACAAAGAAGTATTGGAGATCGGGGGAGTCCACAACAACTGATTCGCGCACAGTTCAAATATGCAGTCAGATGTGATGATATTATCAAGGTCCTGTCTGGGACAGAAGGCCTCCCGAAGAGCTGGGAGAAAGTGATGGCAGCAGCTAAGGTTTACGCACAAACAGAAAAGAACCTTACCACTAATAGGCCGCCACCACCACATAACCGACCCTCCGACTTAGGCTCAAGTGGCGGGAGGAAATTCAAAAAGGGATGGCGCGATTCTGGCTCGGGAAACCATTCATCTGAGGATGCTCGGGCAACGATCAATAAACTTGCCGCGCAGAGGGAAATCAAACAGGAGAACAGGGAGAGGCAATGGACTCCCTTAACTAAAACCCCCGCGGAAGTTTTAAGCACTGGAGATTATCAGTTCAAGCCACCGATCCCCATGAAAAACAAGCGTGGACAAGACCCAGCCCAATATTGCGAATATCACAAGGACAGTGGTCATACCACCAACAATTGCATTTCCTTGCGCGCCGAGATTGAGAAAGCCCTTAAAAGCGGCGAGCTCACACATCTGTTACAAAACGTGCGCAAGGAAATAAAGCAGATAACTCGAGGCGAGGAAGGCCCGAGCAAAAGGGCGAAAAACTAAGAAGAAAATATATGGTCTCCGCGTAGAAAGACACGATTTATCAAGACAAAGCGGGAGAATAGAGTAAGTTAAGTCTCGTATATTTATTAGCAAACTTTGTAATGGCCTCTGTGCCCTACCCCGAAATAAACAAGTAAAGTTTCTATTATTCTTGTGTTTTTCTTACAAAGTGCATGCAATTTCTTTTAGTAAGCGCAAAAACATTATGGTAATTACAAAACAAAGCCTCAGGAACGGTCAGTGATTACGTCGCAAATGACCATAAGTTCACACATGAGCTTTATACCAACTTCATTCGCCTTACTCAATCAAAGTAATTGTATTCATGCAAAATATTGTAAACTAAAAACACACAACATACTATTCTCGGCGTACAAATATGCCTTAAAAACTATCAAACACGGCAGTGTTTTAGTTACTTGCGCAACAGCGCACCAACAAAAGGGATATACATCCCAAATATTACAGAAAATTTTTCAATACAATTTCAAAAGAACCTACACTAAATCTTCACCTTCATCCGGAAAGATTTCCTTTAGTTGCGCCACGTGATCATCAGATTGCAGCGCAACATTTATAAGATCCATAACGGGAAGCTGCAAGTTGTTAAATTCTGCCTTCAAAGCAGCAAGCGCAGCACCAGTGTTAACGCTATAAGTCGCAGATTTGCTGATATCCCAATCAACCTTCAAAGCGCTATTCACATGCTGAGAACACTCAGCGTATCCTTGGGCATACCCGTCCTTTCGCGCAACAACAAATAAACGCGCAACGGTTTTATCCAACTCCTCAGAATTCAACATTGATTCAGCAACCTATGAAATAAAGAAAGGATAAATAACAAGAAGGCACAAAAACATTCCCGCAACGAAAAATAAGAAGCAACTTACACAGGCAATTCCACGATCTTTCAGCCACGCCATATTACTCTTTAAAGGTTCAAGCTCGCTTTTCGCCGTGGCCCGCGCCGTTTCTGAATTTTTCCAATTTTTCTTCGGTTTCAGTCAAACGGTGAGAGGTTTCAGCCTTTTCGGAATGCGCAAGTTCCAGATCCTTTTTAAGTTGTTCCTGGTCAGAAAGCAAAGCAGTAAGTTCTTCTAACTCTTTATCTATAAGAGCAAGAGTGGCGCAAGCTTGTACCTCTCGTTGCTCACTGCGCTCCCTATGAGAACGCGCTTCTTCTAGTGCAGCTTCTGCATCAGCCTTCTCCTTTTTCAACTTTTCTACCTCTGCATCCTGTTTCTTCAGTTTTTCAATCTCAGCCTTGAGATTATTGATGACATTGCGAAGATTTACCTTCTCAGCATTATCTTTTTCGCAAATTTTCTTCCAGTTTTTGCGTTCTTCTGAAAGGTGGGCAGCTTCGGCTTCCGCTTTCCTCTTCCAACCCGCAACAGACCACACCTCAGTTTTACGATCAGCTTCAAACTTGGCTTGATCGGTTTCCAATTTAGCTTTTAACTGAGCCAAGCGCTTTTCATCATTAGCAAGCTTCTTCTGTGACACCCTGAAAGCCTCCCAATCCTTATGCATACTATGCCACTCACGTACTATGCGATGAGTTGTAGAAACATGAGAAACAGTCTCCTCAAGGTAAGCTTGATAAGTTTGTTCATGAAGCCGGCTTTCTTGAAACTTGATCTCCCCAGGCGGAAATATCCCCTGCAACCAATCTCGGCACACACGCCAATCTGAGAAAGTATCACATTTCTTCAAATTCCAAATAGGGGCATGAAGCTCGGAAGCGTCTTTCTCCGAATAAGTTCTGTAATAGTAATCCCCCAGGGTTTCCTCTGGGTGGATGGGAGAATTTTTGCCAGCACCAGAAAATGAGCCTTGTTCCTCAAAAGTAACCTTCTCAACACGCTCAGGCAAAACATCAAAAGGTTTGGGAGAAAAAGTTGAAGCAGGAGTCTTTTCAGCAGTTTTTCTTTCTCCAAGTCTTGAGCAACAGTTTCAAGAGTTCGTGGATTACCAACACCATCCACAACCCCCAGTCTAACAACCTTTTCAACTTCTACAGCAACATCAACAGGCTTGTCAGCCTCAACAGTCTTCTCCACTCCACCATCAGGAACCTCCGTAGTCTCTAACTGATCAACAACGGAAGCACGCGGAGGAGAAGGTGGGAGTTCTTCATTCACCACTGGTTGCGGCTCTGTGGGAACAGCAGAAACAGGGACTTCTGAAAAAACAACAAAGTCTGTAAATACCCAATGCGCATGAGGGAAAAAAAGCAAAGGGAACACTTACAAGGAGCAGACTCAGAAATAAAAGCATCCAGATTGCCTTTCCTGGAAATTTTCTTCCTCTGGATCTTCTTTGAGGGCTGACCCTCAGCTTCAGCATCAATCTGTTTCCTTTTACCCGCCTTCTTTCGCACCAAGTGTTCAGGACTGGACTCCAAGTCAATGGCATCACCTGGGTTGGATGGAGGGATATCAGCAGTATCTTTCGGTTTAGGTTTCGGCCTCCTAACAGTAACTGCAGGCGCAAGACCCTCCAAAGAGTCAGAAACCACCACATAATCACACCAGGAGTCAGAGGATCGGCGCATACCTTTCTTCTCTCCTCCAACATTTTTGACTTTGGAGGAATGAGTGTTCTCCGCATCACTCTTTTTAGGCGCAACGTTACCGGTTGTCGCGCGTTTCTTCTTCTCAGGGCCTATGCCTAAATTTGACAATGCACCTATGAAAGCACAGAATAAAGTTTGTTCAGGCGCATTACAGAAAGCAAACAACAAACAAAGTACGCAAGCTCACCAACACCAGCGGCAGGTTGGGTACCAAAGCTCTTCATCAGGCTTCTTCTTAATGGTACCCATCTTTCCGCCTTCTCTCTTGTATGCTACAACATACAATGAAACAACTGTAGAAGAAGAAAAGCATGTTCAAAAAAATAAAAATAAAAGAGAAAGTGGGAGAAAGGCAAAAAGGGGAAAACCCCAATCTTACCATGACCTTCCTCCGTATACACCGGTTTGTCTTCCCGGTCCATTTTCCAATTCAAACTCATACTAGCACCAACAAGGGCTTTCTCTGGCAAGGCAATATTAGGAACGTCCTTCAGATCTTGATACCAATTCTCGTCAACAGGGGTCTGAATCGTTTCAATAGGGACGTCGTCTTTTCCCCTTAGAACCATCCTCATCGGAATCACCCCTGCCTTAATGAAGAAAAATTTTTGTTTCCAATCATGGAAAGATTTTGGAGGATGCTGCAAAATCTTCTTTGCGGACGCTCTTTGGACAAACGAGTAAAACCCTTGGGTACAGTGCATTTGGTGAAAAAACCCTAAATCGAAGGACTGTTGGCTCAATATGCATCGTCCGACACACAAACTCGAAATGTCGAACCCTAACCATGCCAATAGGGTGCAGTTGAGATATATGAAACTTATAATACTCAAGGATTTCAAGTAAAAATTTTGTTACAGGCAAGCGAAAGTTGCCTTCACAGAAAAAATCCCAAAAAAGAGTGATATACCCAGCCGGAGCATCTGCTACTGTCTGACCCTCCTCAGGGTACAGGGCACCCCAGTTCTCCGGGAATCTAAGGTTTCGAACCAAACCATCGAAAGTTTCTCTGGGCCACTTTAGCGGTGGAAGTTCAGCAGACATTTCTTCGGACAAGTCTTCTTGGTGTTCTCCGGTTGACATAAGAAGAACAAATGACAAATTCTTTCTTAACGGATAATGAAGAAAGGAAGGGAAAAAGTTTTCAACAAAGCAATGATTAACAGAAAGGGGCAACTCGAACAAACTTATATACTCACCGCAATAAATAGCATCAGTAACTGCCATAGCACCTTTTCCGGATATCACAGTTACCCAAGCGACAGGAGCGAGTGAGAATCAAACACAAACGCGAGTTCACGCGCGCGTGCAAAGCACAGACAGTAAAGGATAACTGACAGTGACAGCCTGTCACTCAGTCCTTATTGTACCAGCCCCATCTAAAGTCAAAGATTTTCAAAATCTTTATAATAAGCAAAGTAAATCTTCTCATAGAAGATTCCCTACTTTCGTGCCAAAAAAAGCATTTCCCTCTCATAAGTCCAGTGCTCCACTTACTTGCATAAGAGCAACACTAGACTGGGGGGACTTGAAGGGGTAAGGTCCCAAAAACCTTGTAACAAGTACTCAGGACCATACCACAACCTTGTCTTTCAGCCATTTTTAACCTTGCGCGGCCGCACACTGGTCCTACAAAGAAGGCTTAAAAGACAGATAGCAGACAACACTTGCGCGCCAAAAGGAAATCATAAATCCTTGCACTTTCCTCCACAAACAAAGGATGAAAATCCTAAGTTAAACACTTCCGCCTAATAATATCCAGACTTGGATATTATTTACCCAACTGGTACCACACGATAAAGAGTCACACAGGATTATGGCAATAACCTTCTAGAAGGAGCCAATCGTGCACCACTAAACGGTTACAACCGTCTGGACACGTGTCATCACCTCAGGCATCCCTGAAATCACGATGATGGCATGAAATTGGAGAGAAACCTCCACTTGATCACTTTCCACGTGGCAAACCCCCAGCCATAGATCTAAACAGCGATCCGTGTGCACTCACGCCGGATCGAGAAGCTTAACGGAAGGAAATGTAACCGCTTACGGGGTTAGCATCTTCCGTCAGCATTTTACCAATGAGTTTTCCCGCCCAAAAACTCTCGGCTATAAATATGAGAACAATTCAGGTATGAAATTTAAGTTACAGACACTTCGTCTATACCTCTTCTTCTTCATAAACACATACTTATTCTCACGCCGGAGTCGGGTCAAGGAGAGAACCCTTCTTCTCCCCTTGACGAGGCTAACGGTACTTTGTTTTGCAGAGTTTACCGGAGAAGAAGGTCAGTAGCATCGAATCAAACGAGAGAGAACAAACCCCCTTTATGCAGATCCAAACCCCCTAGATAATTCGATTCCGGTCAATTATCTAGTGTTTCTTCAATAGTATTGCCATGTTAAGTTCTTAGTATCTGAATTATGCCATGTAGATTCGTTTAAACTTTTATACTTATGCTAGTACTCAAACTTGTATGCTCGCCAATACTTTATGTCTTGACCTATACTTTAATACGTATTGCAGGAAATTGATGATGATGATAATGAATGAAATCAAGTAGGGAGACTAGAAAGGCACCTTTAAATTTTAGTACTTATGTTGTATTTTGTTTCTTTGATTATGTTGTTGTATTTGCTTCAAAACGATGTACTTGAATTTAGCAATGAAATGAAATTTTGATTTTATTAAATATTGACACAAATAGTGTTATGAAGTCTCTTGCAATCGCGTTTTCGTCTCACTTCGATGTTTTCGCCATCAGTTGGGGTGGGACAGTTTTCATGTAGGTGATATGTTTAAGAACAACGAACGGGGTAGAAAACTCATGAAGAACAATGGGGTGACTTGAACCGGTAACATGAAAGAAAAAAAGAACTCGCAAGTCGTTCACCAATATTCCGTTTAAACAATATATTAGTCATTGTTATCTTTACCGTAGAAATATATATAGTATCTTAGTCGAGGCTAATGATATGGTAATGTTATAAGACATATTCAGGTGGTAGAAAGGAGAAAGTGATCAAGTCTTGGAAGCGGGTCAACGATATGAGGATTTAGTGATGTTTTGCTCAGTAAGTATCAATTAGATTTAGTTATTTAAGTTCAACGTTTGTTTTAGCCAAGTGCTAGTATGTCAATGTGGTAGTGAGTTATGTTTGTTTTTATAAAAACCTTAGTTGTTAAGCAGATTTTCTTTTTGTAAGAATCGGTTGTTTTGCAAACGAGTCATGTGGTGAAGCCCCAAAGATGGGAGTTGGTGATCTCCCAGCATGTAATGAATTGGAATATGCTATGGATGAAATGTCTTACAATAAAGGCAACTCAAGCGAGGCTTCGGAAAGCCAAATCGGGAAAGAAGCTCGTTAGAAGGGTAATTTCCAAGGTATGTAATCATTAGTTCATGACTAACATGTTGTAATGAGCTAACTAGAAAAAAAAACTCTGCAAAGTAGAATGAAAGACCTTTTAGATCATGGGGATAATTGATTTTAAGTAAAACCGTATGAAGGACGTGTAAACCAAATTATAAAAGACCATGAGGTTTTAGAAGCGGAGGTATTGCCTAGCGAGAACAATCATGATCATAGATTATGGTAAGAAATGAATAAAATGATAGTCACCACAGGGATTATACGGACATTTTTCTCTTTATTTAACTAAAAGAATTATGAATAAGTTTAACGGATAAAAATCATACACAATTTTTATTAAACGTGTTACACATGATTTAGTTATGGTTAAATAGAATATTATATACTAAAAAGTATTATTCGCTAAACATGTCATATTTGTGAGTTGAACATCATATTAACTAGAATTTAGCACAACCTTATAATTGGGCCAGGCATGCGAATTCACGCATGACATATGTATTTGTAGATTGACATAAACATAACCAATAAACATAACCAAAAAGTATTTATTTTATATTTTGTATATTAGTACCTTAACTAGTTAGATGCCCCGCCCGCGTTGCGGGGCGATCGCCGAATAATTCTCAACCAATTAAAAAAACAGTATTATACTTTTGGTAGAAAGAAAAACTAAAACGATGACAAGACCGTAATTTTGAGTGAGGGTAAAATCTTAATTTTTAGGTAGGGTAAAATCATAATTTTATTTTGAACTGTGGGAAAAATGTATTTTTTAATTGAGGGTAAAAGCGTAATTTTGAACCGAGGGGAAAATCGTAATTTTGAGCTGGGGGCGAAAGCATATTTTTAGTTAGAACTGGGGGCAAAAACGTAATTTTAAACTGGGGGCAAAACCGTAATTTTAAAGTGGGTATAAAATACTAAGCTGGTGTAAAATCGTAAATTTTAGCTGGGGGGAAAACGTATTGTTATTTTTAACTGGGGCCAAAACGTAATTTTGGCTAAGGGTAAAGTCGTTATTTTTTAACCAAGGGCATAAGCGTAAATTTGAGCTGGGGGCAAATGGGGTAATTACAATTTGAAATTGGGGCGAAAACGTAATTTTTTAACTGAGGGCAAAACCGTAATTTTAAAGTGGGTATAAAATAATAAACTGGTTGGTCCAATAAAATTGGTCGCCACCAATTTGAACCAATGGCAGGGAAACACTATTCCCTGCCACTGTTCACGCTCATGTATTTTGTAGATATAGTAAATTCTATAAATCTAAAACCAAGAAAAATGCATATATAAAAATATAGTTTAAACTATAAAGCCCGATTGCCATTCCTTTTGTTCATATCATTAAGGGTGCAAACGATTCAAGTCGAACCTGAGCTCGATCAGGCTCGAGCTTGATTAATTTATGAGAACTCGAGCTCGGCTCGTTTGTAGTTTTTCAAGCTCGAACTCAGATTGGCTCGTTTATTATCTAATAATTAACTAGTGATATTCCCTCGCGCTTCGTGACAGAAATTCGGTTGGCATCGATTCGGTTTGTTACAGTATCTACACTCGCTATTATAATCGAAAGAGAAAACGTTACATCAATCAAAAACAACAAAAATGAATATCAATACCGATACTGATGTTGTTCAGTTGATATTGGTTTGGTTTGGTTCGTTTGTGTTCCATGTTTAATTTTTTTCAACATTGCGATATAGATTTTATTGAAAATGAATATTGTGATGCAATCATACCAAGCCAAGCCGAGTCGAAACCGACTGAACAACATTTGTATCGATACCAATATTTATTTTTATTGTTTTTGTTTTCAATAAGCTGAAATCGTATCGTTGCCATACTGTGCTAAATTGAACTCAACAACATCAGTACCAGTATGTATTCAGTGTTATGGTTTTCTGTTTGATAATGAATATCGTGCCGCTACCGTAGTGAACCAAACGAACAAAGGTTTCGGTATCGATATTTATTTTATTGTTTTCTCTTTCGATAAACTAACTTTGTATCGCTACCGAGCGTAATGAACATCAGAACCGGTACATAGATTCATTTATATGATTTCCGGATAAGAAAAAATTTCATTTATATAACTCTGTCTGTGACGATAAATGAATATCGGTACCAGTACCATGACAATCTGAACCGATCGATGTCATTCGAACAAGCTCGGTGCCGGTATGATGTTCGTTTTTATCGTTTACGGTCGATGTTAATTTCTATACCGAATGCATATATCGTACCGCTACACGTGGTAACGTACCGTCACAACTCACAAGCAAATAACTTGGAATGGTAAAAAGATAAATAAACATGGGTACAAATTTATTTTAGAATTAATAAAAGTTTAAATTGAATAAAAATCATGACCGCGATGTAAACACGTGTTAATTTCTCTTTCGATAAATCATGTTCGCGATAGCGGTACTATAATGAATCGATATGGATCCAGTATGCGGTAACGTACCGTCACATCACGCAAACAAATAACTTGGAATGATAAAAAGATAAATAAACATGGATACGGATTTAGAATTTATTTATTTTAAATTACTAAAAGTTCAAATTAAATAATAAATCATGCCCGTGATAATGTACCATCATTACTCGAAGCAGAATGATAAAATATAAATAAACATAAGTATGGCTATAAAATTACTAAAAGATCAAAATGGATAATCAATAAAATACCATTAAAAATCAAATACTTAAAAATTGTTGGTTACTATTCATCACCTCTTTGTTTTGATATAAAATAAAATAAAACATAACACAACACAACATAATATAATATAAAACAATAACTGGTAAGAATCCCGTGCGCTTTGCGGCGGGAGTTCGATTGGTACCGGTTCGTTTCACAACGGTGCTGACACTCGTTATAGTAACTAAAAAGGAAAACCTTACATTGATCGAAAACAATAAATACGAATATCAATACTGATACTGATGTTGTCCAGTTGATATCGGTTCAGTTTGTTTGCATTTTATGTTTTTTTTTCTCAACATTGCGATATAAATTTTATTGAAACGGATAACATGTCGTTGTAGTACCAAACCGAAGCAAGACCAATTGTATATCATTTGTATCGGTACCAGTATATATTTTTATTGTTTTTGATTTCGATAAACTAACACTGTATTGCTACCATACCGAATCAAATAGAACATTGGTTCAGTTTGCTTGCATTTTATGTTTTTTCTCAACAATGCGATATAAATTTTATTGAAAATAGATAATATGTCGCTGCAGTACCGAAGCGAAACCAATTGAATATCATTTGTATCGGTACTAGTATATATTTTTATTGTTTTTGCTTTCGATAAACTAACACCGTATTGCTACCATACTGTAACACCCCAAAAACGGGTGTGTTAATTATATTAAATTAACAAAAAATAAACGGGTAAAATACCGTTAGTGGTAAAGTTAGCCCGGTAAATATTAGGGGTTAAATAAATAAACCTAATATTAAATAAAAAGATAATAAAAGCTTTTGAGGAAATAAAGTTCATAAGAGGCCCAAGTTAACGGGACTTAAAATGAACGGGTCATGACTTCCCCGAACCCACTAGGTAACTAGGAATATTAACCTAGTTAGTTATGGGTTTTTAGAATAATAAAGAAAAACTTGACTAAGTTAACCTTATTTTATAAATATGGAATTAGAGGGACTAAAATGGTCAAGTTTGAAAGTGAAATTATTAATAAGGAAAATTGGCTAAAAAACACACACTTTGTGTGTGTTTTGGTTGACCAAAAACACAGAGACAAGAAGGAGTTCCCTACAAGCCCTAAACTCACAAAATTCTCCAAATTCAAGAGAAATCAAGCTAAGAAAATTGGGGCTTTTAAACGAAATACTTGTATGAATGTTGAATGTTATAGTAATATTGATGTGAGTATAAGTTTAGGAACAAACCCTAGATGCAAACTTGTAAAAATTGTGCCATAAACTAGTGATTAGTTAACTAATCAAGTATGAGCTAAATGGGTTTTGATGAATTGAAGCAATTGATGTTGTATTGGTGTTTACAAACATCATACTAACTTGTATGAATGAACTACTTGAACAAATTAGAGATGTTGTTAAGAGTTCATAAGTGATTAGAAGTGGGTCTTGAGTCTTGACACAAGAGTTAAATCCATGATTATGATGGTCAAAGTGTGTATATGTTTTTAGTAACTGAAATTACATGTTGATTTATTATTACTTAAGGTATGAAATAGATGACATGTTAGCTATATGGTATCTCAAAAGATGATGCTCACTAAGTGTTCGATAATATGCCTAATTGAGTCTTGTGAACTTGTTAGTGCATTTAAATATGTCAATTGGTGATTTGACTTTTAAAATGTCAAACCGACCCATGATAGAGCTCAATAAGAAAGTAGTAAAAAGATTCATAAGGTGTGAAGGTCATAATCTTGAATGATTAATCTAACCACCTTGTGGAAATTATATGATAGTTTGACGCTTGACAAGCTAGGTGGAAGCTTGGATGCAAGGTAAGTAAGCTTACACCTTTTTTTAGTAGAATACCTATTTATTGTATTGGTTATGAATAAGATAAATTAGTATTTGAAATATGATGTTCCGACATGTAATAATACGGTTCGGAACAAGTGAAAAGGGTAAGGAACCATATTTGATGGTCAAAAGGGTAAAAACGGTAATTTGGTCAAGTGTTGACGAATAAACAAGGAATTTTGAAAAGACACTTTATGGTGTAAGCTATAATGGGTCAAATGAATGAAGAAACGATTTTTAAGTAATACGACCATATGGTATGAACCATAATGGGTCGAACGAAATAAATGATAAATGGTAAGTAGATATCTCTTTACAATGTTTGGGTATATCAATATGTAAAAAGAGCGAGCCAAGAAATAAGTCAAACGGACAAACAGGTCAAATGGTGATATTATCACCATTTGAAAATGATATTTAATATTTCGTTTGTTAAGTTTCATGCTTACAGGTAATTATGATTTGTGGGCATGTTTTGCCATGAGTTAGTATATAGAATCACAAGGTATCACTAACGGGTCAATGCTTAGACCCACGCCAGGTACGTGTAGCGGTCATGCTCTCGATGAGAGTTGCGGTATGACTAAAGTTAGTCAAGTTAAGGGTGGACACTAGATCACCTCAAGTGAGGTATATCTAGCGTGTGGGTAAAATGACCATTAGAGTCGAAGATATGTTTATAGCAAAAAACGCATTTGAGTGAGTTTATAACACTAGACAATGGGAGACCTTTATGTTTTTAAGAGCATAATAAAGTTTAAATGAAATGCGGGTTAAAGGTGTTTGCTTTGTCCAGAACAGGCTTTTAAATGTCCTTCGTAGTTAAAAGGACTAAAATGGACTAAAATACCCCCGGACGATGAAACGGGTAAACAATCGTTAATGACAGATTATTAATGAGTTCGATAATAAGTTAGACCTCTCCGGTAGTATTAAATGTGAGAGGTGTAAATCTTTTGGGTTTAATGCCCCTTAATGAGTCATTTTCGTAAATTGTCGAACCGAATGGTACAATTCGGAAAATAAGATTTTATCATATGAAATCCACCATAATTATAGTTGTGGTGGAAGATAAATGAAAATCCTAGTGTGGGAATGGGAGGTGTGGAAAGAATAAGCAAGATTTGAGCTCCGTGCTCAAATCTTGAAAACGGGTCGAATAATCGAAATATGGGTTTATGAACTATTCGCTCATAAACCGGGTTTCAACACGAGTAAACAGGATAATTGGATCCGTATTTTTATTACGGACGCGTAGGAAAAAGAATCACCTAAAACGGACTTGCGAAACAAAAGTTATGGCAGTTTTAAGTTAGAATTTTGATTAAATTTGGAGCTGGGCATTTGCAGCAGCAAAGAAAATACCTTCTGTCGAAAATGGGGTGTAGCGTCACGCGACGCCCACCCCTTATAACCGCCGCGTGTGGCGACGCCCTTAAACGTTGCAATTTGTTTGAATTTTGTTGTTTTGAGTCATGAAACTTGTTTTAACATGTATTTAACTTATCAAAACTAACTTTCATGTTGGTTTTGAATTTAGGTGATTGAATTATGCACACGGATGAAGATCAAGCTCGATGAAGAACCGAACACATGATAATGAAGCTTTCGCATTAAATCTTGTTTTGATTTCATAATGTGAATTATGGAAACACTTAAGATCGGTATTATGAATGTTTAAGACTTGTGTGAACATTCTTGATGCAAAAGTTTTTATTAAGACGCATTTTTTATATATAAAATGCATACTTTATTGATATATTAACGTTAAATTAGAATGTGTCTTACACATACCGAATCAAACAGGACATTGGTACCATTATGTATTCATATTTGTGGTGTCTTGTTTAATAACATATACCGTGCCGCTACCATTGTGAAACGAACTTAAACCATACGAACAACATCGATTTGGGTACCGAAGTTTATTTTTATTGTTGTTTTTTCTTTTGATAAATTGGCACCGTATAACTATCGTACTGTACCAAACAACATTGTTACTGGTACTTGTGTTAATTTCTATGGTTTCCGATTTCAAAACTGTATCAATTATACAACTCTGTCTACGCCGCTAAATGAATATCGGTATCGGTACGTGACAATTTGAATTGATCGATATCGTTTAAACAACATTGGTGCATGTACGTGTGTTTCTTTATCGCTTTCGGTTAATGTAAAACACTTGTTGATTTCTATGTATCGTACCGATACAGTAACAAGCCAAACCGATACCGATACATTGCCCACGGTAACATACAGTCATAACGCGCATGCAAATAACTTGAAATGTTAAAAAATAAATAAACATAAATACGGATTTAGATTTTTTTTTAAAAGTTAGCGAATTCAATTTATTAATAAAAGATCAAATTGAATATTAAATAAACTCCTATTAAAAAAATAAAAGGTAAATACTTAAAAAGTATTAACTACTATTTATTTCTAAAAAACAAATTAAATAATAAATAAAATACTATTAACAATAAAATAAAAAATTATGAGTTACATGAGGACTTGATATTAAATACTTAAAAAGTATCAAGTGTTATTTATTTCTAAAAAACAAACTAAATAATAAATAAAATACTTTTAAAAATAAAATCAAAAATTATAAGCTAGTATTCACGAGGAGTTGATATTAATATGTATGAACTTAAACCATTCGATCAACATCAATTTGGGTACCAAAGTTTATTTTTATTGATTTTTTTTATTTGATAACTAACATCGTATAACTATCGTATTGTACCAAACAACATTGTTACTGGTACTTGTGTTAATTTTTATGGTTTCCGATTTCAAAACTATTTCAATTAGACAAATCTGTCTACACAACTAAATGAATATCGGTATCGGTACGTGACGATGTGAACTGATCGATATCGTTTAAACAACATTGGTGCATGTACTTTTGTTTTTTATCGCTTTAGGTCAATGTAAAACACTTGTTGATTTCTATGTAACGTACGGATATAGTAACAAACCGAACAGATACCAATCCATTGCCCACGGTAACATACAGTCACAATGAGCATGCAAATAACTTGAAATGTTAAAAAATAAATAAACATAAATACGGATTTAGATTTTTTTAAAAGTTAGCGAATTCAACTTATTAGTAAAAGATCAAATTGAATAATAAATAAACTCCTATTAAAAAAATAAAATGTAAATACTTAAAAAGTATTAACTACTACTTATTTCTAAAAAACAAATTAAATAATAAATAAAATACTATTAACAATAAAGTCAAAAATTATGAGTTACGACTTGATATTAAATATTTAAAAAGTATCAAGTATTATTTATTTCTAAAAAACAAATTAAATAATAAATAAAATATTTTTAAAAATAAAATAAAAAAATTATAAGTTACTATTCATGATGACTTAATATCTATAATATAATATAATATAATATAATATAATAATATATATAATAAAATAATAATAATAATAATCTTCCTATACTAATAAACAAAAATCTTTCTGTACACGTGTCACTCTCTGGTGTCTCCTCCCTTTTAATAATAGTATTATATATTAATTTTTATATACAAAATATAATATAATATTAATTAATATAGTTAGAGATAAACGTATAAATTCAAATTTAATAAATAATTATCTATAACAAATATAAGTGTATCAAATAATATAATAAGTATAATATTATTTAATATAGTTAGAGATCAAACGTATAATTTCAAATTTAATTAATAGTAAATTACTTTTTGAGTCCCTATGTTTTAGTGGATTTAACCACTTGAATCCAAAATCAAAAAGTTTAACGTCCTGAGTCTCTAATCGCTCATTCACACCCCCTGTAAATAACTTCAAAAAAACTTTTGTAAGGCCAAGTTCTCTAACTCACAACTTGTCGAAATTTTCATTTTACCCTAACCATATATATTTGTTAAGATAAAGTATATTATTTGGATATAAACAAAAATTACTAATAAAGTATCAAATCACATGTACAAGTACTTATAGTATATAACTTAGAAGACTAAAATTACAAGCGGATTATCTAAATAAAGTACCAAATTATCTTTAAAGCGAACACTAAATGGTTTTTAAAAGACATATTTTTTTTGCTATTAAGTATATAACATTATATTTACTTAAAGCCGTGTAAAACATGTATTCAATATTTTTTTTTCCAATTTTAAATTTATGTTACTATCAGTATGTTTTCATATTAAAAATGTCCAACTTCCTAATAACATTGAGTTTTAAATATTTTTTTAATATGTAATATTTTATATATAATTATGATATTCGTATCTTGTCTCATGATCCATATATATAAAAATAGTATTTATATCAAAGTATTTATTATATCATTAATATACATAGTAGAATTTAATTACAATTAATTTACCATAACCTCATAACTTATAATTATTTTTAAAAATACTTACAATTTTATGATCATTAATTTTTTTATTTTTTAGTGTTACTTCTTTCTAAGACATAATAAAATGGATTGTAGTATCTCAAAAGAGAAGTGAAAACTTAGAAAATTATTTTGAATAGCGAAAATATAACTGTTCTTTTGTTTTACTATTTTATCTAAATAAGTCATTTCATTAATAAGGATTATATACAAGTTTATAATTTACATTTTTTCGTCATTTAACCCGTGTAATACACGGGGTTGTAAGCTAGTAATATATTAAACAAAAATATACTTGTTTAGGCTCACGATCTCAATAAGTAAAGCCCGGACTCCTTTACTAAACAAACTTATTTTGTCTCCGGGTTCGACTCGTAAACAAGTTTAAATAAGCTCGGCCCGCTAGGCTAATTTACTATAAAAATTTAAATAAGGGGTGAATGTCATAAAATATTAATAAAAACGAATATTATACCAAAGCTCGATAAAGCTCGACGAGCCTGACAAGCTTTACATGTCAAGCTCGAGCTCCCACTCGATAAGTAAACGAGCTTTATTTTAGGCTAAAGCTCAGCTTGATTCGAGCTTTTTCTCAAGCCAATCTCAAATAGCTCTGCTCGTTTGCACTCCTACTTCATATCAAACACTTTAAAAAAAAAACACAAAAGCAAATGTTTTAAAAGGTTGTAAACCCACTAAGCTAACTTGAGTGAAACCCATTTAACTAAACGTATTAAGAAGTTTACAACAAGCAAATCGGTTTTTTATTATATTTTCATGTCGTGCAAGAATTCAAACCCCTAAAAATTACGAATTTTAGTACGTTTCCCAAGTCGTTCAGTCTTATTAGTTTTGACATATCTAGTTTTATTAATTAAATTCTAATAGTTAAAAAATAAAAGGGGGCAAAAAAGGAGTAATTTAAAAGTATTAGTTTAAGATTCATTGTTTTGGGGTAGAAACCAAGATGGGCTTTTTAATTAAATAATTAACTTTCAATACAATAATATTCTTTTTTATAATATTTCAATTGTTTTCATACACCTTTCTTTGTTTCCATTTAAAAAAGATTTTTACTATATTTTATTATGTATTAATTAAATAGAATTAAATTATATATTTTTCAAAAAAAGAGGTATGGTTGTCTTCATGCTACAACCTAATTTCACTTTTCTTTTACCGGACTTCAACCCCATTATTAACCAAAATACATAATATTCTCCCACTTTAATAGTTGATAATTAAAGCCCAACATTAAATAATTTCTTTTTTCCTATTTTAATATATTTTCTTTTTAATTTAATTTATATTTTGGGCAATCTTGAGGAAACCATGGAGCCAAAATTGCTTTTAACATCTAAAACAACCACAATTTTCCATACATCTCACAAAAGAAATTCAATCTTTATCTTCTGATACCAGTATACCACCCCATTATTCCTCAAAAAATCTGAGTTATTTCCCTTTTAATTTTTAAAAAGAATATATTTATTGATCATCTATTCATCTTCTTCATACTGTGCACTCTCTCATCTTCATAATTTTCTGCAAATTTTTATTTCAAAAACAGTCTTGTTCTTACCTCTTTGATCTCTCTTCCATAAACAAAATTTCCCAGATTTTTGTTTGGTCTAAAATATTTTCAGTTTTCAACTTTTAATCTTTTTTATTTAATTTTTCTTGTGACTGTTTTAAGTAAGTTGTACTAAAAAAAAAAAAAACTGTAAAATCTCATTCAACATTTGAGATTTCTTTTCAAGATCATCAATAAAAAAAAAAAATTAATGTGTTCTTGCTAAATTCTTTTTTTTTTTTTCATAATTTTGTTGAGAAAATGGAAGAGATGAATACTAGTGGTGTTACAGTGGTGAAATCAGATGCACCATCAGACTACCAAATTGCTCCAAGAACTGAGCCCAGCACCACAAGATCAATCCCACAATCCATCACAAGCCAACTGGCTGCTGCATCATCTCCGCCGTACACGGCGGCCGGAGTAACACCGGTGACAGAAAAGAAAAAAAGAGGCAGACCCAGAAAGTACGGTCAAGATCAGTCAACTGTTGTCAGAAAGGCTTTATCTCCAAAACCCATCTCAACCGCTGCACCACCGCCGGTGATTGACTTTTCCACCGGAAAAACTGGCAAAATCCGGTCACCCTCCGCCGGAAAACAGCCAACACTCGCAAAGATTGAACCTTTAGGTAATAAAGATTATCTTTTGTTGGTAAAGTCGGAGTCTTTTATGTAAATGTGAGGTGGGTATTGTTTATTTTTTATTTATTCACCGGAAAAGTGGAAAATTCCGGCGACCCTTCGCCGGAAAACAACCGACACCCACAAAGATTGAATCTTTAGGTGATAAAGATCATCTTTTGTTGGTAAAGTTGGAGTCTTTTTATGTAATGTGAAGTGGGTATTGCTGTTTCATGATTTTGAAGGGGTTTGATTTGAAGTGGGTCCTGAATGAACAGATCTTGATGTTGTTAATAGATGGTTCTAGAAGGTCTATGCTTTTTGTGTGTGTGAATTCGGAGAATCTTGAAACAGATGATTCTAATTTTGTTGCTTATCTTTTGGGATATATGTATGTATATACATTGATGTATGTATGGCAAGAATGGACATATGTTTTGAATCTTTTCTACAAAAATAAGGTTTGAAGAACTATAATTGCATGTAGTGTTGTGTCACTCTCTCAATATGTGTAAACAAACAAGATTTAGCTTTTATTATGTTGTGGGGTTGGTTTGTTGGCTCCAGGTTCTTGTCTGTCAAACAGTGGGGTTTTGTTGAACATTTTGTCTGTCATATGTGGGTTTGGTCTCAATGTTAACCGTTAAGTCAATGTTTTGAAAAGTTATCCAGTTTTGTTTACGCGCTGTAAATTGTGTAGATTAAGTCGATAACGACTTGCTTTGATTGTTGTTTTTGGTCAGGTGATTGGGTTTCAAGCTCGGTTGGCGCTAGCTTTATGCCGCATATCATCAATGTGCACACAGGAGAGGTAAATTTAGTGTTTTAAACCTTTTGAAATCAGTTAGAATAATAATGAGTGGAATTGAATGCTGAATTTGTTTATTTTCGCTGAAAATTTTATTTTTTGGGTTCTGTTAGGACGTGACGATGAAGGTTATATCGTTCTCTCAACAAGGACCCCGTGCGATATGCATTCTGTCTGCAAATGGTGTAATTTCCAGTGTTACCCTTCGCCAGCCTGACTCGTCGGGTGGTACATTGACTTATGAGGTGACAAATTGACCTGCTTTGATCTTTTGACTTTTATCACTTGATATTTTAATGGTCCCATTTGTAGGGTATAAAGAAAGATTAAATGTGATGTTTTTCTTGATATTTTAAGGGCCGTTTTGAGATACTTTCGTTGGCGGGATCATTTATTCCGTCTGAGAGCGGAGGAATAAGAAACAGATCGGGTGGGATGAGTGTTTCTCTGTCAAGCCCTGATGGGCGTGTCGTTGGCGGCAGTGTGGCGGGTCTTCTGGTTGCCGCCAGCCCCGTGCAGGTATTTTTCCATCTCACATGATTGTATTTGTTACTTCATGCTTCTCGTCATTCATCTTTTCTATTATTTCTTCGGGTGTTTGTTTAATTAATTGTTTGTTTGTTATAAACCAGATTATCGTTGGAAGTTTCTTGACAGGCGTCCAGCAGGAACAGAAACCTGCCAAGAAACAGAAGCCCGATAACATAACAATCACACTCCCGACTACAGCTGTTGTTCCAGTTCAGGTTCCGTTTTCAGTTCAGTCATCAGCACTGGTTCCCGTGCAAGCGCCGGCGCCTGCTCCAGCCTCTGAGACCAGCGAACAGAATTCTGCTAAACAAAACATATCGCCACCATCATTTCGAGGCGATAATTGGTCTTCCCATGAGTCTCGGACCAAGCCAACCGACATTAACGTCAGCCTTGAGTAGTTAGTTACAACGGGTGATTCGTTAAACTGACTGCGGTGGTGATTAGACTCATAATTTGGTTGTTTGTATGTAAAACTCTTTGGGGGTGCTTTTAGTTTAAAGTTTGATAGGAGATTTGATGATTAGAATTAGTTTTTCGTTAGAAGTTTCGTGTTTTCATCATCGTCATGTGTTGTCTGTCTCTGTAAGATGATTTGGATTTTCCCAATTCATCCGAGTTATTTTATAAAACTTTGAGAAATCGTGTTTCTTATGGATGTTACCTTGGTTTTAAAAAGCGCGCGCTCAAGTGTTTGAGGGCCTAAAGCAAATACTAAAATAGGGGCCTTTTTGCAACGTAAAGATAACACTAATTGTCCTGAGAAATTGGTCTAGTGGAGATGCAGATTCGACTCTCACATGGGCCAATTTTAAGGGACAACTGGGTGAAGGGACGAATCGGGACTTTAATCCCGGGTTCGAACCTGACGGGGGACGAGGGTTTACATATAGCTTCTTAGGTTGTATATGCGAGTTTTTGTGTATGATAATGTCATACCTATAGCGTTTCGGTTGTACATGCAAATCACTTGTATATGAGATATATAAAAAAAGCTAGCAAAACCAGGACATTATAGTAAGGGGAGGGGAGGGGGGGGGGGGGGGGTGGTCACTAGTGACCATTTTTTCATCACTCACAATATCCAATCATGTTCCGCCATGTCAGCAATCATCTTTCCATCACTCACAACCCTTTTTAGTGGGGGTGGTCATCACTCACCACCACACCCAACAATTTCCCCCCAACCAACAATTACACTCACAAATAAAACTATCACGGCGTTATAAAAATAACGAAAATCGATTTCGTTGAAAATATAACGCGTTATATATGACTTGTCGCATACAATCTAAGTAGTTAATGTGGTAAAATATCGGATATCGGTCAAGGATCAATATTTAAGATATCAGTTATCACGATGGGATATCGGTAATTTTAGTATCATGCAGAATTTTTATATACATATATAGGGGAGGGTTTAAATGAGAATGCTAAATATTGCGAGAACCGTGAGAACGAATAAAAAAACCACAAGAACTTGGTAAAAAACAATTCAAATTCAAAAATTCTTTTTAAACTTATCATTATTATTTGAATATAATATTAGGAATTAAATATACACTTTCAAATTTACGTGAATTCGTAAATAAAGAAAATTTACACATTTGTAAGTTTATCATTTACACATGTGTAAATTTGTTATATTAAAAAATCTAATAAGAGTGATTTTGAGAGGAGAAATGAACTATTTAATGTTGTATTTTAATTACAACGAGGGTTGTATTGAAAAAAATGGTTTTGATTGGTTTTTTCATTCGTTCTCACGGTTCTCGCAATATTTAGCGTTCTCAAGATAACCCTATATCAATTTAACACTAACAATTCAATATACTCTCATTTACCATTAATAAATTAACCTTTTGCAACTTGCAAAACACTAACAATTGTAGCAAGTACAAATTGAATAAGTTAAGACACTAACATTTAACAATAACAACTAACAATTAAGACTTAAAACACTAATAACAACAATAAGAATAAAGACGAATGGTAGAAATAAGAAGAAAGATACTGATATCGAGAAAATCGGTGACATGCTGGTCAATATCGGTTAATATTGTCATTATTATCGGTACCGATATTCTGACTGATATTTTGCTCCGTTGTCTCGATAGGGGACCGACAACTGATATATCGGTGATATATCAGGATATTAACTAGCATACAATATAACCATAGGTAATTAGAAACTTATTATTATTAGAACATAAAAAAATATCAATGATTATTTATATAATTTACATGTAATAATTGTTGTTTAAGAGATATTTAAGTAATTAAAAAGTAATTGCTCCTTTCAAAATCAATGATAATTAGAAACTTATTATTATTATAAAATAATAAAAATATCAATGATTATTTATATTTTAACATGTAATAATTGATGTTTGAGATATATTTATTTAAGTAATTAAAAAAGTAATTGCTCCTTTCAAAATCAATGATAATTAATAAATAAATTAATTTGTAATTTAATCTGACAATTTATTTTTTAACTATTATTTTAAGTAGGACTCCAATAAAGATAGCAAGGCCATGTGAACTAAAGAAAAGTTGGTTAAGGAGGTAAGAACCCACAATGATTAGGAAAAAGAAAAAAAAATAAACTGTATATTAACTTAAAAATCTGATTAAATTTTGATTTTAAATGAAAATGGAAACAAAATTAAAATTACAGGGACTCGAATTTAAAGGGTTTAAATTTTGTACTAAAGTGACAAAAGTGATCAAACCTCATGAACCATTTTGCCAGTTTACTCAAGTTTTTTTATAGCATTTATATGTATGAATCAAATCCTTATCTTTTAATTTTACTGTTTTTTATATAACTATTATTGCTTGAAACTTATTAGTTCTTGTTGTATATTAATATGTATGAATCAAATCCTTATCTTTTAATTTAACTGTTTTTTATATAACTATTATTGCTTGAAAGTTATTAGTTCTTGTTGTATATTAAATTATAATTTTCTCTTTGTCTACCAACACGATATAGTAGTTTTAATACGTAAGTAGCTATAATATGTTAGTGGTCCAAAGGTTGGGAAATGGTATGATAACTAAAATAATGATCCGATGTGATTGGTACAACTATTCATTCGTAATTACACAATCAAAAGATATTTAGAAAATCATACTGTAATAAATTATTTTATATCTTTAGAATTAATATAAGTGTAAATAAAAATCTTATATAAATTAAAAAACCATTGAAGGAAACAAAAAAAAGCTAATCTTTATTTAATTCATAGAAATTTAAATAATTTGTGACTGCAGAATTAAAATATTATATGAGACTGAATTTATGTACGTGTCACGTTTTTATTAATTTATCATAAGGCCACCCGGGACGCCCCGTTGTCACCAAAAGACCACGCGTGGATTGCCGTTATACACCACCGCCAGTCATCATCATCACGTGTGGAAAATTATAAGCGTGCTCATGATCACGCGTTGTAAAACAAAACAAAATCAATTACCTAAGCCACGTGGTTGGTTTTGCTTCGTCGTAAAGGATGGATTTTTGGCCGAAGAGCTAGATTTTTGGTCGGAGGGGATGGTTGTATTTGTCTCTTGGGGAGGAAGAAGCTAGACATAAATAAAATTGAAAATATTCATATTTCCCCTATAGTTTATAATCATCTAAAAACCGAACACGTCTAAAAACCCATGAAAGAAGGTGTAAAGCAGGTTAAATCCTTATCTTTTGAATTTGGAAATGATCAATGATGTTTCTTTTACCGAAATTGGAGAAAAATAACGTAATACTCGTTAAATATTTATACAAAGTTTAAAAATATGTATAAAACATTATAAAAACTTCTAATATATAAAATAAATTTAATTGATGTGGCATGAAAAAAAGGGATAACTTAAAACATGGGTAAGGATATAATTACTCATTATGTTTATTGCAATTTGAGCCCTTAATACCGAATATCATATGAAATAATTTTTTGTTGTTTTCTCTTTTTGTTGTCGTTTACACTTGACTTTTTCTATTTTATTTTATTTTTTGAAACTACTATCTACTACTATTATTATTATTATTATTATTACTTTGTATTATTTTATATTAGCTATAGTGAATTTGACCTTTTTTTTTTATTTTTTTTTATTTTTATTTTTTGCTTTTGAAATTACCCTTTTAATTTTTAACATTGATATTTAGGGGCTGTTTGGCAACATCTGAATGGTTAAGTGCTGAACCAGTAAAATGTATGAACCATTAAGTGTTGAACCAGTAAGAGGTCTGAACCATTAAGAGCTTGTATAATGCTTAACCGTTTAGAGGCAAATGTCTAACCAATTCAGATTAGAGGTCTTAACCATTCAGACTCTTTATAATGCTTAACCATTCAAAGAGAAATGTCTGAACCATTCAGACATCTGCTCGTGAAACAAATAGTCTGAACCATTAAGTGTTGAACCGTAAGAGGCCTGAACCATTAACAGCCCATTAAGAGGTAAACAAACAGCCCCTTACACTCATTCAACTTTTTTTTTTGAAATGTTATTTTGACCCACTCGATTTTTAAATTTGACTTTTTTTATTTTTCGCTTTTGAAAGTTACCCTTTTAAATTTTAACATTGACATTGACATTTACACTCATTCAACTTTCTACATTTTTTTTTTGTAAAATGTCATTTTGACCCACTCGAGTTTTACGTGTTTATTTTTATATACGAGTCGGTATAAATTCAAGTTATTTTCGTTATGATTGATAAGCAATTGCAAAAACATTCAATACACTCAAGTCAAGTTAGAAAACTGATGCCCCAACATGGGTCGAGTAAATGTAATTTTTTATTGTGAAAATAAAAATATTTAATATATTAATATAAAGTTTGGTTTTGGTGATAAATAATTTGTTTTATTTAAAAATATTTTAAATATATAGTTAAAATCAAATTAGATAACTAAGTTTGAATTTAATGTAAATAGATAAATATAAAAGTAATAATTAATTCAAATAAATAATATTATAAATGAGAAGTATGTTAAACTAAATAATAATTATCTATAAGATATTAAACTAAATAATATTTAGTAGAAGGGTTATCTATAACTAATTAGAAGAGATTAAACTAAAATAATAATTATCTATAAAACATGGCTTAATTTGATGACAAGTGTCCTTCAAATAGTTTCTTTTATTATATAGTACTAGCGGTAAGACCCGTGTGCAAACACGGATCGTTTCTTAGAAAACCATGCATAGCCCATATTGACAGAGAGTAAAAAAATAATTAGTGCAGACTTATAAAATTGATATACACTAATGATCAATAGGTTTATTCAACAGCAATTCCATTATATTGATAGCAAACTACTTTACAAAATTACTTAAATGATAGGGTGATTTGAGATTTTGTAAAAATGTTTGTTTTTGTACTACTTTACAAAATTACATAGAATTCAAGAAAATGAAACAACAAATTAAACAGATGTTGAGTTATTCAAAGTTCTGTTGAATACTAAATGAGATGTTGACCAAAAGTCAATCAGATGTTGACCAATAGTCAAACAGATGATGACCTTAAATAGATGTTTGGTTTAAGGCCACACATCTGTTTATGGCCAAACATCTGTTTAAGGTAAAACATCTGTTTAAGTCCAAATATCTAATATAGAAGGCCAAACATCTGTTTGAGGCAAAACATCTGTTTAAGGTGAAACATCTGTTTATGGCAAAACATTTGTTTAAGGTGAAACAACTGTTTAAGTCCAAACCTCTGATATAAAAGGCCAAAAATTTGTTTAAGGCCAAACATCTGTTTAAGTCTAAACAGATGTTTAACTTAATCAGATCTACTGTCTTCTCACACTGTTTTCCTCTTCAAAACACTGTTGAACCTAACATGGGTTTCCATTAACTATTGACCAGAAGGCAAACAGATGTTCAAACCACTGTTTGTTATTGTACTTCTTTACAAAATTACATAAAATTCAAGAAAACGAAATAATGACTTAAAGAACTATAATTTAACACATAATCTAATCGGGCAAAGCAATCTATTATCTGACAATTCCCCGGTTTTTACAACATGAAACACAACATCATCATGCCAAATACAGTCATATATATCCATCCATTATTCTGAATTCATAAACCCATAAATGCAGAAGAATGTCACATTTGCGATTAATAAATCAAGTTTCTACTAATTGCAGTTACTATTAGCAAAAAGAAGTATGATATCATCTATATATAAAACATAAAGTGCTAATAAGAGTGTTTTATCATGTTAGCTATACATAGCAACAAAACATCAAGTTAATAATTTAAAAAAAAACATACAACATCACTATAAAAAAATCATAGTTATAATATCTGATATCAGAACATACTTAAATGTCGTTGTTAAACTGAGGTAATTTGATTTAATACGATCTTCTGTTGCGAAGACACGTATGTGAAGTGCAACATATCACCAAACCTCAAGTTATTCTCAGTCATAAACTTTCGCCAACCGTCCAACGCATAACGTGGCTTCAATTCATTTAACTCCGACTTAACATCATAAACCTCCATAACTCCAACCATGTTTTGAACTTTCAAAGGATGAAGATCAACAGAAAGACCTGCTCGTCTGGCAACTTCAACAGGAAGACGCTACATGTATTGTGTTTCAAAAAAAAAACATAAATCATTAGTTTGTTATAAAAAATGGTATACCAGCCTATAGTCTCCTTTGTGATCAAAATGAAAGAACTCAGGGTCGAGAAGATGTCCAGAATGTTTTTTTGCAGTCTTTGTAATCTTATTTCTACAGATAAAATTTTTCTGAACATTGGCGGCTCTCTTCTCCTTGATGAAAAAGTAAACATATACATGTGAATTAAAGGAATGTTGAATATATGCACAAAAGAAAAACAGTTTATATAAGATATATTAAGTGGCGAGTATAGATACCTTAACTTTACTTTCAGAGCAGATGAAGAACATCCAATATGATCACTTGTGTTGACAGGTAAGGTATCATTTCCCTTAGTCATATTCTTGACCGTCTCCTTTCTCTCAGAAGTAACTTTACCTTTCTTCTTAACCTGTTGTCATAGAGTAACTTTAATAACCATAGTAATATAACAATCTTTAAGATGGTAAACTTACATCTTGTGTTTTATTCAATCGTGAAGACATGCGTCTCTTCGACGTGCATTCGGCATTGGTTAGTAACTTCTTCTAAATAATACGTTATTGGATTAATGTAACATCAGTAAACAGCATTACTAATAGTTGTAAAAACATTAAATTCTTATATGTGTTAAATTAAAATAAATAATTTTAATAATTTAGTAAATACCTGAGTAACGGTTCTTCCTTCACCTACAGCCACAACTTCTTCATCCTCATAGATGTCCTGGTCAACATTAATGAAATAATTAATATAATGCTAAAATAATTAAAACTTTTACTGCTAATGCTAAATACATACGTACCTTGAAGACATTCTCAACATAATCAGCCTTCAATATGTCAAGTACACTATCATCGTCAGATTCAGGTTTCTTCGAAAAGCAAATCTCAGTCTCATCTCTATAAACTACTACGTCAAAAACAACATCATCAATTCTGCTAAACACAAATAAATCATCCTCCATTATCCCAACATCTTTGCACATTTCCGGCCATCTTCTAACAAATACAAAGTTGGTATCAACCTTAAACACCTCAACATTCCAATAGGAACCCTTATAACAAATTTGAAATTTGCCACTTGGTGGGCTGTTTACGTAAAATTGTTTAATGAAGCAGTCTTCGATTACCTGCATAAAATAAAAAATAATGAATACTATACGTGAAGTATGTAACTTATGAGAACAAGTGTTGACACATTTAAGATGCAAAAGGATTCAAGTTAAGATCAATAGTCATACCGTAAAACCAAATCTTGCATAACGATTAAACGTGAAATAAGATTCACCACACATGCCATCAACAAAACATGAAAGTTCAAGCCCAAAATCACCTAACGGTCTGAAAACCAACAAAGTATCCCTCGGCAAATTGAGATCTTTAACAACACTGTCCCAACCGTCAGTTATTATTGGCGTTGAATTTTCTGTTCTGACCCTCACAACCCATTTTTTACCAGACTCATGATAGATTCACAACTTATTTTTTTGCCAACAATCTCCCCACTTTTGATTAGCAAAGGCTATAGGTACATCCTGTATATAATTTTTAAGTAGTATAAAAAATATAAACCATAACAACTATTAAATATATATCTCAATAAAAATAAATTATGTATATAAAAACATGTCATACCAGTTTCAAAGATTCTGGGTTCTCAAGAAACTTGACAAATGTAGTTTACATGATAAAACCTGAATCAGTAAAGATGTTAAAACATTGAAATTAAAAAGTTGGCTTCGAAGATGAACATTAACTTTTTTGTATTAACAGAGTATCTACTGAAATTAATCATAGAAACAGAGTATGAGTTAAAAAATTTCTGCAAATAATAACTATTTTAATATGTTCTCAACAAATGATTCAAACACCTAACTAAACCCTTCTTGAATGTATAGCAATAAGTTAAAATTGGTTAAACAATATAAAGTTCATTACAATATGAATTTACATACTAGTTGTTGAAGAAAAAACAACAAAACCTCCAGTGATTGAAGTGTAGAAGACGGAGAATAAGAAAGTTGAAACCCTAGAAAATGACTGGGAAGAAGAGATTTTTGAAAGAAGTCAGATGATAGATGTTTGATGTGTAATGATGCTAAAGAAATAATGACGGTTGTGTTTTCGTTTTCCCATATTTTCAACAAATGAAAAATATTTACACATACACCCCTTATTGAATTTGTTATTTACATATACATTGAAAACCATGCATAACACATATTGATAGAACATATAGATACATGTATAGATATTGTACGAAAATGTGTTATCTATTATAGTTAAAAGACAACTATAAGTAAATATAAAACATATTTAACAAACTTAATAAAAGAAGTCTAAATGATGTATAACAAAATGTGTTTGGAAACCTCTGTTGCTCGTTGTAACCAGTGTGAGTCAAACAATCGTTAGATAAACAGAAGTTATGAAAACAGATGATAACTTTCAGCAGTTGTTTTATCTTTAGCTAACATATGTCCACGTCAGAACCTCTGTTGTCATAATGGATGACAGTCAGTACTATAGTAAATCAACAGTCATTAGGATAAACAAAAATTATGACAACAGACGGTACCATTTAGAAGTGGATGTATTTTTAGGCAAGTATAAGTTTCAAAAACAGTTGTTTTCAATCGGTGTAACTCAACAGTTGTAAGTCTAACATCTGCTATTAGCCCAACCACTGTTAGGAATAACTTAAATAATTAAAATGAAGATGCAACAACAAAGATTAATACTATTAAAATTTATTCATTTAGTCAACAGTGGTAAATCAAACAGTCGTTAGCATACACAGTTGTTTCGTCATCAGCAGATGTTCTCTTTTACCAAACTTTAACTACAACAGACCTTTTACACAGTTGTTTGGAAACCTCTGTTGGTCGTTGGGAACAGTGTGAGTCAAACAGTCATTAGATAAACAGAAGTTATGAGAACAGATGATAACTTTCAGTAGTTGTTTTATTTTTAAAATTTTGAATTGAATATGGAGCCAGGATTTTGAATCGTCAGAGGTTTAAGGCAGTGGTTTGATCGCAGGCCTTTGGAATATGAAACCTCTGTTGACTTACCAAACATATGTTCAGACACAATTCAACATCAACATAATCTGTTCACCATCAAACCAACCGTTGATACTATTAAACCTCTGTTGGCTTACCAAACAGATGTTCAGACACAATTCAACATCAACATTATCTGTTCACCATCAAACAAACCCTTCATACTATTAAACTTCTGTTGACTTACCAAACAGATGTTCAGACACAATTCAACATCAGCATAATCTAAATCAAACTCAAACACTAAATAAGTAAAACTAAAACGCAACATAGATTCATAAGATTAAAATTTATTCATTTATTCATGACATTAAAAGTCCAATAATTACATCACATACTGAACAACATTAAAGTTCAAATCTAACAATAACAGCAAGAATTAAGAAACTTTAGCTTCAACTCCATCGATTGCTGAACCTCTCGATGTATGTCCTTCAGCATCGCCATGAACTCCACGTCTCTATCACCGCACTCTATATTACTGATAACACAAAGCTCACGAACGGAAGTTGAAGGCATCCACATAAGATCTCTGGAAACCTGCTCTCTAGTGAACAGGCCAACTTGCAATCCATCAAAACATCTCTTCAACTCTTGAAGAGTAGCCCTATCTTCATACTCCTGTTCCTCGATTTGCCTGACAAAACCTTGCTTTAAATCATCTGATTTTGCATTTGTGAATGACGCCATTTGAATAAACTATCTTACTCGACTTTCCTGAAAGTATGATATCTTTGTAGGAAAACGTGATGAAAAACAAGTGAAGTGACTATGAGTTTATTTACTGAAATTGCTGGTAATTATGAAAACGTGTAGATTTAATATATAAACATATTAATTTATATCTCAAAACAACAGTCTTTTAATGCAAAAAAACCTTTTCAAACCCCAACTTTTATGGGAAAACTGTAAAATTAAATACCAAGAAAGCCAAGGGACAAAATTTCGAAACTCAAAGAACAAAAGCAGATTATCACAATTACAATTAATCTCTTCATTTACCATGTATACGCGTTTTTAAACTCTATAAAAGACGATGATTACTTTTGATTCAAAACATCAACAAATTGTCCTACAAATCACTTTCTGTCAAAAATTGTTCCAAATCAGAAAACCAACAAAAAATCTACATGGCAAACTTCAGCTTCTACCACCAGTCAGACACCAGCGATGTTAAAACACATTTCTCGATGTGGTCACTCAAAGAACAAAGAACAGACCAAGAACTAAACAAGAAAGTCGACATAATCAACGACACTAATTACAACAAAACCTGGAACAACGTAGCATTGCTCGATGAAGTCTTCCACTCTCCTCCATCAGAGTTCCAGAAGAATGCAGAAGAGTTTCTGACTCAACTTCTAGAACAGGATCAGAAAATCTGCAACATGCTAACTGACCTGAAATTAAAAAGAGAGCATGAAATCACATGGAGAAAGGCCAGAGTCTACGAAATCTTAGCAAGTGTTAACCCTAGCATGTAATACTTTATAAATATTTCATTAAATTCCTATTTTTCTATGTAGCAGTTCATTTTAATAATATAAACATGCATGTTAACATATTCTAAAATGTCAGTGTAAATAAAAACTCTCAACATCATCAACAGTTAATCAAAATAAGAAATAAACCTAAAATGCAAAGGTCTCTTCTCAACTGTTGTAGCACAACTGACTTTTCACGATAGAAGATACATATCGTCCGTTGAAGTTGCAACTCTCCCATCAAAGAAGGTAGCACATGCAACTTTTCACGATGTTGCAACAATTATACTACAACATCGATATTGAAAGGTTGATGTGTGATGGGAAGCTTCATTGAAACGACGATGTTTGAACAATGATACTGGAACGATAACATGTAAATAGAATCATCAAACATTCGAACAAAGAAGTGTAATCGGAGAATAACGTCTGAATCACGAGAAAGATGCATTTTAGAGAGAGAGAGACACGCTCGCAGATATCAACGAGAGAGATTTGAATGTGGAGCCAGATAATTATGTCTTATTTATAGGATTAGAATTAGAATATATGATTTGAATTTTGAATTTTGAACGTGGAGCCAGAATTTTTAATTGGGAACAGATTTTGATTATAAAATGTTGAGAGCAGATGTTGAGGGAACTGGATTTGAGGGAGAGATGAAAGTGTGGAGCCAGAATTTTAAACTGGGAACAGATGTTTGATTATAAAATTTTGAATTGAATATGAAGCCAGGATTTTGAATCGTCAAAGGTTTAAGTCAGTGGTTTGATGGTAGGCCTTTGGAATATGAATGTGGGCCGACTTTGAATTTTTAAGGCTTTTAATATTAGGAATTATGATGTAATAATGACATAAGAAAAGCCTTGGTGGATAGCCTCTCCAGCTGACACATCATCTTTTCTTATGTCATTGAAGTTTCTTCTTTTATAGAAAGTATAGACTAGTAGTAAGACACGTGTGCAAACACGGGTGGATTTTAGAAAATCATGCATAACACATTTTCATAGAAAGTAAAGATGGGTATATAGATATTGTACCAAAACGTGTTATCTATTATAGATAATAGATAACTATAAAATAGATCATCGGTTAATATCAGTTACATATGACTATATCCATTCTCGTTTCCAAAAAACGGAGTACCCACCTATTGACAATGTAAACTGCTTATAGAAATAAGTACATATAAAAGACGTCTAACAAACTTAATAGAATTTGAATACAACTTAAGTTTCAACAAACATTAACTACGAACACACGATCACCTGCCTCAATAACTTTCACCAAAGCTCAATCAAGGCTGATCAGGCCTTTGACTTCTAGCAGTTCTTTGACTTCAACAAATGATAGGTCTTCAACAGACTTTACACTTCAGCAGATCTTTGTGTATAACAGTCTTTATAGATCAACAGACTTTAGAAATCAACAGATCTTTGTGTATAACAGTCTTTATAGATCAGCAAACTCTGGTGAGACTATCCGCTGATGATGCTCAACCACTGATGAGGCTGAGCAGTACTTTCCAATAAGGTTGATAAGGCCTTTGACTTCAGCAGTACTTTGACTTCAACAGATGATTGGTCTTTAACAATCTTTACATCCAACAGAATTTGCATAACAGTCTTTATAAAACAATCAGACTTTAGAGATCATCACTTGTTGAGTGCCACTACCATTGGAGGGAAATAATGTTGAGACGCTTTTATTGGGGATCATCTGTGTTAGGATCTGAGTTTACTTGATTGCGTTGTTTTATAAGAAGTGTAACATGAAGAAGATAAATAAATGATCAAATGCAGCAGAATGAAGTAATACTTTGTAACACAATCAAGGAGAGAACAGTTTTCATCATTCAAGCTTTTTAATCAAAATATTGAAATATAAGGAATCAATGTCATCTTCATCAACTTTATTCTCTCATCAACTTTTCCCGGATTTGCGCTTTGAATTGGAGCTCAAAATCCAATGAATCAGTGTCATCTTCATCCCTTTCCAGTTGAAGGTTCATTAGATCTTGGAGGTCATCTGCATTTAGACCAAATGCATCCTCCCTTGATAGCTTTTCAACTCAACCATCAGACCTGAATAGTGTAAATACATGGGTATCTTTGTCAGACTTCCACTTTAGTATTTTTGGGTCTGATGGGTGTCTTGGGTGAAGTTTTATTTGTGATGAGTTTGGGGATTGAGGTTTGCTTGCCAACCTTTGAAGTGTTTCAGCAAACTAAGCTTGAAGTTATAGAGAAGCATCATCTAATCCAAATTGTAACTGATTTCTGACATCCTCTTTTATGAATTCAGCATCCCTCTTTTCATCTTCCTCATCAATCTGTTGTTGTCTTTTTCTTTGGTTCAAGAAACTAATGGATATATCAGATGATGAGAACAGCTTTTTAGAAGAACGGGTTTGCCGAGGCCTATCAGTGGTTTCATCATCATATACTGGCTTCATAGGAAGTGTTGGATCAGTCTTTATGAGTTCTTCTAACTTTTTGTAAGTTAGATCAACATCCTGCTTAGTCCATCTTGCAATGGATCTAGCAGTCCCATAGTTAGCTGCTACAAGTTCTGCTCTCTTTCTTTTGTACCTCAAATCTTCATCCACATCAACCTTCTTGTATTTGTTCTAGTTTGGTGCATATTTCTTCATTTTAGGATCCTTGTTCATCATTTCAATTATATTAACCTCTTCTTTGAGATCTTCAAGAGACCAGACTTTGAAATGAGACCTGTAGGCTTTGTAGGGCTTGTCTCTCATGATGATATCTAGACAATCAATCCTCAGTTCTTTTTGAAGCACAACATCTGGTGGCAGTTCTGACATAGACTTACTTAGGTCTCTAGCAAAGTCTTCCAATTTCCTGACCTTACTAAGCTCATGTGAATAATTGCCCTGGTAATCCCTGTAACATTTCCCTTTAATGTGAAATTTGTGCCTTTACAACCATCACACAAATATGAATCAAATGAAATCTTGTGTTTCGTTCTCGGGATTTTTACAATTACATATAACAAGTAGACATATCAAATTTCGTGATTTCGAACTCTCGAGAAGTTTTTCTAGAAGTTATACGCAAACTGTTACGTAAACGTAATCATTTTAACGTGACATACACTCCGGAATAGTGACATAATCTTAACATACCTTAAATAACCTTTACATAACTTAGAAATAAGTTTTGAAGGGTTAGGTATGGTAAAAACAAGTTTATTCGATCACATGGACTATTTGCGACAAAATGCAAAAGTCTACCAATTCGTATAGTAACGTACACTCCGGAATAAGATCATAAGCTAAACATACCCTAAATACCCTTAACATAGCTTAGAAATAAGTTTTGAGGGGTTCGGTATGCGAAAATACGCTTATTTGATCACAGGGACTAAAAGCGTCAAAACTGTGAAAGTATGCAAACATGTGCATATATTGCGTTCTGACCATATCCGGACATCCAAAAATTTTTGTAATCACTAAAATATTGTATTTTAGTGATACAAAACTACCATTCGTTTCGCAATTCAGATCGTTTTCGCGTCCGTTACGATTTTCGTCGTAATTAACCGAAAACCGCAACCGTACAGCCAAACAAACCGACATCCGTGACATTTTTGAGCATAATTCAAGTTAAATATACTTTAAATCCATTATGGAGCTTGAAAATAGGGTTGACGGGTGTTAGAAGTGCCGACAGAACACACTCAGGGACCAAAGCTGTCAAATTTGAAACTTCAGCCCCTGATGACACCCATACGGACCGCATGCCTGGACCCTTACGGTCCGTAAGCAGGTCCCAGCACATCAGAAACCAGTTTTCTTGAAAATCAGCTGAATTCAATGGTTTTTGTTTCTTGTTTTCTTGTTTGGGGACCAAGTAAAGCCTTTTAACCAGTCTCTAACAAGTGTATGGATGGGATTATTCCTTGATCACCACACAAAACACTTGTAATGATCCTAAAGGTTCATGAATTCCTATAAATAGCAAGCTCCATCAACCTCCCAAATTGCTCATTCCTTCTTTCTTTCACTCTTGCTCTAATTGAGGTTACCACACTTAGTTGGAGGCCTTATACTTGAGCATTCTTAGTCATTTTTCCAAGCTTAGGACACTTGTAAGTGTTCTTTCATGCTTTGTTTATGTATTTTAAGCAAGAAAGTCAAACAGTGTTTGACTTTCAGCTTTGACCATGATTTGCTCAAGACAAAGTTCGCTTGAGCTTTGCAACGTGAGCGTAATCACGATGGTTATAGTCCCTTGCAACTATACCTACTGATTACCACGTTGATTAGTCAAAGTGACGAGTCAAAGTTTCGGTCCAAATGCATGATTATGTGCATTTTGCGACGAAACTATTTTCGGGAATCAAAACACTTTGTTTTGATATCAAATCAATTTTCTATGTTTAACTCGTCACTTTTAGTTTAGTGCTTATTTAGGGTCGTAAGTCAAGCGGTTTCGACAACCGCTTAGACTTTCGAATCCGACCCGTTTGGTCGATCATTAGGATTCGACCAAACATATTTTGTGATCATAGTTGTATAGGGAATAAACTTCCGAGGTTATACCTTATGGTCACTTTGTTTAATTAGTTGTATGATAGGTAGTTTATATGCCTTAGGAAAATGACCAAAATGCCCTTTTCACGCATAATTTGAATTTAAGCATATATAACTTAAATTTTGACACTTAAACTGATTATGCAATATTATTAAACATGTTAGGGCATATAATACTTGTCATAGGGCTAGTTAGATGTTAGACCCTAATTCGTATTTGACAAAAAGTCGCAGCGGAAAATCGTGTTATAAAATTTCTTTCATTTCAAACATATCGACTTACTTGAAGGTTCGTTTTAATATGTGTCTTTTACAAAAATAAGGCATAAGTCCTGTTTACTAATAGTACATACTCAATTAATCCCGTATAATCTATCCCGTGACTCGGTCTTCGATCTCTAATCCTTGTGATGATCACCCGTAATCTGTATAACCTGCACCCACCACATTCATTCATAACATTAGCACACATTATATGAATAAGATTCATTCATGTTCACTTCATATTTCGTCATTTTTCAAACTTTAAGCATTTCATCTGCGTATCCATTTCCTGGTGAGGCTTCAATAATTTACCTGCATTACTTTTCATTCTCAAGGTACACCATTAATAACATTAACACTCAATGTGTCTAAATCATACATACATACGTACTTACATACAAACATACATACACATCTACATACATTCATACCTTTCCTACAGCTTTACATACGTGCATACACTCATACATGTCTTTATACATACATACCTACACAACTACATACGTACATACCTTTCCTACATCTTTACATTCATGCATACACTCGTACATATCTTTATACGTACATACATACACTTCCACATACGTACATACCTTTCCTACATCATCACATACATGCATACACTCGTATATACCCTTATACATACATACACATCTACGTACAAACATACATTTCCTACAACTTTACATACGTGCATACACTCATACATGCCTTCATACGTACTTACATACACAACTACATACGTACATACCATGCCTACATCTTTACATACATGCATAAGCTCGTACATATCCTTATACATACATACATACATACACATACACATACGTACATACTTTTCCTACATCATCACATACATGCATACACTCGTACATACCCTTATACATACATGCATACACACCCACATACATACATACATACACATCCACATACGTACATACTTTTCCTACATCATCACATACATACATATTGTCACACGTAGCTTCATATATACATTATAACTTGATGATTTTACATAAGTTTTAATTTCAGATAGCCTGCTTTTAATCCAAAATATGCGTTGCCGGTTTGACAAGGTTAGGGAGCTTTTCGGGAGCTTTACATGCCACCGGGTCGAAAACCGAAGCACCAGGACACGTTACGGTTCAACCGGAAACACAAGACTTGAAAAATAAAAAGCTTACAAACAAGAGCCCGTCGCCGACGGGCCCCCAAGCCGTCGGCGACGGGTTGTAAATATGCCCGTCGCGCCATTAAGCCCGTCGCCAGTGAGTTAACCCGTCGGAAGAAAACGGCCAAACCAGAGCCCGTCGGCGACGGCCTCCTTGCCCGTCGGCGACGGCCTCTCTAAATTGCATTTTTCCTGCAGATCCGTTTCATCGTCCGAACGCACTAAAACGCGCATAACTTTCGAACCGTTTACCCGTTTAACCTCCCGTTTCTTCCTACATGCTTGTAAATTCACATTCTATCATATAAACTTAAAATCCCACATCCGGATTAAGGAAATTCTTATCTTACGCTCTATCGACTTATTATCACATTCTAATTATTTGACCCGTTATGGGTATTTGCGCATTAATTGGTTTATGACATACCAAGACCATACTTCTCGCTTCCATACTTGTTCAAAACATTATACTCATCAAATAACTTGTTACTAAACTACTTTTAAGATCGTTCGCCCAAAATACCCATCAAGGGCATTTTGGTCAACTTTAACTCAATCATTTATGACGAAGGACTTTAACACATTTTTGACCTCAAACATCATGTTTAATTAATTTAAACAGTATATTACTTAATCGTACTAAGAAGTGATTACGGAAATCACTTACCTTATGCATCCGCGTTCCTATCCGCTTCCTTGCCTTCTCTTGACTCGTTAGTCAATCATGCTTGAGTCCGCCTTGATATGATTCCTATACTTTCATATCACCCACATCGCATTCTCGTTAGCTTACATCATTGTACATACTCACGGCCATATCAATCACATGTTTCACATTTGACTTTCATAAGTCGATTCTAGCTAACATAAAACATACAACCAAATTCATATCCCGTTAACGCATGTAATTCATCATGTCATTCCATTTAATACATATCGACATAACATGTACCATACCACTTCCTATAATCCTACCTTTACGACAACTAGTCACATCGTACTTCATATGCATAGTTGACTTTATGAAAGTCAACAGTTCATTAATTTAACTTTCCTACTTATCATCATATACTCGTAACATCATAATAGACTATACGGACGATACTAAATACGTCTTATCACACCATTGGTGTGCGTACCACCTTTTAAGCATAACGTACAACTAATTCATGCACAATCTTCTAAATTCATACATAATTCATCAAATCCTTCTACTAATCAACATGAATCATACATGCATAAACATCAACATACTAGTATCACACTTCTTTCAATTCCTCTAACAAGAATCCATCATACAACTCAAAATACATCTATATTAAGCAAGAATTTAGACATAGATGATTTACCCATGTCATCATCTTCACCATAACAACGGGTTTCATCCATAAACATCAAATTAACCTAATTTATGCATAATCCATGTTCCAAATGATAATTCTAACACACACTCATACTCAATTTCATACCAATTCGTGATTTACATCATAACCCGATTCATGCATAATCACCAAACTAACTTTTAAGACATACCTTGCGATCCCCACGAGGAGGTGATCATTAATCTGTGTTTGGTTATGAATTTGAGCTTCGTTTAGCCTTCCAATTTGATGAAATAGATGAAAGTTAGGGTTCTTGGCTCCTTGGGAGCCTCCTGCTCTTTCACGAACACACTATGTGTGTTTGTGTGTGTGTTTTGTTATTTAGTAACCCAACTTTCACTTTATTCCATTTAACCCCTCCATGTTTGCCACTAAAACATGATTGGCACCACTTTCATCTTTTAAATAGTTTTTATCATTCACTTTATTAGGTTAAATAGCCTAGTCATTTAATTCTTGATGTACCATATCCTAACATTTAACGAATATAAACATTCGGGTTTTTGGGGTGTTACATTAGACCACCCGAACACGCTTTTGCGTAAATGACGTGTTAAAGTAGCGTAGACTACCTTAACGGGTCATAACGGGTCATAAGCACTTAGGATAGGTTTCAAATCAGAATGTAGGCTTTGTTAAACCATATCATATGAGTTCCAACACTCATTTGGTTTACAAGACCTCATTCTATCTAATATCCCGATTTAGGCCTCGATTATTAACATAGTGATTCCATACTAGGTGCCACTTGATTCCTTGATTTCCCTTGTTAGGTCACTTAATCAAGGATACTTGCAATCTCAAGTGAGTACATAGCTCCCTTCTTTTATGCTTTCAATTGTTTGGGCTGACTCATATGTGCGAAATGCTTTCGAGTTTTCATAAACAAATGCTATGGTTTATATAAAACATGATGATTTCAATAATGTGAACGAACTTGTTGAGGCGTTAGTCGAAAGACATTTGAATGAAATTCATTAACTATAATCAATCCGACCAGTAGTATGTTTTGGTACCATAGGATCAGACAAATCCCGTTACTAGGCTATTCACTGGATTTGGTGGGTAGTTTGGGGAACGACAGAAACTGTTATCTAATTAAAAAATCATGTGTTGATTTGTTAGTCTTGTTAAAGAGGTCTTTCAGGGCCTATTAAAGATACCCCCTGGGTGGTATATCGAGTCACACAGGTTTGAATGTATTCTTTAAAGAACGACCAAAAGTTGTATTTCACAATTAAAATACAAACGATTGAACGATGGTTTATAACACGAACGATTGGAACGATTTGAACGATTGGAACTATTTGAACGATTGCTTCACACGTAGAGGTTGGATCCAGAGAACCTGAGAGCAACAGCTACCCGCAGCAATATATTCAGCTTCACACGTAGAGGTAGACACACAGGATTGCTTCTTGCATTGCCAAGACACGATCCTGCCTCCTAAGAACTGACAACCACCTGTTGTAGACTTCCTGTTCGACTTGCATCCTCCAAAGTCTGAGTCAGTGTAAGCGACAAAATTCAAATCACTATCAGCTGGATACCACAACCCAAGTTTAGGTTTCCCCTTCAAGTAACGAAGAATACGCTTCACTGCTTTCATGTGTGACTCTTTTGGATTTGCCTGATATCTGGCACACAAGCATACGGCAAACATGATGTCGGGTCTAGAAGCAGTCAAGTACATTAGAGAACCAATCATCGCCCTGTATTGAGTTGGATCAACATCTTCAGTGCTTTCATGATCTGGGCCGAGATTGTGGTTTTCACAAATGGGTGTGTTGAAAGTAGAGCAATCATTCATTTTGAATCGAGCCAAAATGTCATACACATACTTTGTTTGATGTATAAACATCCCGTCCTCCTTCTGTTCAACTTGTAATCCCAGAAAGTAAGACAGCTCACCCATAGCACTCATTTCAAACTTGCTCTTCATCACCTGTTCAAATTCCTTACACATGTTTTCGTCAGATGACCCAAAGATGATGTCATCCACGTATACCTGTACCAGCAGAAAATCTTCCTTCTTTCTCTTAATGAACAGTGTACTGTCAATCTGACCTCTTTCAAAACCATTTTTGACCAGATGTGTAGACAGTGTCTCGTACCATGCCCTGGGAGCTTGATGTAACCCATACAAAGCCTTATCAAGTTTGTACACTCGATCTGGATAGTCTGGATCAACGAACCCATCTGGTTGTGAGACATACACCACTTCTTGGACTTTTCCGTAAAGAAATGCACTCTTCACGTCTAGTTGGTAAACTTTGAAGCCCTTGAAGGAAGCAAAAGCCAGAAACAAACGAATTGCCTCCAACCTCGCCACTGGTGCAAACACCTCATTGTAATCAATCCCTTCTTGCTGACTAAAGCCTTTGACAACCAACCGAGCTTTGTTGCGTGTGACAATACCTCTTTCATCTTTCTTGCACCTAAATACCCATTTAGTGCCAATCTCTCTCTCACCTTTTGGAAGGTCCACCAATTCCCAAACCTTCAACTTAGCAAACTGGGCCAATTCCTCTTGCATAGCTTCAACCCATGAATTGTCTTTAAGAGCCATATGAATGTTCTTCGGCTCCTCTTGGGAAATAAAGCAACTATACAAGCACTCGTTCACTATCCCAGTCTTCTCAATTGAAACAAATAACCCAGAATTCGCTTCTATGCTTCTTCTAGTCTGAACACCTGCAGTAGGATCTCCCAGTATCATATCAACCGGATGATCTCTATTTGCTCGTGTAGTAGCAACAGCATCGACTTCTAGATTATCACCCAGATTTGATCCAACCTCCCCCTGAATATTCTGATTTGCAAACGGATTAATGAAATCCTCCCCCTGAATGGGTTCAGAGTCACTATCGCTTGAAACAGGATTAGCCGCACCTTGGGAAGTTTCCGGAGCATCTGACATATCAACATTTGATCTAGGCATGAACTCGCCTTCATCGTCTTCACATACAACTGTTTGAATCAGCTGAGAACCATCTGCATCAGAAACCTCAGGAATATTAAATGATTTAAACACACTTTCATAATCATACAATATAGCAGGACCACTCGTTGACTGTTGAGGTTTGTAGGAAGTAATTTCCACATTAAAAACAACCTCAATTTTACCAGTTTTTAGATTAAAAACCCTTTTATTCGGTGTGCCAGGCACGTAGCCTAGAAAGTAGCCTTCATCTGCCACCTCACCGAATTTTTGTTTATCTTTGTTTCGCACAATCGTGCAGGGTAATCCAAATGGTTCAAAGCCTGTTAAGTTTGGTTTCTCGTTAAACATAAGTTCATGACATGTTTTGTTAAAACGTTTAACGGTCAAAACTTTGTTTAGGACGTAGCAAGCTGTATTCACAGCTTCTCCCCAGAAAAGAACTGGTAGCTTTGAATCTGAAAGCATCGTCCTAGCGGCTTCAATCAACGTCCTGTTTTTCCTCTCAGCGACTCCATTTTGCTGAGGAGTGTAAGGAGCGGAATATTGATGTTCAATTCCATTTCGAAGACAGTAGAGATCCAGAACTCGATTCTTGAACTCCGTGCCATTATCACTCCTTATCCGCTTTATTCTTGCATCATGGACGTTTTCCAATTTCGTAAAAAGATCTATCAGCATCTCCGCTGTCTCATCTTTTGTACCTAAAAAGAAAACCCATGAATAGCGTGAGTAATCATCAGTGACAACAAGACAATAGTACTTTCCACCTATGCTCCTCACGTTCACTGGACCGAATAAATCCATGTGAAGTAAATCATAAGGGGCATTAATGGAATTTACTGTTTTAGACTTATGAGGTTTCTTGTGTTGTTTTCCCTTTTGACATGGAAGACATTTATCTTCCACTTGAAACCTTAGCAATGGAACCCCTTTCACTAGCTCATTTTTAATAATGTAATTCATTTTGCGGTAGTGAATGTGAGCCATGCGTCTGTGCCACAACATTGATTCAGCTTCAGATGCTTTTGACAGTAAACACGCCACCGCAGCAGTTGGATCCTTGGCACCCATGTCCATGTCATAAGTATCATTTTTCCTTGGTGCACGCATAACTATCCAATCGTCCGGAATGACCAAACCCGGTTTCAACACCAATGCCTCAGTATTTGTAAAATGGACCGAGTGACCCTTGTCGCAGACTTGTGACACGCTCATCAGATTGTGTTTAAGCTGCTCAACATAGTTCACTTTGTCCAATGTGATCTTCCCATTCGTCACTTTTCCTCGTCCAGTAATTCTTCCTCCTTTAGCACCAGCAAAATTTACATGTCCACCATCAAATTCTTCAAACTCAGAAAACAACCTCGCATCCCCCGTCATGTGCCTGGAGCAGCCACTATCAACATACCATAAGTTGATAATCCTCCTTAGCAGCTCCTGCACACACCAACCAAAAGATTAGTTAGATTTGGGGACCCAAGCCTTAATGGTCTTGGGTCTTCCAGATTCATCAACTACAGGAACATCCATCCAGTATCCATCACTCCTAGCTGGAGTCTTGGATCTTGGGCCTGTTGATGGAAATGGGGCATGATTTCCATAAGGTCTCTGGTCCTGAGGGTACCTATTTGTGTTTGGACTATGTGACCTTTGAAAATTTTGATTTTGATTCCAAGAACCTTGATTGTAATTTCTAAAGCCATTGTTATAAAAAGTTCGACCACCATTATTTCGGTATCGATTTTGATATTGACCTTGACTTCTGAAATTATTTGAATTTTGATTATTCATTCTTGGTGAGTTACTTCTAGGTCTTTCATATCTGCCTGATGTAGATTCAGGCTGAAATCTTGGTTGATTTCTTTGGAAACGAGGAACTTGTGGAGTTCCTTTTTCAGCCTTATCTACACCACTAGCAACACCCGGTTGTTGCTTTGGAGCAGATTTCTTTGGAGAATTTGAGACTTTCTCCTCATTATCACCTTGCTTCTCAGGTGATTTCCCTCTTTGTTTCTCACTAACTTGTGCTTCAACCTTTTTGTTAGGACAGCAGCTAGCTACATGTCCCTTTGTGTGACATTTGAAGCACGATCTCTTATTCGAAGACTTCTTAGTTGAAGCCTTTGAACTAGATTCTGGTTTTGATGATGATGCCTTGGAAGGATTTTGCTCAGTTTGCTTAATTTCAGATTTTTCTATGTTTTTGTTTCTAGCAAACTCTACATTTGATACCTTTTCAATAACAGCTGTTTCGGTTTTCATATCACTTCCTTGAACAAAATTAACCTTTTTAACAAAAGTTTGATTATTGTTTTTAGAAGGTGTATTTTTCTTTTTCAAAACAGGTTTGCTGTTATTTTCCTTCTTAGCATCATTATCTTCAAACACATCACCTTGACTGGATGTGAAACTACTTGGTGATGTTGACAGACAGTCTGTAAGCTCATCCTCATCAGGTAGGAAAGAATAGTCATGACTAAGAGGAGGTGGGACTTCATTAAAGCCCTGGAATCCCACACTTGTCTTGTCATTACTCTTCTTTAACCCACCCATCATATGTTTCATAACAAAAGTAGAATCCCTGAATTGACCTAATTTCTTTTCAAGTTCAACAATTTTGAGTTGTGCATCTGACAACTCTTTGCTTTTTTCAGAAATCTCTTTTGTTTTCTCAGCCATCATGTCATGAGCTAAGTCTATGACTTGAAGTTTTTCGTTTAGTTTGCTGGTTAAAACTTCAATTTCAGCTTCATAGCCTTTTATCTTTTTCAAATATGATGACTCGTTTCTTTTAGCAAAGAAATTTGATTCTTTTACGTTAGACATTTCGCTCACAAGACTTTTGTTTTGAGTTGACAATTTGTCAACTTCACCCTGTAGTTCACGACACTTTAAACACACAGAAGTGGCAGAGTTACTTACCTCTCCTGTCGATTTGTCTGAGTTGGCCATGAGAGCAGCAAGTTGAGCTTCCATTCTTTTGATGATTTCATCTTTCTCATCAGCTTCCATTTCATGCTCAGACTCAGGCTTATCCTCTTCAGCATCTGTTGTCTGATCAGCCTTAGCTTCCTCAACTTCACTCTTCTTCTCAACTTTAGCCTCATCTACTGTAGCTTCACCATCATTGATTTGAGTGATCTCTGCCATGAATGCTTGAGTGACATTCTCATCATTTTCTAAGTGAATGCTCCAGTCATATGAGCCTTCTCTTGCAGTAGATATCAACGCCCTTGAGTTAGAGTTGTTAGAGTTGTTTGATGCATTCCGATTGTTTGAACTTTGATTCGTATTCTCATGCTTTTGTTTTTGACATTCCCTAGCGAAATGACCATAACTCTGACAGTTAAAGCACCTGACTTTGGTCTTGTCAAAACCCACGCTCTTTCCTACAAACTTCCTTCCAGTTCTGTTCATGAACCTCTTCACACGTCTCGAAATCATGGCCATCTGCCATTGCAGATCCATTTCTTCTAGATCATCAGGGTCAATCTGATCATAATCTTCATCTAAAGTGGCAGGATCAGATATTTTCCCTTGAATGTAGTTCTCATAAGACGCAACAAAAGAAGCAAGTAGAGCAAGATGTCCTTCAGCAGACTTCACACTCATAGGCATTGACTTTGCACTACTACTTTGCTTTGAGGTTGATGTTCTCTTGACTCCTGTTGATCCTCCTGCAGCAGCTACAAAACACACATCACCATCCTCATTCACTGTGACCTGCTCCTTATCACACGAAAGAAATGCAGTTGCAGAGTCGCTAGAAGCATCATGAGGTGAAGAAGATGTAAGCCCATTGTAGATCCCTGGATCTTGAACCTGATCATATCCAGTGTCCTTTTTCTTCATACTAAGCTCATAAGCTCTAAGCTTTCCAACTACTTCTTCCAATTCCTTCGTGTCATAATCTGCTTCTCCCTTAATCATGAGAGTGTAGATATCCCATTTAGCCGGTAGAGCATCAAGCAGCTTGTCGTTTTTCTCAATGTCAGTATAGCAATCTATATCATAATTATCCAGTTCTGACATCAGATGGTAGTATCGAGTGATGACGTCTTCAAGTGACTCATTCTTCATGTACTTGAACACAGCAAACTGCTTCTTCAGTAGATCAACCTTGTTCTTCTTGACATCAGGATTTCCCTCATATCTCTTCTCTAGTGCATCCCACATTTCCTTTGAAGTAGTGTACTTCTTAAAGGTATGCTTGATGCCATCAGGTAAAGACATTTTAATGGCTGCCAAGGCTCTCTTCTCAGCCTCATACATTTTCTTTTGTTCGGCATCCATATCAACGTAAGCAGTTATACGTTGTCTTCCCTCAAACTCATGAGTTGGGTTCACATACCCATCGTCTATGCATATCCACATACGCGTGTCCTGGTACTCAACAAAAGATTGAAACCTATCCTTCCATGTCAAGTAGTTCTCCACCTTCATCATCTTAGGTGGTTTGTTCGTCGTGCCTACCTCATGTTCCATCCTTAAGAGTTCGTTCAATTTTGACATGTTCGACATTTCAACGTAACAGACTGATAAAACCGTACAAATTTTTTCCGAAAACAGTGGTTACCAAATTACACCGTTAGAATCGCCTCGGAAAGACGAATCCAATGATATCTAATGTCGAAAACCGAAATCGGGATTTTCCAGAGTCTTTTTTTTTCGCTAGTCCAACTGCTTAATTTCGCTGATCTGTTACTTTCGCTGGTGAATCAGTTTATTTCGCTGGTCAAGTTCGCTGCTTAATTTCGCTATAACGACGACTGGTGAAGTCGCTGAAACCGTGATGATTTCGCTGTGGACAATCACACGGTTACCAAAGTCGCCTTTGGATTTAACGTCGCCGATAAATATGCTGGTTTCACTTAATTTCGCTGGTCTCCGAGATATCAGTTAAATTCGCTCAAGAGCTGATTGGGCCACTCAGCCACCCAATCCAGAAACATGCAGCAGCTAACAACTGCAGCAGCTGACCAACACGAAATCTGCTCCTCTTTTGAAACTTTTCAAGCAAAATCTCAATCAGATTTCCTACAAAACACGAAAACAGTCAAAACAAATAATCAAAACAGATTAAAGTACACGAATTTTAAACTGTTCTTCAAGTGTTCTTCGTGTTCTTCGCAAAAACCCAGAACTTAAACTCGAAATTTCCAAACAACCAACTACCAAAACAGATCAAAACTCAGAAAATTTTGAACTGTTCTTCCTTGTTCTTGCTGTTCTTCACGAAAATTTTGAATGAGACACCAAAACTTCTTCAACCGAAACACAACTTGAATCCAGTCTTCAGTCTTGAACCATGCACAAGAGCAAAAGCTCTGATACCAAATGTAAGTCCCTGAATCACGTATGGATCGTACAAGACTGTTAATCTATCAAGGGTGCGGAATCCCCTTGATTGATCTTCAAACACAGAAACAAGATTATGTAGAAGAACAAGAAACTCGAACACACAAACACGCAAACTTTCAAACTGATCTTCTGTGATTATCAAACCTTTAGAAGTGTTTTACAATCACTAAGATCTACAAGAACCTAAACAGCCGATTTCTGTTTTGTTCTTAACCTCTCAAACTTGAATGCTCTCTCAAGTTGTCTAAAGTGTCTACACCTAGAACTCAAGACTAAGGCTGTTTATATACACACAGCCAAGGTCTCGAATTGGGCTTTGCCCATATTACATTTGTTCATATAAACTTGGGCCTAAAAGACTTATTACAAACTTGGACTGATTGGGCTTCATAGAACTCGTTTTTCTTTAAGTCTTCATGATCCAATCTTCTGTTTAATATCCAAAGACCAATCCAAAGCTGTTGTCATATAACATGCACCAACAGATTTGTTAGTCTTGTTAAAGAGGTCTTTCAGGGCCTATTAAAGATACCCCCTGGGTGGTATATCGAGTCACACAGGTTTGAATGTATTCTTTAAAGAACGACCAAAAGTTGTATTTCACAATTAAAATACAAACGATTGAACGATGGTTTATAACACGAACGATTGGAACGATTTGAACGATTGGAACTATTTGAACGATTTTGGATGAATGTTTTCAAACGATGTCACACAACAAGGTTTACTTAAAGATACAAAGCATACAATGTTTACTTTCAAAGATGGTTTACTACTTGGTTTTACAAAGACAAATGTTTTCAGTCAAGATTCATGGCTACAATGGTTTTGGTTTTACATATATCAACTTGTAAAGTTGATAAAACATATTGCAATATCAAACATTTTTTATTTCAAGATACATACTCGACAACTCTTGTAGTTGGACGAGGTATTGCAATATGGATTCAAAGCCATGAATTTGACATACAAAACCTATGTACTCGACGGCATTGTTATGGTGACTGTTTTCACATATGTTTCAGGTTCTACTATGTGATGATTGTTGATCACTTGCTACACATAGGATGGACGCGGGCTTTAGTGACTTAAAACTTGAAAGACAATTGTTGTAATTATTTGGTTTGTATCAAAACAATGAGACAATTAATGAAATAAAACAAAACTTCAATTACCATGTGTTGTGAAACAATGATTCTGTTACGACACTCCTCGACATTTTCGCCGCGGTTTGTTACGCTGTCGGGGTGTGACATTTACTCACCAACTTGGCTATTAACTCAGCTTGTTTAGCTTTCTTCTTCAAGTATTCATAAATACTCTGTGGTTTACTGAAGCCTTGCAATGATGGAAAGTTCTTTTGGATGGATCATCCTCTTTGTAAAATTGAATCATTTCATTTTGAACTGCATACAGTTTCAGAGGATATTTAACTGCCAATGGAATGTTTTGTGAGGTGGGAGTAGTGGGTGGTTGTTTGATTTGGTTGTTTTTTGGAAGTGATGAAGGTGGAATGTATGGAGCAGATGATATGGGAATTGGTGTTGGTATTTCTTTTTCTTCTTCATGCACCATGAACTTTATTTTTCTAGTATAAACAGATTTTGGAGGAGGATGAGTTTTAGATGGAGAATGTGCTTTGGGTGAAAAGGTTGTTTGTGAAGGGGATCTTTGTGGTGTTGGTGGTTTTGTTAATGGTGGAGGGTCAAATTGAGTGGAATAAGTGGATTGACTAACTATTGAAACCACTGGTGTCTCAACAGCTGTTGTCTTAACATCTGATGTTGATTTTGGTGCATCAACATCTGTTACTATGGAAGATGGTGGTGATGATGAGGTATTTGTTTTCTGCTTTTTGTGAGGTGGTTTTTGTGGTGAAGGTTTAGGTTTGGGTTTGGATGTATCAGTGTTTGACATTTTACAACCAGTAGTGGTTTTAGGTTTCGTAGCAGCAGTGGTTGGTTTTTGTGGTGGTAATTTAGGTTTAGGGAATGTGGCAACTGGAGGTTTATTGTGTTTGAATGATTTTCTTCTAATTGAGGTTCCAATGTTTTGCACTTCATTTTCCTTCTTTATCTTTTTCTCAACTTCCTGCCTCAACACATTTGTTCTACTTTCTTTTGTATCCTTTCTTTTCTGCTATGCTTCAATCTCCTTATCTGTCTGTTTATTAAGGGTATCATCAATTCCCTTTTTCTTACCAATGTCAGATTTTCCAGAAGATTTTGCATAAGTATTCTTGGCAGGCTCTGGATTTTGTTTTGGCTGATTCTTTGGTGTTGGTTTGCCAAAGTTTTTCATGAAATCCTTCTCCCCCCTTTTTGGCATCATCTTCGTCATCTTTTTCAAAGATTGGTGCAGGGGTAGTGCCAGTTAAATTTGCAAGGGATTCTTTGATGCCCTTGATATCAGCCTGTGTGCCTTTGTATCTTGCATCAACCATAAATCTGATCAACTCCATGTGTGAGTTGTGGTTGATTTCAGCCAGTTCCGTTTGGGCTGCAAGAATGGGTTGTCCTGAGTTTCAAAGATCTTGGGATAACTGCTGATGAGAAGTTTGACTTTTGGAAGCATCCACCAACTGCTTCATTAGATCTTTCATTTCACCAACAGTTATTTCAATACTGGACATCCTCTCCGTCAAATCCTTGTATTTTAATTCATCACCTAACTTAATAGGATCATCTGAATTCCCACCAGAGGTGGTTGTATCTGCTTTTGAGATAGGAGGAGTCTCCAAATTCTCATTAGCAGATGCCCCTTGTTCTTGGTTCAAGGGACTTCCCTCTGCATCAGTGGTTACCTTAGTAAATACACCAGTGGTTAACTTAAAGACACTAGTGGTTATCTTGGTAGACACAACAGTGGTTGCCTTCAAGGGAGTCTGACTGATGAAACTACTGTCCAAATGTAGATCAGTGGATTTAACATTTGTAGTAGCTGCTCCACTTGAAATACCATCAAGAATTTCGTGAAATTTGTGTAGCCTCCTCAACTATTTGTGGGTTAGCTAATTGAATAGGTTCAGACACAGCTATTGTTGAAGTTAAACTCTCAGTAATGTGTTGGTGGGAGGGGCTGCTATAAGTCTGAATGTCAATAGCCTCAAACAGTGAAAGGTTGGTGGAATACAAGATGAAGGGATGGGTGTGGAAAGAGACATTGCCCCGAGAGAAGGGATTTTAAGGATACTCTCAAATGAGGGTATGGCATCTTATTATGGTGTCCCTGTGAATACAACATGTTCATTTTGTGAGGACTCATGAGGAGTTTGGTTTAAGGGTTGAGATCTTTCCACATGTTGTGAGGAAGTAGCAACGGTGGTTTCTAGTGACATTTGTGTTGTCACAGGGTTAACCTCTGGGATCTCATCCTCCAGAGGACCCGTTTTTGTGGTTTTGGTGGACTTTTTGGATTTTGTTTTAGTATTTTTGGGTTTTGTTGGTGGGGGTTTCACAGCAGTGGTTGTAGTGCTGTGATCACTAAGGTGCTGTTTGTTTTTTGTTAAAAGAGCTTCAAGACCTCTTTTGTCTTCACCAAGCAGACCACGCGCAGACATAAGTGTCTACAGCTTGTTTGTTTTTTAGAAGACAATTCATTAAAAAACCTCTTCAGAAGCTCTTCCTCGGGCAGATCCTATCTTACCTCTTCACATACCTCTTCAACCTCTTCCAAACACAAAACTCTCAAAACCCTAGTTCCCTTCTCCATTCCTCAGCCGACCTCCCCTGCTCCTCCACCTCCAGCCGCCGCCACGCCGAGCACCACCGTCTCCAGCCGCCCCCACGCTGCCCTCCACCCTTCCCGCAGTCGTTCTCCAACGCCGAGCACCACCGCCACGCCGATCTGAACCCTTCCATAGCCGCAGCCCCCTTGTATCTCCACTCCTCCTCCAACATCAGGTAATATAATAGATTGGTAGATACAATGTTTGCATATAGATGTTGGGTGTTTGATTTTAAAGCTCTCTTCTTTCTGTTCATATTATTTGAATCGATCTGCAAAAGCTCTTGTGGTTGTTGAAGGTTTTTAATTTTAAAGAGTGGGCCTTTTTGTATTGTCTTTGTTGAAGTAAAATTTAAAGCTTTGGTCTTTTTGGATTGCTGGTCTTATTTGAATTGTCTTCGTCTTCAAAAATGTTGCTTGACACCATCTTCAAAAGTTCTGCTTTCAGGCTTCACTCTTTTGAATTTGCAAGTAAATAGGTCATATAATTATTGTTTTCTTTGAATTTATGTGTGTATATATACGTGTATGAAGGATGTGTGAGTTATTTTTTTTATCATAGTTGTGAGTGTTGACGTGTGTGTCAACAGATGGTTTTGATATATTATGGTGTTTTTATATAGTAGATTATCATATGAACTGATGCATATAGTATATTTTATCTAGTATACTTTATAGAGGATGGGAGAGTTTTTTTTATCATAGTTTTTTTAATTTTTTTAGTTAAATTTTTTATCATACTTTATAGAATATTTCGCTTCGTTTATTTCAGCAGTTTGCAGAAGTAAAAAAACAAACAGTCTTCTTCTTGCAGACTGCAGACATTTGGTCCAGCACTTCTGCTACAGATGTCTGCAGATGTGATCCGCAGATTGCAGACGTTTTACCTCAGAAAAAACAAATAGCACCTAAGAGTAGTGGGCTCAGCAACAGAGCTTTGAGGAGCAAATGTGGACTCATCTAAAATTTGCTCATTTATCTTTGCTTGTGTTTTAGAAACATTTAAGTCTTTGGCCATAAGACGAGTAAAAGTTTCAGATGTTAGACTATTCATTTTACAAGCTGTACCTTGTTCAAAAGCTTTTCGAGAAACATGTTTTTGCAGGTAGTAGCTTAATAGTCTAGGAAACATAAGAAAAGCAACATTTTCCCGTTTTTTATGTTTTTCAAATTTGTAACCAAGTCCGTAAATAGTTCTTGGGAGTAGTTAAAATCAGTATTTGTCAAAATTGCATACCCCAAGTACTGAATTTTCAAAGGTATTTCATTAAAAGCAGTGGTTTTATTTGAGAGACAGGTTAAGAGAGTATGGAACAGGAATTTCATTGGTGGTGGAGAATTTGGCTTAAACATAGTTTCCTTATTCAACTGTCCATCATATCCCCTCTCAATCAGCTCTGTTTGAAACTCATTTTTTTTAGGAAAGATGTCTTACCTGCCAAGTCGTTTACCCCAAATGTTGTTGATATGGTAGTGGGGGTAATAGCAACCGATTCACCTCTGACTTTTGAAGTTATACTGAATGGCTCATTGTTTTGTTCTTCAATATTCGCATTTGCCCAGAAATCGCGGAGTGTTTCTTGGTAAATGGGTGCATCGGCAGTAAGAATGGCCTTATATTTTGATGATGTAAGAACGTCAATCATTGAATGATAGAGAGTATTTTTATCGGTTTTCTAAAAAATAGGCAGGTAGTTATGGTGCTTTTTCATTGTTAGAGCCATGGTCGGAATTGACACTTGCGAGAGATTGGCGAAGAAGTGTTGAAGAAGAAGGTGGAAACCGATTTGATGAATTTTAAATTCAAGACGACAGTAAAAGCTCTGTTTGGGGATGAAACAAGGTTTTATAAAGTGAAAAAGTGAATGCTGACGTGGCAGAAGTTACAAAGATCTGATGGCTAATATCTGCCCACGTCAAAACCTCTGTTGTGATAATGGATGATAGTTGTTTGGAAACCTCTGTTGGTGTAACACCCGTTCTTAATAATTCAAGGTTTAGCATATTATTTACGAAAACAATCATGTAATTAAGATTACATATCCATCGGAAAAACGGGTTTACTAAAACCTTTTACAATTTAAAAGTTTAGAACATAATGTAATTAAGTTCGTCACTTAAAAGAAACAATGAAACGACTTTCGTCATTTAACATAATAACGATACATAGTGCAGAAGCTTATTTCGTGATCGTGTTCGGTTCTTGCTCGTCACTTGATCTTCATCCGGGCACTCATGGCAATCACCTATGATCAAAACCAACTTAAAAGTTAGTTTTGATAGTCAAATATGAAGTTCAAACAAGTACAGGGGTTATATATGAAGTTCAAGCAAGTACAGGGGTTAAATATGACAAAAAATAACATTTTTCCGAGTTTGGGGGCGTCGCGTGACGCTAGGCCCCCTTTTCAGCAGAATGTTGCTTATCAGTTGCTGCATATTCCCTGCACGATCTGATTTCACGGAAACGGCCATAACTTCTTCGTTATTGATCCGTTTTACCCGATTCTTTTTCCTACGCGTCCGTAATTTAGTTCTCCATCTTATGGAGTTAAAATCCAACAACCTTCATAATAAAATTTCAGACTTTTAAGTCTTCGGCTTATCGCCCTTTTACCAAATTTTGACCCGTTTATACATTTTATCAAACGAACATATTTGTTTGATTCCTACATCACCTACACTTCTTCAAATTGTTATTAACTACCATTTTAGGTTCTAATCACAAGTTTATTTCACAATTTAAACCCGTTTTCGCTCGTATGCTTATTTTGACCCGTTAAGGGTATTTAAGCATTTTCGAGCCTAAAATCGCTCTCGATTGTTTCTAGCATTTCATCACCACATTTCTTATCCTATAATCTCCCACCACAATTGTGTTTATGGCGGTTTGATGTGGTGATCTATATAAACCAAATTTTACCTCTCGAATCATTATTTTACGGCAAAAACTCAAATAGTACCGTTTGACTAATATAATACCTCTTTCAACCTCTATACTAAATCTAAGTATTTACTTAATCATAAAACTTGTTTCCAAACAACCTTTAAGGGTTGTTTGTCCCATTTAGCCTACAAGGGCGTTTTGGTCGATTTTAGTCCTTTTATGACGAAGGACTCTCTCTCAAATTATTTGACCAAAATAGCACTTTTAACTACAACATAATTATGCGTACCTGGCCCGGATCACAAGTAGACCCGATTTATACATCGTTTTCATTATCACACCATCAATGGTGACGCAATTATCCGATTTGCTAATCGGTCTTGTTAACATAAGACTTGACAACCACATTAGTCGATATTATCAAATGGTGTTATCACCACCATTCGACTCGTTTGGACTATAAGACCAAGTATTTTCGTGAGTAGCAAAACATGGTTATTAATTACCAATTTGTTCATCCGACCCATTTCGGATTTTTTTGCCACTAGACCCCTTTTTCTCTTAAAGTCTTTCTTGTATTTTTACCCATTCGGTTTATGCTACGAGTGCTCCTTTTTAACTACGATTTACTTTAGTCGATACTTGACTAAATTTCCATTTTTACTCATCTTCTTGTTATTAGTTACATTCTAAAATGATCTTAACGAAAACTCCTTAGTTATTAGTCATTACATGACTAAATTACCGTTTCGCCTCTTTTCACCATAACACATAAATTTCATCATTTATGTTTGTTCCAACTCATGTTAATAGCGTCGGAACCCTTAATTCGGATATTACACTAATTGCAGTTGTAGTTTACAAAATAATGCATATTCTACAAAAAGGATGTAAGCGTCGCTTACCTTGCATCCGGTTATGCTCTTTTTCCCATACACGAACCGTTTGACCCGTTCCTTGCCCAAGTCTCCTTCTAGCTTGTCAAGAGTCAAACTATCATCATGTTTCGTAAGACGGTTAGATTAGTCATCATTATTATGGCTATTTCGTCCTACGAATTGTATGTCGAAACTACTTTTCGACTTCAATGTTGGTTTATTTGACTTTCGATAGTCAACTAACTTCAATCATATTATACACACAATAAGTTCAATCAACTTTACGTTTAGAACCCATATTATTCCGTATTACACGTAGTTAGTCGAGTTAGCCAATTACGCGTTTCTTTCATAATTTCATTATGTCAACATTCATTCGGGCATTTTAACAAACACCTAATGTGCATAATATTACTTATTTACTAACTAGTTCATAACTAGTTATCTTTACCAAGATTTGCATCAACACATTCAAACCTCTAAGTCTAGTGTTCATGAACTACATCAAGAACTTATATCATAACCTCAATATTCATCAATCTTACATTCTAATATGAGTGTTCATCATATTAACATAAAACCCACTTAACTTTTCAATGGATCATTATGGATTTCATAGATTATCCAACAATCTAACATGTTATTGACTAGGGTTTACTCCTAGACATCATATTACCTCAAGATTCACTCATGCATGACACAATCAAGCTCAATTTCAGTTTCTTACAAATAACCTAGAATTTAAGATGGATCAAAACATCACAATTTTACATACCTTGTGATCCTTTCAACTAGGTGTTCACGAATTTGTGCTTGAAATTCGATTTGGAGCTGATTTGAACCCTTAATTTGATCAAGTTTGGCATGCACTAGGGCTTGGTGGGGAGCTTGTGTCGCCCCTGTGTTCTTGTTCGACCAGACACCCCTAAAGTGGATGTTTGGTTTGTTTTAATTCTTGTTTTTAATAAAACAAGTTTCAAGTTTAACAAGTTTAGCCCCTCCATTTTCCTTAGTTCATAATTTAAGTGTTTTAACCCACTCGTAAGTCACTTTCTAACTAGGTTAGAATTATTCCTAGTTAGCTTAGTAGGTTCGGGAAACCGTAACCCGTTTTACTTTAAGTCCCGTTAAATCGGGCCTTTTATCATCCTATTTTCTTGAAAGCTCTTATTTACTTTAAATAAATATTAGGATTATTCAATTAATTCCTAATACTTGCAGGTTTACTTTTACCACTAACGGTACTTTCCCCGTCTTTAGTATTAACGGGGTTTAATTACCAAACCCGTTTTCGGGGTGTTACAGTTGGGCAACAACAGATGTTGCCAACAGTGGCAAGTCAACAATCGTTAGATTAAACAGAACTTATGAGAATAAACAATACCTTTCAGCAGTGGATGAATTTTTAGCCAAACAGAGGTTTCAAAAACAGTTGTTTTCAACAAACTTTTAAGGATTTTTGAATTTTTTTTAAAAAAAATAGCTATTTTTAAGAATGGACTTTTGATGTTCTGAAGACATTATAATGCTTTCATCATCAGCAGATGATAATGTCAAGCAGATGTTCTCTTTTGGCAAACTTTAGCTTTGATAGACCTTTACAGTAGCAGATATTGACTCAAAACAACTGTTCAAGCACAATTCAACATCAACATAATCTAAATCAAACTCAGAGACAATTTCACATCTACATAAATATTGATCTGCAATCCTCAAACGATATTAAAAACAATATAATAATGCTTATGCATGGTAAAATTAGTAAAAATAAAATGCTCCACAAAGATTAATAGGATTAAAATTTATTTATGTCATTAAAAGATCAACAATTACATCGAGTACTGAACAATGAAACCTTTAAATCTAACAATAACACCAAGAAATTTAAGAATCTAACAGCAAGAATTAAGAATTTTTAGCTTCAACTCCATCGAGCACTGAACTTCTCGATGTATATCTTTGAGCATCGCCATGAACTCCACGTCTTTATCACCGCACTCTATATTACTGACAACACAAAGGTAACGTATGGAAGTTGAAGGCATCGCCATCAGGTTTCTGGAAACCTGGTCTCTCGTGAACAGACCAAGATGCAGTCCATCAAAACACCTCTTCAGCTCTTGAAGAGCAGCCCTATCATCATATACTTGATCCTCAACTTGCTTGATAAAGCGCTGCTTTAAATAATCAGAGTCTGCAGAAGTGTATGACGACATTTTAAGTTATATATTACTCAACTGATGTGAAAGACGGATATGTTGGTAGTAAAATGTGATGAAAAACAGGTGAACTGACAATGATATTATATAGTGAAATAGCTAACAGCCCAATGGTCGGATTTAATTTCACTGTACATTTAATAATCCAGGAGGCAAAAACGTGTACATTTAATATAAACATATAAAAATTATATTAAAAAACAGCAGCCATTTAATGCAAAACCTTTCAAAAATAAGTTTTCATGGGAAAACTATAAAATTAAATATCAAGAAACCGAAAGGACAAATTTTAAACCTCTGGCATAAAAAAAAAACAGGTTATCGTAATTACAATTAACCTCTTTGTTTTTCACAAAGATGCATTTTAAACACTATAAAAGACTGATGATTAGTTTGATTCAAAACATCAACAATTGTCTTTTAAAAAACTGTACTCTCAAAAAACAAATCAAAATCTGCAACACCCACAATACTCTACATGGTAAACACACGCTTCTACCACTTCATCGGACACAAGATGTTAAAATGCAATTATCTAGATGGTCACTAAAAGAAAACAGAGCTGATGAAGAACTAAACAGAAAAATCGACATATCAGTGATAATAATTACAAGAAAACCTGGACCAGCATCGGATTGCTTGATGAAGTCCTCCACTCTCCTACATCAGACTTCAAGAACAATGCAGAAGAGTTTATCACACATATGCTGAAACAAGATCAGAAAATCTGTGAAATGCTAGCAGTTCTGCAAAACAAAAGAAATTACAAAAAAAAAAAAAAAAAAAAAAAAAAATCCACAAACCTAAAATAACCCGTAGACAATTGTATGAATTTCAAACAACTCTGATTAGGCTGAAATATAAAGCGAGAATTAGAGTAGATCAGTTCAAAATTAAAAATTACAAAAAAAAACATACTTTTAACGATGTTGGAACAATTATGTGAAGTACAAAGATCTGTAATCGGAGATTAACCGACTGCATATAGAAATTCTGCATTTGATAGAGAGAGAGTGTGTGGTCGCGAATATGAGTGAGAGAGATAAATTGAAATTTGAATGTGGAGCGAGAATCAGTTGTGTTATATATGTATATGTGTATGGTTTGAATTTTGAATCTGGAGCCAGAATTTTGAATTTAGACAGAGATTTTGATGACAGGGGTTTGAATTTCATATGCATGAATACATCTATATGGCCAGAGGTTTGATGGCAGCGTTTTAAAACGATTTTAAAGTGATTTTATATATTAAGTTTTATGATGCAATAATTACATAAGAAATGCATTGTTGGACAGCCTCTACGGTTGCCACCTCAGCTTTTCTTATGTCACTAGGATTTCTTCTTTTATAAAAAGTATAGATAGATAGATGTCACACATTTAACGATAATTTTTTTTAACCGAACACAAGACATAATTATTCCTATAATAATATAATATGTTATTATTATTATTATTATGGTGGTTGTTGTTTTTATTGTTATTATTGATACCATTTTTAATATTTGATGTTTTGAAACTTTTAAACAATTCATATACAATCATGTCATCTTTCTTATTTTTTATACTTCAAATAAATAAAAAACTGACGGTATGTTTTTTAGAAAGAACTAGCATTAAGCACCCCTCGCGTTGCAGCGGGGGCGAACACCAATGCCACACTATTACCAGCGACCTCCAAAACTGAAGTTGCAGCGTGTTAATGCTAAGAAATTAAACCGAAACGTAAAACATATAAAGAAATAACTAAGTCGACCTAGGACCCGAGCGTTACGATGAACATGTCAAACGGAAAAAAATAGACAATGTAAAAACGTTTAACCACACACACACGTTGCGTCGTGTTAACACGCAAAATTATTTATAGTATTTAAATGAAATAAAAATTTGTCTTTGTGTTAATGCGAAGAAATTAAACCGAAACGTAAAATACATAAAAAATAACTAAGTCGATTTAGGACCCCGAGCGTTACGATGAACATGTCAAACGGAAAAAAATAGACGACGTAAAAACGTTTAACCACACACGCACATTGCGTCATGTTAACTCGCAAAATTATTTATAGTGTTTAAATGAAAGACAAGTTTGTCTTTAGCGGATACAAGTCACTAAGCATTATGGTACAAACCATAATGCATAGATGTGTTGCAAATTAGATTTATATATAATTGCAGTATTGAAAAGATTTATTGAGTTGCTTTCATGATTAACGTAATTTAAACGTTTTTATATCTTATGGTGAAAATTTAAAGATTTATTGAGTTGCTTTCATGAGTAACCTGTCAAAATGGTTCCTAAGGTTTGGTCATATTAATCCAAAACTCAAACTTTTTGAATCTGGATCTTTGTGGTTTCAATTTTGTTGTCATTTTTATCCAAAATCAAAATCTGGCCAGATGGTTCAGTTAACATTCAACTTTTCTGTCTTTTTCCTCCCGTTTAATGAAGGGAAAAATGGTCTTTTAACGTTTTATTGTAACAATTTAATAAAAAAAAACTGACCATTTTACCCTTCATTAAAAGAGAGGAAAAAGACAAAAAAACTGGATGTTAACTAAAAAATCTGACCATATTTTGCTTTTATATGAAAATGGCAACAAAAGTGAAACCACAGGGACCCAGATTCAAAGGATTTAAGTTTTGGACTAAAGTGGTAAAAGTGACCAAAACTTAGAGACCATTTTAACGGTTTACTCAAGTTTTTTATAGCATTTATATGTATGAATCAAATCCTTATCTTTTAAACTAACAGTTTTTTATATAACTATTATTGCTTGAAAGTTATTAGGTCTTGTTGTATATTAAATTATAATTTTCTTTCTTTGTCTACCAACACGATATAGTAATTTTAATACGTAAGTAGCTATAATATCAATATGTTAGTGGTCCAAAGGGTTAGGAAGTGGTATGATAACTAAAATAATGATGCGATGTGATTGGCATAACTATTCATTCGTATTTACACAATCAAAAGATATTTAGAAAATCATAATAAATTAGTTTATATCTTTATAATTAATATAAGTGTAAATAAAAATATTATATAAATTAAAAAACCATTGAAGGAAACAAAAAAAGCTAATCTTTATTTAGTTCATAGAAATTTAAATAATTTGTGACTGCAAAATTAAAATATTATATGAGACTTGAACGTGTCATGTTTTTATTAATTTATCATAAGGCCACCCGGGGCGCCCCGTTATCACCAAAAGACCACGCATGGATTGCCGTTATACACCACCGCCAGTCATCAACATCACGCGTGGAAAATTATAAGTGTGCTCATGATCACGCGTTGTAAAACAAAACAAAATCAATTACCTAAGCCACGTGGTTGGTTTTGCTTTGTCGGAGAGGATGGATTTTTGGCCGGAGAGCTAGATTTTTGGTCGGAGATCAGGATTTTTGGCCGGAAGGGATGGTTGTCGGCGTATTTGTCTCTTGGGGAGGAAGAAGACATAAATAAAATTGAAAATATTCATATTTAGCCCTATAGTTTATGTAAAGTAAAAAAATGCCCCTTTTATGTTAATAAAAAGAAAACCCTCTCATAATAACTTAGCACTGAAAATAAAGGATTTGATTTAAGGTTTAAATAAAAACAACATAAACATAGAAAGTAACAATAACAAAGAAGAAATAACTAACATGAAAAATCAATTTAACATAAATGGTAAATTTAGAAGAAAAGATCTTACAACTACAAGAAATAGAACAGGGGCAGTCGGGTAGAAGCAGTTTTTAGAGATGAAAAAGAAGTGGTCGGCGACTGACGGACACGGAGAAGAACAAGGCAAGGATTTCAATTACTTGTGTTTTTTTTTCTTTTTGATCAAGTTATATTGTTTTTGGTTAAAATTTTTGTATTTCTTATTTTTAAAAAGCTTAAAATTTTTGTATTTCTTCCTTATTAAAAAGTTTAAGAACATGTTGATAAAAAAATATATTTCAAGAAAATATTGATACAATACTAAGAGCATGTGTGGTGGAAGTGCTAAAGCCTCACTCACACAGTCTCGGGTCCCTTAATGTCATCCTGAGGCGTCAAAGCCTCTCCCTTCATCAAAGGGTTAACGGTCGTGAAGCCATTTGTCAAACCCGTCCCCAAGAACTTTAAAAAATCTTTAGGCCTCGGGCGATAAAAAAAAAATTGGGCCCAAAGTTGTGGTAAAGGGAAATGAATTAGAAAAATAAAACTTGGTAGTGGAGCCAAGACTAGAACTTAAGACCTTTACATTATCTTGAGGTTGTTTTTCCACTCCACTACCAACTCTTTTTTTTGCATAATTATTGGATGCATATATTAAATATATAATTTTGTGTATATATATATATATATATATATAAGCTTATAAAAGCCTTGCAGACCCTTTGAAAATTTGCGCCTCGAGCGACAGCACGGGTTGGCCGGCCCAAGAGCCGGCCCTGCCATTTGTGAACATTGAGGAAGCACGTGGATCGAGGGAACTAGCAGTTAGGCTGGTTAAACAAAAAAAATTAAAATTTAAACACTATATATATATATACACCTTTATAATTTTTACCGCATCTTTCATTCTTCTCAAACAAACTTATATAATTCTTTCCGATTTCATTCCAACTTTTTCTAAAAAATGAATTTGCTACCCGGCTTTCCACCAGATTCAAAATTGGAAGACGATTTGATCATTGATGCAGTTCGAACGAAGGTACAACTATTAGTCGACTATGGTAAAACCTCACAACCACTCACATGACGTGCTCCACTTGAACGGGGTCGTTATGCCGCTCATAACATAACCGTGTGCTATATGATTGTTTTTCTGAAAATCCGTTGTATGATGATAATACTTTCTGGTGTCGTTTTCGCATGATTTGTTGACTATTCTTGCGAAATGTTGGCGGGTTTGAACACATGTTTACATATTTCCAACAAAGGTAAGATGCTCGACGCAAATTAGGTTTCACTCCGTTGCAAAAGTGCACGTCTGCAATTCATCAACTTGCTTACATCCGTTTGCACGATGCATGGGACGAGTATTTGAAGATGTCGGAGAAATCGTGCCAATATAATCTTCCTAAATTTGGTGATGGTATTATTGTTTTTGTTATTATTATTATTATTGTTGTTGTTGTTGTTGTTGCTGCTGTTGCTGCTGTTGTTGTTGTTTAATTATTTATTTTTTTTGATTTCTAGGTATGATTGTTATCTATGACAAGAGGTGTTTGAGGCCACCGACCTTCAACGATATCCAAATAATATACCAGGTTTATGAAGATGTACACAACTTTCCAGGTCCATGAAGATGTCCAACCTATTAGCGAGGATAATATCATCAGGTCCATGAAGATGTCCATGAAGATGTACACAACTTTCCAGGTCCATGAAGATGCCCAAACTCTAAAGCCACCGTGGGCGGGTTAAGACAACATAGTCTGGCCGGAGTAAGACAACGAGGCACTCAAATTTGGGGAATGCGATGGCATAACACAAAAAAGTCGTCGTTTAGAAAATAAAAATACATTTTCTAAAAATGAACTGTGAATGTTTGTAAATTAACAGTCTTAGAAAGTTAGGTATACCATTATGGTTTACTAATCATAAAATAGAATTTGTCACCGTAATCAAGTTTTTCCAGGGTTACAGTAATATTCAATCATACAGAAATTTTTTTCTTACAACTATTTATCATTCAAAATGGCTTAAACTATCCACACATCCCATCTGCCTATTTGCACATTCACTGCCTCGTATAGGCCTATACGAGGCGTATAGGGTTACATCAAACTCAGTGCCCGGCTCTAGATAGTTCTGGTTTGGCTGCTCCTATACGCCGTGTACAGTCGTATATGTGGCGTATAAGACCCTTCGTATAAGTCTCGTATATGACTCATGCCCCAGATATGTCACGTATAGGCCAATATGGGGCAAAAATAAGTTTTCTATTTTAAATAAATAAAAATAATAAGTATAGGATACGATACAACACCTGTATAGGCCTATACAAGACATATATTATACATTATACGACATGATATGATACAATATGATACGATACTATAGGATATGATACAACACCCGTATAGGCCTATAGGTGTAGTAAAGGTTATGTATAGGACTATAGGTGTGATTTATGTCCCGTATAGGCCAATAGGCCTATACAAGACCTATACGAGACTTATACTACACTATACGATATGATACGATACAATACGATACGATACGATACGTTACAATACGATACGATACAACACCCGTATAGGCCTATAGGTGTAGTATAGGTCCCGTATAGGCCTATAGACATATACAAGACCTATAGGGGACCTATATGAGACTTATACTATACATTATATGATACGATACTATAAGATACGATACAACACCCGTATAGGCCTATAGGTGTAGTATAGGTCCCGTATAGGACTTTAGGTGTGATTTATGTCTCATATAGGCCTATAGGCTTATACAAGACCTATACGAGACTTATACCACACTATACGATATGATACGATACAATACGATATGGTAATATAGGATACGATACAACACCCATATAGGCCTATAGGCCTATACAAGACCTAAACGAGACTTATTCTACACTTACGATACGAGACTATATGATACAATACAACACTGGTATAGGCCTATAATTGTAGTATAGGTCTCGTATAGGACTATAGGTGTGGTTTAGGTCACGTATAGGCCTATAGGCATATACAAGACCTATAGGGGACCTATAGGAGACTTCTACTATACACTATACGATGTGATACAATACAATACGATATGATACGATACTATAGGATATGGTACAACACTCGTGTATGCCCATAGGTGTAGTATATTGATGTATTGTAAAATACATCATTATTCGCGTCTAGGTTTGTTCGGTTTTAGTTAGATTTAGTGTCGTTTTTAGATTAGAATGTATATACTTTTGATTATTTTGTGTTTTCAGGTATTTGAAGTTAAAAGGAAGCGGAAACGAGTAAAATCTGGATAACCGAAAGTTTGGATCGGAAACCGGAAGCTCGGGAGTGGAAACGGAGCGAAAAATGCAGTTCTGGAGGTTCCAGGCGGCCAGCATAAGCTTATGAACATTTCCAGGCGGGCCGCATGAACTTAAGATATGTTTCCGGATAATCACACGCGGGCGGCCCGCTTTAACTTAGCATAAATCTGAGGCGGGCCGCGAGGGGTCTATGTTCGCGAAACAGTGTCGTGATCAACAAGTAGTTTAGGGTTTTGTGGTTATATAATGATCATCATCATAATCAGCCGGGGGGAACACCACAATTACGAATTTAGAGTTCTTCCTGGACGATTAGAGGCTGTTTTCGGAGGTTTTGAAGGTTCGGTACTGCTGGGAATCATCGGAGATCATTCGGGAACACACGGGATTGAAGTTAACGGGTTATACAATCGTGTTTCTTCGGTTTTTGTTTGTTTTGATTGTTTAATGATGAATTCTTGTTATACCTGGATTATGAACTTGTTTTGGATTATGTTTAGAGGCTAAATTTCTGTTACTACCTAGACATGGATGATTGATTGTAATAGGTTTTGATTATTTTTGGATTTTGGAAGCTATGGCTAGTTTATAAATTGTAAACGGTTTGTTCTACCGGTTAGATGTGTTTGTGTGCTTGATGGTATTTAATTGTTTATTATTGCTTCGCATGAATCTTGGTGACGGTCTTTATCACATAATAGAGTCGTGCTAGGTTTTAGATTTTGGTGACTGTCTATATCACGTAATAAATCTTGAATCTTTAGGGTTAAATTGGCCGATAAACCTTAGAAGTAATAGTTGGTAATTTTATAAAATCAAGTGTTCTACTAATCGTCAATAGCTGTAAGGTGCGAGATTATTGCTAGGTGTAAGTGATTAAACCGCAAGGTGGGTCCTTCTTAGGAAGTTAATCTTTTGGCTGCTGTCTAGCAAGTCTAGCTGAGAAAACAAACCTATCCTAGGTTTAGGTCTCGTAAGGGAGTGAACCTTGTAGGATACTTTTATAAACCCCATTAGATGTCTTGTAAAGGAGTCTAATAACCGGTAGTTTAACAACCTTTAGGGGATCTTAGCGTGCTCTTGAGAAGGATTAGGGGTCCTTAGATTTCCCGATAGGTGAGAATTTCAAGATCCCGGTTCCATAGCAGACAACTTCCAATTATAATCATAACTAAAAGCAATCAGGATTCCTGTCTAGATAGTTCTTTCATCATCCTTGAGTTCAGCCTTCGTGTGAGTTCGTTTCTAGTTCATATAGCTAGTTTAGTCGTTATTTGCATTATTTAGGATTTTTAGAACCCCCCCAATCAACAAACATTTAGTTAAGTCCGTGTCAGTCTCAGTCTAGATAGAGTCGTTAGCATAATCAGTAGAGTCTCTTGGGTTCGATACTCGGACTTCCTTAGGCTATACTACATTGATCGGTACACTTGCCGATTGTGTGGTTTAGGGTTTAGAGAGTCTTAGTTTTTATAAATCTAAAGCTTAGAGAGTCTAGAATTAGGGTAAATTTAGTTAATTTAGTTGACCCATTTTCAGCACATCAAGTTTTTGGCGCCGTTGCCGGGGACTCTTAGGTAATTGCGTTGATTGCTTTGTTTGGACTTGTTTGACATATTACGTGCTAATTGTGTTCGTTGAGTCGTAGGAGTCTAAAAATTTTAAAAATAAAAAAAAATATTTGCTTTAGTGTCTTTTCTAGGTTAGTGAGTCGTTGTTAGAGTCTTTTCGTTGTTCGTAGTTGGTGGATTCCCCATACGCGCTCGCAGGGACCGCCGCCACCTTTGTTTACAGTCAAGTCTTCTGAGTCGTCTTCTTCAGTTCCACATTCCACCCCCGCCTTCGATTTCACTCCGAAGCCATCGCCACACGTTTCACCACACGTTTCCCCACCACCCTCCTGTTCTCGTTCGCCTAGTCCTCCACCCGCCATGGCGAACCGCACCGTTTACCAGCAGGCTACCACCGGTTTTACCGGTGCGACTTCACCCATCACCCTTCCGAACATCACGAACGATCGGTCCTGGCAGATCCCTTCTTACATCATGACCGCCATCACCAATTCTTGCCAGTTCCATGGTCGTGATGACGAGGATGCTCCCGCACACATAAATCGCATCACTCGTCTCTGTGGCACCTATTCCATCGAGGGTGTCAATCTAGATACCATATATCTTCAGGTGTTCCCATTCTCACTCGCTGGACGGGCAGCCGTCTGGTTTGATTCTCAGCCCGCAGGCACTTTCACTACTTGGGCTGGTCTTCGCGATGCTTTCATAGCAAAATACTTTCTGCCAGCCAAGGCATCTCGCCTTCATGATCAGATACACTCCTTCCGTATGGAGCCTGATGAGCCATACCATTTAGCTTGGGAGCGTTTTCAGACGCTTCTCTCTCGTTGTTCGCAACATGGTTTGTCTGATTGGGCGTTAGTTGAGAAGTTTTACAATGGTCTTACTCCTGAGATTAGAGCGCGTTTCGATACTTCAGCAGGAGGGCAGCTTATGGGAAAGAAGACGGTAGTTGAGTGCAATGATTTGTTCGAGAGTTTCGCACACTCTGATATGGACTACTGCACTACCAGCAGGACTTCCATTCCTGTTCATACCTCCTCGGCCGGTCGAGGGGTAAACCAAGTTAGCTTGGATTCATCGGTAGCTGCTGTAGTCGAGAGAGTGAGGAGAGAGATGAGGGAAGAGATGAGGAAGGCGTTGGATGAGATTAAGAAGAAAGTTGATAGGTGTGAGCTTTGTAGGGGAGGTCACGACACGCTCGAGTGTCCCACACTTACATTAGAGCAGGTAGAGTACATAGCAGGCCAGTCTAGGGGTCAGTTCGGTAGTAATAATAGTTTTAACCCTGGCTGGCAGGGTAGCGGTAATAGTGGTAGTTATCGTTCTTCAGGAAATCCCCCTGGTTTCTCATCTAGTCAGTATCAAAATAGGGGGCCGGGTCTTTACACGAGTAGTGGTTTGGGTCAGAGTGGTCAGTATAGTGGTTCAGGAGGTCAGTTTGCGAGTGGAGGGTCGAATCAGGAGAGTCAAGGTAGTGATAAATCTTTACAGGGTAGTTTGAGTAGGTTAGAGGAGATGTTTGCTCAGATGATGACGCATAATCAGACTGTAGCTAAGAATCAGGAGCAGATTAACAAAAATCATGAACTTCAGCTTAAAAATCAAGAGTCCACTCTTCTAGATCTTCAGAGAACAGTAGGGGATATAGCTAGTCAGTTGAAAGAGTCCCCTTCTGGTCAGTATTCAGGTACTACTCACCCAGTCCACCATTCTGTTAAAGCAATTACTACTCGCAGTGGGTTGAGTTTAGGAGAGGTCGTGAGAGAGAATGTTGAGATAGGGAGTGATGATGAGGTAGATGAGGTGATTGAGATGGAGGCTCCAGGAGAGGTGCACATTAGGCTAGACCCAGCAAGTACCGCACACGCCGAGGAGTTGCCAGTGGAGAAGAAAGTGGAGAAGCAGCCGACGAAGGTTCGGCCATCGCCAATGATTGATATTTCTCGTCTTCCGTTTCCCGCTCGTGCTAGGCAGCAGCTATATGCTAGCGAATACAAGAAATTTCTTGAGATGTTCACTCAGCTGAAGGTGAATCTTCCATTCATAGAGGCCCTGAGATCCATGCCTAAATACGTTAAGTTCCTTAAGGATTTTCTCAAGCGTAAGGATATGGTAGGTGAGTGTTCGAGTAATTCATTGAGTGGAGAGTGTTCTGCTGTGATTCTAAATAAACTTCCTGAGAAACTCACTGATCCAGGCATATTCACGATTCCATGTTTGTTTGGTGGTGATGTTAAAAACCACGCGTTGGCAGACCTTGGTGCTAGTATTAATTTGATGCCATATTCATTTTACGAAAAACTAGGCCTTGGTGATTTGAAGCCAACTAGGATGACTCTCTCGTTAGCGGATAAGACAGTTAAGTTTCCTAGGGGGATAGTAGAGAATCTGTTGGTGAAAGTGGATAAGTTTGTGTTTCCGGCTGATTTTGTAGTGCTAGATATGGAGGCCGATGATAAAGTGCCGTTGATTTTAGGGCGCCCATTCTTGAACACTTCTAAAGCGCTTATCGATGTCTTCTTAGGCACAATCACACTTAGAGCGGAGGATGAGTCGGTAGTTTTCAAGGTGAATAATGCGAGAGGGCCGAGTGAGAGCGTGGAGGCGATAGTATCGATGGAGGAGAGTGAGAAGGTTGAGAGTGATGTGAAGAAGGTGGAGAGTGAGCCGAGTCTAGAGAAGGTGATAAAACCTAAGTGTGGGGATCCACCTGATAGGAGAGTCGAGGAGTTGGAAGGGAGATTGCTTAGGTTAGAATCGAAGATAGAGATACTGAGCAAGGCTCAGTGTGGGGATAGGTTTCGATATGAAACATCTAGATTCAAACCGCCAGATGACGAGTCGAGAGAATATGAGAGAGATGGAAGAGATGCGGCCGATGTTAGGAATGATAGTGCTACAGCCCGTAAGGTGCGGGCGATGTTAGAAGGTGAACTGCGCTTGTATGATCCGCCGTGAGTGCATGAATAGTTGTGACCCACTTGTAGAGTTTGTACATTGAGTCTTTGTCTGCGTCGTGTCTTTAGCTTAGTGTTTGTGTGTTTTAGTGTCTTTTGCGTCATTTTCGTGTGTTTGCGTTTTTGTGTGTCGTGAGTATATTTTGCAGGTTGCATCACATTTACGAAGACGGAGACGACAACCGAGCAGCATCACAGGTTTGTTGAATGTTAAAAACGACAAAAACGAGTGCAGGGGCAGTTTGGGAATAAAGAAAACAATTTTCTGCACATTCTGCGTTTGCTGCACATTCTGTTGCTGATATCTGCTGTCCAGGCGGCCCGCCTACACTAAACCCATACTTTACGCGGGCCGCGCGGACTAAAAAAGGGGGACCGGTTGTTTAAGTTGAGGCGGCCCGCATTTAACTTATCATAACACTCAAGCGGGCCGCGAGCCCACTACTGTGCACGTTGGGTTGTTCAGGCTCAATGGTTTCAGCCAATTTCATCCATGTTCCATATTAACTTTCATCCATTTATCACCATCATCATTCGGGTTGGTTCGACTCGACGTTCAGGTATGTTTCTTGCATTTGTTGTTGTTGTAGTTGAGTCGTTTGTTACCGGGTTTATTTCCATCTTAAGTGTGGGGAAACGGGTTGCATATTTTTAAGAAATTAAAATGTGATTTTTCATTAAACATTCAATCCGTTATCCGTTGCATCCACACTTGGTTAGGTTTGGCACTTGGGTTGTTCGAGGGCGAGCAAAGTGCCGGGAGGGGGTAAGATGGTAATTCGGTGGTGTATCTTTGAGTCTTTTATTTCGTAACATGCGTCTAAGTTAGTAGTTTTTGAGTCATTTAGTGTTTCGAGTCGGTATTGCTTTGGTATTTTGCTTGTTTTTGTTGATGCATCAATCTCCATTCGGGTTAGTTTGGAGCTGTTTATTCAAATTTCGGGCATTTATCAAGCATGTCAGTCAGTGTCAAAGCCGATCGCGAATGAAATGCTATACGATCGAGCTGGATTGGACGAGAGATTTGGAGCTTACACATTATATAACTAGCTAAGTCCTTTCCGATTTGCCCTTTGTCTCTTATTTCTTATTTATTTTTAGTTTTTGAGTCGGTTTCCATCCTACATTGAGGGCAATGTAGAGTTTAAGTGTGGGGATGGGAAACTATCGTTTAGTGTCCAGTTAGTAGTGTCTTGAGTATTAAAAAAAAATTAAAAAAAATCAGAAAATGTCTTTTGAAATTAGAAGTTTGCAAAATAAAAACGGAAAATGATAGAAAAGTCGGGTTTTTGTTCGGGTTCAAATAATGATAATATGAGATAATATAATCGTGCTTGTGTCTAGTTTGGGATGTGCGGGTAGGCTCGATTCGGTTCTGGGTTCCTTTGATCTTAATATACCTAATTGTCGGTCTACTAGTGGGTTCTCATCTAGGGAGAGTGGGGAAATTGAAACCGCCAAAAATAGTATAAGGGATGCCGTTATAAGCTAAGATCGTTAGAGTTTTTGGTCATTATCTCGCTGAAAAAAGAAAAAAAAATAGAATAAAAAGTGAGCTAGAAACTAAATGAAAGTAGCCATTCCTATGTAGTCTGTGATTGGGGATAGCGACTCTACAGTCGGATTACCGCTAGGGTGTGTGAAATCGACTTGCCGAATAAAAGTACCGAAACCTATGTAATCTGTGGTTGGGGATAGCGACTCTACAGCCGGAATACCGCTTGGTTAGGGAAAGCATCGTCTAGACTCACGAACGAACGAAAAAAAAAGAAAAGAAAAGAAAGCAAAGTGAAAAAGAAAAAAAATTGAAAAATAGATTTGATTTTAAACTCTCTTGATCTTGGTATAAGGCGGTTAGGAAATAACCCAGTGGTTGTTCCTTTTGTCCTATAAGCTTGAGGGGGGATTAGGTGGACTTGCAATTCTTAGCGTGAGACCCTTGGTAGATTGACCGAACTTGAACTAAAATTGCATGATAAGGGCTTGGAACCGGGTTGAGTTTAAGAGGATCGATATACTTGCAATCGCGGCTAACACGAGTTTCGATTTAAATAAAATAACTTATACTTTGGCCCGTTCGATTATTCCGACTATGATTCCGTTTGCACAATTCTTTTTCGAGGACGAAAAAAGAGTAAGTGTGGGGATATTTGATGTATTTTAAAATACATCATTATTCGCGTCTAGGTTTGTTCGGTTTTAGTTAGATTTAGTGTCGTTTTTAGATTAGAATGTATATACTTTTGATTATTTTGTGTTTTCAGGTATTTGAAGTTAAAAGGAAGCGGAAACGAGTAAAATCTGGATAGGCGAAAGTTTGGATCGGAAACCGGAAGCTCGGGAGTGGAAACGGAGCGAAAAATGCAGTTCTGGAGGTTCCAGGTGGCCAGCATAAGCTTATGAACATTTCCAGGAGGGCCGCATGAACTTAAGATATGTTTCCGGATAATCACACGCGGGCGGCCCGCTTTAACTTAGCATAAATCTGAGGCGGGCCGCGAGGGGTCTATGTTCGCGAAACAGTGTCGTGATCTGCAAGTAGTTTAGGGTTTTGTGGTTATATAATGATCATCATCATAATCAGCCGGGGGGAACACCACAATTACGAATTTAGAGTTCTTCCTGGACGATTAGAGGCTGTTTTCGGAGGTTTTGAAGGTTCGGTACTGCTGGGAATCATCGGAGATCATTCGGGAACACACGGGATTGAAGTTAACGGGTTATACAATCTTGTTTCTTCGATTTTTGTTTGTTTTGATTGTTTAATGATGAATTCTTGTTATACCTGGATTATGAACTTGTTTTGGATTATGTTTAGAGGCTAAATTTCTGTTACTACCTAGACATGGATGATTGATTGTAATAGGTTTTGATTATTTTTGGATTTTGGAAGCTATGGCTAGTTTATAAATTGTAAACGGTTTGTTCTACCGGTTAGATGTGTTTGCGTGCTTGATGGTATTTAATTGTTTATTATTGCTTCGCATGAATCTTGGTGACGGTTTTTATCACATAATAGAGTCGTGCTAGGTTTTAGATTTTGGTGACTGTCTATATCACGTAATAAATCTTGAATCTTTAGGGTTAAATCGGCCGATAAACCTTAGAAGTAATAGTTGGTAATTTTATAAAATCAAGTGTTCTACTAATCGTCAATAGTTGTAAGGTGCGAGATTATTGCTAGGTCTAAGTGATTAAACCGCAAGGTGGGTCCTTCTTAGGAAGTTAACCTTTTGGCTGCTGTCTAGCAAGTCTAGCGGAGAAAACAAACCTATCCTAGGTTTAGGTCTCGTAAGGGAGTGAACCTTGTAGGATACTTTTATAAACCCCATTAGATGTCTTGTAAAGGAGTCTAATAACCGGTAGTTTAACAACCTTTAGGGGATCTTAGCGTGCTCTTGAGAAGGATTAGGGGTCCTTAGATTTCCCGATAGGTGAGAATTTCAAGATCCCGGTTCCATAGCAGACAACTTCCAATTATAATCATAACTAAAAGCAATCAGGATTCCTGTCTAGGTAGTTCTTTCATCATCCTTGAGTTCAGCCTTCGTGTGAGTTCGTGTCTAGTTCATCTAGCTAGTTTAGTCGTTATTTGCATTATTTAGGATTTTTAGAAACCCCCCCCCCCAATCAACAAACATTTAGTTAAGTCCGTGTCAGTCTCAGTCTAGATAGAGTCGTTAGCTTAATCAGTAGAGTCTCTTGGGTTCGATACTCGGACTTCCTTAGGCTATACTACATTGATCGGTACACTTGCCGATTGTGTGGTTTAGGGTTTAGAGAGTCTTAGTTTTTATAAATTTAAAGCTTAGAGAGTCTAGAATTAGTGTAAATTTAGTTAATTTAGTTGACCCATTTTCAGCACATCATATATGTCCCGTATAGGATAATAAATGTGGTTGAGGTCCCGTATAGGCCTATATGGGTGTTGTATTGTATTGTATCGTATAATATAGTGTAGTATAAGTCTCGTATAGGCCTCGTATGGGCCTATAGATGTAGTATCGTATCATATAATGTAGTATAAGTCTCGTACATGTCCCCTATAGGTCTTGTATAGGCCTACACGAGGCCTAAACTACACCTATAGTGCTATATGGGACCAATACTACACCTATAAGGCTATACGGGTGTTGCATCATATAGTATAGTATAGTATCATATTGTATTGTATAGTGTATAGTATAAGTCTCGTATAGGTCCCCTATAGGTCTTGTATATGCCTATAGGCCTATACGAGACCTAAACCCCACCTATAGTCCTATATGGGACCTATACTATACCTGCAGGCCTATACGAGTGTTGTATCTAATCCTGTAGTTTCGTATCGTATTGTATCGTATCGTATCATATATTGTAGTATAATTCTCGTATAGGCATCGCATGGGTTTAAATAAAAATAACATAAACATAGAAAGTAACAATAACAAAGAAAAAATAATTAACATGAAAAATTAATTTAACATGAAGTCACAAACAATGGATAAATGGTAAATTTAGAAGAAAAGATCTTACAACTACAAGGAATAGAACAAGGGCAGTCGGGCAGAAGCAGTGTTTAGAGATGAAAGAGAAGTGGCCAGCGACTGACGGACACGGAGAAGAACAAAGCAAAGGTTTCAATTACTTGTGTTTTTTTTCTTTTTGATCAACTTATATTGTTTGTGGTTCAAATTTTTCTATTTCTTATTTTTGAAAAGCTTAAAATTTTTGTATTTCTTAATTTTAAAAAGCTTAAGAACATGTTGATAAAAAATATATTTCAAGAAAATATTGATACAATACTAAGAGCATGTGTGGTGGAAGTGCTAAAGCCTCAATCATGCAGCCTCGGGTCCCCTAATGTCATCTTGGGGTATCAAAGCCTCTCACTTCACCAAAGGGTTAACGGTCGTGAAGCCATTTGTTAGACCCGTCCCCGAGAACTCTAAAAAATCTTTAGGCCTCATGCGATAAAAAAATTGGGCACAAAATTGTGGTCAAGGGAAATGAATTAGAAAAATAAAACTTGGTAGTGGAGTCAATACTAGAACTTAAGACCTTTACATTATCTTGAGGTTGTTTTTCCATACCACCACCAACACTTTTTTGCATAATTATTGGATGTATATATTAAATATATAATTTAGTATATATATATATATATATATATATATATATATATATATATATATATATATAAAAGCTTATAAACCTTTCGGGCTCTTTGAAAATTTGGGCCTCAACCGACGGCACGGGTTGGCCGGCCCAAAAGCCGACTCTGCCATTTGTGAACATTGAGGAAGCACGTGGATCGAGGGAACTAGTAGTTAGGTTGGTTAAGCAAAAAAAATTAAAATTTAAACACTATATATATATATATATACCTTTATAAATTTTACTGCATCTTTCATTCTTCTCAAACAAACTTATATAATTCTTTCCGATTTTATTCCAACTTTTTCTAAAAAAATTGATTTGCCACCCGGCTTTCCACCAGATTCAAAATTGGAAGACGATTTGATCATTGATGCAGTTTGAGCTAAGGTACAACTATTAGTCGACTACGGTAAAACCTCACAACCACTCACATGACGTGCTCCACTTGAACGGGATCGTTAGGCCGCTCATAACATAACTGTGTGCTATATGATTATTTTTTCTGAAAATCCGTTGTATGATGATAATACTTTCCGGTGTCATTTTCGCATGAGTCGTTGACTATTCTTGCGAATTGTTGGTGGTTTAGAACACATCTTTACATATTTCCAACAAAGGTAAGATGCTCGACGCAAATTAGGTTTCAGTTCGTTGCAAAACTGCACGTCTGAAGTGCACGTCTGCAATTCGTCAACTTGCTTACATCCGTTCGTACGATGCATGAGACGAGTATTTGAAGATGTCGGAGAAATCGTGCCAAGATAATCTTCATAAATTTTGTGATGGTATTATTGTTTTTGTTATGGTTATTGTTATTATTGGGGTAAATTACATTTTTCATCTTTTATGTTTGTATCGAATTGCAATGAATGACCTTTAACTTCAATAATTACAGTAACAATCCTTTATTTGTTAAAACCATTACACCATAGGTCCTTTAGCACTAACCCGGTTAAAGTTTTCAGTGAAGTATGACATGTGCCTTGCACATGAGGGCAAAACAGTCATTTCATACATAAAACAAAAAGAATTTCAAAATCTAAAAAATTATATAAAAATCCATAAAACCCCATATCTCTCTCACTCTCTCTCAACTCACTCTCTCCCCTGTACTCTCTCTGTCTCTACATCCCTCTTCTACAACCATCACCACAACCACCACCCTTTAAAACCCTAGATCCCAAGCGGTCGCTGACCTGTTTACAAGCTGCCACCACCATTATCCATCATCAACATCATCGGAGTATCTGTAATAATCCAGAATACAATATGAACCTTTTATTGATGAATAATGATAGATTTGGACAAGTATCGACATCATCACCGGAGTATCGCTAATCATCAGCATCACCGAACTATCATTAATAATCTGGATCTGGTGAGATGTGTGGTTTGAAGAACATATACAATTGAAGAAACACCAGTATCGACAATTTAACCTTAAAAAATAACAACCTTTTCAACAATCAAGCCCTCTCTTTTGTCTACTAAAAGGACTACTGTGAAGCTCAGGGTGTTTGGGATTACTTATTAAAACTGATTATATCTGATTGTTTATAGAATACGCCTTTTGGAATAAACAACTTCAAGCTAAATATTCAGAACATCTTTATTTCACTCGCAAATAAGAAGATGAGGCCTTTATTAGTTTTGGTACAGAAGTATGTTTGGTATTATTGTGAAGCTTTCTCTGATTGTAGGTCATAATCTTGATTGTTGTCTATTGTGAAGCTTAAGTTCACGATGGTAGGTGGGTCAGTTGAAACCCAGATTTCTAATTAGGGGTGATAAGGTGGGTGAGTTAAGGTGGTGTTGTCGACGGCTTTCAGGTTATTGTTGTGTGGCGGCTACGGTGGTGGTGGTGACGGAGTTATGATGTTGGTGGCTGGTGGCAGAGGGGGAGAGGCGTGAGACAAAGTCAAAGGGATTTGAAGGATTAACTTGGCTAGCTAGGATTAAGTTTTTTTAAAGTTGGGTAAAAAGACCATTATGCCCTCATGTGCAAAGCACATGACTAGATTTAACCATGAAAAATAACCAGGTTAGTGCTAAAGGACCTATGATGTAATGGTTTTAACAAATAAAGGATTGTGACGAATTATTGAAGTTAAAGGTCATCCTTTGCAATTCGATACAAACATAAAGGACGAAAAATGTAATTTACCCTTATTATTGTTGTTGTTGTTATTTAATTATTTAATTTTTATTGATTTCTAGGTATGATTGTTATCTGTGACAAGAGGTGTTAGAGGCCACCGACCTTCAATGATATCCAAATAATATACCAGGTCCATGAAGATGTACACAACTTTCCAGGTCCATGAAGATGTCCAACCATTAGCGAGGATAATATCATCATGTCCATGAAGATGTACACAACTTTCCAGGTCCATGAAGATGTCCAAACTCTAAAGCCACCATGGGCGGGTTAAGACAACATAGTTTGGCCGGAGTAAAACAACGGGGCTCTCAAATTTGGGGAATGCGATGGCATGATACAAGAAAGTCGTTGTTTAGAAAATAAAAATACATTTTCTAAAAATGAACTGTGAATGTTTGTACAATTAATAGTCTTAGAAAGTTAGGTATACCATTATGGTTTACTAATCATAAAATAAAATTTGTCACCATAAACAAGTTTTTTCAGTGTTACAGTAATATTCAATCATACAGATTTTTTTCTTGCAACTATTGATCAACCAAAATGGCTCAAACTATCCACACACCCCATCTGCCTATTTGCACACTCACTCCCTCGTATAGGCCTGTACGGGGCGTATAGGGTTACATCAAACTCAGTGACTGACTCTAGTCAGTTCTGGTTTGACTACGTGGCATATAAGACCCCTCTTATAGGTCTCGCATATGACTCATGCCCCATATATGCCACGTATAGGCCAATATGGGGCATATATAATTTTTTACAAACATTTTATACAATATTAATCGTTTTAGCAAACTTTTATACAAAATAAGTTTTCTATTTTAAATAAATAAAATTCATAAGTATAGGATATGATACATGTAACAATCCTCAATAAACCGACACCCTCATAATAATTTCCGACACCCTAATATATTTTAAAATATCCCAAAATGTCCCAAAATACACCCCATACGCGAAAACGGGACTCAAATATATTAAATGGTATTAAAAATAATTAAAAATCTGAAATTTAAGTAAGACCCACCCCAACCTTCACGCAGGCCGCGTGAACTTAAAGGGTGGCGCAGCCCGGTGCGGCCACGTGGCCCAACACCCGGCAGGTCTAGTTGCTGACCTAACCCAGCTATATGTTTGACCAGGGTTGACACGGGCCGCGTAACCCCTGTCTTTGTTTTACGCGGGCCGTGACAAAGTCAAGATCAGGTACTATATAAGAATGGCATCGGCTTTCAGTTCCGATCGCTCAAAACTTTCTTTCTTACTTAATTTCTGGATAGTAGGCATAATACTCGGGTATTATACCCCCCCAATCAGCGAAGTTCTGCTCCGTTGTAAGTATTATAACCCCTGGATACGTATTAGATACGTTGCCCAATTGATCTAGGGTTCCGTAACGGCTGTCGTGGTTCTGTCCGACGTAGTCGTTGGAATGCCGTGTCAGGGAGGGTATTACTAATGTTAAAATGGGTTATTATACTAACGCGTGTACATTTGTGTAAATTATAGATAATTCACAGGAAACCCTTACGGAAAATCTAAGACATCAATTTGAGTTGATCCGCTTTTTGTTAACTGTTTTTACAAAACCTCATTTAATTAATTATATATCAAGCAGTTATTGAGTATTTGTAAGAATACGATTATCATGAGTATGTTGGGGTTTTGTATACAAAATTTGTTACCACCTGGTCAAGGAGTAACATTTCCACAAGTCGGGTTCGACAGTACCATGGATGTTAATTGTGATGTCTTGGAAACAAATATAATTGCGGGATCGCCCTCAATACTGTACAATGGGATTTTATTTAAACTTGATTAAACTGGGATTCACTCACCAGTATTTCCCACTGACAAATGTTTTTAAAACGCGTTTCAGGTAACAAAATGTGAAAGCCAAATAGAAGCCAGCTGGACAGCACTGAAGGCTTGGAAAAGTGGCAATAAAATTACCTGAAATAAAATAGATGTTTTTATTAAATAAAATAGGATTTATTCCTATGAAAACGTGTGTACTATGAACTTGGGTTTCATCCCATTTGTTTAATGTTATGAAAATGTGGTATTTTTCTCTGATCAAATGTTTCCTAACTACGGTCCTGATGAAAATTTCCGCTGCCAAATTAGACAATAAGAGATACCACCAAAACTGGCTCATGGCCGCCCGTTCCCTGGGATTAGGGATAGGGGTTGCGACATGAGGTGGTATCAGAGCTAAGCCACTGATTCAGCCACAGAGGTGTTCTGCTGACATCAAAATGTAAAGTGTTAGGAAATAAATTACGGGAATACGTGCATAACTGTATTTATTGTTATGTGTTATTTGACTATCTGTTAGTTTACAGTATGAGCGACCAAGGACCATCTGACGCGTATCGTCAATTTTTTGGTTCGCCTAGAAGCGAAGGCACCTCCTCTTCTCAGCCTGCCCTCTCAGGGTACTCTGCTGATACGGAAGAAGGAATCTTTGTGTTTAAGGCTCAGTCAGAAGAGCCATTTCCTCAGAAAAAGAGGGGATGGTTCAGTAGAGGAGCACACAAGCGTAGAAAACGTATGAAAAAGTTACAAGATCAGAGGGTACTAGCAGCAGCCAAGAGAGAGACAAATGCCTATGCCCAGGATATGATAAATAGGGGTATAGCCAATATTCACATCTTAGCAACTACTGCAGCTGACCCTAATCTGGAGCAAATAATAGCACCTCAACCACATCCACCAATCCCTGACCAACTGATGGAGATAGAAAACCCTGAAAACCAAGTAGAGATGCATGACTTCAACCCGGAAGAAATCCCTAGGGTACCAGCACCAAACCCCCTAGACCCAAATTACGATCCCTGGTGGGATGAAGTTAGGGACTATGTGCAACGTTACCCGATACATGAAGACACACCCATGCAGAACATAGGAGCCTACCTAGGTTTGGATCCTTTAGATCCCTATTTCCACGATGAATATGTTAGAGAGATTTTAGAAGATCCTTACCGATTCTAGGCACCTACACCCCCATATCAGGAACCTGCACCCCAGATTCTGAACCCAGTCCTAGAACCTGCACCCCCAATGAGTGTAGAAAACGTACAAGAACTTAGGACATTTGGTGAGGAAATTTTAGAGAGCAGTGAAAGAATGAGACAGGTGGGAGAGCGACTCGTCTGGAAGTACGACGAGCGCAATATGGATTTCTGGATGAATCCATATCCGTGAATGTGATGGTGAAACGGTAATAGTAATAGTAATACTAATAATAAAATAATAAAATATGTGTGTACGGATGCCTACTATTTTTTATTTTAGTTTGTATTGTAATTTTATTTCAGTACTGGTGTGTAATAGATATATAGTAGATGAATAGAATAAAGTCGCAATGATCGACGCTTTTGGCAAAAATGCGTGTCATGTGATTAACTATATTAATATTATTTTGTGATATTAATACGGGGTAAATGTTTAAAATTCAGATGGCCGACGAAGGAAATCAAGAAAATCTGAATAATGATAACCAGAGTAACATTAACGGGGTTAATGAGAATCCGAGCATCAATAACAATGGAAACCAAATGGATAATAGTGTCGTTCAACATATAGTGGCACAAGGAATTATAGATGCAATGCCATTTATTATTCAAACGATTCAAGAAGCGAATAATAAAAGTAAGCATAGCAGTAAGCGACCAATTGAACCAGAAAACAACGTGAACAATGGACCTGCACTCCAAGTGCCCATTCCCAAAAGAAGAAGAACCGTGTCTTACGGTTGTTCTTACAAGAAATTCTGGTCCAGCAAACCAATAGAATTCTCGGGCAATGAAGGACCCATTCCAGCCCTACGCTGGATAGAGAAGACTGAGGCTATTTTAAAAATAAGCAAGTGTGCTGAAGAAGACAAAATAATGTTTGCTTCTAATCTGTTTAAGAACCCAGCTTTAGAATGGTGGAACACTATCCTCCAGTCAAGAGGAAGTGATAGGGTATACAACATGGAATGGGAAGAATTTAAAAATATGGTAGAAAGGAAATTCTGCCATCCCAATGAAAAAGAACAGATAGCTAATAAGTTCCTAAACTTAAGAATGACTGGGGTAGATAGTAAGGGTTATACTACCACATTCTTTGAATATGCTAGAATAGTACCAACCCTTGCATCACCTGAACCAGTATTAATCTCCCGTTATATCTGGGGATTAATCGGAGAGATTAGACATGTAGTCAAGGCAGCTAGACCTCAAACTATAGAAGAAGCCGTAGAACTAGCTAATACCTTGACAGATGAATTAATCCGTACTAGAGAAGAAGAACAGAGGAGAAACCTAACCCAAAGGCTTACTCGAGAATTCCGTTCTAGGAATTACAATCGTAGGAATATGGGTTCTACCTCTGCACCTTTCTGCAAGGTCTGCAAGAAAAAAACATTCGGGAAAATGCTCCACTCTTTGCAATTTCTGCAAGATGCCAGGACACAAGGAAGAAGATTGCAGGAGAAAATCCAGTAATGGACTGTGCTTCAACTGTGGAGAGAAAGGTCATATCAGGACAAACTGCCCAAAATTGGCTCCAGCTGTGAACAACAAGAACACTAAAAATGCTAGAGCTTCGTCTGACTGCAGATGAAGCCAAGATGATTCCAGGTATGATAGCTGGTACGTTTTTAGTTAATGATGTATTTGCTAAAGTATTATTTGACTCTGGTGCGAACCAAAGTTTTGTTAATACTTTGTTTTGCAAACTTCTAAATCAGTCATTAACTAAACTACCACAAGAATGTCTCGTAGAGACATCTAATGGAGAAACTGTTAGGATTTCTGAAATCTTGCAGGGAGCAAGAATACAAATTTTAAATCAAAAGTTTATGGTAAACCTTTATCCAACGAATCTGGCAGGATTTGATGTCATTTTAGGAATGGATTGGTTAATAGCCAATAAAGCCAGTATTTTATGTGATCAAAAGTAAATTCAAGTAAATTCACCAAAGGGTGAAAAAATCACAATTAAAGGAGATAAACCTTCTAGGTCCACTAAATTCATCTCTGTGATGAAAACTGCAAGTTATATAAGAAAAGGATCTATAGTGTATTTGATTTCTATAATCACTAACACTAAAGAAAAAGAATTAAAAGACATTCCAGTAGTGTCTCAGTTTTCAGATGTATTTCCAGAAGAATTACCAGGACTACCACCAGACAGAGAAGTTGAATTCAGAATCCATCTGTTACCAGGAACAACACCAATTGCTAAAGCACCCTACCGATTGGCACCCGCAGAAATGCAGGAACTAAAGAAACTATTAGATGAATTGTTGGAAAAAAGGATTCATACAACCAAGCTCATCACCATGGGGATCACCGATTTTATTCGTTAAAAAGAAGGACAGATCAATGCGTATGTGTATTGAGTACCGTGAATTGAACAAAGTCATGATTAAGAATCGGTACCCATTACTGAGAATCGATGATCTGTTCGACCAACTGCAAGGAGCTCGATTTTTCTCAAAAATCGATTTAAGGTCAGGATATCATCAATTAAAGGTACAGGAAGAAGACATTCCTAAGACCGTGTTTAGAACAAGGTATGGCCATTATGAGTTTACTGTCATGCCATTTGGTTTAACCAATACCCCAGCCGCATTTTTGGACATGATGAACCGAATATGTAAGCCATATTTGGATAAATTCATAATCGTCTTCATAGATGATATTCTCATTTATTCTAAAAATAAGGAAGAGCATGCAAAGCATTTGCACGCACTTTTAAGTTTATTAAGAAAGGAAAAGCTTTATGCTAAATTTTCAAAGTGCGAGTTTTGGCTAGAACAGGTGCAATTTCTTGGACACTTAGTGAACCATGAAGGAATTCATGTGGATCCAACAAAGATCGAGGCAATTATCAACTGGAAAACCCCTGAATCACCAACCGAAGTTAGAAGTTTCTTAGGATTGGCCGGTTATTATAGAAGATTTATTCGATATTTCTCTAGAATAGCCATTCCTTTAACTAAGTTAACCTGTAAATCCATTAAATTTGAATGGGGACCAAAACAATAAGAAACATTTAGAATTCTTAAGCTTAGATTAACTAATACACCCATATTAGCGTTACCAGAAGGAACTGAAGACTTTGTAGTCTATTGTGACACTTCTAAATTAGGTTATGGATGTGTGTTAATGCAACGCCAAAAGGTTATAGCTTACGCATCTAGACAACTTAAGAATCATGAAGAGAATTATTCAACCCATGACTTGGAATTAGGAGCTATAATTTTTGCCCTTAAGATTTGGAGACATTACCTTTATGGTAGTAAGTTTACCATATTCACTGATCATAAGAGTTTAAGGTATGTTTTCGAGCAAAGGGAATTGAATATGAGACAAAGACGCTGGATGGAAATGCTTAGTGACTATGATTGTGATATCCAGTATCATGAAGGAAAAGCTAATGTAGTGGCAGATGCTTTAAGCCGAAAGTATCATGAAAAACCAAAAAGGGTACGTTCTCTTAAATTAAATCTACAAGTAGATTTAAATGATCAAATAAGAGAAGCCCAAGAATCAGTAATCAAGAAAGATACTGAAAAGCTAAAAGGTATGATTAAAGAATTAGAACAAGGAACAGATGGAATTTGGAGATTCCATAAAAAGAGAATGTGGATACCTAAATTAGGAAACCTACGTCATCGTATATTAGAAGAAGCCCATAAGTCTAAGTATACGATGCATACAGGAAGTGATAAAATGTACCAGGATTTAAGAAAAAAATTTTGGTGGATAGGAATGAAGAAGGACATAGCAGCCTATGTTTCTAAATGTTTAACTTGTTCACAAGTTAAAGCTGAACACCAGAAACCCTCAGGTTTGTTACAACAGTTAGAAATGCCAGTGTGGAAATGGGAATTAATAACAATGGATTTTGTTACTAATTTACCCAAAACAAAGAAAGGAAATGATACAATCTGGGTGATTGTAGATAGGCTAACCAAGTCAGCTCATTTCCTACCAATGAAAGAAACTTTCAGTATGGAACAGGTAGCTAAATTGTATGTAAATGAAATTTTTTCATTACATGGAATTCCTTTATCAATTGTTTCTGATAGGGATAGTCGATTTACCTCTCATTTTTGGTCAAGTTTCCAAAAGGCAATGGGAACCAAGATAAATTTGAGCACAGCTTACCATCCTCAAATAGATGGACAAAGCGAAAGAACAATTCAGACAATGGAAGACATGCTTAGAGCTTGTGTAATTGATTTCAGAGGTAATTGGGACGATCACTTACCTTTAATAGAATTTTCTTATAATAATAGTTATCACAAAAGTATAAATGCTGCACCATTCGAAGCACTTTATGGAAGAAAGTGCCGAACCCCAGTCGGTTGGGCAGAAATTGGGGAAAAGCAACTATCTGGACCTGAGATAGTGCAAGAAACAACCGACAAAATCATTCAAGTCAAGGAACGACTGAAAGTAGCACGTGATCGACAGAAGAGTTATGCTGATAACCGACGCAAACCATTAGAATTTCAAGTAGGAGATAAAGTATTGTTAAAAGTCTCTCCTTGGAAAGGAGTGGTAAGATTCATCAAACGAGGGAAGTTAAGTCCCAGGTATGTTGGACCTTTTGAGATTATTAGAAGAATAGGACCTGTAGCCTATCAGCTACAACTACCAGAGGAAATGGCAGGAATACATGATGTATTTCATGTATCAAATCTCAAGAAATGCTTAGCAGATGAATCGCTAATGATACCTCTTAAGGATATAGAGGCAAATGAACAACTCAAGTTTGTAGAAAGGCCTCTATAAATTAAAGATAGGAAAGTCAAGAATCTCAAACATAAGAGATTAGTTCTGGTCAAAGTGAAGTGGGACTCCAAAAGAGGACCTGAGTACACATGGGAGCTTGAATCTGAAATGCAAAGGAAATATCCACACTTATTCCAGTAAATCTCGAGGACGAGCTCTAAAACAAGGTGGGGAGGATGTAACAATCCTCAATAAACCGACACCCTCATAATAATTTCCGACACCCTAATATATTTTAAAATATCCCAAAATGTCCCAAAATACACCCCATACGCGAAAAAGGGCCTCAAATATATTAAATGGTATTAAAAATAATTAAAAATCTGAAATTTAAGTTGAGGCGGGCCACGTAAGACCCACCCCAACCTTCACGCGGGCCGCGTGAACTTAAAGGGTGGCGCAGCCCGGCACCCGGTAGGTCTAGTTGCTGACCCAGCCCAGCTATATGTTTGACCAGGGTTGACACGGGCCGCGTAACCCCTGTCTTTGTTTTACGCGGGCCGCGACAAAGTCAAGATCAGGCACTATATAAGAATGGCATCGGCTTTCAGTTCCGATCGCTCAAAACTTTCTTTCTTACTTAATTTCTGAATAGTAGGCATAATACTCGGGTATTATACCCCCCTAATTAGTGAAGTTCTGCTCCGTTGTAAGTATTATAAACCCTGGATACGTATTAGATACGCTGCCTGCTTGATCTAGGGTTCCGTAACGGCTGTCGTGGTTCTGCCCGACGTAGTCGTTGGAATGCTGTCTCGGGGAGGGTATTACTAATGTTAAAATGGGTTATTATACTAACGCGTGTACATTTGTGTAAATTATAGATAATTCTCAGGAAACCCTTACGGAAAATCTAAGACAACAATGTGAGTTGATCCGCTTTTTGTTAACGGTTTTTACAAAACCTCATTTAATTAATTAGATATCAAGCAGTTATTGAGTATTTGTAAGAATGCAATTATCATGAGTATGTTGGGGTTTTGTATACAAAATTTGTTACCACCTGGTCAAGGAGTAACATTTCCACAAGTCGGGTTCGACAGTACCATGGATGTTAATTGTGATGTCTTGGAAACAAATATAATTGTGGGATCTCCCTCAATACTGTACAATGGGATTTTATTTAAACTTGATTAAACTGGGATTCACTCACCAGTATTTTCCACTGACAAATGTTTTTAAAACGCGTTTCAGGTAACAAAATGTGAAAACCGAATAGAAGCCAGCTGGACAGCACTAAAGGCTTGGAAAAGTGGCAATAAAATTACCTAAAATAAAATAGATGTTTTTATTAAATAAAATAGGATTTATTCCTATGAAAACGTGTGTACTATGAACTTGGGTTTCATCCCATTTGTTTAATGTTATGAAAATTTGGTATTTTACTCTGATCAAATGTTTCCTAACTATGGTCCTGATGAAAATTTCCGCTGCCAAATTAGACAATAAGAGATACCACCAAAACTGGCTCACGGCCGCCCGTTCCCTTGGATTAGGGATCGGGGGTTGCGACAATACAACACTTGTATAGGCATATACAAGACTAATATTATACATTATACGATACGATATGATACAATACGATACGATACAATACGATACGATACTATAGGATATGATACAACACCTGTATAGGCCTATAGGTGTAGTATAGGTCCTGTATAGGACTATAGGTCATAGGTGTTATTTATGTCCCGTATAGGTCTATACAAGACCTATACGAGACTTATACTACACTATACAATATTATACTATACTATACTATACGAGACTTATACTACACTATACAATATTATACTATACAATACGATACAATAGATATGATACAACATCCGTATAGGCCAACTGGTATAGTATAGGTCCCGTATAGGGGACCTATATGATGTCACACCCTGACTTTTGCGGAAGCGTGATTATGTGTCAACCATAAAAAACAACTATATGATAAATCCATTGATTAAGTTTCAAAACATTACAACAACATTGTTTTAAATCCCAAAACACAGACTTCGCATTTAGAATACAGCACCAACAAGTTTCAAGCTCCATAAGGACTTCACAAACGACACTAATGAAAACTAGGCTTTGGAATACGTATCCTATCTAGGATAGGATACACACTCCAAACCATTCGACACCAGATGACATCTTTTATTCCAAACAACACTTGAAAACTTCAACACCCGCCAGATCCATACTTAGTTTCCTGAAATACATGTAGTTTGAAAACATCAACAATAGTTGAGCGAGTTCATGTGTTTAGTGTGTGAGCTTGAATAAACTTTATAATCATTATAAGTAAGTGTGTATGTATGTTTGTAAATACCGGTATGAAAGCAACAAGGAAAACAGATCATTAATGGTTTACAAGGCCATTAATATGTGTGACGTGATGCAGGAAGGCTCAAACCTAGCAAATTTTATCTTCGGCTGTAAGACATAGTCACCTCATGGGCCAAACCTCGGTCCATATGGGTGTGGGCTCGCTACACCCAAAATAGATCTATCACTCATGTCCCTTGGTCCTACAATGAGGATTAATGGTCTTAAGCGTTGTACCCACCACTCACATGATCTAGCAATACCTTTCCATAGCTAACCATACCACATATAAATGCTTGTAAACAGTTTGTAACATGTACTTCACCCCCAAAGTTATAAAACTGAAAACAGTTAAAAGAAAAAGGGGGACATGAACTCACAGTTTTGCGTTCTTCAATCCGACGTAACCCAAGCTGCTACTAGTGTACACGACTACCTACAACGTACTATGGTCTATTAGACTAGCGGGTTGTGCCTTGACTTAGTATTAATTAGTGTCTTTGAGTTACGTTTCATTGTGTCTTTAATATTGTTGGTGCACTAAATGTCTGCTGATTACGTCATTATCAAGTCTTGTGTCTAGGATTGTTTGAATGATTACACATTAGGTTTTAAGTTAGGGTTTTTATGTTGAACACACATGATTTCGCTTGAAAGGATATGTGGATGCTTGAAGCGAAATCAACATAACAGATTTCGCTTCAGACAACCTCAAGCGAAATCATGCTGCTCTATATATAGGTGTGTTGGTCATTTGAAGAGATGAGAGTTGTCATTGTACGTGTGACGAAGTGCTGACGGATTTGTATCAGAAAACCTTGTACAAGCACTCATATTAATCAGAAAAGAAAGATTAAAAGGATTAGAGCTGTTATGACTTAGTTTACTTTGATTCCGCCTCTGTAAACTGAGATGAATTGCCTTGACTGACGTTTAAGGGTCATACAACGGTCCAACAAGTGGTATCAGAGCTCAGGACGAGGAGTTCATACCATAGCAGCGGATTATCTTCTTTCTACTCATTTCTTTTTACATTTTTCAGATCTGAACTATTTCCAACGGTCAAAATGGTCTAATTTTCGAGTATAACGTGTAAAACGAAGTTTTAACAAAGCCTACAAAGTTTCGGACTAAAATTCAGATTAAAACATGATAAAAAAGACCTAAAACAGGGTTTCGCTTGAAAGAGTTCGTAGGATAAGATAGTTTTCGCTTGAAAATCAGACATATTTCACTTGGTTTTTGGACTATTTCGCTTGAATAGTAGACTTGTTGTTTCTGATTTCGCTTGAGATCATTTGAAGCGAAATAGTTCATCTAGTTTTCGCTTGAAAGTGTTAAATCTGATCTGTTGTGATTTCGCTTGAAGCTTCTGATTAGCTGAAGCGAAATAGTAGTTTTCGCTTGAAAAGTGATTGGATCAGATTTCGCTTGAACAGTTTTATTAAACTGATTTCGCTTGAGGTTGTTGAATTTTCAAAACTTAAAATTTTTCTAATAGTTTGGTGATTTTGCAGGAACATTCACGATGGATGATCTTTTCATGAACCCATTTAGCAATATGTACGCGTTTGCAGGAAATTCCGGAAACGATGATACTTCATCAAGTAATGTGGATGATAACTCGCGAAAAGAGAAGAAAAAGGAAGCTTGGGAATCAGAAAGTGCTTTCGGAACGTTCAATAAACCTCCAAAACTTATGGCTATTGAGGAGTACAGTCGATGGTCCAGAAAGTTTGAAGACTGGATGATGGCATTCGCGTTTCCAAGCTGGAAAAGTCTAAAAAATGGTTATGACCAAGGAAACAAGAATGGGGAAGTTTTAACAGGATCTGATGAGATTGAATCATTCGTAGCCGAACAAAAGTGTGTGGCATTGTTATTTCAGTCTGTTCGGGAGGATATCATTTCATTGATCGATTATTCAAACGTTAAAGACCTCTGGGCAAAGTTAGAAAAGAAATGTTTAGGAAGTACTGATATAGTGAAAAACAAAAAGAAATTTCTTAGGAAAGAATTTGATATGTTTAGTTGTCTTAAGAATGAGTCAGTGTGTAAAATGATTGAAAGGTTTGGTCATCTGAAGCTGGAATTAGCAAGACATGATATCAGATATTCTGATGATGAGCAAGTAGACAAGTTGTTCGATTCGTTGCCAGACGAGATGGAGTGGAGATATTATGCTCTCATGCTTAAGAACACTATTCCTTCAGCATTGCTGAAACCAGATTTGGTGATTGAGAAACTTAAAAGTCATGAGCTAGAGTTGAAGAAGACGTATAAAGTTAATCATTCATCTTATCAGCAAAATTTGGATCTATACTATCCAAAGAGCATGATGCCGAAAGCTAATTCTCCAAAAACTGCTTTTTCTGCTGAAAATGTGTCGACAGCCGGCAAAGAAAGTCAAAGTGATCAAAGCAGTGGAAGTCACAGTGGTTTTCACAGTGGATCTTCATTTTCTGGAAATGTTGATGCAAAGAATCGTTTTCAATGCAATATTGCAATAGACTTGAAGAATGCTCAAAATTTTGACGAAGAGTCGGCAAAGCAGCAAATGATCTTTCTAGCATCGGTGTTGGAATCGTATGAAGGATTGGTAGCTGGGAAGATTGGCAATACAAATCTGACGAAAGAAGATTACGATCAGATTGATCCAGAGGAAATGGAACTGATCGATATTCGTTGGGCTATGGCAAGTGCTGTTCGTCGTGCACAAAGATTCATGGAAATCACTGGCAGAAAAACAATTGGTGGTGCTTCTACTAAGCTAGGATTCGATAAATCGAAGGTGACTTGCTTCAAGTGTAAGCAGAAGGGTCATTTCAAGAGAGAATGCCGAAACGCTTATGCTAATGAATCAGAGAACCCTTTCAGAGATGATTACTACAAGAAGGCGATTTATCACCAGAATAAATCCGAGCCACCGAGATTGAAGCAGGTTGAAGACAACAGAGAGAAATCTAGAGCTCTTGCAGTGATTTATGATGATGAAGGGTATGATTGGAGTCAAGAGGTTCTACCTGAAGAAGATGCGGTTGGTTACGCATTCATGGCGAAAAATGAACCTATTCCATGGAAAGATGAGAGAACTGAAGAGCAGAAGTATAAATACAGAAAGATGATTTCAGAAAACCTTGTACAAGCACTCATATTAATCAGAAAAGAAAGATTAAAAGGATTAGAGCTGTTATGACTTAGTTTACTTTGATTCCGCCTCTGTAAACTGAGATGAATTGCCTTGACTGACGTTTAAGGGTCATAGATCGGTCCAACAAATATATTCCAAGTTATATAATTATTTGTTAAAATAATAAATATTTTAACTTAAATTATATTTATGAATTCTAGAATATTAGTTAAAATGATATATTTTAACTTGACATGTTTATGTACTTGTACATGTATAACTTCCCAAGGATGGGTGTATTCTTACTCACATTCTTATCCTTGTATATTTTTGACAAGTATCGATGGCGTATTCCGGTGTATATTTATACGTACGAGAATACGTATTTTATTGTGTCTATTAAGTATCTTATACTTAATTTTTGTATTGACTTTTCCGGAATAATATTTCTAATAAAAATACATCAATATATATTCCCAATATATATTTTAAGAAATATTATATAGAAAAATTACTTATAATTTTTCCCTTGGCAAAAAATATTTATAAATTGCATATCAGCCTAAAAAATAATATATTTTCAAGTTTAACTTGGAAAATATATATAAACTTATTTTTTTTTCACCAAAAAATAATGTATTTCATGTTTAGTCAAGAAAATATACATTTTCTCCCAAAAATAACATATCTCCTAATAATTCCAAGAAAATATATATTTTTACTTACCAAAAATAATATATTTTTTTCCTTGTAAAAAATATGATATATCTTTGTAATAATAGTAAAAATCATATTTTTGTTCTCTTGTGTCCAACATACTATTTACCAAAATATACTTATGAATTAAATTCCGGAATATTTATGTAAGTTATATTCCTTGTACGGTTTCTCCAATATTTTGGGTATAAGTTATGTATTTATTTCTTGGAATTTTGGTATATTTTGGATTGTAATTTCTTGGTATTTTGGTGAGTTATATTATTTTAAGTCCTAAAATTATATAACTAATACACATAATATACAAATAATCACACACATGGTGACATCTAAATATATATTTTCCTAAATACATATTTAGTCACTTTTATTTACAAAAACCAACCTCCAATATTTATAATCTTTGTAACAGAAATTATGGCAAATTTTATATGAAAATTCTTGGTTTAAAACATACTTGTAAGTATTTATTTAAGAATATTTTTCTAAGTGTTTAATTTTTAGAAAATTTTTGCCATAGTTTCCCTCAAAAATGGAAGTTTCCTTGCTTTCAAAGCATATCATTTTCTTTTATAAATCACCACAATCAACAATAAACCAATCAACACTTACCAATTTGTCAAAATCAAGCATAAATTACTACTTCATGAACTTGAAAGTTTACCAAAAATTGTAGTAACTTACTAGTGTGTTTAGTAGGCTTAGTTACCCTTTAAAGTGTGGTTGTTTATTTAAAAACATCATTTTTAAAGAAATTAGTCCTTTACAACTTGTAAATCATTTTTCTAAAAATGTTTCTTCTTGAGTTTTCCTTGTTACATATATATTACATATATATTTCTACACTTGTTTAAGCACTAAAAATGTGGTTAATTTTTTAAGAACCAAGCTTAAGTAAATCTTTTATTTTTAACTTAGTTTCTTGAAAAATCATCCTTAAAATCATAGATTTACAAGACTTTATATCTACTTTGATCATCATTTTACAAGAAAAACAATTTACACTTCAAGTCCATTATTTACATATGGATGATCTATTGATTCTTAACATAATCATCCTCTCATCTTGCTAGATTATGTCTTTAATCACTATCTAGCAAGATCACATGATGATCTACATCAATAACATGAGAAATCAACGATCAACAAACATAACAACACTTAAACAACATAATTTCTTATGATTTTAGTCTTATGTTCAAGTTTCATGTTCAAGATTCATAGTGTTCTTCATGATTAACAACTTGTATCATTCTTTAACCACCAAAACAAGATGTAAAATGAAGAGTAGAATGATCTTACTACTAGCTCAAGGCTAGGGATGATCACTAGATGAAAATGAGGTGGATAAAAGCACTTGCAAGAGGTCCTTCAAATTTCAAGAGTTCCTAGCTTCCTTATACACCTTCTTACACCTTTGAGTAGTAATGGAATGGATGAGAATTGAAAGATGATGATGGATCTGTGGGTGGTTATTCACGGCCGTTGGTAAGAGGGAGAGGAAGGATGTGAGTTCAAGTGTTGAGGTGAATTAAAGAATGATGGTCTTGATCCTTAGGTTAGTTCTTATAACACACCAATATAAAAAATCTAATGGGTTTTATGTTTTAAAAAGTGAGACAAGATCAAATATAATAAACAATAAAATCTCATGTGGGGGCCACATGTTGGCCGATTATAGGTGGGGGGGTCTTAGGCTAGGTTGTAACTAAATGGTTAGATTTCAAGTGTTTAGTTAGGTTATTTAGTTACTAGATGTTATATAGTGTGTTATGATGTTCGGGGAGCATGACTAGCTTGGTAATGTTAAAACAGTGATTCTAGTGAAAATTTGGTGTTTCGGGTAGTGTCCGGTTGGTTATCGGTTCGTTAAGGTGCCAAACTATGCAGTTTAGTGTGCTTTATGTTACTTTTGTGACAGTTTTGATTCCCGACACTTAGGAAAGCATTCAGGACCATTTAACCATATTTCTGCATGGTATTAAGTTGTTTAAATGCTGAATTTTGCTGAATTCTGCAGTTTATGTAAGTTTTAGGCACTTTCCGGCACTTAAACTATCACTAGGAAGATAGTCTTATGATCCTTACTTTCTTACACACTATACTAGTGTAACTCTTGGTTTCTGGCTCATACTGTGTCTCAACACCATGTCTGTCTATGTACTGAATTCCGTCAGCATTTTCCTGATTCATCTGATAACTATGCTACCTTTGTTTCGTGCATCATTTGAATCAATAAAGTTCTCATGCAGTATTGATATGACATTAAGCAATATGTGATGCACATGTATGTATGATAACAATAATCAGAAAGTAATTCATGTCAGAAATTGTAAATCAGCACAGTCATTAAGCATTAATCATTATCTAATAATTGTACGGGTGCATGCAAATTTGACAGTTGTCACATTCTCCCCCTGTTAAGAAAATTTCATCCTCGAAATTTCAACTACATTAACTTCTTAGGGTTACGTTGTGCGTGTATGGATATGAATAATACCAAGGCGATTAATCACGAAGCTGAATTAAGACTTAATCGAATCAGGTGAATCCAAGGACATATTACAACAATAAGAACCCAGCGGTTAAAAGGTATGTGTTTCAGAATTTGACGTTAAAGGATACGAGATGTATAGATGTATAACCTAGTGTAACTTAGTTAACAGGGGTTCAACAAAAGAGGAGTTTTGACCGATAGAATTCTAAACGACCGTTTACAATATGCAAATGAGTTCTAGAAATAATACATCCGCTAGATGAACTCAGAATCAACAAGCTCAAATGTAATAGTGACATGAGAATGTTCCGTCAACTTCTGAACACATAAATGAATAAAATTAGTGTGTTGACATTATTGAATTTCAAGGATACACCGAAATGATATACAACCGAATCTGGTGTATCATTGTCTTAATACATAGTTGCATTAAGAGTGTTTAAATGACGAGTCAAAAGTAAAATATGCGTAGTTTTGTATGAAATGGTTGACCATGATTAGCACAAGCTACAAGTTTATACCGACACCACAAGGTTCCATAGTGAATGACATAATTCAATAATAGCGGTGACCGAACAAGTTCACCGTGTTTGAAATTAAATGAAAGCACACTGAAACATATCTGAAGATTTGATTTGAACAATGTCATAGGGTTTTCAATTGAATATGGAACATCAGAGAACTATTGTTTCCAATCGAAGATGAAAAGGCAATAAATACTGCAAGGCATTCGATTGATAATGAAAGAACCGTTAGGAGGTACACTGGAATATAAAATGAATTTATGTACCATTGTCTTAACACACGATTGTGTTAAGACTGCTTTAATCATGATAAAACAGAGCGAATTTAGAGCAAGTCAATAAAGAAACAATTAAATCCGTGTATGAGATGCGTAAACGAGATTAGCACAAGCTTCAATTTAGTGAAAGCATCACCACAAGGTGTTGGAATCAACAGACGACTTAATGGAGCCGTAGACCAAACAAGTCTACTGCGACTCGGAACAAATGAAATGCTTGCAAAAATGAATTGGATATGATGCTCTCAATAAATCATATGGTGTCTTGAATTGAATATGCGAAATGGACAAGTTCAAGCAATTGAACTTGGTTTTAGCGCAATCCGACAATAAATACATGTATCGACCAGGAAGTTTCGGAAATGTTACAAAGATGGACCATGTATGTAACTCGAAGGAAAAGAAATTTAAGAAAGTGTGTTGTCTTGATAATAAAGGAGCCAATCTGAAGGGGTACGGTCCCAAAAAGCCGTGCAGACCATTTAGGTCATGCATTGGACCATACTCCCTAGTCAGCTTGATGATCAATCTTTTACACCCGCGCGGACTGCTCAAGCAGAGCCTGAACTCACGTGAGGTCCAAACAAGAGATAACATCAATTTCTATACTTAGTGTTCTGAATAAGAGCCTTCAGCCCTGCAACCCTGCGCGGGTTACTTACGTGCTCAACAAAGCTCGTGCAGGAGTCTAAGCACAAGGCCACTTCAGAAAGTACAAAAAGGTACAAGTGGCAGAGAAATAAGCCAATCGGCGTCCTCCAGGCTGTGCTCTATCGTTCTCCACGATCGTCTGACGTGCAGGAGACAGCGAGTACATAAGGACGCCTACGTGGCACCAATCAGGGGACGGCGACACCTGCCCCATGATCTCCACTTACCTGCTGATGGCAGAGGGACATCAAGGCCGGCAAACGGGGATACGTGGCTCCAATCATGGTGCGCTAGCACCGGAGATCTTCTAGAAGGCACTAGCGGTTGACACCAGTGAGACAAGAAGGACATTCCCTGTTTGTGGCCTTCTGGCCCAAGGCCCATCAGCCCATCTCTTCTTACACCTCTCCGGCTATAAATAAAGACCTTCATGCACAGGTTAAACATTTCTACAGTTTCTACTCTCACTCTTAACACACACTTATTTCCTTAAAGCAGATACTTATTCTCACGCCGGAGTCTGGTTAAGAGGGAAACCCCCATATTCCCCTCTTAACGAGCTAACGGTGTTCTGTTTTGCAGGAAGATCGGATCAAATCGGAGCTCAGGAAAGTTAAAGAAGATTAACCCTCATGTTTGAAACTTAAACCAAACTAATCAACCTTAAAATTAGTTTCGTGTTTCTTCATTGGCGCCCATCGATTTTCACAATCACTTTCATCTTCTTTTTTCTGAGTTCTTTTGGTTCTCTTGATCATGGCTGGTCAAGGGATCATCCCTGATTTTGGTTTTGGCACAAACTCTAACATAGGATTACGGGAAGACAATCCCAATGTCCAAGCCCAACCTGCTGAAGAGATAGGTGAAATCGAAGCAACAATCACCGAGGAACCCCGCGCGACCATCAATCGCATCACTCAAACTGGAACCCCAGCAAGTCACGTCGCTGGTCCTTCAAACCCAGCTCCAAACCAAAACATTTCGGCGCTATTAGGGCTACCAGAAGGCGAAACTCCAGCTTCCTGGTACGCCAAGCAAATTGCTACTATAAATACCATGTAGCAGTCTTTGAGCGCACAACAAGCAATCCTGCAAGCGGAACCAACCCTGGTTACCCCTCCGGGTCCAATGCAGGGGGCCGCCATACACCCCCACAGCAAAACATGCAAGGAAGAATCAACAGACCTCCTCCCCAGAGAAGACCAAGCGTGCACGACATGCGCGATACATACGGGGAGACATGCAGTTATTATGATCACCCGTCGAATGTGCAAAGAGGTCCAGTTCATAGCCGGCTCGGGCCGCGCAACATGAACAACGAATGGGACGACACAGATCCGGATGATTATATGTGGAAAGAGGATGAAGGTTCCTCAGTTTTCAATTGCCTACAGAAAAATCATGAGTCTTATAAGCCAAGGCAGCGCATCGCATATAGCGAAGAAGCAGAACGAGACTTCAGCCTCGCCTATAGACCAGCTGAAGCTGCGGAACATTCGAAGTACATTCCAAAGATTGCTCTAGCCCCGCTGTCACGATAAAATTTCCCCCAACAGTGGGAACGTTCAATGGTCTAACCGACCCAGACGATCATGTTCGAGTATTTACAAGCGTTGGCATTATGGGAGGATGGAACATGCCATTGTGGTGCCATCTATTTATCCAGACTTTCACAGGGGCTGCTCGCGCATGGTTCGACAGCCTTCCACCTGGAAAAATCATGTCGTGGGTTGATTTCAGAACTTAGTTTGTAAATCATTTTAGCCAGCAAAGACGTTATCAGTGCGATACGTCTGAGGTGACAGACAACTGGCGTAGAGACAACGAGGGGTTAGAAGATTTTATCACTCGCTTCAACAAGGAGTATTTAGAAATTGGTGATGTAAACGAGCAACTGATGCGCGCCCACTTCAAAAAAGCCATTCGATGTGATAGTTTAATCAGAACTATCACAGGAAAAGACGGTATGCCCAAAGAGTGGGACAAACTCATGGCAGGCGCAAAGATAGTCGCGCAAACTGAAGAATCACTGGCTAGGGTCAAAAGCTCTTACACCGAAGATCGTTTTTCCAAGGGAAGCTCGCGCGACAACAACAAGCGAAACAGAAACAAGAACACTGGATGGAGGATAAACCAATCCAGCGGTTATGAAGAAAGACCTCGCTTTAAAAAGGACACGCGGGACACAATCGATCGCATCGGTTATAAAAGGCAGTCAGGAACGAGAATCGAGAAAAGCACTGGACTCCCCTCATAAAAACAACAAAGGAGGTGCTCATGACGGAGAACCATGATTTCAAGGCTCCAAGGCTTGTGACAAACAAGAAAGGGTAAGACCCGAACCTGTATTGCGACTTCCACAAGGATACAGGTCATCTGATGGATGACTGTATCAGTCTAAGGCAAGAAATTGAGAAAGCGCTGAAAAGCGGACAGTTAAGGCATCTGGTAAAAAACGTGCGCAAGGAGACGCGCCGGATCCAGAGGAATGATGATGGAAACCAGAAGAAGGTTAGGCGTTTAGAGACACACATGGTCAATGGACCAAGATACAGCGCAAGAGACAAAGGCAAGCGCCCATTCGAACCAGCATGGCAAGAGAAACAATTCATCTTTCTGGTAGTACGCGGGGGACTACGCGCCACGCGCCCCATCGTCATTCCCGGCATCATAGGCCACTATGAAACAGAATATATATTCATCGATCCGGGAAGTACAACTGATATCATTTATGAATAATGCTTCAATCAATTTGATGAGGAAGATAAAGCGCACCTCGAGCCTGTTGATTATCCTCTATTGGGATTTTGCAATGAAATGGTCTTCCCACTAGGCCAGATCAGTTTCCTCGTCACGCTGTCTGACGAGAAACATTCAAGAACTACAAACGTTAACTTCATGGTGATGCCAGTCAAATCAAGGCATGGTGTTTTAATTGGGAGAGAAACCCAAGGAGAAATGAACATGGTAACCTCTACACCCCACTCAGCCATTGGTTTCCCAACTGAGACGGGGGTGGCGATTATCTATGCGAAGAAAGAGGAGATGGCAGCAGAAGACGCGTGCCCAGTGAAAGCACCAAAAATTTCAACAACTGAGCTAGAAAAATGGGTCCTGAACCGCAAGTACCCAGAACAGATGGTGACGATAGGCCACGCGATCTCACCAAATATCAGGACGCACCTCAAGCAGTTACTGTTCAGGAACATGGACATCTTCGCCTGGACTCCGGCTGACATGACCGGGCACGCCCTATTTGACTGTCAGAAAATAACATCATCTATTAGACCATCCGTAGCTGTAACACCTCCCCACCCTCTCACCCGTTGGCGCGGACGTCACACTTATCCTTCTGTCGAGCCAAAGGTACAAAGAAGGCGCAACCTAGGAGCGGATAAGACTAAAGCTATAAATGAGCAAGTTTGTGAACTGCTAAAGGCAAGTATACTGAGGGAGGTGCGCTACCAGAGTTGGGTTGCAAACCCTGTTATGGCTGAGAAGTCTAATGGAGGATGACGAATGTGTGTTGATTACACGGATCTCAATAAGGCGTGCCCCAAAGATTGTTACTCATTGCCTGAGATCGACAAGAAAATAGACTATCTCGCGTCATACAGGTGGAAATGTTTTTTGGATTGTTACAAGGGGTATCATCAAGTCCAGATGGCGCTGGAAAATGAAGACAAGACAGCTTTCCGTACCGACATCGGAATCTTCTGTTACACAAAGATGCCATTCGGGCTTAAGAATGCTGGCGCAACCTACCAGCGATTGATGGATACGATATTTGCTGAAGATATCGGGAAACATATCGAAGTATACATTGACGATCTTGTGATCAAAAGTCCCGAGGAGGACCAGATGTTAAAAGACATAGTGAAGACGTTCAATTCCCTAAGGAGCGTAAACATGAAGCTAAATCCAGCAAAATGTTCTTTTGGTATGGAGGAAGGCAAGTTTTTAGGCTTCGTGGTTACAAACGGCGGTTTCAAAGTTAACCCCAAAAAAGTTCAAGCCATCGAGCGGATGCCGACTCCGCGTACGATCAAGGAAATGCAAAGATTGGCCGGACGCTTAGCCGCGCTTAATTGATTTTAATCAAACCACGCTGCAAAATCTTACCCTTTTATCAGTACTATGCGCAACTGCGTGAAAAAGCAAGAGTTCAAATGGACGCAAGAAGCAGAACCAACCTTCCAACAAATGAAGAAGTGTTTGATCAAGCTCCCTACACTAACCGCGCCATTCGAAAAAGAACCACTCATTCTGTACTTGTCTTCTTCGGACAAGGAAGTTGGGTTGGTATTGCTGGTAGAAAGAGATGGAGTTCAGACTCCAATCTACTATGTTAGTAGGGTGCTCACTGATCCAGAAACACGAATTCAACCATGGAAAAGTTAGTGCTCGCGCTGCTACACGCCTCTAGGAGGCTGCACAGGTACTTCACAGGGTATGTAATCACCGTACTCACTAACTTCCATATTGGCACAATATTGCAAAAACCAGAAATGTCAGGGCGCTTGGCAAAGTGGGCAATTGAACTGGGGGGCCACAACATTTTGTACAGGCCGCGCCCAGCCATTAAAGGCCAAGTCCAAGCAGACTTCATCACCGAAGTCCTAGAAGACAAGATCAAAGAGTGTGAAGTTGTTGATACTCCCATCAAAGACACGTCAGATGGGTTATGGTTGTTATATACTGATGGAGCCTCAAACAAAGACGGCGCAGGAGCTGGCTTGCGCCTTGTTAGCCCAGAAAAGCATGAGTTTACCTATGCCATCAAGTTGGATTTCAAAAATACCAACGACGAGGCAGAGTATGAAGCGTTCTTGGCAGGCATACGCCTGGCCATCAAGATGGGAGCTCAAATTAACGGGTTGTATGATGCAAATGGTGAAGTTATGGCCTTGTATTTAGAGCAAGCGAAGGAGTTGCTGCAACAGTTCAAATCATACAAAGTTGTTCATATCAATCGATCTGAGAACAAGCCAGCGGACGCACTAAGCAAGCTCACTTCAACAGCTTTCCAACATCTCGCCAAAGATGTAAGAATTGAAGTCTTAAAAAAACCATCTGTTTTCTTGTGCCAAGTGAATGTGATTGAGATAGCGCTACCATCTTGGATGACCCCTATCATCCAGTATCTGCAAGAAGGAATTCTCCTTGAAAACAAAGCAGAGGCAAGGAAGATACAAAGCAAAGCTTTGTTCTATGAGATGAATCGAGGAATTTTGTACAGAAGATCCTTCTTAGGGCCGCTACTGCACTGTGTGGACCCTCAAGATGCAAGTTATCTGATCAGGGAGATTTACGAAGGCATCTGCGGCATTCATGCGGGCCCACGCATGGTCGTCACGAAGATAATGAACGCTGGTTACTATTGGCCAGGAATGCACGTTGACGCTCTAAAGGAGTTGCGCAAATGCGACTCCTGTCAAAGGCACGCCCCAAAAACCTTGCGCCCGAAGAATGATCTCATCCCTGTGTCCACTGCCTAGCCTTTCCAGTAGTGGGGGATCGATATGGTGTGACCTTTCCCTGAAGCTCCTGGAGCTGTGAAGTTCATAATTGTTGTCGTTGATTATTTCACCAAATGGGTGGAGGCCAAAGCACTCGCTTCAACTACTGCAATGATGATGCGCAAGTTCATATGGGAACACATCATTTGCAGATTTGGCCTCCCACTCAAGATTGTAACTGATAATGGCACCAATTTTGCTTCTGAAGACCTTCAAGATTGGATGAAAGAGATGAACATCGAGCACACTTTCTCTTCCGTTGCGCACCCTCAGGGCAACGACCAAGTAGAAAGTGTCAACAAAAGTATTGTCAAAGGGATAAAGGCCCGCCTGGGCACTAAGAGAAGAGGCTGGGTAGATGAGCTCCCGAGCATTTTGTGGGCTCATCGAACCATGCCGAAAACAAGCCCTGGCGAAACCCCTTTTAGTCTGGTCTACGGCTCAGAGGCGGTTATCCCAGCTGAGATAGGCCTCCCCTCGCCATGCTTGACAGCAATCAACAAAGTTGATAAAGAGGCAGAACATTGTTTAGACTTGGACCTGCTCAAAGAAAGGCGCGAGATAGCGCGAATCAAAGAGGCCAAGTACAAAACACAGTTGGAGAGGTACTACAATGCAAGAGTGCGCATTTGTACCTACACTTCGGGGGAATATGTTTTCAGAGATAATGAAGTTTCCAATGCTGAACGCCCCGGAAAACTAGCACCTAAGTGGGAAGGCCCATACTTAATACATGAGGTGCTAGGAAAAGGGGCATACAAATTGCGCACCCTGGATGGACACATCATCCCGCGCACATGGGACGCGCATCAACTGCGCAAATGCTACATGTGAGCACCCCTGGCCATGCGCCTTTTATCTACTTATGTTGGCCACGCGCCTTTTTACATTACCTATGTTGGCTATACGCCCCTTTTCTATTTCAGTAATGTATGTTGGCCTCGCGCCTGTTTCCCAGCTAATGAATGCAAGCATCGGCCATGCCTTTTGTTTTTATCCTCATGGTTTCTACGTTACAAATGCATGTTAAACATTTGATTAGCACGAAAACACTTCATTAAATTACGAGTTCTTGAGTTATGCCTCCAAGGTCCTCCGTGATCATAGCACGAGACCGGGCAGTAACACTCATATACGAGCCACACTTACATTTATTCGAGCTAATTTAACCAAAGTTTCTAACAACAATGCAATAATTGTAACTTGACATAAAAAAACAAACGTAAATGTCACATTACAAAAAGCGTGTCCGCGCAATGATCACATAAAAATAGCAAAGCATCATCATTTCGATTCAAAAAGCGCGATCGCGCGATGAGTTACATTTAACATCTAAAAACAAAATTACAAGGCACAAAGCCTACCAACACTATCATCTACTCATAACCGTCTCCATCACCGTCGCCATCTCCGCCGGCTGTTTCTTCCTCATCAGATAACTCCACAGTCTGTGGAGGGTCTAGGATTGTCTTCAACCGCGCGCACCAGTCATGGTGCTTCAACGCTTCAGCGACTAAATCCATCACAGGCAACGAGAGATGGTCATAAACTCCTTTAGCTCGGGCTAACGCAACATTAGCCTGATCAGTCACTAAGCAATGACTGACATCAAACTCTTGTCCAAATGCCTCTGCAACATGTTGAGCACAGTCTAGATAACCGCCACGATGCCCAACCGCGCGTGAGACATCTATGAGAGCGGCAACAGCCGCATCTAACTCAGAGGCATTCAGAATGGAGTTAGCCATCTACAAAAAAAAAAAAGACAACTGATAAGAACCAAGACAACAAAAAATAAAGCCTAAGTTAAAGAGATGAGAACCTTATCAGAACTACCCCTCTATTACGCAACCATTCAGATTCGGAGACCAGCGTATCTACGATTGACTGAGCTTCAGCGTAATTGTTTTGGGCTACGTTAAGGGCAGAGGTGCTAATATCTCGCACCTCGTCGGCCCTCTGTTTGGCCTCCTCGGCGGTGGCAGCCTTCACCCTTTCAGCCTCTAAATCAATCTTCAAGGATTCACTTTTGTCAGTTTGCTCACGCAATCTACGCTTTAACTCCGCAATCTCCACATCCTTGGCATGCAAGTCCTTGTCCTTGCTGGCCACCTGCGTTTTTAACTCAGCCTGCGAGGGATGAGATAATGACTTAGTAATATTTTGACAAGTAAAAAACAACATAAAGAAGAAAGGGCTAAAGTTGTCGAACCTCAATGCGCTCTTTGTCAGCTTCAACATCCTCAACCTTCTTTGTTAATGTGGCATTTTGAGCCTCAAGGTCGGTAATCTTGGAGCGAGCTGCGTGCATGCGCTGATTATCCCTTTTGCACGCCTCTTTCCAGTCAGCACGCTCCTTTGACAAGAGTTCTTCGGCAGCACGCAGCTTGCCCCTTAAGCCCTCGCGACCCCACTCTTCAGATTTTTTCTCAGACTCGAACATGGCCTTTTCCTCAGCAAAGGCAGCTTTTAACTTCTCAAAATCCTTAACCTGCCTTAACAAGCGCCCTCGGCATTTCTCCCAATCCCCTCGCTCCTTAACCATTGTGCGCCACTCGCGCACAATTTCGTGGTTGGCAGCACGGGTATTGGCCTCACCAACAATGTAGGCGTGATACAACCCATCATGGGTTCGCGCTCTTTGCTGGTTAACCTCACCGGGAGGGAAGGAATTCAGGAACCAATCGCGGCATGGACTAATCTCAGGAAAGTGTCTTTTTGCTTTAAGCCCCATGGAGGTTGGTGGGGAGCACCACCGCGAGCCTCCTCGGTATAAGTCTTGTAATAGATATCCCCTAAGGTATCCTTAGGACCTATCGGAGGATGAGGCATCGAGCTTTGGCTCCCCGCACCAGCTTGTCCAGCCGTGAAAGCGCTCGAACAGACGTTAGCACCAGCACCCGCGCCACCTGCAGCAGTGGTAGTCTCCTTATGCGCAGTAGCAGCTGATCCCCCAGCAGTAGAAGTCATTTGCACAGTTTGGGTGGGGGCATCAGGCTGCGCAGGTTCCGTTACTTTAACAACCTCGGGACCTTTGCCCCGAGTAGCTCTTTTCTCCTTTTCATGTAAGGGATGATCAACCCCTGTGATGCAAGTAACCTCCAGATCACGTGCCACATCATGCTGGGTGGCAACGGTAGCATCAGTAGCTTCTCTCTCTTTCTCCTTTTCTTTCTCTTTCTCCTTTTCTCTCTCTTTCTCTCTTTCTTTCTCCGCCTCTTTCTTTTTATCAGCCTCCAACTCAGCAGGCTTAAGAGGCTTGATCACAAACTTGGTTTTCTTCAACGCTGGCTCTTTTGGATCCTTAATCTCAATACCCTTAGTCTTCTCAGGGAGCTTCTTCTGGACCTCTGCAGAAACTAAGTGTTAAAAAGAAATTTTATTAAAGAACGCATGAAGGGCGTCATAACACTAACTTGGAGAGAACTTGTAAAGAGAGCGTAGACTGCTCTGTTTGCCTATTACTGGTTCACCCCCAGTCTTCTGCGCCACCTGGACGCCTGCAGCAGTCTCCTCTCTGCTTCTTTTTATGCTTATCAAATTAACAGCATGTTTTTCTGCTTCTTCTTCTTCTTCCTTTTCTTTTTCATCCAGCGTGATGGACGAAGGGGTAGCAGCAGCATCTGGGTTCCTTGAACCCGCGCTCCCCGAGCTCTTCGAACCAGCAACTCTGGTCTTCTTCTCACATATACGGGACAAACCCTTAAGTGAGTCACTTGCAACAACGTAATCGTCTAGGATACTTTTCCGGAATCGGTGAGTACCTTTATCAGAGGCACCAGCAGTTGCGCGGCTACTCCCGCCCTTCTTGCTCGGTGGTTCAGCATCGATAGTAATCACCTTCTTCTTCTTCTTCTTCTTCTTCTTGTTTGGCTTCTTCTTCTCCTCTGGATCAATCCCAAGGTCGCACAACACACCTGCAAAGATGTTAGACCAGGAACTTAGCTCCCCATTCGAAGACCCTACAGACTCCTCGTTGGAAAGATAAAGAATCCCTTTCCCAGTGGAAGTCACAGCACGCAAGGGTCTGGGGTTGGGTAGATGCGCACATTCGGTTGCAGTGGGAGGATTGGCAAAGGCTCCAGCAAGGGGGTACATAAAATGACCTTTCATCCACTCATACCAGTATTGCTCCCCTGATTCTAGCGGGCACACACCCATGGATCCCCCAAAGGTGGAGAAAGCAGCTTGGTAAAGATGAGCCTCTGCAATGTAACCAAACAATTAAGCGCAACTGAATTACAATAAGGGGAAGTAATCAAAGAAATAACTAACCTCTATCTTGAAACTTCAAAACGAGCACCTCATTGCTATCCTCCGGCCACTGGTCGCTCATCTACGCCGCAACTAAAACATTCTCACCAAAAATCCGGTTTGGCGTCGCAGTCAGTTTTAAATACCAATCAGCTCCCTTTGGAATCGGTAATTCCTCCTTCTCCATTGTGTCCGGCGCACGGAAGATCATGGCGATCAGAATAACCTCCTCTCTAATGAAGAAAAACTTCTGTTTCCAGTCATGGAAACTCTTTGGAGGGTTAAGAAGAATCTTCTTGGCAGATCGCCGGTTGCCAAAAGAATAGAACCCCATGTTCCTAATCAGCAGATAGAATGCCCTAAACTTCTCCACTGTAGGCTCTATGCCATGGGATCGACACAAGAACTCGAAGTGTCGCACCCTCACAATATCGGGTGGAATCGTCGGGGATATATGAAACCCATAGTAATGAAGAATATGGGCCATAAACTCCGTCGCCGGCAACCTGAAGTTGCCTTGTAAAAAGAAATCTTCAAAGAGGGTAATATACCCCGGTGGTGCGTCGGCGGTTGTTTGGTGCTGACTGGGATAACGTGCATCCCATTCCGGTGGAAACCGGAAACCCCTGGTTATCTGCTCGAACAGTCCCTGATTCCATTTAAGAACAAGGAGGGGACCTTCTTCAAGTTGAGACCCTTCTTCAGCCATGTATACAAAGCAAACGAGAGCAAGTTGAATATCTTCGAAGAATACTCAAGAAAAACTTGAAGATCTGCTAGTGTTTCTTTGAAGATTTGAAGATTCAAAGAAGAGTACAGAGAAAATAGAGGAGTAGAAGAAAGGTTTGTGATTTTATCTCTCCTCTCGTCGACTATATATACCCATCGCATTTAATGCGCTGGGTAAACGTGTCAGATTCACTGCACGCGTAACCTATCAGGAGCCTCCACGTAAGGCGGGATTCTCAGAGTGACGGTTAACACACGCGCGTGGGCCTCACTCTCCTGACGAAGAGCCGAACCGTCAGTGAACATGATGATGACCATGTCAGCAGTCAACTCAAACGTCGCCATCAACGACATTTTGCACCAACCTGTCAGAATTCAAAATTCAAGGTTTTTCCCGCTCAAATTTACTACAAACTTCATGTAGAAGTGACCCAGGCCGCACAACATTCATAATTATCCAGTGAACATGCGCTCTTACACTCAAAAGTAGAGAATTGTCAACGGTCAAATCTGGTAGTCGCGCTGTAGTACTAACAAACAATTACACGCGCATGGCTTACCAAGATCTAGCAGGCATTTTTCTAACCTAGCACTTCCTTTTTTCTAAGTTCAGCGCTCCAACCATTTACTTCGCGCATGGTGCAGCACTGGACTGGGGGGACTTGAAGGGGTTTGGTCCCAAAAAGTCGCGCAGACCATTTAGGTCGCGCATTGGACCATACTCCTTAGTTAGCTTGATGATCAATCTTTTAGACCCACGCGGGCTACTCAAGCAGAGCCTGAACTCGCGCGAGGTCCAAATAAGAGATAACATCAATTTCTATACTTAGCGTACTGAATAAGAGCCTTCAGCCCTGCAACCCTGCGCGGGTTACTTACGTGCTCAACAAAGCTCGCGCAGGAGTCAAAGCGCAAGGCCACTTCAGAAAGTACAAAAGGTACAAGTGGCAGAGAAATAAGCCAATCGGGGTCCTCCAGGCTGTGCTCTATCGTGCTCCACAATCGTCTGATGTGCAGGAGACATTGAGTACATAAGGACGCCTACGTGGCACCAATCAGGGGACGGCGACACCTGCCCCATGATCTCCACTTACCTGCTGATGGCAGAGGGACAACAAGGCCGGCAACGGGGACACGTGGCTCCAATCATGGTGCACTAGCACCAGAGATGTTCTAGAAGGCACTAGCGGTCGACACCAGTGAGACAAGAAGGATATTCCCTCTTTGTCGCCTTCTGGCCCAAGGCCCATCAGCCCATCTCTTCTTCCTCTCCAACTATAAATAGAGACCTTCATGCACAGGTTAAACATTTCTACACTCTCTACTCTCACTCTCACTCTTAACACACACTTATTTCCTCAAAGCAGATACTTTTTCTCACGCCGGAGTCTGGTTAAGAGGGAAACCCCCATATTCCCCTCTTAACGAGCTAACGGTGTTCTGTTTTGCAGGAAGATCGGATCAAATCAGAGCTCAGGAAAGTTAAAGAAGATTAACCCTCATGGGCGAAACATAAACCAAACAAATCAACCTTAAAATTAGTTCCGTGTTTCTTGACAATCATTACAATAGTGTGGGTCATTTGAATCACAATTGAATAATTAGATTTAGCGAAGTAATATTTGAACCTTGATAAAACGCTTATCCGAAACGAGACCACATGCGTAACAAACGATGCATGTGTAACTTATGAATTTTCAAGAAATGAAGCAATGAGTATTCGCTATAATGAAGAAATGACCGTGATACAAGGACCATTAAGAGGAGTGGAGATGTGAAGATCTACTCGCTAGATGAAAAGTGCGAATTCCAATAAAAGAAGTTTAAGTACTCTACCTGTTCGGCTAACTAAAATAGCATATGTGACAGGATAATGGCGTTAGCCCGAGTTAATAGACGCGGTTCTTACGTGGTGACCTTTAATGAATTTTGACATAAGTTCCCGAAGGTCCTAAATGCATATTTTGTAAACCTTCAAAGTGTTGTATTCTGTGTGTAATTGTTTTGTGTACCGTGTATAAACATAACATTAGCGTATGTCTAAAAACAAATTTTTGACTCGGTGTTCTTCGGTATACTTTCTTCCTGAATCTGCAACTGGTGATGACCTGATCAAAGATCGAGCTTGGAATAGTAACTTGATCCTTGAAGTTGGTCGAATAAATCATCAATCCTCGGCAAGGGATACCGATTCTTGATGGTTTACTTGTTCAACTCTCGGTAGTCGATACACATTCGAAAACTACCGTCCTTCTTCTTGACAAACAACACTGGAGCTCCCAAGGCGAGAAGCTTGGTCTTATAAATCCCTTATCTAGCAGCTCCTGAAGCTGCGCTGACGACTCTTGCATCTTTGAGGGCGCAAGTCGATAAGGTGCCTTGGCTACAGGCGCGGCGCCTGGAACCAAGCCAATGTGGGATTCGACTTGTCGTTGAGGAGGTAATCCTGGCAAGTCTTCGGGGAAGACTTCAGGATATTTCCTTACCACAGGGATATCTTCGAACTTCGATTCTTCGGCCTCGTTGTCAATGACATGAGCTAAGAAAGCAACACATCCTTTACGCAAAAACTCCTGTGCCTTCAAACAACTAATAATCTGTAGGGGCGTATCCTGCTTCTCCCCATGAATCACGATCGTCTCTTTATACACCACCAGGATGCGGATAACCTTCTCATGGCATACAATCTCTGCATGATTACTCGACAACCAATCCATCCCAACTACGACATCGAAGCTTCCTAATCAACTGGCAGAAGGTCTATCGAAAACTCACGCTCTCCAAGCTCTATAACACATCCTCTAATCACTTCTTTGGCTTCTACTAGCTTCCCATTAGCTAGTTCTATTGAGTACGGGATGTCTAATGTACTTCCTACTAAACCAAGGATATTCTTAAACTCTAGAGATACGAAGCTATAGTCGGCACTGATATCAAATAGCACAGATGCAAAGTGTTGATTAATAGGGAACGTACCAGTAACCACGTCTGGATCCTGGCGTGCTTCCCTAGCTCCGATGTTGAACACTCTTCTGTGGGCTTAGTTATTCTTTAGGTAATCTTTCCTAAAGTGCCTCGCATCTCCACATTTAAAGCAACCTGGAACTCTACCATTATCGTTTCCGTCTTGGTTGCCGTCATAATTTCCTCCTTGTTTGGGATACTTCGCCCAACAGGCATCCTTGCTGTGTCCTTCCTTTCCGCACCTATTGCACCAAGGCCTCAGACATCGACTTTCATGGTGAAACTTGCACTTATCACATCTCGGCTTAGTCCCCAAGTAAACCTCCCTGAAATGCCCTATGCCACCACAACATTGACCTTGTTCTTGATCATTATTGTTTCCGCCCTGATAGTCGTTGTTGTTGTTTTGATGTGTGTAAAATGCAACATAAAAATTACATCAAATGAGGCATAAAACTAACCCCTTTTTAGTACTAATGTTCGAAAAAGTGTGCTTTTGTCTTCCTTTTGTATTTTCAGGACCAAATGAGCTTAATTGAACAAAAGGAACAAATATACAGCCAAATCTTACATAAATACAAAGAAAGGGAATAAACGTGGCATGCCCGACCCCTCGACAACATCTCCCAAGGCAAAAAACAAGAAGAAAGCTGAGCATGGGGCTGTGCCCAGCTGAGCATGGGGCTGTGCCCAGCTGAACACGGGCTGTGCCCAGTTGAACACGGGGCGTGCCCAGTGGACACGGGGCCGTGCTCAGCGAGCACGGGGCCGTGTCCGTGGTGGTCAGCCCTGGCACAAAAGACAAACCTGTAGAAGCTTCTATTGCCCACCACGGGGCCGTGCCCAGCGGACACGGGGCCGTGGTCAACGCAAAGATACGCGGAATCTTGCCAAATCTGATAGTACAGATACGCTTTTAAGCACGGGGCCGTGCCCAGTGGACACGGGGGCGTGTGGAGCTAATAAAAACAAACTGTATTAATGAGGAAAGAGAAAAGGGTGGACACGGGGCCGTGTCCAGCGGACACGGGGCCGTGTCCAGGCTTCTGTACAGGCTATAAATAGGAGTGCTTGGCTCAAGCTCAAACCATCCCTTGGCACACCACCTCTCTCACACTTCACCCACCACCCACCACCACCATAACACCATCATCCACCACCATCATCCATTGTCCATCATAGAGTATGTGAGTCGTCTCCGGATCCAAGATTGATCGTAGGAGTTCTTGACAATCAAGGCCATGTTTGCCTAAGTCTCTTACATCACTTGGTGAAGACAAGTGTCTAGTGTAATACTTTTTATTTTTAATCTTTTCGCACTTTTTACTTGGTTTTGTATTAATGACTTTAATAACTAGTTTCTTATGTTGAAGGTGATTCTTCCTTATCGTTTGTCCGTGGTGTCTTGGCATTATTTTACTGTCTATATAAAATAAAAGATTTTCACCATTCATATCTCCACGGTCTATATGGAGGTATGTTGGCTACCTGGTCGGGGGTTAAGGGAACGGTTTGGTAAGAGTCTTGCCGTTGTTCAGCGTTTAGAGATCCTGCAAGGGACCTGGGTCAAATTTAGTAGGACCTCCTTCAATACTTAACGGTATTGGATGGCAGGGGTCCAAACTCTTTGATCCCCTCATAAGTTAAACTACTATTAATACTATAACCCGGCTATTTAGGACTGTATCCCTGCTGACTCGGACTACATAGCCGAGGGTAACGTCACCTCCAAAAGAGGGGCCTACCATAATTTGCATTAATAACTTAATTAATTATCTTTCAATAATCCGACCCTTTAGGATTGTATCCTTCCTGGCTCAAACTACTGGGTTGAGGGTAACGTCACCTTCAAAAGAGGGGCCTACTACAATAACTAAGATAATCTCTTAAATAAGTGCAAAAGTGCGGAAATAATCAAAGGTTACACTATACACGAGTTGGAACCAAGTGATTCGTCTTGTCTATCTGTTTTTCTTTTATTTTTATTTTCAACATTTTAGTTAGTTTTTATTTTTCTTAGTTTAAAAAATCTTTTTTCTAAACTTTTGATTTTATTAGACGTTGAGGATAAACCGGTACTAAAAGCTCTTGTGTCCTTGGACGACCTCAGTATCTTACCAACACTATACTACGCTCACGATGGGTGCACTTGCCCATATGTGGTTTTAGTGTTAGTAAATATCGTGTTTTATAAATTTAAAACTTGGCTAAAAAGTGTTAAAAAGGGCTTAAAATATACATTAAATATTAACGACACTTCACACGCATCAAGTTTTTGGCGCCGTTGCCGGGGACACAAGGATTTTAAGAAAGCTTAAAATCGACGGCCTAATCAGTTTTTTAAAAACCTTTTTAAAACGCGCGCACGTTTTTCTGCATTTTAGTTTAGTTTTGCATTTACAGTAACCTGAACACGGGCTGTGCTCACTGAACACGGGGCTGTGCTGAACATTTTTCATAAAACACCCAGTAACAGTAGCTTGAACACGGGCCGTGCTCACTGAACACGCCCCATGCTCAACGAAATCAGTAAATTTAATTAAAACGCCCAGATACAGATTCTGTACACGGGGCCGTGTCCACTGAACACGGGGCCGTGTCCAACCTCTGTTTCCGTTTTTATTTTTGTTTTCTGATCTCGAGACTTGGTTGTGGTCTGCTGAGTGATTCTTATGGATCAATACTCAGGAGGTTACAACTACACCTATGAGGAGGATGATTATAGGAGTAATTATTGCACTAATTGTAGTAACCCACACTTGGTTCAATATTGTCACTCATATCAACCATCTAATTCATACACCTACTATGAGGAACCCAGGTACGAGCCATCAACTTCATACACACCCTATGAAGACCAAAGGTATGAACCTCCTCCCTCATACTTATATTTTGATGACCCAAGGTATGAGCCTTCATACTCATACTTTGAGGAACCAAGATATGAGCCACCACCTTCGTATGCTTACTATGAGGAACCATGGCGTGAACAACCCACCTCATATGAGTATTATGAAGAACAAAATTACGACCCTTATCCATCATATGCTTACAATGAAAAACAATGGTGTGAACCATCTACTTCATATGAGTATTATGAGGAACAAAGGATCGAACAACCGGATTCAAGCTTTGAAATTCCTGATCCTTTTTCTATAACCGAAGTTACCGATAGGATATTAGAACACCTTAGAGTTATCGATCGCTATATAAAAGAATCTCACGCAAGGGAAGAGGAGTCCCGCGCTAGAGAACAATTAAATAAAGAAGAGATAACCGAAAGTGTAAAAATGGAAGAACAAATAAGTGAAAAACCGACACATGAGTTAAACAACGAAAAAGGTGAGTCCGACAACGCTAAAATACAAGAAGAGTCTAATTTTGAAGAAATTAATCTCTTGTCACCTTCTTTTGAAAATCATTGTTTAGTACCCACTCATGCTAAGTTTTTTAAAGAGTTAAACACTAACACTAAAATTGACGAAACGGTAAGTGTTAAGTTAACTATTGATCAAACCTCACTAATAAAAGAAGACCCATTTGAAATTAACATTACACCGGTTCCATGTTTCTTTCAAAATTCATTTATTAGTAATGTCACAATCGACAAAGATCTTTGTGTTAACATAATGCCTAACTACATTTTCGAAAAATTAAGTATTAGTTATTTTTCTCCACTTCAAATACCCATTTTTCTACCCAATCAGAAAATAATAAAATCAATCGGTATAGTTGAGGATGTCTTGGTTCAAACAAACCAAATGGTAGTTCCCACCGACTTTGTCATCCTCGATAACGCTCCTCTAGTGTTGGGACGACCATTTGTAAAAACTCACGAAGCTTTGAAAAACCGGAAGTTCAACAATCTACCTCTTCAATTAGGGGCATTTAAAAAAAGTATCGATCTTGAGCGGTCAATGAAATATCAAATCGGCAATGACGACCCCCTAATTGAAGATGAGCCAGAACCACCCGATAAGGAGGGTATAGCCAAGGACCCTTATAAACGTGGCGCACCACGGAGGCATTCCGCGGAACTATCCTTAGCTTTAGTTTAGATTAACTTTTATATTTTCTAGTTTACTTTTAATTTTCAGGAATAAAACACACTCGGAATGGTGAAGGATACTAAGGGAAGCTTGAAACAACAACCCATGCACAAAAACAGAGCCTCCCGACATTTTTTCTTCATTACAGCAAGTTCAGCACGGGGTCGTGCTCACCCCAACACGCCCCGTGCCCGAGGTTCTGTAGAAAATGCCCAGTTCAGGTACCTGGACACGGGGCCGTGCTCACTGGACACGCCCCCGTGCCCAGCCTTCTGTTTACTTTTGGTACTGGCAGTCTGGACACTGGGCCGTACTCAGTCAACACCACCCCGTGTTCAGCTACCCAGTAACATAAAATCTTGTTTTTAACCCACTTTTACACATTTTAATCAACCGAAAAACTTATTTTTGGGACACATTGAGGACAATGTGTAGTTTAAGTGTGGGGGTGATGCTAAAACCTTGAATCTTGCAAGTCCTAAATACAAGCCTTACACAAAACTCTATTGGAACCGCTAATCACCCCAAATTTTTTTTTTTCAAAAATTTTCATTTTTTTTACTTGTCTAGGTTTAACTTGGGAATTTCAAATTCTATAAAGGTTATATTTTTACAAATTTACAACCGATAGCGTCGTGATAAAAAGAACCAACATAAGAAAATTATGAAAAGGCATGGCAAGCTTAGTTAAAATTTGATTATATATACTTGATCACATAAAAACTCATTTCCACAAAAGTGAGTTTTGAGCCTTTATTGAGCATACAAATACATATCATTAAACTAAATGCTCATTTTTCGTTTCTTGTGTGAATAGCCGCTTGGTTCTTACAACTCTAGAACTTGCCACGACGATACATTCCCGGTCCTTACCAACTTAAACCCGAGTAAGTAAATGATGGAGGCATTAGGACTAACCCTTTTTATTTCTACACCATTATTTTTCTTTTTTATTACCACCTACCCAAAATCCCCATAGTTAACCCCTTTGAGCCTAAACCTTTTCATTTCAAAACCCAAAAACAAACACCCTTTCACCCACCAAAACCTTTTTTATTTTTTAACCCTTTGTTTTAGTAACAAGCTCGGTTTTTCTTATGACTTTCAAAAAAAAAAAAAATTGATGATGATGAAGCGAAAGAAAAATAAACAAACAAGTTTATCAAAAATAACTTTGTTTGAATAATGGCTTCATCAAAATAAAAACTTAAAAAAAAAGTCTTACGAAAACCGACGCTTTTTACGCCTTTCGCCCTTTTACCAACCACTAACCCAACCACCTACCTTTAACCCAAGCCAAACCCTTCACCCCAAAAGTCCTTTTGATATTTACAAAGGTGTATAGTTAAAAAGGAGAAGGATTGATTGCTTGGCAAGCTTATGGTAGGAGTAAGTTCCATGTCGTTCTCGAGTGATCCACTAAAATACATCTTCGGCCGAGTGTTGAGTGATCCCCCGTGAGGTATGTGAACTTGTATATAAGTGGAATTTTAAAAAAGACATGTTATGCCCTAATAAGTAATTTATCTTATGAAATGTTTTAAATAAATCATGACGAATAAGATTGTAAATAAATAAAAATAAAACTTAATAAAGAATCTTGGAAGTCCCGACACTCTACGACAAGCCAAAAAACCTTCTCTTCTACCCATTCCATTTGGGCGTGTAAGCCATATTATAAAGAGTTTTGCTTGAGGACAAACCAAGATTCAAGTGTGGGGGTATTTGATGTGTGTAAAATGCAACATATAAATTACATCAAATGAGGCATAAAACTAACCCCTTTTTAGTACTAATGTTGGAAAAAGTGTGCTTTTGTCTTCCTTTTGTATTTTCAGGACCAAATGAGCTTAATTGAACAAAAGGAACAAATATACAGCCAAATCTTACATAAATACAAAGAAAGGGAATAAACGTGGCATGCCCGACCCCTCGACAACATCTCCCAAGGCAAAAAAAACAAGAAGAAAGCTGAGCATGGGGCTATGCCCAGCTGAACACGGGCTGTGCCCAGCTGAACACGGGGCGTGCCCAGTGGACACGGGGTCGTGCTCAGCGAGCACGGGGCCGTGTCCGGGGTGGTCAGCCTTGGCACAAAAGACAAACCTATAGAAGCTTCTATTGCCCACCACGGGGCCGTGCCCAGCGGACACGGGGCCGTGATCAACGCAAAGATACGCAGAATCTTGCCAAATCTGATAGTACAGATACGCTTTTGAGCACGGGGCCGTGCCCAGCGGACACGGGGGCGTGTGGAGCTAATAAAGACAAACTGTATTAATGAAGAAAGAGAAAAGGGTGGACTCGGGGCCGTGTCCAGGCTTCTGTACATGCTATAAATAGGAGTGCTTGGCTCAAGATCAAACCATCCCTTGGCACACCACCTCTCTCACACTTCACCCACCACCCACCACCACCATAACACCATCATCCACCACCATCATCCATTGTCCATCATAGAGTGTGTGACTCGTCTCGGGATCCAAGATTGATCGTAAGAGTTCTTGACAATCAAGGCCATGTTTGCCTAAGTCTCTTACATCACTTGGTGAAGACAAGTGTCTAGTGTAATACTTTTTATTTTTAATCTTTTCGCACTTTTTACTTGGTTTTGTATTAATGACTTTAATAACTAGTTTCTTATGTTGAAGGTGATTCTTCCTTATCGTTTGTCCGTGGTGTCTTGGCATTATTTTACTGTCTATATAAAATAAAAGATTTTCACCATTCATATCTCCACGGTCTATATGGAGGTATGTTGGCTACCTGGTCAGGGGTTAAGGGAACGGTTTGGTAAGAGTCTTGCCGTTGTTCAGCGTTTAGAGATCCTGCAAGGGACCTGGGTCAAATTTAGTAGGACCTCCTTCAATACTTAACGGTATTGGATGGCGGGGGTCCAAACTCTTTGATCTCCTCATAAGTTAAACTACTATTAATACTATAACCCGGCTATTTAGGACTGTATTCCTGCTGACTCAGACTACTTAGCCGAGGGTAACGTCACCTCCAAAAGAGGGGCCTACCATAATTTGCATTAATAACTTAATTAATTATCTCTTAATAATCCGACCCTTTAGGATTGTATCCTTGCTGACTCAAACTACTGGGTTGAGGGTAACGTCACCTTCAAAAGAGGGGCCTACTCCAATAACTAAGATAATCTCTTAAATAAGTGCAAAAGTGCGGAAATAATAAAAGGTTACACTATACACGAGTCGGAACCAAGTGATTCATCTTGTCTATCTGTTTTTCTTTTATTTTTATTTTCAGCATTTTAGTTAGTTTTTATTTTTCTTAGTTTAAAAAATCTTTTTTCTAAACTTTTGATTTGATTAGACGTTGAGGATAAACCGGTAATAAAAGCTCTTGTGTCCTTGGACGACCTCGGTATCTTACCAACACTATACTACGCTCACGATGGGTGCACTTGCCCATATGTGTGTTTAGTGTTAATAAATATCGTGTTGTATAAATTTAAAACTTGGCTAAAAAGTGTTAAAAAGGGTTTAAAATATACATTAAAAACTAACGACACTTCACACGCATCATGTTTCCTTCGCGATTTCCGCTACCATCTTGACTTCCATTTCCACGTTCAGTACCATGCCAACACGTCTCTTGACATGCCCCACTTTGCCACAGTTATCACATTTTCCATACCTGCATGGGGCAGCATGATGAAGTAGGTAGTTGTCGCACTTAGGCAGGGAACCCATATACCTTTTCCCCTTTTTAGTATTGTGGTTGTTATTCGCCCGAGTACCCTTCTGGAAATTAGTGAGCTTCCTTTTGTTCTTCCCAGATGACTCCGCATGAGTCTCTTTCTTCTCCTCAGGGGTTGAAAATTTTTCCAATCTAATCACTTCTTTAGTGAGTGCCACACTCAAGTCAATCGCATCGATGGTTGTTGGAGGTGTTGATGCCCATCATCAAGCTCAGAATCTGAGGCGCCAATCCCCAGACGAATCGTTTTATCCTCTTAAACTCTGGTTCCACCAGATATGGAACAACTCGCGACAAATCATGAAGTCTCTGCACGTATTCCGCCACCTTTGGACCTTCCATCTTCAGGTTCCAGAATTCAATTTCCAGTTTCTGGATTTCTGCCTGAGAACAATACTTCCTACGCATCAATTCCTTCAGCTCATTCCATGTCAAAGCATACGCAGCATCCTCGCCCAACGTCTGAACCTGAAGGTTCCACCATGACAGAGCCCCATCTTGAAACAACCCAGAAGTGTGCGTGAATTGTTGCTCGGGAGTACAATTGCTCATTCGCAACACAGAATTCGTATTCTCGACCCATCTCACAAAAGCTACGGCACCTGCAGTGCCGTCAAAGTTCGTGGGCTTGCAGTCCAAAAACTGCTTGTAGGTACAGCCTGTACCCAAGCAACATCATTACAGAAAGCATTAGCAAAGCACACTTAGAATTGTCCAAACGTATTGTAATGTGTCTTAGGTGACTTAAACATTACCGTTAGGTGGGTTATTCCCTGAGGTACCTCCGCTGTGTCTGTAGCAAAGAACCTCGTGCTGTGCGATGGCCTGTGTGATGCGCGCTTGTAATTCTACCTCGGTCATGGGCAGCTGAATGTCCCTTCGAGGAGGCATTATTTTTCTAATAAGAAGATCGAATAGGTCATGTCTTATTTGCTAAGTAAATAAGTAATTGTCTAGAGATTGCATGTACATATATATAAACAAATCAACATATTAAACAATCATGCATCGACACAATCATGGCTTTCATTAATTATCGACCACAGCTACATTGTTTACAGGGTGTATCACATCAAAAGGGGCACAAGGTCACACTACCCTTGTCCAATAAGTCTATCAATATACAAAAGTCATATAGTCAAAAGGTGGTGTTCAAAAGTCTTCACAATCTCGGCTCAATAGTAGTGCTCTCACCGAAAGTAATGCACCTGCATAAGACCAAAAGCCTACTGTACTGATGGCGGAGGTGGAGGAGGGAGGAAAAGCAAACTGAGAACATGTGCGAGTTCCTCCTCGAGCTTGCACACATGACGAAGCAAGTAACTGATCTATTGCTCGACAGTAAGGAATTGAGCATCAAGCTATGCAAAAGGAGTAAGAGGAGCATGTGGATGAGCAAAAGGAGACGGTGCTGAACGAGGGGGAACAAAAGTAGGCTGACAAGGACACGGTAGAGGATGCGGAGTCAGCTTAAGCTCCAAGACTCTGCGGCTCATAACCTCAAGTTGAAGCTGAAGCGAATAAAGTAACTCATCCTGTGTATAGCCAACAAAATGGGAGGGATGATAGGGATCTGAAATTGGCATAGAGTATGGTGGGAACCATCGGAATGGCTCATCAAGTGGTGAAGAAGTGAAAGGAGCAAATGGTGCAGTCGGAGGGATCTGTGGAAAAGTCGCTGAAGCAAAAGGATCGTCACGCGGGTTGTCACAGCCCCCAACCCCACCCTGGGAGCGAGAGCCATGAACCAGTCAGATGGTATCGGTGTTTATTAGATACGCAGTGAATTTTTTTTATCAGGATCATAGTTAGGAAGTGATTTCAGAGTTTTAAATATCAAACTTTTAATATTAAACAAATGGGCTAAAACCCGTATTTCATTCAAATATTTTTATGGGGATAAACCCAATTAAATAAAGCATAAGTTTCTTCTTTTATTCAGGTATTTATAGCCACTTTAATTAAGCATTCAGTGCTCCATAGCTAGCTTCTACTATCTTTACAGCAAATTACCTGAAACGCGTTTTGAAAAACATTTTTATCAGTAATAAATACTGGCGAGTTCATTCCATTTTTATAAAATATATTGTTATACCTTACAGCATTAAGGGTTTTTATTTTTATTTATATTTACCCAACTCAATCAGTATTTGTCACATGGTGACAGTTCCGATGTGACAGTGGTCATATCACTCATTGGGTCACTTTCGTCCGATAGTGAATTTATCAAATAATTATATCTTACTATTATTCAAAGTATCTGTCACTAGACGATTCCCGTGACGGTGGTCAAATCACTGTTGATCATTCTTTCAATTAGTGACTGGGGTTGTATCACTGTTGATCATTCTCTCAACTAGTGATTCTTGTCATATCACTGTTGATCATTCTCTCAACTAGTGACTTTGGTCATATTTCTGGTCATATCACTGTTGATCATTTTCTCAACTAGTGATTCTGGTTATATCACTGGTGATCATTCTCTCAACTAGTGACTCTGAACTTAGTAGTGTCCCATGACATTACTTTGTCAAATATATTTTCTATGGCATAAAACCAATTAGCCCAGAAAATGAAATATATCATTTTCTGTCAAATTAATAGCTATAACTTTATCAAATATAATATATTAATTAAATAATTGTGATGTTATTATTTAATATTTTATCGTGACTAAGATTTAAAATATAACCTTAGTATATTAAAAGTAGAATATATTATTTTTGACATATTTTATTATGATATACATTATTTTATAATGTTAATAGTAATTTAGGTTTATTAAATATATTTTCTTTAATGTAACTAATATACTTTAATAATGATTAATAAAGCTCTATTTTATATACACCTCATTGAAATTTATTTCAATCATATATTAAATTTATTAATAAATTAATATAGTAATGCAGAAATAATATTAGTTATTGGCTATGACTACTGGGGCACAATTCCCCCGTGCTTGTGGTCATGCTACTATTGGCTAACTTTTTGGCCAATAGTAACGAGGGTCAAGTAATGTATAAAACCCTACATACTGGCAGCTATTGCAGAATACAAAAACTTAATCACTGTAAGTATAACTGATAAACATTTAGGATTTTGGAAACAATTTTTAAATATAACTATATCACAAAAATGTGATAAAAAGGAGAATGACGCACAAATTGTGAGAAAAGAGAATGGACTCACTTTGTAACTTTAGGGTTCAACTAGAAAGCCTCCTGGTATAATCTTGGGTATAACTCCTGAGCTATTTAATAAAATATATAATGCACTCGTGTTAAGTATAGTAACCCAATTCAACTTTATCCCTACGTCACGAGACAGAACCCTAACGAACTTAGTCGGGCAGAGCCTTGACATGCGTTGTGGGGCCCTAGATCAATCAGACATAGTATCAGTGATCAGGGGTTAAAACACTTAAAACGGGGCAGAGTTTTAGAGTATTATTGGGTGAAATACTAATAAAAATATATACATATATTTAGAAAGAGAAAGTGGCGAGAGAGACAGGAAGAAAGAAAATGAAATGTGAGAATTTTGGAAAGGTAACTGGTGCCTTTTATATAGTTGAAGGTAAGAAATTTGGACATCACGGTTCACTTCCACGTCCTCACATTCCATAATTGTTAGTTTTGATTATTTTCTTTTTTTTTTCTTTAAAATCTCACTTCTCAAGACACGTGCATCTAACAAATTCATTTCAAAATGTAAAAATTTTATTATTATTTTATTCTTATAGTTAATTCACCTGCTTCAATTATTTGGCGCGTATAACTTCTAAAATATGAAGTTTTATAAAACAATGAATATGTCATTAGAACGAGAATATTTGTATCTACATTTTGAACCAAGTTTCATTAAAAAACGGAGTATGTTCAAATATAATGTATTTTTATAATTTAATTATTAAACGGTTCCTAGGCCCGTCTAGGTACTTCATATTTCTAACAGTTAACTTACTCGTAATCTACCCGTTTAATAATATAAGTTTTATATACTTTATTTTAATATAGAAAATAGAAATGTCATACATATATAAGCCAATTAATTAGTATAACATTCCAACCAAATATATATATAATAGTTTTTAAAACTATATGGGTTGAATAATTATTTTAAAAATAAAACTAGTTACTAGTGGTGAACAAATTTAAACAACCTATAACTCTTATATGAAAAAAATGGATATGTTACACGGGTGCTGACCTGAAGTACCTTCCCCTGGACGGGGTGCAGGGATGTCCTGAAGGAAAACGACCGGTAAGTCGGTGCGATGAACGTCGGACTCTATAGGAAGGAGGGGAGCAACATCAGTGGGTGCGGGTGGAGGAACAAATGGCTCAACAAAAGGAGGGTCAACAGGTGCAGGAACTGGGTCAGGAATAAGGTGTGCAATGTTTGGTAAACCAAAAGGAATAGGGTCGGGGTCAGGTATCGGCTCAGGATCAGTAGGTGCAACATCAGGCTGGTCAAGAGGAACAAAATATGGCTCAGGATCAAGCTTGGGGTCGTGTGGAGGAAATGGTGCAGCAGACGTAGCAGTATCATCATCAGAATCAGTGACATAGCGCTGTAATCCGACCACCCGTAAAGCTGAGGAAGTCACAGACTCAAAGGAATCTGAGACAGAGTGCAAACTAAAATAAGAGGATAGCTCAATGACAGGAATCTCAGGAGGTGGGATAGCAATAACATCCTCGTCTATCCCTCCATCACCATAGGCGTCATCAGGACGACCATCAACAAACAAATCAACGTCATCATCAAACAAATCGTCAAAAGGCCAATCCTCGGGAGGAATGAACAAGAGAGGAACATGATCGAGGATCGGAGCCACGATATGCTCACCATCGAGATGCCCAATGATGAGATGGTCATGGACTAGAACAGGAATGAGAAAAGGATCCTCGTCTGGAATACCATCAGCAAGAGGTAAGTAATCTCCAAAGTCAGGCAACTCGAATGGCTGAAAGTCATCCTCGTCATCTGATAGCATGTCTGGGTCGCTCTCAGTGTTGGATGTAAAGATCTTTGGCTCCGGTGCAATCTCGTCATCAGAGACAATAACCATAGGGTCATCGGTGTTGGACAATCCACTCTCGGATGAAGACATAATGCCTGTAACATAACAATCATGACATATGCACATATATCAACCACTACCACTTAGTATGCAATCAAAGACAGTGTATGAAATCATGTATCCTCATTATTCCTCACGAATCCTTTCTATCCTTCCTAGTTTATCCCAGACTAAACCACAAATGTAAACCTTGCTCGTGTTTCTTGTCTTTCCTTTTGTAAAAACGTTTGTTCCTTGGATCTGGGCGTTTTGTGTATGCAATGAAAACATGTTGTAAAAATATTTTCGTGAGAGCCCTAATGATTGTAGTCTAGACTCGAGAAGGAATCCTAGTTCTCTACAATCGAAGCTCTGATACCAAACTGTCACACCATGACTTTTGCGGAAGCGTGATTATGTGTGACTTGCTTAATATCATCGCATTCAACCATAACAAACAACTATATGATAAAACCAGAGATGTTCATCCATTGATTAAGTTTTAAAACATTACAACAACATTGTTTTAAATACCAAAACACAGACTTCGCATTCAGAATACAACACCAACAAGTTTCAAGCTCCATAAGGACTTCACAAACGACACTAACGAAAACTAGGCTTTGGAATATGTAACCTATCTAGGATAGGATACACACTCCAAACCATTCGACACCAGATGACATCTTTTATTCCAAACAACACTTGAAACTTCAACGCCAGCCAGATCCATACTTAGTTTCCTAAAATATATGTAGTTTGAAAACATCAACAAAAGTTGGGCGAGTTCATGTGTTTAGTGTGTGAGCTCGAATAAACTTTGCAATCATTATAAGTAAGTATGTATGTTTGTAAATCCCGGTATGAAAGCAACAAGGAAAACAGATCATTAATGGTTTGCAAGGCCATTAATATGTGTGACGTGACGCAGGAAGGCTCAAACCTAGCAAATTTTGTCTCTGGCTGTAAGACATAGTCACCTCATGGGCCAAACCCCGGTCCACATGGGTGTGGGCTCGCTACACCCAAAATAGATCTATCACTCATGTCCCTCGGTCCTACAATGAGGATTAATGGTCTTAAGCGTTGTACCCACCACTCACATGATCTAGCAGTACCTTTCCTTAGCTAACCATACCACATATAAACGTTTATAAACAGTTTGTAACATGTACTTCACCCCCGAAGTTATAAAACTGAAAACAGTTAAAAGAAAAAGGGGGACATGAACTCACAGTTTTGCGTTCTTCAATCCGACGTAACCCAAGTTGCTACTAGTATACATGACTACCTACAATGTACTACGGTCTATTAGACGAGCGGGTCGTGCCTTGACTTAGTATTAATTAGTGTCTTTGAGTTACGTTTCATTGTGTCTTTAATATTATTCCAAGTTATATAATTATTTGTTAAAATAATAAATATTTTAACTTAAATTATATTTATGAATTCTGGAATATTAGTTAAAATAATATATTTTAACTTGACATGTTTATGTACTTGTACATGTATAACTTCCCCAGGATGGGTGTATTCTTACTCACATTCTTATCCTTTTATATTTTTGCCAAGTATCGATGGCGTATTCCGGTGTATATTTATACGTACGAGAATACGTATTTTATTGTGTTTATTAAGTATCTTATACTTAATTTTTGTATTGACTTTTTCGGAATAATATTTCTAATAAAAATACATCAATATATATTCCCAATATATATTTTAAGAAATATTACATAGAAAAATTACTTATAATTTTTCCCTTGGCAAAAATATTTATAAATTTCATATAAGCCTCAAAAATAATATATTTTCAAGTTTAACTTGGAAAATATATATAAACTTATTTTTTTCTCACCCAAAAATAATGTATTTCATGTTTATTCAAGAAAATATATATTTTCTCCCAATAATAACATATCTCCTAATAATTCCAAGAAAATATATATTTTTACTTACCAAAAATAATATATTTTTTTCCTTGTAAAAAATATGATATATCTTTGTAATAATAGTAAAAATCATATTTTTGTTCTCTTGTGTCCAACATACTATTTACCAAAATATACTTATGAATTAAATTCCGGAATATTTATGTAAGTTATATTCCTTGTTCGGTTTCTCCAATATTTTGGGTATAAGTTATGTATTTATTTCTTGGAATTTTGGTATATTTTGGATTGTAATTTCTTGGTGTTTTGGTGAGTTATATTATTTCAAGTCCTAAAATAATATAACTAATACACATAATATACAAATAATCACACACATGGTGACATCTAAATATATATTTTCCTAAATACATATTTAGTCACTTTTATTTATAAAAAACCAACCTCCAATATTTATAATCTTTGTAACAGAAATTATGGCAAATTTTATATGAAAATCCTTGGTTTAAAACATACTTGTAAGTATTTATTTAAGAATATTTTTCTAAGTGTTTAATTTTTAGAAAAAATTTGCCATAGTTTCCCACAAAAATGGAGGTTTCCATGCTTTCAAAGCATATCATTTTCTTTTATAAATCACCACAATCAACAATAAACCAATCAACACTTACCAATTTGCCAAAATCAAGCATAAATTACTACTTCATGAACTTGAAAGTTTACAAAAAATTGTAGTAACTTACTAGTGTGTTTAGTAGGCTTAGTTACCCTTTAAAGTGTGGTTGTTTATTTAAAAACATTATTTTTAAAGAAATTAGTCCTTTACAACTTGTAAATCATTTTTCTAAAAATGTTTCTTCTTGAGTTCCTTGTTACATATATATTTCTACACTTGTTTAACCACTAAAAATGTGGTTAATTTCTTTAAGAACCAAGCTTAAGTAAATCTTGTATTTTTAACTTAGTTTCTTGAAAAATCATCCTTAAAATCATAGTTTTACAAGACTTTATATCTACTTTGATCATCATTTTACAAGAAAAACAATTTACACTTCAAGTTCATGATTTACATATGGATGATCTATTGATTCTTAACATAATCATCTTCTCAACTTGCCTAGATTATGTCTTTAATCACTATCTAGCAAGATCACATGATGATCTACATCAATAACATGAGCAATCAGCGATCAACAAACATAACAACACTTAATCAACATAATTTCTTATGATTTTAGTCTTATGTTCAAGTTTCATGTTCAAGATTCATAGTGTTTTTCATAATTAACAACTTGCATCATTCTTTAACCACCAAAACAAGATGTAAAATGAAGAGTAGAATGATCTTACTACTAGCTCAAGGCTAGGGATGATCACTAGATGAAAATGAGGTGGATAAAAGCACTTGCAAGAGGTCCTTTAACTTTCAAGAGTTCCTAGCTTCCTTATACACCTTCTACACCTTTGAGTAGTAATGCGATGGATGAGAATTGAATAGGAATGGCAATGGGCCGGGTTTGGGCTGGGTATTAGTAATCCCAAGCCCGTACCCAGTTGTAATTATTTGGCCCGTACCCGGCCCGTTACCCGTCGGGTATTTGTCGGGTATTTACCCATCGGGTATCGGGTATACCCGCGGGTAACGGGTATACCCATTAATTTGTTAAAAATATCATTGAAACTCTCATGTGCATTTTTTTTACTCTAATGTTTATATAATTTAATACTTTAATAACTACAACAAAGGAAAATATGACCAATAACATACAAATATATCATATTCAAATGCATAAATATATCATATTCAAATGCATATTTGAAACATATATCTACATAATTAACTAACTACTTTGGAGCACATAATGTCAGTTTATATAATTTGCATTTAATTGAACACCAAACATGAAAAATAGTAGCATTAATCAGAACGCATGTAATCTCCCTAACAACTTGAAATGTGTTTAGAAAATTCCAAAACTAACACACATTTTTAATCTACATAGAAACAACATAACTAAACATAAAATCTTGTGTTTGTATGTTAAAGTCTTGAAGACAAACAACAAAGCAAAATAATATGAATAACTGTATGTATTAAAGTTTATATAAATGGAAAATTAAATTTAAAATAATATGCTTTCGGGTATTATTTGGGTAAATGGGCCGGGTATCGGGAGGGTATCGCTAAATCCCATACCCGTACCCGAATATTTTTATATTTTTAATCCCATACCTGGCCCATACCCGTCGGGCTTCGGGTATACCCGGCCCGTATGTTTCGGGTTTCGGGTATACCCATCAGGCTTGGGCTTTTTGCCATCCCTATAATTGAAAGATGATGATGGATGTGTGGGTGGTTATTCACGGCCATAGGTAAGAGGGAGAGGAAGGAGGTGAGTTCAAGTGTTGAGGTGAATTAGAGAATGATGGTCTTGATCCTTAGGTTAGTTCTTATAACATACCAACATCAAAAATCTAATGGTTTTTATGTTTTAAAAAGTGAGACAAGATCAAATATAATAAACAATAAAATCTCATGTGGGGGCCACATGTTGGCCGATTATAGGTGGGGGGGGGTCTTAGGCTAGGTTGTAACTAAATGGTTAGATTATGGTTAGATTTCAAATGTTTAGTTAGGTTATTTAGTTACTAGATGTTATATAGTGTGTTATGATGTTCGGGGACCATGACTAGCTTGGTAATGTTAAAACAGTGCTTCTAGTGAAAATTTGGTGTTTCGGGTATTGTCCGGTTGTTCGGTTGGTTATCGGTTTGTTAAGGTGCTAAACTATGCAGTTTAGTGTGCTTTATGTTACTTTTGTGACATTTTTTATTCCCGATACTTAGGAAAGCATTCAGGACCATTTAACCATATTTCTGCATGGTATTAAGTTGTTTAAATGCTGAAATTTTCTGAATTCTGCAGTTTATATAAGTTTTAGGCACTTTCCAACACTTAAACTATCACTAGGAAGGCAGTCTTATGATACTTACTTTCCTACACACTATACTAGTGTAACTCTTGGTTTCTGGCTCATACTGTGTCTCAACACCATGTCTGTCTATGTACTGAATTCCGTCAGCATTTTTCTGATTTATCTGATAATTGTGCTATCTTTGTTTCGTGCATCATTTGAATCAATGAAGTTTTCATGCAGTAATGATATGACATTAAGCAATATGTGATGCACATGTATGTATGATAACAATAATCAGAAAGCAATTCATGTCATAAATTGTAAATTAGCACAGTCATTTAGCATTAATCATTGTCTAATAATTGTACGGGTGCATGCTAATTTGACAGTTGTCACATATGAGACTTGTACTATACATTATATGATACGATACTATAAGATACGGTACAACACTCGTATAGGCCTATAGGTGTAGTATAGGTCCCGTATAGGACTATAGGTGTGACTTATGTACCGTATAGGCCTATAGGCTTATACAAGACCTATACGAGACTTATACCGCACTATACGATACAATACGATACGATAATATAGGATACGATACAACATCCGTATAAGCCTATAGGTGTAGTATAGGCCCGTATAGGCCTATAGGCCTATACAAGACCTAAACGAGACTTATACTACACGTACGATATGAGACTATATGATACGATACAACACTCGTATAGGCCTATCGGTGTAGTATAGGTCTCATATAGGACTATAGGTGTGGTTTAGGTCCCGTATTGGCCTATAGGCATATACAAGACCTATAGGGGACCTATACGAGACTTCTACTATACACTATACGATACGATACGATACAATGCGATAGGATACTATAGGATATGATACAACACTCGTGTATGCCCATAGGTGTAGTATATGTCCCGTATAGGATGAGGAATTCTACAGGTTTAAGTTCAAACTCTTATCAAGTTTCTGAGTCGAAAAGTAACGGTGTTAATTGAAAGGTTTTTTTTGATGAATTGTAATTGTAAACTAGTGTTTTTCTTTTTGTATGTATTGCGTTCGATGATTAACTACAATATCAGTGGTTTCTCTTCTCTTGTATATGCTATAAGTAGTTAAAATTACCCTTTGCCCTCATCTCAGACCCGAATCATTAAGTTCAGGCATGCAAGATTAAAATATCCGATGATATTATTAGTTTATTAAAACCCCATTTTATCGTAAAAGGTTTATTTCATAAATAGTTTAATACACATACAAACAAACATTCTCAGCTATTTCCTACTAAGTAGTTAAATATCCAAGAATCATGTGTTTTGTATTTTGCTCTGGTTGTTTTCTGTTGTAACCTTCTGCTTGCTTCTAATAAAATAGCCTTTCAAAAATAAAAATAAATAGAAATTATTTCCTACTGAGAAAGTAGGGTCTGGGAATTTTTTTGGTGAGATGTTTGCAAATATTAACTTCAGCTTAAGAGAGACAAAGAGGCTACTTTCGATTAAACATACTTAAGCACATGCAACACATAATGTGGCTAATGAGTAACAAATGTTTTCTTGGAATATTAATAGACTTCTAATTTTTTTTACACAAATAATTTGAGTACACTAATAAACAATTTAAGAGTTTGTACGGTGAATATAATATAAATATATTGAAATTGCAGTTAAGATGAAAAACGCATAAACTCGCGGTCTAGTGGTATGGATTAAAACCTTACAAGTACAAAGTTAGATTGTATTTAGGTGTAAAGAATGTTTTCAAAAAAGAAAAGATAAATAAAGAATAGAGTAAACTGGAATTTTACCCCCTGGGGTTATATGAGATTGGCACTCTGACCCCCTCCCAGGGAAATTTCGTTGTCTGACCCCCCAACTAATGAGAAACCATGCAATATTACCCCCTGCTGTTAAAAATTGTTTAAAGTCAAGCTAACTTATAAATGATCAAAGGGTATTATTGTCATTTGCACTTGTTTTTGATAGCTTACTCAATAAAACACCCTATATAATAACTTAAGTAAACATCTTACCCCCTAAGCATTCCCCCCATTCCCAAAACCTTCCACCGGCGATCTCAGCTCAGCTCCAGGGACCTTCCAACCGGCGACAACTTGTTCTATCAGACTACAGCTCAAACAAAATGTCGATCTCATCGACGATCAGAGAAGTGTTGTCGCACATGTCAGGTAAAATCGAACAACTGAACAAGGGTTATTGAAACAGGGGTTTAATTGAACAAGGGTTTTATGTAACACAGGGGTTTAATGGATCCGAGGGTTTTATTACAGTTGATATTTTGTAATCTGTGTTTGCAGTGGACATGAGGATGCGTGTAACACTAAAAACGATTGTGTTCTCGATGGTGGTGAAAATACGAGGCCGCCCTTTCCTGCATTTCCAGTTTCCCCCTCAGGAGGAAATGGTTGCCTAGCTATGATAGGATAACTTTATAAACTCTAATATATAATGTATTTATGTAGGCTGACTATAGGATGTTTTGGTATAATATGTATGATAACTGTATATATGGTTGCTGTAGGATGTTTTGGTTTCATGTCTATATAAATTTGCATGTTTGGTATAATGGTATAATGTGTATGATAACTGATCGATAACTGCATGTTTGGTATAATGGTATAATGTGTATGATAACTGATAACTGCATGTTTGATTGTGTTTAGATGATCACAGTCAGGTTAGTTTGTATCAATTTGCAACAAGTTAGTTTATATCAATTTGCAGCCTGTTAAGGTCAAAATTATTATGTGTAGAGGTTTGTTTATATCAATTTGCAGCCTATATCAATTTGCACCCTATATAAATTTGCAGCATGTTTGGATAATAGGATTATTGCATCAATTTACAGCAGGTTAGTATAATTGGATTATTGCATCAATTTGCAGCAGGTTAGTTTGTATTGTAGCATGTTTGGATAAATGGATTATTGCAACAATTTGCAGCAGGTTACTTTGTATTGTAGCATGTTTGGATAATTGGATTATTGCAACAGGTTTCATTGGCATCATGTACCATTTTGCTTATTTCTAAGGTCAAAATGACCATTTTGGTCATTTTGCAGAAAGGTTTGACTTGTTTATAGGTTGGTTTTAGAAGATCACACTTGTTCCTTGTGTATTGTAACTGTAAGGTTGTTTTTAGATGATTACTCTTGTTCCTTGTTCCATGTTTTTTTATATATGTGTATTATAACTGTCTGGTCAAGCATTTTTAGGCGGGAAAGGTTTTTTCCTGCAGGGGGTAAGGATTGCAAGAAATATTTAACACCAGGGGGTAATATTGCAGAGTACAGAAAACCATAGGGGTAATAAGAAAGGGTAATATAGTCATTTTACACCGGGGGTAATATTGCAGAGTAGATTAAAGCATAGGGGGTAATAAGAAAGGGTAATATTGTCATTTAACTTACCATTTAACAGAACTGTTAAGTTCTTTGACAGTAGGGGGTAATATTGCATGGTTTCTCATTAGTTGGGGGGTCATACAGCGAAATTTCCCTAGGAGGGGGTCAGAGTGCCAATCTCATATAACCCCAGGGGGTAAAATTGTAGTTTACTCTAAAGAATATTATACATAATTTCAAATAATTTGAAATGATGAAATCCAGAATTTAAAATAGATAAAGTTCATGAACCTAAATGGCTCAATAGGTTTGATCACTTTTAAGCGTACCATGGTTAGATTTTCACGCAAGTTGGTCATATTCTACAATACTTATGTTAGGTTTAGTGACGGATCTAGGATTAGTTTTATTGGGGGACAATTGGGCAGCTTTAAATTTTTAGGGGGGATAGGAGCTTAACTAAACTTTTAGGAGGGGCGGTCGGTTTTTTTGCTTAAAACTTACACTAATTTTTTCTTCAACCCCCCCCCCCCCCAAGCTCATAACCTCGTTCTGCCCCTAGTTACATTTGTTGTGCTCTGATGCTGCTCTATGGTGTAAAAGCAAGATAGCTCTCTCTACTGGGCCTCATTCAGGTTAAGGGTGTTAAATGGATCGTCTTAAACGGTTCGCGGTTGAACCTAAAATAGAAAAATTGAAACATAACCGAAAATTTTGTAAGACATATGAAAGCAGACATGGTACGAGTATCCATGGGTTGACATGAATATAACCCACTAAACCTGATATCGCAATTGAGCCTCATAAAGACATAAACCGGTAGATTATGGGCTTTAGAAATTGATCACTCACTATCAAAGGTAATGCCAAATAAAGTGAGCATGAGCAAAAGCTACAAATAAAAGAGTTAATATCGTCTTGGCGGATTGGAAAAAGATACAAATTCCTACAAGAGTGAATTTAGATGATATATGAATCAGGGGTAAACTGGCCTAGCCAAGAAATAGCTGAAACTCATTTTCAAACCGTGAAATTTAATAGGGACGTGTTCAATACATAACCAATCTTAATTCAATTGGGTCATCTAAAATCCCAATTTGGTTACTGAATGACTTTATATAGGGGCGCGTTCATACACAACCAACTTCAATTTCAAATAGAGGATGGCGAGAGCCATATAAACATTTGTATGTAGTGTATATTAGATTTAGTGGGAAAGACATAATAGGACGATTATATAACCATCTCTCACTATATATACATGAGTGCGCTCGCGCGCAATGATGAAAAGATTATGTAGTAAAAACAACATGGTTTAACTAAGCGATTACCATGGTGAAAGTGTGTGGTTATTATTTATGATACATATGTATAAACATTTGGCAATCAAGAGTATCCATGAATGCATCACTCACTAGATGTAATTGCAGACACCCTAGATACAATGACCACCCGGCATACACTTGTTGCCACATGATCCACAGTTTCTCTTGTCGTAAGCCAAATCCACGCACCTCCCTCGGCAACAGTGCTCGTTAACTTGCACTTTTTTCTTGCAAGCCCCACAGTTGTGCTTGTCATGGCTCAAGTTTATACATTCGGTGTTGCACAAGTTGAGTTTTTCCCTTTTACAGTGTGGCAAAGCTCATTGTGTTTGTTGCAGTGGTCTGTTGACCGAAGGTTCATGTTCTCGGCTAGAAGTCAGCCCGTCCTCTTTAGAAATGGTCTCACCACCAAGGACTCATTTGGTGTGGTGTCCTGATTGTTACCGATGTTGATTATATCTATAAACATGGGTCAAAATTATAGAACTTAATCATGTTTATTCAATCATAGAGTAAATACAAATACCAAGTAAGAGATACTTATTTATATGGATGATTATCTTTGAGGATAAAGATGAAGCCATGATTCCCGTTATGGTACCTTGTGTTGATGGATCACACTAGAGAGAATTTTTAGTATTGGTGTTCTACTAGAGTTTTTTATCACCACTTATCATCAATATATAAAGATCAATGAATAATGGTCATGAATGGTGATCCGTTATAAAAACTCTATGTATTCTCTATTAATGGCACCTAAAGGGAAATCATAATTGCCCCTCAAACTAATCAATATTTACAATTACTACCATCAAGTAATTGTCGGAGACTAGTTATGTCATATTGGTAATGTTACTAAATGATCCGTAAGGCCACATCAACGGGTTATTTCTAACATTCTCCCACTTGGCCGAGTGATCATTTATGATAAGTATAAGTAAGTTTGGCCAAGTTAAAGCATAATCAATGTTTCAAATTGAAATTGCAACAGAAAAATACAGTCATTGAGTTATTTTCAACTCGAGACCCCATTAATCAAGTTACAACCCCAAATCAAAACATACGTAAATTTAAGACCAAAATGACTGAGGTAAGCCCTTTAAGATTAATTTGCATAATTCTTGTCTATACGTCATTAGGTGCACATACGTATTTGTAGACAAACAAATTGTATTATTGAGGAAAAAATAATAACTAATCATTCATATGTACGATATGCTATTATGTAAGGCCTTTAGTAAAACCCGTCTTTATTATGAGCTCTTAAAAAGACTTTAGGTGTAGACCTTAGTTATCGGATTCGCAAGCATATCATGAATGTAAATGTATTCGATAAAAATATTTTGTTTCCTCTTCTTGTTCATAAAAGAATAATAATTTTGTATCGAAGTTTAATGCAGCACCTCTTGAACTCTTACTGTTCGAGGAAATCAGGTAGCTGACTTTTCACAGTAAGTCTTCAATATAGTATTTATATGGAGTTAATGAGTTTATGAGTCCACTGATAAAATTTCAACAACATTTAGTGACAATTGCGTTGTTAATTAACAACATATTATGTCATTATAATTTAGGTTGTTGTTAACAGTTTCTTATGACTCTTCCATGAGATAGATTTGTCCGCAAACATAAGGATTACCCTAAATTGACTTTTAGTTTCTTTTGAACATTATAAAATCAAGGTAAGAATAATCAACCTCTTCTTATAGTCTTTCTCGTTTCTTAAAGATATTGTAAGATGCTTCACAATAATCTAGAGTGGTCTAATGTTCATCAATGTGAGCAATATCTAAATGAGTATAGACTTGAACCTTCGTAAGGCTTCTAATTAATGAAGCATAAGGAAGTAATCTCATTTATCATTTTATCCTCTTAAGGAGAGCAATATTATTTGTTACACATGTAAGAGCTCGCTTTAGAGTAAAGCTTATGGGACGAAACTAATATCCCGTTGGATCTATCTTGGTATATTTTGATATCTCTCACAAAAGTGGTATCTCCGAGATTCATTATATCAATGTATGTGTGAACAATTATTTGACTTATGTAACATCTACTTATCAAAAGAATGTCACTTATATAAGAACACATTTACATTAATTGCTCCCACTCATCTTGAGGTGGGTACATAAATCCACTTAATTCTTGAAGAAAATAATTGCATTAAGATTTCATCACATTTTGATGCTTGCTTCAACCCATACATGGAAGTTATTGACATACAAAGTAAGTGTTCTTGACCTTCAGTTTAGAACTTTCAGGTTATTTTAACATGTAAGTCTTTTAAGGAAAGTTGTTTTAATGTTCATATTATCACACCCCAACCGATGACGGAAACATCAGGGCATGACACTGAGCGAAACAGATTGTCCAAGAGAAATTCCATAACAACTACTTTACCGAATAGTTAATATTATGTCCCATACATTAACCTATAAAGCAAGTAAATTATTACAGACGGCGGTATCTCAAAGACGAATAACATGTTCCGACAACTCGGATTAAAATAAAATAAATTGTTTTTGTTTCTAGACTCTTCCTACTTGATTCCCCATAGCAAGCAAGCATCCTAAGCACCTGTCACATATGTTAAAATAAAGTCAATACACATAGTGTAAAGGTGAGCATACAAGTTTGATAATATAATAGAGTTCGAAATCGTTTACGCATAACCAGCAAGTAACATGTACAAAGTGAAGGCAAGTAGGTTATCGACAGAGAAATATGCACAGACGTGACTGGGAGTTGTAGAATGCGCAACACATATCCCCACTGGGACACGTGAAGTAAAGCCCTTAACAACCCCTGTCCACGACAGGTGCGGAGTCCAAACTATAGTACTATCGTTGCTAAGGTGTCAGGCAACAATCACTATGTTAACATAACATACAAGCATTCATCGAATAACACGTAGCATGCAATAACGGCCAGCGTATAAATAGTGTTTGCATTGTGTGTAGATTGTGATTTAGAATAAGTAACGTATGTAACACCCAAAAGTGCGTAAAGCAAAAAGGGTTCGAGTATACTCACAGATAGCGTTTAACAAGTAAACATTGTCTTGGATTGAAGGGAGCGCTGAGAGATTAGCCTGAACAGTTAACGATATCATAACGATGAGCGGTGCATAAAACGGTAAAAAATGTCAAAGTGTCGAACGGTAATCCGATCGGATGGCCAGTCGATCGGATGTCAATCCGTTCGGATGGTCATCCGATCGGATGGCCATTCGATTGGATTGACATTCGTTGGTAAGGATGTGTCTGTGTATGATGGCTTTGAACCTTTCGTTGTAGCATTTTGAAGTCAGAGAAGTATCTCTACCCTTCAGGTCGTCGATCGAACGGTCGTTTGATCGGATGACGATCCGATTGGCAGAACACTTAGTGAGAACAAGTTCACAGCAGGATGGTTACTCGATCGGATAGCAATCTGATCGGTTGGAAAATCATTAGTTACTGATGATCTTTGAAAATTATGAAAATGATTAAGTGTCGAAGTTCCAAATGTCACATGATCGGATGGTCGTTCGATCGAATGGCTATCCGAACGGGCGGCAATCCGTTCGACGTTCAGATCTTTGAAAAGTTGAATAAAAAGTTTAAGTGTGGAACCAAGTGCAATCTAATCGGATTGCGGGTCGATCGGATGGCAATCCGATCGGATGGCAATCGACGGCGATCCGTCCCGAGATCTAATCTTCTTGCAACTTGAAAAGTTGTTAAGTTTTGAAGGTTTTGCGGTGTGATCGAGACGGTATGTGTCACGGCCCCCGGCCCGGTGTGACCCGGTCCAGAGGCCGCGGGACAGAAAACCCGTGGTATTTGTATTTAGTTTGGCAGCGGAATTATTAACAGGATCGTTTAAACTTGAAAATGCCCAATTATTTTATTTCACAATTTGGGATAAACCCCATAATTTACAATAAAGGAATTTCACAGGAAAATTCCCTGTTTTACAAAAACATGTTTATTCATTTTATTTACTGAGCCACATTCTTCAAGCCGTAGTGCTATGCGGCACTCTTTCCTGGTTCACAGTAATTCACCTGAAACATGTTTAAAAAGATTTTATCAGCGGGGAAATACTGGCGAGTCATTAAAAAAACGACACATTGTTATAATATACAGTATTAAGGGTGATTACAATGTTTTTTATCAACCAATTACCCCAAATCGGTATTTGTCTCTTGACTGTATCTGTGACTATGGTCAGATCACCCATTGGCTAACCCGTTGTCCAATGGTGACGGGTATCAAGTAATGTATACAAAACCCCACATACCGGCAGTAATTGAAGATTACACAGACTTAATCCCTGTAATTATAACTTTGAAAACAATTAGGGTTTTGGGAACAATTTGGTAAAAAGAGAATGACTCACATTGCAAATTTAATCGGACAGAACCTTGCCTACTGATTTAACCTTGTAACCTAGTTTAAATAACAATGCACACGAAACTAGGCCAGTAACTTAATACAACATTTACGATAAGCTCAAGAAATCAAAACCCTCACGACGAATGACAAAGTATAGCCCGTGTTCGGGCAGCACTTAAACATCCATCGGATCGGTCTCAATCGATCGGACATTGAATCGTAGCAGTGATCGAGTTATTACCCTGTTGTCGCAACAGAGGGTCGAGACTTGATTGTTTTCTAAAGAAACGGGTATAACTAAACGTACGTAATGAAATTTTCCGTCGAAATAACACAACATGCAAGTGCCAAACCCCTGCTATATACACTGAAAAAGGGTCTCCCCCGCGTGGCGCGCCAGGACCACCTGGTCCTGGCGCGTGGCGCGACGGGTCCCTTTTTAGGCTAGGGTAGCCTCGTGTCTTGTATAGCCTATGTGAGTCAACAGCAAACGAATTTCGTGTTCTACAACGAATTTTTAAGATACTCGTCAATTAGGGGATACCCCCCTTGAGTTTTAGGGGGCCCTGATCCTAGTTTCAATTGTTCTGAAAATTTTATGGGTCATGCTATACTACTTGGGGGTCTCAATTACGGTTTCCTATTGGACATAATAAAATAAGAAATAATAATTTCGGTGAGAGTTGTTACATCCTCCCCACCTTAATTTAAATCTCGTCCTCGAGATTTACTGGAACAAGTAGGGATATTTTCACTTCATCTCTGATTCCAGTTCCCAAGTGTACTCAGGCCCTCTCTTTGAATCCCACTTGACTTTGACCAGTACTAATCTTTTGTATTTGAGAAACTTGACCTTTCTGTTTTTTATCTGAAGTGGTTTCTCCACAAATTTTAACTTTTCATTTACCTCTATATCTTGAAGAGGTACTACCAGGGATTCGTCAGACAAACATTTCTTGAGACTAGATACATGAAACACATCATGTACCCCAGCTAGTTCTTCTGGTAGTTGTAAGCGATAGGCAACTGGTCCTATTCGTTGGGTTACTGGGAATGGTCCTACGTACCTTGGACTTAGTTTTCCTTTTTTACCAAATCGAACTACCCCTTTCTAAGGGGAAACTTTTAAAAGTACCTTGTCTCCAACTTGGAATTCCAGTGGCTTGCGTCGATTGTCTGCATAACTCTTCTGGCGATCTCGAGCTGTCTTTAGTCTTTCCTTGATTTGGGTGATCTTGTGGGTAGTTTCTTGCACAATCTCAGGACTTGATAATTGACTTTCTCCTATTTCTGCCCAACAAATTGGAGTTCTACACTTTCGCCCATACAGTGCTTCGAACGGGCAGCTTCAATGCTTGTATGATAACTATTGTTATAGGAGAATTCAATTAAGGGTAGGTGATTATCCCAACTTCCTCCAAAATCTATTACACATGCCATGAGCATGTCTTCTAGGGTTTGGATCGTCCTTTCACTTTGCCCATCTGTTTGGGGATGGTATGCAGTACTTAAATTTAGGCGTGTCCCCATTGCTTCTTGAAAACTTGTCTAGAAATGTGAAGTGAAACGGCTATCTCTATCTGATACAATAGAGAGTGGAACTCCATGTAAGGACACTACCTCGTCTACGTATAACTTTGCTAATCTTTCCATACTGAAAGTTTCCTTCATGGGTAGAAAATGAGCTGATTTGGTTAATCGATCCACAATTACCCAAATTGCGTCGTTACCTTTCCTGGTTTGGGTAATTTAGTAACAAAATCCATTGTTAATAGTTCTCATTTTCATATAGGCATTTCTAATTGTTGGAGTAACCCTGCAGGTTTCTGGTGTTCTGCCTTAACTTGCGAACAAGTTAGACACTTAGATACATATCTTGCTATGTCCTTTTTCATTCCTATCCACCAGAAATTATTTCTTAAATCTTGGTACATCTTATTATTTCCAGGGTGCATGTTATATCTAGATTTATGGGCTTCCTCTAAAATCTTATTTCTTAACTCTCCTTGCTTAGGTACCCAAATTCTTTTCTTGTGGAATCTCCAAATTCCATCGGTCCCTTGTTCTAAATCTTTTATTCTTCCTTTCAATCCTTCAGCATCCTCCTTGATTTCTTTTTCTTGAACATTCTTCAGTTGTTCCATTAAATCTAGCTGTAGATTTAATCTAAGAGTACGAACTCGCTTTTGCTTTTCATGATACTTACGACTTAGGGCATCTGCGACTACATTTTCTTTTCCTTCCTGATATTGAATATAACAGTCGTAGTCACTTAGAATTTCCATCCATCTCCCTTGCCTCATATTCAATTCTTTTTGCCCAAATATGTACTTTAATCTTTTGTGATCTGTATAAATAGTAAACTTACTTCCATACAGATAGTGTCTCCAAATCTTAAGGGCAAAAATTATCGACCCTAATTCTAAGTCATGTGTCGTATAATTTTCCTCGTGCTTTTTCAATTTTCTGGAAGCATACGCAATTACCTTTTTGCGTTGCATTAGCACACATCCTAATCCTAACTTAGAAGCGTCACAGTAAACTTCAAAATCTTCTGTCCCTTCAGGTAACGCTAGAACAGGTGCATTTTTTAACTTTTGCTTTAAAATCTTAAAAGCCTCTTCTTGCTTAGGTCCCCCTTCAAACTTTACTGTTTTACAAGTTAGCTTAGTTAATGGCACAGCTATCTTAGAAAAATCCTTAATGAAGCCCCTATAGTACCCAGCTAATCCTAGAAAACTTCTAACTTCCATAGCTGGTTGCGGGACCTTCCATTTGGTGATCGCTTCTATTTTAGAGGGATCTACGTGAATACCTTCGTGATTCACCATATGACCTAAAAATTGCACCTCCTATAGCCAAAATTCACACTTTGAGAATTTGGCATAAAGCTTTTCCTTTCTTAACAAATTTAAGAGTGCGTGTAGATGTTTACAATGTTCGTCCGGACTTTTGGAGTAAATAAGTATATCGTCGATGAAGACAATTACGAATTTATCCAAATATGGTATACAGATCCTATTCATCATATCCATAAATGTTGCAAGAGCATTTGTTAGTCCAAAAGGCATAACTGTAAACTCGTAGTGACCATACCTAGTTCTGAAAGCGGTTTTAGGTATGTCTTCCTCCTGTACCTTCAACTGATGATAACCTGAGTGCAAGTCTATCTTAGAGAAGTATCTAGCTCCTTGGAGTTGGTCAAAAAGATCATCAATCCTAGGCAATGGGTATCGATTCTTAATTGTAACCCTATTCAGTTCCCTATAATCAATACACATTCGCATAGAACCATCTTTCTTTTTCACAAACAACACTGGTGCTCCCCAAGGGGATGAACTAGGTTGTATGAATCCTTTACCTAGCAGTTCGTCTAATTGCTTTTTCAGTTCTAACATTTCGGTGGGTGCTAACCGATAGGGTGCCTTAGCTATAGGTGTTGTTCTAGGAATTAGATGAATTCTAAATTCCACTTCCCTATCTGGTGGCAATCCTGGTAGCTCTTCCGGAAATACCTCCGGGTATCCTGATACTACAGGAATTTCCTTAAGTTCCTTACTCTTAGTGCTAATGATTACCGAAATCATATACACTAGTCCTTGCTTTCGTTCATAACTAGCGACTTTCATTACGGAAATGAACTTCATTGGCTTACGTGGCTTATCCCCTGTAACCATGAATATTTCTCCTGATGGTGTATGAATTTCTATGGAATTCTTATCATAGAGGATTCGAGCATGGTTGGCTACTAACCAATCCATTCCTAATACAACATCGAATCAAGCTAAATTCATAGGTAACAGGTTTGCAGAAAATTTATGGCCTAAGAGTTCTATCTTTCCTTCTTGCAAAACCTTATCTATGCTAACAAAATTCCCATCTGCCATTGATGTGCACAAAATGCAACATATAAATTACATCAATTGTGGCATAAAACTAACCCTTTTTTAGTACTAATGTTGGAAAAGTGTGTTTTTGTCTTCCTTTTGTATTTTCAGGATTAAATGAGCTCAAATTAACAAAAGAAGCAAAAAGGCAGCTAAATCTAACATAAATACAAGAAAATGAACAAACGTGGCATGCCCGACCCCCGACAGCATCTTCCCAAGCAAAATCAAGAAGACAGAAGACTGAACACGCCCCGTGCTCAGTGAACACAGGGGCGTGCCCAAGTGCCAGCATAAAAGACAAAGCTATAGAAGCTTCTATCACCCACCACGGGGGCGTGCCTAGCGGACACAGGGCCGTGGTCAACTCTAAGATTATGTTGAAGGTGATTCTTCCTTATCGTTTGTCCGTGGTGTCTTGGCATTATTTTACTGTCTATATAAAATAAAAGATTTTCACCATTCATATCTCCACGGTCTATATGGAGGTATGTTGGCTACCTGGTCGGGGGTTAAGGGAACGGTTTGGTAAGAGTCTTGCCTTGTTTAGTGTATAGATCCTGCAAGGACCTGGGTCAAATTTACTAGGACCTCCTTAAATACCCACCGGTATTGGATGGCGGGGGTCCAAACTCTTTGATCCCCTCATATGTAAGCTACTATTAATACTTTAACCCGGCTACTTAGGACTGTATCCCCGCTGACTCAGACTACTTAGCCGAGGGTAACGTCACCTTCAAAAGAGGGGCCTACCATAATATGCATTTATAACTTAATTAATTATCTTTCAATAATCTGACCCTTTAGGATTGTATCCTTGCTGACTAAAACTACTGGGTTGAGGGTAACGTCACCTTCAAAAGAGGGGCCTACTACAATAACTAAGATAATCTCTTAAAAAGTGCAAAAGTGCGGAAATAATCAAAGGTTACACTATACACGAGTCGGAGCCAAGTGATTCATCTTGTCTATCTGTTTTTATTTTTATTTTATTTTTCAGCATTTTAGTTAGTTTTTATTTTTCTTGTTTAAAACCTTTTTCTAAACTTTTGATTTGATTAGACGTTGAGGATAAACCGGTACTAAAAGCTCTTGTGTCCTTGGACGACCTCGGTATCTTGCCAACACTATACTACGCTCACGATGGGTGCACTTGCCCATATGTGTGTTTGGTGTTAGTAAAATATCGTGTTTTATAAATTTAAAACTTGACTAATGTGTAAAAAGGGCTTAAAATATACTTAATTCCATATAAACACCAACCCGCATCAAGTTTTTTGGCGCCGTTGCCGGGGACCCAAGGATTTTAAGAAAGTTAGGAATCAACGGCCTAATCGTTTTTTCTAATTTTTCTATTTTTTTTTAGGATTTTCTTAATTTTTCAGCTTCTGCAGAACTCAGCACGGGTCGTGCCCGCTGAACTCGCCCCGTGTCCAATCATTGGAACTGCCAATCCTGTTTTAAGTCAGACAGTAAGCTGAACACGGGGCCGTGCCAACTCAACACACCCCGTGCCCAAGTTTCAGTTACTGAAAACAGAACCGTAAGATCCCGACGGTTGGTAATTTCTGACACAAACATGAGTGATACTGATATTTTTTACTTTCGGCACTCTTATGGTACGTGGTGTCAAATATGTGGTGGTTCCCATAAAGAATTAGAATGTTATTTTATAAATTATAAGCCCCACTATATAGACCCATCATTTTCCCGTAGCCTTAGGAGGGGCGAAAGTAAAAATAATCCCTATCTCTCCCTCGAATGCTCTCAACTGGATCTTCTAGGAGAAATGCTTCTTGATGAACTATTTCAATTGGAAGATCTAATTCTTAATTGGTTAAAAGAACTTATGATGGATTTCAATAATTTATCTCAAGACGATAACCAAGAAGAATTGTTGGGATCGCATTCAAATAAAAACAACTTCGTTGTTCCCGATGTTACCTCTAACTCTAGTAAGGACTTGAGCGATAGTCATCCCTGTGTCGATTGTGCCGTGAAGGACTCCCCATCGACTTCGTTCGATGCATACATAGACCTGAGCGATTCGGCATACACCTTCTTTAACAAGAGCCCGGGAAAGGGTTGGACTTGTCCACCTACATATAGCATAGGAATCACCCTCACCGACAACCTCTTGCGTTCCCGTCTTAATCTAGAGAAATTAAGGTATCTTTGGCACTTTGGGGTTGTTCCATCCAGTAAGGAACCGCCCGATCTGGATAAGTTCCTTAAAAATAGACAAACCTCATAAAACAACCTTTCGACACGGGGCCGTGCCCAGGTCAACACACCCTCGTGTCCACCAAAAGATTCCTTTTTGACTTTTTGTCAGAATACGGACAAAATGTGTCAGGATCTTTCCTGCACACGGGGTCGTGTCCAGCCGACACGGGGCCGTGTCCAGCATGCTGTCGTTTTCTATAAATGCAGCCAAGAATCCTGCACATTTGGACCATCCAGGGACAGAGATTTGAAAGGATCTTCTCACCTACCGTCCTAGGTATTTTCTAAAAGAAGGTTCTAACAACCATCTTGTCCTTTCCTCTTTTATCTATTGCCTTCTTCTTCATCTTTCTTGCTTCAACACCTCCATTGAAGTTTGAGATCACCATGATTCCAAGCTTTGTTGTGATGTTTGTTGGGGTTTTGTTCAAGGAATCTTGTTAAAAATAAGTTGTATAACATTGTTTTGAGTTATTTCTGCTCAAAAATGCTTCATAAGTTGGTAAAATAATTTGAAACTCCAAGATTCCTTGTTCCAAAAATCTGCAGGAAGGTGAACACGGGGCTGTGCTCATTGAGCACGGGGTCGTGCCCGGAGATACTATTCCATTAAAATGAATTATTTTTGGTGTGTTTTCGTAGAATGTCTAGTCAAAACAGTGGAACCTCTTATGCGCACTCCAGAAACAGTCGAAGGGAAAGAAGGTCATCAATTGAAGCAACTCTCGTACGCTACGTAATGGCTTTACATGAAGCTCTTAATGAGATGACATCGGTTGAGGAGGTCCTAATAGACCGTATAAATTATCTTACGGTGGGGTTGAAAAACAGTTTTCAAGAAATCAACCTCTTGCACCAGAGGTTGAACATTCTTGTGACACCTCCCATGGAACCAATCCTCCCTCAAGAGGATTGGAACTTAGCACTTGGAATCAACAACCCAACCGGATAGGACGACATTCCAGCAGAACCTCCTCTTGAAGATCTACAAGAAGTCCCGGTGGAGGTTACACCCCCTCAAACCAATGCCAATGAGCCCTCCTTTCTTCTCCCAAGGGAGATAGAAGAATGGCTCGCCGACGTGTGAGGAACCCATGCCCGGAGAAATAAGTTTTTAAAGCCGCATCCAACCGAGGGAATTATATTTTTGGAAATTTTGCTAATAAAATAAGTATTAGGCTTGAACTTCTTGGTTTAGATTTCTTGTGTTTCTTTGACCTATTTATCTAAAGTTTTAACTTTTTAGGATTTTTATGTAATTCTCTCTATGACTTAATGAATGATGGTTTTAGTTAATTTAGTGTTTGGATGATGTTGAAATGGATAAAACACACTCGGGATGGTGAATGATAACAAGGGAAACTTGAACCAGCACCCCATGCACGAAAACAGGGCCATCCGACAAAATTTTCTTCATTAAAGCAAGTTCAGCACGGGTCGTGCCCGTCCAACACAGCCCCGTGCTGCACAATCTGCAGAAAATGCGCAGTTCAGGTAACTGGACACAGGGCGTGCTCACTGAACACGCCCTCGTGCCCAGGCTTCTGTTTCTTTTTATATATTTTGTTACTGGCGATCTGAACACGGGGCCGTGTCCAGACGCCCAGTAACATAAATTTTGTTTTTTCACACCATTTTACACATCCAATCAACCTAAAAACTTATTTTTGGGACACATTGAGGACAATGTGTAATTTAAGTGTGGGGGGATGCTAAAATCTTGAATCTTGCAAGTCCTAATTACAAGCCTTACACAAAACTCTATTGGAACCGCTAATCACCCCAAAATTTTTCAATTTTTTTTTTCATTTTTCTTACTTGTCTAGGTTTAACTTGGGAATTTCAAATTCTATAAAGGTTATATTTTTACAAATGTACAACCGATAGCGTCGTGATAAAAAGAACCAACATAAGAAAATTATGAAAAGGCATGACAAGCTTAGTTAAAATTTGATTATATATACTTGATCACATAAAAACCCATTTCCACAAAAGTGAGTTTTGAGCCTTTATTGAGCATACAAATACATATCTTTAAACTAAATGCTCATTTTTCGTTTCTTGTGTGAATAGCCGCTTGGTTCTTACGACTCTAGAACTTGCCACGACGATACATTCCCGGTCCTTACCAACTTAAACCCGAGTAAGTAAATGATGGAGGCATTAGGACTAACCCCGTTTTCATTTCTACACAATTTTTTTTACCACCTACCCAAAACCCCCCTAGTTAACCCCTTTGAGCCTAAACCTTTTCATTTATTAACCCAAAAACAAACACCCTTTCACCCACCAAAACCCTTTTTATTTTTAACCCTTTGTTTTAGTAACAAGCTCGGTTTTTCGTATGACTTTGTTGATGATGAAGCAAAAGAAATAAACAAGCAAGTTCATCAAAAATAACTTTGTTTAAATAATGGCTTCATCAAAATAAAAAGTCTTACGAAAACCGATGCTTTTTACGCTTTTCGCCCTTTTCTACTAACCATTAACCCAACCACCTACCTTTAACCCTAGCCTAACCCTTCACCCAAAAGTACTCTTGATATTTACAAAGGTATATAGTTAAAAAGGAGGAGAATTGATTGCTTGGCAAACCTATGGTAGGAGTAAGTTCCATGCCGCTCTCGAGTGATTCACTAAAATACATCTTCGGCCGAGTGTTGAGTGATCCCCGTGAGGTATGTGAACTTGTATATAAATGGAATTTTAAAAAGGCATGTTATGCCCTAATAAGTAATTTATCTTATGTAATGTTTTAAATAAATCATGACGAATAGGATTGTAAATAAAAATAAAACTTAATAAAGAATCTTGGAAATCCCGACACTCTATGACAAGCCCAAAAACCTTCTCTTCTACTCATTCCATTTGGGCGTGTAAAGCCACATTTTAAATAGTTTTGCTTGAGGACAAGCAAAGATTCAAGTGTGGGGGTATTTGATGTGCACAAAATGCAACATATAAATTACATCAATTGTGGCATAAAACTAACCCTTTTTTAGTACTAATGTTGGAAAATTGTGTTTTTGTCTTCCTTTTGTATTTTCAGGATTAAATGAGCTCAAATTAACAAAAGAAGCAAAAAAGGCAGCTAAATCTAACATAAATACAAGAAAAGGAACAAACGTGGCATGCCCGACCCCCCGACAGCATCTTCCCAAGCAAAATCAAGAAGAAAGAAGACTGAACACGCCCCGTGCTCAGTGAACACAGGGGCGTGCCCAAGTGCCAGCATAAAAGACAAAGCTATAGAAGCTTCTATCACCCACCACGGGGGCGTGCCCAGCGGACACGGGGCCGTGGTCAACTCTAAGATTCGCAGAATCTGAGGAAATCTTGATAGTACAGATATGCTTCTGCACACGGGGGCGTGCCTAGCGAACACGGGGGCGTGGTCAACTAATACAGACAAACTGCAATTAATGAAGGAAGAGAAGAGGATGGACACAAGGCCGTGCCCAATGGAGACGGGGCCGTATCCGAGCTGCTGTTCAGGCTATAAATAGGGGTGCTTAGCTCATTTGCAAACCATCCCTTGGCACACCACCTCTCTCACACTTCACCCACCACCCACCACCATCACAACACCATCATCCACCACCATCATCCATTGTCCATCATAGAGTGTGTGAGTCGTCTCGGGATCCAAGATTGATGAAGACAAGTGTCTAGTGTAATACGTTTTATTTTTAATCTTTTCGCACTTTTTACTTGGTTATGTATTAATGACTTTAATAACTAGTTTCTTATGTTGAAGGTGATTCTTCCTTATCGTTTGTCCGTGGTGTCTTGGCATTATTTTACTGTCTATATAAAATAAAAGATTTTCACCATTCATATCTCCACGGTCTATATGGAGGTATGTTGGCTACCTGGTCGGGGGTTAAGGGAATGGTTTGGTAAGAGTCTTGCCTTGTTCAGTGTATAGATCCTGCAAGGACCTGGGTCAAATTTAGTAGGACCTCCTTCAATACCCACCGGTATTGGATGGCGGGGGTCCAAACTCTTTGATCCCCTCATGTGTAAGCTACTATTAATACTTTAACCCGACTACTTAGGACTGTATCCCTGCTGACCCAGACTACTTAGCCGAGGGTAACGTCACCTTCAAAAGAGGGGCCTACCATAATATGCATTAATAACTTAATTAATTATCTTTCAATAATCCGACCCTTTAGGATTGTATCCTTGCTGACTCAAACTACTGGGTTGAGGGTAACGTCACCTTCAAAAGAGGGGCCTACTACAATAACTAAGATAATCTCTTAAAAAGTGCAAAAGTGCGGAAATAATCAAAGGTTACACTATACACGAGTCGGAGCCAAGTGATTCATCTTGTCTATCTGTTTTTATTTTTATTTTATTTTTTAGCATTTTAGTTAGTTTTTATTTTTCTTGTTTAAAAACATTTTTCTAAACTTTTGATTTGATTAGACATTGAGGATAAACCGGTACTAAAAGCTCTTGTGTCCTTGGACGACCTCGGTATCTTGCCCACACTATACTACGCTCACGATGGGTGCACTTGCCCATATGTGTGTTTGGTGTTAGTAAAATATCGTGTTTTATAAATTTAAAACTTGACTAACGTGTAAAAAGGGCTTAAAATATACTTAATTCCATATACACACCAACACGCATCAGCCGTCTCTACCGTAAAAATTTGTCTAAGTTTAGTTAAAGGTTGCTTAACAGCTTGGCAGAATGAAGTATTTAAGAGACTTTGGTTGGCACCAGAGTCAAATAATACCTTTGCGTAAACATCATGAACTAGGAACGTACCAGCTATCACGTCAGGAATTAGATCTGCTTCTTGGGTTGTCAGCTGAAAAGCTCTTGCGTTTTTCTTAGTAGCCCCTTATGCGGCTTTGGCCTTATTGTCGGCCGGTTTAACCAGCTTTGGACATTCTGGTCTGAAATGTCCAGCTTCGCCGCAGTTGTAGCAGATTCTTGTTTTCTTTCTGCACTCCTCTTCTCGATGTCCCAGAGCTTTGCAGAAGTTGCAGGTTTCATTACATCTTCCAAAATGTTTCTTTTTACAGTTTCTGCAGAACGGTGGGGTGGAAGATTTCCCAGTTCCTCTTTTCTTGAAATTGCTACTAGTATAACCCCCACGGAATCCTTGGGTAATTTTCTGAGCCAATTCCTTCTTCCTGTTTTCTTCTCGCGTACGCACCAGCCCGTCGGTCAAGGTATTGGCTAATTCTACCGCATCGTCAATTGTGCGGGGTCTCGCGGCTTTGACAATGTCACGAATCTCGCTAATCAAACCCCAAATATAGCGAGAAATAAGTACTGGTTCTGGCGAAGCCAGAGTTGGTACAATTCTGGCATATTCGAAGAATTTCGAAGTATACCCTCGACAATCAATATCCATCATTCGATGGCTCAGGAACTTATTTGCCATTTGTTCCTTTTCATATTCGGGGCAGAATTTCCTTTCCACTAGACGCTTAAATTCTTCCCAACTCATGGCATAAGCCATGTCTCTTCCCTTGGCTTGCAGTACCGTGTTCCACCATTCTAATGCCTCTTCCTTAAAAAGGTGAGAAGCATACATGACCTTATCCTCCTCGGCACATTTACTTATTTTAATCACTGCCTCAGTTTTCTCTAACCAACGCAGTGCAGCAGTCGCCCCTTCATTGCCTGCAAATTCGACTGGTTTACAGGCAAGAAATTCCTTGTAAGTGCAACCAGGTGTTGCAACTTTCATTTTCTTAAGTATCGGGGCTTGAATCACGTTGTCATTATTGCGCCTCCATTAACACTATTACTGAAATTATCGTCGCATGTGCGTTTACTGGGGTGAGCTTGTGAAGGCTCAACTGGGCTTTTGACAGCAGCGACGATTGTTGGGATAGCATTTGCTATTCCCTGGGCGACGATGTTTTCTATATCTTGCCTATTAAGAAAATGATCCTCATTGTTTTGCTCGGATTGGTTAACTTCGTTAACTGGTTCATTACTAGCGTGTTCCATCTGATAATTAACAATATATAAATTATTGGCACAAAATGAATAACAACCAATATAATAAAGCAATCACACATAAGCACGTATAGCCAAAATTGTCGACTTTGGGACGTTAATATTTTTATATATTAGTAGGCATCCGTACACACCAGTTATATTACAAAAGTTTTATTTTAAGTTATTTTACATGTTTATATTTTTATTATTTATTATTATTAAACACACAACCACAGTCAACTGGTATTTCAGAAACGACGCTCCCTCTCGTCGTACTTCCATGAGATCTGTTCCCCCACTTCTCGGATTCGATTTCCTCCGTTCATCAGTTCCTCACCATAGTGGCAGAGTTCAGTCAAGTTTTTTGTGCTCATAGGTGGGTTTGGTGCAGGCTCATGGTCAAACTGGGGGAAATAGGTGTTAGGGTTATTCAAGAGATTCTGAAATTGCCAGTCAGTTGTCCACCATTCTTCCAGTTCTCCTTGTAGGGGTCGGGGGTTGACAATGGGATCTGGGATAGCAGGTTCCAAATTCACTAGGAGTTGGGATTCAGCAGGGTAATTGAAGAGGTTTTCATCGGCAGGTCCGATGAGGTCGCTATTGGCCAGTTTGCGATCCAGCTCCTCCCACGGTGGCATTTCCTCGGCTTGCCCTGAACTTTCCCCGATCTCCTTTCCTTTCCCTTTATCCTTCGGATCCTCAGTCTTTTTAACCTTTTGTGCCACTGGTTTCTTCCTACGCCCACGTTTCCAGTCCAAGATCCTCCTCCTCTTTTTCGGCTTCGGTTTCTCCTGGGCCTGGGCCTGGAAAGTTAATGGTTCCTCCGCATCTTCCAGATAGCCGGATGGGTTTCCTGTGGTATCCATATTTGTGCTATGGATAGTAATGTTTCGAAGTGTCTCCGATAGTTCATTCATGCTGTTAGCACATATGAAGAAACACACACAATTTTAAGTTAAAATTTTATTTATTACAATTTAAATTTTCACAGAATGGCAATCAGAAAATTAAGTATTTCTAAATACTTAATTGGCTTCAATCAGTGGCTCTGATACCACCTTTTTCTGTCACGGCCCCCGGCCCGGTGTCACCCGGTCCAGAGGCCGCAGGACAGAAAACCCGTGGTATTTGTATTTAGTTTGGCAGCGGAATTATTAACAGGATCGTTTAAACTTGAAAATGCCCAATTATTTTATTTCACAATTTGGGATAAACCCCATAATTTACAATAAAGGAATTTCACGGGGAAATTCCCTGTTTTACAAAAACATGTTTATTCATTTTATTTACTGAGCCACATTCTTCAAGCCGTAGTGCTACGTGGCACTCTTTCCTGGTTCACAGTAATTCACCTGAAACATGTTTAAAAAGATTTTATCAGCGGGGAAATACTGGCGAGTCATTAAAAAAACGACACATTGTTATAATATACAGTATTAAGGGTGATTACAATGTTTTTTATCAACCAATTACCCCAAATCGGTATTTGTCACTTGACTGTATCTGTGACTATGGTCAGATCACCCATTGGCTAACCCGTTGTCCAATGGTGACGGGTATCAAGTAATGTATACAAAACCCCACATACCGGCAGTAATTGAAGATTACAAAGACTTAATCCCTGTAATTATAACTTTGAAAACAGTTAGGGTTTTGGGAACAATTTGGTAAAAAGAGAATGACTCACATTGCAAACTTAATCGGACAAAACCTTGCCTACTGATTTAACCTTGTAACCTAGTTTAAATAACAATGCACACGAAACTAGGTCAGTAACTTAATACAACATTTACGATAAGCTCACGAAATCAAAACCCTCACGACGAATGACAAAGTATAGCCCATGTTCGGGCAGCACTTAAACATCCATCGGATCGGTCTCAATCGATCGGACATTGAATCGTAGCAGTGATCGAGTTATTACCCTGTTGTCGCAGCAGAGGGTCGAGACTTGATTGTTTTTGAAAGAAACGGGTATAACTAAACGTACGTAATGAAATTTTCCGTCGTAATAACACCAACATGCAAGTTCCAAACCCCTGCTATATATACTGAAAAAGGGTCTCCCCGCGTGGCGCGCCAGACCCACCTGGTCCTGGCGCGTGGCGCGACGGGTCCCTTTTTTGGCTAGGGTAGCCTCGTGTCTTGTATAGCCTATGTGAGTCAACAGCAAACGAATTTCGTGTTCTACAACGAATTTTGAAGATAATCGTCAATTAGGGGATACCCCCCTTGAGTTTTAGGGGGCCCTGATCCTAGTTTCAATTGTTCTGAAAATTTTATGGGTCATGCTATACTACTTGGGGGTCTCAATTACGGTTTCCTATTGGACATAATAAAATAAGAAATAATAATTTCGGTGAGAGTTGTTACAGTATGACAACGTGCTAGACAACAGAACCCCATCAAGGCCCAAGTCATCCGATCGAACAGGAATCACCCAAAGCCGACCAGTTTATTGTTTCGTGATGGTTGTTCATGCTTAACCCGAAGTCGGTTGTCTCTTTGATAGAAACTAGATCTTGAACCAACACATCACTAAGAAAGAGTAGAAGGTCTGTACAAGCTCCGATTCTATCGGTTTTGAGTGCAATGAGTGTAAAAGAATTGAAAGAAAGTTGGAAAACCATCTTTCAATCCTTTTTACCTTGAAAATGTTTAGATCTAGGCGAAATCGTTGTTTAATCATGTGGAAATCTTTCATAAGAACTCCATGATGACATCACCCTAGAACACCTCAAATCCACTGATATCACTGTTAAAAGTTAAGATTCAAAGGTGAAAATGATGAAGAGGTGTGTGTAGATCATAGAAGTACAAGATTTAGGTTGAAAACTTACAAGAATCACGAGAAATCGAGAGAAAGAAGTCTTGAGTGCGGCTGGTCGAGTGGAGGAGCTGTCACATCACAAATGATGTGACAGGATGGTATTTGTAGGGTTTCCAAAAGAGGAAAGTGCACAAGGGTCCGGATTGGCCACCGATAGGATGGCGCCTCGATCGGATGGCCACTCGATCGGTTGGCCATTCGATCTAAGTGTCCGGCGTGTTGAGTTTTGCCGTTTTGATTTAGGTGTTGAGCATTGCGATGCGTTTCGAGCAAGCGATGCGATAGAATTACCCATTAGTTACACAAATAACCTAACTACTATATCTAACATACAATCACTATAAATAACTTGCGTTTAGCGTTTGCGATAGAGTTGCAATTGCGTTTCGATTAGTCACTACAAACATAAAGTAAACATGCACAAGTAACACATAAGTAACACACACACACGTAAAGTAATATTCAGAATCTATCGATCAAGGCGTGAATGCGTTTGTGATGTGGTGCGATTAGCGATAAAGCGAATAAGCGATAAAACACGCGATAAACTACGATTAAACCTCGATTATTCACAGATACTCCACATAATACAACTAAAGCAAACAAAATAAATGATTCGGTTACAAGTCAAAGAAGTCAAAACAGTAGTTGAGCAAGGAGTGATAGATCGCAATTAGCAATCTTTTCTTCCTTTTACTTCAATCTTGAATTTGACTTTGACTTTCGTAACATGAGGTGTTACACATATAATGTTGCTCTAAATGATTATGAGCCACTAGAACAACAATGATCCTCAAATAAACATCTTGTAAGAAAGATAAGGTGATTCTTTGATAAATAATTCTCTTCTGAGCATAACCTTTAACAATCAATCATATTTTTAGCGTCTTAACGTTTGCATTCAGATTTTTTTAGTGATGAACACCCTTAGGTAATTCAACCAAATCCCAAATGTTATTCTAACAAATAAAATAAAGAGTAAACTGCCATTTTGGTCCCTGTGGTTTGGCCAGTTTTGCCACTTTAGTCCAAATCTCAAACTTATTACATCCAGGACCCTGTGGTTTGCATTTTGTTGCCATTTTAGTCCAAAATCCAAATTTGACCAGATTTCCCATTTTTGACCTGCTATTTTGTCTTTACCCTCAGGGGCATTTTGGTCATTTATGAATTATTATCTCTTTATAATAACCCAATTATAATAAAACCCTTAATATCATCTTCATCTTCAACCTCATTCAAACAGACATATATCTCTCTCTCTCAAGATATCTTCTCAAACAATCACCACCACCACCGTCACCCTCACCTCACCGCCTCCACCATCACCGCCGCCACCCCGATCTGAGTTCATCTTCATCATAGACCAACTCTCTCTCTCTATAGCACCACCGCCGCCACCTCCCTTCTCTCTCTCTCTCTCTCTCTCACAGATCAACCATCGTTCCCCATCACAACGGCAGCTACTTCAACAGCCACAACCACCGTCACCGCCACAGGAAATCGTCTCTTTTTTGTCCTGGTGGATCGAGAGTTGAATTTAGGGTTTTGATTTTGGGGAAAAAAAGGGGATGGGGATGGTGATCAACTGGTATAGGCGGTGGTGACAAGGTGGCTGTGGCGGTGGTGAGACGGAGGTGGTGTTGGTTGCGGTGATAAGGAAGTGGTGGTGGCTGTGGTGAGAAGGAGATGGTGGTGATGGTGGTGGTGGCTGTGTTAAGAAAGGGAGAAGGCAGTGGCGGTGGTTGTGTTGATAAGGGGAGAAGGCGGTGGGTTTCAACCTTGATTTTTGGTTAGGGTTGTTGATTTTGGGTTGTGGTTGTTGATTTTGGGTGTTTTTTATGGTTGTTCGGCAAGATTTGTGCTTCAATCTATGGTGGTGGAAGTAACAGTGGCTGGTGGTGGTGACGGAGGTGGTTGTGGTGGTAGGAGGCAGGTGGCCGTGGTTTACATGTAGTATTTGATTGCTGTTAGTGTGTATTACGTGTAGGTGAGTGGTCATCGGTTTTGAAGATGAGGAGATGAATGTCTGTATATATGTGGTTTACATGTAGTATCTGTTATGCTTGTTCACCATGAGGCTATGATGATTTTTATGCTTGTTCACCATGAGGCTGTGATGATTTCACCTAATCCGAGCTTAGCGTGGCAGAATCGGAGGAGGGCAAGTGCGCTTGCAACCTCTGTTTGCAGCCATGGCGGTTTTACAGATCTGAGCCTCGTTTTTTCTTGAAGATGTTCTTGATTTTCTGGGTTTTGATGATGAACTTTGAAGATGTTCTTGATTTTCTGGGTTTTGTTGTTGTTGAAGAAGATGTTCTTGATTTTCTGGGTTTTGTTGTTGTTGTTGTTGTTGTTTTGATGATGATGTTCTTGAAGATACAGATCTGAGCCTCGTTTTTTCTTGAAGATGTTCTTGATTTTCTGGGTTTTGATGATGAACTTTGAAGATGTTCTTGATTTTCTGGGTTTTGTTGTTGTTGAAGAAGATGTTCTTGATTTTCTGGGTTTTGTTGTTGTTGTTGTTGAATTGCTTTAAATAAAACATAAATGACCAAAATACCCCTGCACTAAAGGACAAAAAAGGGACCTTAAAACAGTCAAAAATGAGAAATTTTGGATTTTGGACTAAAATGGCAACAAAATGCAAACCACAGGGCCCTGGATGTAATAAGTTTGAGATTTGGACTAAAGTGGCAAAACTGGCCAAACCACAGGGACCAAAATGGCAGTTTACTCTAAAATAAATTTGCTAATAACAATTCTTATTCCACTTAGAAAATTGATTGATGCTAATGGATTAATTAGAGGAGGTAGGACCAATAAACTTTCTAATATCCATTTCATTCAGACAAGGAGGATACATAATCATCAAAGTTAGTTGGCTTTTAAAACTAGATGGCCTCCTTAGTTGATTATTAGGTTTATTAAGAGTTTCAGTTTTATGAATTAACTTTTGCCTAAGTTGCTATCACTTTCATAATTCTAAGTGTGTGCAAGAGGTGTAATCGGAGTAAAATTTAATAGGTCTCTTCCCCCCGCCTCTTGCACTTCTGGCAAGTCCAGGACTTTTACTGCTCCCACTGACTTAGAAATCTTTAACAATTTAGCATGCTTATGGTCAACATTAGAAGACCAATAAATTCTAATAGAGAAACAAATTAATGAAGTTACTCATTGTAGTTTCTCTGTTTGAGGATTACAATTTTGGCAAGAAATCTGAGTGTGCCCACGTTTAAGCAACAATGAAACTTTTATTAGAGTAGCAGTATATTCTTAAAGAGAAAAGTTGTGAAGGAGCAATGTCTTGTACAAGAGGTGCAAATTGAGGTAATAACAAGTTTTCACTCCCCTACCTCTTGCAATTCTCGCAAATTAAGATTAAGACACTTAATGCTCCCACTAACCTTTTAGATCTGTAGGAATGCTACAAGATAAGTTTCGATGATGTATATGCTGTGGGAACATGTCATATATGTTAGACTTGATTTCCTTAATGTCCATATGTTATGAAAATTTTGGGGACATATTTAGAAGGAATCATAGTATATATGAATTAATTTCTTTAATACCTTTATTCATATAAGACATATTTAATACAAGTAAATATTATGATAAATGAATTATGTCTGACTATTCCATTTTAGGATAAGTTCCAATGAAATATAACTTCTAATGGAACTTAATTTATTCCCTTAGCCATTTAAATATTAAGGCTTATAACACATGCTCATAAGTCACTAAGAATGAGATTTAATAATATTTCATCCTTCATTAACCTAGTCATGATTTCTCATGAAATTTGGTCTTAATGGATGGAATTTGTAAGTCTCGTTTTTCTTTTGTTAAATTTTCATTTTCATGATAACAAAAGGTTGTGAAAAAATGTAGCATCATCTAGTTCTATCTTATAAGGTTTCTATCTAGATTGAGATGACAAATAATATGAGAGTTTAAGGTAAGAGTGACTTTGTTTTAACCATGCAAACCTCACAACTGTCATAATGTAGCTTTTATATTGATACTAAATTCTGAATAATCTACAAAATATATAAGGTATCATAAAGCCCAATTATAAAACAGTTTATTATGGTTCTTATAGTCTTAACATAAATTTTGCCACTAACTCTCATATTAATTATTTGTTGATTTCTAGTAAGGAAACACATAGAACTAGAGTCAACTGGTCATGTGTTGGTTAGAATATTAACATTAGCAGAGTTAAATATCATAAATATCTTACTACTTATCTTAGCCAGCTATTACATTGAATTATTGATAGTCTCGATGCTCATGCCTAGTTTAATGGCATAAACCTGCAGTGAGACTTTCCTTTGAAGAAACTTATAGCTGGAAGTAGTAGTTGTACACTATATCTGAATCTTAAAAGTATCCTCCTTTCAGGTTTAGTGGCGGTGAGATGAACAACATCTAATTTTCCAGTTTCATGCATTCCTTTTCCTGTACATATGCTGCTAATCAACACACTCATTTTCCTTTGGTACTCTTGAGTGTTATAGTTGATTCTTAAGGAAACATATGGTATTAGTGGAAAAGTTATATGTAATGCATCGGAAAAGTGTACTGATTTCCATGTGTAATGTGACAACCCTCAAAATCCTATGTATTCCGTACAATTTATTATTGATAATTAAAGTGTTTGACGACTGTGTGGAATTACTTAACTGCTTTCTGATATCTGTGTTATGCTTACACGTACTTGTTAATATACTAATAGTGTACAGAAAGGTCACTAAATATTCCGTTATATTTTCCTAAGTGTTAGAAAGTAAAAACGTTACAAAATATGTAAATAGGACGCTTTACGGATTAATTAAGCAGTTTAACGGATCAGCACCGAACCGAACAACCGGACTTCACCCGGAACATAAAAATATTGTCAATGACATTGTTTTTCTTTTCTGAGCCAGCTAGGGTCCCCGAATACCCTAACATCCGTTACAATTTACAACACACTAGTAACTAATATTAAATCTCTAACTAACTAACTAATACTTAACAATTAGTTACAATCTAACCATGGAACCCCCCCCCCCCTAACGAGATCGGTTCCCTATGGGGGACACCATCTTACAACTTTGATTAAAATAATCCATGTTGCCTAAAATCTAGAAAGCACATTGTCTAGTGGACAAAGTATGAAGTTGGTTAATAAATATAACCTTAAGACTACAATTCATTACTTCAACACTTATCAAAATTGCACTCTCCCTCTCCTCTCTTTCTTTGAAATCGGCAGCCACAACCATCCACCATACCACCACCTTCAAGCCTCCTACAAGCCATTTTCTTACATACAAAGGTGCAAGGGATCACATAAGGAAGCTCGGTGCACTCGGGATCTCAAGGACCTCACTACGTTTCTTTTATCCACCACTTTTACGCCTTTGATCTTCCCTAGCCTTGTGCTAGTTGTAAGTGACTCTAAACGCCTTCTTTATCTTGTCTAGAGTGGTTAATAAGAGATTTGTCGGTTAAAAATTATGAGCATATAAGATCAAAGTCTAAAAGTCTACTAAAGTGATGAACAAGGTGGTTAATGGATGAATATTAGTGTAAAGCATGTAGATCTTGTGTGATTATGATTATTGGTTGATTATCTGATGTGTTGCTGGATTATATTGATGTTTGATGTTATTACGATCACTAAACATAATTAACGGATCAACCGAACACAAACTAGTAAGCTAGAGACTAAAAACAGCAACCTGTCCATACTTTACAGCCAACTTCAGTTGGCTGTAAACAGGTCGTAAATTCAACAAAAAAACTGATATTTTGAATCTAAAATATGTTATTATAAAATACGGTTCTAATGGCACCGGAATCGTAATTTTTGGCATCCGTTTACTATTTTTAAAGTGTTAATTTGTAACAGCAGCTTAAGCTGAATTTTGACAGCAATAAATGGGTGTCATGCTTTCAGTCATAACCTGAGTTTTCTGATGAATCGGACCATGAAATTTGTACAGTAGATGAAAACCGATGCATTTGTAATTACCCCACTGGAATTTCGTAAATCGGACACTCGATGAATTTTTAATAAATTGTTCCGTGGACTGTGGTCAGAAATACACAAATCTGAGTTCAGTCCGAAATATGAATTTTTATAAAATATTGGTAATGAACCGGACCCCGATATTTTTACACAATAAAATATGGAACGTTTAAGACATCCTGTAAAAATTTGGGAATTTTTGGAATAATTTAACCATTTTATTAAAATGTCCGAAAACAGCCGGTATTGAATATAAATGCTGAAATGACATAAGTTGTGACTCGCGTGTCTAAATGTCGAGTATGCTATCTGTGAATGATCTAACATGTTATATATGTTATGTGCATTATCGTATGTTTGATTTTGAGTGTTGAATGGATGGGAAACTTAGATGGGCATAAACCGTTAAAATGATGCATGTTGTGTGATAGATACGTGTAGGAACTTTGTGTTCTATTTGAAAGCCACTAAATGACTAACTGGTAAATCATACTAGGACGTGATTGACCGACCTTGACTGTTAGCTATATTTGAGAATCTAACCGAGCAAACCGAGGTGAGTTCACACTTTTCTACAAAGCATGGTAAATTCCCGGTGGCAATGGGAATGGGTACAGGAATAGGGATTCCTCGTCCTTTGGGACGTGTTCAGGAATGTGGATTCCTCGTCCTTGTGACGTATTCAGGAATGTAAATTCCTCGTCCTATTGGGACGTATTAGACTTACTGGACTATAACTCTATCAGCGAAGTCCCTCCCTTTTTGTATCGACTTAATTGCCGAGGCTATGGCGAGCGGGTCATTAGTTAATAGCGCTATTAGGTTTAACAAACCTCACACCGTGCCAGTCGGACGGGCGTGTACTAATGGACTATGGCACGTCGGTGGTGATAGAACACCGACGCTAGGGCACAATTGATTTCTTTTGTTAGTAGTCGATATGATAAACGAGTCTGGTAGTTTAAAATACTGGGGCAGCTCCCCACGGCCAAAGTGCCGGGCTGGATAGCCAGGGAAGGTGGACATGGGATGGTTAACTAATAAACGTTTTTCGAACTATGGGGTAACCCCCACGGCTGGACGACCGAATGAGATTAAACTATGTTTTTGGAAACAACACTAAAATGGACAACCAACCGTGAACTCACTCAACTTTGTTGTTGACTCGTTATTACATGCTTTGCAGGTCGTTAGATGCTATGGAGCTTGCATATGGAGGTGGTCGTTGTGGGATGCGAACTGATATGTCCCGTACTTAATGAATAAACTTCATGAACTTATTAAACCTACGTTTTGGACTTTAAACTTATGAACTTTGGACTTACGTTTTGAACTTATATTTTATGCTTCCGTTGTTAACCTAAAATCGGTTTACTTCCTTTTGGTCACCAATCGTATTGTGTTTGGTTTTATTTACTTAATTATGTTGTTCAATATGATTGGTGGCTCGATCCTGGTCACGTCACGCCTCCAAGAGGTGGTACTCCGCATGGTGGATTTTGGGGGTGTGACAGATTGGTATCAGAGCCATTGGTTATAGTGAACTTGGTTTTTAAAAAGGGAAAAGTTTTTGATAAAAACCAGACTATAACCAGTACAGTGCTCAACGATCCACAACGACACTTCGCTCCACGTGCAAGACTCGACACCATAAGTGGTATGATTTATGTTATATTGTCGGTTAGATAGTTCTCACTGTGCATTAGATAATGTAGTAATTGTTATTTGAACCTTGTGTGCATACGCTCTACTATCGTCCCACACTTACGTACTTTCGCGACACTTTCCTCACTTACGTTGCTTCATTATGAAGATCATGAGCGGACGCGGAGGACATATCAACCTCACTCAAGCCCAGTTGACGGCTTTGATCAACGAACGAGTCGCTGAGGCACTCGCAGCTAATCCTGCAGGAGGCCAACATGCTCAACCTCCTGTGTGCACGTTCAAGACGTTCATGGACTGCCGACCTACCACTTTCAGTGGCACCGAAGGAGCAGTGGGCCTTCTTCACTGGTTTGAAAAGCTCGAGTCAGTTTTCGAGATGTGTGAATGCCCCGAAGACCGTAGGGTGAAATACGCTACCGGAACACTTGAAGGGGTAGCGTTCACATGGTGGAACGCTCAGGTTCAGCTGTTGGGGTTGGTTGCTGCTAATGCCACCCCATGGAACGGTTTCAAGGAACTGATCAAGGAAGAGTACTGTAGTCGGGATGACATCCACAAACTAGAGGTGGAGTTTTTCAATCTAAAGATGACAGGGTCTGAGATTGAGGCATATACCAAGAGGTCGAATGAGCTTTACCAAGAGTTTTTCAATCTAATGGTGGACCCTCCCATCAAACGTATTGAGCTTTACCTCAAGGGCCTTGTACCCGAGATTCAGAGTCACGTGACTTCGGCTAACCTGGGTACCATTCAGCAGATCATTAAGTTAGCCCATCGTCTCACCGATCAAGCTGTGGAACAAAACAAACTGCCCAAGCGTATTGGTGCTGCTACCGCTGACGCATCCAATGATAACAAGCGAAAATGGGATGGGAATTCAGGCAAAGGTTCTACTTCAGCTCAGTCCCAGCAGCGAAAGACAGATGAGTACAGGAGCCCCAGTCAGCAGTCTTCTGGAAATCAAGGTCAGGGTGGATACAAGGGAAATCACCCCAAATGTAATCGCTGTAACTTGCACCACAGTGGGCCATGTGGTAAAGGCAACTGTCATCGATGCAACAAGCCTGGTTACATGGCAAGGGACTGCAGGAGCCAGCATCCGGCAAATCAGAGCCGGCAGCAACAGCAAGCCCCACCCAATCAACGCCAGCAGCGGCAACAACAAGGTAACAACAAAGGGTGCTTTCAATGTGGTGCTGAGGCCCATTTCAAGAAAGACTGCCCCCAGCTAAATCAGAACCAGAACAACAACAATCAGGGGAATGGAAACGGCAATGGAGGAAACCACAATGGTAATGGGGCAAGAGGTCGTGCTTTCGTGATTGGTCAGGGTGATGCAAGGAACGATCCCAACGTTGTGATGGGTAAGTTTCTTCTGGACGACTTCTTTGTTACTGTTTTATTCGATTCAGGTGCCGATACTAGTTATGTGTCCGTAAAAGTTAGCCAAATGCTTAAGCACACTCCAACACTCCTGAACACCAAACACACGGTAGAACTAGCTAACGGTAAAAGTCTTGAAGCCACACACATAGTTAAAGGTTGTAACCTCGTCTTAGCTGGTCAGACTTTCTCTATCGATCTTATTCCTATCACACTAGGTAGTTTCGACGTTGTTATTGGGATGGATTGGCTATCTCATCATCAAGCGGAGATTGTTTGCAAGGAGAAAATCGTTCGCATTCATCGTTCTGGTGAAGAACCTCTCATGATTCGTGGCGACAAGAGTGGTGCTGTCGAAGGCATCATCTCTTTCCTTAAGGCCCAGAAGTGTTTGCGAAAGGGCCACACTGCCATTTTAGCACTCGTTACTGGCACATCAACGGAAGAGAAGAGAATTGAAGACATCCCTATGGTGCGCGATTTTCCCGAGGTATTTCCTGAGGAATTACCTGGTCTTCCACCTCATCGCCAAGTTGAGTTTCAAATCGAGCTAGCTCCTGGAGCAGCGCCAGTAGCTCGAGCACCATATCGTCTAGCTCCATCAGAACTCGAAGAACTGTCCACACAACTACAAGAACTCTTGGAAAAGGGTTTTATACGTCCTAGCTCTTCGCCCTGGGGAGCTCCAGTACTATTCGTGAAGAAGAAAGATGGTACTTTCAGAATGTGTATTGACTATCGCAAGCTTAATAAGGTGACTGTGAAGAATCGTTATCCTCTTCCACGTATTGACGACTTGTTCGACCAGTTGCAAGGGTCGAGCTATTACTCCAAGATTGACTTGAGATCGGGATACCATCAGCTGAGGGTCCGAGATGAGGACGTCTCCAAAACAGCATTCAGAACTCGTTACGGCCATTACGAGTTTCTGGTTATGCCATTCGGGCTGACGAATGCACCAGCGGTCTTCATGGATCTCATGAACCGAGTGTGCAAGCCTTACCTGGATAAGTTCGTTATTGTGTTCATCGACGATATCCTGATCTATTCTAAGAGTCAGGAGGAACACGAGCAGCATCTACGACTTATGCTGGAACTTCTTCGAAAAGAACAGTTGTTTGCCAAGTTTTCAAAATGTGACTTCTGGCTTCGCGGAGTCCACTTTCTAGGCCATCTGGTAAACAAGGATGGAATTCATGTGGATCCATCTAAGGTTGAATCGATCAAGAACTGGCCTGCACCCCGCACACCAACAGAAATCCGCCAATTCTTGGGTTTGGCAGGATATTACAGAAGGTTTATCAAAGACTTCTCCAAGATTGCGCAACCTCTCACTTCGCTGACTCAGAAGGGTGTCATCTATCGTTGCGGTCATGCACAAGAGTCCGCATTTCAACATCTAAAGGATAGACTTTGTAGCGCGCCTATCCTCTCATTGCCCGAAGGCACCGATGATTTCGTGGTTTATTGCGACGCTTCCATCCAAGGACTGGGTTGCGTATTGATGCAACGTGACAAGGTCATTGCCTACGCATCGCGCCAACTTAAAGTTCACGAAAGAAACTACACTACCCACGATCTGGAGCTGGGAGCAGTTGTATTCGCGCTTAAGATATGGAGACATTACCTGTACGGTACCAAGTGCACCATTTACACCGATCACAGGAGTCTCAAGCATATCTTCAAGCAAAAGAAGTTAAACATGCGTCAACGCCGATGGGTTGAGCTTTTGAAAGATTATGAATGTGCTATCAAGTATCATCCGGGCAAGGCCAATGTTGTGGCCGACGCCCTCAGTCGAAAGGATACTATACCTAAGCGTGTACGTGCTTTACAGCTTACCATCCAATCTAACCTTCCCGCTCAGATTCGCGATGCTCAGGTTGAAGCATTGAAAGCAGGGAATATTAGGGCTGAATCCCTACGAGGATCGAGGCAGCGGCTAGAACAAAAGGAAGACGGCGCCTACTATGTAAACGGACGCATTTGGGTTCCACTCTATGGCAACTTACGCGAGCTTGTGATGGATGAAGCACATAAGTCTCGTTATTCAGTACATCCTGGTTCGGATAAGATGTACCACGACTTAAAGACCACATACTGGTGGCCTGGCATGAGAGCCCACATAGCAACCTACGTCAACAAGTGCTTGACTTGTGCGAGAGTCAAGTCTGAATATCAGAAACCATCAGGCCTACTTCAACAACCGGAGATCCCGAAATGGAAATGGGAGCAAATTTCCATGGATTTCGTTACCGGCCTGCCCAGATCTCAACGCGGAAACGATACCATTTGGGTGATCGTAGATCGATTAACCAAGTCTGCACATTTTCTGGCTATCAAAGAAACGGATAAGTTTTCTACTCTTGCAGACATTTACCTAAAGGAAGTGGTATCAAGGCACGGAGTGCCAACCTCTATTATATCAGATCGTGACGCACGTTTTACTTCTGAACTGTGGCAAGCAATACACAAGTCCTTTGGCTCACGTTTAGATATGAGCACCGCTTATCACCCGCAGACGGATGGGCAATCTGAACGTACCATCCAAACCCTTGAAGACATGCTTAGGGCGTGTGTAATCGATTTTGGTAATGGCCGGGAAAGGCACCTCCCGCTAGTGGAGTTTTCGTACAACAACAGCTACCACACCAGCATCCAAGCCGCTCCGTTTGAGGCATTGTACGGATGCAAATGCCGATCACCTCTCTGTTGGGCAGAAGTTGGTGACAGCCAAATCACTGGCCCAGAACTAGTGCTAGATACCACCGAGAAAATTGCTCAGATACGACAGCGAATGGCGGCAGCTCGTGACCGTCAGAAAAGCTATGCTGATAAGGGAAGAAAACCACTCGTGCTCCAGGTTGGGGATCGAGTGCTACTCAAAGTCTCACCTTGGAAAGGTGTAGTCCGCTTTGGCAAACGAGGCAAACTCAATCCGCGTTATGTCGGACCATTCGAAGTCATTGAGAAAATTGGCAAACTCGCCTACAGGTTGGATCTACCTAAAAAACTCAGCGGAGTTCACAACGTATTCCACGTGTCAAATCTGAAGAAGTGTCTGTCAGACGAGACCCTCATAGTTCCTTTCAAGGAACTCACAATCGACGACCAGCTGCGATTCGTCGAGGAACCAGTAGAGATTACTGATCGAGATGTTAAGATTCTCAAGCACACAAGAATACCTCTCGTTCGTTGGAATGCTCGTCGTGGCCCAGAGTATACCTGGGAACGTGAAGACTAAATGAAACTCAAGTATCCCCAACTGTTTAAGAAAAACGCAACCACTACTGAGGCTGAAGCTACTGCAGAATTTCGGGACGAAATTCCAAATCAACGGGGGGATGATGTGACACCCCAGGAAAATCAGGAAAACAACGCAACTTAACTAGCTTCCTCAGTAACCACACGCTAAATTTCGGGACGAAATTCTCTTAACAGGGGGAGAATGTGACAACCCTCAAAATCCTATGTATTCCGTACAATTTATTATTGATAATTAAAGTGTTTGACGACTGTGTGGAATTACTTAACTGCTTTCTGATATTTGTGTTATGCTTACACGTACTTGTTAATATACTAATAGTGTACAGAAAGGTCACTAAATAGTCCGTTATATTTTCCTAAGTGTTAGAAAGTAAAAACGTTACAAAATATGTAAATAGGACGCTTTACGGATTAATTAAGCAGTTTAACGGATCAGCACCGAACCGAACAACCGGACTTCACCCGGAACATAAAAATATTGTCAATGACATTGTTTTTCTTTTCTGAGCCAGCTAGGGTCCCCGAATACCCTAACACCCGTTACAATTTACAACACACTAGTAACTAATATTAAATCTCTAACTAACTAACTAATACTTAACAATTAGTTACAATCTAACCATGGAACCCCCCCCCCCCCTAACGAGATCGGTTCCCCATGGGGGACACCATCTTACAACTTTGATTAAAGTAATCCATGTTGCCTAAAATCTAGAAAGCACATTGTCTAGTGGACAAAGTATGAAGTTGGTTAATAAATATAACCTTAAGACTACAATTCATTACTTCAACACTTATCAAAATTGCACTCTCCCTCTCCTCTCTTTCTTTGAAATCGGCAGCCACAACCATCCACCATACCACCACCTTCAAGCCTCCTACAAGCCATTTTCTTACATACAAAGGTGCAAGGGATCACATAAGGAAGCTCGGTGCACTCGGGATCTCAAGGACCTCACTACGTTTCTTTTATCCACCACTTTTACGCCTTTGATCTTCCCTAGCCTTGTGCTAGTTGTAAGTGACTCTAAACGCCTTCTTTATCTTGTCTAGAGTGGTTAATAAGAGATTTGTCGGTTAAAAATTATGAGCATATAAGATCAAAGTCTAAAAGTCTACTAAAGTGATGAACAAGGTGGTTAATGGATGAATATTAGTGTAAAGCATGTAGATCTTGTGTGATTATGATTATTGGTTGATTATCTGATGTGTTGCTGGATTATATTGATGTTTGATGTTATTACGATCACTAAACATAATTAACGGATCAACCGAACACAAACTAGTAAGCTAGAGACTAAAAACAGCAATCTGTCCATACTTTACAGCCAACTTCAGTTGGCTGTAAACAGGTCGTAAATTCAACAAAAAAACTGATATTTTGAATCTAAAATATGTTATTATAAAATACGGTTCTAATGGCACCGGAATCGTAATTTTTGGCATCCGTTTACTATTTTTAAAGTGTTAATTTGTAACAGCAGCTTAAGCTGAATTTTGACAGCAATAAATGGGTGTCATGATTTCAGTCATAACCTGAGTTTTCTGATGAATCGGACCATGAAATTTGTACAGTAGATGAAAACCGATGCATTTGTAATTACCCCACTAGAATTTCATAAATCGGACACTCGATGAATTTTTAATAAATTGTTCCGTGGACTGTGGTCAGAAATACACAAATCTGAGTTCAATCCGAAATATGAATTTTTATAAAATATTGGTAATGAACCGGACCCCGATATTTTTACACAATAAAATATGGAACGTTTAAGACATCCTGTAAAAATTTGGGAATTTTTGGAATAATTTAACCATTTTATTAAAATGTCCGAAAACAGCCGGTATTGAATATAAATGCTGAAATGACATAAGTTGTGACTCGCGTGTCTAAATGTCGAGTATGCTATCTGTGAATGATCTAACATGTTATATATGTTATGTGCATTATCGTATGTTTGATTTTGAGTGGGGAATGGATGGGAAACTTAGATGGGCATAAACCGTTAAAATGATGCATGTTGTGTGATAGATACGTGTAGGAACTTTGTGTTCTATTTGAAAGCCACTAAATGACTAACTGGTAAATCATACTAGGACGTGATTGACCGACCTTGACTGTTAGCTATATTTGAGAATCTAACCGAGCAAACCGACGTGAGTTCACACTTTTCTACAAAGCATGGTAAATTCCTGGTGGGAATGGGAATGGGTACAGGAATAGGGATTCCTCGTCCTTTGGGACGTGTTCAGGAATGTGGATTCCTCGTCCTTGTGACGTGTTCAGGAATGTAAATTCCTCGTCCTATTGGGACGTATTAGACTTACTGGACTAGAACTCTATCAGCGAAGTCTGGTAGTTTAAAATACTGGGGCAGCTCCCCACGGCCAAAGTGTCGGGCTGGATAGCCAGGGAAGGTGGACATGGGATGGTTAACTAATAAACGTTTTTCGAACTATGGGGTAACCCCCACGGCTGGACGACCGAATGAGATTAAACTATGTTTTTGGAAACAACACTAAAATGGACAACCAACCGTGAACTCACTCAACTTTGTTGTTGACTCGTTATTACATGCTTTGCAGGTCGTTAGATGCTATGGAGCTTGCATATGGAGGTGGCCGTTGTGGGATGCGAACTGATATGTCCCGTACTTAATGAATAAACTTCATGAACTTATTAAACCTACGTTTTAGACTTTAAACTTATGAACTTTGGACTTACGTTTTGAACTTATATTTTATGCTTCCGCTGTTAACCTAAAATCGGTTTACTTCCTTTTGGTCACCAATCGTATTGTGTTTGGTTTTATTTACTTAATTATGTTGTTCAATATGATTGGTGGCTCGATCCTGGTCACGTCACGCCTCCAAGCGGTGGTACTCCGCATGGTGGATTTTGGGGGTGTGACAGATTGGTATCAGAGCCATTGGTTATAGTGAACTTGGTTTTTAAAAAGGGAAAAGTTTTTGATAAAAACCAGACTATAACCAGTACAGTGCTCAACGATCCACAACGACACTTCGCTCCACGTGCAAGACTCGACACCATAAGTGGTATGATTTATGTTATATTGTCGGTTAGATAGTTCTCACTGTGCATTAGATAATGTAGTAATTGCTATTTGAACCTTGTGTGCTTACGTTGTACTATCGTCCCACACTTCCGTACTTTCGTGACACTTTCCTCACTTACGTTGCTTCATTATGAAGATCATGAGCAGACGCGGAGGACATATCAACCTCACTCAAGCCCAGTTGACGGCTTTGATCAACGAACGAGTCGCTGAGGCACTCGCAGCTAATCCTGCAGGAGGCCAACATGCTCAACCTCCTGTGTGCACGTTCAAGACGTTCATGGACTGCCGACCTACCACTTTCAGTGGCACCGAAGGAGCAGTGGGCCTTCTTCACTGGTTTGAAAAGCTCGAGTCAGTTTTCGAGATGTGTGAATGCCCCGAAGACCGTAGGGTGAAATACGCTACCGGAACACTTGAAGGGGTAGCGCTCACATGGTGGAACGCTCAGGTTCAGCTGCTGGGGTTGGTTGCTGCTAATGCCACCCCATGGAACGGTTTCAAGGAACTGATCAAGGAAGAGTACTGCAGTCGGGATGATATCCACAAACTGGAGGTGGAGTTTTTCAATCTAAAGATGACGGGGTCTGAGATTGAGGCATATACCAAGAGGTCGAATGAGCTTTACCAAGAGTTTTTCAATCTAATGGTGGACCCTCCCATCAAACGTATTGAGCTTTACCTCAAGGGCCTTGTACCCGAGATTCAGAGTCACGTGACTTCGGCTAACCTGGGTACCATTCAGCAGATCATTAAGTTAGCCCATCGTCTCACCGATCAGGCTGTGGAACAAAACAAACTGCCCAAGCGTATTGGTGCTGCTACTGCTGACGCACCCAATGATAACAAGCGAAAATGGGATGGGAATTCAGGCAAAGGTTCTACTTCAGCTCAGTCCCAGCAGCGAAAGACAGATGAGTACAGGAGCCCCAGTCAACAGTCTTCTGGAAATCAAGGTCAGGGTGGATACAAGGGAAATCACCCCAAATGTAATCGCTGTAACTTGCACCACAGTGGGCCATGTGGTAAAGGCAACTGTCATCGATGCAACAAGCCTGGTCACATGGCAAGGGACTGCAGGAGTCAGCATCCAGCAAATCAGAACCGGCAGCAACAGCAAGCCCCACCCAATCAACGCCAGCAGCGGCAACAACAAGGTAACAACAAAGGGTGCTTTCAATGTGGTGCTGAGGCCCATTTCAAGAAAGACTGCCCCCAGCTAAATCAGAACCAGAACAACAACAATCATGGGAATGGAAACGGCAATGGAGGAAACCACAATGGTAATGGGGCAAGAGGTCGTGCTTTCGTGATTGGTCAGGGTGATGCAAGGAACGATCCCAACGTTGTGATGGGTAAGTTTCTTCTGGACGACTTCTTTGTTACTGTTTTATTCGATTCAGGTGCCGATACTAGTTATGTGTCCGTAAAAGTTAGCCAAATGCTTAAGCACACTCCAACACTCCTGAACACCAAACACACGGTAGAACTAGCTAACGGTAAAAGTCTTGAAGCCACACACATAGTTAAAGGTTGTAACCTCGTCTTAGCTGGTCAAACTTTCTCTATCGATCTTATTCCTATCACACTGGGTAGTTTCGACGTTGTTATTGGGATGGATTGGCTATCTCATCATCAAGCGGAGATTGTTTGCAAGGAGAAAATCGTCCGCATTCCTCGTTCTGGTGAAGAACCTCTCATGATTCGTGGCGACAAGAGTGGTGCTGTCGAAGGCATCATCTCTTTCCTTAAGGCCCAGAAGTGTTTGCGAAAGGGCCACACTGCCATTTTAGCACTCGTTACTGACACATCAACGGAAGAGAAGAGAATTGAAGACATCCCTATTGTGCGCGATTTTCCCGAGGTATTTCCTGAGGAATTACCTGGTCTTCCGCCTCATCGCCAAGTTGAGTTTCAAATCGAGCTAGCTCCTGGAGCAGCGCCAGTAGCTCGAGCACCATATCGTCTAGCTCCATCAGAACTCGAAGAACTGTCCACACAACTACAAGAACTCTTGGAAAAGGGTTTTATACGTCCTAGCTCTTCGCCCTGGGGAGCTCCAGTACTATTCGTGAAGAAGAAAGATGGTACTTTCAGAATGTGTATTGACTATCGCAAGCTTAACAAGGTGACTGTGAAGAATCGTTTCCACGTATTGACGACTTGTTCGACCAGTTGCAAGGGTCGAGCTATTACTCCAAGATTGACTTGAGATCGGGATACCATCAGCTGAGGGTCCGAGATGAGGACGTCTCCAAAACAGCATTCAGAACTCGTTACGGCCATTACGAGTTTCTGGTTATGCCATTCGGGCTGACGAATGCACCAGCGGTCTTCATGGATCTCATGAACCGAGTGTGCAAGCCTTACCTGGATAAGTTCGTTATTGTGTTCATCGACGATATCCTGATCTATTCTAAGAGTCAGGAGGAACACGAGCAGCATCTACGACTTATGCTGGAACTTCTTCGAAAAGAACAGCTGTTTGCCAAGTTTTCAAAATGTGACTTCTGGCTTCGCGAAGTCCACTTTCTAGGCCATGTGGTAAACAAGGATGGAATTCATGTGGATCCATCTAAGGTTGAATCGATCAAGAACTGGCCTGCACCCCGCACACCAACAGAAATCCGCCAATTCTTGGGTTTGGCAGGATATTACAGAAGGTTTATCAAAGACTTCTCCAAGATTGCGCAATCTCTCACTTCGCTGACTCAGAAGGGTGTCATCTATCGTTGGGGTCATGCACAAGAGTCCGCATTTCAACATCTAAAGGATAGACTTTGTAGCGCGCCTATCCTCTCATTGCCCGAAGGCACCGATGATTTCGTGGTTTATTGCGACGCTTCCATCCAAGGACTGGGTTGCGTATTGATGCAACGTGACAAGGTCATTGCCTACGCATCGCGCCAACTTAAAGTTCACGAAAGAAACTACACTACTCACGATCTGGAGCTGGGAGCAGTTGTATTCGCGCTTAAGATATGGAGACATTACATGTACGGTACCAAGTGCACCATTTACACCGATCACAGGAGTCTCGAGCATATCTTCAAGCAAAAGGAGTTAAACATGCGTCAACGCCGATGGGTTGAGCTTTTGAACGATTATGAATGCGCTATCAAGTATCATCCGGGCAAGGCCAATGTTGTGGCCGACGCCCTCAGTCGAAAGGATACTATACCTAAGCGTGTACGTGCTTTACAGCTTACCATCCAATCTAACCTTCCCGCTCAGATTCGCGATGCTCAGGTTGAAGCATTGAAAGCAGGGAATATTAGGGCTGAATCCCTACGAGGATCGAGGCAGTGGCTAGAACAAAAGGAAGACGGCGCCTACTATGTAAACGGACGCATTTGGGTTCCACTCTATGGCAACTTACGCGAGCTTGTGATGGATGAAGCACATAAGTCTCGTTATTCAGTACATCCTGGTTCGGATAAGATGTACCACGACTTAAAGACCACATACTGGTGGCCTGGCATGAGAGCCCACATAGCAACCTACGTCAACAAGTGCTTGACTTGTGCGAGAGTCAAGTCTGAATATCAGAAACCATCAGGCCTACTTCAACAACCGGAGATCCCGAAATGGAAATGGGAGCAAATTTCCATGGATTTCGTTACCGGCCTGCCCAGATCTCAACGCGGAAACGATACCATTTGGGTGATCGTAGATCGATTAACCAAGTCTGCACATTTTCTGGCTATCAAAGAAACGGATAAGTTTTCTACTCTTGCAGACATTTACCTAAAGGAAGTGGTATCAAGGCACGGAGTGCCAACCTCTATTATATCAGATCGTGACGCACGTTTTACTTCTGAACTGTGGCAAGCAATACACAAGTCCTTTGGCTCACGTTTAGATATGAGCACCGCTTATCACCCGCAGACGGATGGGCAATCTGAACGTACCATCCAAACCCTTGAAGACATGCTTAGGGCGTGTGTAATCGATTTTGGTAATGGCTGGGAAAGGCACCTCCCGCTAGTGGAGTTTTCGTACAACAACAGCTACCACACCAGCATCCAAGCCGCTCCGTTTGAGGCATTGTATGGACGCAAATACCGATCACCTCTCTGTTGGGCAGAAGTTGGTGACAGCCAAATCACTGGCCCAGAACTTGTGGTAGTTACCACCGAGAAAATTGCTCAGATACGACAGCGAATGGCGGCAGCTCGTGACCGTCAGAAAAGCTATGCTGATAAGGGAAGAAAACCACTCGTGCTCCAGGTTGGGGATCGAGTGCTACTCAAAGTCTCACCTTGGAAAGGTGTAGTCCGCTTTGGTAAACGAGGCAAACTCAATCCGCGTTATGTCGGACCATTCGAAGTCATTGAGAAAATTGGCAAAGTTGCCTACAGGTTGGATCTACCTGAAAAACTCAGCGGAGTTCACAACGTATTCCACGTGTCAAATCTGAAGAAGTGTCTGTCAGACGAGACCCTCATAGTTCCTCTCAAGGAACTCACAATCGACGACCAGCAGCGATTCGTCGAGGAACCAGTAGAGATTACTGATCGAGATGTTAAGATTCTCAAGCACACAAGAATACCTCTCGTTCGAGTTCGTTGGAATGCTCGTCGTGGCCCAGAGTATACCTGGGAACGAGAAGACCAAATGAAACTCAAGTATCCCCAACTGTTTAAGAAAAACGCAACCACTACTGAGGCTGAAGCTACTGCAGAATTTCGGGACGAAATTCCAAATCAACGGGGGGATGATGTGACACCCCAGGAAAATCAGGAAAACAATGCAACTTAACTAGCTTCCTCAGTAACCACACGCTAAATTTCGGGACGAAATTCTCTTAACAGGGGGAGAATGTGACAACCCTCAAAATCCTATGTATTCCGTACAATTTATTATTGATAATTAAAGTGTTTGACGACTGTGTGGAATTACTTAACTGCTTTCTGATATCTGTGTTATGCTTACACGTACTTGTTAATATACTAATAGTGTACAGAAAGGTCACTAAATAGTCCGTTATATTTTCCTAAGTGTTAGAAAGTAAAAACGTTACAAAATATGTAAATAGGACGCTTTACGGATTAATTAAGCAGTTTAACGGATCAGCACCGAACCGAACAACCGGACTTCACCCGGAACATAAAAATATTGTCAATGACATTGTTTTTCTTTTCTGAGCCAGCTAGGGTCCCCGAATACCCTAACACCCGTTACAATTTACAACACACTAGTAACTAATATTAAATCTCTAACTAACTAACTAATACTTAACAATTAGTTACAATCTAACCATGGAACCCCCCCCCCCCCTAACGAGATCGGTTCCCCATGGGGGACACCATCTTACAACTTTGATTAAAATAATCCATGTTGCCTAAAATCTAGAAAGCACATTGTCTAGTGGACAAAGTATGAAGTTGGTTAATAAATATAACCTTAAGACTACAATTCATTACTTCAACACTTATCAAAATTGCACTCTCCCTCTCCTCTCTTTCTTTGAAATCGGCAGCCACAACCATCCACCATACCACCACCTTCAAGCCTCCTACAAGCCATTTTCTTACATACAAAGGTGCAAGGGATCACATAAGGAAGCTCGGTGCACTCGGGATCTCAAGGACCTCACTACGTTTCTTTTATCCACCACTTTTACGCCTTTGATCTTCCCTAGCCTTGTGCTAGTTGTAAGTGACTCTAAACGCCTTCTTGATCTTGTCTAGGGTGGTTAATAAGAGATTTGTCGGTTAAAAATTATGAGCATATAAGATCAAAGTCTAAAAGTCTACTAAAGTGATGAACAAGGTGGTTAATGGATGAATATTAGTGTAAAGCATGTAGATCTTGTGTGATTATGATTATTGGTTGATTATCTGATGTGTTGCTGGATTATATTGATGTTTGATGTTATTACGATCACTAAACATAATTAACGGATCAACCGAACACAAACTAGTAAGCTAGAGACTAAAAACAGCAATCTGTCCATACTTTACAGCCAACTTCAGTTGGCTGTAAACAGGTCGTAAATTCAACAAAAAAACTGATATTTTGAATCTAAAATATGTTATTATAAAATACGGTTCTAATGGCACCGGAATCGTAATTTTTGGCCTCCGTTTACTATTTTTAAAGTGTTAATTTGTAACAGCAGCTTAAGCTGAATTTTGACAGCAATAAATGGTGTCATGCTTTCAGTCATAACCTGAGTTTTCTGATGAATCGGACCATGAAATTTGTACAGTAGATGAAAACCGATGCATTTGTAATTACCCCACTGGAATTTCGTAAATCGGACACTCGATGAATTTTTAATAAATTGTTCCATGGACTGTGGTCAGAAATACACAAATCTGAGTTCAGTCCGAAATATGAATTTTTATAAAATATTGGTAATGAACCGGACCCCGATATTTTTACACAATAAAATATGGAACGTTTAAGACATCCTGTAAAAATTTGGGAATTTTTGGAATAATTTAACCATTTTATTAAAATGTCCGAAAACAGCCGGTATTGAATATAAATGCTGAAATGACATAAGTTGTGACTCGCGTGTCTAAATGTCGAGTATGCTATCTGTGAATGATCTAATATGTTATATATGTTATGTGCATTATCGTATGTTTGATTTTGAGTGGGGAATGGATGGGAAACTTAGATGGGCATAAACCGTTAAAATGATGCATGTTGTGTGATAGATACGTGTAGGAACTTTGTGTTCTATTTGAAAGCCACTAAATGACTAACTGGTAAATCATACTAGGACGTGATTGACCGACCTTGACTGTTAGCTATATTTGAGAATCTAACCGAGCAAACCGAGGTGAGTTCACACTTTTCTACAAAACATGGTAAATTCCTGGTGGGAATGGGAATGGGTACAGGAATAGGGATTCCTCGTCCTTTGGGACGTGTTCAGGAATGTGGATTCCTCGTCCTTGTGACGTGTTCAGGAATGTAAATTCCTCGTCCTATTGGGACGTATTAGACTTACTGGACTAGAACTCTATCAGCGAAGTCCCTCCCTTTTTGTATCGACTTAATCGCCGAGGCTATGGCGAGCGGGTCATTAGTTAATAGCGCTATTAGGTTTAACAAACCTCACACCGTGCCAGTCGGACGGGCGTGTACTAATGGACTATGGCACGTCGGTGGTGATAGAACACCGACGCTAGGGCACAATTGATTTCTTTTGTTAGTAATCGATATGATAAACGAGTCTGGTAGTTTAAAATACTGGGGCAGCTCCCCACGGCCAAAGTGCCGGGCTGGATAGCCAGGGAAGGTGGACATGGGATGGTTAACTAATAAACGTTTTTCGAACTATGGGGTAACCCCCACGGCTGGACGACCGAATGAGATTAAACTATGTTTTTGGAAACAACACTAAAATGGACAATCAACCGTGAACTCACTCAACTTTGTTGTTGACTCGTTATTACATGCTTTACAGGTCGTTAGATGCTATGGAGCTTGCATATGGAGGTGGTCGTTGTGGGATGCGAACTGATATGTCCCGTACTTAATGAATAAACTTCATGAACTTATTAAACCTACGTTTTGGACTTTAAACTTATGAACTTTGGACTTACGTTTTGAACTTATATTTTATGCTTCCGCTGTTAACCTAAAATCGGTTTACTTCCTTTTGGTCATCAATCGTATTGTGTTTGGTTTTATTTACTTAATTATGTTGTTCAATATGATTGGTGGCTCGATCCTGGTCACGTCACGCCTCCAAGCGGTGGTACTCCGCATGGTGGATTTTGGGGGTGTGACATGTAAACCTTTAAATTATGGGTCATGGTATTGTACATCATGATGTATTCACATATGCCACAAATTTTATAGTAAGAATCTAGAGTAATGCATGCGTCTTAGGAGTTATTTTGATTCTTCCAAAGAAAACAAATTAGTCTTAGCAAATTTAGAATCTAGAATAGCTCACATGACAGCAATAATTAAGTGAGTTCTTGATTATCATAAGAGATATAATGTTTGACTTATCCCACTAGTCATGCTCTAGTTTTCTTCTGTAATACTTTTATTAGAAAAGAGCAGTAGGATTGTCATATCTTAAGAGATAATCAACAATCCAATAAGTGCAAATTTTGTAGAAACTCTTTAGTAAGCAAAACATTTTAGGTTTTGAAATTAGAGTGGATGAAATAGATGGGATACAAAATTAAGAAGAAGCTTAGAGTGATTTACACTATGGGGTAATCAAGTAAGACGGACACAAATTTGAAGATATAGTCTACTATAACACCAAAATAACATACTAACTTAAGGTTCTACCTGAATTTTGGCTTTGCTTTGGCTTTGACCAAAATTCAGACACATTATGAACATACATAAATAACAGAATGTCTTGATGTTCTACATAAATTTGGCTTCGCTTTGACCAAAATTTATGCATTATTAACATATATAACAGACTGACTTATTGTTCTACATGAACTTTGGCTTCGCTTTGGCTTTAACCAAAATTCATGTATTATGAACATACGAAATAAAAACCAACTTAATGTTCTGCCTGAACTTTGGTTTTGCTTTGGCTTTGACCAAATTTCAGGCATAATGAACGATATAAATAATAGACCGCCTTTAGTGTTCTACATGAACTCTGGCTTCGCTTTGGCTTTGACCAAAATTCATATATTATGAACACACATAAATATAGACTGTCTCAATGTTCTACATGAACTTTGGCTTCGCTTTGGCTTTGACCAAAATTCATGTATCATGATGAACGTACATAAATAATAAGGTAAAACACATAAATATAACATAACACATTTGGGCCAGAAATGAAATATTTATGTACATTATGCTAATAATTTATTATGTGTATCATCAAACAATTAGTTGTTGGGTTCATTATCCAACAATACACATAATAACATAAAATGACATAAATTAAAGTTGAGCTATTCGCAAGTTATGGTCATACAAAACTAAATAAAATAAGGCTTCCAAAAGTTAACATAAGGCATGCAAATTCGTATGTCAAATAGGTTTCAAGACATAAGTAAAAAGATTAATTTTGCTTAGTGTGAGAAACCCAAAACATAATAGAATTTCATATAGTCAAATATAGTAACCGTAAGGATTTTGACATAATTTATCTCAGTGGATTTAAATCAAATATAGAGATTTGCATAAATACAAATCCAAACATTAATTGTATCCTTTAGCTGATTATAATAAAAAGTCTAATGTGGATATACCAAAAGATGTGGCAATCAATTATCCACCTCTTCAAACATAGTACAGTAGGTAGGAAACGAATTCATTTCTCTAATAGATATCAAATTAATATCAAAAGGAATTAATTAAATTTCATAATCCAATAAACTGTTCGATGGCATTTTAATATTTTCAAAGAATGAAAAGCCTTTTGAATATTTGACTAATATTAAATGACAAACTGATACTGATGAAACGTTAGTTCAACTTTACAATCTTGATTATGAATTATGAATAACCAAAATTATCTAAAACAATTCATCAAAATTTAGTTTGTATAAAATTGATTTGCTTTATCTCATTCCGATATAAATTATTAAAACAAAGAAACAAATCAATTTTATATATAATATCCATCAAACGGATTGATCAAACTCAAAGGAATAAATCGATTCATATGATTGAATTTTGATATAATCAACATTGCTCTGATACCACATGTTGATTATATCTATAAACATGGGTTAAAATTATAGAACTTAATCATGTTTATTCAATCATAGCGTAAATACAGATACCAAGTTAGAGATACTTACTTGTATGGATGATTATCTTTGAGGATAAAGATGAAGCCATGATTCTCGATATGGTACCTTGTGTTGATGGATCACACTAGAGAGAATTTTTAGTATTGATGTTCTACTAGAGTTTTTGATCACCACTTATCATGAATATATAAAGATCAATGAATAATAATGGTCATGAATGGTGATCCGTTATAAAAACTCTATATATTCTCTATTAATGGCACCTAAAGGGAAATCATAATTGCCCTTTGAACTAATCAATATTTACAATTACTACCATCAAGTAATTGTCGGAGACTAGTTATGTCATATTGGCAATGTTACTAAATGATCCGTAAGGCCACATCAACGGGTTATTTCTAACAACCGGTGGAAGTGGGTGTGATGGTTATGGCTATGGTAATGAGCACCGTGAAGAGTAGTTTAATGATATTGGACATTGTTGTGCATAAAGGGGATATTAGAAGGTAAAAACTAGAGTGGAGTGAGTTGAGGTGGATAAATGGAAATGAGAGTTTTGAAATATGTATAGGGTGGGGTTTGACCCAAGGGGACGGATGTTGTGGGGTTTGTTTGAATGTGGTGAATGTGTGTGTTGATTAGGTGACACTCCAAATTAGTAGCCAATGAACCAAGCGATTGTAGATTCATGGAAGTGGTGCGCTAAATTAGGTGACACTCCAAATTAGGGCTGCGGAGTTGTGGAGGAGAGGGGAGGAGATGATGGCGTCTGTGTATTGAGGAGATGATGTGCAACTGTTTGTTTTGTTATGAGAGGGTTTTCTTTTTATTAACATAAAAGAGGCATTTTTTAACTTTACATAACTAAATTGGAGGAATATGAATATTTTCAATTTTATTTATGTCTTCTTCCTCCCCAAGAGACAAATGCGCCGACAACCATCCTCCGGCCAAAAATCCAGATCTCCGACCAATAATCTAGCTCTCCGGCCAAAAATCCATCCTCTCCGATGAAGCAAAACCAACCACGTGGCTTAGGTAATTGATTTTGTTTTGTTTTACAATGCGTGATCACGAGCACGCTTATAATTTTCCACGCGTGATGATGATGACTGGCGGTGGTGTGTAAAACGACAATCCACGCGTGGTCTTTTGGTGATAACGGGGCGCTGCAAAGATGCAAAGAAACTAGAAAAAGTTCGCCAAAATTTGAAAAAAAAAATGAAGAAAATATAAAAGATGGAGAGTGTGGTGAGTTTTTAAAAAAATATAGTTGAATGGGAGAAAAGGAAATATAACAAATAAAGAGTGGTAAATTTTGGGAAATAAAATGAGGGTTATATAGTGTTTAAATTTTTTTTATAAATTATTGAAATTAGCCGTTAATCAACGGCATGATTTTTTAATTCAACATCGGGACGAACGTGAATAATTCCCCGATTTAACCGTGGTGGGACGGGGGACGGGTGTTCCTCGTCAGGGTCAGCAGCCACATCAGCCCCCCGAACCCCCTTCCTGAACCACACCCAGGCATGTAACGATTTTTACAACCAGAACCTAATTTCATATCCAGTCTAACAATATTGGGTATCCGTTAACCTTTACCAATTGGGTTCCTAGCTATCCATTGGAATGCCCATAACTGATAATCGTATTTTAAACTCACCTAAAAACGATTTGAAATATAAAATATCTCGTAACAATTCTATAAGCGCGCAAATGTTTCTTGTTTGTTTTGCCATCCTTAATATTAATACAAAGATCTAGAGGTTATACATTTGGTTTTATACAAAAAAAAAACCTTGTAGAATATGATGTTTATCCAGAAAATTTTGTTAGTAGAGCAGAAAATGATTGTTGCTAATTAAAGGAAATATTACCAGTAACCATATGTTGAAGCACAAAACACATAGGATAATCAAAATGGACTTTTAGATGATAAAGTTTGACTTATGTTGACTATAAAAACAAGAATCAGGCAGGTTTCTCATAGGTGTTCTTCTCTCTGAACTCTTGAATGGCACTTCTTATCATTCCTTCCACATTGCTGCTAACAAAAAGATGAGTACCATCCAAGATGTGTATAATAAACTTCTGTGATTGCGGTAATGACGCGTTGTAATTGATTATAAATTGAGCCATCGGTATGTCGCTGCATCAACAAGAAAGTAACAGACAGGTTTGGATAATAAAAACACATCGGTATGTCTCTTACTGTCAGTGTTAAACTTTAAAAAGAATTAATAATAAGAAACTAGATTTCGATATTAAAGTGTCTTACCATGAAATAAAGATCCCTTTCGCTGCATGTACCATGATGTTGAATGTAGCGGCAATGTATTAGTAATAGTAGTAGCTAACTGCAACACCAACCTATGCAAATTGAGTCTTATAAGATCAACGGACCAACATTGTTGCACACAAAAAAGAAAACCAGTCAAAGTCAAACCCTCTTTCTTCAATGGTAAAGTTTTGATACATTGATGGTAAAATTTTCATCATCATACACACTAAATCATCCCACCAATGTAGACAGTCTTACCTCTACCCCGTAGGAATAGAGAAACTAGGGATGTCACGGTTACTGGTAGGGTCTGATGGTACAATTTTCAAATGAACATATAATCTTCACAGTTATAACCATAGTTATTAAAGGCGCGAAGCGCACTCTAGGCGCATAGGCTCCGATTAGGGCCTAGGCGATAGGCGCAAAAAAAGCATGGACCCGAGAAAAAAAAAAGCGTACAACCCATTGGCTTACGCAGATGGCACTAAAGATGACACTGCCATTGGCTTACCTCTAACACGCCTCACATACGTGATTCTTACGCATTGGCTTTTGAGATCAAAACACATCGAAGCGCCACATGTATTTTAAAACCAAGCGTACAACAACCCATTTATCTAAACGAGTCAACTGGGTTGACATGTTGTAAATAGGCCATAATCGAGTTGTAAATGTGTTAAACCGGTTGGTGTGTTGTAAACGGCTTGACAGGTTGACCTTATAATAAAAATGCTTTTATATTAAACCGGTTGACGGGTCAACCTGTTCAACTAAACAGGTCAAACCGAACACGACCCATTTGTCAACCAGAACACAACCTGCTTATTAAACAGGTTAAAATAACAATTCCGAAGCCTACTTATTTCTATATCATGTTTTTACCAAAAGCATGCCTAAAATGACATAATTCCCCAACATAAATAAAAAAAGTTGGGAATTATTTAGAAACCCTAGAATTCTAAATGAAGATATTGCCAATTACGAAAGTGTAAATAACAATTGATAGTGATATTTTTGTGGTTTCTCAAACATCTTCAATTAGAAAAATCACACATTTTTTAGTGGAAATCTATTAGAGTAAAAAGTCAATCACTACTTAGAGATATTGAAACAATAAAAATCACCTTTAGATTGTAAATGCGACCTGATCTGTTGGAGTGTGGAAGAAATAGCACCGCCGGAGAAAGAAGCAGCGCCGCCGTTGAAGCTGATGTCGCTGGAACCGTGGATATCACTTGATGTCGCTGATGGAATGAATAACCAGGGCAACGATGTTAGGGTAAGGGTTAAGAAATAACAAAAAAAAACTAAAAACATATATTGAAGAGTAAAATGCACGGATGCTCCCTGTGGTTTGGTAAAATAACACTTATAGTCCTCAATTTTTAGAAATTACATGTATGCTCCCTGTGGTTTGCTCGTTTGTTACTCGGATAGTCCCTGAAAGGGATGGACATTAATTTTCTTAGTTAAGTGGGTGTAAAATGACTAAACTACCCTTACTCTAAAAAAATACAACATTAAATATAAAATGGGGTCCACCAACTTTTGCAAACCTAGTTTTCTTTTCCTTCTTCACGCCCTCTGATTTTCTTTCTTGATAACCTACCTGCAAGTATCCATGCCACAGCCACCATCATACCTCCTAAAACCCACCATCATACCTCCAAAACCCTCTCAACGGTGAACAATTTCATAACTGAAAAACCAAATTGAACCCATAATCCAATACATCAGTAAATTACAAATTCAAGATCGAAACTAAAATTAAGAGGTGATTTACTGTGATTTAGGTGATGTTGATGAATCTGACGGTGTTGACGATGATGTTGATGGTTTCGACGGTGGTTCCGGCAACGGGTGTGGTGGTTGTTAATGATACATCAGACACACTCTCCGGCGAGTTTTTGGCGACCGTGGAAGTTGTAGGTGGTGGCGATGTGTATAGTTTGTTTGGAATCATTCTACAAGCAAGGCAATGCCGACACTGGAGTGAGACACGTCAGTGATGTGTGGGTTTGTATCTGGGTAAATAGTCGCATAAGTAGAAACTAGAAAGGGTTCTATGGAGAGAAGGGGGTATTGGTTTGATCGGACGGTGGGTCGTCAGACACTACCTTCCCTATTCGAAATCAGCACCCCTACAGGTTTTTCAGAGGTGGGGGTTTGACCGGCTAGTCTTTCAGGCCATTGTGGAATTAATAGGCTTTGTTAATTGATACTAGTAATCATGGTACTCAATTTTAGGTTGCAGGTTTTGATTTCAGATTTGCAGGTTAATAGTAAGGGCAATTCTGTCATTTCACACTCACTTAACTGAGAAAACTAACGTTCATCCACATCAGGGACTATCCGTGTAACAAACGAGCAAACCACAGGGAGCATACATGTAATTTCCAAAAGTTGGGGACTATAGATGTTATTTTACCAAACCACAGGGAGCATACGAGCATTTTACTCTATATTGAATAAATAGAGTTAATTACTGTTTTCGTCCCTATGGTTTGTCAAAAATCACTATTTCAGTCCATTAGTTTAAAAATTGTGATTTCAGTCCTTGTGGTTTCACTTTCGTAACCATTTCAGTCCACCTCCGTTAACGTTAACCTCATCCACTTATTCTGTTAAGTACACGTGAATTGTCCATAATGCCCTTATTAATAAAAAACAAAAAGATATCTAAATGAGTTAATTATTGTTTCCGTCCCTGTGGTTTGTCAAAAATCACTATTTCAGTCCCTGTGGTTTCACTTTCGTAACCATTCAGTCCAGTCTCCTAACACCGTCTATTTTACCTTTAAGTTTTTAATGAAATACCTAAATTACTCTTGTGTTAATTAAATAAAAAAACCATGAAAATTTAAAAGATTGTATTCTAAGACCCACTTGTTAAAACATAATCCCACGCTACCCCACCCACTCCATCCATGCTCTCATTTCCGGCAAAAGTTTTCGGTCATCTTCTCTAGCATCACAACCCCACCCTCTTAATGTACGGCGACCCATTACCCCACCCCAATTAATATCTTCCTAGCAGCATCAATTAAAATAATAACTTTAAAAAAATAATGCTTATCTGGACATTTTCTCATTCTAAAATCCAAAATTAAAATTTTGGAACCATATATGTAAAAATAGTGCCAGACTTCCACTTCTACTGAAGCCATGGTGGGTCGAACCCTACAATCCAATTTAATTAACACAAAGGTAATTTAGGTATTTCATTAAAAACTTAACGGTAGAATAGACGGTGTTAGGAGACTGGACTGAAATGGTTACGAAAGTGAAACCACAAGGACCGAAATAGTGATTTTTGACAAACCACAGGGACGAAAGAGTAATTAACTCATTTAGATATCTTTTTGTTTTTTTATTAATAAGGGCATGATGGTCAATTCATGTGTACATAATAGAATAAATGGATGAGGTTAATAGAGGTGGACTGAAATGGTTACGAAAGTGAAACCACAGGGACTGAAATCGCAACTTTTAAACTAATGGACTGAAATAGTGATTTTTGACAAACCACAGGGACGAAAACAGTAATTAACTCGAATAAATATATTGAATTTGAACCTATTGTTGAATTAGTGTTTATTTTAAACTCCTTAGCTACATAAAAAAAAGGAGTAAACTGTCATTTTGGTCCATGTGGTTTGGGCAGTTTTGTCATTTTAGTCCAAATCTCAAACTTTTTAAATCTAGGTCCCTATGGTTTGCATTTTGTTCCCATTTTAGTCCAAATCTCAAAAAGTCTCATTTTTTACTGTTCCAATGTGCCTTTTTTGTCTTTTTGTGCAGGGGTAGTTTTGTCCATTTACTTTTCATTAAAACAATTTCTTAATTAAAAAACCCAAATAAATACACCCCTATCAGTTCACGTTCCCCATTACATCATCTTCAACCTCCTTATAATTGCAACAATTGCAACCGTACTTATTTTTCCACAACTACCAGATCGCCACCGGATTTCTCACGACGAAACGACGTCGTTGACGGCAAGGACGTCGGAGAAGACGATATAGCTGTATTCGCCGGTGAATCCGGTTTATCCACCGGCGACGCTAGACCGGGTTCCGTACAATTACCCACCGGAAATCCACACAAATTTTTATTTTTCGAGAATGCAGATACCGGAAAACTCGACAGTACGGACGGAATCTCACCTGAAAATTCATTGCCGGAGATATTAAACTCCTGTAAATTTTGCAGCTTCAATACAGTAACATCACCGGAAAACCGGTTCTGCTCCAACCGTAATGTAACCAAACGGTTCATTTGGTTAATTGTGACCGGAATCTCGCCGGAGAAGTTGAACGAAAGATCGAGACCGTAAAGAGTGAATAACGAGGGTAGGGACGCCGGAAAGTTGCCAGAGAATTGGTTGTTGGATAGGGTAAAGAGTGAATAAGGAGGGTATTTATTTGGGTTTTTTAATTAAGAAAATGTTTTAATGAAAAGTAAATGGACAAAACTACCCCTGCACAAAAAGACAAAAAAGACATATTGGAACAGTAAAAAATGAGACTTTTTGAGATTTGGACTAAAATGGCAACAAAATGCAAACCACAGGGACCCGGATTTAAAAAGTTTAAAATTTGGACTAAAATGGCAAAACTGCCTGAAGGGGTAAGGTCCCAAAAACCTCATAAAAAAGGATTTGGACCATACCACAAACTAACATTTCTAGCCTTTAGACCTTGCGCGGCCGCGCACTGGTCCTACCAAAGGAATAAAGAAATCAGTAAATTACAGCCGCGCGCCCAAAGGATAACATAAGTCCTTGCGCTTTCTCCCATACAACAAAGGATTAAAAAACCTTTGTCCAATACTTTCGCCACAAAGTCCAGACTTGGATATTATTTTACCCAGACTTGGGATTTATTCGTCTGCACCCACACAGCAAGGTGCCACACCAGATTACAACAGAAATCTTCTAGAAAGAAATACAATCATGCACTACCCAGACGGTTATAACCGTCTGGACACGTGTCATCACCATAGACAACCCTGAAGTCACAACGAAGGCATGCAATTGGAGAGTAATCTCCACTTAGTCATTTTCCACGTGGCAATCCCCCAGCCATCGATCAAACCACGATCCGTGTGCATTCACATCGGATCGAGGTTAATTAACGTCAGATCAAAGAACTCAAACGGAAGGAAAATAACCGCTACGGCGTTAGGCATTTTCCGTGATCTTTTCAATAACAGGTTTTCCCTCCCAAACTCCCGGTTATAAATAAGAGAACTGTTCAGGTATAAACTCAGACTATTCTCACTCTTAAAATACTGATCTTCTCCGATATCAATACTTATTCTCACGCCGGAGTCGGGTCAAGGAGAGAACCCTCTTCTCCCCTTGGCGAGGCTAACGGTGTTCTTTTTTGCAGAGCTACCGGAGAAGTAATTCCATTACAGCTGAATCAACCGAGAGAGAGCTAACCTTTTATGCGGATTCAAACCCCCTAACTATCTCGGTTCCGACCATTTAGTTAGTGTTTCTTCATTGGCGCCCACCGTTTTCTCAGTTTTTCTAGTTTCTATCTCGTTTCGATTCAGTTCATTCCATTTTCTGTTTTTGCACATGGCAGAAAATTCGTCTTCTCACCGACAGCTTGGTCCTCGATCAAACGTCAGAAACAATTTGCAGTCAGAAGAATCCCCAAAACATTGGTTTAGCAGATGCCAAGCTGCTTTAAACACAATCGTTATTCAAAATCGCCAGATCTGATTTGTCAAATATCAGATCTGGAAAAGAAATCGATACCTCAGTATTGGATCCACCAACACCACGTAGGGAGGACATTCAATCCCGCCAATATAGCAATTATAAAAAACAAATACACATGATTCAAGGAGGTCCATCACGGAGACCAAACAAACGAAACTATAATCAACATTGGAGAGAACAGCAAGTGGTGTTCCCCGTTGTTCCTGGGGGCCCCCAGGAAGAACGACCAGTGATTATCACTGGTATTTTCGGTCATTACCGAACTGACTATATGTTCATCGATCCAGGAAGCTCGATGGACATCATATACGAGCAGTGCTTTAAGCAGCTTGATCCAGAAGACAAAGCACGTTTAGAGCCGGTCGATTTTCCCCTCACCGGATTCTGTAATGAAGCTGTATTTCCATTAGGACAAATCGTTTTCCCGGTAACCTTATCCGATGGCGAGCACTCACGAACAGTTTCAGCTAATTTCATGGTCATGCCGGCAACATCACGACATGATGTCTTGCTCGGGCGAAGGTCACAAAGGGAATTTAGCATGATCACTTCCATTCCACACGCTGCTTGTGGATTTCCGACGGAAACTGGAGTTGCAATACTTTATTCAAGCAAAGAAGTCATGTTCGTAGATGACGAACCACCAGCAAAAGTAGCCAAATCTTCGGCATCAAATGAACCAGAGAAATGGGTTCTAAACAACGAGTACCCAGAACAGACCATTCTGTTAGGACCAGCCATTTCACCAGCAACACGCATACAACTAAAAGAATTATTGTCTAACAACAAAGATATATTCGCCTGGTGCCCAGCAAACATGACTGGAGTCCCACGCGACATCGCGCAACATTGTCTAAACATCAAGCCATCAGTAGAACCTGTTGCTCAGGGGAGGCGCAGTTTCAGTGAAGAAAAAGCAAAAGCAATGGATGAGCAAGTAGCAGAGTTACTTAACGCGGGCATCTTGCGCGAAGTAAAGTACCATACATGGGTAGCCAACCCAGTAATGGTGCAGAAACATAGCGGCGGGTGGAGAATGTGCGTTGACTTCAAAGACCTGAATAAAGCATGCCCAAAAGATTGTTACGCGCTTCCAGAGATAGACAAGAAAGTCGACTCTCTAGCGTCATTCAGATGGAAATGTTTTCTTGACTGTTACAAGGGTTATCATCAGGTCCAGATGAAAGAAGAAGACGAAGACAAAACGGCGTTCCGCACAGATAAAGGCATTTTCTGTTATACCAAAATGCCGTTCGGCCTGCGCAACGCAGGCGCAACCTATCAACGCCTAATGGACACAATTTTCAAAGATGACATTGGCAAGACTGTCGAAGTATACATGGATGACCTCGTCATCATGAGTCATGAGGAAAGCACAATGCTTGATAATATCCAGCGCACATTCGACTCCCTGCGCAGTGTAAGCCTAAAACTCAACCCAACTAAATGCTCCTTCGGCATGGAAGAAGGGAAATTTTTGGGATTCATCGTCACAAAAGATGGTTTTAAAGTAAATCCAGAAAAGGTGCAGCCTATTCAGCTAATGCCGTCACCCACAACGGTTAAAGAAATGCAAAGGCTCGCTGGACGTTTAGCTGCTTTAAACAGATTTTTGGCTAATCACGCAGCAAAGTCTTATCCTTTCATCAGTACGTTACGAAACTGCGCAAAGAAAACTAACTTTCAGTGGACAACTGAAGCAGAAACCGCATTCAAACAAATGAAAGAATGTTTAATTCAGCTGCCAACGTTGACAGCACCAAAAGAAAAAGAGCCACTAATTTTATATCTATCTGCCGCGGAAGTAGCGGTCGGTGCTGTATTAATGGTGGAACGTGAGAACACCCAGACTCCAATCTATTACATCAGCAAAATGCTTACTGGCCCAGAAACTCGGTATTCAATGATAGAAAAGCTAGTCCTAGCACTAGTACACGCATCCCGACGTCTACGCAGGTATTTTTCGGGTCACGTCATCACAGTTCTCACCAATTATCACCTAGGCCAGATCTTATCCAAGCCCGACATAGCGGGACGACTGGCCAAATGGGCAATTGAACTGGGAGGTTACAACATTTTTTACAGACCAAGACCCGCAATCAAAGGGCAAGTGTTAGCAGACTTCGCCACTGAAGTTCCTATCGATAAAGTACAAGAATGTGAGGCAATCCAGAACCCAATACCTGTTTTCGATGACAGAGTCTGGACCCTACACACAGATGGTGCTTCCAATGACGATGGAGCAGGAGCAGGTCTCCGATTAATCAGCCCAGACAACCACGAGCTCACATATGCTATACGATTAGATTTCAAAAGTACGAATAACGAAGCAGAATATGAAGCCTTCTTGGCAGGTCTTCGCTTAGCGTTAAAGATGGGGGCAAGAAATCTTGAAGCTAACGTTGATTCAAAACTGGTAGCCGAGCAAGTCAATGGCAATTACGATGCAAAAGAAGCTATGGCATTATACCTTGAACAAGCGCGGATGTTAATCAGCCAATTTCAAACATTCAAGGTTAATCACATAAACAGAAGCGAGAACAAACATGCGGACGCGCTAAGCAAGCTAGCTGCTACCAGCTTTCAACACTTAGCAAAGGAAGTGCGCATAGAGGTATTAGCCAACCCTTCCATTCATCTCAAACAAATAAATGTTATAGAAATGGGAGATCCATCTTGGATGTCTCCGATTATCTTATACCTCCAACACGGAAAGCTACCGGAAGGAAAAGCAGAAGCTCGGAAAATACAACACAAGGCAGTAAATTACGAAATGGCGGATGGCGTCCTCTATCGGAAATCGTTCATGGGCCCATTGTTACGTTGTGTCGATAAAACAGACGCCAAATACCTTGTTAGGGAAATCCACGAAGGATTATGCGGGATTCACGCGGGACCGCGCATGGTCGTGGCAAAAATAATGAGCGCTGGTTACTACTGGCCAGGAATGCACATGGACGCAGTCGACCTATTAAGAAGATGCGAGGCCTGTCAACGCCACGCACCAAAGACACTCCGACCTAAAAATCCACTAATCCCTGTTACTTCCGCCTGGCCATTCCAACAGTGGGGCATCGATCTTGTCGGTCCATTTCCTGACGCGCCAGGCGCAGTAAAGTTCATCATCGTCGCAGTAGATTACTTCACAAAGTGGGTAGAGGCTAAAGCTTTGGCCTCAACAACAGCAATGGTAATCCGCAAATTTATATGGGAACATATCATTTGCAGATTCGGATTACCATTGCGCATTATTTCCGACAATGGCACAAACTTCGCCGCAGAAGATCTTCAAAAATGGTTCAAAGAAATGAAGATCGAGCATTGCTTTGCCTCCGTTGCGCATCCCCAAGCAAATGGACAGGTAGAAAGCGTAAACAAACAGATCGTTGACGGCATAAAAGCACGACTCGGGACAGCGCGCAGAGGGTGGGTCGACGAACTCCCTAGCATCCTCTGGGCGCATCGAACGATGCCCAAAACTAGCACCGGCGAGACTCCGTTCAGTTTAGTCTATGGATCCGAGGCCGTCATTCCAGCCGAGATAGGTTTACCATCACCGCGCATGATAGCCATGGAAACTCAGAACAACGAACAAGAGCGTAGAATGGATTTGGATCTTTTGGAAGAAAGGCGCGAGAACGCCGCAATAACAGAAGCAAGGTACAAATCCAAACTTGAGAAGTATTACAATGCGTGTGTCCGCGTTTGCACATTTGTCCCCGGAGATTTCGTGTTGCGCGACAATGAGGCGTCAAACGCTGAAAAGCCGGGAAAATTAGCGCCAAGATGGGAAGGACCATACGTCATCAACGAGGTCTTAGGCAAAGGGGCATACACCCTAAAGAGGATCGATGGGACCCTTGTTCCCCGCACCTGGAACGCGCAACAGTTGCGCAGGTGTTACATATGAACTAAGTCTTCCGAAGCAGAAAACATATACAGGCAATGTCTTTCTTTATTATGTCTTGTATTACAAGGCCTCGCGCTCTTATCAATACAAACATCATTCCTACTTGCATTACTGTTTATTACAAATTGCATGTAATTTTTTGGGTTCGCGCGAAAACAATATGGTCAAACATTGTATACCTCATGAACAGTCTAAAAACACGGCAAGCTGCTACGCCTTTTAGACAAACGTTCAAACATGAGCACAATACCATCTCTCATTCGCCTTACCTATCCAAAACAATTAAAAACATGCAACATATTGTAATTCAAACACGTAAGAAGTAACAACATACACAGTGTAACAAAACACTTCATGAACAAGATCATAACAATGATCTTCAAAATCTTAGTTCCAGAAAACTAAATTGTTCACAAAAACAAAAAACTTTGTTTCTACAAAACAACAGACATCAATACCAATCACACCCGTGATCTTCAAAAGGAAAGTTTATACCAACAGACTTATATATACAAGCAGGGGCTAGCAACTCCCAAACCTAGCCAGCCATGGGTTCACCTTCACCTATGTTCACCATAGGGTTTTTCCGACGACGGTAGTACACCAACTCACATACACTCGGACGGAGAGTCGGAAAACGAGCCATCAGTCCATCCACATCCAACCCAACACCACCGGCGTCAGCAATCCTATCCGGCCGGAAAATCTTATCGTCAGCACCGGCAATCAGAGAAGGTTCAGCAACAACAGCATTTTCCTCCCCGGTAAACATCAACGGCGAAGAGTTAGCAAGAAGAAGTAAGGCTTCAACAGCATCACGGACCTTTAAGATATCTGAAAGTCGCCGGGAGCGAACAGAACTTTTTCCTTTCATTTTTTCCAAAACAAAGCAGGTATGCACCCGTTGCATATACTTATAAAGGAGCAAAACCCCAGAAAAAACAAAGACTTAATCATTAATGGTCAGAAGACATCACATCTAAACGGCGCTACAGGAACTAGGGTCATATCTCCATTAATGAGGACTGACAAAGCGCCATTACGTATTTCGATGTAAGTAACCAAGCTCTCACACATTTGAATTTTCTATTATAAAATGACGTCATCAGACGTTAGATCATCATTACAAAATTCAGTTTTCGAGAAAGCAATTTCACCCCTTTTAAAATATATCACGACAACTTCCCATACAAGCCACCTAAAATTCCCGCCAAAACTTTTTCTCTCATAAGTCTAGTGCTCCACTTACCTGCATAAGAGCAACACTAGACTGGGGGGACTTGAAGGGGTAAGGTCCCAAAAACCTCATAAAAAAGGATTTGGACCATACCACAAACTAACATTTCTAGCCTTTAGACCTTGCGCGGCCGCGCACTGGTCCTACCAAAGGAATAAAGAAATCAGTAAATTACAGCCGCGCGCCCAAAGGATAACATAAGTCCTTGCGCTTTCTCCCATACAACAAAGGATTAAAAAACCTTTGTCCAATACTTTCGCCACAAAGTCCAGACTTGGATATTATTTTACCCAGACTTGGGATTTATTCGTCTGCACCCACACAGCAAGGTGCCACACCAGATTACAACAGAAATCTTCTAGAAAGAAATACAATCATGCACTACCCAGACGGTTATAACCGTCTGGACACGTGTCATCACCATAGACAACCCTGAAGTCACAACGAAGGCATGCAATTGGAGAGTAATCTCCACTTAGTCATTTTCCACGTGGCAATCCCCCAGCCATCGATCAAACCACGATCCGTGTGCATTCACATCAGATCGAGGTTAATTAACGTCAGATCAAAGAACTCAAACGGAAGGAAAATAACCGCTACGGCGTTAGGCATTTTCCGTGATCTTTTCAATAACAGGTTTTCCCTCCCAAACTCCCGGTTATAAATAAGAGAACTGTTCAGGTATAAACTCAGACTATTCTCACTCTTAAAATACTGATCTTCTCCGATATCAATACTTATTCTCACGCCGGAGTCGGGTCAAGGAGAGAACCCTCTTCTCCCCTTGGCGAGGCTAACGGTGTTCTTTTTTGCAGAGCTACCGGAGAAGTAATTCCATTACAGCTGAATCAACCGAGAGAGAGCTAACCTTTTATGCGGATTCAAACCCCCTAACTATCTCGGTTCCGACCATTTAGTTAGTGTTTCTTCACTGCCCAAACCACAGGGACCAAAATGACAGTTTACTCAAAACAAAAAAGAGAGAGAGAGAGACTAGAGTCGAGTAGACTGGATGATTTGTTTTTGTTCAATATAATGCAAATTTGAAACAAGAACATAACAAGTGCTAGGAAACCTGCTAAGGCGAGACAATTTTACGACAAAGAATTTGAGTCGGAGAAAGAAGATGAAGTAGATGAGGAGATTGAATACGCGAGTCGAATGGTGTCGAAATCATTGAACACTACGGGGATGACGATCACATTTGAACTATTTGTTAATGTTTGAATTTTTAAGTACTTAGACTTGTTATGTTATGACTTATATGTAAGTTTAGTTTGAATTTTGAACTACTTTTACCTTTTTAAATATTATATTGATATGGATGTGTGAATATACATATACATATTTATAAAAATAATAAAATATACATATAAAAATTTCGATCCGATTAATCCCGAGTAGTAGCTAGTCCCCACCTCACCGGCCGACTAGCGACTAGCGAGTTCTCCAACCTTGTGAAAAACAAAATAAATTAAATAACAAAACTCAGTATATTTAATTATGGTTATAAATCAGTCTCTCAGTATTCGGTATGTGCCTTCTGTTCAACTTGCTGATTTATCTACCAAAAAGGATTGTCGTCTATAAAGTTGACACTCTTCGGTCCAACCTTCACGTTACTACTCCCGTTCAAGTTGAGAGGGCATATTAAAGATACATGTGACATATTTACACTTTATGTTGTTTCAGCTCGAACAACTTCAGTTAGGAAGTTATTTCTGTTATTCTCTTACAATTCTCTTACAGTTGCTAGTGCAGAGAGTTGGTGCTTGTCACTATATATAGAACCCAGGGGCGGACCTAGTGTATACCGGGGGTAGCCTCCGCTACGGCTTGGCTCGGAAAAATTTGACGTTTTTAGTGTAAATTTTGAAAAAATTTGATGTTTTTTCGATTTCGTTACGGCTTATTTATAAAACATTACGGCTTGGCGTGAATCCTAGATCCGCCAATGATAGAACCAATTGTATTACTTTTAATTCATGTAAAACCATTGATAAGAAATAATACAAATATTCACTTGATTCATCACACAAAAAGAAAAATTTACAGCAAAAACTAAAATCAGATGTCTGCAAAAGTATAAAAAAAATGAAATTAATAAAGATTAACATAGAATCACAATCAAATGTTGCAATATAAAAAATAAAATAAAAAACCATGAGAAATAAATACCATAATAATCTGAAAACCACAATTGTTCTGCATTTTATGAAACACAACAAAAAGAAAATGATACAACAACAAATGATTTTATAATTGATAATTTATCCTCACAATCTAAGCCTATGTATCAAACTCCAGTGCCTCTACATCTCGTCATCGTCCATGGCGTTATAGATCAACCTACAATGGCCAAAAACGAATTATAAGAATCCTAAATGAGCATTAAGCATAGCATGAATACTTAGTAAAAAAATGGGGTACCAAAATAAGGTGATGAAGAGAAGAAACACGAGATATCCGAGTTTGAAAAGCCGTTGCTTCTTTTCCCAATTGAGTTGGTTAAAGATCTCCGTCACATCCACAAGGTGTTGGTTCCGGGTGTACCTAAACATTTTATACGTAAGTTAAAAATCTAAAATTACGTGCCTAGATCATGAGATGATTTTAAAAATGGTTTATATTCGCAAACATTTGTATTGAGAAAGAGGTAAACGTGACTTACAATCTCACGTTGTAGTAAAGGTATGGCAATGCGAGGAGAAACATCACCCAATGCCCGGTGAAAAGATATATCAAGCATAAAACTCCATGCGTTATAAATTCTGGTAATATCACAAAGTTTATCCGAGATGCAGAGTCGTAAGGGTTAATGTAATCAAACTCTAAATCTGCTAAGCACATAAGCTGCAAGATAAAGAAAATTTAAAGTTACAACTGTTCCGAGCTCTAGAAATTAATAAAAAAAACTAGATGCTGATTGATAAACCAATTGCAGTTTGTGCTCAACTTAAAGATTTTACTTATAACATCACAACTTTCTTTATACAAATACATGATACTAGTGGTGCATCAGTATCTCCGGTTGGATATCGTGTGTGGGTTAATGAATTTAGTCTATGCTAGCTCAACCGTGGCACGTTGGGTGGTGTACTGGTGTTCTTAGACCCAATTCTCCAACCATAGTGGTGTATCTGTATCTCCGGTTGGATATCGTTGCCACATCGTTTGTTTGTATGGTGTAATCCGTATCACAAACAAGCCTTAGATCTATCCTATTTCTACCATTTCTATTAATTTCTAAAATTCCTATCAATTGCCTATTATGATCTATTGATCTATATCAATAATAACATAACGATTTTACTTTTATGTCATTGTTTGCAAAAGGATTCCGCTTGGTCAAAACAAATAGTCTTCTTCAACATCCATAACTTATTAAAGGTTCTTCTTAGAATTACGGTCTTACCAAAGAGTTTTATAGGATTGTCAATTCCTAACACGACCCGAAACATGACACAACAATCCATAGGTTTAGGGTTGACTTGTTTATCCCTATAATTTTTGCATTTAACCTCAAGTCAAGTTCGGGTTGACTTGTTTATCCCTATCATTTTTGCATTTAATTAAACAAGTCGACTCGTCAATCCATTTACAACTTGATTACAACCCACCAACCTGTTTAAAGCGTACGATTGATAGGTTAAAAAGGTCATGTAGCACTACACAATTTTAAGCATATGGGTCACGCTCAGGTTCATCGATTTGACCCGCCAACCCAAAACCCATCAACCCCACACGACTGCCACCCCAAATTTACACCTTACTTTTCACTGCAATCGAACCATATTTACTTGCAAGAATGCATAATATTTTGGACAAAAAAGGGTTCTTTTTTAATTTAATTTCCACAATTTTGCAAGAAGAATAATTCAAAAGGTCAAATCTTACAATCAGACAGACTGTTTGCAATTGCACAAAGCTAAAAAATATATATAAATCACATAAAAACAACAAACTGCAGATGCATAATTCAATCCACCAAGAACCCTAATTCCCAAGTTTGAAAAATGAACAAGATCTAAGGGGTTGATTAAATAATAATTCGTTGATAAGAACAAGAGTTGGTAAGAGTTAAAGGAAATACAGATCAGAATTTGCAGATTGTGAGAGTATATGATTGCAATTTAAAAAGGATAACGTTTTTTATAGAATATGAACCTGATAAATGAGGACAACAAGGAGAGCTATGAGGATGAAGAAGAAGAGTAGCCATATAAGTATCTCCCCCATTTTTCTCTTCTTCTTCTTGCTTGCTTGCTGTTGTTCTTTCTATATACACATAACCACGTTTCGATCTAAATTCTAATTTTACAAACCAAGTTTCTTTCATATGCTGCCCGGAGGCTTGGGTTTTCCACTGAAAGAATTGTTCTTTTTTTTTTTAATCATAAATACTAGCTTAAACCCCGTGTATTACACGGGTTAAATGACGAAAAAATTGGAAGATGAAAACATATTGATATTAACATAAATTTAAAATTGGAAGAAAATATTGAACACGTGTATTACACGACTTAAGTAAATATAATGTTATATACTTAATAGCAAAAAAAAAATATGTCTTTTGAAAACCATTTCGTGTTCGCTTCAAAGATAATTTGGTACTTTATTTAGATAATCCGCTTGTAATTTTAGTCTTCTAAGTTATATACTATAAGTACTTGTACATGTGATTTGATACTTTATTAGTAATTATTGTTTATATCCAAATAATATATTTTATCTTAACAAATATATATGGTTAGGGTAAAATGAATATTTCTATAAGTTGTGAGAACTTAGAGAACTCGGCCTTACAAAAGGTTTTTTGATTTTTTTACATGGGGTGTGAATTAGCGGTTAGAGACTCGGGGCGTTAAACTTTTTGATTTTGAATTCAAGTGGTTAAAACCACTAAAATATAAGGACTCAAAAAGTAATTTACTATTAATTAAATTTGAAATTATATGTTTGATCTCTAACTATATTAAATAATATTATACTTATTTTATTATTTGATACATTTATATTTGTTATAGATAATTATTAATTAAATTTGAATTTATACGTTTATCTCTAACTATATTAATTAATATTATATTATATTTTGTGTATAAAAATTAATATGTAATACTATTATTAAAAGGGAGGAGGCACCAGATAGTGACACGTGTACAAAAAGATTTTCGTTTATTAGTATAGGAAGATATAAATAAATATATAAATAATTAAATATAGAAAAATTATTATTAAATTTTAATATCCCCATTTGTGGCCCGGAGGCTTGGGTTTTCCACTGAAGACTCAAGTTCAAGGGCATGTTTGGCTAAGCTTTTACAACCAACTTAGGGGCTATTTGGTAGCCTCTGAATGGTCATTAAGAGGCTACCTTTTAATGGATCCATTAATAATTTTACCAATGAGAAGATAGAAGAATGTGACATGTGATGATTTATCATTCATAGGTTACCTCTTAACCATTCAGACTCGAGGTTGCCTCTTATTCATTCAAAGGTTTTAAACCATTAAGAGATAGCATCTGAATAGTCATTAAGAGGCTACCAAACAGCCCCTTATTGACTTAATCAAAAAGTCAATAAGGAGTTTTGGTGTTTGACTAACATAAAAATCATTTTTAAAATGACTTTTTGAAAAGAAAGAATTCTCACTTGTGTCGTATTAGGGTGGATATAGGCAATGAAGGATTTGTGTGAGGGTCACTGGCGATGACGATGGTGGAGCTTGTTGTCGGTGTAGAGTTGGTGGGGATGGTGGCTATTGGTGGTGATCTGGTTATGGTGAAGAGAGAGTAGAGAGAGAGCGTATGTATGCTTTATATATATATTACTGAATTACCAGCGTATGTATGCTTTATATATATTACTGAAATACCCTTTTAGTTAACAAACATTTTGGATGGAGTTAAAAGCGGGGAACAAAATGGGAAAAATATAGTAAACTATTGCTATTAGTGGACAACAAATTTCTTTTATTCCATGACGCCTATGGGACTTGAACCCAAGACCTTCCTCTCCCAAGGTGTTTAAAGACTTTGTCTTTGCCAATGGACCACCACCCAATTGGTGGCAAATTTTTTTATTCTTGTTATTTATGAGACTTGAACTCAAAACCTTATGTGTTTAAAGGTTTGTCTTTACCAATGAACCACTACATTATTGTTCTACATAACTAATTATAAATAAACGTGTGAAAAAAAAATCATCTTTTTAGTTTTTACAAACCTTCGAGTAGCACATCCTGTTAAAACATTTTTTAAATCATCTCATTTTTTATATATATTTTGAACGGCATCTCACTTTTTTATTATTCGAGCAAGAATGATGCAAAAAGTATTCATTTTTAAAGTTGTGTTAATCATTTGAAGCAATTTTTTTTATCTCATCTTTTTATCGTATCATCTTTATTGTTAATAGTTTATCAGTTTATAAAAAACTCAATACAAAATAACTACTAATTCATTGCCAATAGTTTATGAGGCATAAAGCTTTACAACCAGATGAGCCACATATTAAAATGATGCTAAGTAACGAAGTATCGTTGTAGTTAGCCAGTTATACTAATAATAGTTTGATAGTGTAGTAAGTAATAGTAATAATGGTCATACTGTTTTAATTGTTGGGAAACAAGCGGTCTCAGGATTCTCAACAACCCTCCCAAAGCTAACAATAGAGAAATATATCTGAACACAAGAATATTGTCACACCCTGATTTTCCACGTGTCACCGGTGGGCCCGGTGGGGGAGTATCGTGACGTGGTTGGCAAACAACACAATATAATAATGCACAGCGGAAGCAAACGATAAATATATTACATTCCGAATATAAGTAATGTCACAGTATTACAACGGAAGGTAAAGGATCCACAGGCGGATCAATAAAAGAAAACTGTTCAACAGACTTTAGGCATCTAGAACTTGCAAGATTCCCTAGTGACGCCCTGAGCTCCCAGCCAATTACGCATTAGTACCTGTCACTTAACATTTTGGAAAATACGTCAGTTTACACTGGTAAATACAATTAACTGACTCATTTTGGAAAAAAGAGTTTGAAAAGTGATTCGAGTGCAAACGACACAAAATATCTTGACACATTGATTAAAATGCACAGAGGCAAAATTAATCTTTTATACTTGGGACAATTTTATTAATAAAAATCTTGTATCCGATTTACATGGTTGTCCAACATTTAGGGCCGGTGATTATACAATACAAGCCGGACAAAATTAATCGACACACCACAAATATAATCTCACAAGAAGATACCCTTACGAGTGAGTATACGTTTTACATATGCAACAGGAGGTGTTTTGCCTACACCTTGTGCTTACGTCGTGGCCATTCACTTTTTAAAATGAGCCAAGGATATCCAGGACACGGTCATTAACCCCCAATGTTATTTGTTATCAATCAATACAGATTAAAACGGGATTATGCAATTTAATCATCTCCGTTTAAAAGGTTTCTACACCCGACCAAGCGGTATTTTTATAATACCGTATCCCAAGCCCGTATAAGGGAAAATAAGTTAAAAGTATTTACCTGAGCTAGCAATGCAACTTACACTCAGCCGTATATCTTAATCAGCAAGCACAAGTACTTCTACTGGGGCTCTTAATCTGGAACGAAGGTTTTATTAACCTATTAAATTCCTAACGGGTCTTATTTAAGTCGTAACTTAGACCGGTTAGTTTTAAGGAAAGGTTTATGGTTCAAAACGCATGATTAAGCGAAGACCGGAATAGGATGTGATTTAGACCCGACAAGTCTGGAGACTTGTATAATATGGGTAAACTAAACACATTCTGGATTTCGAGATAAAACCGATAAGGTTTGACCCGTTTCGGCTAATTTATGTAAACTTGTTACATAAACCGAACCGAACGCGTAATAAGCATAACGGGTATCCGTAAGAGCCATATACAGGTTTCCTAAGATAATATGCTTCAAATATGTTGTGACATCAGTAGGATGTCTTTCATCATGCCCGAAATGAAATTAAACACAAATTATGCCCCGTAGGGGTAGTTTGGTCATTTTTAAAGGTTGTAAAAGAGTTTAGATGTTTAACTGAGTTACAGGTCTGATATAAACATCAAACATACTCAATTTGATGAGTTATAACAGTAGGGTGAAGTATATATGTGAAATATATCATTTATAACCAAACTATGCACCGAAGGGGCATTTTGGTAATTTCACATAAGCCGTAAAGCTCAAAACTGAAGTCTGAGTTAAACAACTTTTGTTTACTGTTAAAATATTATAATTTTCCTCTTATATCAGTAGGTATCAACCCGGGTATGTCCAATATGATTTTAAAACATTCTATGCGCTAAAAACGCTAAATAAGGCGATTAAAGGTCATTTCCGGGTTTGATTCTTAAATCTGATATTTTTATATTTCCAGAAGGCTTAAAATAATTTATTTATCATATGTGATCAGTAGAAAAAGGTTTGGAGTCGTTTAGATGTGTAAAACTCATTTTATGACTCGTAAGGGCAAAATCGACAATTACCGGATTAAGCCTACGACTATGAGTTATGCTCAGCCTAAAATTAATTAAAAATCTTTGAAAATCCCAAAATAATATATTACACCAGTGAGTAAAAGATTTGATATCAAAAAGTATGTTTAACTAGGCTATACGCTAATTACGCCGTTTTATTAACATAAAGCATTAAATTTGCGATATTGAGCATAACTCTTAATCTACAAGTCAAACTGATGTCAAACTTTGCATACAAGTTTATATATCAGTAACTAAGGTTTCTACACTTTTACATTTTCATAAATCATGTTTTAAGGTAATAAGGGCATAACGGTCAACATATGAGCAATTAACGGAAACAAGCATATTAATTGGATAACTAATGAACCAAGGTGTGTAATCACAGAGGGTTGTTCTAACAAGTAACCTAATCCAATTAAGGCTCCGAGGCATTTCTAAAACATGCCTAAACGGGTCAGAACTGAAAGTCAAAGTGAAAGTAAAACTATGTGACTTTCGGTTCCGAACCGGGTCTAAACAGGAAATAGTCGGGTTGAACATGTTTGGACACGTTCTCACACTAATTACTAAGTTATAACTATGATCAAACAGGTTATATATGTTCTAGATAGCTAATTATGCATAAATGACATTTTAAGCATCCTGTTGACTTTTTACTTAAAGGTTTGACCCGACTTTTGACCTGGTTAGAGTGGTGATCAGGGGAAACCCTTTTGAGGTTTTATTACCCACATAAATACCAATCTATAACTACTTTTAATTCGAGATATGACTGAGCCATTAGTGACTAATCTCGAAGTCAAACCGTAATTACGACGGTTTGACTTTTAGCTAATTAAACAAGCTAAACTCAACTAAAGAAGGATTAGAACACTTACAAGAGTCCTATGCACGACTTATGATCAGTTGGACCTGCTTGGGAGCTCCAGAATTGATCAGTTATGCAAATGAAGGTGTGAGGAGTTGTGTTGCATAACATGCCTTTATATAGTGTATTACACACCACAATTGGGTGACACTTGGGTCTACAACTGACCACAATCCTTCAACACATGTCCCTAAGTGTTTAGGGGGTGCCTAGGGGCCAAGAAGAATGAGGAAAATCGGATAAAATCGCGTATTACAGCCCCTTGCAGACAACAGCCGCTTTTCAGGAATTGGGCATCCCTCGCGTGGCGCTAGGGACCCCTCGCGTGGCGCGAGGACCTGCAGGGTCAGCTTTTGATTTGTTTTGCGATTTAGTCCTTGTCTCTTCAAAACTCGAATAGGCACTTGATTCTTGCATGGTAAACCCTTATAATTGATCTAGTAAGGCTTTAAAACATATACCCACTTTGCCAAGTCCCCGGGTAACTTTATTATCACCCGAAAAGTCCTAACTTCCAACGTTTACGCTTTAACACTTCGCACACGAATTTGATCATAACTTTCTCATACGTTAACGAAACTTTATGAAATTTTTATGGTGCATTCTCATGAGCATAATTAATATTTACAAAGCTTCGGGTTTGTCAAAAGGTCACTCAGAGGTATAAATTAAACATGTTGACACATTTGGTCCCTGTAGTTTGAAATCTCCCATTTTTAGCTTCGTATGATCCATGATTTATTCGTTTGAAGGGTTGAGCATCGTGTAGGGTTAATGTACATTATATTTATTCACAGTTGACACTTAGAATACGTAAATTCACATACTTTCCATGTTTGACAACTTTAGTCCTTTCATAACATTCTTTCACATGTTCAGTATTTATGACACGTGTCAACACCTTATAGGGCGTGAATTTTCGAGGTGTTACAAATATACGTGGAAAATCCAAAGAGAAATATATCTGAACACAAGAATATACGTGGAAACTCCAAAACCGGAGAAAAACCACGGGCCTCCAGAGAGAAAGATCCACTATGCGACAAATTTTTACAATCACACAGACTAATCTCTCAAGCCTCCCCCCGCCCAATTACAACCACACTCTCCGAAGTGTTTAACTAAAACTTTCCTACACTCTAAGACAAGAGAACTATAAAAGAAAGAAGGAACCAAACACTTCAAGTGTATTTTTGGTTGGGACACTTTGAAACCAAAGCCTTGGACTCCTTTTATAAGCTTGGAGTCCTCCCAAGCTTTCATCCTTGCACGGATGTGGGATGGGCACATTTTTCATATAGCCAAAAACCTAACAAATCTCCACCTTAGATATATGAAAAAAAAAACAACCACATCAAAGGAACACCGTCTTCAACCGACGATCATACTCCACCATAAAAGAGTATCTCCACTTAGAATAGACCATTCTAAGAATTTCTTCTCGGCACATGTTGAAAAACCTGCTGAAAATTTATGGTGCAACTTCCCCGCTTGGCATACCCCGAAGTTCATCAGCCATCAACATCAATTTTTCACCACACATCTTGCATCTATGCCAACCCAATGCCCATGTGTAAATCCATGAACCCGCTAACAAATTGCATCCCCTTTCATGGTAGCGCGGGCATACCATAGGGATGACATAACTTCAAAAGAAATCATCACCGTCAACGACGACGACATTGTTAGCTGTTTTGGAGCTGCTTGCCGAATCTGCTCCACCTGGACAATTTCTCTTGACATGCCCAGACTGTCCACACTTCCAGCATACAGGAATCTTCTGTGAGTGCTTCTTCTTCCCGTTCCCGCATATAAAAACCGTTCCTTCTGACGAAGTATGACCGCTACTACCCAGTCTTTTCTCTTCAGACAATAGCTTCTCAGTAACATCCGCATACTTCAGGGTTTCTTTCCCATACATCAGAATGGGCTTCATATGCTTATAGGAAGATGTCAAAGATAATATGAGCCTCAGTGCTTTATCCTCATCTTCAACCTTCACTCCAATAGCCTCCAGTTCTGACACGATATTATTAAGAACACTTAGATGATCTGAAATTGTTGTATCTCCATCCATACGAAGGGTATGAAACTGTTCCTTGAGATACAACCGATTTGAGATGCCTTTGCCTTGATACAATTGCTCAAGCTTCTCCCACAAATCCTTTGCAGTTGATATCTGATGTATTGCAAAATACATACTTATATCATGTTTAGTTTGTACATTTTATCGTCAATTCTAGTTTAGTTTTATTTAGAATTACGTACTATTGATGAAAGTTCGGTTTTTCAGGTCTCGATACGATAATTGGCTGGAAATTGAGTGGAAACGAGCTTGATGTTGAATTCGTATGTTTTGGAATGAGTTCAAAAGTGTTAGAATAATTCTTGGAATTTTTGGAGACATAAAGCTGGAATTGTAAGGCAACATTCTGTGAAAAAACGTCACTCGCGTAGCGCTAGCATAAAAGGCATGTCAGTCGCGCTACGCTACCAACAAACAAGAAAATGCTGACATTAGAGTCACTCGCGTAGCGCTAGCACTAAAGGGGTATCAGTCGCGCTACGCTACGGGTTAGCAGATCGCGAATTATTGGTTTAGTGACTAGGGTTTACTATTTAAATGAAGAATCATCATCATTAAAGGAGGTTACGAATTGTGAGACTTGGAAGCGACTTTGGAGCATTCTTTTGGAGCAATCGGAGATCTTGAAGCACGGGAATCATTGGTACAAGTCGAAGTTGAAGAATCGAAGAATCAATCGGGTTTCCTAATCCCTTGTTTTGTCGATTATATTCTTAGAACTTTGTCATGATGAATTCTTTGTTAGATATCTTTGCATTGTTTTCGTTTATTGAGATGATTGGCTAAACTTTTATAACTACCTAGACAAGATGATAGTTTGATTTAAAGTTTGGATTTTTAATGGTTTATTATTGTTCGTTTATGGATTGATTTCTGAAAGTAACTTGTTCTAGAATTTCTGATTTGGTGCATATGCATGCTTGACAATTGTTTTACTACTGTTTATTGCTTCGCTTGAATCTTGGTGACGGTCTTTATCACAGAATAGAATCAAGCTAGGGTTTTAGGTTTTGGTGAGTGTCTATATCACATAATAAACCTTTGATCCTTTAGGGTGAAAATTGCATAAGTAACCTTAGAAGTAATAATCGGTAATTTAATAAAATCAAGTGTTCTGCTTAACTTGTCGCTGAGAGGCTCGAGTTAGTTATTAGGTCGCAGTGTAATATATATCTAAGATAGGTTTTGAGAGAAGTCGATCTTATTTCCCTAATTGCATTTGTGTCTAGTAAACCAAGTTAGAACCTAGAATTGCCTTAGATTATCGCGCTGAGAGGTAGATAGTCATATTAGGGCACTTTTAGAATCGTTAGAGGACTGAGAGGAAGTCTAACAGTCGGTGTTCATAACAGCCTTGTAGGGTTTCCTAGGTTTCTTCCTGAGAAGGGTCGGGAAGTCTTAGCATTGAAATACCTTAAGGTTTAGTATTTTAAGATCCCGGCTCCATACAACTTTAATACCATTAGAAGTCCATTCCTATTCAAACTGGATTCGAGTCTAGGTAGTCCTTAATCTCATCTGAATACAAACCTCAGTTTCCGTTCGTGTCTTAGTCTAAGTCTAGTTAATTAATTTAGTTAATATAGATTTCCTAGATTTTCAGTAACCCCCCCCCCCAAAACAATCAAACAAGTTTAAGTCGCGTCAGTCAGTGTCTATTAGAGTCTAGTTTACGTAATACATAGAGTCTTTGGGTTCGATACTCAGACTTGCTAGGTTATACTACATTGATCGGTACACTTGCCGATTGTGTGGTTTAGGTTTAGAGGTCTTAGTTATAAATTTAAAGCTTTTCGTGTCTAGTTTAGAGAGTCTAATTTAGTTGATATTTTATAGTCTGTTTAGCACACATCAAGTTTTTGGCGCCGTTGCCGGGGACTCTTGGCAATTGCGTTTATTAGCTTTGATAGACCTAATTGATATATACGTGCTACGTGTTTTCTTTGTTTTGTTGAGTCTTTGTCTTTTCTTGTGTCTCGGTAACTAGTGTTTGCTTTTCTTGTGTTCAGGTTTTTGCTTGTAGTGGATGCCACATTTGCGCTCGCACGGACCACCATCACCAGTCAAGCAGTCATCATCTCAGGTTACTTCTACATTTTCATCTCGTTTCCCCGAGTTCGATTTCACCCCACCGCCCACACCACCACCTTCGCCTAACCATTCACCTAAGGATTCACCACCCGGTAGCCCTACTTCTAGTACCTCTAGTAATCTAGAAAACTTAGAACACATGGCTAACCCTAGGCAAACCGTCCATCAGCAGGCCACTCAGAATTTCACCGGCCTAGCTTCACCCATTACCGTCCCACCCATAGTGAATGAAAATTCATGGCAAATCCCATCGTATGCCATGCAGGCCATCACCAATAGTATCCAATTCCATGGCCGAGACGATGAGGACGCCCCGTCCCACATCAACCGTTTCTCTAGGATGCTAGCCACCTTTAGCCTTAGCGGTGCACCCAATGATGCCACTTACTTACAGCTGTTCCCATTTTCATTAGCCGGCCGTGCGGCTACTTGGTTGGACTCACAACCAACCGGTACTTTTACCACTTGGGCGGGGCTTCGTCAAGCCTTTCTGAACAAGTATTTCCCGCCCGCCAAGGCTTCACGGCTTAGAGACGAGATTCACTCCTTCCGCATGGGGCCCGACGAGCCTTATTACCTTGCTTGGGAAAGGTTTCAAACCCTTTGTGCTCGTTGCTCCCAGCACGGTCTTTCCGATTGGGCCTTATGTGAGAAATTTTACAATGGACTTACCCAGGAGACTAGAGATAGGTTTGATACAAATGCGGGGGGGGGGCATATGATGGGTATACTTACAGTTCCTGAGTGTCTAGAGCGTTTTGAGGCATTTGCTCAGTCTCAATCCCAATCAAGATCCGATCAGAGGTATCAAAGTGGTAATTCTAATACCACTACTAGCGCACCCGCCCATGGGGTGAACCATGTCACTATGGATCCTAGTTTGGCCTCTGTTTTGGAAAATATGGATAGGCAACTTAAGGAGATTAGAGTTAAGATTGATAAGTGTGAGTTGTGTCGAGGGGGTCACGATACGAGTGCGTGCCCTTTACTAGTTGGTGAGGAGAAGTGTGATTACTTAGGAGGAGGGTTCGGTAGAGGTCAACCTAGCAGTGTCGTAGGTAATAATAATAACTTTGGTTCGGGTTGGCGTTCTAATAATAATAATAATTCTAATAATAATGGCAATTTTCGCTCAAGTGGACCTCCTAGTTTGCAAATAGCTCAAAATCCAAATAGGGGTCTAGGTTCACTTTTTAATGGAAGTTCGAATGGGCAGGTTCAGAATGGGGGGTCTAGTGGTCAAGGTCAAATAGGTCAAAGTTCAAGTTTCGATGTAGGGGGTAGCATGGAGAGAATGGAGGCTATGATGAGCCAGCTAGTTGCTAGAGATCAAAGCACCCAACAGAAACTTAGTGAACATGATCTCATGCTTAGGAATCACCAAGCTGCGGTCCAGGACCTTTCTAGGGTTGTAGGTGATATTGCTAAGAAGTTAGAGGAGAGATTACCCGGTAAATTTGCGGGTAACACCCAACAAAACCCTAATGCCCAAGTAAATGCCATTACTACTCGTAGTGGTAAGACCGTAGGAGACCCGAGAGTTATAGAGGAAAGAGAGGTTGATGAGGATGGTGATGTGATAGATGAAGTGATAGAGATGGAGGCTCCCGGCAAAGTGCAAAAGAGGCTAAGCCCAGCAAGTACCGCACAGCCCGGTGAGTCTCAAGTTGAGAAGAAAGCTGAGAAACCTCCCGTAGTTGTTAGGCCTTCACCCTTAGTGAACCATGCGTATGCTCCGTTTCCATCTCGTCTTAAAAACCAAACATATTCTAAGGAGTACGGGAAGTTTCTAGAGATCTTTAAGCAGCTTAGGATTAACCTTCCTTTCATAGAAGCTCTTCAATCAATGCCTAAATATGCTAAATTTTTAAAAGACCTTCTAAAACGTAGGGATAAGTTAGGAGAGGTTTCTAACATTCCCCTTAGTGGAGGATGTTCAGCTGTAGTCTTGAACAAGGTCCCGGAAAAGTTGATGGATCCGGGCCTTTTCACCATCCCGTGTTTGTTTGGGAGTGATACCGAGTGTAGGGCCCTAGCCGATTTAGGAGCAAGTATAAACCTAATGCCATATTCCTTGTATGAGAGGCTAGGCCTAGGAGAGCTTTCACCTACACGCATGTCATTGTCTCTTGCCGATAGGTCAGTGAAGTATCCACGTGGTATAATAGAAAACCTCTTAGTTAAAGTGGATAAATTCGTCTTCCCCGTAGACTTTGTCGTTCTCGACATGGAAGCCGACGAGAAGGTACCGCTAATTTTAGGCCGCCCATTCTTAAACACTGCTAAAGCCCTAATAGATGTCTCTTTAGGCACTATCACACTTAGAGCGGGCGAGGAAGCGGTTGTGTTTAACGTCATGAATTCGAGAGGTTCGAGTGGTAAAGTGGAAGCAATTTCGTTAGTGGGGGAATGTGAGAAGGATGAGACAGGTAAGAAGAAGGTGATGAGTGATCCGGGTCTAGAGAATGTGCTAGGATTTAAGTGTGGGGATCCTCCGGATAGGAAGTTGGTAGAATTAGAGGAGAGAGTGGTGAGTTTAGAATCTAGGATTGAGACACTGAGCAGGGCTCAGTGTGGGGATAGTTATAAAGGTAATACGTTTAGATTCAAACCACCAGATGATGAGTTGAGAGAATATGAAAAAATTGGGAGTGATGCGGGCAGTTTTAGGAATGATAGTGCTACAGCCCGTAAGGTGAGAGCGATGTTGGAGGGTGAGCTGCATCTCCATGATCCTCCGTAAGTTTGTGAGAAGTTGATAATAATTTGTAGAGTTTGTATTTTGAGAGTTTTTTTATTATTTTTTTATTTTGTACCATGAGTCTAAGTAGTAGTTTTTGAGTCTTTTCGTTTTTAGAGTCGGTACTGCGTTGGGTTTTGTTTTGTTTTGATTGTGCAGGTTTGGATGTTACCACCCGTACCCAATTGCCATTCGGGTGATTTTGGACTTGCTATATTGATAAACCCAAGCAGACTAGTCAACGATCGCGAATGGAATGCTATACGATCGTTCATGGGATTCAAGATTCGTACGGCTGGCACTGACTTTTTTCCTAACCAGCTAAGTCGTTTCCCTTTTTGTTGTTGTTGTATTTTATTTATTTTCGTTCGCAGTTTCTTTTCGTAGGTAGTTGTTGAGTCGTATTTTCGTTCTTGCATTAGGGACAATGCAATCTCTAAGTGTGGGGATGGGATACTTGTAAATATTTGAGTCATAAATTAAAAAAAAAAAAAATTAAAAAATTTGAAAAAATCCAAAAAAATTGAAAAAATAGAAAATGTCTTTCGAATAAAAAAGAAGTTTGCAAATTAAAGCGGAAAATGATAGAAAAGGTGATTTGTTGCTTGGTTTGAATAATAATAATATGAGATGATAATAAATCGAGCTTGCGTCTAGTTAGGGATATGTGGATAGGCCCGGGTTTGGTTTTAAGTCCCTTTGATCTAAAATACCTTAAATTGTCGGTCCGCTAGTGGGTTCTCGCCTAGGAAATATGGGAAATCAAAACTGCCGATAATAGTATAAGGGGCACCGTTATAAGTTAAAACTGTTAGAGTTTGTGATCATGCGAGAAAGAAAGAAAAGAAAAAAAAATAGAATAAAGTGAGCTAGAAACTAAATGAAAGTAACACAGGCCTACGTATTCCGAGTTGGGGATAGCGACTCTACAGCCGGTTTGCCTCTGGGATGTGTGAAATCGATTTGCCGAATAAAAGTACCGAAACCTATGTAATCTGTGATTGGGGATAGCGACTCTACAGTCGGAATACCGCTGGGTTAAGGGAAAGCATCGTCTAGTCTCACGAATTCGAAAAAAAAAGAAAAGAAAAAAAAACAAGAAAGAAAAAAAAAATGAAAAAAAAAAAAGAAAAAGTTGATTGTTTACTCTCTTGGTTTTGATATAAAACGGTTAGGAATTGATCCAGTGATCGTTCTTTTAGTCCTATAAGCTTGAGGTGGGAGTAGATGGATCGTAAATTCTAGTGTGAGACCCTAGGTGGATTGACCGCACGTAAATTAAATTCACATGATAAGGGCTTAGGATTAGACTTGGGTTTAAAAGGATCAGTATATTTGCAATCGCAGCTAACGCAAGTTTTGGTTTTAATAAGATATAAATAAATTTTTAATCCAAGTAATGAATTATCTCTGATTCCGTTGCACAATTCTTTTTCGGGGACGAAAAAAGGGTAAGTGTGAGGATGTTTGATGTATTGCAAAATACATACTTATATCATGTTTAGTTTGTACATTTTATCGTCAATTCTAGTTTAGTTTTATTTAGAATTACGTACTATTGATGAAAGTTCGGTTTTTCAGGTCTCGATACGATAATTGGCTGGAAATTGAGTGGAAACGAGCTTGATGTTGAATTCGTATGTTTTGGAATGAGTTCAAAAGTGTTAGAATAATTCTTGGAATTTTTGGAGACATAAAGCTGGAATTGTAAGGCAACATTCTGTGAAAAAACGTCACTCGCGTAGCGCTAGCATAAAAGGCATGTCAGTCGCGCTACGCTACCAACAAACAAGAAAATGCTGACATTAGAGTCACTCGCGTAGCGCTAGCACTAAAGGGGTATCAGTCGCGCTACGCTACGGGTTAGCAGATCGCGAATTATTGGTTTAGTGACTAGGGTTTACTATTTAAATGAAGAATCATCATCATTAAAGGAGGTTACGAATTGTGAGACTTGGAGGCGACTTTGGAGCATTCTTTTGGAGCAATCGGAGATCTTGAAGCACGGGAATCATTGGTACAAGTCGAAGTTGAAGAATCGAAGAATCAATCGGGTTTCCTAATCCCTTGTTTTGTCGATTATATTCTTAGAACTTTGTCATGATGAATTCTTTGTTAGATATCTTTGCATTGTTTTCGTTTATTGAGATGATTGGCTAAACTTTTATAACTACCTAGACAAGATGATAGTTTGATTTAAAGTTTGGATTTTTAATGGTTTATTATTGTTCGTTTATGGATTGATTTCTGAAAGTAACTTGTTCTAGAATTTCTGATTTGGTGCATATGCATGCTTGACAATTGTTTTACTACTGTTTATTGCTTCGCTTGAATCTTGGTGACGGTCTTTATCACAGAATAGAATCAAGCTAGGGTTTTAGGTTTTGGTGAGTGTCTATATCACATAATAAACCTTTGATCCTTTAGGGTGAAAATTGCATAAGTAACCTTAGAAGTAATAATCGGTAATTTAATAAAATCAAGTGTTCTGCTTAACTTGTCGCTGAGAGGCTCGAGTTAGTTATTAGGTCGCAGTGTAATATATATCTAAGATAGGTTTTGAGAGAAGTCGATCTTATTTCCCTAATTGCATTTGTGTCTAGTAAACCAAGTTAGAACCTAGAATTGCCTTAGATTATCGCGCTGAGAGGTAGATAGTCATATTAGGGCACTTTTAGAATCGTTAGAGGACTGAGAGGAAGTCTAACAGTCGGTGTTCATAACAGCCTTGTAGGGTTTCCTAGGTTTCTTCCTGAGAAGGGTCGGGAAGTCTTAGCATTGAAATACCTTAAGGTTTAGTATTTTAAGATCCCGGCTCCATACAACTTTAATACCATTAGAAGTCCATTCCTATTCAAACTGGATTCGAGTCTAGGTAGTCCTTAATCTCATCTGAATACAAACCTCAGTTTCCGTTCGTGTCTTAGTCTAAGTCTAGTTAATTAATTTAGTTAATATAGATTTCCTAGATTTTCAGTAACCCCCCCCCCCCCCAAAACAATCAAACAAGTTTAAGTCGCGTCAGTCAGTGTCTATTAGAGTCTAGTTTACGTAATACATAGAGTCTTTGGGTTCGATACTCGGACTTGCTAGGTTATACTACATTGATCGGTACACTTGCCGATTGTGTGGTTTAGGTTTAGAGGTCTTAGTTATAAATTTAAAGCTTTTCGTGTCTAGTTTAGAGAGTCTAATTTAGTTGATATTTTATAGTCTGTTTAGCACACATCAATATCCCATACACATTTGCAAGAACATTCTTTGCTAGACACAAACGAATCGCACTTGCCGCTCTCAAATCCAAATCTTCCCATTCTTCATCATCGTCTTTACTGGTTCCGCTTGAATCCTTGCTTGAAATAGGGTTCGGTTTCCCCCTTAACGCCTTGTGTAACCCAGATTGAATCAACACATCCTTGACTTGAACTTGCCACAAACCAAAGTTGATTCTTCCATCGTATTTCTCTACGTCGAACCTCATGGGACTGTATTTCGACATCGTATCCGTATCTTCAAAACCAGTATTGTATACTAGAAAATATGCACCAAGCCTATAAGCAATACACCCAACAAAGGATTCCCAGGAAAGAGAGGTGGGTCACAATGGACACACTTAAGTACCAAGTCTTTCCTAGCCAGAACCTTCCCAGGATAAAATCCGTATATCCAGCTCCTGTATAATTCTATCGTATACAAAATAGTCAACCGAGTTTCTGATGTGGAAGATCAGACTAAGCTGCAACCACAGAGCATACTACGAACCTTCAAAATACCAAGACACCCTCCAAGAAAATCCATTTCTGATGTGGAATATCAGACTAAACTGCAACCATAGAGCATACTACGAACCTTCTAAACCGAGACCTCCCCCAAAACCTAGAGCTCTGATACCACTTGTTGGGAAACAAGCGGTCTCAGGATTCCCAACAACCCTCCCAAAGTTAACAATAGAGAAATATATCTGAACACAAGAATATACGTGGAAACTCCAAAACAGGAGAAAAACCACAGGCCTCCAGAGAGAAAGATCCACTATGCGACAAATTTTTACAATCACACAGACTAATCTCTCAAGCCTCCCCCCGCCCAATTACAACCACACTCTCCGAAGTGTTTAACTAAAACCTTCCTACACTCTAAGACAAGAGAACTAGAAAAGAAAGAAGGAACCAAACACTTCAAGTGTATTTTTGGTTGGGGCACTTTGAAACCAAAGCCTTGGACTCCTTTTATAAGCTTGGAGTCCTCCCAAGCTTTCATCCTTGCACGGATGTGGGATGGACACATTTTTCATATAGCCAAAAACCTAACATTAATAAGCACCATCGGGCCTTAAGTGACCCGAAAAAAAGTTATTACCCCGAAAAACATGAGCTCGGCCATTTTTTTGTCGATTCGTCTTTAGTAAGATCGGTTTTGCAATTCAAAAGAGGGTTGCGGCGCAGCTTGTTGCCCGTTTACATGCCATTTGCTTGTAATTTGTTGTTTTGGCAGTTTAATGAGAATTTAAAGGATTGATATTGTTACTTTGGTTATTACTTATTAATCTGCTCCACATTAGTTTTCAATTTTTGTAACAAATAAAAATCATAAACACATACAGAGAATCCGTGTTCTTTAACGTGAGAATAGTCATACATCGACGATCTTTAACTAAAATAATGGGAAAAAGAATTAAATAATCGAACTGATTATGTTCACAAACTGGATATATCCAATCTCAAAAGTTCAAGAGCATCCAACGAGATCTCGTTGTCATTCGAAGTCAACAACTTCACTTTCTGCAAGGAAAAAAATTCCCTATTATTACTAGTACTAGGGTCAGTGTTACTATTGCTATTGCTATTGCTATTACTATTACTATTATTATTATTGTTATTAAATAAAAAATAAATAAATAGAGAATCACACAATACCTCAACAAATTGAGCAGGATCATCAAGACTAGATGAACCTAGAACGATTTCTCTTCTTAATTTTGTTGTTAAGTGGTGACAAACCCGCAGCTGAAAAAAAATGAAAGTGTCAAAAAAAAAAAAAAAACATTTTTTACCATATAAACTATTATTTCAAAAAAAAAAAGGTAGTTATTCTCACCTCTGATCTAGTAGCTCCACCAACAATGAAAACGAAAATACGTTTACCCATCTTCTTGAACTCACGAGTCGTGTGACTTAAAACCGGGTCACTGCATGAAGCTCGCTTCGCTTTTAGTAACAGTAAATAATGGCATATGTATATGTAACAGGAAGATTAAAATAAAGTGCTCATTATTCAGTCTTATAAATTTGTAAAATATAAGAAAATGGTTAGATGCAATGGTTATTTATACCTCTTTAATTTTAAAAAAAATACAAACATTTTTCATTTATATATAGAACCTACACATGTGCACAAGTGATCATCATCATCATCATCATCATCATACTCAGTATATCCCACCAATAGCAAAGCTAAGGTAGGGTCTGAGGAGGGTGAGATGTAGACAGCCTTACCTCTACCCCGTAGGAATAGAGAGGCTGCTTCCAATGAGACCCCCGGCTCGATTGTAGTTTTGCATCAAGCCTTGGACATAAGGCACATAACACTCAGCAATTGAGACAAACGCCGATTAGTGCATGTACCCTTGTCTTTCGGCTATCAACGCCATCACATGATGCATGATTAACCATCCCCCTCTTTTAATGTGCACAAGTGATGTGTACGTCATATTACACATACATTACCTACACATGTGGAGGCCAGTTAAAATTAAAAAAATAATGAACCATAGATAAAAAAAAAAGTTAAAACGATTTAGGTTTGTTCTTTTTGTTCTTGTACTAACAAGTGTACTGTAATGAACCTCACTCTATACAAGTATATATGGATACCTGTCATCGGAAGAACGGGGTCTAGCCCATGTTGATGGCCTTGATCTCATTGACCGACCAGGAGTATTATCATGTACACGGGCTGACCCGGAATGTGAAGGCCCATGAGAAGGTGGACTTGGGTCATTCATGCATGGATATTCATTCATTGGAAGTTCACTTTTGCTGAGTTTCTCAATCAATTCCTGAATATAATAGTTAGAGTTAACTGCCATTTTCGTCCCTGTGGTTTGGTCACTTTGGCCATTTCAGTCCATTTTTCAAAAATGCGCCATTTTCCTCCCCGACGTTCTGGAAAGGTGCCATTTCAGTCCAAAAATCATAACCCAGTTAAGTCAGTTAGTAAATAAGGACTGATTGTGTAAATTTGTAACATAAAGGACTGATTGTGTAAATTTGTAACACCACCACCACTAGCCCTGCCACCACCGCCACCACCGCCACCACCGCCACCACAGCCACCACCGCCACCACAGCCACACCGCCACACCGCCACCACAGCCACACCAGCACAACAGCCACACCGCCACCACAGCCACCACCGCCACCACAGCCACTGCCACCACCACCACCACCGCCACCACAGCCACACCGCCACCACCGCCACTTAAACAACATATGTGTGTCCAGTTCAACCCTTTATTTATGCATAAAAGACAAAGTCATAACAGGTTTATTAACGTATATGGATTATAATTGTAGTTTTAAGTTCCTTATTGGGTTTAACATTGAGTTTGATGAGGTTAGAGCCGGTGGTGTTCTCTAAAGTTCAGTGTGGGAATCATGTCACTTTGTCATTCTCGGTTAGAAAGATCAGTGTAATACTATTAAGAGTGTGCACTTATTGCAGATTTTCAGGTGAAGCCTATCATATGAAAAAAAATACTAAAGTATCATGGTGTGTGTTCTGATCATTGCACCGAGGACTGTGCATGGCTGAAGACCAGAACAGACCGAACCGAAAATCAAATAACAGAAAATCTTATACTGGAAAACTGGACTGGGAGCACTGGTCAGTACATCAGTCCCCGATTCTAAAACCGGTCAAATTCAAATGTTAGTCCCTCATTAAAACCTTAAATGAGGACGCTTGCTAAAGTTCACAAGGGTTTAAGACTTAAAAGAGTTGAAGTCGATTCATTTCCGGGTTTTGTTGGTTTTTACTGGATTATACCCGTACCGGACCGAAAACCAGATTTTGTAGAAGACACAAAGCAAAGACCAGACATAATAACCTAGTCCGGGCAGTGCCGGTGACCTGTATAATTGCACCAAACTATGACATTTCGGTGACACTTTCTGAAATATAGATGGTTGGAACTTGGTTATCTATTTTGCTGGTGTTATCAACTTCATAGTTACCATAATAAAGCTTTCAAGGGATCACCTATGATTAGTTTCAGGGTATCTGCACTAGTCACTAAAGGACCATTTATTTCATGACACTGAACTTGCATGTGTAATTTGATGAAGATGAAAAAGCTAGGGATAAAACCGAAAAGAACAATTATTGGTACCTTCAACCTTGCTAAAAGAGCTATGAGCACAGAACAATATTGTTAATTTTTAGAGACCAATAGATACAGAGTGACGCAAAAAATCATTCAAGCTTTCACTTAGGAGCCACGTCTATTGCAAATCATCGCTTGAGTGGGAAAAGTAAGCCCAGAAAACTAGCAAAAAGCTGTAATAATCTCCACCAGTAGTCATTCATATCAATCTAATATGTTCATAATTTATGAACTTGAATCACATCAGAACTAATGATCTAATCTTTAGGACTTACATATGGACAAATAAATTCAACATTCAATTTTTCTACTTTTAACCTATTTTGTCAAACGCATCATAGCACAGAAGTGCAGCCCAGAGCACCATATTCGATGCGCCATGAAAGGCACGGTTTCGGGCTCTCAGGAGCAGGTTCAGAGCATTTTCCGGCCAAAAATGGTAAAAAAAAACGGTGGTGGCTGTGGTGGCGGTGTGGCGGTGTGGCGGTGGTGGCGGTGGCAGCGGAGTGGTGGTGGTGGCAGGGCTAGTGGTGGTGGTGTTACAAATTTACACAATCAGTCCTTTATGTTACAAATTTACACAATCAGTCCTTATTTACTAACTGACTTAACTGGGTTATGATTTTTGGACTGAAATGGCACCTTTCCAGAACGTCGGGGAGGAAAATGGCGCATTTTTGAAAAATGGACTGAAATGGCCAAAGTGACCAAACCACAGGGACGAAAATGGCAGTTAACTCTAATAGTTATTTAGAAAGGTTTTCAATAATATTGTAAGACTTGTTTAATTCGTTTCGAAATTAGTTTGTATGTAGTTTGTCACACCATACCTCAATCATGGGATGAAAGCGCGATAACTGCAAAGCCGATTCTTCACCGGGACGATCTTTTCTAAGACCATGCTTCTTCTTCTGAATTCATATTAAAAATAGAAGTCAACAGACAGTAGAATTAGAGGAGACAGTTTTGACACACGTATATCGATATTTTGAGAGTTAGCTAAAAGGGAAACGGGTCAAAAGTCGTAAAAACAAATAATTACAAAATTAATAATCAAGGTATGCTATATTTTATTAATCATATTTAAATTACTAAATTTTATAATTACAAGAAAAGAAAAGACAAAAAAAGTGTTTGTGGTATGGTCGGGCCAGACCAGACCCGTTTTGACCCAAACCCAAGCCGACCCACCCAATCACCTCTACATAGAATCATGTATATACCTTAAGATGAAGTTTTACAGAGAGGGCACCTGCCGTCTTGGTTTCTGGTGCTGCCTCGAGAAATCTCATATTGTAAACAGCATTCATATCGTCACGAGATAGGTTTGCTAACTAAAAAGTCAAGAAATATGAAATACATTTTATTATATTTTGATAAAAAAAATATAAATACACAATTTTGTTGAGTTTTATTGTACACTAAACTGTATACAAAATGAAGTATATATAGAAGTTGGCGGTAGTTCCCGACTCATCACAAGTCGGTGATGGGAAATGGTGACAAAGGAGTTCAAGTCAAAAGTCGGTGAACTTGAGGGATCAATGTTGACGAGTTGGTCATAGTTGGTTAAGTTTCCTAATCAAGTTTTTTTAGTTATATTTTATTGGTTATAATAAAAGTTCTTGGAGATTCGTTCTTGTTCTTGTGTTGATTATTCGATTGGGACTTGAGAAGTTACAATGATTGAAGAAATCAATACCTCCATTAACTTTGTAAGTTTGTCACTCTCAAACTTCTCGGGACGAGTTGCTGCGTAAATCATTAATAATCTCACCTTGTATTCTTGTGGTATATCCTGCATGAATAGCCAACTTAACCAAACAAGAATTTGGACACATAAAAACACACAGTGTCAATACAAACACACACACACACACACATTCATAGCATTTTCCTACCATTTGTTCTTTAAGAAAGTTAATCACATCCTTGGTTCCTGCATCGCCAAATACAAGATCCTGCTCTAGCTTCCCCACATTGTTAAGTCCTGTCTTGCGACGAATACTGTGAATCTTCGCAGCAATCTATTTCAAACCAGATTTTGTGTCAGCTTGTATCAATATAAGTTGTTCCTTTTCCAAAGTAATAGCTAGTCATTCCCAAAACATATTTTTTTTTGTGCAAGTGGGATGTTTAAGAACGAGACTGGCTATTCTAGGTCGCTCGAGAGCTACTCGGGATCAGATCAGTAAAAAGCTCGAACGAGCCCGAAATATGACTCATTTAGTTATCGAGCAAGAGCTCGAGCTTTACATACAAAGTTCGTTTAGACTCGCGAGCCTAAACGAGCCTAAACAAATTTTATATTATATTTATATATATAATATACCTACTATTCAACATTGTGAGCTGGCTCGTTTAAGCTATCGAAGTGAGCTCGAGCCGAGCTTTTAGCTCGTTTAAAATTGTTCTCAGATTACCTCGAGGCGAGCCGAACTCGAGCTCTTGGATTTTACTTTCGAGCCGAGCTCGATCTCAAAATAGTAGGCTCGGCTCATTTACACCCCTAGTTCTAGGTGTTTTATGGAATCTTTTAAAAGAAAGGTGTTTTATGGAACTTCCTGTACTTCTAGGCTGTTCGCTACCTCCGTAAGCGAACTCGACAAACTCTATGGAGTTCGCTTGCCACCCAAGCGAACTTGCCGAGTTCAATTACCGGGGTAGCGAACTGTCTAGAAGTACAAGAAGTTCCAAAAAAGCACCTAGAAGTACCGGTCTCGTTCCTAAACCACCTACTAACACAAAAAAAAATCTCCAAAACACAAGCTTTTTCTTTGTTATCTATAGGTAAAATTTTAAAAATACAAAAAATGATATTGTTGGAAAGATGAATTTTATTCCAGACTTACATCCGCATGGAGGGATAGTTTCTCCTTCTGTTCACTATACTGTGGCAATGCTTGAACAAGCTTTTGCAAGTCACGAGTCGACAACACATCACCATCTCTACAGAATACAAAACAAAGAATTACAAAGACCGATTTATAAATCATATAATGTTCGGTTTCACAGAAAGAATTAGTAAACATACCTTGAGCCTTGGTGCATTTGTGCAGCTTTATTCTTTGACATGAAATTTGTTATCTTGTCGTGTAACCGATCACTAGCCTGACAAAGGACCCTTGATCTAAAAACCATATTATTGTAATTATAAAAACTGAAGTAAATGTGGTATAGAGTATAGACATACATCTGCTATGTGTGAATGTCGGAGCTCTAGCCATACTGGATCATGTTCCGCGTCAAGAAGGACCTCTTTCCTTTCAAAACCACCTGATTCGATTGGGACCTAAAAAGTATAATAGCAAACAAACACAAACTTAGTCCGCAGTTCTTATTCGGTGGAAATTTCGATCTATTTACTTGGGAATGGGTCGATTTGGGTTATCGTAAAGCTCAAATGAGTCAGATGAGTCAAATGGGTTGAAAGTTGAGTGACTGTATTTTAATGCATAGAATCTCCACTTTATTCAAAAATTTATATTAAAGATGTATGAGAAATTTTTGTAATAAAATTTGACGCGTTAACTAATTATAATAAGAAAAAATATAAATGGACAAAAAGTGTTTACGGGTCATCTCAATCTGACCATACTAAAAAGTGACATGATGCAACCCGAACCCATTCTGACATGCTACGCAGCGTGACTAACCTCATGAACATACTTATTCCCATCCATTTCTAGTAAGTCATGACACATGGCATCATACGTCCATTCATGAATGATAGGCGCAATCTACAACGGAAAAATCAGAAAGCAAATTAAAGATGAGAGGCTGCAGAAAGAAAATTCGAGTAAAATGCCATTTTCGTCCCTGAAGTTTGGCCACGTTTGCGACTCTCGTCCAAAGGTTTGTTTTTTCGCATCTGGATCCAAAAGGTTTGAACCTTGCCATTTTCATCCGACTCATTAACTCCATCCATTTTTTTACGTTAAGTCAGGGGCATTTTCGTCATTTTAGCTATTTGTTTTGTTTAATTGTATCAAAATGGCAAGATTAAAAGATGGAAATACCCTTGACTTTTCGTTAAAAATGGATGGAGTTAACAAGTCGGATGAAAATGACAATATTTCAAACCTTTGGATCCAGATGCGAAAAAACAAACATTTAGACGAAACTTGCAAAAGTGGCCAAACCTCGGGAGGGATGAAATGACATTTTATTCAGAAAATTGAAACCACTCTATATTGTAACTTTTCATTTCATTAGAAAAAAAATAAAGCTAACTTATTCGGCAAAATAACCTGGTCTATTGATCTATCTACGATGAGCAACTCGCATGTTTCTGTCTGCGGAAAATTTTCAAGAGTGGTTTTATATTTCATAAGAATATTCCAAACTGCAGCAGCAAGTTTTGTCGGGATCAGATCAGAAAATGTTGTCATTGTGGTATGGTCAAGGGATTTGGCAGCTCGGTAACGTACTAACGGGAACTCCTGAAAAGTAAAAGCTTATAAGCTACAAATATATTGGAAAATGTAAAAAAAAAACAGAATTACCTACCGACATTGAAGCAAAAACGGTTGCAATTCGATTGGCCATTGCAGTCAGACATTCATCTCCTTTTTGGTAAATTCCTTCATCCCCATAAAGGTCTTCCAAGGCCTTACCATGATCAGTGATGAAACACTGTGTGGAATAACTTTCACAAGTCAAACTCATGAAACATATATAAAATGGGAATAGTTTATTTAGCCTCATTACTAGATTAGTTTAGTTTAAGTATGTGTTTGCGGAGATATTGTTACAAGAAAAATGTTAAGGTTGTAACATCCGACCCCTTATACCAACCAGTATTGTTCGCTTTGCCCACTAGGAAGTAGGAACACACGGTTTGGTTTTTGGCTATGCAGTTATAGCGGTCCAAAATCAAATAGCGGTCAAGGGTCGATATTTGAGATATATGCTATCGCGGTGGGATATCGGTGATTTTTATATTATGCAGAATTTATATATACATATATAAAACGTAAAACTTATATAATATTACTAGTAATATCAAAAGTTAAAACTCAAAAGTGCCAATATTTGAAACATGGTCTAATCGTAAGCCATGAAATCTTCCTCTGAGTCCACATCAACCAAGGCATCCAAAATAACGTCCAATATCAGTCAAATATCGGTTAATAGGGGTCAGTAGCGCCGATAATAGCGGTTATGCTATTCTGGACCGCTATTTGACACTGCTATTTTGGAAGAGCCCAATAACTGCTATCCCACCGCTATCTCACGGCTATTGACTGCTTAGGTTTTTGGTTAGATGGATCAAATCACGCTTAAATGGGGATTTGCCTAAGGTGTTATGGAGGCAATCACAATGACAAATAATGAACTAAAACACAGATTTTTAAATAATAAAAGCATTTTGTATAATCAACATCATATACCTGGCTATCAATGACGGTGTACTCCAAGTTCATCTGTAAACGCCCCCCTAAGAAGTTAATATGATGACATATTTGCGTATATTATTCGAAAACAACTAAAAGAAAATAAATTAACCTCCTTCATGGCACGAAAACGGGATCTTATGGTTGGCTCCCTTTTGATGTAAGCAACCAATTCTTTTGGAACAGTTGCACTAAAGAATATGTAAGCCCTGAAACCAAGGAGAAAGATGATCAACTGTAACATGAAAAATATATATATTTGATTATTAACGTACTCTCTATACAGCGGCGTCTTTCCAGCCATGTCGGATAATAGGATGACAACACTGCAAACAGAAGCATGACATAAGGATCTAAACATACTTGCATATCAGTTAATCATGTTATAAAACTAACAATAAAAAAAATTATATTTACTTCTCTTTTGTTGGCTGCATGAAATATACTGCATCCATTTTTGGCATTGGCTGTCTTCGCTTGTTTATGTCTTCCACCACTGCAGAAAATCATGAACTTATTCACTTGTACATAATATAAAAGTGCATACACTACAACAACGCATAAATATCATTTCTAATATAATCCGGTTTTCTGAAAAAAGGCCATGTAACATTTTCGTGCGCTCAAAAAAGAAATAGGACCGTTTTTTAAGAACGTGTTATGTAACTAAAAAGGACTCGGTTTGGGTTATTAAATAACTAATGGTCACATTTTCTGAGACTGGTGTTTGTATCTTACATGAAACTCCTTCTTCTGTTAATTCAGCCATCTTGCATGAGTTTGACATAATTTTAAGAGTAACTTTGTCCATTATGAGTACCTAAAAAACTGAACGCCGTTAAAAAAGATACCAAACAAATTAAGACATGTTATCCTTGATCGAAAAGTTTGTTAAATGAACACATAATTATGGCTGCGGTACCATGAAAATTGTACAGTTATAAAAATTATACCTTCCAATTTGATTTTGAGCCGGGTCTTTTTGCTGATCTAATCATTTCATACAATAATCCTGTGCAATGTATGAAAAATATAAAAACTAATGAGCATAGTAACAAAACATATATTTCTCTAGTCATCAAGATTTAGTTAGAACACCATTCCAATCTAGTAGGTTGTTAACTCTTGGCTTAGAATATAATTCTTAGGGGCTGTTTGTTTACCTCTTAATGGGGCTCTTAATGGTTTAGACCTCTTACTGGTTCAGCACCTAATGGTTCAGACTGTTTGTTTCGCGAGCAAATGTCTGAATGGTTCAGACATTTGCCTCTGAATGGTTAAGAATTATACAGAGTCTGAATGGTTAAGACCTCTAAAGACATTTGCCTCTGATCGGTTAAGCATTATACTGGCTCTTAACGGTTCAGACCTCTTACTGGTTCAACACTTAATGATTCAGACCTCTTACTGGTTCAGCACTTAACCATTCAGAAGTTGCCAAACAGCCCCTTAGTTGATCACCTAAAGGATCACACATGCTTGTAATAATGATTTATTAAAATACATCTATAAGCCTTGAGATTTAGTTCTCCTTGGCATAGGCTTAAATGTGTTAAAACATACAAGAATCCTAGTATGTATCATTGTAGATATCTTATAACATATGCTTAGATATCACCTCAATCCATATGTTTAATTGTGAATCTTGTGGAGTGTGCTAAACCGAAAGTCAAGTATGTTTCAGAACATGACGAACATAGTACGAGCTAACTCTAGTTGAATGCCGCATTCCATTATGAACATTCTTGAACACGTATGTTCACATAAAAACAATCATTTTAGAACAAGTAAATCAAATAATTATATACAATTTAAATATATTAAACCCAAATAATATTGTAAGTATTACTATTATTCTGTTGTAATAATATACTTACAAAGTCCAAGTCCAAAAATCTAATAGGCATTATATTTAAACGAAATAATAATATTTATAATAAGTATAAATATTTTTTTTTCCAAGTAAAATATTATACTTATATATTTTGCAGATATTGTGTTGACTGGGATTATATATATACTTTGGAGGAAGGCTTCAATTCTTTGACTTCTTTCTATCCATTTCATCATCCATTTTGATTTCTAGATTAATTGGCTGTTTTCTTTGTACTTGTTACAAACAACTGTCATAGACTTTTCTTTGCTTTTTAGTTTTTAGTTTATTTACTTTTTCACAAAAATATAATTATTTACAAGTCCATCTCATATTCAACTTTTCTCTAAAACAGCATATGGTATATGAGATTTGCAACAACTGATGAAACTTATTTTTATCCTTCTTTATTTCTGGCGGTTCGGAACCGTAAATTGCTCACAGGTTGTGGTCTATTTGATCCATTGGCTAAATCCACCGAATCCTCTCGAGTTGCCATTGTGATTCCGTTAATAGTGTCACCCACGTGTCGCATTCGCAGTCCCTCGTTAATTATTGTTAGCCAATCTAGAGTCTAGACCGAATAATGTGAAAGCAAACTATTATGTTAAGTGGATACATCTAAACCTCTTTGTTTTCTGTTTTAGCCTATGGCCTACACAATCTAGATTTGGGGGTGGAGGGGGGGGGGGGGGGGTCATGCACTTATGCCACCCTCTCTCTTCCACATCAGCGCCACGTTATTTTCCCTTCCCTAAAGCATTGTAGTGGTCCTTATCGCATGGTGAGACTTCCCCAAAGTAAGGCATGGGCCGCGTTCCCACTCGGCTTAAATGCCAAATCACCCTCCCTTCCCCAAAGTCGCAACGACACCACCTAGATGATATATTTATGGTAACAATGAAAACCCGTTATCATAAGATAAAACTCATGGGATCAGGTAAATCGTAGCTTACGCTAGCAGGGGCGGATTTAGAGGGGTTTACCGGGTTCCCAGAACCCAGTCGATTTGGAAAAAAACGTTTTTTTTTTTTAGTGTAAACCTTGTATGATTTGGAAAAGAACGTTTTTTTTAGTGTAAACCTTGTATGATTTGGAAAAAGGAACCCAGTGAAAAAACTGGCTGGATCCGCAACTGTACGCTAGACATGTGGCCTTTAAGAGGTCACGTAGGAAACAAGGCAAGATCAACTATTCTAGATTTAACTAGCCATTTCGACCCGTTTAAACCTCCCCCTTAAGGCAAATTAAATCTAAAAATATAAGCATATATATATACATGAAGATAAAATATACAACTAGATAAGAAGATAGGATAGGAGTGAATTAGTGGTGGAGATCGAAAAACTCACGATGACGAGTAGTTTCTTTGAAGTTTTTATGATCGCTGCCTGCTTGGGAAGACGTATCCGAATCCAACATCGACATGTTTGATAGAATGAAGAATTCAAAGAGTTTGGTTAAAGAAATAATAAGAGAATGCTTGGAAGTGTATATATATATATTGGACTGGAATTGGCTGACCAGAATCTTCCTTTTGAATAACGGTCATAGTTATTCACTTGTTTGATACGCGTACATTGGATTTTTCTTTTTTAAAGAAATTATATGGCTTAATTTTTATTAAAATATTTAGGGTTAAGTTCCGGTACAAATGAGTTTCGACATACAAGTTGGGCTAAACATGAGAAGTGAAGAAAAATGAGTTTCGACATACAAGTTCGGCTAAACATGAGAAGTGAAGAAGGATTTTTTTTTTCTCATTTTGTCAAGTACGTATTTTAGTCCCTCGTGTTGAGTAATTATAATTAGTAATTACTCTAGTACTTTACTAGAGTAAATTCAAGATTTTTTTTTACATTTTATAATGAAATATCATACTTAAGTATATAGAAAAGAATTTAAAAAAAAAAACTTACTCCACTTCTCATGTTAAATCCATTTTGTATATGAAAACTCATTTGTATTTGATCCTTACAAAAAATATATTTCTACGATGGTACTTTTATAATTTATAAATGGTTTGTTTTAAACAAGTGGGTTAGGCCAGGGGTGTGGTATACCGCCCCGGCCACCTCATCGTCGTTAGCGCCCTTACCCATCCCCTGCTTGCCCCAGGAGGGGGGGGGGGGGATTGATCCTCCGCTAGCCCAGTAACGAGCGCTAAAGGGAGGGGCTGGTGGGACCCATTGTTTTCAGCCAATTTTTTCTCTTTATTTTGTATGTTGTATGTTGTTTAATAGGGGGGTCCGAATAGCTGAAATTAAGTTGTGTTTACTCTTTAAAACTTAAAAAGCCCAATGCCCTTATCATTTAAAAGTTTTATTAAAAGCCCGCTACTTATAAGTTAAAAGCCCAATTAAAATCATAGATTAAAGCTCAAATGCTAGTTAGAATTGATTTTGAAGGGGAAAAAGAATCGAATGTGAACGCATCGAGCACAGTAAGCCACACCATGAACCTCCATTGTCACTAGGGGTGCAAATACATGTATTATGTATTATGCACGGTAAATAAAATGGTTCCTAAATGGTTCAAAGATATGTATATATGAATGATTAATTGTAAATATATTTTTTTATAAAAAGCATGTGAAATGTTTCAACAAGAAATTGATTTTTTCGCATCTGGTAATGAGTTTTGATTAAGCAAATAACTCTTCCCATGTTATCATGTTGTGCCTGTGCCTAACTTTCAAGCACGATTAATTGTTCTAATGAGTTTTAATTACGCAAATAACTCTACACATATTGCAACCACATGTCTAACTCAATATAATATGAAGCATCTAACTTTCTGTATATTGTTAGGATGATCTTTGTGGGGTGGTGTTAGGACCAGGAACACGATTCACACAAACACAAGAACAATCTGCAGCAAGCACACACACTCACACACTCTAAATCACAAGAACACGAACACAAGATTTATAGTGGTTCGGTCTAATCTGACCTACATCCACTCCCACAACTAGTTCTCTTCTTTATTAGGTGCTCACAAAGTTTACAGTACATGAAAAGAAGTATTTATATGGGTTACAATTAGGGTTGTTGACTTTACTAAATAAACAGAGAATACTCCTGCTAGCCGCAAAAGGAGTGTAACACAGAACACCCCTGCTAGATTGCTAGGTGCAGAAGGAGTGTAACAACACCCCTGCTAGTCAAATCCTCCACAACCCAACAATCTCCCACTTGGAGGCTTTGACAACTTCAAACTGCTCTCCTTAAAACTTCATATTCATAAGTACCTCTGTAAACATTTCATCTTCACTAGTTGTGGGCGGCCTTCTCATCGGTTAACCTGAAGGCCCGTTGAAGCTCCCACTGAGCTTCAACTCATCAGTCACTACTCGTGACTCGTTCTCTGTCCCTATCGGCTCTCACTGACACGAACTGCCCGATCCTGGAACATCCTGAGAACAAACACTCTACGAATAAAGCAGATAATTAACTGGAGAGATTTTGTCAGCTGGAATACTGGTTCTCTTAACCCACTGTCGTCTGGTAAATCTGATTGAAGCACGACCCGTGCTCCCACTGCCACGAATGCCCCTGACTGGTTTTACTGAACCTTTTCTAGCGCGTTCAACCTGAATCTGACCTGTGACTCTGGGTTTGCCATCTGCAAAGCAAACCTTCTTCTGCCCACGAGATTCTGTGAATCGGATCTTGGTCTTCTTCTGAACTGGGAGAACCTCTCCCTCAGGCGGTACACTGACCATGTACAATGAGCCCCTCTTCTTGCCACGTGCAACTACTAAATTTCCATTAGTTACCTTCCACTGTCCACTACCGAACTTAACCTCGTGACCCTGATCATCCAGCTGCCCGACTGAAATAAGCATTTTCTTCAAGCCTGGAATAACTCTCACGTCTCTTAAAGTCCACGTAGATCCGACTGGAGTAACTAATTCAATATCACCCGTGCTTGTGACATCTAAGACTTCATCATTTGCAAGTCGTACCTTGCCAAAATCCCCAATTTTAAGATTCCGTAGTGCTTCACTGCTGTGGGTAGCATGAAATGAAGCACCCGAAACCATAACCCAGGAATCCACACTGCTCTCCACATTACAAATCAAAACTTCATCATCTGAGTGGTCTACTACAGCGTTAACTTCTTTCTTATCGTTTGGACATTGATTCCTGAAATGTCCAACCTCTTTACAGTTCCAACAGGTCACATCATTTCGAGCCCTAGACTGGCTCCTCTTTCTATTCTTGCTGCCACTACATCTATTATTCTTCCTTCCTCTGCCAACATGCATTAAATCACCCGATGATCCACCTGAATTTCTTCTTCGGGCATCTTCGCCCAGAATAAGATCTCGCATCTTCACAAACGTAAACTTGCTCGTATCTGAAGAGCTCGTAACAGCAGTTACGGTTCCGGACCAACTATCGGGTAATGAGGACAATAACAATAGGGCTTGAACCTCATCATCAAACTTGATGTTCACAGACACCAACCGAAACAATATCGAGTTTAAGTTATTGATGTGCGCTGTAACTGAATCACCTTCCCTCATCCTAGTATTCACAAGCTCTCGAATAAGATAAACCTTGTTCGCTGCAGAAGGCTTCTCATACATATTCGATAATGCTGCCATCATTCCTCTAGCTGAGGTCTCTTTCTGGATATTGAATGCAACATTCTCCGATAGAGAAAGCGTTATCACTGCCCTGGCTTTCTTATCCATCCTATCCCAATCTGCTTGTGGCATTTTTTCTGGCCTTTCATCCTCGAGCACTACATCTAAGTCCTTCTGACAAAGTAATGCTTCAATCTGCATCTTCCACCAACCAAACTTCTTTCCGTCAAACTTTTCGATTTGCACCTTCCCGTCTTCTGCCATAATAACACAAGCACGACTAAAACGAAACTGAAATCGAAACAAATAGAAAACCAACACTGAAACAAATAGAAACAGAAAACACCTGATTCAAGTTTCTTTGATCTTCAAACAGACGGTTTAGCACTTGTATCTCAGTACTTATCTCTTTGGTCAAAGTTGAGGGGCCCTTTTGCAAATAGGAGAAAGCTGATTTTCTCTTAAAGAAACAAAGAAAAAAAAGAATGCCCGGTTCTTTCTTCTTCCTACTACCTGCTCCCACAAACTTCACAAAATTAGGTGACCAAGGTACAAAATCAAAGCCCCAATCTTTGATTTTTGGAACCCTAGATGCGATATTCAGCAAGGATGGTCTTCAATTTCGTAACCCTAGGCGGCGGCGGCTACTGGGTTATCGAAACCCTAGTCGCAATCTGCTGAAGATGTCTTCAAATCGGAGCCCTAATCGGAGTTAGGAACTGACGACGGTGGTGGCGGCTGTGCTAGCGGCGGCTGGTTCAGAAACCCTAGACGCTATGTCTGCGACTGTGACTGAAACCCGAGACCACGGTTTGTTCTTCGACAGGTAAGTGTTCTTCTTCACCTCTTACCTAGTTTGTGTGAATCAATCAAGAGCCTGAGCTCTGATACCAGTTGTTAGGACCAGGAACACGATTCACACAAACACAAGAACAATCTGCAGCAAGCACACACACTCACACACTCTAAATCACAAGAACACGAACACAAGATTTATAGTGGTTCGGTCTAATCTGACCTACATCCACTCCCACAACTAGTTCTCTTCTTTATTAGGTGCTCACAAAGTTTACAGTACATGAAAAGAAGTATTTATATGGGTTACAATTAGGGTTGTTGACTTTACTAAATAAACAGAGAATACTCCTGCTAGCCGCAAAAGGAGTGTAACACAGAACACCCCTGCTAGATTGCTAGGTGCAGAAGGAGTGTAACAACACCCCTGCTAGTCAAATCCTCCACAACCCAACAGGTGGTGCCCCATGCCACCTCACACAAAACAAGCGTTAAACATCACCATGCTGGCGTGAAAGGAGAGCGTCAAAAGAGGGGTAGCCACCCCCTTAACGAGCATTAGACATAAATAGATGTGGGGCCCATAAAACCACAACCAATCACCAGTTTTCTTTCTTTCTTAATTTTTTTTGTTTTTACTTTTTAGTTAAACCACATCATAATAGTTAAAGGGTGAGTTAGTTAAAGCCCACACTGTTTACGTGACAGTGACATGACAGGGCGTTATGCATTTTTTAGTTAAACCACATCAGGAAGCCTTACAAAAACCATGTTAGTTAAATTGACATACCAATGACCTCTTGGCCTAGTGGCACTAGATACTTATCACCACTAAAATGGTACGGGTTTAAGTCCCACAAAGTAAACAATAAGTGAAAGGTAGTAGGTTTTACATGGTGATTATTATAAACAAAAAAAGGTAAATTTGCATAAACAGTTTTCCCATATTTTTAAACAATTTTTGTTTACCATAACTTCTCTGTATATATATTTAGATAATAGATCATGTACAAAAGAGGAATTTCGTACAAAATATAGGAGACAATCATGATCACACGTTTGTTTTTCTCAATTTAAGAAGGGAAGTGTATGATTGTCTTTTCTCCCTTTAACCAATTTCCTCTTTGATTTTCAAACGGTTATATTTAAAAAATATTACACCGTATTAACAAGCATTTCATTCTCTTTAATTCGAGCAACCTATTGCTATAGTGTTCTTAAAAACAATTTACAGGACTTTGAATACCCATTACGTGATTACGTGATTTTGAATACCCAGTACCCATTACGTTATTTTGAATACCTGGTATATGACTATGTGATTTTTGAATACTCATTACGTGATTACACATTCAACATAAATCATTACGCATTCAGTGTAAATTCATTACGTGATTACACATGCAATATGATTTGTTATAGCTAATATTAATACACTTATGATTATTACGTTATTACACATTCAATCAGGGCCGGCTCAAACATTTTGGTGGCCTAAGGCGAAGTAAAATCTTGTGGCCTTTTTCCCAAAAAAATGTATGTGATTGAAAGTTAAACTTGAAGGGCCCAAGTGTAATTATTTGAAAGATTGTGTTAAAATTTAAAAACAAGAAAAAAAATGGTAAACCAGGGATTCGAACCCAGGTCTCACCAACATCAATACATACACAAAACCACTACACTACCAACCATCAATCTTTTGATAACCCACACCCTAAATCTTTTATAAATGGACTTTGGTTTCATCAAATTATGGAGGCCCTATAGTTTTGGTGGCCCTATAGTTTTGGTGGCCCAAGGCCCAAGCCTCATTTTGCTTACCCTTGGGCCAGCCCTGCATTCAATAATAAGAACTCGATTGTTCATGCTTTATCACATGGTTAAATCTCTAATATACGCTATTATGTCGTTATTATAGGTTGGTTTGGCTAATGTTTTGTATATAATTTATCCTTAATACGTGATTATACCTGAAATATTAGGTATTCCATATGAAATATTATATATTACATGTTTTGTTTATACGTAATTATGTAATCACTCAGTAGGATTTCACATAAAGACTATAACGAAATCACGTAATCACGAAATGGATCTTTAAAATCATGTAGTCATGTAATAATGCATATTCAACTATTGTTACATAATTACGCAATCACTTAGTGGAGTTTCACATAAAATACTATAATGAAATCAAGTAATCACGTAATGGGTATTCAAAATGACGTAGTCACTTGCTAGGTATTCAAAATCATGTAATCACGTAATGGGTATTCAAAATTCTGCAATTTTTTAAGAAAAATATAGCAATAGGCTGCTCGAATTAAAGAGAATGAAATGCTTGTTAATACGGTGTAATTTTTATAAAAAAATATTAAATGCTCAAATTAAAGAGAATGAAATGCTCGTTAATACAGTGTAATTTTTTATAAAAAAATATTAACGTATGAAAAAGTTATAACCGTTTGAAAATCAATAGGGAAGTGGGTTTATAAGTCAACAATATTGGATTTTCCTATTTTACTTTTTTCCACGCTTGTTCCCTTGTTTTTAGTTATGTGAATTATATATTTGAGGATCACTTAATATCAACCATTGATATTGCAAATCAAGGGCCAAACTTCTCTCCTACACTTCTTTCATCTTGTACAATAACCTTTCTCACTTTATTGTTAATAGTTGATAAAAATGATGTAATACCATAAAAGAATAAAAAAGATGTAATACCATAAAAGAAAAGTAAATTACGCGTAGAGACGTGGTTATGAAATTATGAATATCAAAATACGGTCAATATGTGTTGCCATTCTAGAAGTTGATTGGTGGTTTTCAAAAAGAAATAAAAAACTATTACCTAATAGTTTTAAGAGAAAAATGCCCGGATAGTCCCTGTGGTTTCACCTTTTTTCACCTATAGTCCCTATCTTTCTAAAACTACTTGAATAGTCCCCAAGGTTTTCCGTTTTGTTCTCGGATAGTCCATGGGTCTAACTTCAGTTTGTTTTCTCTGTTAAGTAGGTGTTAAGAGGGTGTGAAATGACAAAAATACCCTTTTCTTAAAAGGCCAAACCACAGGGACTATCCGAGCATTTTTCTCTTTTTCTCCTCTCCCCCTCTTCTTCTGATCCAGCGACATCTCTGTCCAATCCATTTTGACTAGATCTAAATTAACCTAATCTCTCAAATCACAATCAAACCTCAATATCCACAACAATTCGTCAACAAACCACAAATACAATACGATTTAACTTCTAATTCTCCAGTAACTAACCTTCTGATTCAATTTTTCGCCAAAACCTTTCGAATCAAACCGCAACAACAAACTGAACATAATCAGTTCGCAAACAAATCACATCCGATTCAGTTTTTCAACAAAACATTTCGAATCAAACCGCAAAATAGTGATTTTTTAGGTTAAAAATCAGCATAAATCGTTGCCAAATCGTGGAGAATCTGAGCTAGCAGGAAGCTCGTCGTCGTCTTCGTTATTCATGGCCCGGAATGATGACATCGTTAACTCTTGCGGATTTTCATTCCGTAGCAGTGGTGGGTCATCAAATGCGATTATCGACTTCTGCACACCGATCCACTCGGTTCACAGTTTTACGTTCTTCGGGCTCTGGGCAGGAGACTGAAACCAGTCCTGTTGTAAGCGTATCGGACCAGGAGACGAGAGAATCGAAAGAGCAGAAGTCGGTTGAGGTGAAAAGGGGAGGCGGGTCTCGAACTCAAACCTAACCAACCACCACCATCATCGCTTGTCACCGCCGATCGCCGCCGCGTATGGTGGCCGGCACCTCCTTCCTCTCTGATCGAGCCGCCACCCGACACCATCCCTACGCCGTCGACGCCCTTTCTCCAACTCTGTTCTCTCTCCCTGCAGCTCCGATATCTCTTTGTCTCACGTGTCTTGTCGCCGGAACATAATTCAGGTCCGCCGCCGCTCACGCCGGAGCTCCCATCGGCTCGCCGATCGAACCCGAGAAGAGAGAGGGTGGAGAGTTGTCGGTTGCCGTGGGGGGGGGGGGGGGGGGTGTTTGTTGTCGCCCGATCTTGAACGAGAAGGAGAAGAAGGGGTGTTGTGGTCTGTTGTCTTATGGAACTAGGGTTTTCATATGTAGAAGTGAGGGAGATGGGTGGTGGGGTTTTATAAATGAAGAAGATGCTCGGATAGTCCCTATGGTTTGGCCTTTTAAGGAAATGGTATTTTTGTCATTTCACATCATTTTAACAGAGAAAACAAACTGAAGTTAGACCCAGGGACTATCCGAGAACAAAACGGAAAACCTTGGGGACTATTCAAGTAGTTTTAGAAAGATAGGGACTATAGGTGAAAAAAGGTGAAACCACAGGGACTATCCGGTTTTCTCTAGTTTTAATCAAAGTATCATTTGTGTACATAATAATGAATTTATTAAGATTACAAATAACCAATGTAGTTGTTTCAACTAGAACCTCTTTTCATCTATCATTCCATCCTGCCACCTCTAGTTGTTGGTTTGTAAATTTATTTGGTAATGTTACTGGATATACAAAGAACCATAGATGTTAACACTCGCGTGCGGGTGTGAAACGGAGACCAGATCAGGAGATGCTGAGATATTTCTGTCATTAAACAAGTTTGATATGCGCTGTTTGCATCGACTTAAAACATAAGACTAGTGAATAAATCTTTTCAAAGATTGAGTGAATGATGGTACGCAGTACGCTAACAACGATAGTTGCCCCAAATCTTGCAACATCAATGTTTGCCCCTCTGATAAATACAATATTTGGATGTATATAATAATTACTAAAGATAAATACTATAAACCAATAAAATTAACAAAATACAGTAAATGTGTTCTCTGACATAAATAAAACCAACAAAACTAAAAGAAAAAAAGTTGTATAAAAACAATGACCAAACAATATTTTACAAACAAGAAAAACTTACCATCTACATGGACAACTGAATCTTAGGATGATGTTTGTTGTTGATGATGTACAACGTCAACAAACTAAAAGGAAGCCGATAATAAATATCGAAAAACTTAAGCCAAAAATGCAAAAAACTTGTCGCCAAGACAACTTTTTTCTCACAAAATGCTTCAAGTAGGATAGGCACAAAAGGGTAATCACCATCCGTGGTGGTGCCGCCCAGCGGTTGGTTGTCTGAGCCGTGAGAATTATGGTTCTCGGGGACAAGTGGCGGCTGGCCCGAATTACTGAAAGAGTTGGGAGGGTTTGACTTTGACCCGTTTCCGTTAGGAGCATCATCGGTACCTTCTCTATCATCTTTTGGTTCACTAGAGCTGCCATCACCACCGCTACCACTACCACTGCCGCTGTTGTCGTCGCCAGGTTTTGGGATTCCGGGAACTAGATCTTCCCGGGCTTCTACACCGACACGTCTCAAGTGTAACTGTCACCATGTTTATCACAAGTTTGAGACACCTTTTGTAAAATCACCTAATCCTATTGGTATACGAAAATAATAATAATAAGAGTAAAGTACACGGATAGCCCCTGTGGTTTTTCAGATTTGGTCCCTAATTTTCAAAAAGTACACGGATGGTCCCTATGATTTGCAATTTGTAACGCATTTAGTCCCCGACCAACAAATCTAAAGGTTTCAGGAGGTCCAAGTTAGGGACTAAATGCGTTACAAAGTGCAAACCACAGGGACCATCCATGTACTTTTAGCAAAAGTTGGGGACTAAATGTGTTACAAAGTGCAAACCCCAGGGACCATCCATGTACTTTTAGCAAAAGTTGGGGACTAAATGCGATACAAAGTGCAAACCACCGGGACCATCAAAGTACACGAATGATCCCTTTGGTTTACCAAAATTTTGGATTTGGTCCCTAGCTTTTCAAAAGTATACGGATGGTCCCTGTGGTTTGCACTTTGTAACATATTTAATCCCTAGCCAACAAATCTAAATGTTTCTACAAGTCCAAGTTAAGGACTAAAAGTGTTACAAAGTGCAAACCACAAGGACCATCCGTGTACTTTTAGAAAAAACTGGGGCTAAATGCGTTACAAAATGCAAACCACAGGGACCATCCGTGTATTATTAAAAAAATAGGTACCAAATCCAAAAATATGATAAACCACAGGGACCATCCATGTACTTTAATTCATAATTATACTACTTATGTACCTTAAGATGGAGATTAATTTCATCTGGGCGCGAAAGAAATGGAAAATCGCCACCACTTTTAATGTATGCTTTTCTTGCACCAGGAAACTTTTCACTTACTTCATCTTTGAGTTGTTGAGGAATTGCGCATTTGTCGTTTGTCTTAAAAAGAAACAAAATATATATATAAATAACATAAGTGCATTTGTACTGATAAATGCATATATTATTATGAGTTATGTAAGCATACGTCGATTATAGTGATCATAGAATCTGAAAGCATGAGCGGTCCAATCGATGCATCATCACTCGTTAAAGTCAACCTTGAAGCCAAATCTTCCCTTGAGAGGGTCTCAACCTGCATGTTTTGCACTTTTCAGCTCCAACGGGGTGTGGGATAAAATAAGGACAATAATAACTTGAGTAAAGTATACGGATGGTCCCTGTGGTTTACCAAAAATTTGGATTTAGTCCCTAGCTTTCCAAAAGTACACGGATGGTCCCTGTGGTTCGCACTTTGTAACGCATTTAGTCCCCAGCCAACAAATCTAAAGGTTTTAGCACATCCAAGTTAAGGACTAAATGCGTTACAAAGTGCAAACCACAGGGATCATCTATGTACTTTTGGAAAAAGCTGGGACTAATGCGTTACGAAATGCAAACCAAAGGGACCATCTGTGTACTGGAAAACTAGGGACTAAATCCAAAATTTTGGTAAACCACGGGGACCATCCAAGTACTTTACTCTAATAACTTTCTTGTATTGTTGCCCTTTTAACCTCTTTACCTATAAATGGCTTGGTTTTGGTAATGTTTTATCTCTAACATGTTGAGCTAAAAGATTTAAGTAGAAAGGATACAAGTTAAATGGGTCAAATTGGCCGAACGTGCGTCTTACTGTACTCATAAAACTTACATTATTAGTGATATAATATATTCTTTTTTTTTCAATTCAAGTTGGGCAAACCGGGCCTGTTTTGACATGTTACCCAACCCGACAAATAAAGTAAAAAATGCAAACCGAGAAACATAATGACAAAACACTATCCCCTTCCCTCTTACTTGGTGACGTATTGATCGTAATAAGTCACCTAGTTTAAAAAAACAATTCTATAGAAAACGAAAGACCATTTTGCAGCTACAAACTATTAGAAAAGAGTTAAATATTGTCACCTGTGCAACAACAAAGTCAACAGAATCAGCAATAAATGGTTCATGTGGACCACTCGGTATTCCTGTTAAGATGTATCGTTTCAGCAAAAAAGAAGGGGTCCAACTAACACTGCAACATGAAGAGCAGAGATGGAAACACAAGTTAGTATTTCTTTTAGGGCTGCAAACGAACCGAATGAATTCGTTTGCTAAGGAACTATATGTGTTCACGAACTGTTCATGAACACCTACCGAACGATTATTCTATTCATGTTCGTTAAGGAATGAGCATGTTCGTGTTCGTTTGTTAATTTTAAGTAACGAACAAACTAATGTTCATGAACATAATGAAAACAAATGAACACAAACAAGCGTTCAGGAACAAAATATGTAATACACTAATACTTATTAAATATGTTATTTGTCGGAATTTTAAAGTATTTAAATAAAATATAAAAATTGAAAATACTATTGAGTTATCACAAACTGACACGTTGCCGAATATTCACGAACATAAATGAACGAACACGTCCTCTGTTCCTGTTCGTTCATTTAACTAAATGAACGAAATCTCTTGTTCACAAACTGTTCGCTGAACGTTAGCTCATTTGCAGCCCTAATTTCTTTTACACTTCAAACATCTGTGTTTGGGGCAGTAAAACGGGTGGAACGGTAACGGCTCAAAGTGGTTCGGTTTTAGCAGGTGCAAAAACTTTTTTTAACCATTATTTTTATAAATTACTAATAATATTACACTACCCATGACTTTGGAGTTTTGACCATGTTTGACTGATATTATTTTAGTTATGTCTTCTAGATAATATGGGTACATACATGGGAGCCCAAGGCATGGCAGCTGCAAAATATTTTGTCTCCAAAAACGCGTTCGAGAGTACCAATGACTTTACTCGTCTTGGTCGGTGTTGTGCGAAGAGTAGTGCTAAGAATCCCCCTAGAGACGTACCGTAAAGATGTATCTGTTACAAAAAGAATCATTTAACATATTATATCAAAAAAAAACTCATGCTAAGATAATAATAATAATAATAATAACAGCAAACTTCAAACAGTATGGTGGAAATAACTAGATGGATTTATATAGTGAGTCGTATCTTACATGGTGGACATCGATAACATCCAAAAACTTCTCAAATGCTTGAACCCACTCTTGGCTGTTCCATACGCGGGGAATATCAACGGAAATCACTCGATAACCCTGAGAAAAAAAAAAAAAAAAAAAAAAAAACTCAACAAATTTGCTAATTTAACTAATAAGTGTTGATACAATTGTTCATGAGAAAACACTTGTGATAGGCTTTTGTTTTGAATTACCATGTGTACCAAAAACATTATTATACATCCATAAAATTCACTTTATTTTGAAGAAATTCTTCAATGGAAAGCATACTTATTAAAGGCGCATAGACCTCGCTTGGGGTCTAGGCGCAAAAAAAGCGAGGGCCTGGTAAAAAAAACACGCAATGAATTTAAAAAAAAAATATTATGTATCTGAAAAATAACACTATTCTTCAAATAAAATAAACAAAAGCTATTATATAACATTTAATATAATCTATTTAGTACCAAAAGTTCTAAAATATTAGTGTAGAAAAGTAGGTTTCCTTAGATAAAAGTAGAAATTTGGCTGGAATCTTGCCAGAATTTAAAGAATTTGGCCGGAAACACTCCGGAATCTAGGAATCTCGTTGGAATATGCACCTGAACCATCACCTGGAGAATTAAAGACAATTGCCTTGCCTCGCTTGGAAAATTGGGCTAGGCGCAAGACGCGATGGCTTTTAACAACTATGATGGAAAGGTAATCATTGGGGACTTACCTTCATCGAGAGCGCCATGATTTGTTTATAGTACACATCAGATGTACCAGCGGTGCCCGGAAGACATATTAGTGGAGGCACTACTTTAGGACCAAAATCATAATATCTCCATTGCTTCGTGCCAATCTGTTAGACAAGGTAAATTATAAGCTCTACTAAATGGGAAATTCAAACGGTATTACGAGGGCCTCGCTAAATCCTAACTCTAGGTATATAGAACAAAAGTGATTGATTAATCCACAAAAAGATCAATTTCAAAAACATAAGAATGCTCAGCCAACTAAATGTTCTTCATAACTTCATCACAGCTTAATCAGTTGATCCAACATCAAGATCATAAGTGAGACAATCCAACTGTTTGAGCATTTAAGTTAAACCAAGTATTTCCCCAAATATAAGATTGATAATGTGTCACAGATTTTGATCTAAACCTAATACAAAATTGTATAATTACAGCTCATCTTATAAGCTTTATCATCTATAAGACTATAACCAATTCAAATATCCAAATTAGCCCATTTGATATACAAATTTCAAAACTTTATCACACCCACATGAAATCAGACTCACTGAGACAAATCATCGAACAGTTGGTGCTCAACAACAAACTGAACATACTAATCGATACCCAACTGAAACAGTTATTTAACAAATTGAATTATTGAAAGATCGAAAGGGTTGATAATCAAAAGAACTTACAGGGATCTTGTGAAGAGGGACTTGCGACTTGAAGTAGATGTAATCACCAGGTGCAGAAAACCCGCCTTTCATTGCTGCTGATTTTGATGATGATCGTTACTAAATTTGCAGCCCATTAAGTGTTGATTTGCTCGGAGAATCTTGTAGGTTCCTCGTTTTCTATTTTACATGATTGAAGGAAAAGATGGATGAACCACGTGATCGGGGCCCCGGATATGAATACATCGTGCAGGCTGACAGATACGAGTTCAACCTAATTGCACATTTTTTAGCAAGTAAATCAAGGGTTTCTTTACCTCTGATGAAACAATGGTTAACCGGGCGGGTTAACTCACTTGTCTCGTCAAGAGGGTTAATCCCTTCTTTCCGAGGATCGCTGGCTGGATCGTCTGGTGGTGGGTTTCCTGCACAAGGAAACAAACCGTGACTCGCAACAAGGAGGATGTGGTGGGGGGTGCTCCTTGTTACCACTCTCCGGCGTGAGAATCAGTAGTTTGCTTGGGAAGCAAAGTGTGATAGTAGTAGTATTGAGAGAGTTCAGAAGTGATACCTCAAACCTGGTTTGGGGTCAGTATTTATAGCCGAGGAGTGGAGGAGGGTAGTTGAGTAGCTAGCCTGACATCGCACAGCTATTTGCAGGTGTATCAGACCTGTCGGTTACTGTGGGGATGCCACGTCCTACTGTGGTGTCAGACTGCTGTATACACGTGGGCCGGTAGATGACTGTTCCCAGTGCCACTTGCACTGTGGTGTCAGACCCACTTGCCATATAGGCAGGATGCGGTGCCAAGCCGCATCGCTGCTTGCGGTCATTGATGATGTTCCCGCGTTGGTTGTTCCATCCATGATTTACGAGGGATGCGGTGTTATGCCGCATCGCCTGCTGAGTGACTGTTACTGTTGTCCTGATCCCTTGTCGTGACGAAAATGTTCATAGGATGCGGTGCGGGGCCGCATCGCTATGCGTAACATTAGTTTCCGTCCTTAAGGCAAGTCTTCTCATCAATGGACAGATTGGACCGCTGCATCCGCGCGTGCCCACGCGGACACAGGTAAACTTATTGCTGTTGGAGGTTTTTGATGTGGGTAATGGTCATTCGCGGTCATGTTGACGCGAGATTTGGGACCATACCCCTTTAAGTCCCCCCAGTCTAGTGTTCCTTCCGTATGCAAGTTGCACGTGGGAGGGATACTGGACTATGTTGCCTAGAAGGTTAGATATGAGCCATGCAGATGGCTCCTTTTAGTAAGTAGTAGGCCTTTCTAGTGGATTGTTTCTTCCTTGGAGAAGGGTGTCTGGTGAGCAAGTGTCGTCTAATGCGGAATTCTCAGCCAAGGACCTGACTCTTAGTCTACCTTTTCATGATGTCATCAGCCACCTGTTGGTGTTTCGAACCAACCTTTGAGACGGTGCCTGAAGGTGTTAGCAGGGTTCGAACCAACCTTTGAGATCGTGACTGAAGATGTATGTCTTCGTCAATTTAGTTGTAACCTCTGCGTTAGTTAGTGCAAAGTTGTAAGTACTTTGCTCAAGCTCTATGTTTAGCAACTGGACATGCAATGATGATCCCTGTTCTGTGGGGTATTCGTGTTCTCCGGTTAAGTTTTCTAGTAACCGCACGTCCTCTGCGGTTCATCTCTCAAGTAACCGCACGTCCTCTGAGGTTTAGCTTTCTAGTAACCACACGTTCTTTGCGGTTACCTCGTTGTCGTACCTTGTTGGTCATGTTCGTTTGAGGAACGTGGGGTAGTTACGCCATTGTTGGCCGTGTTTGGTCGAACAATGTGAATCTGGACTATGGGCAGATAAACATGGTCATAGGCAGGGTTGTGCCCACCATTGTTTATTCTATTCGGTCCATAGGTGGGTAACTAGTCATAAGCAGACTTGTTACCACTGTTCTGGAGCTACTTTCCTTCACGCTTTTGTGGAAAGTAGTTTTTCTATAAGTGGTGTTGCCGGAGGAGATCACCTTGGATACTTGGGAAGTTGGTTGAAGCTTCCGCATTCGTTTTGTAGCCACTTTCCTTGATGTTTAGTTGAAAAGCAGTTTTCAGGTGCTTTAGTTGTGGCTCTTCCGTAGCTACCGTTCGCATAGTTGCGGTTCGCAGTAACTACTCACGAGTGGTTGCGGTTTGCAGCAAAGAACTCGCTTCTAGAAGTCTTGTAGCCTGGACGTAGCTCTTGAAGGTTCAGGAGACAGGGTCGCTGATGTGCGGTTTGTTCAGCATACTTGTCCTTTTCCTTAAGGAGAAGCTGTTTGCGTTCCCTCCGTGGTTATGAACCGGAAATGAGGGTGTTTTGAAGCTTGGAGAAGCTTTATATGGAGTGCGGTTTACCGCATTCTGAGAAGCGGTTTTTGCGGTCCAAAGAACCATGCTGGTTCTGAGTATCTGACACAACTGTGCGGGTTGGTGTGTGTCCTCTCCGCATATTCCACGTGTGCGCGTAGGTATGTGCGGTTATTGCTTATACCCCCTTATACAATTTAAAGATATATATTTTGCCTTTTTTGAGGGGTATGTAAAAAACGACATGCGGTATGGGTTATGGTGCGGTAAACCAGAGAAACCGCATGCCGCTTAAGTTTGGATAAGTTTGTCGCTTTTGTATTGTCCACGTGGCTAATAGCACGTGTGGGTTGTTGAAAGTCAGTAGAATTCTGACATGTGATGTTCTGAAAGGACTGGTGCATTGACCGAGGTCATAACTGCACTGTAGCAAGTAGTATAAAGGTCAATTCCGTCAGGCGCGTGGGCGGCCACGCGCGCGTGATAACCGTCAACTGAAAGGTTGCTGAACACGTGGTGAAACATAAGTGGTCCTTTTTGAACTTTGTAAGTCGGTTACGCCATCGCATTAATTGCGATGAGTATATAAGGGGAAACCGTTTGGGTTCCCCTCACTTTCTTCAAAATTTGAAATATTTCTCCGGTGAAAAAGGTGTGTACTCTCTTCGTCTTCTCCGGTGAACCTGTCTTCTTTCCGGCAACTTTCTGAGTTTTCTGAGTTTTTGTGTAACTCGAAACTTCTCTTCTTCATATTTCTGATGGCTGAACCATCAAACCCACATAATGTGGAGGGTGAAAACCCTGAAGCCTCTTCTCCGGTGGCCGTGGAAGAAGAAGATGATGGTGGCAGTGTTCCTGGTGGTGGTTTGCCACCGTTGAAGTGGTCGAAAGCGTCGTTTGACCAACTGATGATTAGTACACAAATGCCCTCCGAGTTTGGGGCTGTTTACCCCCAAGACGGTGATACCGGTGCTTGTGCTCCAGCCGGTCATGTGACCATGTGGGCCGATTCTTTCATTGATGGTAACCTTCGTTTACCATTGACCGTTTTTGTTGCTGAGTGTTTGGAGCATTACGGGGTTCATATTTCCCAGATGAGATCGTTTGGGTTTATTCGTATTAGACATTTTGAATCGACTTTTCGTGCCCTTGGTTTACCAGTCACCGTTGATAATTTCCGGGGGTGCGGGTTTTGTAGAGACTCCTATTCAGCCTGAAGAGTCTGAATTGGAGTATTATTATCGCTCCTACACGGAAGATCGGGCCATGGCTTACCACCACCCTCCGTGGTCTGTGATGCAAGGGGATGACATTTCCGCTGATCCCTCTGCGTGTAGGGAGATTTTGGGTGGTCTGGGCACCCCATTTGAAGTCAACCGGGCCCGTGCCTTACCAACTGAAGCCCAGATTAACCAACTCTCCTCCCTGCTTGTTGGGAGTTCTGTAATGGCCAATACCATCATGGAAAACTATAAGGTGTTGGCGCGCAGGGAGGAGGAGAATGTGCGCTTGCGTGCAGAGGCTGAGGAGTTGGTGAAGGCTGCACGTGAGGGTGCGGAGCAGCTTGAAAGGGATAGGCCTGCGTTTGAAAAGCATAAGCAGACTGAAGAGTGGGCTGCAACTGCTGAGCTTAAACAGGTTCGTACCCTTGCCAAACTGCTTTCCACTGAGCGCCGGAGTTGGAAAGAATCTCTTTCTAATGAGCGCGAGACACTTTCTAATGAGCGCAAGGCTTGGAAAGACTCTTGGGCCAAACAGAATGAAACTCTCTTTCGTGTTCGCCAGGAGCTTGCCAATGCTAAGGCAGCAAATGCTGCGCTGGCTAAGGAGAAAACGGCAGCTGTTGCGGCTGCCCAAGAGGCCAAAGAGGTGGAAGCGCGCCTCGCCAAGGCTCTAGAAGAGGCCAAGGAGGCGGAGGTCCGCACTGCAAAGGCACTTGAAGGGGCGAATGCTGACCGCGCCACTTTAACCGAAACTAACTTGGGTCTCCAGGTATAAGTTTCTTGCTTTTGACTTTGTACCTTTCACAAGTGTTTATTTTTTTTATACTTGTTTTTATTTTGTTACCAGGCTGAATTGCGGACCTGGGGGGCCACTATTGAGGAGATTTCTGCCCGCCTTGAGGAGGTTGAAGCGCGGGCAAGAGAGGCTGAGGAGGCTAAAGATAGTCTTGATTCGTCGCTTAAATTGCTCAAGGCTGACCATGAATGGATGTGTATGCACGGGATCGGGCATGTAAGCATTCGTTGCTTTCGTTATTTTTGTTATATGTTTGCCTTTGATAACCTTTGTATTTTTGTATCGCAGATTGTTACTGCCATCCTCGATGCACCTGAGACTGTAGCAGGTGTTAACGAGATCAAGGAGCGTGCCCGGGATGCTGGTTTTAAAGCTGGCTATAACCGCTGTATTGGTCATTTGAATGTTGCAGCTCGTGGCGGACATACTGATGAGCGATCCGGGTTCCACGGCGTGGACACTGAAGCGCTTCTTGATGATGCGGTTGAGGAGTATAACGAAACAACCCTTTCTAGTCTCGAAGATCTTGAAAAGTGTTTAGAAGCGGAGGACTATGTGGACCGCTTGCGAGTGTTATACGCTGATGAAGAAGATGAAGAAAAACCTTCTGTGGCAAGCAAGGACGGTGAGGGTTCCAGCGGTACGAAGAAAGATTAGGTTGGCCTGCGTGCCTTTTGTTTAAAACTTTATGTAAATTCTCTGTGCACCGCGCAGGTGTAGGAATTTTTTGAATATAAAGAATTGTTCCGTGCAATTTGTACAAGTGTTTTTACTACTTGCATGTTTGAATTTGTAAGGGTTTAATGTTACTGTGAGTAACAAAACTGTAATTGCCATTTGCATATCTAGATGATATGCAAGTATGAAGACTTGTCTTTGGTCGGACCAACAGTGTTGCCATTGCTGGCCTATTATAATAGTTGCGTGTGTTTACCACTCTGTGTGGGTATCACGAATGAAGATTTTGCTAATCTGTTTTTGTGTATACCTCAGAGTGGAACACGCATTTATAATAGAAATAGATAAACAATATTGCATTGAATCGTTTATTTATTTATTTGCAAATGGCCCGTGGCCTGATAGGTTACATGGTGAATGTAAAAACAAAACATGGCTTACATATAACAACGTCGAAGCTGTTGTGCATTCCATGTGCGTGCGATAGTTTCGCCTTCCAATGTTTGGAGTTTATACGCGCCTTTGCCCAAGACCTCTTGGATGAGGTAGGGTCCTTCCCACTTGGGGGCAAGTTTCCCTGGGCGTTCCGCGTTAGATGCTTCATTGTCACGAAGGACGTAGTCTCCCGGGTTGAAAGTACAAATGCGAACGCGTGCATTGTAGTACTTTTCAAGTTTTGTCTTGTATTTGGCCTCATTGATGGCTGCGTTTTCACGCCTTTCTTCCAAGAGGTCTAGATCAACCCTGCGTTCCTCATTGTTGTCTATCTTGTTGATAGCCAACATTCTAGGTGATGGGAGGCCTACCTCCGCGGGGATCATTGCTTCAGTGCCATAGACCAGGCTGAAGGGTGTCTCACCGTTACTTGTTTTTGGGCTCGTCCTGTGAGCCCATAGAATACTTGGGAGTTCATCAACCCAGCCGCGTCTGGCTGTTCCCAACCGTGCTTTGATGCCTTCCACTAAGCTTTTATTGATACTCTCGACTTGGCCGTTCCCTTGCGGATGTGCCACTGAGGAGAATATGTGTTCAATGTTTAGCTCTTTTAGCCATTTTTGAAAGTCATCAGCGGCGAAGTTGGTACCGTTATCGGTGACGATGCACATTGGTAGACCGAAACGGCAGATGATATGTTCCCACACGAATTTCCTTGTTATCATAGCGGTGGTTGATGCAAGTGGCTTTGCCTCTACCCATTTTGTAAAGTAATCAACAGCCACTATGATAAATTTCACTGCACCTGGTGCGTCTGGAAATGGTCCCACCACATCGATTGACCATTTTTGGAATGGCCATGCGGTGGTGACAGGGATCAGGTTGTTCTTGGGGCGCAAGGTCTTGGGAGCGTGTCGCTGACAATTGATACATTTGCGTAAGACTTTGACTGCGTCCAGGTGCATGCCGGGCCAATAGTACCCGGCGTTCATGATTTTGGCCACAATCATGCGTGGGCCTGCGTGTATGCCACATATTCCCTCGTGAATTTCTTTGATAAGGTATATGGCATCTTCGGGGTTTACGCATCGTAGGAGTGGCCCCAGGTATGATTTACGGTATAAGATACCGTCTCCCATTTGGTAATGACACGCTTTGTATTGTAGCTTGCGTGCTTCTGCCTTGCTTTCGGGAGTAACACCTGATTGTAAGTATGCAATTATCGGTGTCATCCAGGATGTTGTACCGTACTGGATGACGTTGACTTGGCGCAGGGGTACTGAAGGATTTTGCAGAATCTCGATGCGTACCTCTTTTGCCAGGTGTTGGAAGCTGGTGGATGCTAGTTTTGATAGTGCATCCGCAGGTTTGTTGTCACTCCTGTTGATATGGCGAATATTGAAGGAGGTGAACCGTGATTTCAGTTGTAAGGCTTGTTCGAGGTAGAGGATCATGATGTCCCCTTTTGCGGCATAGTCCCCGCGTATCTGCCCTGCAACCAGTGGTGAGTCGACATGTGCTTCCAAATGTTTGACGTCGAGTTTGACCGCCAAACGCAGCCCTGCCAGTAGAGCCTCATATTCTGCTTCGTTATTCGTGCTTTTGAAATCGAGGCGGATTGCGTATGTTAGCTCTTGGCCATCGGGGCTGACAAGTCGTAGACCTGCACCAGCACCATCTTCGTTGGACGCACCATCTGTATATAGTGCCCAGGTTTCTGCGGAGGGTGGTGGTGATGTAGGATTTTGTTCTTCTTCGCATTCTTGAATGCGGTTTGCTGGTACTTCAGCAACGAAATCAGCCAAAACTTGGCCTTTGATTGCGGGGCGCGGCCTATAGTTCAATGAAAGTGCGCCCAGCTCAATTGCCCATTTTGCTAACCTCCCAGAGATGTCTGGTTTGGACAGGATCGGGCCGATTCTGTAGTTAGTTAACACTGTGATGATGTGGTTTGCGAAGTAACGTCATAAACGTCTCGATGCGTGCACTAGTGCTAGTACCAATTTCTCCATGATGGAATACCTTGTCTCTGGGTCGTTGAGCATTTTGCTGATGTAGTAGATGGGTGTTTGAACTCCTTCCCGCTCCACTATGAGTACCGCGCCTACCGCGTTGTCTGCGGCAGACAAGTATAGAATAAGTGGCTCATCTTTTCGTGGTGCGGTAAAAGTTGGGAGCTGGATCAAACACTCTTTCATCTCCCGGAAAACTTTTTCGGCCTCTGCGGTCCATTGGAATTGTTCCTTTTTTAGGCAGCTCCGCAGGGTTTTGATGAAAGGGTATGACTTAGCCGCGTGGTTGGCTAAGAATCTGTTAAGTGCGGCTAGCCTGCCGGCTAGTCGTTGCATTTCTTTCATCGTTGAGGGCGATGGCATGCGCTCGATCGCCTGAACTTTTTCCGGGTTTACCTTGAATCCATCCTTGGTTACGATGAATCCGAGGAATTTGCCTTCTTCCATTCCAAACGAGCATTTCCCTGGATTAAGCTTCATGTTGACGCTTCGCAGAATCTGGAATGTTCTTTCGATATCGTTGAGCATGGTGTCTTCCTCCATGCTCATGACGACCAGGTCGTCCATATAGATTTCGACACTTTTGCTGATTTGACCGCGAAAAGTGTCGTTCATCAACTTTTGATAGGTTGCGCCGGCGTTGCGCAACCCGAACGGCATTTTGGTGTAACAGTAGTTCCCGGTAGGAGTGCGGAATGCCGTTTTATCTTCATCCTCGATTGCCATCTGTACTTGGTGGTAGCCTTTGTAACAATCGAGGAAGCACTTTCATCGAAATGGTGTGAGGTTATCGACCTTTTCGTCGATCTCCGGAAGTGCGTAACAATCCTTGGGGCAGGCCTTATTGAGGTCTTTGTAATCTACGCACATGCGCCAGCCCCCGCTTGGTTTTTCTACCATGACTGGGTTGGATAACCAAGTCTGGTATTTGACTTCCCGCAGGATCCCTGCGGAGAGCAGCTCCTGTACCTGCTCTTCCATGGCCGCGTTTTTTGCTGATCCAAGGTGGCGTTGGCCTTGGATCACTGGCTTGATACCGGGCATGGTATTCAAGAAGTGTTGCGCTATGTCGCGCGGTACCCCTGTCATGTCAGCGGGTGTCCACGCAAAAATGTCTTGGTTCCTGAAGAGTAGTTGCTTCAGGCGCGCTCTGATGGTAGGTGTCAAGGCATGGCCCAAAGTAATCGTTTGGTTTGGGTGCCTTGCATTAAGCACCCATTTTTCTGGTTGCGTTTTGGGGGTGGGCCTTGCTACCTTGGCTGGACGTAGGTCGTCCGTAGACAAAACTTCCCTTCTGGCGTATAGTATCGCGACCCCTGTCTCGGTTGGGAAACCGATAGCGGAGTGGGGGACGGATGTGATCATGTTAAAATCGCCCTGGGATTCTCTCCCGAGAAGTACGTCGTATTTGGAGGTGTGCGGTAAAACCATGAAGTTTACCTCCTCCGTTCTTGTGTGCCTCCCGTTGGTGAGGCGCACAGGAAAAGTAATCTGGCCTAGGGGGAATACGGTTTCCCCTGCAAACCCGGCCAACGGGTAATCCGCTGGTTGCAGTCGATCTTTGTCTTCTTGATCGAACTGGTTGAAGCATTGCTCGTATATAATATTGGATGTACTGCCCGGGTCGATGAACAATCGCTCGGTACAGTAGTGAGCCAGGTGGCCTGTGATAACTACGGCGCGTCTATCGCGCGGGCCGCCTCGGACTTTTGGAAAGATGACTTGCTCGACTTTCCAGTCATTTTCCGGTCTTCTTCCAGCCTTGCGTGGCCTACCTTTTCCTCCGTTGATCATGTGGGTAGAGGCTACGTACATGGTCCTCTTTCCCGTGGAGGTGCCCTCGTTGTGGGGAGTGATGCGCTTGGTAGCTTTTTGTGCGCCTGTCAACAGATGTTGCAGTTTTCCCTCTTTTAGGGCTCGCTCAATCTCCAGTCGGAGACTGATGCAGCTGTTTGTTGTGTGGCCGTTGTCCTTGTGATACTCGCAGTATAGTGCGAGATCCTGGTTCTTTTTGGACTTCATCGGTTGGGCCGGTCGCAGGAATTGTGCGTCCGTGAGAAGAACGTCGCTTGGCGACTGGTTAATCTCGGTCCAGCTGCGGTCCCGAGACTCCTTTTTTGACGCCCGATTTTCACGCTGGGCGTTGATTGTAGCCCTTGCATCGGGCTGGTTGCTTCGTGGGACGTATGGTCTGGAATCGCTGCCACGATTCCATGTGTCCCGGTTGCGCTTATTGCTGCGCTTCGGCTCTTGGCGGGAAGACTGGCCTTCCGCCTGGGGTTGTGCCTTTGACATGTGCGGTTTTAGGGACCGCTGAGTCTGGGCGTATGTCTTGACCGCAGTCATGACATCTTCCCACTTCTTAGGCAACCCATCTTTGCCAGAGATATTCATAACCATCTGCTCGTCTTTAACGGCGACAATGAAATGGTTACGCGCCATTTGATCGGCAACATCGCCTATCTCTAGGCATTCTTTATTGTAACGGACAACGAATGCGTCAAGCGATTCGTTATCCCTGCGCCAGATGTTCATGACGTCCATGGAATCACGTTCATGGCGTCGTTGTTGGCTGAAGTGGGCGAGGAACTTTTCTTGCAAGTCCTCGAATGAGGTTAGTGACCCTGGTGGTAGAGAATCGAACCAGGCCCTGGCCAGACCTATTAGGGTCTGTGGGAAAAAAAATGGCACCAGGTGGGTTCATCCCACCTACCGTTGCACCCGGCGCCGACGAAGATGTTGTTGTGATCATCTGGGTCGGTCGAACCGTTGTACTTCCCAATATTTAATGGGAATTTTGTGGTGGTGACATCGGCGTGGGCGATTTCTGGGACGAACTTGGAGTTTTCGGCCGCTGATTTCGGTCTGTAGGGTTGGCCGCGGTGCTGCTTTGCAGCGCAGAGGTACGTAGTGCGGGGATAAGTGGGAGGAACGTAGTTTCGTCCTCCCGGTCTGCTGCTGGTGGCATGGGATTCCGCGCGGTATGTACCATCGTCCGGGTCGGTATAGCCTTGCCCTTCACGGTAGGACTGGGGTCCCAGTCGGCTGTGAATGCCTAGACCGTGGTGGGCTGTAGACTGTCGCCTGGTTTCGCCGTGTGGCCCTAGGCGACTCTGTATATGGCTCCTGTGGCGGGACCCATATGTGGAGTCGTCCTCATGAAGTGTGCGGACATCGCAGTAAGAGGAACCGCGATCTTCATGCCTGCTTCTGGAGGCCGGATGTGATGGGGCCCTGCCTTCGTACTGTAAAGTACGACCTGCAGGGGTGTGTGGTGCTGGGGTGGGTCCCACAGATACCTGCGCTTCTGCGCAAGCTCTGTTATATGTTGCAGCCAACATAGCTGCTTGTTGGTCGTACCAGGCATGAAGGTTCATGCCTGCAGGTATCACAGGAGCGTATTGTGATAAATCGTGCCCAAACGTAAGGGATGCGCCCCCTTGCGTTGATGGGCCAATGTGTTCGGCATTTGGGGCTAGCGGAATGGTTCCTGCAGGCCCATGGTTTGCGGGGTTTAGGTTATCCCCGGTGGTGTTGTTTTGACGATCAGACATGATCTTTAAAGAGAAAGGGATGGTTGGAAAAAGTGTTAAGAGTAGCGGTGGGCGCCAATGAAGAAACAATGGTTAACCGGGCGGGTTAACTCACTGGTCTCGTCAAGAGGGTTAATCCCTTCTTTCCGAGGATCGCTGGCTGGATGGTCTGGTGGTGGGTTTCCTGCACAAGGAAACAAACCGTGACTCGCAACAAGGAGGATGTGGTGGGGGGTGCTCCTTGTTACCACTCTCCGGCGTGAGAATCAGTAGTTTGCTTGGGAAGCAAAGTGTGATAGTAGTAGTATTGAGAGAGTTCAGAAGTGATACCTCAAACCTGGTTTGGGGTCAGTATTTATAGCCGAGGAGTGGAGGAGGGTAGTTGAGTAGCTAGCCTGACATCGCACAGCTATTTGCAGGTGTATCAGACCTGTCGGTTACTGTGGGGATGCCACGTCCTACTGTGGTGTCAGACTGCTGTATACACGTGGGCCAGTAGATGACTGTTCCCAGTGCCACTTGCACTGTGGTGTTAGACCCACTTGCCATATAGGCAGGATGCGGTGCCAAGCCGCATCGCTGCTTGCGGTCATTGATGATGTTCCCGCGTTGGTTGTTCCATCCATGATTTACGAGGGATGCGGTGTTATGCCGCATCGCCTGCTGAGTGACTGTTACTGTTGTCCTGATCCCTTGTCGTGACGAAAATGTTCATAGGATCGCTGCATCCGCGCGTGCCCACGCGGACACAGGTAAACTTATTGCTGTTGGAGGTTTTTGATGTGGGTAATGGTCATTCGCGGTCATGTTGACGCGAGATTTGGGACCATACCCCTTCAACCTCTTAAATGTTCAGATCTCTTGATGGTTTAACACTTAATGGTTCTGTTTGTTTCATGAGCAAATGTCTGAATGGTTCAGACATTTGCCTCTGAATGGTTAAGCATTATACTGAGTCTAAATGGTTAAGATATCTAATCTGAATTGGTTAGACATTTGCCTCTAAATGGTTAAACGTTATACTCGTTCTTAATGGTTCAGACCTCTCACTGGTTCAGCACTTAATGGTTCAGACCTCTTACTGGTTCAGCACTTAACCATTCAGAAGTTGCCAAACAGCCCACTCTTTCTTGAGTTTTAATATTATTATATTATTCTAGTGGGATTTCCCGCATGATGCGACGGGAATTGGGTTTATGTCAGTGACGGATTAGTGTGTTATGGTGGTACATGTATTCGGCACAATAACCGACTAACCGTATGAGAAAACCAAATAAATTAAGTCGCAAATTCAATGAAGACCGTAACCATAGTTGGCCCTGAAGGAGGACCACCGGCCAGGGCACATTTTATACGACGACATATATGTTGTATAATAATTTTTTAGAGTAAAGTTCCATTTTACTCCCTGTGATGTGGTTAAAATATCCATTTTGCTCCAATAGTTTTAATTTGGCTTTTTTGCTCCTTGTGGGACCTAATTGATTCAATCTTTTCCCTTGCACTCACACCCCCAAATTGATTTTTTAATCAAGGGCAAGCAAGAGTTTTTGCGTAGGGGCAGTTTTGTCTTTTGCCTTTCAAGTTCATAAACCCCCAAAACCCTTCGAATTCCATATCGATCAAACCATTAGGTGACTTTCACGCTATAGATATTTTTAGGGTTCATCAAAATTGAAGTATAAATGTTTAGCGTTCGTGAGATTCCTCCAAATTGAAGTATAGATATAATTGAAGCGTGGTCGAACAATTATTTCTGATTTGCTACAACAGGTTCAGATTCTTTTTGTGTTCTTCTCGTTTGATTTTTTCTTTGTTCTTTCTTGTTAGGATCGGAGGCTCCTCGTGATTGTGTTTGTTTGTATAATTTGAACAAATCAATAGAAATGAACAGAGTTTGAGTGCAGCGGAAATGAACAACAAACTTTGTAAACACAATCAAAGAAGAAAATAGTTTTGATAAATACATGATTTTCATTAAGTCGAATGATTACAATACAAATCAAAAGATTACTAAGCATGCTTACAAACTAAACTCCCCCTCAGCCTGATACTCCATGGTTGATTGCACAAGATGAAAGGATTGGATCAGAGGAGAAGAACTCACTCAGTCCATCAAATGTAACAGTACAGGGTACTGTTCCATTTATAGACAATTCAAACTACTGAAGCATCTAAGCTGACGTCACCATGAAAGCGACATCTAACAACCTGTAACCACTGTTCCTATACAAACACTGCTAATCTTAACCACTGACTTTAGACAAAACAAGTGACACATTAAACTACTGCTTTCTCCTTTCATCAGTGCTTTCCTCAAGGTTGATCAGTCCTTAAGTGGGCAGTCCTTTAGAATCAGTAGATTGAACCAGCAGTCTTCAGGGCTTCATCAACAGTTTGAAGGACATCAGTTGTTGTATACGGACAGTGGATAGAGGACATCAGATGTTATAACCACTTTCAAGGGGAAAGTTTAATGTAAACAGCTGTTTATTATGAATCCACTGTTGTGATCCGGTTTTGGCTCTTATTATCTGTTCCTCTGATAGGGTTCAATCCCAACATTTCTCGATCCATGTCATAGTTAGTTTGATCGTGTTTCGACTTATATACATTCAAAGTTGTTAAAATCATTCATATGCTTTGATTTTGTATACGATACGTAGATTTCAAACTTATTGTTTTAACCATAGCTTCATATATGAATAAATAAAATCATACATACCAAAAAAATAAAACACATTAGTTATTGTGTGTTAACGTATAATATAATTGCTATTTGTTATTAAATTTTATAATGTGAAAAAACAATTTTCTTTAAGTGTATATCACCTTTCACCTAATACCAAGTATCAACTACACACTGTTACAGTTTTGGGTGTCATATAAAAAGTTTTCATTTTTAAATTTATATATGTTATAAAGAAATTTGATAAAGGCAAATGGGTACTCATTTACCATAAAAATCTATTTAGTAGGATACTTTGCGATAAAGATGCATATAAAAAGATATGAGTAAATTTCCAAAATCGTCTATGAGGTTTGGACATGTTTGCCAGTTTCATCCAAAACAATTTTTTTGTGCCATATTGCCCTTCACTTTTGAGACTTTTTGCTATTTTCATCGAAACGTCTAACTTTTTTGTCAAAATCGTCCTTGAGTTTTGGATTTTTTTTTTGTCATTTTCATCCATATGTCTGATAGAAAAACAAAGCAAATTAGATGTTTGGATGAAAATGACAAAAAGTCTCAAAAACGAAGGACAATATGGTACTGTTAGGTCCAGAAGTTTTACGCTTATCTTTATTGTATTAATTTATGTATTAATTGGGTTTAGATTAGGTTTTGGGCTTGGGCTTGGCCATGTGGGCCAATAGGGTAGAGGCTCCTATAAATAGTCTTATCTAGGTTATTGTAGTAGAGCTCTCCCACATTGTAATCATGTAGCCCCAAATAGAGAGCCTTGTACCAGACAATCCTAGTGATTGTGTGCAAGGTTCTCGAAGATCGTACCAGACAGTCCTTGAGACTGTGTGCGATCTAAGCAGCGGCACTGAGTTCTTTAATAAAATATTTCTTTTTGTTCTTGTCGGTTTGATCTTATATTCCGTGTTCGATCGAACCGTTGAATGATATCACGGGTTTTTCGTGACTAACAGGTACAAACAAAGTTGTTTTGGATGAAACTGACAAACATGCCTAATTAGAGTTTAATAGGCAATTTACTCAAAAAGATTTACTCAAAAGATTTACATATTTGAATTTGCATATTTTAATAGGAAATTGAATAAACGCAAATGGGTATATCCTGTGTTTTTACGTATAGAAATTGTATATATAATTAGAGTTTAAGAAAAATTAACTAATATAATTAAGTAATTTAAACCTACACCATACAACCCACGCAAAAAGACTTGTTTACCCTTGTCAAAAATCAGTTTTAAGGGTGTTAGTGTAAGCTAGGGAAGAGATTGAACAAATTGAGTAACCACAAGGAGCAAAAAAAATCAAATTGAAACTATTGGAGCAAAGTAGATATCTTAACGAAACCACATGAAGCAAAATAGAACTTTACTCTTTTTATTTAAATAGAAAAATTATAAAACATAAACTTATATGTTAGGCCCATTTAAAACAAGCCCATTTAAAACAATTAATCTTAAAATTTATAACTTAAGTTCATTAGGTATTAGACTAATACCCATTTTAGTGTAAAAATAAATAAATTAATAATAATATTATAATAATCAGCAAAAAAATAGTTTACATTATCTATTTTGTTAAGGCCTAAGAGACACGTTTTTCTGGGCTCGGACATGGCGCCTGAATTCTCAGGACCAACCCTGACCATAACTAACAAATACCGGTACATGTTATAATAATATTGATACCGATGTCAGTATCAATTTGGTTTGTCATAGTACCGATATGCTATTGACAATCACTATAGCTTATGATACTGAAAAAAATCATATTTTTTTATTAGAAGTCCTTTTTTCAACAAACCGTATACTGGAATGTGGAGAAAAAAATTAAACACATGTGCATGTTCAACTTTTTTACAAACATTTAACGAACACCGGTTATTAAAGAAAAGTGTTATTGGATTTTATTCACTCCCAACTATTCGGTATTGGCTGCTACCACTCCCAACTATCACTTTGACTCCCACCACTCTCAACTTAACACTTTGTGTGTTGTGTCACTCTGGAGTTAACCAGCCTCTAACTTCGTTTGTTTTTAAATCCTATGTGGCTAATTTATCCAACCTGTCAAGATGACATGGATATGGATTATCCATAACACATTTAAGTTTGGATATAACCCATTTGTTTATTTCTCCACTGACCCATTTATAAACCCCAAATCATTCAATTGAGTCCACTGAGCACACTCAAACATTGGTTGAAGCCCTAATTTCTTCCCACACCATCGATTAAACTGATGAACAAACCTTAACTTCGGTTCAATCTTCTTCTACTTTTGCATCTAGTGTCATCAAAAACCCTAAAATCTTTAAAGTTGAATTTGGATGGAAATGTCTACTGCCATCATGACATTGTTGCAGTTCTTCGAGTGATTGGAATAATGGTTTATGTACCATTGGAAGACAAAGGGATAGCGATGTAAATTCACCACAATGAGGTGCTTGTGAGGGCATGTCCAGGGCATCATGGCTCACATAAATAGATACAATCCAGGAAAAGCAATTTAACATCATTACATTAAGTCTTTTTAATTGTTCAACAAGTCTAGCATATAATATCAACATGTAACAATGAGTACAAGATTTCTAATTACAATCACATGTATATTATAATTATAACTAAAATACAAAACTAATATAAACAATGATTAAAAAACAAAACACTAACAATTAAAAATGATATATAATATATGATTTGCTATCATATGTAAAGACACATAAGGAATCCGTACTCAGTGGCGGACCCAAAAATTATTTGTTGGGGGTGCTGATGAGGTGTTCAACACAAGAGGTAGTCAGAATACAGAAACCTATCATTCAAAGTCTGCGATTATTCGAGAATAGCGTAGTATAAGCATATATCGTAGCATAAAGTCGTCCAAAATTCCGCGATTTGTTAACGTTTTGAGGTAGAAAAGCAGTACGAGTCGTTTGTGTCGATCGAAGTGAAAGCGAAATCGAGTAAATTCCAAAAATTTAAACACATAAACAGGTAAACACATATAAACTCATAAAATCGACGAATTATCAGAGTCAGCAGTTGCGGCTCAAAATTGAAATACGCAAAAATCGAGAGATAGACTGTCTGCGGCTAGTAGACTTCGACTAACCAAAGCGATTCAACTATTCGCAAGGACTTGCCATCTACGTTTGACTTTCAGGACTGTGTCCTTGCCTCGATTCTTGGGCGTTTGGCACACATCCCGTTAGTCGTGCCATGACTTCAAGTCGTTGGAGTCCGTCGAGACTTTGGTGAGAATTTTGTAAAATGTGCGGAACAAGTCGTCAAGGTTAGGGTTTCACCCCTGGCTCAACAACTTCGTCCCTGTTTTTGATAAAATAGAGGAGATTATTCATCAAAATATGGTTTTCACTCCTGGTTCGGTATAATTCCCTCGTTGAACAAGCGTTCGTTATTGAAAAAGAAAGAAGAAATCATTGATAAGTTGATAAAACAGCATTAGTTCAAGCAATTTAGTCAAGAGTTTGTGGTTTTCACCCTAATCTCGACTTTATCGTCTATTTATAGCTGTAAATTTATAACTTAAGTAACTCAAGCCCACCCATGGCTTTATAGCCTAGTGGTATCTTGGGGGTGAGATAAGACTTTGGACCAATAGGTCCTGAGTTCGATTCTCACAAGGGGGTTTTCCCATATTTATTGGGTTTCCTCCTGAATTGGTGTATAGGCTTTATGCCTAATGGAGATGGATATGATCGGGTGGTTCTGCTGGTGGCACGATGATACTCTAGTGGTCTGTCAGTGATCCAAATTTTCCGTTAAAAAAAAAGTAACTCAAGCCCTATTTCAAATGCTCACATAGCCAGGGGCGGATTTATTCATTCTTCAGGGATAGGAAGGCACTCACTGAGAATAGGTTAGCAAGGGGAAAATATATATTTTAAGAATAAATAAACTAGGCCCCAAGTTTATTTCGGTAGTTTCATAGAGGATACAAGATATGTAACATAAGTAACTCAAGCCCTATTTCAAATGCTCACATAGCAAGGGGCGGATTTATTCATTCTTCAGGATGGGAAGGCACTCACTGAGAATAGGCTAGCAAAGGGAAACATGTATATTTTAAGAATAAACTAGTAAATTCTCTCACGCATTGTCGCGACATCGAAACGTAAAGTAACTCAAATTTACACCGTCTAATGAAAGCGTATTATATTTGACCACACTCGTTTCAAACAAAATTTACGTCAAAACGTACACCAACTAAAACATATAAAAATAAGTACGACATCATATTATATTTTGACCCGACATAATTTACGTCGAAGTGTAAACCAACTTGAGTTTATACCTGAAGGGGTATGGTCCCAGATCTTGCACCTGGCTTAGGCGTAAGTGACCATCACCCGGTTTACTATCCCACTCGACAAAGGAACATGCCTCAGTCCGTGCGGGTGCGCGCGGACCCGGTTTGCTTTCCCACTCGGACAAAGATGAGAATCTCATCTTGTGTGTGAAAATGGCTGTTTTGGGCAACATACATAGAATGCGGTGGTTGCTACCAAAAATGAAGGAACACTAGATAATTGACCGGAATCGAATGATCTAGGGGGTTTGGATCCACATAAAAAAGGTGGGTTTTCTCTCGTTCGATCTGATGGAATAGTTCTTCTTCTCCGATAAATTCTGCAAAACAAAGCACCGTTAGCCTCATCAAGGGGAGAAAGGGGTTCTCTCCTTGACCCGACTCCGACGTGAGAATAAGTATGTGTTTATGAAGAAGAAGAAGTATTGAAGAAGTGTGTGTAACTTGAATTTCATACCTGGTTTGTTCTCATATTTATAGCCGAGAGTCTTTGGGCGGGAAAACCCGTTGATGAAATGTTAACGGAAAATGCTAACCCCGTAAGCGGTTACGTTTCCTTCCGTTAAGCTTCTCGATCCGACGTGAATGCACACGGATCGTGTTTTAGATCTATGGATGGGGTTTTGCCATGTGGAAAGTGATCAAGTGGTGTCACACCCCAACCGATGGCGGAATCATCGGGGCATGGCACTGAGCGAAACAGATTGTCCAGAAGTTTCCATAACAATCATCAATACTATTCAATTTAAATAATACGTCCCATACCGTATCTCAAACAGCAAAATAATTATTACAGACAAAAATCTAGGCAAATATTCTGTTCCGACAACTCAGATTTTAAATGGACAGCAATTGTTTATCTGCTTCTAGAGACCCTTAGTTTGACCACTACAGACAACTATTTGTTGGGCTCTAAAGCTTTATTCTAGCTTCACATTCCTACCAAGTGTGCGTCCTAAGCACCTGTCACATACGTTAAAATAAAAGTCAATACATATAATGTAAAGGTGAGCATACAAGTTTGATAATAGCATATAGAGTTCGAATTCGTTTACGCATAACCAGCACGTACACATAGTGAAATGAAGCACGTTAGTTATCGACATAGATCCATCGATACCAATGACTGCGGGTTGACTGCTCGAGCCAGTTCGCAATACATGATTACCACCGTAATCCATGCAAGTAATTGTCCTTAACAACCCCCGTGTGAACGTGTGCTGAGTCCAAACTATAGTACTATCGTTGCTAAGGCAGGTAGACAGCATTCCATGTGTAAACATAACAAACAAGCATTCATAAGCCACGTATAACATGCACTAACGGTTAGCGTTCAAATAGTATTGAGTAGTGTGATTGATGTGATTTGAATAGTTGTAACGTATGTAAGACCCAAAAGTGCTTAAAGCAAAAAGGGATCGAGTATACTCACAGCGGTTGATGGATTAAAGGGAGCGCTTAGCGAGTAAGATTAGCCTGAGTAGATTAGATTGTATAACGATAAGTGATGCGTAAAACGTCACGAAGTGTGAAAGGGTCGGATAGTGGTTCGATCGGATGGTAATCCGATCGGACAGCAATCCGTGCGGGTAACAATCCGTTCGGGTGGTCATCCGGTCGGACAGTTGTCCGGTCGGATGACGATTCGAGTGGATTGTTTCTTCCTATAAGAAGAATGTGTTTGTGTTTGATGGCTTGTCTTTTGAAGTTTTCGTTGTAGTATTTTGAAAACACGGAAGTATCTCTATCCATCAAGTCGGTCGATCGGATGACTAGTCGTGCGGATGGCAATCCGTTCGGATGGTCATTCGGTCGGACGACGACTTAGTGATGAGGTTACTTACTGAAGGCAAGTTCACAACAGAAGCGTCCTTCGATCGGATGGCAATCCAATCGGATGGCAACCTTGTTATTGAACATGTTGAAAATTTAGTATCTCATGATCCGAAGAGTAATCCAGTCAGATGGTCGTCCGATCGGATTGCAATTCGTTCGATACTCAAACTTCAGGTAATGTTGTTCAAGTGTGGGTCCCAAGTGAGATCCGTTCGGATGACAATCCGTTCGGATAACCTATCCGTTCGGACAGCAGTCCGATCGGACAACATTCCGTTCCGATTGTTCCGTTTGTCTTACAATTGGTGGTTTTTGGTCGTTTGTCGTTTTATCGAGACGTTGTGACAACGTGTTAACCAATAGAACTCCGTTTCGACCCAAGTGACCAGACCGACCAGGAATCACCCTAGTTCGGCCGGTTATCGGCTCAGGATGACTGTTCTTGTTTAACCCGAAATCGGTGGTCTCGTGAGTAGAATCCAGACCTTGGACTAGTACAACACTATGGGTGAGCAAGAAACTAGAACCGGGTCCGATTCTATCGGTTTTGAGTGTAATGAGTGGAAAAGGGTTGAAAGAAAGTTAGAAACCATCTTTCAATCCTTTTTCATCATTCTTGTGTCGAGATCTTTACAAGATCTTTGTATGTTTGCGTGGAAATCGGTTAGATCTCGGTTGTTCTTGGTGGATTGAAGTCAAAACATGAAGTTCTTGAAGAACACATGATGACGTCACCCTAGAACACCCGAAATCTAGTGATTTCACGGTTAAAAGTTAAGATTTAAAAGATAGAAAGGTGTAGGAGTGCGTGTAGATCAAGAACATACAAGATTTAGGGCGAGATCTTACCTGGATTGAGAGAAATCGAAGAAAAGGTGAGGAGCACGAATGGTTCGGACAGAGAGTTTCCAGAAATGGAAAGAATGACAATGACAGGGGTATTTATAGGATTCTAAAAGAGGAAAGGGTTGTCCGATCGGATGGCATACCGCCCGGATGACGATCCGGTCGGATGACATCCTGGTCGGATGACACCTGACCTGTGGCGCAGTGGCTATCCGGTCGGATGGCTATCCGGCCGGATGGCACTTGGTTCGCTTGTTTGACGCGACGATTTTTGATGTTTCGATTTCGATTGTGAGCGGCTCGTCACAATAGGGTTTCCTAGTCAAATTACTTTTAGTCCCAACTACTAATTATCATAGTTTGATTTCGATTCGAATTCGGGTTTGATTACGTTTCAAGTTTCGATTGAGTTCGATTGATTTCCACAACATATATATATAACATGCACAAGTAACACATAAGGCACACACACACGTATAATAACCAGATTAAGTCAAGTTGCGGGTCGTATCACGATTTGATGTCGAGTAGCATAGCTTGATTATCGATTAGTTATATCTCATTGTTACTTCCTATAATTCACAGTCGCGAGTTGATTAGATAGCGATTAACACACATCGATTTTAGCAATTAACAACACTTACTCCACATAATACAATTAAAATAAGGAAATTACTATAAGTCAAATTCGTACAATCGGTCGTTGACTTTGACCTTGACTTTGACTTCCGAAAACATGGGGTGTTACAAGTGGAGGTTTCTTTCCAATTACATGCTATCATCGTGATTTTAGAGATGCCTAAGGTGCTGACACGTGTCCAGATGGTTGTAACCGTTTAGTGGAGCACGATTGGGTCTTTCTAGAAGATTACTGCTGTAATCTGGTGTGACTCCTTATCGTATGGAGTCAACTGAATAAATAATATCCAAGTCTGGATATTAAGCGGAAGTGTTTATTTTAGGATTTTCATCCTCTGTTTATGGAAGAAAGCACAAGGATTTATGATTTCCTTTTTGGCGCGCAAGTGTTGGCTGTTGCCTGTTTCTTAAGCCTTTCTTTTGTAAGACTAGTGCGCGGCCGCGCAAGGTAAAAAGGGCTGCAAGGCGAGGTTGTGGTATGGTCCCAAGTACTTATTATGAAGTTTTTGGGACCTTACCCCTTCAAGTCCCCCCAGTCTAGTGTTGCACTTATGCAAATAAGTGGAGCACTGGACTTATAAGAGGGAAATGTTTTTTGGCGCGAAAATAGGGAATCTTCTATAAGAAGATTCAATTTTGTTTACTGTAAAGATTTTGAAAATCTTTAACTTTAGATGGGACTGGTACAGTAAAGACTGAGTGACAGGCTGTCACTGTCAGTTGTCCCTTCCTGTCCGTGTTTTGCACACGTGCGTGTACTCGCGTTTGTGTTGATTTTCACTCACTCTGCCGCTTGGATAACTGTGATATCCGGAAAAGGTGCTGTGGCGGTTACCGATGCTATTTATTGCTGTGAGTATATAAGTTTGTTTGAGTTGCCCCTTTTCTGTTTAATCATTGCTTTGTTGAAAAACCTTTCTTCTTCCTTTCTTTATTAACCATTTGAGAAAAAAGGTTTATCATTTCTTCCTCTTATGTCAACCGGAGAACACCAAGAAGACCTATCTGAAGAAATGTCTGCTGAACTTCCACCGTTAAAATGTCCTAGAGCGACCTTTGATGGTTTGGTTCGGAACCTTAAATTTCCGGAGAACTGGGGTGCTCTGTACCCTGAAGAGGGGCAGACAGCAGCGGATGCTCCGGCTGGGTATATCGCCCTTTTTTGGGACTTTTTCTGTGAAGGCAACTTTCGTTTGCCTGTAACCAGATTTTTCCTTGAAATCCTTGAGTATTACAAGTTACATATTTCCCAATTGCACCCTATTGGCATGGTTAGGGTTCGACATTTCGAGTTTGTGTGTCGAACGATGCATATCGAGCCGACGGTCCTCCGATTTAGGGTTTTTCATCAAATGCATTGTACTCAAGGGTTTTATTCTTTTGTTCAGAGAGCGTCTGCAAAGAAGATTTTGCAACATCCTCCAAAGTCTTTCCATGACTGGAAGCAAAAATTTTTCTTTATCAAGGCTGGGGTGATTCCGGTGAGGATGGTTTTAAGGGGGAAGGAGGATGTTCCTATTGAAACGATTCAGACCCCTGTTGATGAGAACTGGTATCAAGATCTGAAGGATGTTCCCAATATCGCTTTGCCGGAGAAAGCTCTTGTCGGAGCCGGTATGAGCTTGAATTGGAAAATGGACCGTGATGACAAGCCGGTGTATACGGAGGATGGGCATGGTAAGATTGGGGTTTTTCCCTCTTTTTTTTTTTTGAACTTGCCTTTCTTCCCTTGTAGATGTTTCGCTGTATGTTGTCGCGTTCAAGAGAGAAGGCGGAAAGATGGGTACCATTAAGAAGAAGCCTGATGAAGAGCTTTGGTACCATCTTATTGTGAAGAATTTTGTTCTTCCGCGAGATGCGGATCTGTCTGTTCAGCCTGCAGCTGGTGCTGGTAAGTTATGTGCATATTGGTTTACTGTTCACTTTTTGCGCTTTTGAGTAAAATGTTTTTTACTCTTCCGTAGGTGAGTTGTCAAACTTGGGCATAGGCCCTGAGAAGAAGAGGCGCGCGACGACTTCTACTTCTGTGCGTCGTTCCTCTGACTCCTGGTGTGATTATGTGGTGGTTTCTGACTCTCTGGAGGGTCTTACGCCTGCAGTTACTGTTAGGAGGCCAAAACCAGAACTGAGAGATGCTGCTGATATCCCTCCATCCAACCCAAATGATCCCATTGACTTGGAATCTAGTCCTGAACACTTGGTGCACAGGAAGGCCGGTAAAAGGAAACAAGCTGATACTGACGCTGAGGGTCAGCCCTCCAAGAAGATCCAAAGGAAGAAAATTACCAGGAAGGGCAATCTGGATGCTTTCATTTCGGAATCTGCTCCTAGTAAGTGTTGTCTTTACTTCTTTTCCTTATGCGCATTAAATCTTTACAGACTTTGTTGTTTTTTTCTCCTGTGTCCACAGAGCCGCAGCCTGTGGTTAATGAAGAACTTCCACCTTCCCCTCCGCGTGCTCCTGTTGTTGATCAGTTGAAGACTACGGAGGCTCCTGAAGGTGGTGTGGATAAGACTATTGAAGCTGATAAGCCTGTTGATGTTACTGCAGAGGTTGAAAAAGTTGTTGATCTAGGGGTTGTGGATGGTGCTGGTAATCCACGAACGTCTGAAACTGTTGCTCAAGACCTGGGGAAAGAACAAACTGCTGAAAAAACTCCTACTTCGACTTCTTCTCCTAAACCTTCTGATGCTATGCCTGAGCATGTTGAGAAGGTTTCTGCTGAGGAGCAAAGCTCATTTGCTGGTGTTGATAAAAATTCTCCAATCCGCCCAGAGGAAACCCTGGGGGATTACTATTACAGGACTTACTCAGAGAAAGATGCTTCTGAGCTTCATGCCCCTGTTTAGAATTTGAAGAAAGGTGACACTTTCTCGGATTGGCATGTGTGTCGAGATTGGCTGCAGGGAATATTTCCGCCTGGGGAGATCAAGTTTCAGGAAAGCCGGTCTTATGAACAAACTTATCAAGCTTACCTTGAGGAGACTGCTTCTCATGCTTCTACCACTCATCGCATAGTGCGTGAGTGGTATAGTATGCATAAGGATTGGGAAGCTTTTAGGGTTTCCCAGAAGAAGTTTGCTAGCGATGAAAAGCGCTTAGCTCAGCTAAAAGCTAAATTGGAAGCTAATCAAGCCAAGTTTGAGGCCGATCGTAAAACCGAGGAGTGGTCTGTTGCAGGTTGGAAGAGGAAAGCGGAAGCTGACGCTGCCCTCCTTTCCGAAGAACGCAAAACCTGGAAGAGAATTTGCGAAAAAGATAATGCTGAGAAGGTAAACCTTCGCAATGTCATCAATAATCTCAAGGCTGAGATTGAAAAACTGAAGAGACAGGATGCGGAGGTAGAAAGGTTGAAAAAGGAGAAAGCTGATGCAGAAGCTGCGCTGGAAGAAGCGCGTTCTCATAGGGAGCGCAGTGAGCAACGAGAGGTACAAGCTTGCACAACTCTTGCTCTTAGAGATAAAGAGTTAGAAGAACTTACGGCTTTGCTTTCTAGCCAGGAACAACTTTAAAAGGACCTAGAGCTTGCGCACTCTGAAAAGGCTGAAACTTCCCGCCGTTTGACTGAAACCGAAGAAAAATTGGAAAATTCTGAAACGGCGCGAGCCACAGCGGAAAGCGAGCTTGAACCTTTAAAGAGTGATATGGCATGGCTGAAAGATCGTGGAATTGCTTGTGTAAGTTGCTTGCTCTTTTTTGTTGTGGGTTTGCTAATGCGCCTTTTTGTTATTTACCCTTTCCTATTTTCATAGATTGCTGAATCAGTGTTAAATTCTGAAGAGTTGGATAAAACCGTTGCGTGTTTAGTTGTTGCTGCGCGAAGAGACGGGTACGCCCAAGGATATGCTGATTGTTCTCATCATGTAAATAACGCTTTGAAGGTTGATTGGGATATCAGCAAATCTGCAACTTATGGCGTGAATACTGGTGCTGCGCTTGCTGCTTTAAAGGCAGAATTTAACAACTTGCAACTTCCGGTTATGGATCTGATAAATGTTGCGCTGCAATCTGATGATCACGTAGCACAACTAAAAGAAATCTTTCCGGATGAGGGTGAAGATTTGGCGTAGTTTAAAAATGTATTGAATAATTTTCTTGTGATATTTGGGATGTATATCCCTTTCTTTGTTGGTGCGCTGCCGCGCGAGTAACTAAAACACTGTCGTGTTTGATAGTTTTTAGGGCGTATTTGTACGCTGAGAATAGTATGTTATATGTTTTTCGTTTTACAATATTTTGCATGGATACAATTTACTTTTTTTGAGTAAGGCGAATGAAGTTGGTATAAAGCTCATGTGTGAACTTATGGTCGTTTCGTGACGCAATCACTGACCGTTCATGAGGTTTTGTTTTGTAATTACCATAATGTTTTTGCGCTTACTAAAAGAAATTGCATGCACTTCGTAAGAAAAACACACGAATAATAGAAACTTTGATGTTTATTTGGGGATAGGGCACAGAGGCCATTACAAAGTTTACTACTATAAATAGACGAAACTTAACTTACTTTCTATTTTTCCCGCTTTATCTTGATAAACCTTGTTTTCCCGCTGGGAAATCATAGTGTTGCCTTTTAAGTTTTTGCTCTCTTGCTCGGGCCTTCGTCGCCTCGAGTTATCTGCTTTATTTCCTTGCGCACATTTTGCAGAAGATGTGTGAGTTCGCCGCTTTTGAGGGCTTTCTCAATTTTGGTGCGCAAAGAAATGCAGTTGTTGGTGGTATGCCCATTGTCTTTGTGATATTCACAATATTGGGCTGGATCTTGTCCGCGCTTGTTTTTCATGGGGATTGGTGGTTTGAACTGATAATCTTCAGTGCTCAAGACTTCCGCGAGGGTTTTAGTTAAAGGAGTCCATTGCCTTTCCATGTTCTCCTGCTTGAGTTCCCTCTGCGCGGCAAGTTTATTGATTGTTGACCGAGCATCTTCAGACGAATGGTTTCCCAAGCCAGAGTCGCGCCATCCCTTTTTTAATTTCCTTCCGCCATTTGAACTTAAGTCGGAGGGTCTGTTGTGCGGTGGCGGTGGCCTATTGGTGGTAAGGTTCTTCTCTGTTTGTGCATAAACCTTTGCGGCTGCCATTACTTTCTCCCAACTTGTTGGGAGGCCTTCCGTCCCAGACAGAACCTTAATCATATCATCACATCTGACCGCGTATTTGAACTGTGCGCGGATCAATTGCTCGTGAACTCCCCCGATCTCCAACACTTCTTTATTGTATCGGGTGATAAAATTTTCCAGACTTTCGTCGTCATGACGCCAAATGTTCATTACATCTGATGTGTCTCGGATAGAGCGTCGCTGTTGGCTGAAATGAGTCAGAAATTTCTTGCGTAGATCTTTCCATGATGTGATGCTTCCGATGGGTAAATTATCGAACCAGATTCTTGCAGCGCCCGTAAGGGTCTGTACGAAGAGATGACACCATAATGGTAGAGTCCAGCCGCCTACTAGTCATGCGCTTGTAAAAACCCTCAGGTGGTCATCGGGGTCTGTCAGTCCATTAAATTTACCCAATTTGGATGGTAGTTTGGCTTTCTCAAGCGGAGCCAAAGCTATTTCCATGATGAACTTTGAATTTTCCGCTGCTTCCGCAGGGCGGTAAATCAAATCATAGTTGTGTTCAGCCTCAGGGTTGTAAACCGCACGAGGTCTGCACTTGTTGTAATTGGGTTGCAATCGGTTAAACACGCTAGTACTTTCACCCGCACGGTAAGTTGTATCAGATTCGTTGGTGTGGGTGTTCCGTTGAGGACCTAACCAAGTGTGAACTGATTGTCTTCGGTGAGGGTGTGATTCATCTCGGTATTCTCGTTGACAACTCCCAGATTGGGTATACTCATATCTCGACAGAGATCTGGAATATACCTCTACATCTTCGACGTGAGATGGGCTCTCACATTGAGACGCATGAGCACGAGATCCTGGCCTTCTCGGCTGAGTTTGAGGTGCAGTTTGTGGTGCAGTTTGTGCACATAAATGTGTGTATACTGCATTCAGAGCCCCTTGAGACCTGACATACCAGGAGATTGGAGTTTCTCCTGGAGGCAGAATTGAGTGAATAGGGTTTTCTGGTAGCACCCCTGGGGTGACAGGTTCATTTACTCGATTGGATTGAACCTCATTGTCATCTGAGGCGTCCTCTGGAATTCCTTCAACCTGAAAATTGTTTACGATGTTCGGCCGAGGGCCGGTTTGCCGATGAGACGACGTTTCTTCCATACGCAAATGGAATCAACATGGTAGATCAAAAATCGAGAGAAAATTGGATGAGACAGAGAAATCGGTGGGCGCCAATGAAGGAACACTAGATAATAGACCAGAATCGAATTATCTAGGGGGTTTGGATCCGTATAAAAAAGGTGGGTTTTCTCTCGTTCGATCTGATGGAACAGTTCTTCTTCTCCGATAAATTCTGCAAAACAAAGCACCGTTAGCCTCGTCAAGGGGAGAAAGGGGTTCTCTCCTTGACCCGACTCCGACGTGAGAATAAGTACATGTTTATGAAGAAGAAGAAGAAGTATTGAAGAAGTGTGTGTAACTTGAATTTCATACCTGGTTTGTTCTCATATTTATAGCCGAGAGTCTTTGGGCGAGAAAACGCGTTGATGAAATGTTAACGGAAAATGCTAACCCCGTAAGCGGTTACATTTCCTTCCGTTAAGCTTCTCGATCTGACGTGAATGCACACGGATCGTGTTTTAGATCTATGGTTGGGGTTTTGCCATGTGGAAAGTGATCAAGTGGAGGTTTCTTTCCAATTACATGCTATCATCGTGATTATAGAGATGCCTGAGGTGCTGACACGTGTCCAGACGGTTGTAACCGTTTAGTGGAGCATGATTGGGTCTTTCTAGAAGATTACTGCTGTAATCTGGTGTGACTCCTTATCGTATGGAGTCAACTGAATAAATAATATCCAAGTCTGGATATTAAGCGGAAGTGTTTATTTTAGGATTTTCATCCTCTGTTTATGGAAGAAAGCGCAAGGATTTATGATTTCCTTTTTGGCGCGCAAGTGTTGGCTGTTGCCTGTTTCTTAAGCCTTTCTATTGTAAGACTAGTGCGCGTCCGCGCAAGGTAAAAAGGGCTGCAAGGCGAGGTTGTGGTATGGTCCCAAGTACTTATTATGAAGTTTTTGGGACCTTACCCCTTCAGATGGTAGTTGTTACTATCATCTGAATCCACATTTTCTACAAGTGTCATGTTACTACATTTCGCACATTGCCATGTACAATCCCGCGCGGGCGCGCACGGGGATGACATCGGATGACGCAACCTTCCAAGGCTACAGTACCGCGTGGGCGCGCGCTGGGACGGCGAAGGAAGTGCAGAGTAATGTGTACATATACAATCTACCCAACACATGATGCGGTCTTGCCCAAGGTTGCAAAGCGCACCCGCAAGGACGACATCTTATTATAATGCAAGTGTAATTGTCGCTTTGACTTCTGTGACCAACCAGTGAGCGGTATGCCTTGACACTGATAACAGTGGTCAGCTGACCGTCCAATACGCGGCTACCCAGTCCACAAACAGAGCTCCCACTTGCATAAAGCTGATGAACAAACTGATAGCCAAAGCTAGCTGACCACGTGGCGACCGCTCCTTCGTGCGCTTGGCACAGCGGGACACGTAGCACCATCTGACACTTCTACACACCTGCCAGGTCTATGGAAAGGCTGCAAGTTGTTAGTCAGGCCCATCAAGCGGCCCATTGGCCCTTCTCCTTCTCTATTCGGATATAAATACCAACTTCAAACCAGGTTTGAGGTAATGCGAATCTGCTCACTCACACTTACTACTTAATCATTTGTCTTGCTCCCAAAGCAAATATTTATTCTCACGCCGGATGGTGGTAACAAGGAGCAACCCCCACCCCATTCTCCTTGTTGCGAGTCACAGTGTGTTCACTGTGCAGGTGACAGATTGCAGGACGATCCAGCCATCGATTGAGGAAAGAAGGGATTAATCCTATCTAATGAGACTCGACCCGTGGACTAACCTCTTGGTTAACCATTGTTTCTTCATTGGCGCCCACCGCTATTTCTATAGGCACTATCATCTCTTCTTTTCAAAGATCATGTCTGATCATCAAAACATCCCCAACCCAGAGAAGGAACCCTTTGTCCCGACAGTGGTCGGACAGGCGGGGAATGCCCCCCCCAACCAACCAATAGGCCAAGTCGGCTCATCTACTCAAGGAGCAAACATCTCGGCGAATTTTCCATATATTCCCCATTTCACACCTACCATACCAGAAGGGGTGGATCCCCACTCTTGGTTTTTAAAGCAATAAGCTGCTCTAAGTGCAGTATACGCCTAGATCTGCACGGGCACGCAACAGACTGTAAAACGTACACCTGCACCAATCACACCGACGCCCAACGTTCTTTAATACGAGGCACTACCCCAACAGCAGCCTGTGCCTAGGGAACGACGCGAACAATATGGTGACTCATATATCAGTCAACTTACGTTAGATGAAGGGGATTCAACCTATGGATCTCGGGAAAGAGCCTCAGCACACCCTCGGCTGTGGCCACCAACACAACAACGACGGGAATCCGATAACTATCGAGGGTCGGGCATACATAGCCGTCTTGGGGCGCACCCCAATAACGACATCAATGACAGGATCGACCCTGAAGACTCCACTTATTACGCGGAGTCAAACAATGTTTTCAGCTGATTAGAAGACCGGGTCGCGTACATACTTGCGCAACCGCGCACACATTATGATCGTGCTGCGAAGCACGATTGTAGATCGGTCTACCGACCAAAATCTGTTGCGGGCAATTCCAAATTTAAAAAGGAAATTGCCCTGGCACCACTTATGCGGTCAAAACTTCCACCCAGTGTGGGCAAATATAATGGGTTGTCAGACCCCGACAACCACATCGGTGTATTCACCAGTGCCGGCCTCATTGGCGGCTGGACGCACCCGCTATGGTGCCACCTTTTTGTCCAGACCCTTACGGGAACCGCAAGGGCCTGGTTTGATAGCTTACAAGTGGGCCCACTGGTATCATATGAAGATTTGAAGGAAAAATTTCTCACTCATTTCAGCCAGCAATGACACAACGTCCGTGATACAACGGAGGTAATGAATATTTGGTGCAGGAACAATGAAGGCTTAGAGACATTCATCACCAGATTCAATAAGGAGTACCTCGAGATCGGTGATGTACCGATCACACTTGCGCGCGCACATTTCATCAAGGCCGTTAAGCATGACGAAATGGTCAAAACAATTTCTGGTAAGGAGGGCTTACCAAAAAAATGGGATGACGTTATGGCGGCAGCCAAAACGTTTACCCAAACCAAGCGCTTCTTACTCCAAAATAAAGACAAAGATTGCACTTCTTATGCGGAAATGCATTCTTCTCGTCAGGAACCATGTAGGCGCAACAACAACAACAGGCGCAATAAGAACTCGTGGACGCGTGACCACGATACCTGATCGTATGATATGCATGGGTCGCAGGCGGATGCCAGATCTACGATCAATAATGTCACACCCCAACCGATGGCGGAAACATCGGGATGAGATGAAATAGATTGCAAGAGACTTCATAACACTATGTGACAATATAGTTTAAATTCAAATTTTATAGATTGCTAAAATGTCATACAAGAATCAAATACGAACAACATTGTTTCAAACATATAATACAAAGTAGATTAATCTAAGTGTGTTTCTAAGTCCACTTAAGTCTTGTTTCTTCACTTAATATCATCTTGTCTATCGAACCTGCAACATGTATTAAAATATGATCAACAAAAAGTTGGCGAGTATACAAGTTTGATACATAGCATAAAAATTGGTACAAACGTGATTGTATAAACGTAAAACGTATAAATGTGGATATGAATACGAATGTAAGTATAAATATGACGTAAATGCATAACGTAAAATGTAGGAATTCGAGTTACGAGCATAACATAAGTATGAATATAAGTGTAAACATAAAATGTACGAGTACGAATGTAAGAAATAATGATTTTGTTTATAGTATATATCGAAATGCCTGAGTTTAGATATGTAAAATATTAAGAAGTTTTCAGTATGAGAGAAAAGAAAATGAGTGATACGCGTGAGATTGTTGTGAGACATTGACTAAAACGTGTAAAATGATATGCACGTGTTGTTTTAGCAAAACGTGGAGTTTCATTGCATCAAAATAGATTGAGTTGATGTGGGACGTAGAATCTAGTTTGTGACTGTAAAGGGAGTATAAAACATTTATTGATTATTTGAATTGTACCTTGTAAAAGAATGTGAATGCTACTGTGGCTTTAAAAGAGTTCACATATTTGAAAAATTGTCGGTTCTCGTGAAGTTTTCTTGCCCACATGTTTTGAATTAAATTAACATATTGAGTGGTGTTGAAAAGGTTCAAGGAAAGTTAGTAAGTTTGCGTCATTTCAGATGACCTTGTATTAAAGAAGAAATTCGAAGTTTAGAGGTCCTTGTGAAAATGTTGATCCTTAGAAAGAAATTTGATGATTGTTGAAGAGTGTTCTCGATAAAATATTTTATTGATTTTGTAAAAAGTTTGAGAGAACGATCGAACAATATTTGTAATATTTTATATGTGACTAAGTTGATGCATAGCATTTTGTAACATTTTGAAAATCGAGGATCAAGCGTTTATGGTAACATTAAAATTTTGTGTATACGAGTGATGTGAAAATAGATTATAGGATAAGAGTACGTTTAAATAAACAATGCGTTTTGAAATAAATACGAATTTGACTAATGATGAACGATGTGGATATAAGCATGATCGTGTTTACATAATAGAGTCTATGAAGAGAAAGTCTTGGTAACGACCACCTAGGTAAGGGAATCACCCTTAACTCGTTGGTGAGGTCGTTGTAAGGTGAGAAAGAAAACGGAGTTAGTCGTCAAGGTAAGGAAATCACTCATATCTTGGTGACATGTCTCCATTTGTTGTTGCAAAAAGTGTAAATAAAATTACGTGAGGTTAATAATGTATAGTTATATGAAAAGTAATGGTATGATGTATGCGCAAAAGTGAAATCTCAAAAGGTTCAAAATTTGACAAGAGAGAATTTCATTGTAAAGGATCGAAAATAATAAAGTGTAAGTTCGATTAAAACTTGGATGGTTCCAAGACGGAACGTTGACTAACCAAAGTGGTCAAAAGGTCTGTTGAATTTGAGAGGCATGCTTTGGCCTAATAGGTGAAATACTCTCGCCGACACGTCGGTTAACGGTATGTACCCTTCCGGTTACTACATGTACCAATTCAATCGAAAAGACTTGGCAGGATTTATGAAAAATCAAGGAGTGGGACTAGTCGACGAGATGTGGGTTTCACCCCTAACTTGACGATTTCGTGCCCTAAGAGTGGTTGATACTCATCGGGTCAAAATTTAATTTTGACACGTTTGACGAGGGTCCACTAGAATTTGAAATTGAAATTATTCATCAAAGTAAGGACTCTCCTAACTTGATGATGAATTTCGTGTAAAAAGAATTGGTAGATTGAGAGTCGTTCACCAAATTGTGGGTTTCATGCCTATTTTGGTGAAATCATCTCGTTTGTATAATATGAGTGTTTGCAGATTTAGAATAGTCGAGTAGAATGTATGAGGAAAAATGTATGTTAAATATTAGACAAACAAGTATACACATGTCAAGGATAGCACCTAAAGAATGGAATAATAAAACAAGTATTAACACATAATAAAACAAGTATTAACACATAAGAATAGCATATCAAGTATTAGCACATAAGTGTCATATATGTTTAAAAGATCAAGGAGAATAAACAAGAAGTGAATAAAGTAGCATGTAAGTGGTTTCAAGCAAAACCTAAAAATAAGGCTCTAAAACTATAGACTAGGTAAAAGCATTCCTACTTTTCCTAATTCCCTAGAGTTATGGCTCTGATACCAATCTGTCACACCCCAACCGATGGCAGAAATATCGGGATGAGACGAAATAGATTGCAAGAGACTTCATAACACTATGTGACAATATAGTTTAAATTCAAATTTCATAGATTGCTAAAATGTCATATAAGAATCGAATACGAACAACATTGTTTCAAACATATAATACAAAGTAGATTAATCTAAGTGTGTTTCTAAGTCCACTTAAGTCTTGTTTCTTCACTTAACATCATCTTGTCTATCGAACCTGCAACATGTATTAAAATATTATCAACAAAAAGTTGGCAAGTATACAAGTTTGATACATAGCATAAAAATAGTTTTAAAATAGTCTAACGGCTCGTATCCAACATGAATCACAATATGCAAGTTACTAGTATGTTGAAACGGTGTCAAGTATATGTTCAAACCCAAGAATCAAATGCGTTAAAATAGCCTATCCCAAAGAATAATGGGAGGTAACATGTTTAACTTAACAATACCCCGAGACTAGTGGGTGGTGCATTACTCCTATAGCGCTATAATTGTTAAGGTAGGCTTGTACGAAGTTAATGAGCATATAGACACGAAAAGTTTAACATAACATACGAGATTAACATGCATCATATAGTTTCATGTTCGAATATGGATAGAGAGTGATTCAAATAGTTTCAAGCGTTTCGTGTGTTTATATATATAGAATACATGTTGCACCCAAAAGTGTTAAAAGTAAAATGGGTTCGAGTATACTCACAAAATTGCATATGCTTTCCGATTTATCCAACATAACGAGGTTGTTGAGACTAGAAAGTTGAATATGTTCGATTTGGAGTTTAAGAGGTGTTTACATATGGTTTATGGATTTGGAGCTTAAGGTCATGAAGATAACTTATGAAAGTAATCATATTGTACACATAGCACATGTTCTTGACACTATGGAAACTCAAAAAGAGTTTGTATGTTTTCATGGATTAAAGTCCATTAGAATCGTAACATGTGTATGGTCATAGGTGATGTAACATATTCTTGACAAGTAACTATTAAGTTATCATCAAGTCTAGCTACTTAGATTTATATAGATTATATAGATAACATATGAATACTTTATAAAGATTACAAGTCCTATAGATCAAGCATGAGGTAGGAGATTAAAGTCTCCATTTAGGCACCTCTTTATGTCATATAATTCATACATGAGGTAGAAAGAATCAAGTCTTCCATTTAGGTACCTCTATTGTTCACCACTACACTTGTTGTTATGAACAACAAGGAGGGTTATGAACTTACAAGTAAATAGAGAAATAAGAACAACTAATCTATGGAAAACATCAAGAAGTGAGTGGATTCTTATGAAAGATAGCCCAAGCTATTCTAACAATCACACATACATCAAGCTTCAAGCTTGAACACTTCTTGTGGGTAAAACCCTTTCTAAAACAGAATGTTTGTGAGGTTTTAACCTCTAATTTAACTTGTCTCAGCCTTGTTTTTAAGCCAAACTAACCATTCAATTGATTATGAGCATTAGGACATAGGTTTGAGATGAGAGAACTCAAGTTTAGCTAAGTTTAACAAAGTTTAAGTGAAAACAAAAAGTAACAGCCCACTTTGGAACCTTTTTGGTGACATTCCAGAGCTTGGTTTTCCTTGGAAAACCTGTGGAAATGTTCCTAAGGTTGTTCCAAGCAAGTGGGAAAAAGAATCAAGTGAAAAGACTAAGTATTGAGTGAATTATGCTCACTTGAAGAACTTGGTATGAATCTGGTCAAACTTCTGATTTGCAGCAGATTTGGGAGAGATTTGAGAGTGAAATAAGAGTGATGTAAAGTGTAAAATGCTTGGAAGAGGTGTGGGATTTATAGGGAAGTGATTAGGGTTGGGTTTGGTGAGTTATTAAATGCTAGAACATGTTTAAAAATCAAATAAAACACCAAAGACCCGCCAAATTACGAGTCTGATCAAGGGCTGCGGACTGGGCCGCTCTCGCGGGCTGCGTATGGCCAGGCCCATATGGGTCGCGGGCCGCTACTCTCCCCAAGGTGGGTTAAAGTTTGATTTATTTACCATTTGGCCCCTAAATTCTATGTTTTGATGTTTTAAGTGTGTTTTAGGGTATTTTAGGTACAAGAAACATAAATAAGGGTAGGTTACGTAATTATTTCATGAAACAAACATAAAACATGTATATTTGTCGTAAACAAGTGTCGAATTTGTATAATTTGAGCATATAAGTCACAAGTTTGTAAGTTTGACATATTTAGCTCAAAGTATGAATAAAGTGTCGTACGAATGATGTTTTTGAACGTATGAACATATACGGAGTGTATATAACATAAATGTAACGAAAATACGTATTTCATTATGATTCAAGTCTCGGATTTTACGTCGATTATAATGAAAGAACGATTACAAGATTACAAAGTTTCCAAAAATAGAATTACAAACAAGTGTTTCCAAATATAGAAAGTACGAAATAGCAGGGCGTTGCAAATAACCAGCGGGACCAGCGGGCAATAAAGAAGGAGAATCGGGACAGACAATGGACCGATCTCACCAAAACGCCCAGGGACATTCTTCTAACCGAAGAGTGCAACTTTAAACCTGCTGCCGCAATGAAAAATAAGTGTGGTCAAGACCTTGACTTGTATTGTGACTACAATAAAGATAGTGGTCACACCACCAACAACTGCATCAGTCTTCGGAAGGAGATTGAGAAGGCCCTAAAAAGTGGAAAACTGCAACATCTGTTGCTGCATGCGTGAAAGGAAACCAAGTGCATAAATCATCAAGATGAGGGCCCTTCCGACAAAAAGATGAAATACCTGAATATGATCACTGGGGGACGTAGGCAACCAAAGAAGGCAGTTAAGAGGGTACAAGATGACGATTGGCGCGATGAGCAAGTCGTCTTCCTTCGCGTTAGAGGCAGACCATGTGTTTCTCACTTTGAAAAAGGGTCCATTATTGGTGATTACACGATAATTTTGTTTGTTTTATAATTTTATTTTCGTTTGATCCTTCGTGTGTTTAAATTTATACATTATCCATGTGTTATAATAGAGAAAGTTATTATATTTGCAGGTTAAGATCAATCTGAGTGATAATTCAGTTACATGCTCATGTATGTTATTTACACGCATTGGATATCCATGTTGTCATGTTTTTTCTGTATACCGATTTCGAGGCATAAACAAAACTCCTGACAAGTATATAGCTCCAAGGTGGAAAAAGGATGCATTGACTAAGAAAGTATTCAACATTGAATCCGTTATGGTGTTGACAACTTAGAAAACTTTAAACTTAGGTCAGAGGTACTAAATTTAGCTCAGCAATGTGATGGCCGATTATGGTGTGATTCAGTAAAGCTTGCTTCGTTTGTGGAACAAATCAAGGCCATTTGTAACAACTTTCATTAAAATTATTACTCCTTAATTTATTTTGTTCATTAGGAAACCCTAATTGAGACCCTCAAGTAATCCTCCATAACCCCTAAAATTTTCAGAACAATCGGAATCAGGATCAGGGCCCCTAAAACTCAGGGGGGGGGGGGTATTCCCCATTGACGATTATCATCACAGTTTGTTGTCTAAATTGAATTTCGTCGAATCGTTAACTCAGCTAAGCTAGTAACAGACGTGGCTACCCTATGCTAAAAGGGTACCCGTCGCGTGGCGCGACAGGCTGTCGCGTGGCGCGACGGCGCCGTTTTTCAGGTATAAGTAGGGGAGTTTGGCACTTGAAATTCGGCGTTGGTTCGACGTAAAAGCTCAATTCGTACACTGAGATATCGTCTAATTACTCCAAAAACACACACAATCACGAAATTCTGCCGCGATAACAGGGTAATAGCTCGATCACTGCTACGATTTAATGTCCGATCGATAAAAACCAATCTGATGGATGTTTAAGTGCTGCCCAAACTCGGGCTATGCTTTGTCATTCGTCGTAAATTTGATGGATGTTTAAGTATCGCACTTTGTCATTCGTCGTGAGGGTTTTGATCTCGTGAGTTTTCGTAAAAGTTGGATTAAAGTTACTAACCTAGTTTTCGTGTGCATTGTTATTTGAATTAGGTTAACAGGCTTATCGGTAGGCTAGACTCTGCCCGTTTACATCTGCAATGTGAGTCATTCTCTTTTTATAAAATTGCTTTACAAAACCCTAAATGTTTTCCAGTTATAATTACAGGGATTAAGTTTTTGTAATCTTCAATTACTACCGGTATATGGGGTTTTGTATACATTACCTGTTTCCCATCACCATTGGACAACGAGTTAGCCAATGGGTGATCTGACCATAGTCACAGATACAGTCGAGTGACAAATACCGATTTGGGGTAATTGGTTGATAAAAACAATGTAATCACCCTTAATACTATATATTATAACAATGTGTCTTTTTGTGCAACTTGAGTGACTCGCCAGTATTTCCCTGCTGATAAAACCTTTTTAAAACATGTTTCAGGTGATCTGCTGTGATCCAGGAAAAAGTGTCGTGTAGCACTACAAGCTTGAAGATGTGGCTCAATAAAATGAATAAACATGTTTTTGTAAAACAGGGGATTTCCGTGAGAAATCACCTTTATTGTAAATTATGGGGGTTATCCCCAAATTATGAAATAAAATAATCGGGCATTTTCAAGTTTTAAACGATCCTGTTAAAATTCCGCTGCCAACATAATAATCACCATGGATTTCTGTCCCGCGGCTCCTGGAACGGGTAAAACCGGGCCCTGGGGGCATGACAGAAAAATGTGGTGTCAGAGCCACTGATTTAAGCCAATTAAGTATTTAGAAATACTTAAATTTTTCTGGTTGCCATTTTGTGATTATGTGAAAAGTTCAATATTACAAAATTTTAACTTAGAATTTGGTGTGTTTCTTCATATCTGCTAAACAGCATGAATGAGTTGTCTGAAGCTCTTCAGAATCTCAATCTCTATTCTGTTAATGTGGAAGTTTCCAGAGACTTTACCGGTTATTGTGCCGACACTGGTGAACCTATGGAATTTCAAGCCCAACCTCCAGAGGAACCCAAACCGAGAAAGAAAAGAAGATTCGTGGGTTAGAGGCGTGTGCGCAGGAAGAAACCAGCCACACGAAAAGTTTTAAAGATGGAGGATCCCAAAGATAAAGGCAAGGGAATCGAGATCGGAAAAAGTTCTAGGCAAGACCAGGAAATGCCATCTTGGGAAGAGCTGGATCATAAACTGGCACTTAGTGACCTCATCGGACCTGCCGATGCAAACCTCTTCAATTACCCAGCGGAAGCACAACTTCCAGTTGATCTAGAGCCTAAGATCCCAGATCCTATTATCCACTCCCAACCTCTACCAGCAGAGCTAGAAGAGTGGTGGACCACCGACTGGCAGTTTCAGAATCTCCTAAATAACCCTAATACCTTTTTCCCCCAGTTTGACCCCGAGCCTCCACTACACCCACCTATGAGCTCCGAGAACTTGGCTGAACTCTGCCACTATGGCGAGGAGCTAGTGGACACAGGAAATAGAATCCGGGAAGTAGGGGAGAGGATATCCTGGAAATACGACGAGAGGGAACGTCGTTTCTGAAGTGCCAGCCGGCGGGATTGTATGTGGTTGTGGGAATGTGTGTTTAATAATAATAATATAATACAATCGTGTAAAATAGCTAAAAATAAAACTTTTGTAAGATAATAGGTGTGTACGAAAGCATATTAGAATATATAAAAACGGAAGTCGAAAAATCGACAATTTTGGCTAAATGTGTTGATGTAATTATGTGCAATTGTTTTATTATGCTTGGTTATTAATTAAGTTGGTGCTAATAACTTATATATATATATTACCATATGGAACACGCTGGTAATGAACAAGTTAACGAGGGCAACCAATCCGCGCAAAACCACGAAGATCAATTTCTGAATAGACAAGATATAGAAAACATCGTTGCCCAGGGAATAGCGAATGCTATTCCAGCAATCCTTGCTGCAGCCCGAAATCCAGTTGAACCTCAACAAATTATTCCTAGCAAACGTACTCATGAAGACAACTTCAGTAATAGCGTAAATGGAGGCGGCAACATTAACAATAACGATGATGTAGTGCAAGCCCCAATTCTTAAGAGAATGAAAGCTGTAATGCCTGGTTGCACCTACAAGGAATTTCTTGCCTGTAAACCTGTTGAATTTGCAGGCAATGAAGGGGCGACTGCTGCACTGCGTTGGTTGGAGAAAACCGAGGCAGTAATTAAAATAAGTAAATGTGCCGAGGAGGATAAAGTCATGTATGCTTCTCACCTTTTCAAAGAAGAAGCATTAGAATGGTGGAACACGGTATTACAAGCTAAAGGAAGCGACATGGCCTATGCCATGAGTTGGGAGTAGTTTAAGCGTCTGGTAGAAAGAAAATTCTGCCCTGAATATGAAAAAGAGCAGATGGCGAATACGTTTCTAAGCCACCGGATGGTGGATATTGACTGCCGAGGGTATACTTCGAAGTTTTTCGAATATGCTCGAATTGTGCCTACTCTGGCTTCGCCAGAACTGGTACTTATCTCTCGCTACATCTGGGGTTTAACTAGCGAGATCCGTGATATTGTTAAAGCTGCGAGACCCCGCACGACCGATGATCCGGTGGAATTAGCCAACACTTTGACTGACGGACTGGTCCGTACGCGAGAAGAAAATAGGAAGAAGGAATTGGCTCAAAAAATTACCCAAGGATTTCGTGTGGGTAATAATAGCAATTTCAAGAAAAGTGGAACTGGGCAATCTTCCACTCCGCCGTTCTGCAGAAACTGCAAAAAGAAACATTTTGGAAAATGTAATGAAACCTGCAACTTCTGTAAAGCTATAGGACATCGTGAAGAAGATTGCAGAAGGAAAACAAAGATCTGCTTCAACTGTGGAGAAGCTGGGCATTTTAGACCAGAATGCCCTAAATTGGTCAAACCAGCAGATAACAAGGCTAAACCTGCTGAAGGAACTAATAAGAAGAACGTAAGAGCCATCCAATTGACTACGCAGGAAGCTGAATTGATTCCTGACGTAATAGCTGGTACGTTCCTAGTTCACAACGTTTATGCGAAAGTATTATTTGACTCTGGTGCAAACCAAAGTTTTATAAATACTTCATTTTGCCAAGCTCTTAAGCTACCCTTAACAAAACTTAGGCAAGTTTTTACAATAGAAACGACAGACGGGAACTCTGTTAACATAGATACGGTTTTGCAAAAAGAAAATATAGAACTTTCAGGTCATAAATTTTCTGCAAACCTATTACCCATGAATTTAGCTGGATTCTATGTCGTGTTAGGAATGGATTGGTTAGTAGCCAACCATGCTCGAATCCTTTGTGATAAGAATTCCATAGAAATTCGTGCACCCACAGGAGAAGTAATTGTGATTACAGGGGATAAGCCGCGTAAACCAATGAAGTTCATTTCAGTAATGAAAGTTGCTAGTTATGAACGAAAACAAGGGATAATGTATATGATTTCGATAATCATTAGCACTAAGGGTAAGGAACTTAAGGAAATTCCTGTAGTATCAGAGTACTTGGATGTATTCCCAGAGGAGTTACCAGGATTACCACCAGATAGGGAAGTAGAATTTAGAATTCATTTGATTCCTGGAACTACCCCTGTAGCTAAAGCACCCTACCGATTAGCACCCACCGAAATGCTAGAATTGAAAAAGCAATTGGATGAATTGCTCAGTAAAGGATTCATACAACCTAGTTCATCCCCTTGGGGAGCACCAGTGTTGTTTGTAAAGAAGAAGGATGGGTCGATGCGAATGTTTATCGATTATAGGGAACTAAATAAGGTTACAATTAAGAATCGATACCTATTACGTAGGATCGATGATCTTTACGATCAACTTCAGGGGGCTAGATATTTTTCTAAGATAGATTTACACTCAGGATATCATCAATTGAAGGTACAAGAAGAAGACATACCTAAAACTGCTTTTAGGACTAGGTATGGTCATTACGAGTTTATAGTCATGCCCTTTGGGTTAACAAATACTCCGGCATCATTTATGGACATGATGAATAGGATCTGTAAACCATACTTGGATAAATTTATAATTGTCTTCATCGACGATATACTTATTTATTCCAAAAGTCAAGATGAGCATTGTAAGCACCTGCATGCACTCTTAACTTTGTTAAGAAAGGAAAAGCTTTACGCCAAATTCTTGAAGTGTGAATTTTGGTTACAGGAGGTGCAATTTTTAGGTCATATGGTGAATCATGAAGGTATTCACGTAGATCCTACTAAAATAGAAGCAATCACCAAATGGAAGGTCCCGCAATCGGCTACAGAAGTTAGAAGTTTTCTAGGCTTAGCTGGATACTATAGGTGCTTTATTAAGGACTTTTCTAAAATAGTTGTACCATTAACTAAGCTAACCTGTAAGTCAGTTAAGTTTGAATAGGGACCTAGACAGGAAGAAGCCTTTAGGATTTTAAAGCAAAGGTTAACAAACACCCCAATTCTAGCCTTACCAGAAGGGACAGGAGATTTTGAAGTATACTGTAATGCTTCTAAGCTAGGATTAGGAAGTGTGCTAATGCAACGCAAGAAGGTAATTGCGTATGCCTCAAGGCAATTGAAAAAGCACGAGGAAAACTATACGACGCATGACTTAGAATTAGGTTGATAATTTTTGCCCTTAAGATTTGGAGGCATTATCTGTATGGAAGTAAGTTTACTGTCTATACAGATCATAAGAGTTTAAAATACATATTTGGGCAAAAAGAATTGAACATGAGGCAAAGAAGATGGATGGAAATTCTAAGTGACTACGACTGTGATATCCAATATCACGAAGGAAAAGCAAACATAGTTGCAGATGCCTTAAGTCGTAAGTATCATGAAAAACAAAAGCGGGTTCATGCTCTTAGAATAAATCTAGAATTAGATTTAATGAAACAATTGAAAAATATTCAAGAAACAGCAATCAAGGATAATGCTGAAGGAATGAAAGGAAGAATAAAGGAATTAGAGCAAGGAGCTGATGGAATTTGGAGATTCCACAAAAGAAGAATTTGGGTACCTAAACAAGGCAAGTTAAGACATAAGATCTTAGAGGAAGCCCATAAATCTAGGTATACCATGCACCCGGGAAATAATAAGATGTACCAAGATTTAAGGAATAATTTTTGGTGGATAGGAATGAAAAAGGATATAGCTAGATATGTATCTAAGTGTCTAACTTGTTCACAAGTTAAGGCAGAACACCAGAAACCTTAAGGGCTACTTCAACAATTAGAAATGCCTGTATGGAAATGGGAGCTCATAACAATGGATTTTGTTACTAAGTTGCCCAAAACCAGAAAAGGTAATGATGCTATTTGGGTAATTGTGGATCGATTAACCAAATCAGCTCATTTTCTACCCATGAAAGAAACCTTTAGCATGGAGAAGTTAGCAAAATTGTACGTAGACGAAATAGTATCCTTACATGGAATCCCACTCTCCATTGTATCGGATAGAGATAGTCGTTTCACTTCGCATATCTGGACAAGTTTCCAAGAAGCCATGGGGACTAAACTAAACTTGAGCACTGCATATCATCCTCAAACAGATGGACAAAGTGAAAGGACGATCCAAACCATGGAAGACATGCTCAGGGCATGTGTAATAGATTTTGGTGGAAACTGGGATGACCACCTACCCTTAATTGAATTCTCCTATAACAATAATTATCATGCAAGCATTGAAGCTGCCCCATTTGAAGCACTGTATGGACGAAAGTGCAGAACTCCAGTCTGTTGGGCAGAAATAGGAGAAAACCAATTATCAGGTCCCGAAATTGTACAAGAAACTACCGACAAGATCACTCAAATCAAGGAAAGACTAAAGACGGCTCGAGATCGCCAGAAGAGTTATGCAGACAATAGACGCAAGCCGCTAGAATTTCAAGTTGGAGACAAGGTACTCTTGAAAGTTTCTCCTTGGAAAGGAGTAGTTCGGTTCGGTAAGAAGGGATAGTTAAGTCCAAGGTATCTAGCGAATAGGACCAATTGCTTATCGCTTACAACTACCAGAAGAATTAGCTGGGGTACATGATGTATTCCATCTATCCAATCTCAAGAAATGTTTGTCTGACGAATCCCTGGTAGTACCTCTCCAAGATATAGAGGTAAATGAAAAGTTAAAATTTGTTGAGAAGCTACTACAAATAGAAGACAGAAAGGTCAAGTTTCTCAAGCACAAAAGACTAGTGCTGGTCAAAGTCAAGTGGGATTCAAAGAGAGGTCCTGAGTACACTTGGGAGCTGGAATAAGAGATCAAGCGAAAATATCCCTACTTGTTCCAGTAAATCTCGAGGACGAGATTTTTATTAAGGTGGGGAGGATGTAACAACTCTCATTAAAATTATCACTCCTTAATTTATTTTGTTCATTAGGAAACCCTAATTGAGACCCTCAAGTAATCCTTCATAACCCCTAAAATTTTCAGAACAATCGGAATCAGGATCAGGGCCCCTAAAACTCAGGGGGTATTCCCCATTGACGATTATCATCACAGTTTGTTGTCTAAATTGAATTTCGTCGAATCGTCAACTCAGCTAAGCTAGTAACAGACGTGGCTACCCTATGCTAAAAGGGTACCCGTCGCGTGGCGCGAGAGGCTGTCGCGTGGCGCGACGGCGCCGTTTTTCAGGTATAAGTAGGGGAGTTTGGCACTTGAAATTCAGCGTTGGTTCGATGTAAAAACTCAATTCGTACACTGAGATATCGTCTAATTACTCCAAAAACACACACAATCACGAAATTCTGCCGCGATAACAGGGTAATAGCTCGATCACTGCTACGATTTAATGTCCGATCGATAAAAACCAATCCGATGGATGTTTAAGTGCTGCCCAAACTCGGGCTATGCTTTGTCATTCGTCGTAAATTCAATGGATGTTTAAGTATCGCACTTTGTCATTCGTCGTGAGGGTTTTGATCTCGTGAGTTGTCGTAAAAGTTGGATTAAAGTTACTAACCTAGTTTTCGCGTGCATTGTTATTTGAATTAGGTTAACAGGCTTATCGGTAGGCTAGACTCTGCCCGTTTAAATATGCAATGTGAGTCATTCTCTTTTTATAAAATTGCTTTACAAAACCCTAAATGTTTTCCAGTTATAATTACAGGGATTAAGTTTTTGTAATCTTCAATTACTGCTGGTATATGGGGTTTTGTATACATTACTTGTTTCCCGTCACCATTGGACAACGAGTTAGCCAATGGGTGATCTGACCATAGTCACAGATACAGTCGAGTGACAAATACCGATTTGGGGTAATTGGTTAATAAAAACAATGTAATCCCCTTAATACTGTATATTATAACAATGTGTCTTTTTGTGCAACTTGAGTGACTCGCCAGTATTTCCCTGCTGATAAAACCTTTTTAAAACATGTTTCAGGTGATCTGCTGTGATCCAGGAAAAAGTGTCGTGTAGCACTACAAGCTTGAAGATGTGGCTCAATAAAATGAATAAACATGTTTTTTGTAAAACAGGGGATTTCCGTGAGAAATCACCTTTATTGTAAATTATGGGGGTTATCCCCAAATTATGAAATAAAATAATCGGGCATTTTCAAGTTTTAAACGATCCTGTTAAGATTCTTCTGCCAACATAATAATCACCACGGATTCCTGTCCCGCGGCTCCTGGAACGGGTAAAACCGGGTCGGGGGCCGTGACACCATTAAGAACAAATTTTTTGAAAAGGTCCCAAGTGATCCAAATTGTAAGAATAGGGGTGGTATCTTTGAAGAATTGGTTGGAGAATCACAACCTGCTAGTGTTTCTTTTGTGACTCCCCAATGTATTAGGAACAAAGGATGTGGTAAATCTCGTCGTTTGATTGGCCCGGGAGAGAAAGCCAAGGTTAAGAGAAAAAAGAAAAAAAGGAATCACAAATTGTGTAGAGAACGTGCCTACCATGAGTCTCGTAACTGTCCTACAAAGCAAAAGAAAAAAACATAAACATAAACAAACTGATGAGGATGGTAATTGTGATGAACAAAGTCACAAGGATGAAGATAATGATGAATATATCGATGAAGATAGTCATGAAGATAGTGATGGTGATTAAAGTTTTTTTTTCTTTTAGTTTATGTGTTGAATAAGGTGTTCATGCTCAAGGAATTTTAAAGATATATCATTTTGTTGAATTTGAACTTTTGTTTTGATGTAGGATTTTATGGTTTTTATATTTTATTCTTTCAAAGTTTTAATATACACATGTGTAAGTTTCTGTTTTACACATGTGTAAGTGTTCACGGTGACTTTTTGATGTTTATAATATACATACGTTAAAGGGTTTTACATATGTGTAAGTTTCTTTATTTACACGTGTAAGTTTGTGCATTGACTTTTTTGTTTATGATCTTACATACTATTTTAACTGACACGTGATACTTGTGAAGTTGTAAATGGTAATCTTGACTGGTTATTATTGCGGTAGAGTCTTGAATGGATGTGATCGTGGTAGACTAGTAAAATCTTGAATGATCCTGTAATGTTTAGATTATATAAACCGTGACTCGTTGGAGTCATTTTTGTCATTGTACATCGATTTCGACAGTTTGCACAACTTGAAATCAACAAGACAAAGTGTAAAGTGCCTACAACGCCAAATAAGAACTAGAAAACCGGAAACCGAGACATATTCAGTCTCTACGAAGACTATCACCCAACAACCCATTACCAAAACCCATCCCATCCAAACAAACACAGACCACAAATAACAAGAATGGTAACCTTACCAACTGTCAGCATTAATATGATTAGAATTACAAAAGTTTTTAAAATTCTGAACCAACATAACCAAATAAACTTGTTTGGTATGAACGATAACATGAAAACAAAAGGTTCAAAATATCAACTTGTTTTCTGGATTACAAATTCTCAATAATTAAGAATTTAGCAAATACCAAGTAGACTATAAACAAATAAAAATTATGTTTTATACATGTGTAAATTCTTAGTTACGGCTATACACCAACTGCATTCACATGATACATACTTGAAGGTAATTACTTTCTAACTTTTGAACATGCATTATCTTATTAAAGCACGATGTCTTTCTTATAGTATTCCTTATTATCCTCTAGACCAACAAAGCTTTTGGTTTCATCAATGTTGTCATTTACTTCAATTGCTGAATTTTTCAAATCAAAACAGATAAGGTAGTAGTGGCTATTCTCAAGGATTGGAAATAACACCACGCTAAAAGTCTTTAAATCAGGTTTTTCTTCCGATCGTTTTAACAACGCCTTCAAGCTTGATGTAATCACATCCAGTCGTGCAGCTTTATCCATTTTTTCATGTTCAAGAATGCCTACACTCTGTGTCAATAAAAGTATTATTATTCTATACTATTTTCTTGGTTTAAGCTAATGTTATACAAAACGAGTAAAAATTTTAACTTACCATCACATTTGTATCACAAAAAAAAAGTCTCTTATCTGAACCTGGGCTTCGAAATTCTTTATCATGATTTAAAATTGCAGCCCAGCAGTCTATGACATTGCTTAGCAATGTTTGTCCTGGTTTTAAAGATCTTAAAAGAATTTTTTTTGTTACATTTCCAGAAACACTCTCGAACACATCATCCCTGTCATAACATATCCATCGAAAAAGTATATATACAACTTTAATGTAATTACTAATATAATAACATAATCAAATAATTAAAATTGATGAAAAATGATTATGGCATACCTAAAATCAGTTTCAATCTCCATTTCTTCCTTGCATAATGTGTAGGATCGAGAATCGATCTGAACGAGTCTATCAGAAGAGTTCAATCCATATCAAAGGCGGAATTCAATGATACAGACTTGATTACAGCTTGATATTCACTCTAATTGTCTAGTTTATTGATAAAACAACGTTTTACAGCAAGTAGACACTTCGGCAGCACCTCGGCACCGGAATCAGAATCGTTACAAATGAAATGACAAGGCACCTATATATAAGCAGATCATTTTGTGCGAAATGAGCAAAACCCATTTCGTGCGAAATGGACAGTGTCCATTTCGTGCGAAATGGCCTTGTTCCATTTCGTGCGAAATGGTTACAATCACTCGTTTCTCGTATTTTGTGCCCTGATCTTTCTAAACTAATACAAGACTTGATACAAGATGAAGTCGACAGACATATGCACCAACAGACTCCCCCTTGGATGTCGACGAGTCTTCAGTACATGTCTTCAACGTCTTCAATCTTTATCAGTCTTCACGTGCTCTTCAAAGTATCTGACAGTGTAAAACATCCTCAATCTCTAACTCTTCTCCTCTAATTCTCTTGATCAGATCTCTGGATTCCTTAGGTTCTTCAAACTCCCCTTTTCAATAAGATCACAGTTTGCTTATCCGTTTGCAGAACATCCTCAGGAATCGGAACCTAGCTAACCTGCACATCCTCTACCTCAAAATAAATTTCACAAATTTAACAATTTGATAAATTTAATCTCTGCTTACCACATGTAGAATCAATTTCAAACCATCACTTGAACATATCATCTAAAATGATTTAACATTTAAAAAACTCGAATGACCACTTGTAAGAAAATCTTTTCAAACACACTTTCCCAAACCTATTCATCATGTTTAGCACTCGGAATTTTGAAAATCAGCTCTCCAACATCAGTTGTCGAAAATCTTTTTGAATTTTCAAAATTTATGCTAAAACACACTGAAAATCTTTTTGGATTTTGAAATTAAAGATTTGTAGTAAAGAAATATTTACAGACAATATTTTTGTGAGTTTGTGTAAGAGGATCATATCAGTTTATGAGACAAATCACTAACACCGTTAAGCTTTAAACATTTTAAGTTCTAAACGATTCACTTAGATTGTCAGTATACTGATCCACTTAAATTTTCACACAAAGTTCAATTGTTTCGAGATACGAGATTAGTGTTTTAAGCACTTAAACTTATTCGCATGTCCCACCTCAGAATATACTCCCGTATCCAGACTCCTATATTCAGTCTTACAGGTGAATGTACACTAGTGATATCTGTAAAGGGGTTAAATGCGAGACCATGAGAGCTCAGGCTATTGCTTCCGCAAAATCAGAGAGATGATGGTTCGACTTTAGGTGGGTTCCCTTTAGAGAATCTTTTCTTCAACAGCACATGATTAGCATTTTTCAATGTTTCATCATTTTTTTATGCTGAGGTCGAGCTTTAAGATTAAAACAATGCAAAGTATTATACGAGGACTAGGCTATTGCTCCCGCAAAATCAGAAGTCCTGGTATAATACCCCAGATATAACCACGCACAAAGACCTAGTATGTCAAAAATAGAAAGTCTTTCAAACAAGATTTCAGGGGTTACCCATATATCCGAGAGATGTTCCCCACGAAATAAGCAAGTTTGATATTTAGGTTTATATCTCGAAAACAATCTACTGAATGTGTAAAAACCTACTGGCATATCATCAGTGAGACCGTTTATCACATTTTATCTTTCCAATTCTTTAGCATGCTGTGATAGTCCACTGATGTACTATCATTTCCTCTTTTTCACAACAAAACTCATTTTGAATTTTATCATGTTTTTGCCTTTATCAAATTTTCTAATGTTTTTGGATTTTCTGAAAATTTCTTACTCCCCCTAAAATTCAAAATCATTTACAGAAAAAATTGACAAACCGATGAGAATTGCTTCAATTCGCCATTCACTTGGCATAAACAATCAGAACTCCCCCTGACAACAAACTATTTTCCCATTAAGATTTCAAAACACTTAAGTTTGTTTTAATCAAAATGGTTTTTCCGGAAAATTAGTTTTGTTGGGTTTCATCACATTGCTTTTCAACCACTTCTATGAAAGTTAAATCAAGTTCAACTTAATGACCTTGATTAACCACTTGTAGGTACGTATCACAATACCACTTGAAAATTGAAATATGACAGTTTTCACTTTTTAAGAAATATGCCGATTCATGCTCCACGATTACCAACTTGGGAGCTCCGGCAAGTCAGGTTGTTTACATATGAAATACAGACACCCAAGACTGACTATCTTTGGGTGTGACCTTCTCAGTTTCACTCGGGGTTTCAACATTTCTTTTTTATTTATAAAAATCTTTTACCCCTTTGGCCTTACCCTCGACCATTTTTCCAAAAATATGTTTAACTTTTCCATTAAAAGCTTTTTCGACATCAAATTCTTTCTTTTCGGAATAGAATTGATTCGAGATCTCAACTTTACCAACTTTTTGTTTAAAATTTTCAGTCCTCAATGGTGGAAAGTTGACATCATCCATTGGTGGAACTGAATTTTCTCCTTTTGACTCAACTTGTGGCTCCTCTGACTTTGACGAGTCAGATTCATCGCCATATTTCACATCAGATTTCTTAACAACCCACATTTGGTTGTCAAGATTCACCCTTCTTTTGTAAAACCTTTTCGAACATTCACCAACTTCATATGTTGAGTTTTTAAACACTTTGAATTTTTCAGTTGGTGGTTCGGTTTTATCAACAACTTTTTCTTTCAGTTTAGGAACAACTTCCTGTTTTGTGTTGGTTGCCTTTGGACAATTCCAGGCAATGTGACCAACTTCTTGACATCGGTAACAGGTTCTTGTCTCCTTTCTCTGATAAGCTCCATTCTTCTCAAATTTTTGTTTTTCTGCAAAGAACTCTTTGTTTGATTGTTTCCAGAATGAGTTATTCTCTTCTTCTTCAGAACCTGCACCTGAAACAAATACAGTTTTTGGTTTATCATTTTTATAATTTTTTATGATTTTCTGGAAGAATAAAACCTAAGCCTTTCTTTTTGAAATTACTATTATGGTTTGGTTTCTTTCGATAACCAGAACCAGAACAGTAACCTTTTTTCTTGTTCAATCTTTGTTGAACTCTTGAAGTGTATTTTTTAGGTTTTTCAGTAAGATTTAAATCTTTTATTTCAGAAATATTAATTTCTGTTAATTTGAAAACCTTTTTAATCATTTCAGATTTAACACCTCTTATTGGAAATTCCTTATCATAATATAATTTGTCTGAATCATTCAAAGTATATGCCACTTTGATTGGTTCGTCATTCAAATTAGATTTTGATAACAGGAATTCTTTATTGTAAACCCTTTTGACCGACGACTTTGGACTGTCAACTAATGAACTCGAACTCTTGGATTCGGACTTTGAATCTGACTCCTCATCTTTATCCAACACCTGATCGACCACTTTCTTTATTAACTCAGACTCATGATCAGTGTCAGACGATGTGAACGTGACGTCAATGTTTTCTGGTAACTCATCAGTTGTTTCAGACTTCAATTTTATATTGACTGCCTTTTTGACTTGCTCCTCATTTGGTTTTCTGGGAGAATAACCTTCCCAGATCGGAGGCGGACACTTGTTATAATTTGCACTTTGTTTCTTACCAGTATCCTTCTCTTCCGATTCCTTGTCTTGAAAAGCTTCAAAACCTGCAACAGTTGGATAAATTCTATCAATCAGATGATCAGAACTTGAATAACTTTGCAGTAATCGTCTGATTCTTTCATTTTCTATCTTTTCAGTCTCCAACTCTTGCTTCAACTTTGCACATTCTTCAATATAGTGATTGATAGCCTTTTGCTTTGACATCATCACTGCATTCATCATGGTTAAAGCATCTTCTCTTTCAGAATTTGTCTTTTGCAGACTATTCACCATTCTGTTCAACACATCATACGATTCTTTCACATAATTGACATCGAACAATAACTTTTCTTTCAACTTGTCAAGTTCACTATACTTCTCGTCTTTTTCTTCACAATGTTTGCACGGTTCCAAACATTTTAGACAAGGTTTTGTGACTTCAACAATCTTTTCAACTTCGATAATCTTTTCAACTTCGACTATCTTCTCAACTTCAACCATCTTCTCAGCTTCAATCATCTTCTCAGCAACTTTAACTTCTTCACTTTGTTCAGACTTCTCGTTCTGAGCAACATTCTTGCATTTTTTCTTTTTCTGCTCTCTTCTCCTTTAGTTTTTCCACTCTATCTGCAAAATAAAATTTAAAACTTTCAGGAGATAATAGATTTTTTCCAATGTTTATTTGTGTTTCTTCTTCATCATCACTGCTATCATATGACGATTGATCAAACACTTGGGTCTTTTCTGAATTATCGTCTGAAGAAACAGATTCTCCATCTTGGCTTTTCTCACTGTTATCAAACACACTCATCCATTCTTTCATCAAATTTTGTTCTTGAACTATTTGTGCAATGAATGCTACTAGCTTTGAATCAGGCGGAATGTATTTATCCCAGCTAAAACCTTCTGCCACTTTTTCATCATCTTGATCAATTATACCAAAATAAGCTTTCTTTGTTGACTCTTCGATCGCCTTCCTAGCATGTGCAGTTTGTGGTTCTTGTTGTTGATACGGTTGTTGAGCAACTTGTTGATATATAGCTTTCCGATAGTAATCATTATTTCCAAACGGATTCTGAGCTCCTCCTGCTTCTCGATTGGTACATTCCCTTTTGAAATGTCCTTTTTCCCTGCATCGAAAACAAGTAACTTTAGATTTATCAGAACCCAAAGTAGAAACATTAGCATCCCTGAAATCATCTCTTCCTGTAATCATCTTAAACTTCTCAGCTCTCCTCAAAACACTCGCTAAACACCACTTAATATCCATAAGCTCCATCTCTTCAGCATCGATCTGATCGTAATCCTCTTTTGTCAGCATAGGATTTCCGATCCTTCCTGCAACCAAACCCTCATATGACTCTAACACTGTAGCTAGTAATGCCATATGACCTTTAGCGACCTCTTCAGAGAAATTTTGACCATTCTGAAGATGCAGCGCGATGTTGCAGTGTAATACATGACCATTACTACTGTTTGAGCTTTGGAACTGATGTTTTGAGTTTGAACCATTCGAATTAACACTTGAGTATGAAGAAAATCCACTGTTGCTGATTGGACTTTGATTAACTGATCCAGATGAATTTTTTGCACTGAAAGCAGTTTGGACCTTTGGACTTGCTTCAACATCCTGAACACTCCCTTTGTAATACATCTTGATGTCTTGTTGACCACTTGGATTGTTCATTCTAGCAATCTTTTGCTGTTCAAGGTCTTGTCCTTCAATTTTTTCAATAAACTGAGAAATTGTCAATTTGTCATATTCTCCAGTGTTCTTTAAGATCATCATATATGTACCCCATTCTTTCTGAGGTAAAGCATCAGCTAATTTGTCAACCCATTCTTCTCGATCTTTGTTAATATCCAACAATGACAATGATCGCACTAAGTGACAATATCTTTCGAACAGTTTCTTTGAAGTTTCACCCGGCAAACTCGTAAACAAATCAAATTCTTTCTTTAACAATGATTTCTTACTCCTGATCATCTTCTCACTTCCCTCAAACTTAATTCGAAGTGCTTCCCAAATCGAACGTGAGGTATTATCATGTTGTAGTAATATGAAGATATCTTCTTTCACTGCTTGCTGGAGTAAACTAATCATCATCTTTTCTGCCTTGTACATGTCTCTTTCTTTGTCCGACAACTCAGAAATAGTTTTCACAACTCCCATATCTGTACGAGGTTTAACATACTTCTTCTCAATACATTCCCAAGACCTCAAATGATTTGCTTGAACCCAATTTTCGAATCGGTCTTTCCATCCATAGTACTCTTCAATCCCCATCAACTTTGGAGGTTTCTGTAACGTTCCTGTTTCATTTTCCATGTTCATGCTCTGAGCAATGGTACCAGGAGTACTTGGTGCAGTAGCAAACGCGTTATAAAACTCTCGGTTCAATGTTTCACAAAATCAGCCTTTCAAACGAAATGGCACTACTCAAACGGAATGAACTTTGAAACGAAATGGCTCTTCAAGCAAAATGAACCTCTTGATACGAAATGGTTGATTTCGTGCGAAATGAGTCAACTAAGTTGATTTCGTGCGAAATGGAATTCAAGTTCAAGCAGAATGAAGCTTTGGTGCGAAATGGAGTCCAAATTTGTCAATTCGTGCGAAATGAGATGATGTTTCAAGCGAAATGATAATTTCAAGCGAAATGGAAGTCCATTTCGTGCAAAATCATGCTGATGTCATCCAATCGGCTGGTTTTAGACAAAAATGATCAGGTTTTTGGTTGATTTTAAGTCTGATTCTTTCAAGGCTTTGTTAAAACAGTGTTTCGCTTATATTGTGAGAAAATTAGATCATTTTAACCGTGAAAACTTGTTTAATTTTGAAAAGAAGATGTAGAAGTCAGAAATTTGATGAAATCAAGCTGAATTCGGTAAGAACTCCTCTTCCTGAGCTCTGATACCACTTGTAAGATCGAGAATCGATCAGAACGAGTCTATCAGAAGAGTTCAATCCATATCAAAGGCGGAATTCAATGATACAGACTTGATTACAGCTTGATATTCACTCTAATTGTCTAGTTTATTGATAAAACAACGTTTTACAGCAAGTAGACACTTCGGCAGCACCTCGGCACCGGAATCAGAATCCTTACAAATGAAATGACAAGGCACCTATATATAAGCAGATCATTTCGTGCGAAATGAGCAAAACCCATTTCGTGCGAAATGGCCTTGTTCCATTTCGTGCGAAATGGTTACAATCACTCGTTTCTCGTATTTTGTGCCCTGATCTTTCTAAACTAATACAAGACTTGATACAAGACGAAGTAGACAGACATATGCACCAACATAATGTGCATTTCTTTTTCCTTATCATCATCACCTTCATTTTCAGGTTTGTCTTCTTGAATCCTATATCCAAAGTATCATTTTATAACAATGTGAGGTTAAAACTTGATATAAAATATTCAATCTAGCGTATTTTAGAACCGATAAAATGCTTACAGTAGTTTTTTTCTGAAGCTTCCATAAAATAATACTAGGGATGAGCATGGTACCCGTTCGGTACCGAATATACCAGTTCGGTACCGGTATTTACCGGTGTTTTACCCGTAAATACCGGTACCATTACCGATAAACGGGGAAAGTGGGTACCGGTACCAAATATACTTGGTAGAGTTCAGTACCGGTACGGTACCGATTTGGTACCGGTACCCAGTACCAAATGCTCATCCCTAAATAATCTCATATCTTCAACTCTTCTTTGGTTAATGGTTTGCAAATATCAAGTACTCTTATCAAATATGGAGATTTTGATGCATATGTTGGATGTTTTATTCTATGTGGTCTTTCAGTTACATCCTCTGCATTTTGCATTTCGGCATCCACTTGTGTGTTGTTTTCTTCAAATGCAACTTGTATTGGGCTTATTCCTAAGCGGAAACTTGGTTGACTTGATACTATCTAAAGTGAGTTGCATTTGTCTTCTGTAACATTCGATACCAACCTTTTGTGTAGGTGTTTCAGCTTCAGTTTCTTTTAGTACAGTTAGGTCAAGACATTGATCATTTTTTGTTGTTGTTGGTGGTGGTGGTGGTTGTGTTTCATTTTCTTTTCGATTAAAAAGCTTTCTGAGCTTTTCCTTGTAACTCTCCACAAAAATATTTTACCTCCTCTCTTTCTGAGAAGTTTGCCAACACTTTTTCTATTGCCTTCTCAAAGTTGTCATTGTTCCTTTCCATCCAGTAATAGTGTGTACCAACATCTCTTAAATGTGCCTAGTCAAAGTGATAAACGTAAAAAATATTCAAGTCATTTGTTTTACATGCCATTATAAACAAAAAAAAATATGTTTTACACACGTGTAAGTTTCTGTTTTACACATGTGTAAATTCTCAGTTGAAAGTGTGTAAATAAGAAACAACAAAAAAAAACAAAAATAACTATGACTGAAATCAAACTAAAATTAGTTGGAATGAAGGCCAAATTATATATTATTTGTTGTTGATGTAGTCAAGTGAACCAATTATGATCCTATTTGTTTCTAATTATCAAAAACTATGTGCACGGTTGAGAAATCAATCAAGCCATTCAATCTATTAGGGTTTTATATATTGATTTGTTTTACACATGTGTAAGTGTTTCTGTTTTACACATGTGTAAGTTTCTATTTTAAACACTTACACATGTGTAAACCAGCTAAATTACATGCTTTAAGCTTCTAACATGTGCATTTCATTTATCACTCAGTTGTGTTAAATACCTCCAAGCTGTTTGGATTTGTCACGCCTGGTCCACTTTCTTCCGTTTTTGTTTTCTCCGAGTTAGTTTCTTCACTTGTCCAGGCATCAGAACTTCCTTCGTCAACAAATAACCCTCTGAAGTCTCCTCTTCTAAATCCCCCTTGTTCACTTTCCATATCTTCTCTCTGTTGCAGTCTTTGCATCGTCCAATATTCTAGTGACGAAATTGTTCGGTCTTCATTAATTCCTTTACACGTCACGCTATCTACATATAAGAGCTGCAAACAAGTTTTCAAATACTTATTAATCTTTTTATTATAGTACAATGTTAAATATAAAATGTATAAGAATGAAATTATCCCGTTAAAATAGTTAGTGCGCCGCGAGAGTAGCAAGAAATGTCCCTTTGTACCCACCCTTTTTTACATCTTTTAATAAAGTGCATGAAGAAACACTAGATAATTGACCGGAATCGAATTATCCAGGGGGTTTGGATCTGCATAAAGGGGTTTGTTCTCTCTCGCTTGATTCGGTTATGATTGATCTTCTTCTCCGATAAAACTCTGCAAAAAAGAAGCACCGTTAGCCTCGCCAAGGGGAGAAAAGGATTCTCTCCTTGACCCGACTCCGGTGTGAGAATAAGTATAGGTTATGAAGAAGAAGAAGTATTGACGAAGTGTGTGTAACTTGAATTTTGTACCTGGATTGTCCTCATACTTATAACCGAGAGTTTTGAGCGGGAAAACCCGTTGATGAAATGTTGACGGAAGATGCTAACCCCGTAAGCGGTTACCTTTCCTTCCGTTAATCCCTTTAATCCGACGTGAGAGCACACGGATCGTTGTTTAGATCAAAGGCTGGGGTATTGCCACGTGGAAAGTGGACAAGTGATGATTTCTTTCTATTTCCATGCCATCACCGTGACTCTAAGGGACGTTGGGGAGATGACACGTGGCCCAGACGGTTGTAACCGTCTGGGTGGGGCGTGATTTAAGTCTTCTAGAAGATTACTGCTGTAATCTGGTGTGACTCTTTACCATGTGGTATCAGTTAAGTAAATAATATCCAAGTCTAGATATTATTAAGCGGAAGTGCTTAGGATTTTCATCCTTTATGAAAGCGCAAGGGTTTATGATTTCCTTTTGGCGCGCGAGTGTTGTCTGCTATCTCTCTTAAGCCTTTCTTTTATAAAACTAGTGCGCGGCCACGCAATGTAAAAAAGGCTTGAAAGACGAGGTTGTGGTGTGATCCAAAGTACTTATTACAAGGTTTTTGGGACCTTACCCCTTCAAGTCCCCCCAGTCTAGTGTTGCTCTTATGCAAGTAAGTGGAGCACTGGACTTATGAGAGGCGCGAAAATAGGGAATCTTCTAGGAGAAGATTTTATTTGTTTACTTGTAAAGATTTTGAAAATCTTTGACTTTAGGTGGGACTGGTGCAGTAAAGACTGAGTGACAGGTTGTCACTGTCAGTTGTCCCTTATTGTCTGTGTTTTGCACACGCGCGTGTACTCGCGTTTGTGTTGATTTTCACTTGCTCTGCCGCTTAGGTAACTGTGATATCCGGAAAAGGTGCTATGGCGGTTACCGATGCTATTTATTGCGGTGAGTATATAAGATTGTTTGAGTTGCCCTTTTCTGTTTAATCATTGCTTTGTTGAAAAACTTTTCTCCTTCCTTTCTTCATTAACCGTTTGAGAAAAAGTTTATCATTTCTTCCTCCTATGTCAACCGGAGAACACCAAGAAGACCTATCTGAAGAAATGTCTGCTGAACTTCCACCGTTAAATTGGCCTAGAGCGACCTTTGATGGTTTGGTTCGGAACCTTAAATTTCCGGAGAACTGGGGTGCTCTGTTACCCTGAAGAGGGGCAGACAGCAGCGGATGCTCCGGCTGGGTATATCACCCTTTTTTGGGATTTTTTCTGTGAAGGCAACTTTCGTTTGCCTTTAACCAGATTTTTCCTTGAAATCCTTGAGTATTACAAGTTACATATTTCCCAATTGCATCCTATTAGCATGGTTAGGGTTCGACATTTCGAGTTTGTGTGCCGAGCGATGCATATCGAGCCGACAGTCCCTCGATTTAGGGTTTTTTACCAAATGCATTGTATTCAAGGGTTTTATTCTTTTGTTCAGAGAGCATCTGCAAAGAAGATTTTGCAACATCCTCCAAAGTCCTTCCATGACTGGAAGCAAAATTTTTTCTTTATCAAAGCCGGAGTGATTCCGGTGAGGATGGTTTTAAGGGGAAAAGAAGATGTTCCTGTCAAAACAACTCAGACCCCTGTTGACGAGAACTGGTATCAAGATCTGAAAGACGTTCCTAACATCGCCTTACCGGAGAAAGCCCTTGTCGGTGCCAGTATGAGTTTGAATTGGAAGATGGATCGTGATGACAAGCCGGTGTATACGGAGGATGGTCATGGTAAGTTTGGGGTTTTTCCTTCTTTTCTCTTTTTTTTTTTTTTTTGAACTTGCCTTTCTTCCCTTGTAGTTGTTTCGCTGTATGTTGTCGCGTTCAAGAGAGAAGGCGGAAGGATGGGTACCATTAAGAAGAAGCCTGATGAAGAGCTTTGGTACCATCGTATTGTGAAGGATTTTGTTCTTCCGCGAGATGCGGATCTGTCTGTTCAGCCTGCTGCTGGTGCTGGTAAGTTATGTGCATATTGGTTTACTGTTCACTTTTTGCGCTTTTGAGTAAAATGTTTTTTACGCTTCCATAGGTGAGTTGTCAAACTTGGGCATAGGCCCTGAGAAGAAGAGACGCGCGGTGACTTCTACTTCTGCGCCGAAGAAGAATGAAGCTGATAAAGCTCAATCTTTGAAGACAAAAAAATGTTGGAGGAGAGAAGAAAGGTATGCGCCGTTCCTCTGACTCCTGGTGTGATTATGTGGTGGTTTCTGACTCTCTGGAGGGTCTTACGCCTGCAGTTACTGTTAGGAGGCCAAAACCAGAACCGAGAGATACTGCAGATATCCCTTCATCCAACCCAAATGATCCAATTGACTTGGACTCTAGTCCTGAACACTTGGTGCATAGGAAGGCCGGTAAAAGGAAACAAGTTGATACTGACGCCGAGGGTCAGCCCTCCAAGAAGATCCAAAGGAAGAAAATTACCAGGAAAGGCAATCTGGATGCTTTCATTTCGGAATCCGCTCCTAGTAAGTGTTGTCTTTACTTCTTTTCCTTATGCGCTTTAAATCTTTACAGACTTTGCTGTTTTTATTTCAGAGGTTCCTGTTTCTCCTGTGTCCACAGAGCCGCAGCCTGTGGTTAATGAAGAACTCCCACCTTCCCCTCCGCGTGCTTCTGTTGTTGATCAGTTGAAGACTACGGAAGTTCTTGAAGGTGGTGTGGAGAAGACTGTTGAGGCTGATAAGCCTGTTGATGTTACTGCAGAGGTTGAAAAAGTTATTGATCCAGGGGTTGTGGATGGTGCTGGTAATCCACGAACCTCTGAAACTGTTGCTCAAGACCTGGGGAAAGAACAAAGTGCTGAAAAAACTCCTACTTCAACTTCTTCTCCTAAACCTTCTGATGTTATGTCTGAGCGTGTTGAGAAGGTTTCTGCTGAGGAGCAAAGCTCATTTGCTGGTGTTGATAAAAATTCCCCAATCCGCCCAGAGGAAACCCTGGGGGGTTATTATTACAGGACTTACTCGGAGAAAGATGCTTCTGAGCTTCATGCCCCTGTTTGGAATTTGAAGAAAGGTGACACTTTCTCGGATTGGCATGTGTGTCGAGATTGGCTGCAGGGAATATTTCCGCCTGGGGAGATCAAGTTTCAAGAAAGTCGGTCTTATGAACAAACTTATCAAGCTTACCTTGAGGAGACTGCTTCTCATGCTTCTACCACTCATCGCATAGTGCGTGAGTGGTATAGTATGCATAAGGATTGGGAAGCTTTTAGGGTTTCCCAGAAAAAGTTTGCAAGTGACGAAAGGCGCTTAGCTCGGCTAAAAGCTAAATTGGAAGCTGATTAAGCCAAGTTTGAGGCTGATGTGCGATAAAGTGTCGTATATTTTAGGTGTATATTTTAAGCCCTTTTTAACACTTATTTTAGCCAAGTTTTAAATTTATAAAACACGATATTTCACTAACACTAAACACACATATGGGCAAGTGCACCCATCGTTGAGTGTAGTATAGCGTTGGTAAGATACCGAGGTCGTCCAAGGACACAAGAGCTTTTAATACCGGTTTATCCTCAACGTCTAACCAAAATAAAAGTTTAGAAAAATGTTTTAAACTAAGAAAAATAAAAACTAACTAAAATGCTGAAAATAAAAATAAAATAAAAACAGATAGACAAGATGAATCACTTGGTTCCGACTCATATCTAGTATAACCTTTGATTATTTCCGCACTTTTGCACATAATTAAGAGATTATCTTAGTTATTGTAGTAGGCCCCTCTTTTGAAGGTGACGTTACCCTCACCCCAGTAGTTTGAGTCAGCAGGGATACAATCCTAAAGGGGTGGATTATTGGAAGATAATGAATTAAGTTATTAATGCAGTATTGTGGTAGGCCCCGCTTTTGGCGGTGACGTTACCCTCGACTAAGTAGTCTGAGTCAGCAGGGATACAGTCCTAAATAGCCGGGTTATAGTATTAATAGTAGTTAACTTATGAGGGGATCAAAGAGTTTGGACCCCCGCCATCCAATACCGTGAAGTATTGAAGGAGGTCCTACTAAATTTGACCCAGGTCCATTGCAGGACCTCTAAACGCTGAACAATGGCAAGACCTTTACCAAACCGTTCCCTTAACCCCCTACCAGGTAGCCAACATACCTCCATATAGACCGTGGAGATATGAATGGTGAAAATCCTTTATTTTATATAGACAGTAAAATAATGCCAAGACACCACGGACAAACGATAAGGAAAGATCACCTTCAACATAAGTAACTAGTTATTAAAGTCATTAATACAAAACCAAATAAAAAGTGCAAAAGATTAGAAATAAAAAGTATTATACTAGACACTTTGTCTTCACCAAGTGATGTAAGAGACTTAGGCAAACATGGCCTTGATTGTCAAGAACTCTTACGATCAATCTTGGATCCCGAGACGACTCACACACTCTATGATGGACAATGGATGATGGTGGTGGATGATGGTGTTGTGATGGTGGTGGGTGGTGGATGAAGTGTGAGAGAGGTGGTGTGCCAAGGGATGAGATGAAATGAATCCAAGCACTCCTATTTATAGGCTGAACAGAGAGCTGGACACGGCCCCGTGTCCGCTGGACACGGCCCCGTGCCCGTCTGACACTCTCTCTCCTCATTAATTGTAATTCGCAATTACAATAAATGCGCCTGCTGTACTTTCGACACGCCCCCGTGTCCGCTGAGCACGGCCCGTGGTGGGCAATAGAAGCTTCTATAGGTTTGTCTTTTCTGCTGCTTCTTGGGCACGGCCCCGTGCTGGCTGAGCACGGGGCGTGTTCAGCCTTCTGTTTTCTCTATTTTGCTTTGGAAGGTGCCGTTGAGGGTTCGGGCAATCCACTAATGTTCCTTTTCTTGTATTTATGTTGGATTTAGCTGTCTTTTTGCTTCTTTTGCGTTTTTGAGCTCATTTAATCCTGAAAATACAAAAGGAAGACAAAAACACTCTTTTTCCAATATTAGTACTAAAAAAGGGTTAGTTTTATGCCTCATTTGATGTAATTTATATGTTGCATTTTACACACATCAAATACCCCCACACTTGAACTTTTGCTTGTCCTCAAGCAAAACTCTTTAATATTTGGCTTACACTCCCAAATGGAATAGGTAGAAGAGAAGGTTTTGGGCTTGTCATAGAGTGTCGGGATTTCCAAGATCTTTTTGGGGTTTTATTTTTATTTATTTACACTCCTATTCGTAATGATTTATTTAGAACTGTTCATAAAAGAAATTACTTATTTGGGCATAACATGCCTTTTTAAAATTCTATTTATATACAAGTTCACATACCTCGCGGGGAAATCACTCACACTCGGCCGAAGGTGTATTTTTAGTGAATCACTCGAGAGCGGCACGGAACTTATTCCTACCATAGGCTTGCCAAGAAATCAATCCTCCTCCTTTTTAACTTTTATACCTTTGTAGATATCAAGAGGACTTTGTGGGTTAAGGGTTGGCTAGGGTTAAAGGTAGGTGGTTGGGTTAGTGGTTAGTAGAAAAAGGGCTAAAAAGCGTAACAAGTGTCGGTTTTCGTATTTTTGCAACTTTTTATTTTTGATGAAGCTTTTATTCAAACAAAGTTATTTTTGATTACTTTGTTTGTTTATTTTCTTTTTGCTTCAATTTTTTTTTTTTTTTTTCACGAAGAACCGAACTTGTTACTAAAATAAAGGGTTAAAAATGAAAAAGGTTTTGGTGGGTGAAAGGGTTTTTGTTTTGGGTGATGAAACGAAAAGGTTTAGGCTCAAAGGGGCTAACTAGGGGGATTTTTGGGTAGGTGGTAAAAAAGAAAAATAATGGTGTAGAAATGAAAAAGGTTAGTCCTAATGCCTCTATCATTTACTTACTCGGGTTTAAGTTGATAAGGACCGGGAATGTATTGTCATGGCAAGTTCTAGAGTCGTAAGAACCAAGCGGCTATTCACACAAGAAACGAAAAATGAGCATTTAGTCAAATGATATGGAATTGTGTGCTCAATAAAGGCTCAAAACTCACTTTTGTGGGAATGGGTTTTTATGTGATCAAGTATATATAATCAAATTTTAAATAAGTTTGTCATGCCTTTTCATAATTTTCTTATGTTGGTTCTTTTTATCACTACGCTATCGGTTGTAAATTTGTAAAAATATAACCTTTTTGAGAGCTTGAATTTCCCGAGTTAAACCTAGACAAGTAAAAAAAAAATGAAATTTTTGAAAAAAATTGGGGTGATTAGCTGTTCCAATAGAGTTTTGTGTAAGGCTTGTATTTAGGACTTGCAAAATTCAAGGTTTTAGCATCCCCCCCACACTTAAATTACACATTGTCCTCAATGTGTCCCAAAAATAAATTTTTAGGTTGATTAGATGTGTAAAATAGTGTTTAAAAAGCAAAAATTTGTGTTACTGGGCACTGAACACGGCCCCGTGTAGAGTGGGCACGACCCCGTGTTCAGGTGCCAGTAACAAGAACTTACAGAAGGTGGACACGGCCCCGTGTCCACTGGACACGGCCACGTGTCTGACAAAATTCTGCCGAACAGAAGCCAAACAGCAGGTCAGGGAGGTGAGCACGGGGGCGTGTTGGCTGGACACGTCCCCGTGTGGACAGTCTGGAAGCCTGAAAAACAGGTTTCTTCCTCCGGTTTTTCCATCCTAGCCCTATAGGTGCTGAGGCTTAACACCTTAAGCCTTGGTTTGTACCTGTTCCAACACTTAATACCACACCAAGCAATACCAACATCCTACGTTACCAAAGTTAATTGTTCCACGCATAAAGTAAGAAAAATAAAATGCAGAAAATAGTTAGGAAAAGTAAATTGTCTAACACTTGGCACGCAGGCCATCAATTGTTCAAGATTGCAAAGGGTTAACCTGGGGAGCCACCAATCAACCGCTTCCTCCTATTCTCCTCCCGCCTACTCCATGGCATCATCATCATCATCATCATCGTCATCCCCTCCACGGCGTTCAATGTGGTCTCGTATGTATCCGACATCATTTTGTATCTCGGATAGGTTTCTCTCGATAGCTCCGACCCGGTGGTAGGTGTTGCTCGCCATGTTATAGGTGTTCCGAGTACACATGAGGTTTTCCTGCAACAAATCATGCAAACTTTGAAAATTAGGAAAACTGCCTCCCGAGGAGGATGATTGGCCCGGATCACCGTGGGGTGGGTATTGGTACTGATGATGTTGCGGTGCTGGGAGGACAAGTGCTTCTTGCGGGTTCCATGCATGACCTTGCATCCTTTGAAAGGTTACCGTCCCGTCTTCTGCCTCATAAACCAGGTTCATCGAGCGGCATATGTGAATATCCACCGTACCCGACCATGGGCTCCTCTCAAATGCCCTCGGAATGTGGGCGAAGTGCCTGAAGAGACGGTGCACCCACCCCCCGAAGAAAATAGGAGTTGGTGCACTAGCAAGGCGGTTGTGATGCATGTTTCGGAGCATGAGGAACGGAACATCGAACGGCCTGCGGTTGTGAATGCAATGGAGGACAAGCAAATCTCTTAACCCAACGACGCCACCACTGTCATGCCTTTGGCTAAGAGAGTAGCCGAGGAGCCTATGAATGTATCTGTAAAGCGGATCCCTCAGCTTGGTACTCTTAGTGCTGCTCGGATTGTAGAACCCTTCCCCAATCTGAGCCCACATGGCTTGGCGCTCGTTGTCTTCGATCTCTCTCAACCCCCCTGTATTCTCTTCGTTTCCTGCATCCTCTTCCGCGTACAACCCGATAATCGATCTGAATTGTGCCATGGAGATCGAATATCTTGTTCCGCCACACCTGAATGACACCCCGTCTTCATCGAACGGTTCGCACCTTGAAGTGAATGTAAAGGTGCTGTAGAATTCCAAGGTGCATTCATGGACGGAACGGAGTCGGGTTGTCAGCGCGACTCTGAGCGGTCCCGTGACAATGTTGTTGAAACGGTCAATTTGATTCACCATGGTTAGTAGTTCTGTGCACGCCTGCCTTGGGTATTCCTCCGGCCTTGTTTGAAGAAGCTCGTATCGAGCTCTTGCATCTAGCTCATTGGCGTTGAATCTAGTAAACTTCCTGGCCATCTGCAAGAATACACCAAAAGTTAGCATGAAACAGAAATATTTTCGGACAAAACTGCCAACAGCGGGCTGGACACGACCCCGTGCCCAGCGGACACGGCCCCGTGTCCAGGGGTCTGTTACTAAAAAATCCCATTTTTCGACCCGGTTTCGAAAACTTGAAAATTTTTGAACCAATAGGTGCGGTTTCCCCCGAAAATAAAACCATAAGTGCCGTTTTTCCCAAAATAACCCGTTTACCCTATCAATTTTATCTTTTTCGGTTCAAGAACAAGGGTTTGGGGTTTTTGTAAGAAATCGGGTGAATCTATGAACAATACAAGTGTATTTACTTCCCTTAACACTAATCTAACTAAATGCAAACAAATTTAGGCAAAAATTTTAGGTTCGATCCGAATGAACATCAAGAACCCTAGATTTTTCCCCAAATTTGTGGTGTATTAACTACATGCAAGTGACTAATCTAACTACTACGAGTGACAAAATCATACCTTGACGTTGTTAGATCGGTAAGAGACGTTGGAATTTCGCGAAAAATCGCCTGGAACCAGAGCTCTTGTGGGAAAACGGGGCGTGTGGAATGAAGAAACTGTTTTGAAAAAGGGGTTTTATCCCGTCTGCAGCGCGAACACGGCCTCGTGCCGAGCTTTTTTTTTTTTTTTTTTTTTTATAGTGCGCGTGTGAGTGCCCCTTTTTCCTATAAGCTATGGTTTAGAAAACTTACCGCTTTATTTTGCCGCCTCCATCGTTCGTAACTTACCAGGCATGATGTTTTTATTCTTCCACGGTTTGAAGCGAGATCTCTTCTTCCTCATCCTCAATAAATCCTTGATAGAGTTTCAGCCGTTGGCCATTGACTTTAAATGGTGACCCATTTCGAGGTTTAATTTCCACTGCACCGTGTGGAAAAATATGGGTGACGGAAAAAGGTCCTGACCACCTAGACTTTAATTTACCAGGAAACAATCGAAGTCGTGAATTAAACAAAAGAACTAAATCTCCTACCCGAAATTCATTAGGTTTAATATGTTTGTCATGCCAATCTTTCATTCTTTCCTTATAAATTTCAGAGTTTGAGTATGCATAATTCCTAAGTTCGTCTAACTCATTTATTTGACAAAATCGATTTTTACCAGCAAATTCTAGATCTAAGTTTACATTTTTGATTGCCCAGTAGGCTTTGTGTGCAATTTCAACTGGCAAGTGGCAACTTTTTCCATAGACTAGCTTATATGGGGTTGTACCTATCATTGTTTTATAAGCAGTTCGAAAAGCCCATAAAGCATCATCTAATTTATCAGCCCATTCCTTTCTATTTAACCCTACGGTTTTTTCAAGTATTCGTTTTAGCCCTCTATTGGTCACTTCGGCTTGTCCGTTTGTTTGAGGGTGATAAGCTGTCGAAACCCGGTGATAGACCCCATATCTTGTTAAAATTTTTTCAAGTTGATGATTACAAAAATGGGTACCTCTATCACTTATTAAAGCTTTGGGTGTGCCAAAACGAGAGAATAATTTTTTCAGAAATCTTACCACTACTCTTCCATCATTTGTTGGAAGTGCTTCGGCCTCGGCCCATTTAGACAGGTAATCTACTGCCACAAGTATGTATTTGTTTCCTTTCGATGGTGGAAAAGGTCCCATAAAGTCGAGTCCCCACACATCAAAAATTTCACAAACAAGAATGCCATTTTGTGGCATTTCGTTTTTGGAAGAAATATTACCTGTTCTTTGGCAAGCATCACATGTCTTTACAAGATTTTGGGCATCTTTGTAAATGGTTGGCCAATAAAATCCTGAATCAAATACCTTTCGTGCGGTACTGGCAGCACCATGATGTCCTCCGTATGGACCTTCGTGACAATGGCGAAGAATTCTTCGGGCTTCATTACCATGTACGCATCGTCTGACGAGTTGGTCGGCACACATTTTGAAAAGATATGGATCTTCCCAAAAATAGTGTTTCACATTGGCAAAGAATTTTTTTCTTTGATGATGTGGCCATCCTTTTGCGACTATTCCACTAGCTAAGTAGTTGGCAAAGTCGGTGTACCATGGTTCTTCCTTAAATTCCACCATTTCCAGGGATTCAGTTGGGAATTTTTCGTTGATTTGCTCGCCCCTGGTTGCCTCCAAAGCTGGGTCTTCTAAGCGCGAAAGATGATCTGCTGCGGTATTTTCTGCTCCTCTTTTGTCTTTGATTTCAATGTCGAATTCTTGGAGGAGTAGAATCCACCTAATCAAACGTGGTTTGGCGTCTTGCTTCTTAAAGAGATATCGAATGGCTGCATGGTCTGTGTAGACTATAGTTTTAGAAAGAACAAGATAAGAGCGAAATTTATCAAAAGCAAATACCACAGCTAGTAACTCTTTTTCAGTTGTTGTGTAATTTTCTTGTGCATCGTTAAGTGTTTTACTAGCATAATATATTGGGTGGAAATGCTTTTCTTTTCTCTGTCCCAAGACAGCTCCAACTGCAAAGTCACTAGCATCGCACATGATTTCGAAAGGAAATTTCCAATCAGGTGCTATCATGATAGGTGCATTGACTAACATTTCCTTTAGGGTTAGAAATGCTTGATTGCAATCCTTGTCAAAGATGAAAGGAGCATCTTTTTCAAGTAACTTTGTTAGAGGTCTTGAGATTTTTGAAAAGTCTTTGATAAACCTCCTATAAAATCCGGCATGCCCTAGGAAACTTCTAATAGCTCTTACGGAGGATGGAGGAGGTAACCTAGAAATGGTATCTATTTTGGCTCGATCCACCTCCATTCCTTCGCTTGAGATCTTGTGACCGAGTACTATTCCCTCCGTTACCATGAAATGGCATTTTTCCCAATTAAGGGCGAGGTTAGTTTCCTCACATCGGGATAGCATTCGTTCAAGGTTATCGAGGCATTGGTCGTATGAATCCCCAAAGATAGAAAAGTCGTCCATGAAGACTTCCATTGTCTTTTCTATCATGTCATGGAAAATGGCTACCATGCAACGTTGGAATGTTGCGGGGGCATTACATAGACCAAACGGCATGCGTCGATAGGCAAAAGTTCCATAGGGACATGTGAACGTTGTCTTTTCTTGGTCTTCGGGTGCTATCGGGATTTGAAAGTAACCTGAAAAACCATCCAAGAAACAGTAAAATTTATGACCGGATAATCTTTCTAACATCTGATCAATGAAGGGTAAAGGAAAATGATCCTTTCTTGTTGCTTCATTTAATCGTCTATAATCTATACATACTCTCCATCCTGTGACGGTTCTTGTTGGTATTAATTCATTTTTTTCGTTAGTAATTACCGTCATACCTCCTTTCTTTGGAACTACTTGGACAGGACTTACCCAAGGACTATCGGAAATAGGATAGATAAGTCCTGCGTCAAGTAATTTGATGACTTCATTTTTAACCACTTCTTGAACATTTGGATTTACTCGACGTTGTGGTTGTATGACAGATTTGTAGTCATCATTCATCAAAATTTTGTGTGTGCACATAGAAGGACTAATTCCTTTTATGTCAACAAGTTTCCAAGCTATTGCATTTTTGTGTTTTTTCAAAAGACTAACTAGTTTTTCTTTTTCTAGGTTATCTAATTTAGACGAAATAATTACAGGTAATTAACCATCTTTGTCTAGAAAAGCATATTCCAAACCTTTTGGAAGTTCTTTGAGCTCAAGTGGTGGGTCTTTAGGAGACTCCTTATTTGGTTGCTCGTTTCGATCAAGAACTTTAAAAGTTTGTTCTATGGCGACCTCTTCTTCAACAAAGTGGCCAGTCTCTTCACTTGTATCGGGTGGCTCATCTTCATCTTCAATTAGGGGGTCATTATTGCCGAATGGATATTTCATTGATCGTTCGAGATCGACACTTCTTTTAAATGCCCCTAATTGAAGATGTAGATTATTGAACTTCAGGTTTTTCAAAGCTTCGTAAGTTTTTACAAATGGTCGTCCCAACACTAGAGGAGCGTCATCGAGGATGACAAAGTCGGTTGGAATTACCATTTGATTTGTTTGAACCAAGACATCTTCAACTATACCGATTGATTTTATTACTTTCCGATTGGATAGAAAAATGGGTATTTGAAGTGGAGAAAAATCACTAATACTTAATTTTTCGAAAAGGTAGTTAGGCATTATGTTAACACAAAGATCTTTATCGATTGTGACATTACTAATAAACGAATTTTGAAAGAAACATGGAACCGGTGTGATGTTAATTTCAAATGGGTCTTCTTTTATTAGTGAAGTTTGATCATTAGTTAACTTAACACTTACCGTTTCGTCAATTTTAGTGTTAGTGTTTAACTCTTTTAGAAACTTCGCATGAGTGGGTACTAAACAATGATTTTCGAAAGAAGGTGATAAGAGATGAATTTCTTCAAAATTAGACTCTTCTTGGATTTTAACGTTGTCGGACTCACCTTTTTCGTTGTTTAACTCATGTGTCGGTTTTTCACTTATTTGTTCTTCCATTTTTTCATTTTTAGTTATCTCTTCCTTTTTTAATTCTTCTCTTGCGCGGGACTCCTCTTCCCTTGCGCGAGCTTCTTTTATACACCGATCGATAACTCTAATGTGTTCTAATATCCTATCGGTCACTTCGGTTATAGAAAAAGAATCATTATTTTCTAAGCTTGAATCCGGTTGTTCGACCCTTTGTTCCTCATAATACCCATATGAAGTTGATGGTTCACACCATTGCCCTTCATTGTAAGCATATGATGGATAAGGTTCGTAATTTTGTTCTTCATAATACTCATATGAGGTGGGTTGTTCACGCCAAGGTTCCTCATAATAAGCATATGAAGGTGGTGGCTCATACCTTGGTTCCTCAAAGTATGAGTAAGAAGGCTCATACCTTGGTTCATCAAAATATGAGTATGAGGGAGGAGGTTCATACCTTTGGTCTTCGTAGGATGTGTATGAAGTTGATGGTTCGTACCTGGGCCCCTCATAGTAAGTGTATGAATTGGATGGTTGGTACGAGTGATTATCTTGAATTGAATGTGTATTACGACAATTTGTGCAATAATTACCCCTATAATCATCCTCATCATAGGTGTAGTTGTAACCTCCTGAGTATTGATCCATAAGAATCACTCAGCAGACCACAACCGAGTCTCGAGATCAGAAAACAAAAATAAAAACGAAAACAGAGGCTGGACACGGCCCCGTGTTGAGTGGACACGGCCCCGTGTTCAGAATCTGTATCTGGGCGTTTTAATTAAATTGACTGATCTAGTTGAGCACGGGGCGTGTTCAGTGAGCACGGCCCGTGTTCAAGCTACTGTTACTGGGCGTTTATGAAAAATCTGCAGCACGGCCCCGTGTTCAGTGAACACGGCCCCGTGTACAGGATACTGTAAATGCAAAACTAAACTAAATGCAGAAAAATGTGCGCGCGTTTAAAAAAAAACTGATTAGGCCGTCGATTTTAAGCTTTCTTAAAATCCTTGTGTCCCCGGCAACGGCGCCAAAAACTTGATGTGCGATAAAGTGTCGTATATTTTAGGTGTATATTTTAAGCCCTTTTTAACACTTATTTTAGCCAAGTTTTAAATTTATAAAACACGATATTTCACTAACACTAAACACACATATGGGCAAGTGCACCCATCGTTGAGTGTAGTATAGCGTTGGTAAGATACCGAGGTCGTCCAAGGACACAAGAGCTTTTAATACCGGTTTATCCTCAACGTCTAACCAAAATAAAAGTTTAGAAAAATGTTTTAAACTAAGAAAAATAAAAACTAACTAAAATGCTGAAAATAAAAATAAAATAAAAACAGATAGACAAGATGAATCACTTGGTTCCGACTCATATCTAGTATAACCTTTGATTATTTCCGCACTTTTGCACATAATTAAGAGATTATCTTAGTTATTGTAGTAGGCCCCTCTTTTGAAGGTGACGTTACCCTCACCCCAGTAGTTTGAGTCAGCAGGGATACAATCCTAAAGGGGTGGATTATTGGAAGATAATGAATTAAGTTATTAATGCAGTATTGTGGTAGGCCCCGCTTTTGGCGGTGACGTTACCCTCGACTAAGTAGTCTGAGTCAGCAGGGATACAGTCCTAAATAGCCGGGTTATAGTATTAATAGTAGTTAACTTATGAGGGGATCAAAGAGTTTGGACCCCCGCCATCCAATACCGTGAAGTATTGAAGGAGGTCCTACTAAATTTGACCCAGGTCCATTGCAGGACCTCTAAACGCTGAACAATGGCAAGACCTTTACCAAACCGTTCCCTTAACCCCCTACCAGGTAGCCAACATACCTCCATATAGACCGTGGAGATATGAATGGTGAAAATCCTTTATTTTATATAGACAGTAAAATAATGCCAAGACACCACGGACAAACGATAAGGAAAGATCACCTTCAACATAAGTAACTAGTTATTAAAGTCATTAATACAAAACCAAATAAAAAGTGCAAAAGATTAGAAATAAAAAGTATTATACTAGACACTTTGTCTTCACCAAGTGATGTAAGAGACTTAGGCAAACATGGCCTTGATTGTCAAGAACTCTTACGATCAATCTTGGATCCCGAGACGACTCACACACTCTATGATGGACAATGGATGATGGTGGTGGATGATGGTGTTGTGATGGTGGTGGGTGGTGGATGAAGTGTGAGAGAGGTGGTGTGCCAAGGGATGAGATGAAATGAATCCAAGCACTCCTATTTATAGGCTGAACAGAGAGCTGGACACGGCCCCGTGTCCGCTGGACACGGCCCCGTGCCCGTCTGACACTCTCTCTCCTCATTAATTGTAATTCGCAATTACAATAAATGCGCCTGCTGTACTTTCGACACGCCCCCGTGTCCGCTGAGCACGGCCCGTGGTGGGCAATAGAAGCTTCTATAGGTTTGTCTTTTCTGCTGCTTCTTGGGCACGGCCCCGTGCTGGCTGAGCACGGGGCGTGTTCAGCCTTCTGTTTTCTCTATTTTGCTTTGGAAGGTGCCGTTGAGGGTTCGGGCAATCCACTAATGTTCCTTTTCTTGTATTTATGTTGGATTTAGCTGTCTTTTTGCTTCTTTTGCGTTTTTGAGCTCATTTAATCCTGAAAATACAAAAGGAAGACAAAAACACTCTTTTTCCAATATTAGTACTAAAAAAGGGTTAGTTTTATGCCTCATTTGATGTAATTTATATGTTGCATTTTACACACATCAGAGGCCGACCGTAAAATCGAGGAGTGGTCTGTTGCAGGTTGGAAGAGGAAAGCGGAAGCTGAAACTGCCCTCCTTTCCGAAGAACACAAGAACTGGAAGAGAATTTGCGAAAAAGATAATGCTGAGAAGGTAAATCTTCGTAATGTCATCAATAATCTCAAGGCTGAGATTGAAAAACTGAAGAGACAGGATGCGGAGGTAGAAAGGTTGAAAAAGGAGAAAGCTGATGCAGAAGTTGCGCTGGAAGAAGCGCGTTCTCATAGGGAACGCAGTGAGCAACGAGAGGTACAAGCTTGCGCCACTCTTGCTCTTAGAGATAAAGAGTTAGAAGAACTTACTGCTTTGCTTTCTGGCCAGGAACAACTTAAAAAGGATCTGGAGCTTGCGCACTCTGAAAAGGCTGAAACTTCTCGCCGTTTGACTGTAACCGAAGAAAAATTGGAAAATTCTGAAACGGCGCGAGCCACAGCGGAAAGTGAGCTTGAACCTTTAAAGAGTGATATGGCGTGGCTGAAAGATCGTGGAATTGCTTGTGTAAGTTGCTTGCTCTTTTTTTGTTGTGGGCTTGTCAATGCGCCTTCTTGTTATTTACCCTTTCCTATTTTCATAGGTTGCTGAATCAGTGTTAAATTCTGAAGAGTTGGATAAAACAGTTGCGCGTTTAGTTGTTGCTGCGCGAAGAGACGGGTACGCTCAAGGATATGCTGAATGCTCTCATCATGTGAATAACGCTTTGAAGATTAATTGGGATATCAGCAAATTTGCAACTCATGGCGTGAATACTGGTGCTGCGCTTGCTGCTTTAAAGGCAGAATTTAACAACTTGCAACTTCCGGTTATGGATCTGATAAATGTTGCGCTGCAATCTGATGATCACGTAGCACAGCTAAAGGAAATCTTTCCGGATGAGGGTGAAGATTTGGCGTAGGTTGAAAATGTATTTGAACAATTTTCTTGTAATATTTGGGATGTATATCCCTTTCTTTGTTGGTGCGCTGTTGCACAAGTGACTAAAACACTGCCATGTTTGATAGTTTTTAGGGCGTATCTGTACGCCGAGAATAGTATGTTATGTTTTTCATTTTACAATATCTTGCATGAATACGATTACTTTTATTGAGTAAGGCGAATAAAGTTGGTATAAAGCTCATGTGTGAACTTATGGTCGTTCGTGACGTAATCACTAACCGTTCATGAGGCTTTGTTTTGTAATTACCATAATGTTTTTGCGCTTACTAAAAGAAATTGCATGCACTTTGTAAGAAAAACATCCAAATAATAGAAACTTTGCTATTTTATTTAGGGATAGAGCACAGAGGCTATTACAAAGTTTGCTAATATAAATATATGAAACTTAACTTACTCTCTAACTTTCCCGCTTTGTTTGATAAATCATGTTTTCCCGCGGGGAATTCATAGAGTTGTCTCTTAAGTTTTCGCCCTTTTTCTTGGGCCCTCCTCACCCGAGTTATCTGCTTTATTTCCTTGCGCACATTTTGAAGCAAATGTGTGAGCTCGCCGCTCTTGAGGGCTTTTTCTATTTCTGTGCGTAAAGAAATGCAGTTGTTCATGGTATGACCGTTGTCCTTGTGATACTCGCAATATTGGGCAGGGTCTTGTCCACGCTTGTTTTTCATGGGGATTGGAGGCTTGAATTGATAATCTTCAGTGCTCAAAACTTCCGCTGGGGTCTTAGTTAAGGGAGTCCACTGTTTCTCCCTATTCTCCTGTTTGGTTTCCCTCTGCGCGGTAAGTTTGTTGATTGTTGCTCGGGCATCTTCAGATGAATGGTTGCCCGAGCCAGAATCACGCCATGATTTCTTAAACGTCCACCCGCCAGTTGAACCTAAATCTGCGGGTCGATTATGTGGCGGTGGTGGCCTATTTGTGGTAAGGTTCTTTTCAGTTTGCGCATAAACCTTGGCCGCTGCCATCACCTTCTCCCAGCTCTTTGGGAGTCCATCTGTTCCGGATAAGACCTTGATCATATCGTCGCACCTAACCGCGTACTTGAATTGAGCGTGTATTAGTTGCTCATGAACACCGCCAATCTCCAATACCTCTTTGTTGTATCTGGTGATAAAGTCCTCCAGATTTTCGTCATCGTGGCGCCAAATGTTCATTACATCAGATATATCGCGAATGGAACGCCGTTGTTGGCTAAAATGCGTCAGAAATTTTTCGCGCAGATCTTTCCATGATGCGATCTGTCCGATTGGCAAGTTATCGAACCAGATTCTCGCCGCGTCGGTTAGGGTCTGTATGAACAGATGGCACCATAATGGGAGGGTCCAGCCCCCAACCAAACCTGCGCTGGTAAACACTCTTAAATGATCATCCGGGTCTGTCAACCCGTTGAACTTTCCCACATTAGATGGTAATTTTGCTTTCTCAAGCGGCGCTAAAGCTATTTCCATGATGAATTTCGAATTTTCCGCTGCTTCCGCAGGGCGATAAATCAAATCGTAATTATGCTCGGCCTCCGGGTTGTAAATCGCACGAGGTCTGCATTTGTTGTAATTGGGCTGAAAGCGGTTAAACACACTGGTATTCTCACTCACACGATAGGTTGCATCAGATTCATCGGTGTGGGTGTTCCGTTGAGGACCCAACCTAGTGTGAACTGATTGTCTTCGGTGAGGGTGTGATTCATCTCGATATTCTCGTTGACGGCTCCCGGATTGGGTATACTCATATCTTGACGGAGATCTGGAATATACTTCTACATCTTCAACGTGAGATGGGCTCTCTCGTTGAGAAGCATGAGCACGAGATCCTGGCCTTCTCGGCTGAGTTTGAGGTGTAGTTTGTGCACACAGCTGTGTGTATACTGCATTCAGAGCCCCTTGAGATCTGACATACCAGGAGATTGGAGTTTCTCCTGGAGGCAGAATTGAGTGAACATGGTTTTCTGGTAGCACCCCTGGAGTGACAGGTTCATTTACTCGATTGGATTGAACCTCATTGTCATCTGAGGCATCCTCTGGAATTCCTTCAACCTGAAAATTGTTTACGACGTTCGGCCGAGGGCCGGTTTGTCGATGAGACGACGTTTCTTCCATATGCAAATGGAATCAACAAGGTAGATAAAAAACGAGAGAAAATTGGATGAAACAGAGAAAATCGGTGGGCGCCAATGAAGAAACACTAGATAATTGACCGGAATCGAATTATCCAGGGGGTTTGGATCTGCATAAAGGGGTTTGTTCTCTCTCGCTTGATTCGGTTATGATTGATCTTCTTCTCCGATAAAACTCTGCAAAAAATAAGCACCGTTAGCCTCGCCAAGGGGAGAAAAGGGTTCTTTCCTTGACCCGACTCCGGTGTGAGAATAAGTATGGGTTATGAAGAAGAAGAAGTATTGACTAAGTGTGTGTAACTTGAATTTTGTACCTGGATTGTCCTCATACTTATAACCGAGAGTTTTGGGCGGGAAAACCCGTTGATGAAATGTTGACGGAAGATGCTAACCCCGTAAGCGGTTACCTTTCCTTCCGTTAATCCCTTTGATCCGACGTGAGAGTACACGGATTGTTGTTTAGATCAAAGGCTGGGGTATTGCCACGTGGAAAGTGGACAAGTGATGATTTCTTTCTATTTCCATGCCATCACCGTGACTCTAAGGGACGTTGGGGAGATGACACGTGGCCCAGACGGTTGTAACCGTCTGGGTGGGGCGTGATTTAAGTCTTCTAGAAGATTACTGCTGTAATCTGGTGTGACTCTTTACCATGTGGTATCAGTTAAGTAAATAATATCCAAGTCTGGATATTATTAAGCGGAAGTGCTTAGGATTTTCATCCTTTATGAAAGCGCAAGGGTTTATGATTTCCTTTTGGCGCGCGAGTGTTGTCTGCTATCTGTCTTAAGCCTTTCTTTTATAAAACTAGTGCGCGGCCGCGCAAGGTAAAAAAGACTTGAAAGACGAGGTTGTGGTGTGATCCGAAGTACTTATTACAAGGTTTTTGGGACCTTACCCCTTCAGTGCACAATATATTTGCACCAGTCTATCTTTGAGAAGTCCATTTCTTCATTAAGTAGGTCAACAATTCCAGCTTTGCATAATCCGTTATAATGGCACTCAACCATTGTGTTAAAAAACAAGACAATGAAATCAAGCTTAAACATAAAACCCTCATTATCATCTTCGAAAGTTATCTTGTCTACAATATTTTTCGGTGAAATCGTTAACTTGTCATTATACCTTTTTTTATAAGCTTTTCCAAGTAGTGTGTTCTCTTTGGGTGGCTTAAGGGGTGATAAATCAATACCACTATTTGGTAGTCCTAGCAATTGGTGTATTAATTCTTCATCTACCTTAATAGCAAGCCTTCCAAATCTTATTTCCATTCTGTTGGGATCGAAATTGTCTACCACGAAGTATGCTAACTTTCCTGGGATTGCATCGACCTTTAATGACAACATTTTGCCAAATCCCATATTGCTGACTATCTTCCTTTAATGACAAGATTTTGCCAAATCCCATATTGCTGACTATCATTCTTTATTTTTCGTTCAAAGATTGTACACAATCAAACACCTCTCTTGGAGACAATCTTGTTCATATGCTAAAAAGCAAAGAGTCCTAACATTTATTTTCGTTTTCCTTTTAGTATCCAACAGTTTTCTCAGTCTTCCCCTTCTTTGTACCCGCTTCATCCGTCTTTTGCTTTTTTTTGTTTTGTTGCCTTTTTTGGTTGAGTTTCTTTTGTTTTTCTCTTTTTGCCTCATGTTTCAAATTATACACGAAACAATTTTAAACCACATTGTTAAGTAATTTGTTTCAACATGAATGGAGCAAACATGATTAACCCGTTTGACAAATCTTCTAATACCAATACATTACATAAGCAAGTCACCCTAACAAATGTAGAGAATATATAGAGCAACCAACTCAGTTTGAACCAAAAAAAAATTATGCAACCTAATAAGAACAAGCTTCACATCCCAAACTAAAACTAGAATCATGGTTAAATTATATATCATTTGTTGTTGCTATGATGTAGCAAAGTGATACAAGTATGATCATGTATGTTTCTAAGGATTAAGAACCATGTGCATGGGTTGAGAAATGAATCGAGCCATTCAATCTTTAAGAGTTTATATAGAGCATACAACATCATCTAATATACTATATATTAGAGCCACCCCTTCCCCGAGAACTAAAATTTCTCTATTGTAGCACCTGGCCCGTATAGTTAAACCTTAAGTTTTTTCATAGTTCTTCATACCTTATAACTGACAGGTTGTCAATTGAGATGTCAATTTTTCTGGTCAACTTGTATACCTCTTTAATGTGTTCTATCACACATTCACAATATTCGAATCACTTTTGCATTTTGAACCATTAATGTGGCTCGGATTAAAGAATGCGCATTGAGAATCGTCCAGGTTTAAACAGAGAAACCACGATTGAAAACTATAACCTCCGAAGAGGTAGAACCATCTCTAAGATCCCATCTGCAAGATCCATTTCAAATCCAAACCCAAAATCAATGAATCAAACTTTGATAAAACAAAATGATTAGCAGAACACAGATCAAAACTTCAAAAAAATTAATCAAACTTTGTACCTTGATTTCTGGTAGTCGAATAATCGAGCTCGCTTGAGCCGCCGCAGTAACACGATACTGATCTTTTTGTATAGTGTCAATCTCTTCTCTTACTATTTGTGCCCCCTTAGACTTCTTTTTTCTTTTTCTTTTTGGAATGCAAGGTAATTGTAGCACCAAGACGCCCTCCGTGCTAATGTCCCTTACCGATCACTTTAGTAACCACATCATTTCCATGTTTATCATATGTGCCATCTTTCTTCTTCTCTATCTCTTTATCATACTGTTAGAATAATATATTAACAGAAAAGAAATTGACTAACATAATAATAATAACAAATAATAATAATAAGAATAATAATAATAATAAATAATAATTATATAAGATGAATGTACATATTTACCATGTCGTGAAGTGTTCCTGTCAATTCACCATTTGAAAATAGGTGTTTTGGAAGTTCATATAACTTTGTAACGGAATTGTATCGCGCTCTGCTAATAGCATATTGTTTTACATCTTCACCTTCCAAATTATGTAGGTGTGGGTAGCTTTCTAAAAGTTGTTTTCATCTATCTTCCTCAAACTTCTGCAAACCAACAAATCCCATCCGACCTACACAGGGACGCTTAGTGTTCTTTGCTACACTCCTCTTTGCCTTTTGACTTGTTTCCTTCATATAATATATAAAACCCGTTATGACTAATTACAAAATATCATGATGATAATAATAATAATAATAATAATAATAATAATAATAATAATAATAACGATTAATTAATTAAAGAATACCTCAAAAGCTTCAGATTTTACTTTTAAAACAAAATCAACCCAATGACTTCTGTCCATAAAAACATACATTTCAAAAGAAGATTTATCTTTTTGAGCGTAACCATTTGCAAGTGTACATCGGAAGTTTCTCGCTGAGTCATTTCCTTGTTTAATAACTGTATCTTTTGCGTTATTGTTAGGTATCTTTTGTGTTTCCTACGTATTTAAAACAAAGTTAATCATAGAAAGTAATAAATATAAAATTAAAAATTTTAAAAACGGCAATACCTGAATGTACTCCCATACATCAACGTACTTCTATTCGTCTATGTCTTTAACTAGTTTATAATAAGGAATCCTTGTCCTAAACTCTAAACAAGCGAATGAGATAAACTTCCCTGCATTTGCTCCAATTGCTAAGCCCTCCTCATTGAATTCAATTGTTTGGTTACTTGATTAAGAAACATCTTCTTACATTTGGCAGCTCCCCTTTTCTTTTTGTAAGATATTTTTATAGTGGATTGCTAAACAAACATTAAATTAATATACTAATTGTAAGTATTGTATAATCAAACATTCGATATTGTAATAGTGAAAGCTACAATTACAAACCCATAGATTGGAGAACATATTATAATGAACAAACACATTAAAGAGGTGGGGGGCATATAAGACAAAAGAATAAAAAACAACACAGATAACCACATAATATATTCATCAATTTCCTTGAACCAAAACTAGAAATATTAACAAAAAAAATTCCATTTATTGAATTAGTTAGATAATGGTTAATATAAAGATCCGTCTCAAAGATTAAATCAGTTCAACGATTAGGCATCAATGATGTTCCACAAACTTGTAGCTGACAATAATATAGTAAAATGTCAACAACCATTCGATACGAAATAACAATTCATATCTGCATAAATTTAAAAAGTTAGAGAATTATACTCACAACATCGTCCTTTAATAAAGCACATCCATGTAGCTGAGAAGAGAAAAAGATAGCTGCAGCACACATTCAACTAGGTTTCTTTCCTGGCTGTCGAAAAAGCAAATCATAACGAAATAACACATTATGGTTTGAGCAGGCATTCTAGTTCAAGCCTACAATACTTTTATAAATAGAAATCCTGAGTTATTTGTGACTATTGTTGTGTTTGAGAAGGTACACTGCAGCCCTAATAACAGTCGCAAATTTTTAACTCTTTATAACACACCAATAGAGCAATCACAAACAAAGGAAAACATTAAATACACAATTCGACCCTAGAACCTTAAACGGAAACTGCCCTCACTGCAATTTACCAAGCATGTGAAGATAAAAGAATAAACCTTGATTGTTGACACAGTTCAACCTTTGAGCTTCAATATATTATGATTACCTCGATTGAACACGGATTAGGATAACTGCGGTTTTTGACGACGACGAAGAGAACTGCTTGGTGAAAAGGCGGGGAAGAATTTCAGGGGTAGAGAAAGGCAGGGATAAAGTTTTCATGTGTAGAACACACCGATTGAAATTCTATAGTCAGTGTTTTCATTTGAGACGTGGGCTTGGGCTGTGCTGCCCTTTTAGTTTTTCTCCTATAGTTAAATTTAATGATAAACTAATATTAATTTATTTTTATAATATATTATTTATTATAAGGATCCACAAATTATACTATCATTCAACCAGCGATTTAACATAGGTCTCGACACTATAATATAAATACCAAAAAGGAATACAAAAATTAAAAAAAATAATTGGAGCATCCACAATTATATTTACTAACCTTCTAAAGTGCTAGAACACAAAAACAACTGAAACTTTCGTTTAACTTTTTGGTATATATGAATGTGAATAAGTTGTTGATAACATAACCCTAACTAAAAGAAATAGAAAATACGAGAAAAAAATAAATATATAAGGATGAAGAGTTATTTTGATAACATAACCCTAACTAAAAGAAATAGAAAATACGAGAAAAAAATAAATATATAAGGATGAAGAGTTATTTAAAACGTTCAAATTTCAAACCGTTTTAAATATGCATGTTAAAATAAATAAAAAATATGTATAATTTTAAAATACCACAAGATAAGTCGGTCAAAATCAGGGTTTTATTTGAGAATTTCAAGGACGTTCTAATTTATCAAAAACAACAATTCACTTATAATTCCTTAGAACCGTTTTATTTAAGTATAAAAAAAGACGTTTTAAATAAGTATACTTGAGTCGTTTTAAATAAATATTTGATCCTTTAAATATTATTATTATTATTATTATTTTTTTTTTAAACAAGATATCATTCCACACGAAAAAGGGCAATTACAAAGCAACGGCAAGTAGTCGGGAAACAAGTTGCGCCGCCACCCCCTTTTGAATAGAAAAACCAATTCTACTAAATACAAAGTTTGAAACCTTTAGCGACGAAGAATTACTATTAACGACTTTTTGAACCCGATTCAAAAGTCGCACAGCGTCATGAGCGAGGCCACCAAAGGTATCAAACGCAAACGGGACAAACACATGTTGATTCTCCAGGCAGGCTTTCTCATGTTTTGCCACTTTGCTCGCCTCTGCCTTGAGCACCGCTTGCCCTACGACAAAGCCCTTGTCCTTGAGCCCGACAAGGGGGGAGACTCCAGTTAGATCTACACAAGCGTGTTTCCCCCATTCCCATCCAAACACAAGGATGTCCGCAGGGCGTAAAGTGGACCTCCCCTCTAACTCTGCCTTGAGCACCGCTTGCCCTACGACAAAGCCCTTGTCCTTGAGCCCGACAAGGGGGGAGACTCCAGTTAGATCTACACAAGCGTGTTTCCCCCATTCCCATCCAAACACAAGGATGTCCGCAGGGCGTAAAGTGGACCTCCCCTCTAAGGGGTCAGTCAGGAAATTTACTGGAGCCTCCTTTTTGGCAGAGGTCCCGGCCCGCTTAAGAACATCACATAACACATCTCTCACTCAATCATGCCGATATTTAAACCCTGGTAGCTCTTTACAGTGGATCGCGTGCTCGCCGAAAGAATCCAAACACGCTTTGCGACATACCGGACATGGCTCGTCAACTGGGAACAAAGGAATCATCAGTCGGTATCTAAGGATAGCACGGTATTCCACAGCCGACATGTGTTGCCCCAAGCCTTCAATAGGTGCGACAGACAGAAAATCCTGAGCATGTGGGGCACGTAGACATTCAAACACAGCTCTTTGCCGACGGGATAAAACAAACTTCTCTTCAAACCTCTTGACAATTTCGCCATATAAGGCATTCGCCAGAATTTTCTGGGATTTAGGAGGGGCGGTGTCTTTAATGTAGAAACCGCCAATATCAAGGTCGGGAAGAGAACTATGCAAAAGGTACAACGCACTCCTGTAATCGGAGTCTAAAACATCCCCACCACATTCTCGGAGTATGTGATCTTGTAAACCCCAAGATTGGGCCCTTGAAGCCACGAAAGTACATGAAGAGGCATCATCGGCCGTACAAATCCCTAAGCCTCCGAACCGGGTCGGGAGAGAAGCCAACCTCCACTGGAGATCTCCAAAAAAGGCACCCCCACAAACAACAATATCCTCTAATGCTCCCTGGAGGCCTTCATAAAAAACAGAGACAGCTCCCCCAACCAAAGAAGGTTGACACGTTCGAAGACCAAACAGTAATTTAACAACACCCATACATGAACGAAGCAAGAGGAGCTCGCTCTGAGGGTCCCGTAGGCGTTTAAGGCACCTCATCAGCTCGACTGCACAGTTCGCTCTTTTAAGAGCCATACTACTAATAAACTCTGCATCACGACTAACGGCACCCCCAGGAGTTTCACACCCAGCACCGGCCTCCCAATCCCCTGAGGGAATAAGCCCTCCTGAACCTTTACACCATTGCAGGTTGGCCAGAAAACTTCAGTTTTCTTTATATTAAGTTGAAGCCCTAAGGAAGGACCCTCAACTCTGATGATATCTAAAGCATTAGCCACTTGGGTGGCATCTCCAACAAGCGTTCCGTCATCTAGGTACCAGGCGTGAAATAAAAGTTAATCAAATAAGACGGCTTTTCATATGCTTTTTAAAAGGAATACTTTTTTAAAATCGTTTTAAATGAACTCTATTTAACCGTTTTAATGAGATTTTTTGTAGTAGTGATAATTAGCAAAATTTACAAGTCATGTGCACATTGGTAGCAAAGTACATAAATATTTTATTCAGTTAGCATTACAAACTAGACATCCTAGATGAAAGGTTATCTTCATAAACTAAAAAAATTCCAAATATTGACAGCAAACAACTTAATTAAATAAGAAACAAAAGAAAACAAAAATAACTATGACTAGAATTTGATCAGGATAACATATGACTAAGGGCATGTTTGGCTAAGATTTTTAAAATAACTTATTGATTTATTGGTTTTTTCAAAAATCCAATAAATCAAAACAATGTTTGGATAAAGGAAAAAGACTTTTCAAAATAACTTTTTGGCTAAGGTGAAAAAGTCATTTTAAAAAGCTAGAATATCCAGACTTTTTAGCTTATTAGCTTTTCTCACACATAAGATAATCCAAACACTTTTTTAAAAACTATTTTTCAAAAAGTCACAAGTCAACAAATCCTTTTAACAAAAAGTACTTTTTGAGTTAAGCTTAGCCAAACATGCCCTAAGTTTTTCCTAACTGAGCTACACCACAGGTTATAGAAAATAGAAACATGTATGTTAACCTGCCTCATGTCATACACGATTAAATTTGTTTCAACATGAATGGAGTTGACCCGTTTAACAAATCTTCAAATACCAACACATTACATAAGCAAGTCACCCTAACATATAGAGCAACCAACTCATTCTTTTCAAATTTTTTTTGTAGCTTATAAATGATAGGTTGTCAACTGCGATTTCAAATTTTTTAGTCAACTTGTATACCTCTTTGATGTGTTCTATCACACATTCACAACATTCGAATCACTTTTGCATTTTGAACCATGTGGCCCGGATTAAAGAATGCACATCGGGAATCGTCCAGGTTTAAACAGAGAAACCACGATCGAAAACTATAACCTTCGAAGAGGTAGAACCATCTCTAAGATCCCGTCTGCAAGATCCATTTCAAATCCAAAACCAAAATCAATGAATCAAACTTTGATGAAACAAAATGATTAGCAGAACACATATCAAAACTTCAAAAAAAATGTGAAAAAAAGGTAAGTAAATAGAACCTAACAAGATGACGGTCCCTCTTAGGGCATGTTTGGCTTAACTTATTTTCAACTTTTCCAAAAGTCCTTTTGGAAAAAATAAGTCAGAAAAACCTGACTTTTGGATTTTGCAAAGGACTTTTGCCTTCAAAAGGAAAGCCAAACACCCTCAAAAGTCCTTTTTTCCCTTCAAAAGTCCTTTTTTTCCTAAAAAAAGGAACCCCAAACACCCTCTTAATACGATGGCTGCTGCTACATGACGGCTGGGGAGAAAACAAGACCTAAAATGGGTATGTGTTGGAGAAGTTGAACCATTTAGGATTTTAGGGTAAGTCACCAAGAGGAAATTACGAAATTGACCCTAACAATTTAAAGAAAGCAAAATCCAAAATTACTTTGAAGCAACAGATGACATGATGTTTAAATTATACGTTTACTAGGTTATAAACCCGTGTATTACACGTTTTGAATAAATGAATATTATATACTAAATAATAAAACAATATATTTTTAAAAACCTCATTTATTACACGTATTGAATAAATGTAATTTTATATACTAAATAATAAAACAATATATTTTTAAAAACCTTTGTTATTGTTGTTAGTAAAATCAATGATTTTATATTTGTAATTTTGTTTGGTATTATTTTATTAAAAAGTGTATATTATACATATAATTATATTATGTATTTCGATTTTATGTCTAGCATTATATATACCATGGTAAAATAAAGTTTATTAGAGATAATACTATTTATCTATACACGGACATTAATCCAAGTAACTTATCACTTCATTCAAAACAATCACCATATAGTTAAGAATTATTAAGTGAATAATCAATTTATGATAGTTATTATTTACTTACTAATTTTGAGTGAATGTTCCATTTATTCTTAAAAAAATATTGATCACGTAAATAATATATAGAAGTTCAATGGGTATACAATTTGGTGATTAAAAAATTCAAAAAAAAAAAAAAAAAGAAAAAAGAATCATACACTAATCGTAAACGTAATTAATTGATGGAAGTGTATGCTTTGATACAAGATAGATTCAAATTTTAAGAAAAGAATTGAATGCATGAATAATATTAAACATGGGTATATTTAAATTTTAACTTTATATTTAAATAATATCTTAGTTAAATATAAGAGTGCTTATACATGTTCTAATAGTTAAATATAAGAGTGCTTATACATGTTCTAATATGATGAAAAGTGTCATCAAAATGATTTCTTTTATTATATAGTACTAGGTGGACACTCATCCGATGGACGTGGGTACATCGTAAACATTGAATGTAAGTCTACGTTTATATGTAAAATATGATGTGAAATTATTTAATGAATTCACATTCGCATTATACTTAAGAATACATTAAACTTGTCGACTGATTAAGTTTAGACACAAGAGAAGCATAACGAACCCACAAAACATGTTTAATTTCACTAAATGATTTAATTTCACTAACATAGAAAACACAGTAATTAAAAATCATATCTTGTGTTATTTAACTTTTTATCTCTATGAGCATTTGTCCCGGGGTACTAAGGTCCTCTACTATTAGCGAACAACTCATCGTTTGATTCCGACCTCACATGCCCATGTCACACCGCTGTTGTTCGGATCATTTGAATGGTTATTCTGAATGACGCCATTATACTAAAAAAATATAATCTTCAGTTACAGCAAGATTTAAGAGTTTAAAATGAGTCTATGCATGTAAAGAGATGAACTATGAGTCTATGATCACCTTTGGCTCATCGACTTGTTTCATTCTGTCAGCATGTTTCGTTACACTTTGCAAGAAAAGCATGTGTTTAATCGTTCGATCCAACAAACAGTCAATGCTCATCTATAAAATCAAAAGGAATCAATTATTTAATTAGTTACTAAAGGGTCCAAATCAAATACTTGTAATATGACAGTATTTAGTGTTCTTTAAAAGTAAATACCTTTTCACCGTTCGGGTAAGTCAAACATGTCTTGAAGTGGTTCTTTAAAGGAAGTCAAACCCGAACCAATGTTTGGTTGTAAATCTGTAGTATACTGGTTATTATCAACAAACATGGATCCAAAATAGGAATCTTGTGATGGTGTCAAGGACGTAAACATTCCATTTGGTGAAGAAGATGAAAATGTTGATAAATTTCCGTTAACAATTTCGTTAAACATTGTTTTCGTTTGATGTATGAAATATGTGTTCTCCAGAATCTGACCACAGAAGTAATTCATTAGATTTGTAAAAATTATGTTGACAATTTATATAAAAACTTAAAGCTACATATTTTTAAGGTTGGCTTACTATCCTTATAAGTAGACCCAAATTGTAACATCCCTTGTGGTTCCACAGGGATTGCTGCAATTGTCTGCAAGATGGAAGCGAAAATACGACCAAAACTGGCTCGTTTACGCATTGAATAAAGATCGATGTCGGATAAATTCAATTTGAGTAAATTAATTACCTTTATACCAGAAGAAAGTTGCCCACAAAATTTGGAATCATTCTGTAAAATAAATATACAAAAACATGTTAATTACTGAACCTCATATCCGTACACTATCTAAAACATCTATATTAATTACACGATAGCGTAAGAGTCTAAAGCATACCTCACCACTTACCTCATCCTTTCATCAGATTTCTATGAATTAATTTGAGGGTTCAGACTTCAGAGGTCTACAATTTTCACTCTTTTTACAATCCTCTTGAATCATCTGGGACGTATCGACGTAGTAGGTTAAAATTACAAACATACCGGTTGCCATGTGATGATATCAGGTGACCATTTACCCAACACTTCTTGATAACCTAATAATCAAAGAATCTAAAACTTACATGAAATTAAAACATAAACCTATTGATAACCTAATATCAAATAAAAAAATAATGCTAAATAAGGACATTGTTTTGAAAGACCATTTACCCAGCACTTCTTTATACTGCAAATCGTCCATATTTCAACATCAACTTACAACTCAATATCAAAACCTAACAAATATTACTAAAATATACATCAAACTTGAACTTTTAAAGAGGTAAAGCACCTGAACTCCAACTGAGGTTGTGCTTTTAAGCATACCTTCATCTTTCCAACTAAACTTCTTGGAATTTTTTTTATTTTGAACCTAATATGTCGAACAAAGCCATAAATTTAAATCAAAAAATTTTATATTGCAAAAATGAAATCAAACATAAAAAAAAACTTCTCTTGTTAAATCAATGTTTGTTCTCTAAAATGATGTATTAGCAACTCAACTAATAATCACCATAGCTATATTCGAAATCGGACCAGAAATCCATACCTCAACAGATGAGCAGCAACAAATCGAAGAATGGGACGCCCTGACTATTCTCTGCATCCATAACGTCAACCTTCTTCTTCACGTTCGATGATGATGCCTTGCTATTATGAAGCTGAGCAAGCGCACCTGGCTTCAAATACTTGTTTGAAGCATGCATGCGCTTCTTCTGCTTTGAAGCTATACTGAGTTTGGTGTAAAAAATTGGTAAAAGAAGATTACCTGTTAAAAAAAAAACGTAAAAGGATGTCGTAATTAGTCTAAAAATTAAGTATTTATATTGTTAAATAAAATGATTTCTTTTAAAGCTTATTAAAAAAATAATGTAGCTAATTAGCATTAGCTACAATAAGTTTGATGTAAAAATTTTGTAAAAAAAGATTAATTATTTAAAAAAACGTAAAAAATTGATGAACACATCAGTCAGAATAAATGAGGTTTAAGCATATTCAAAAAATAAGTTTTTTTTGTGCATACATAGCCAATTCCAAAGATTAGTTTTATGTTAGAAGTAGACTGTGATTGAAATAATTAAGTCTTCTAATCATAAATAGTGCTTTGATTATTTTAAAATATACACAAAAAAGTGTTTGGTTGATGTACCTGCTCATGTACATATTTGAAATTATCCAAATTTAAGGGACGGACATCGTCACTGCTATGTAAAGCGGGTGCTGGTTTATTTTCTATCAATGCCAGAGCTTTCTCCTGCATACAAGGCACATATAATATAATCATAAGCCACAAAACACACATCCATTTAGCTAACAAACAAATTTTAATCACATAATTCTTGTTGGCAAAATGGGCGGGTTGGATCACAGTCAAGATGGATTCAGATTGAAGTGGGTATTTATTAATTATTTAATTATTATGTGCGAGTTGAATCAATTAGGCTAACTCAAAACACCTTTCTGTCATTTTTTGTAGATAATCATAGCATGAAATACGATTACAAAACCTATACTACTGTCTCCTAGCAAAAACTATCATTCAATGAAAAAAACACGATTTGCTGATTTTAACTCGAAGAATGCCGATTTCACCCTTAATGTGTTTAACGTGCCAATTGAATTGGACAACTTGTAAGATTTCATGATTAAGGTCATAAAGGGTATGGACGGAGAGAGTATTATTTAACTAATATGACCATTTACTATAATTAAAATGACGTAGGAAAATGTAAGCGATTAAATAGTTTTGACTCGTTTAACCTAATGAACCCATTTCATTAGCATTAACTGATTGACATAATGGATAGGAATAAACAAAAGCAAACCTTTTTTTCCTTTTCTAAAATTTCTCGTATTGGACAGTGAGCAGCCGTCACACAAAGATTCTGAAATTTTGAACAGATAAACAGATTCTCAAAACCAACTACTAATAATACAGAAATAATAAATTAATAATAATAATAATAATGATAAAACAACACCTTCAAATCACTTCCGGAGTAGCCATCAGTCATATTAGCCACTGCTTCAAGATCAATATCAGGTGCCAGTTCCTCTTTTGCCAATATCACTCTTAATATTTTCTCCCTGTTTGGAGCGTTGGAGCATCTGGTAAATTTACCATCAACCTGCATGTCACACCCCGATATTTCCACGTATTACCGGTGGGCCCGGTGGGGAGTATCGTGACGTAGTTGATATCATCATAGTCAATTTATCACAGTTTAATGCACAGCGGAAGTCTAAAGTAAAATATTACTAATCGAATAAAAGTAACATAAGTATTACAAACGGAATGTATAAGGATCCACAGGCGGATCAAAACAAAGGAAATATTGTTCAACATATTTTAAAGTGATAAGGCTTGCAAGACTCTTTATTTATTCACTCAGGAGTGGCCAGCCTATTTCGCATAGTACCTGCACTTAACCTTTTGGAAAATACGCCAGTTTACACTGGTAAATACAATTAACCGACTCTTTTGAAAATGTTTTAAGAAAATTGATTTAAATGCACAAGGCAAAAATAATCTTTTATAACTCGGGATAATTATTTAAGAATAAACTTGTAAAAGAATTATATGTTTGTTATACGTTTAGTAGCCCGGGCTGAATACCGGGTTAAAGATTAATAGACACACCACATAAATAAACCCACGGCGAGTTATTCTCGAAAAAGCGGGCATATTATTTTACATACGCACCGACAGGTGTATGCCTACACCCCGTGCTTAAGTCGTGGCCATTTCAATGAATGAGCCAAGGATATCCAGGACATGGTCATTAACCCCCGAAGGCTTAAAGCAAACAAAACAGATTAAACGGGTTATCTCAATGATTTAACCTTCATATGATTAAAAATTCAATACCCGACCAAGCGGTAATTTATATACCGTACCACAAGCCCGTATAAGGGAAAATAAGTTAAAAGTATTTACCTGAGCAAAATATTCAAATTTATCTCAGCCGTATACAATCAGCAAGTGCAAATATCTTTTACTGGGCTCCTAAATCTGGAACGAAGGTTTTAATAACCTATTAGATTCCTAAGGGGTCTTACTTAAGTTTAAACTTAGACCGGTTAGTTTTAAAGAAAGGTATACGGTTCAAAACGCAAGATTAAGCGAAGATCAGATTAGAATGTAATTTAGACCCGACAAGTTTGAAGACTTGTATAATATGGGCAAACAAGTTACATAAACCGCACCGAACGCGAAAAATGCATGACGGGTAAACAAATGAGTCATGAACATGTTTCCTAAGTTAATATACCTTAAATATGTTATGATATCAGTAGGATACCTTCCATTATGCCCAAAACGGATTTAAAACCGATTTATGCCCCGTATGGGTATTTTGGTCATTTTTAAGAGAGTTAATTGCTAAAATTGTCCCTGAGGTTTGGGCAGGTTTGCCATTTTCGTCCAAAATGACACTTTTGTACCAAATTGCTCCCAACGTTTGTAAGTTTTTGCCATTTTTATCCAAGCCACTAACTTAGTTTATTTTTTCTGTCAAGTTGAGGACATTTGGATGAAACTGGCAAATATAAAATCACAGGGATGATTTTGACAATTTACTCAAACTCTTTTAAATTTCTTTTATTTAATTAATTTTGTTACATATATAATAAAAAAGAATATACATGCAATTTTTATATGAAAAAAATAATAACTTTGTCACATAATTTTTATAAATTTTCATCTAACCACTAACTAAGTTAATTTTTCTATTAAGGCGAATGATGTTTATAAACTAAGACAGAAATTAAATTCTAACTTTTTTATATAGATCAGTTTTATAAAAATAAAATCTACTTAAACCACTAAATTTTATAAAACTAAAATGCTGGTGACCTTATTGAAAAAGGTCAAATAAAAAAATCTTATCATATGTACCAAGTTTGTAATTTATCTTCTACTCTTTTAAATTCGTTCCTAGGAAAAACAGAAGCCAGTGCCCACCCCCTCTCTATCAAACAACGTATCGTTACCAAACCTTAAAATCACCCACCAAATTGTAATTATAATACTATGAACCAAAAGTTTCTTTACTCAAGCCACTCAGAATAAGTATTAGTTAGTTACCCTCATAATCTTAATTAAAGAAATATTTTATTTCTACCAACATATTTCCTAGATGCTTAACACATTTAAAAAATATGTAACGTTTTACAATTTTTTTCTATCTCTACAACTGATAAATACTAAAAGTTGTAATCGATTGTTATGTGTTGCACACCAATGACGTTTTCTCTTTATAAAACTAATTTATATAAAGAAGCTGTAAATTAATTTCTGTCTTAATTTATAAAATTTAAAACATCTTTCACCTTAACAGAAAAAATAAACTGAGTTAGTGATTTGGATGAAAATTATAAAAATTATGCGACAAAACTATTATTTTTTTTCTAAAAACTCCACGTATATTATTTTTTATTATATATGTAACAAAAATAATTAAATAAAATAAATTAAAAAGGATTTGAGTAAATTGCCAAAATCGTCCCTGTGGTTTTATATTTGCCAGTTTAATCCAAATATCCTCAACTTAACAGAAAAAATAAACTAAGTTAGTGGTTTGGATGAAAATGGCAAAAAGTTACAAACGTTGGGGGTAATTTAGTACAAAAGTGTCATTTTGGACGAAAATGGCAAACCTGCCCAAACCTCAAGGATGATTTTGGCAATTAAGACTTTTTAAGATTATAAAAGAGATTAAATTTTAATATGAGGTTCTGGTCTAAAATGGTTAGTAAAAATATTTATTTTTGCTTGTCATATCAGTAGGGTATTGCATGTATGTGAAATTTATCATTTATAACCAAACTATGCACCGTATGGGCATTTTGGTCATTTCACATAAGCTTTAAAGGTTAAATTTGGAAATCTGAGTTCAAAACTTTTGTTTACTGTTAAAATATAAAAATTTACTTAAAACATCAGTAGGTATTAAGTCTTATATGTCAAAAATAGTTTTAATCCATACTATGCGTTTAAAACGCGTAAAAAGTCGGTTTTAAGCGATTTTCAGGTTATATAAGGAAAGCTGAGATTTTTATCAGTCCAAAAGGCTTAAAATATTTTATTTAACATATAAAATCAGTGGCAAAAGGTTTGGTATCAAAATGTTATGTAAAACTCATTTTATTAGTAAAAAGGGTATAACCGTCAATTACCGAATCAAAGCAAGAACCCTATGTTATGATCAGTTTAAAAATAAATAAAAATATTCAAAAATCCCAAAATATTATATTACATCAGTGGGTAAAAGGTTTGGTATCGAAATTCAGGTTTAAATAGGTTTTATGCCAAATATGTCGTTTAATTAATAAAAAAAGCTTTCAAATTACGATATTGAGCATAACTCCTAATTTAGACCTCAAACTGATGTCAATTTTTTAGGACATGTTTATAAATCAGTAATAAAGGTTTTTTTTCCTCTCACATTTTTAAAAATCTCGTTTTAAAGTTAAAAGGGCATAATGGTCAATATTTAAGTAATTAACGGAAACATGCAAATGAATCGGATAATTAAGGAACCATGTAGTATAACCTCAGAGGGTTTTACTAACTTATAATATGGTCCTTAAGAAACCTTATGGCATATCTAAACTAAGCTAAATCGGGTCAGAACTGAAAGTCAAAGCAAAAGTCTACTTTTGAGACTTTCGGTTCCGAACCGAGCCTAAACTCAGAATTGCCGGGTTGAACATGCTTAGACATGTTCTTACATTATTTACCAAGTTATTTTAGTGTTAAAATAGGTTCCATAACCTCTACATTATCAGTTATGTGTTTATTTGCAAAATAGCTTTCTGTTGACTTTTTAATATTAATCAGGGGGTGCCCTTTTAAGGACTTATTACCTACATGATTACCAACTCATAGCCACTTTCAATTTGAAAAATGACTGGACCATTAGTGATTAATCACTAAGTTAAACTTAATTACGATGGCTTTGAGTTTTGGTCATTAAGCTAATGAAACATGAACTAGAGAAGCTAAGAATGCTTACGAAGGCTCTTAGCACGAATTAGGAACTTGAGGAAACTTGCTTGAGCTCCAGGAAGTTCCAGAGATGAGAGTTGTGAATATATTTTGAATTGTGCAAATGAACTAGTAAACAATCAAGAGCTTATATAGGACACTAAACTCACAAGATCCTTCCACATAACTCTACAACTGATCTCTGATGAATTCCAGGTGTCCCTATGCATGAAAAACTGTTGGCTGAGCTCCTGGATTCGAAAAATGGCATGCAAAGGCGGTGTAACCTGAAGAACCTGCAGTTGTGCAGTGTTTTCTGCACTCTTACGCGGCCCGCGTAAGAGTTGTCTTATGGAATACGCGGCCCGCGCCAAGGTCAACATCCGGTAACAATTTTTCCAACTTTGCAGTTTTGGTCCCTTGTCCATAAAATCTTTATTTTACTTTCGTTTATTGCACTTTTAACCCCCAAACTTGACTTTTAAGGGTCTTGAGTCTTTAAACATTTACCAATAAGTTTTCGGTTAGTCACGAGGTTACCCGAACGGTCTTGAAATGCAATATTAACGCATTTGGCCCTTATTACTTGTAATTATCGCTTTGCTTATTTATATGCGTCGAAACTCCACGAATTTAATATCCGTTATTCTTGGGATCAAAATAAATTATTACTTTGTTTTTGGGATTGTTAAAAGGTCACTCAGAGGTTACTTTCAACATGTTGACACTTTTAACCCCTATGTTTCACAAGATCCTTATTTCGAGCACAAACGACTTTTCAAGTTCGATAAATTATTCTTTAAAGAATACAAACGTCGTGTGAGGTCAATCAGAGGCACAAAAATGGCATGTTGACACTTTGGATCCCTTTATTAACATATTTACATTGTTTAACAATTTCAGTCCCTCAAAAATAATTCTTTACACGTTTAAAGTCCATGACACGTGTCTTTATTATATTGGTCGTGATTTTACGAGGTATTACATCCTCACCCCCTAAAAAGAAATCTCGACCTCGAGATTTACTGAAATAAATGAGGGTACTTCTATTTCATTGTGGACTCAACTCGCACGTGTATTCGGGACCTCTACGGTGTGACAACCGTAAAAAATACAGGTATCCGTACAATTAATTAATATTGATTAGTGCTTAATGACTGTGCTGGATTACAATTAATGACTTAAACTGCTTTCTGATTACTGCAACATACTTACACGTGCATCACATATTACATAACGTCATCTCATTATCACATGCAAACTTTATTGACAAACATGATGCACGAAGCACAGTTAGCGGATAACTCAGAAAAATGCTGACGATGTTCAGTACCTAGACAGGCAGTGTTTTGAGACCCAGTATGAGCCAGAAACCAAGTACTACACTAGTATAGTGTGTAGGGAAGTAAGGACTATAAAACTGCTTCACTAGGTGATAGTTTAAGTGCCGGAAAGTGCCTAAAACCCACTAAAAGTGCAGAATTCTGCATATTTCAGCAAAATTCAGCATTTTAATGAACTAGTAACATGCAAAAATATGGAAAAATGGTCCTGAATGCTTTCCTAAGTGTCGGGAATTAAAAGTGTCACAAAAGGTAACATAAAGATCACTAAACGGAATAGCTTGACACTTTAACGAACCGGTATCTAACCGAACAACCGGACACTACCCGAAACATCAAAATTATACTAAAAACATTTTTTTATTATTTCTAAGCTAGTTATGATCCCCGAACACCTTAACACTCACTAAAATATCTAGTAACTAACCAACTTAACTATATACTTGGATATGGATTACAAGGTAACTAATTAGTTCAAATTTACAATTAGACCCCCTCCCCCTCATGCTAGAAATCGGCCCACATGCCTAATTAGAGGATTTTGTTGAATTGTTTAATGAGATATGCTTTGTACTATGGAAGACATAAGACCCAAGGGTTAATCAAATGTTGGAGGTTATAAGAACAAACCATTAGATCACCATCCACACTTCATCTCACCACTTCCATCACACTTCTTCCTCTCCTTCTCCTTCTTGTTCTCGGCCGAAGACAACCACAAGCACCACCATCATCATCCAACTTCATTCATCCAATCTCAAGTATTCACAAGGTGTAAGAAGGTGTCTAACGAAGTGTGAAGCTTGTGGATCATCAAGGACCTCTTTTACTTGCTTTTATCCACCATCTTTGTCACCTTCATCTTCAAGAGTTCATCCCTAGCCATAGAGCTAGTAGTAAGACCTTTGTAACCCTTTGTTACTCCTATATTAGTTGGTTAAAATATATAGTATGTTGTTAATCATAAGAACACAAAAGAACATAAACATGAATCTTGAACATAAGCTTGAAATATGATGAAATCATGATGAAACTATGTTGTTTAGTATATGTATGATACTTGTTATTGTTTACTTGAGATTATGATGTTGATCATCATAAGGAGCTTGCTAGATTGTGATTAAACACATGATCTAGCAAGTAGGAGGATGATTATGTAAGGAAACAAGATGATCATCCTCATGTGTAAGCATGAACTTGAAGAATAAAATGATTTCTTGAAAAATAATCATCAAAGTGAGTTAATAATCTTGTGGATCTAAGAATAATGAATGGTCTTCCAAAAGAACTAAGTTCAAAATGTGATTTTTAGAAGATCTTGGTTCTTACTTAAACCTATACTATTTTTGGTGATGAAACAAGTGTAGAAACGCTAGAGAAACAAAAAGATTTCATAAAGAAACGTTTTTGTAAAATATGTTTACGAGTTGTAAACATCCAAATCTTTCAAGAATGAGATGTTTAAAGAAGTAAACACACTTTGAGGGGTAACTAAACCTACTAAAAACACTACCAAGTTACTACAAGTGTTTGTGAAAGATCAAGTTCATGTTGTTATGTAAATTGTGTAGTTTTTGCACTTGGTAAGTGTAAATTGTTTAGGGATTGCTTGTTGATTGTTTGGAATGATTTTTGAAAAGAAAATGACATGCTTTGATAGCATGGACACCTCCATTTTTAGGGGAAACTATGGCAAAATTTTCTTAAAATATAAACACTTAGAAAAATATTTTCTAACAAGTATTTACGAGTGTATTTAACTATGGTTTCCAATATAAACTTTGCCATAGAATTTGTTACAAAAATACAAGTATTGGAGGTTGGTTTTTATAAATAAAAATGAATAAATATGTATTTAGAATATATATTTACATTAAAGACACTTGTGTGAATATTTGTATACTTGGTGAAATAGTTATATTATTTTAGGGTAAAATAATATAACTTAACAAAATACCATGAAATTTACAATCCAAAATAATACCAAGAATATCAAGGAATAAATATATAAGTTACACACATAATATTGTGGAACCGAACGATGGAACGTAACTTACAAAATATTCCGGAAAATACCTTTATAAATATATTTTTGGTAAACATTGTTTTGGATACAAGAAATGAAAATATGATTTTTGTAAATATTACAAAAGTAATATTGTATTTTCGACAAAGAGAAAATATATTATTTTTGGAAGTAAAAATATATTTTCTTAGAATATTTAGAAGATATATGATTTTTGGAAAATATATATTTTCTGGACAATACATTATTTTTGGACAAAATAAGTTTAAATATATTTTCTAAAAGTGAGAATTGAAAATATAATAATTTGGAACTACAAATACAATAATACGAAAATACATGTATGAAATACCCCCATCCTTGGGAAGGAAATACAAAGATAAATACTTGAGAAGTATTATTACAAAAGTATTGTTTAACAAATATTCCAAAATTTATAAATATAATTTAAAGTTGAAATATTAATTATTTTGACAAGTATTTATAACTTGGAATAATATTGGGAACATAAGAAACGTAACTCAAAAACGTAAATACTAAGCAAAGGCACGACCCGTTCGTCTAATAGACGTTAGTACACTGTAGGTAGTCGTGTTTGCTGAGGAGATTTGAGTTACCAGTACTGAAGACGCAATACTGTGAGTTCATGTCCTCCTTTTCTTTTAATTGTTTTCAGTTTTATACTTCGGGGGTGAAATACATGTTACAATTATTACAAACGTTTTATACATGGTATGGTTAGCTAAGGAGGGTTACTGCTAGATCATGTGAAAGGTGGGTATAACACTTAAGGCCATTAATCCTCGTCGTAGGACCGAGGTACATGAGTGATAGATCTATTTGGGTGTAGCGAGCCCACACCCATGGGGACCAGGATGGCCCATTGTAACACCCCGTGTTTCGAAAGTCAAAGTCAAAGTCAAGATTGAAGTCAAAGGAAGACAAGATTGCTAATTACGATCTGTCTCTCCTTGCTCAATTCCTGTTTTGACTTCTTTGACTTGTAGTTAGTCTATTTTATTTTCGCTTTAGTTGTATTATGTGGAGTATCTATTAACAATCGCATATTAATCGCTATTTATCGCATGTTTAATCGCTTTATCGCTATCGCAATCGCAACTCGAATTACGCATTTTGGTTATTGTATACGTGTGTGTGTGCCTTATGTGTTACTTGTGCATGATTAAATTATGTTATGTGTGGTAATCAATAGAATCACAATCGAAACTCAAACGCAATCGAACTAAATCGCAATCGAAATGATATGATAATTGGTGGAGAAGAGATAGTGCGAGATATGAGTAGTTGGGATTAAAAGTAATTTGACTAGGAAACTCTATTGTATCGCAATGCTCGCAATCGAAATTGAAACGGCAAAACTCGTTGCGCCGAGCACTCGAACCAGGTGCCAGCCGACCGAACAGCCACCCGGCTGGACTGCCACCCGAGCGAGGTGCCATCCGATCGAGGAGCCACTCGGCCGGGCTGCCACCCGGGCGAGATGCCATCCGACCGACCAGCCCTTTCCACTTTGGGCATCCTATAAATACCCCTTGTCACTTTCAACCTTTCTACTTTTGGCAAGTGACGTCCGACCAGCTCGTTTTCCTCACTTTTCTTCAGATTTCTCGCGATTCTGGTAAGATCTCGTCCTAAATCTTATACTTCCTTAATCTACACGCACTCCTACACCTTTCTATCTTTTGAATCCTAACTTTTAACCGTGAAATCATCAAGATTCAAGGTGTTCTAGGATGACGTCATCATGTGTTCTTGAAGAACTTCATGTTTTGGCCTCAATCCATCAAGAACAACTTAGATCTAACCGATTTCCACATAGACAAACAAAGATCTTTCATAGATCTAAACATATTCACAAGAAAAAGGATTGAAAGATGGTTTTCAACTTTCTTTCAACTCTTTTACACTCAATGCACTCAAAACCGATTGAATCGGAACTTGTGCCGGCTTACTACTCATTATTGTGGTTGTGTTGGTTCAAGATCCGTATTCTATCCATGAGATTATCGATTTCGGGTTAAATGTGGAACATCCTCTCGAACCGTCCACTGATCGGGTATGGGTGATTCCTGTCCGATCAGGAGTACCAAGTATTGACGAGGTTTCTGTTGCTTAACACGTTATCAAAACATCTCGAGAAAACGACAAACTATCAAAAACAACCAAGTGCAAGACGAATAGGTTAACCAGGACGGATGACCGTCTGAACGGACTGCTGTCCGAACAGACAGCCACCCGATCGACCGGTCACGCGAACGAATTGCACCTTGGTCCCACACTCAACCATTTTTGCCAACCCTTGGAGTCTGAATGTTGAACGCATTGCTGTCCGATCGGACTACCATCCGATCGAACTGCCATCCGAATCATGAGACATTTGAACTTCAACACTTAAAAATTTTTCAACATGTTCAATGCACTAAGGATACCACCCGGTCGAACAACCGTCCGACCGAGTGACCACCCTGCTGTGAACTTGTTCTCACTGAAGTGCCCAACCGAACGGGTTGCCGTCCGATCGAACGACCTGAAAGGTAGAGATACTTCAATGTTTTCAAAATGCTACAACGAAAACTTCAAAAGACAAGCCATGATACACAAACACATCCTTCTCAAAGGAAGAAACAATCAACTCGAACAGTTATCCGAACGGACAACCATCCGATCAGGTCAACATCCGCACGAATGACCGACCGCCCGGATCACCATTCTGCAGTTGGTGACTTTTCTCGTTTTACGCGTCACTTACCTTTTATGCTATCGTTAACTGTTCAGGCTAACCTCGCTCTACGCGCTCCCTTCAATCCATCATCGCTGTGAGTATACTCGATCCCTTTTTGCTTTACGCACTTTTGGGTGTTACATATGTTACTTATACAAATCACATCGAACACATTACGTAATACTTTAAACGCTAACCGCTATCGCATGTATACGTGACTAAATGAATGCTTGTTTGTTATGTTTACACATGGAATGCTGTCTACCTGCCTTAGCAACGATAGTACTATAATTTGGACTCAGCACCCGTTCACTCGGGAGTTGTTAAGGACAATTATTTGTATGGATTACAGTGGTGATCATGTATTACAAACTGCCTTGGGCAGTCAACCCGCAGTCATTGGTATCGATAGGTTCATGTCGATAACTAACATGCCTCATTTCACTATGTGTACGTGCTGGTTATGCGTAACGCTTTCGAACTCTATATGCTATTATCAAACATGTATGCTCACCTTTACACTATGTGTATTGACTTTTATTTTAACGTTTGTGACAGGTGCTTAGGATGCTTATCTGCTAGGAAATCGAGGCTAGAATAAGGTCTTAGAGGCCAACAAATAGTTGTCTGTACAAATGAAATCTGAGTTGTCGGAACATAACTATTTGCCTAGATTTTGTCTGTAATAATTGTATTATCTTTTAAGACATGGTATGGGACATGTTACTTTAAATTAATTGGTAATGATAATTGTGATGGAAACTTCTGGACAATCTGATTCACTCAGTGTCATGCCCTGATGTTTCCGCCATCGGTTGGGGTGTGACACCCATAGGGTGACTATGTCTTCCAGCCGGAGGCCCGGTACAAATTTGCTAGGTTTGAGTTTTCCTGCACCATTTCACACATATCAATGGCCTTGCAAACCATTGGTGGTCTGTTTTTCCTTATTGCTACATACCTGGGACATACATACATACAGACATACTTTAAAGGTTTATTCATACGCATGCACATGAACTCGCTCAACTTTTGTTGATTTTTCAAATTACATGTATTTCAGGGAACTAAGTGGATCTGGCAGGTGTATGCATGTGTTTCAAGCTGCGTTTAAATAAAAGATGTCATCCAAGTCTTTAGAGTTTAGGAGATGTATCTTACTCCTGGACGAGATACATGGTCCTAAGCTCGGGTTTGCATAGGGTCTTTTGTCGAGTCATAATGAACTCCTTAAAACATGTTATGGTTTGTAACTTAAATTTGGTATCGATGTTTCGAACAAGTATGTTATGGTATTTTCAAACTTAATCTATATGGACGAACATCTTATGGTTTTATCATTTAGCATTGTTATGATTGAATGCTATGGTATTAAGAAGTCACACCAATAACCACGCTTCCGCAAAAGTCAGGGTGTGACATACGGGCATCCCATTTAACCTTCACTATCGGTACGTGCTTCCTTCGAAGCTTCTTAACCTGTCGATCCTCAATCGACAAGGGTTTTTCAACAAACTTTAAGCCCTCATCTATATGCACATCCTTATGTGACATGGCTAGCGATTCATCGGCTAGACACTTCTTCAGATTGCAGATGTGGAACAGATTATGAATTCCACTGAGCTCTTCAGGCAGGTTTAACTTGTAAGCCACTGTTCCGACACATTCGATGATCTCGAATGGTCCTATGTATCTTGGGCTTAACTTGCCTTTCTTGCCAAAACGCATTACCCCTTTCTAGGGTGATACCTTAAGTAACACTTTGTCACCTACCTCGAATTTCAGAGGTTTATGCCTTTTATCTGCGTAGCTTTTCTACCTATCCCTGGAAGCTTTGAGACGATCACGTATTTGCACAATCTTATCTGTCGTCTCCAGGACTATATCAGGTCCTGTTAGTTGGACATCTCCAACTTCCGCCCAGCAAACTGGCGTCCTGCACTTTCTTCCATACAAAGCTTCAAAAGGTGCAACTTGAATACTGGAGTGATAGCTATTATTATACGTAAATTCAATCAATAGAAGATGATCATCCCAACTTCCACCTAGATCAATTACACAAGTTCTTAACATATCCTCCAGCGTCTGTATAGTATGTTCACTTTGACCATCTGTCTGAGGATGATATGCAGTGCTGAAGTTTAATCGAGTGCCTAGGGATTGCTGAAAGCTTTTCCAAAAATGCGATGTATACCTTGTATCCCTATCAGAGATGATAGACACTGGCACTCCGTGAAGAGATACAATATCGTCCACGTACAGCTGAGCTAACTTATCTGAGCTGTGTGTTTCCTTAATAGGTAAGAAGTGAGCTGATTTAGTCAACCTGTCAACTATAACCCAAATAGTATCATTTCCTCGCTTTGTTTTTTGTAACTTAGTGATGAAATCCATAGTTACCATTTCCCACTTCCAGGTGGGAAGTTCAGGCTGTTGCAGCAAACCTGACAGCTTCTGATGTTCTGCCTTAACTTGAGCACACGTCAAACATTTGGCCACATAAGTGGATATAGATTTCTTCAAACCTATCCACCAGTAATTCGCCTTTAAATCCTGGTACATCTTGTCACTTCCCGGATGAACTGAGTATTTGGAGCTATGGGCTTCTTGAATGATCACGTCCCCGAGTCCTCCATAAATTGGAACCCATATTCGTCCATTTAATCTTAGGATTCCATCCTTGTTATATGATAAATGTTCAGCAGTTACTCCCAACTTTTCATTTGGATAGTTGGCTTCTAATACAGCTTCCTTCTGAGCGGCTAACAACCTTTCATTCAAGCTGTTCCTCAATTCAATGCTCTTGTCATTGATCCTAATGGGCTTAACCCTTTCCTTCCTGCTTAAAGCATCAGCTACAACATTCGCTTTGCCTGGATGGTAGCGAATTTTACAATCATAATCATTCAGTGTCTCCATCCATCGACGCTGTCTCATGTTCAGATCCTTTTGGTTGAACAGATGCTGAAGGATCTTATGATCGGAATAGATCACACACTTAGTCCCATACAGGTAATGTCTCCAAAGCTTTAGTGCAAATACAACGGCACCCAACTCCAAATCGTGGGTGGTGTAATTCTTCTCGTGCACCTTTAACTGACGGGAAGCATAAGCAATAACTTTGCCCTTTTGTATAAGCACACATCCCATGCCTGTGTGCGATGCGTCGCAATAAACCACAAATTCTTCAATACCTTCTGGCAATGTCAACACTGGTGCATTGCTTAACTTTTGTTTAAGGATGTCAAAGGATTCTTGTTGCTTAGGACCCCAATCAAACTTGATATTCTTGCGAGTCAATGAAGTTAAGGGTGCAGCCATCCTTGAAAAAATTTAGATAAAACGCCTGTAATATCCTGCCAGACCCAAGAAGCAACGAATCTCTATGGGCGTCTTCGGCTCTTGCCAATTCATGATAGCTTCAATCTTAGCGGGATCCACCTGGATACGACGCTTGCTAACCACATGTCCAAGAAATTGGACTTCACGAAGCCAAAACTCACATTTTGTAAACTTGGCGTAGAGCTTCTCTTGCTGAAGAAGTTTAAGAATACATCGAAGGTGCTTTTCATGATCACTCTGGTTCTTTGAGTAAATAAGAATGCCATCAATGAAGACGATGACAAACTTGTCCAAGTATGGTTTGCAAACGCGATTCATGAGATCCATGAGATCCATGAATGCTGCTGGTGCATTAGTGAGCCCGAAAGGCATCACCAAGAACTCGTAGTGACGATAACGAGTTCTGAATGCAGTCTTATGCACATCTTCATCTCTGACCTTCAGCTGATGGTAACCTGGCCTTAAATCAATTTTGGAGAAGTAACTTGCCCCTTGCAACTGATCGAACAGATCGTCGATCCTGGGCAATGGATATCTGTTCTTGATTGTAACCTTGTTCTGCTCTCGATAATTGATGCATAGACGCATCGATCCATCCTTCTTCTTCACAAACAGAATCGGTGCTCCCCAAGGAGACGAACTAGGTCGAATAAAACCTTTTGCCAACAAATCATCTAGCTGAGTCCTTAACTCTTTCATCTCAGTCGGTGGTAACCTGTAAGGTGCTCTTGCAACAGGTGCTACTCCAGGAATAATGTCAATTCTGAACTCCACTTGCCTATCTGGTGGTAAACCAGGTAGTTCTTCAGGGAATACTTCTGGATATTCAGAAATAACAGGGATGTCTTCAACCTTGGGCTTTGGTTCATCAATAGTTACCTGTGCCAAGTAAATGACACAACCCTTCTTCAAACACCTTGACGCCTTAAGCATAGACGCTTGCTTAGGCAACCCATACTGAGTATCTCCTTGTATGGTAAGTGGCTCACCATACGGACTCTTGATAACCACTTGTTTCTTGTCACAAACAATCTGGGCTTGGTTATGAGATAACCAATCCATGCCAATTACTATGTCGAAACTAGCTAATTTCAAAGGAAGCAAAGATAACGGAAAGGAGTGGTTCCTAATGGATATAAAACATCCATCTAACACAGATGAAGTAGTTTCTATGGTACCATCGGCTAGTTCTACTTCATATTTTATGCTTAGGGTTTTAACAGGCAGATTTAATAATTTACAAAACTTATCATCAACAAACGACTTATCTGCACCCGAATAAAATAATACCCTTGCATAGACATCATTGATAAGAAAGGTACCTGTTATTACGTTGTCATTCTGAATCGCTTCTTGTGCGTTCATCTGAAAGACCCGATCATTGGTCTTTTTACCTTCATCAGGTTTCTTGGTATATTTTGGGCAGTTAAACTTGATATGCCCCTTCTCGTTACAGTTGTAACATGTTGCATCCTTTATCTTCTTGCAATCCAAAGTCTTATGCTCAAAAGATTTACAGATCCCACAAGCCCTAGGCTATGATTGGGATTTTGATTCATACATGCACTTTCCCAGATGACGTTTCTTGCAGGTCTTGCATTTGGGCTTCTCACCCGACTGTTGGTCATCTTTCTTAAATCCCGAACTCTTCTTGTGATCTGATTTCCCTTTAGGCTTCTTATCTGAACGGTGTGAGTTATCATTCTCACGTTTCCTCTTCCCCTCATCAGAATTCCTAAGCGATCTTTGCCTGACCGCATCAAGGGTAAGGGATAATGACAAATTAGCTACAGACCTAAAGGTAGTAGGTCGAGAGGCTTTCACACTAGCTTTGATCTCCGGGGCTAAACCCCCAATGAAACGGGCTATACGCTTTGATTCCGGTGTCACCAAGTAGGGAACCGATCGAGACATGGTGTTAAAACTCGTGAGATATGCCTGACAGTCCAAGTTCTTCATAACCAATGTCAGAAAGTCAGTCTCGATCTTCTCAACCTCATGTTGAGGACATAAATTCTCTTTGATTAAAGCAACAAACTGAGCCCATGTTAAGTTGTATAACGGAATCTTTCCAGTAGCTTGGATTAAGGACCTCCACCAAGCTAGAGCTTCTCCCTTGAACGATTGTGAAACATACTTCACAATATCTTGCTCTGCACACCCACTAATATCAACTACCGTATCCATCTCATCTAGCCACGTCATGCAATCAATGGCTCCTTTTTCCCCAGTGAAATCCCTGGGCTTGCAGGAGACGAAATACTTATAAGAACAGGTTTTTGCTCGTGGCTCCTTATTAAATACAATCTTCATAGACGTAATACTATGCTGATTTGAAGAGTGCTGGCCATCATCCTTCCTTGACTCGTGAGTTTTAGATGGTGGCTTACTATGAGCCACATAGTGAGTCTTAGGGTGTGATTTAGAATGAGGTACTGATAGGGTCTTGCTCCGAGTACCACTTGATTCATTAAACTGCCTATCCATGGCTTTGGTAACAACATTATTAATCAATGCTTGAAGTTCCGCACCAGTTACGTTGATTCTGGTAGTATCATGATTCTCCCTTGGATGACTGTTGACTTCTTCTGATTCAGCCATGTAGCTTGATTGCTACATAAAATGATGACAATGATTTATTTAGAAATCTATAGCAGTATTGTCATTCTTGATGATTTATTAACCATGGTATTAATAACCCATATCGGTTAATTTATTAAACATATTCATTCAGGATTTTCATCATAATTATCCTTAGTTATAATTTATTAAAATATTATAATGGTATAGAAGGCCAAGTCACAAGGACACATTTCAAATTTCAAGCCATGAACTTATAGGATCAATGCATTAAGGTTTGAACGTAGTTCATCACCTTTCCTTGACAGGGAGTCGTAGACTACCACTGTCTTTAGTCTCAAAGGACATTAATTATGGCCCGTAGGCACTTCATCACTAATGGATGATTATATAATAATAGAGAAAAGAAATTGGAAGAATCCAATATAAGGATGACTTATGCGATTTTATCGAATCACATTTGCCAGGAGTGTTAACATGTTTTCAGATGTTAACAAGGATTTGAATCTTAATGAGGAGTTACCATCATGGCCCTGTCTTTAAAATGACATATGGACTAGGTTTTGCCTTTAAGATTTTCTTTAATATTTAATGGCAGATTATTTACAAAAGGAATGATATTTTTAATTTATTTCATATATTATATTTATGCATATAATGACAAACTGAAATTTTAAATTCAAACATTCCACTAAAATTTAAAAGAGTACATAATTGCCCTAAACGGGACTTTAACAGAAATAACTTGCCCATGCAGGGGCTAAACTGAAAATACAAGTCCTCGCAGGGACTAGATACATAAATAGATGTCCACACAGGGACTTAATTGAAAATTAAAGAAAAACAAACAAACAAATAAGGAAATTCAGTGATCCCTTCTGTTCTTCCCCTTGATTAATAACCTACGGCTGGGAGCCGTAGGTTACGCCTCCGACTGATCCAAAAATGTAACTCTCGCATTTAATTGTCATTTTGAGGGGATTTATGGAGTCTTATTATTGGATTTCGGTTACTACTTGCTTGTGCACGAATTTTGGAGCAACTTGGAGAGTTTTGGAGGAGGAGAACACTTGTTAATTTCTTGTTTTTATGTTTTTGATTCTCTTGAACATTGAAACTATTATCATGATGTTTGTCCAAGCCATGAGTGGCTAGGTTCTTTATGGTCATCCTAGGTTGAAGGTTTGTATGAAACAATTGTGTTTTGCTTCCATATTTCTAGAATGGTAAACTTTATCTATGTCTTGTTTATCATGGTGTGTGATTGTTTATTTGTAAATTGTTGATTCTTATGATATTCTAGTTTGAAACCATACGTTCTTGGTGCCGTTGGCAATCGAGATATCATGGGTAGAATTAGGATTGGGTAAGGGTTGATTGGTCATCGGGTAATAACCACACGTTCTAGGAATCTGAGTACTTCGTTCCCTTTTATCACAATAAGTAATTACACATGAACTATGTCTATGTAGTTCTTTCTAGTGGATGATAGCACAATTGTTGAAGCAAACCGGAAACTTAGGATGGTCATTCGTCTCCAAATTGTTTACAAACTCAACTTTCATTTCGCAAATTAATTAGTATTCTTAGTTTTTAAAATCAATCCAATCAAACCAACTCTTGAATTTATTTTATTTGCAATTAGATTAATTTAGTCAAGTTAGATATACACTTAGATAACATACATTCCACAAACTCCCTGTGTTCGATACCCACTTACCACTATCTATTTAGTAGTAATTGGATTAAATTTGATTGTGACCACGACATCACGTCAAATTAACGGCGCCAAAATTTGACGTGATGTCGCGGTCACAATCAAATTTAATCCAAATACAACTAAGTAGATAGCGGTAAGTGGGTATCGAACACAGGGAGTTTGTGGAAAATGTGTTATTTCAAAGTTTATCTAAATTTACTAAATTTATCTAAATGCAAGAAAAGTAAAATCAAGAGTTGGATTGTGTGATTTTAAAACTAAATTTAACTAATTAAATTGCAAGAGAAAATTTTGATTGTAGACAAATTAGAGACAAAGGATCACCCTAGATTTCCAGTTTCAATTGACATTCATGTTATACTTTCTACTAGAAAGAGCTACATAGACATAGCTCGTGTGTGACTACTTGCAGTGATGAAAGGGAACTAAGTACTCAGATTCCTAGAACGTGAGGTTGTTACCCGATGATCAATCAACCCTTACCCAAGCCTAATGATACCCATGATATCTCGATTGCCAACGGCACCAAGAACGTATGGTTTCTAATTAGTTTAACGCAAGAATTAACAAGTTACTAACAAGCAATCACACACCATAACAAACAAACCATTAAGATAAAGATTGTTATTCTAGAAATAATGAAATCAAACATGAAATGTCTAAAGTAAACCTTCAATCCAGGATGATCACAAATGTTTAGCCACTCATGGCTTGAATCAACATCATCAAACTTGTTTTAATGTTCAAGCAAATCACCAACGTAAAACCCAAGATTAACTCGTGTTCTCCTTACCAAAATCTCCCCAAAAGTTCACCAAAATTCGTCCACCCAGAAGTAGTAACCGAAATCCAATAATAAGACTCCATAAATCCCCTCAAAATGACAATTAAATGCGAGAGTTACATTTTTGGATCAGTCGGAGGCGTCCCAGCCGTAGGTTACAGCTGTCAGCAACTCCAAAGTCAACATAGAGTGTCGTAACCTATGGCCCTCAGCCGTAGGTTACGGCTCTGACTGGTTTCTTACGGCAACCCTCTCCTGTTTTACGGCATAACTTTTGATGCAAAGGTTGGGGCCGTAACCTACGGCCCTCAGCCGTAGGTTACGTCGCTGAGTGTACTTGACTTCTTATTTCTTCACCACAGCTTGATTTCTTCACCTCTTAACGATGCCATCATCCCACATCCATTCAAGCATCATAAGCCCCGCATCTTAAGCACTTTAGCACCTGCATAATCAAACATAGAGTGGTTACCAAGTTCAAGCAATTAACTGAATAAAGCATGGAATGTGCGTACATTTAGACCTTTTAAGGGTTGTCCTACGGACCACCCGTCACATCCCCACACTTACCCGTTGCTTGTCCCAAGCAACTCATTCAAAAACAATTTTCAACTAAAGCGATCAATCATGCAAACCGAGCTAAAATGTGCCATCCTTCTACTAACTTTCAATCATACCACAAGACACACCCCTCACAAAAATGTCTCGGTGACAAGAATTATTAGCATATAATGCTAATCCACTCAATGCGTGTGTGTGTGTGTGCGACAATAAGCTTGTATAAAAATCAAGTCTCCTCCTAACAAATATCTAGCATGCTTATGAATCAAAGGAACTTACGGGTTGTAACGAGGCTAGGTGTAAAGGTAGGAAATAGTGGGAATGTGAAAGTAGCTCATTGATTCGACCCGGTTTTTATTTCTACTACTAAACAAAGCAAACAACAACTAAATACGCAACTTCTTCAACATCTTAACTACTATTGCAACTAAATACTTCTTTTTGTATTTTTCTCATATTTTTCTCTTTTTTTTCTTTCTTCTTCTTTTTTTTTTCTTTTTTTTAAGCAAAGAACTCAAAAATATATACAAGAACATCAACAATCACAAACTAAATTCCTAAACCGGGTCATCTCAATAGGTAAAGTTTTTGTAAGAAGTAGGTTTGGGTCGCAACCGAATGGTATAAGGCTCAAACATGGCTTTCTAAAGACCAAACCCCCACCCCTCACAATACCAAGCTCATATATGTAACGTATGAGGTCCAATTCCCACACTCTCACACATCTAGACGAGGCTACCTAAAAGTCCCCTATCCTTTTCACAAGCATGCTAATTCTAAGATTTAACAAGAATTCGTACACAAGTTCTATTAACACACGACACACACCGCCACTCAAACAAAGAAATATCAATAACAATAATATGTGGCTCAAATTCTCACCAAGAAAAGACTAGGAATGGGTGTCGGCATGTCATGTGGAACAATATCAAGTGTTCAAATTTCAACAATTTTTTCGCTTGGTTAACAATTTTTTCAAAAATTCTCAAAATTTTCCCCTCATCCCCACACTTGGGATACATTGTCCCAATGTATGGTTTTCAGAGAAAGATCGCTTAACACACCAAACTTTTTTTTTTTAACAACAGCAAACAAACTAACTACCATTATTTCAAAGTTAAAGAACATAAGAAGACTAAGGAAAGAGTACATTGACCTGGCGAAGTTTGACACAACCGATGTTGGAGACAATCTGACTTCCTATCACCACCTTCACACAAATATCCGCACATCTTCCCCACACTTGAATGTTGCCATAGCCCTGAAACATAGAAAACTAAAGAAATAACAAGATCAGTGAAGAACCTCGGGTTGCCTCCCGAGCAGCGCTAAGTTTTCAGGTCTTCAGCCAGACCGTGCCACCCCTATTTAAGGTGGCTCAAAGAAGCGGTTCCTGCCATCTCCATCACTTCCTTGTGCCATTGAGCAAAATGCATCCATCTTGTTTTGACTCGATGGGTAATCAAATACGCTCTTGCTTGAACCCATATGCTCTTCTTCATGATCCGGTGGGTGATTTCTTCTCATTCTTTGGAACACCTTTTCACTAAACCCGCTATCATCCGCCTCAACAAACTCGTAACTAATCATCTTCGTCTGAACATTAAATGACAACTTACGATTCTTTTCGGTCATGTTAATGATTCCTTCTCTACAATCAATTTGAGCATTTGCCGTATAGAGAAACGGTCGACCCAAAATCACCCTTTGTTGTGACGCCATTGTGGTAGTAGCATAATCTAAAACCAGAAAATCCACTGGGTATTCGAATTCTCCCAACCGAATCATAACATTCTTAACCATTCCCCGTGGACGCCTCCAACTTTCATCCGCCAAGCTCACCATGGTGTCTATATCTTCAAGCGGACCAAAGTCGTACATATCGTATAGATCACCTGGTAGCACACTCATGCTTGCCCCGTAGTCCAACAATGCGTGAGGGATTTTTAATTTTCCCACATGAATAGGCACAATTGGTGCTCCATGCTCTCTGTTCGTTTCAACCTCAGCATCCTTTTTCAAACCTGCATTCACTTGACAAGAAGATGTTAAAAATGTTTCATTGAATTCTCTATTAGGAACGGTACTTACCACATTGATATTAACACTTTTAATGTTTTTGGGATTTATCACCGTGTCACTTGGTAGCTGGCCTTTTGATTTCTTCAAAATTGCCACTTCACTCGCAAGTTGACCCATTTGAGTAGTCAGCGTTTGAATCGCTTTATCACGGGCCTCATCCTTTTGCATCCGAATCTCATCACGTTGATTCATTCGTTGCATTTCAACTTGCATCGCCTTCAACATCTCCATTACTTCGTTTCCACCCGAAGAGCTTTGACCCGTTTGATATTGCCTTTGAAATCCTTGGTTTCCTTGGAAATTCGGGTTTGCTTGATTTGAAGGGTTCCCATAACGAAAGTTTGGGTGGTTCCTCAACCCGGGGTGGTAAGTGTTGGAATTCATGTTATAGTTTCTACCACCCCCTCCTTGACCTTGCACAACATGAACCTCTTCGTATTTCCCATCACCTCCTTGGCAATTTTCAGCCGCATGACCTATTTCATTACACAATGCACAAACATCATAAATTTGTTTAGTAGTTTGAACGTTACCATCGTCAACTGCATGAACTTGCGATCTCGTGACAGCCGGTCGTGCTCTCCTTGATGCTTGAGCTTTCCTCTTTGAGGTAATGGCCATTTGTTCCAAGAACTCCTAATCCTCATCTTCATAATTTGTGCCAAAAGTCCCATTTGTGATGGACATTAGATCACGTGCATCCTCGGCACACAACCCTTCATGAAAGGCGTTCATCAACTCCCAAAGCTCAATCCCATGGTGTGGACAATTTTTAATCATCATGTTTAAGCGCTCGAAGGCTTCATGGAACATTTCGCCTTGTTGTTGTTGGAAACTTCTCAACCCTTTCCTAGCATCATTGGTCTTTTGGGCGGTATAAAATTCGTCTAAGAAAGTTTGTTGCATTTCCCCCCAAGTGTAAATAGATGCTGAAGGCAAAGTGTAAAACCACTTCTTTGCCTTATCTTCCAAAGAGAATTGAAACAAAACCAGCTTTACATCATCAGCCGAAAAACCTTGACTCCCAAGAGTGTTGCAAATTGAGTCATAGGCCTCTAAATGAAAATAAGGCTCTTCTGTTGCTAGACCTTTATACTTTGGCAAACTTTGTAACGAGTTGGTTCGAACTTCGAATGTCCTCCCTTGATCATTGTGAGGAATAACTACCGGTGAAGGATTATGAGTAATCACTGGCCTAAAATGCACTTCAATACCTCTTGCATGATCTCTAAGATGCCTTCTTGGTACACCCACACGACCCCTTGGACGCATAGGACCCATTGGTCTTGGCATACGCCCTTGTGGTGCCAATGGTTGTTGAAATTGTTGTTGCGGCATCGGTGGGTGTTGAATAGGCCTTTGAAACTGTTGTTGAACATTCGGCGGACAAACTTGTTGCAATGGTATGGGACGTTGCATTTGTGGCCCTTGTGGCCTCGGCCTCACATGTTGAGGTATGAGTTGTTGTTGTTGCACTCCACCAATATTTGGAATCACTTGCATTTGGCCTTGCATATAACCGAATTCCCCTTGATCTCCATCACCCCCATAAGCATACCCATCTTCATCAAAACCCTCAAACTCCTCAAATCCTTCATCATACCCATCTCCTTGAATTCCCAAAGATTGCCCAAATGGAAGGGTCGAGTATTGGAAACCCGACTGGTTTGATGGTCGAAACGATGTAGCATGGATAATGGTCAAGTTTGGTGCTATGGTATAGCTTGAATATGATGGACCCGCACCCGGAAAGAAATGGGATAATGGTGGTATAGTAGTGGAAGGGTTGAAGGTAATGGTTGGTTCTTCTTGAGTAGTAATGGGTTGTGTGGTGTTAGTTGGTGTGACATTTTGAAGTACGGTAGGTTCAGTGGTAGTGGTTGGAATGGTGGTATTTGGTGAAGGTTGAGTGGATGTTGGTATAAACGGTGGAGCAGGTTCACCCGTAGCGGGTGGTGGTGGTGGTGGATCTCGACCCATGTATCTCAGTGGTGTAATCGGTGTAATTGGTGTTGTTGGTGAACCGCTAATTGTATTTTCCCTTAACAAAATCCTGTTTGCTCGCAAAGTTCGTTCGATTTCCGGATCAAATGCTAATGGTGAAAGCTTGTGAGAGCTTCTAGTACGCATGCACCTGTAAATACCTGCACACTAACACACCCGCGTAAACCAGAAAAATAACAAACTTAAGAAAAGCAAAAATAACACACGTTGCGCACTACTCCCCGGCAACGACGCCAAAATTTGACGTGATGTCGCGGTCACAATCAAATTTAATCCAAATACAACTAAGTAGATAGCGGTAAGTGGGTATCGAACACAGGGAGTTTGTGGAAAATGTGTTATTTCAAAGTTTATCTAAATTTACTAAATTTATCTAAATGCAAGAAAAGTAAAATCAAGAGTTGGATTGTGTGATTTTAAAACTAAATTTAACTAATTAAATTGCAAGAGAAAATTTTGATTGTAGACAAATTAGAGACAAAGGATCACCCTAGATTTCCAGTTTCAATTGACATTCATGTTATACTTTCTACTAGAAAGAGCTACATAGACATAGCTCGTGTGTGACTACTTGCAGTGATGAAAGGGAACTAAGTACTCAGATTCCTAGAACGTGAGGTTGTTACCCGATGATCAATCAACCCTTACCCAAGCCTAACTATACCCATGATATCTCGATTGCCAACGGCACCAAGAACGTATGGTTTCTAATTAGTTTAACGCAAGAATTAACAAGTTACTAACAAGCAATCACACACCATAACAAACAAACCATTAAGATAAAGATTGTTATTCTAGAAATAATGAAATCAAACATGAAATGTCTAAAGTAAACCTTCAATCCAGGATGATCACAAATGTTTAGCCACTCATGGCTTGAATCAACATCATCAAACTTGTTTTAATGTTCAAGCAAATCACCAACGTAAAACCCAAGATTAACTCGTGTTCTCCTTACCAAAATCTCCCCAAAAGTTCACCAAAATTCGTCCACCCAGAAGTAGTAACCGAAATCCAATAATAAGACTCCATAAATCCCCTCAAAATGACAATTAAATGCGAGAGTTACATTTTTGGATCAGTCGGAGGCGTCCCAGCCGTAGGTTACAGCTGTCAGCAACTCCAAAGTCAACATAGAGTGTCGTAACCTACGGCCCTCAGCCGTAGGTTACGGCTCTGACTGGTTTCTTACGGCAAGCCTCTCCTGTTTTACGGCATAACTTTTGATGCAAAGGTTGGGGCCGTAACCTACGGCCCTCAGCCGTAGGTTACGGCGCCGAGTGTACTTGACTTCTTATTTCTTCACCACAGCTTGATTTCTTCACCTCTTAACGATGCCATCTTCCCACATCCATTCAAGCATCATAAGCCCCGCATCTTAAGCACTTTAGCACCTGCATAATCAAACATAGAGTGGTTACCAAGTTCAAGCAATTAACTGAATAAAGCATGGAATGTGCGTACATTTAGACCTTTTAAGGGTTGTCCTACGGACCACCCGTCAATTAAACTTGCCAAACCCTTAAGAAATCCCCGGTGGCTTCTACGCTCCTCTTGAACCTCACGTTCCACCTGGCTCAACCTTTGAAGAATCTCCTGCTGCTGCGGTGGTTGGATCTGCGGCGGCTGCGGCTGCTGTTGCTGCGGAGGTTGAGGAGGTGGCGGGTATTGTTACCCATAGGCCGGGTACCCAGTTTGATATGGGACTCCATAGGCCCCCTCAGGATGAAGAGCATTGTAGTTTGCCGCTACTAGATACGGGTCAACATCGGGGGCATTGTAGTAATTGTAGCTAGTATGGGCTGGCTGCTCAAAGGGGTTATACGCCGCTGCACCGGCGTATAAAAGAATCGGGTTATCATAACCCATGTGAGATGGTGGTGGTGCGACTGGCTCAGACTCCACCTCGGAAACTGGGTTCGAAGGCCCACCTATCTGCGGTTCTTCATATAGTGGCGGGTAGTGGCTGCTACTGGAGTGTTGAGGGGTGCTGAAGTGGAATCCCCCTCGCACGGACATCCGTGCTCCTGATCTTCTCTGCCTCGGTGGCTCCGGAGGCGGTTGCTGCTCTGGCGGCGGCGGTGGCGGTGGAGTAACCGCCTGGAAACGAGAATCCTCGGAGGGATCCTGCTGCTGCTGAGGTGCTGGGTTAAAAGGGGGAGTGAACTCCCAAGGGTACGAGGTAAACCTTGCTTCCTAGCTGTCTGGGCCTCGGTATGGTGAACCGTGAAAGGACGATCCATCTGAAATTTCGATGGGATGTGACGGCGTCCCACTCGGCAGCATCTCCGGATCGGGGTCATTATCCATATCCATAGCGTGGTCACCAGAGAAATGATCTTTTGGTCCTAATGGGTTGAAACCCACTGGTTCTTGCACCTGATTTTCCGGATTGAACCGGCTCTGAAAGTACGGGGTCGGGTCTTCAAAGGCGCGGTGTGAACCCGACCGCTGCAATGGCAAGTAGGAGTGGAGAGAATGTTCAGACTCGTTGCCTTGATGGAGCCCGAAAGAGACATGGTACGAAGGTGAGGAGCTGAGCGAGACAGAACGCCTCGCAGGCTCTCAGTATGTCCTCCAGACTTCTTGGGGACTCGTGCTCATCGTCACTGAAGGAGTTCGCCGGTGAGATGGACCGGCTTCATGATCATGGCTGGTGAATGGCGCCTTGCCTCGTCCTCCTCTTCTGAATCGTGGTGGCATTTCTTGTTCCTGTCAAAACAACAAAAGAAACAACAAAGAAAACAATAAAGGACAAAATAAAAGACTAGGATTAGTCTTAAGTCCTTTGCCTAGACTCGGAAGTCAAGGAATGTGCAACTGTATCATTGAGATTAAACACAAAAGGCTAGTGTTTAATTCACTGAATGTTGGCTCTGATACCAACCTGTCACACCCCGATATTTCCACGTATTACCGGTGGGCCCGGTGGGGAGTACCGTGACGTAGTTGATATCATTATAGTCAATTTATCACAGTTCAATGCACAGCGGAAGTCTAAAGTAAAATATTACAAACCGAATGAAAGTAACATAAGTATTACAAACGGAATGTATAAGGATCCACAGGCGGATCAAAACAAAGGAAATATTGTTCAACAGATTTTAAAGTGATAAGGCTTGCAAGACTCTTTATTTATTCACTCAGGAGTGGCCAGCCTATTTCGCATAGTACCTGCACTTAACCTTTTGAAAAATACGTCAGTTTACACTGGTAAATACAATTAACCGACTCTTTTGAAAATGTTTTAAGAAAATTGATTTAAATGCACAAGGCACAAATAATCTTTTATAACTTGGGATAATTATTTAAGAATAAACTTGTAAAAGAATTATATGTTTGTTATACGTTCAGTAGCCCGGGCTGAATACCGGGTTAAAGATTAATAGACACACCACATAAATAAACCCACGACTAGTTATTCTCGAACAAGCGGGCATATTATTTTACATACGCACCGACAGGTGTATGCCTACACTCCGTGCTTAAGTCGTGGCCATTTCAATGAATGAGCCGAGGATATCCAGGACATGGTCATTAACCCCCCAAAGGCTTAAAGCAAAAAAAACAGATTAAATAGGTTATCTCAATGATTTAACCTTCATATGATTAAAAATTCAATACCCAACTAAGTGGTAATTTATATATCGTACCCCAAGCTCGTATAAGGGAAAATAAGTTAAAAGTATTTACCTGAGCAAAATATTCAAATTTATCTCAGCCGTATACAATCAGCAAGTGCAAATATCTTTTACTGGGCTCCTAAATCTGGAATGAAGGTTTTAATAACCTATTAGATTCCTAACAGGTCTTACTTAAGTTTAAACTTAGACCGGTTAGTTTTAAAGAAAGGTATACGGTTCAAAACGCAAGATTAAGCGAAGATCGGATTAGAATGTGATTTAGACCCGAAAATGTTGAAGACTTGTATAATATGGGTAAACTAAACACATTCTGGATTTTGAGATAAAAATGATAAGGTTTGACCCGTTTCGGTTAATTTATGCAAACAAGTTACATAAACCGCACCGAACGCGAAAAATGCATGACGGGTAAACAAATGAGTCATGAACATATTTCCTAAGTTAATATGCCTTAAATATGTTGTGATATCAGTAGGATACCTTCCATTATGCCTAAACGGATTTAAAACCGATTTATGCCCCGTAGGGGTATTTTGGTCATTTTTAAGATTATAAAAGAGATTAAATTTTAATCTGAGGTTCTGGTCTAAAATGGTCAGTAAAAATATTTATTTTTGCTTGTCATATCAGTAGGGTATTGCATGTATGTGAAATTTATCATTTATAACCAAACTATGCACCGTAGGGGCATTTTGGTCATTTAACAGAAGCTTTAAAGGTTAAATTTAGAAATCTGAGTTCAAAACTTTTGATTACTGTTAAAATACAAAAAATTACTTAAAACATCAGTAGGTATTAAGTCTTATATGTCAAAAATAGTTTTAATCCATACTATGCGTTTAAAATGCGTAAAAAGTCGGTTTTAAGCGATTTTCAGGTTGTATAAGGAAAACTGAGATTTTTATCAGTCCAGAAGGCTTAAAATATTTTATTTAACATATAAAATCAGTGGCAAAAGGTTTGGTATCAAAATGTTATGTAAAACTCATTTTATTAGCAAAAAGGGTATAACCGTCAATTACCGAATCAAAGCAAGAACCCTATGTTATGATCAGTTTAAAAATAAATAAAAATCTTCAAAAAATCCCAAAATATTATATTACATTAGTGGGTAAAAGGTTTGGTGTCGAAATTCAGGTTTAAATAGGTTTTATGCCAAATATGTCGTTTAATTAATAAAAAAGCTTTCAAATTACGATATTGAGCATAACTCCTAATTTAGACCTCAAACTGATGTCAAATTTTTAGGACATGTTTATAAATTAGTAATATAGGTTTTTGTCCTCTCACATTTTCAAAAATCTCGTTTTAAAGTCAAAAGGGCATAATGGTCAATATTTAAGTAATTAACGGAAACATGCAAATGAATTGGATAATTAAGGAACCATGTAGTATAACCTCAGAGAGTTTTACTAAATTATAATATGGTCCTAAAGAAACCTTATGGCATATCTAAACTAAGCTAAATCGGGTCAGAACTGAAAGTCAAAGCAAAAGTCTACTTTTGCGACTTTCGGTTCCGCACCGAGCCTAAACTCAGAATTGTCGGGTTGAACATGCTTAGACATGTTCTTACGTTATTTACCAAGTTATTTTAGTGTTAAAGCAGGTTCCATAGCTTCTACATTATCAGTTGACATGTTCTTACGTTATTTACCAAGTTATTTTAGTGTTAAAGCAGATTCCATAGCTTCTACATTATCAGTTGCGTGTTTATTTGCAAAATAGCTTTCTGTTGACTTTTTAATATTAAGTTTGACCCGACAATTGACCAAGTTAGATTGATAATCAGGGGGTGCCCTTTTAAGGACTTATTACCCACATGATTACAAACTCATAGCCACTTTTAATTCGAAAAATGACTGGACCATTAGTGATTAATCACTAAGTCAAAGCTTAATTACGGCGGCTTTGACTTTTGGTTATTAAGCTAATGAAACATGAACTAGAGAAGCTAAGAATGCTTACAAAGGCTCTTAGCACGAATTAGGAACTTGAGGAAACTTGCTTGAGCTCCAGGAAGTTCCAGAGATGAGAGTTGTGAATATATTTTGAATTGTGCAAATGAACTAGTAAACAATCAAGAGCTTATATAGGACATTAAAACTAACAAGATCCATCCACATAACTCTACAACTGATCTCAGATGAATTCCAGGTGTCCCTATGCATGAAAAACTGTTGGCTGAGCTCCTGGATTCGAAAAATGGCATGCAAAGGCGGTGTAACCTGAATAACCTGCAGCTGTGAAGTGTTTTCTGCATCTGACACTCTTACACGGCCCGCTTAAGAGTTGTCTTATGGCCTACGCGGCCCGCTCCAAGGTCAACATCCGGTAACAAGTTTTCCAACTTTGCAGTTTTGGTCCCTGGTCCATAAAATCTTTATTTTACTTTCGTTTATTGCACTTTTAACCCCCAAACTTGACTTTTAAGGGTCTTGAGTCTTTAAACATTTACCAATAAGCTTTCGGTTAGTCACGAGGTCACCCGAACGGTCTTGAAATGCAATATTAACACATTTGGCCCTTATTACTTGTAATTATCGCTTTGCTTATTTATATGCGTCGAAACTCCACGAATTTAATATCCGTTATTCTTGGGATCAAAATAAATTATCACTTTGTTTTTGGGATTGTTAAAAGGTCACTTAGAGGTTACTTTCAACATGTTGACACTTTTAACCCATATGTTTCACAAGATCCTTATTTCTAGCACAAACGACTTTTCAAGTTCGATAAATTATTCTTTAAAGAATACGAACGTCGTGTGAGGTCAATCAGAAGCACAAGAATAGCATGTTGACACTTTGGATCCCTTTATTAACATATTTACATTGTTTAACAATTTCAGTCCCTCATAAATAATTCTTTACACGTTTAAAGTCCATGACACGTGTCTTTATTATATTGGTCGTGATTTTACGAGGTGTTACACTGCAATTCCAACAGCAATGATAAAAAATTAAAAACTTAGTAATTTCACTTGTAGTAACTAAATAGCTCATTAAAAAGCCATACAATTTTATATTTTCAAGATTGAAATAAAACATAAATATATATTCGTAAAATCTCCAATTAAGCCGCACTATTTACATAGGTTAGCAAAGTAATAAAAACTTTTCACTTAGAGGCAAATTGACATCCTCCTAAAGCAAAGTGTATTATTGGTCAATTCCAACCTATTTAAAGGGAAAGGATTGAACTTTTCATTGAAATTACAATCGTTACAAAATAAATGCTAACTACTGAAAGAAGAATTTCATGGAAAATACCACAAATGCTCCTTTTCAGCTTCCGGTTGCAGCACATCTCATGCCACATTGCGATTACAGTATCAGGGTTGTCATTATCATTATGAATACAACTTTCAAGACCTGCTGTGATTATCCCTCTAAGAACATTTAAAGATTGTAAGGTCTTGGTCAATATTTGTTTCCCATTTCCTTTCAAAACACCAGGTGTTCCTTGAATATTATCCAAATACTACAAGTCGGTTCAAAATACCATTAAAGGTCTATGCTTTACAACATAAATGTAGAAAAGAATTATAAAAACAATTTAACAGGCCTAAATGATTACCTTCTTGCAGTCTCGTAATTGCGAAAGTCTCCCATTACCCTTTTCATCAAAAGATTCTTGAATGGACTCATTTGTTCAGTAAGACTACAAGAGTAGATAACATTTTTAACAACTATATCAATTGAAAAAAAAATGAAAAAGCTATTGTGAGACACATTGAATTGACGTAGGAAAAAATAATGGGAATAAAAAATTTCAAACCTTCCAGCATTGAAGAAATCCTTGAGTTGAAGATGGAATATTTTGAACTACTCAACAAAGCCCTCGCAGTATTCTCCAAGGTTCTTGGTGATTCTATCAACCAACTATCACGACACTAAAAAATGAAAGTTGGAAATGAACCAATCAAAACTTGATTCGGATAAAAAAACTGGATGGTGACCGAATGACTTACTAGGGGTATCGTCATCGCCATTATTGTCTGGTCTGTTGGAATCGAACAGATCGGAAACATATACTGTCATCGCTGTCGCTGCTAAATCTGGTGGAGCCCTAGCCGCCGCTAGGGCTACCGTTGTTGTGGCCTTGAACCCCAACCATCTGGTGGAGAAGATAGGAAGATAAGGCAAACAGAAAGATGAAACTCGCCTCCACCTCCACCGCCTCTGGTATTAAAAGCATACCAAGGATGACTGTTGTCAAAGAACGATTGTCTCGGAGAGACCTCCATGGTGATGATTGATGAGTTTGCTTGGAGAAAATAGGTTTTGGGGGCTGGCTTCAATAAAGAAAAGACATTTGTGCAGAGTAATTCAAATTTCAAAATCAAAACTAATCAAAGTACCGCCCATTTTTTCGGATTCCAAAATGGTTTTTAGAATCATTGCTTTATTGAGGATAGATATTAACATTGGATTAGAAAAAAAAATAGATAGAATATATTAACATTTTAAGTTGTTATTTATGACATCAGCAAAACCTACATGGCATGTCTAGTTAGTTGACATGTATGCAAAGTTACATCAGCTCTACTTCTCCTTTTATATATAGTTAGATTGATATACATTGTTGTTTTTACTTAATAGAAAAACCTTTTTGTAATGACAAATTGTTGTTTTTATTTAATGGAAAAACCTTTTTTTTTGTAACGACAAATCTTTTCTCTTTCGTATGCGAAATTCAAACCCAATACCTCCCTTTCCGAGGGTTTTAAAGGTTTTATCATTGCCAATGGATCACCACCCCATTGGTAATAGAAAAACCTTTAACGTGGTAATCTTCAACCTTCAAGACCTTTTTTAACGACGACTTTCTTATGTTTGGCCGCACTCCCCAAATTGGAGAGGCCCGTTGCCCCACTTCGGTCAAACTATATTGTCTTAATCAGGCTCACGCTGACTTCAGAGTATGGCTTGGGCGTTCCACCGGGAAACCATACCGTTAGCTGCCACTTAACAGTCGTTGTGACACTACAAGAGCAGTACTCTAGCGTAACACACGATGAGATGAAAACCCGGGTGGGCTCGAGATTCGAACCGACAACTTCGTCCAAGACCTAACTCAAATCTTTCATTGCCTTAATCTACCAAAAGTGACACAAGTAGAAATCAAACTTAGGTGTCCAAAGAAAAAACCAAACCTCCTATCCACAAGTGATGAATTAACCTTCAAGACTTCAAGTGTGTATCTTCTAAATCCAAAAATTAACGCCCGGTGCCTAATTCGTAAGGGAACGAAGATCAGAAAAAATTACAGTGGAATATGGTGAAATAACTTTTACATTTATGATTAAAACAAACAATGATATATTTAATTAAAACAAATAAAGATATTAAAATGTTAAGATTTATAACTTTTTATAGATTATAGATTACTTTTTTTTATTATAGATTACTAGTGACAAAAATGTTGCATCTTATGAAAAATCATGAGTTTTATGTATTAAATATTAAATAATAGCATTATTGTTAAAATTAGTTGTACGACTTTTTTCCTATTAGCATAATTAAGACTAATTTAAAAGCTTTAACGTTTAAATAAATCAGTGTTATTTTATATTATATTATATTTTTTCTAACCTATTAGCAAAACTAAGACTAACTAGGTTTTACATACCGCGCGTTTCGCGGCACGCTAAACCGTGATATGGTAACAGGAGTTCGACCGACACCTGTATTTATGTTTAAGTCTTGAAATAATATTGGCACTCGTAAAAACTACTAACGATGTTATTAGGTCGGAATCACCTCGTAATACAAATCTAAAATAACTCGAATCAATAAACATCAAACAAAGAACGATTCAGAGTTCCCTTAGTTTACATACAATCACATTTTCAATGGGATGTGGAAAGTAATTACAGATGTGGGGACTGATTTCAAGAAGTACGGTTGTTATTCATAAACCGATTAGATGAAAACCCGGAAAGGGTGAAGATGTTTGTTTTTGGCTGGAAAACTGGATGGGTTCAGCAGGCTATTAAAAGTAACACTAAGTTTGTAACCAAGGAAATATATTTACCTTAATTGCCGAGTACCAATGGCTACTTCATCGTTCGTGACTTCAGAACAACTAATTATGGTGGTGAACACGGTAAAGTCTACAGCTCATTTGAAAGACATTGAATTTTGCCCAGATTATAAGATGAACCAATACTTGTAAAAAAAGGAAATGTGTTTTATTGATTGTCTTATAATATAAAAAGGGCCCGGACACATACAAAGTGGGAAAAAATGTGCACACAATGGCCCATGATCAGCGAATCACATTTCCTCCTCATTTATGAATCATACATAGTAAATAAGGCTCAGAGTGTGTGAAGGGGTGAGAACAACATGGATGCAATAAGGATTGCAGGTGAGCACCTACAATCCTCCTAATTTGCCACGCCAATGAGAGTTCATCATCCGAATCCAATTGGTATGCACGAATTCATCACAATTATAAACTCATCAAAGTCTCACAACGTAGAAATTCATAGCAGGCTTAGGGATTTATAACAGTAATCCTTTAGAGTTTACAGAAGAAAAAATCTCCCTAATTTTCCATGCCAATGCGAATTCATCACTGTCACACCCCGACTCACAACGGATTGGTACAACGCATGATTATTGTTCATAGCTTATGACAACTAATTATTGTTACAATATTTAAAGCACATCAATTTAAATTGTCACATAACATATAATAACCAAAATTATTTATAGATTGCTCAAAAAATAAAACATCACAGAAATATCAATTTATTTTCCTAAGGATTATGTTACGTGTCTTCATCACTTGATCATCAACCTTGACTAGCTGCACCACGTTAGAAAAATATATTTTTGGGTCAATAAATAGGTTGGTGAGCAATTTCCTCATTTATTAGAAATAGTTTTATATTTATTTAAAAATATTTTAAACATGCTTTTCACGGTCAGTATAAAGATTGTCTCACATCAACCACATAGCCAACATATCCATATATACCAAACAAGAATGCACAAACAATTAACAGCACGAAACAATCTAAATATAAGACTCAAGACTGTAACAGTCATTAGTCTCAAGCCCCGAAGAGTAAGTCTAATACTGGTGGCGATACTAGGTTACAACACACGGTCATGGGAACCTAGTCAGCCGTGGACCCACATGATAAGATAGCATGCAATAGACTGATATGACATGGCGTATAGAATAAAGGAACACATAAAGACATCCACATATTAACACATTGAACATAGCATGCTAAATGTAAAATGAACCGAAAATTTATATAACATGAATGCACCCCAAAGATTATAAAATTAAGAGTAAACTGCCATTTTGGTCCCTGTGGTTTGGCCAGTTTTGCCACTTTAGTCCAAATCTCAAACTTATTACATCTGGGTCCCTGTGGTTTGCATTTTGTTGCCATTTTGGTCCAAATTTCAAATTTGACCAGATTCTCCTACTTAAACCCTTCTATTTTGTCTTTACTCTCAAGGACATTTTGGGCATTTTAAAAATTATTATATTTAAACCCTTCTTTCAGATTACACATGGCAGAACTCTCAGATTACACATGGCAGAACCCTTCTAAATGACTAGAATGAAAGAAAAAAGAAAAATGACGTTTATAAAAAACCCTTCTATCAGATTACACATGGCAGAACTCTCTCTCTCTCTCTCTCTCATCTTTCTCGCTCTGCTCTCTCTCTCTCTCTCTGTCTCAACTACCACCACCACACCACCACCACCACCACCCCCACCACCACCGTATCATCACCGCCACCAACTCTGCTCTCTCTCTGAACTACCACCACCACCCCCACCACCGTATCATCACCACCACCACCGTACCTACCACCACCACCACCTCCTCCACCGTCTCTCTCTTTTTCTCTCTCTCTCCTCCTGCCGCCACAAACCACCACCCCCACCTCCGCATCATCCCCACCACCACCATCTCTCTGCATCATCCCCACGAAATCAGGTTAGATCTCTCTCTAAACACACTCACCACCACCACAACCACCACTAGCACCACCACAATCCCCATCTTCCACCGTAAACCAATCAAACCCACTAGGTTCAGCTTTTTGCAACTGTAACCCTAACCCTTTACTTTTCTCCAAATTACCCTTCAACAACTTTCTTGCAGACATCAAATTGGCAATACCCTCTGCACCCACTGACCCAATATCAACAAATTGCAGACATCAAATTGGCAATACCCTCTTACAAACCCTAAATTCAATTTCCCCAAATTAACCCACACACCCAACTAACGTATAGATACAAATCAATGAATCAAGAGACCAAAAAGAACTCAAAAAACATAAAAAGATTCAAACTTTACAACAAAAGAGCAAGAAAAGAGTGAAGAACTTATGATTTGGGTGAAGAACAATGGTGGGTATTTTCAAGATCGATGAAAAATGTAAAGGTGAAGTGCAATCGAGTGTGAATAATTGGATTTTGGGTTCGTAAGTGTGTCTGAAAGAGGGTAGATAGTTAGATACAGGATGCAGGTGGTGGTGATGATGGTGGAAAGGGAACCTGCTCCGACTAGGATGATGATCTTAGAGAATCCCATGCCTGCTTGCATCGCCATGGCTGCGATTCAAGATTTGCATAAACGAACGGGGATGGTGGTGTTGGCGGCGGCAGTGGGATGGTGGTGGTGGGGATGATGCGGTGGTGGGGGTGGTGGTGGTGGTGTGGTGGTAGTTGAGAGAAGAAAGAGAGAGCTGAAGTCGTGATGTTGATGAACATATTGTATATGTATGTGTGTATATTAATATATATATATATATATTAATTTTTGAATTAAGAAAATGTTAAATGAAAAGCAAAATAACCAAAATGCCCCTGCACTACAGGACAAAAAACCAGGTTGCAATAGTGAAAAATTGGGGTAATTTGGATTTTGGACTAAAATGACAACAAAATGCAAACCACAGGGACCCAGATGTAATAAGTTTGAGATTTGGACTAAAGTGGCAAAACTGGCCAAACCACAGGGACCAAAATGGCAGTTTACTCTAAAATTAAAGAGGGTAAAATGGAAGAGATTGCTTACGAGTTGCATTCCGTTTATTTCCTTGGATTGACCGTACAGACTTGAGGAATGCTCCACGAAAAGATATTATCCTAAAGTATATTGTATATATAAAAATACTAGTTAGCAAATAGCGAAAATAATATACAAAATAAAATATATGGTTTAGGGTGTTGAGTAATTGAATATTATCATCCTAATCTTAAATTATTATTTCAAAAATTATAAAGCAATATCCATATTTTATTCTAATTAGTATTTTCTATAACCTAATCCTAAAGTTTATAAAATATGGAATTTAAAAATATAGTTTTTATGATCAAATATATTATTTTCTCCAAATTATATAAAATTGCAACTTGGTGATTTATCAAGTTCAATAAACTAATTCTTACATTTTATTCCATTTTCACATTTTTAAGATTAACTAATTATATATATGTTTTAGATTTTATGATCAATAGGTAAGTCATGAGAATTTCTAGATTCTTGATTTATATCTAAACTTTTTATAAACAAACATGGCCATGATCATGGGGTTTGATGATTTATATTTTATGTAATTTCTCCATACATACACATACACACACATATATATAGTGTAGGAGTTGACTACAAAGCCAATTTTTCTTACAAAGTGTAGGAGGCCACATATTAATGACATGTGGTAATTAGTTATTATAATGAAAATGGCAAGACTGTAATTTAATATTTATTTTATTTTTGGGATTTATTATATTCTAAACTAACATATGAGAAATTTAAGGAAACCAAATATCTCATTGATTTTGAATTGACGGTTATATTACGACTGATACCATGTGTAACATCTGTGTCTGAAATCATTGTAAACAGTTCGGTTATCAATAAAACAATGTTATTTGATCCCTATGTTTGTTTGGTTATGTTTTACATTTTTCATGTTTTGACTTTTATTCAATTTCAAACTCTATATCGCTTTCTGGAGAGTTATACGCAAACTGGTGCGTAAACGTAATCAGTTTAATGCGACAAATACTCCGGAACATCAACATATACTTAACATACCTTAAATAACCTTTACATAACTTAGAAATAAGTTTTAAAGGCTTTGGTATGGCAAAAACAAGTTAATTCGCTTACAGGGACTAAACTTGACAAACCCGAAGCTTTGTAATGGTTAATTTCGCTCACTAGAATGCACGATATAAATTTCATAAAATTTCGTTATCATACGAGAAAGTTATGATCAAATCCGTGTACAAGGGGTTAAAGCGTCAACGTTGAAGTTTAGGACTTTTCGAGTAACAATAAAGTTAACCGAGGACTTAGAAAATGGGGTACGAGTCTTGAAGCCCTTGTATGTAAATATGAAGGGGTCAAATTGCAAGAAATAAGCTTAGTTGGCCTTTTGAAGGGCCAAGGGACAAGTTGCAACACTTGAAACCTTTTAACCTGAAAACAAGACTGACGCGGGCCGCGTCAAGTTTAACCTGATCGTAGGCGGGCCGCGTCAGACGCCCAGTTGCAGAAAAAACAGGCAGCAGCCTGTTAAGCCTTCAAACCGACTTAAATTCGATTCTCCTTATCCTTCTTGACCCCTAAACACTCCCTAAACATCTAGGGACACTTGTTAATGATTTGTGGTCAGTGGTAGACTTGTTTGTCAACATTTTGTGGTGATTTAAACACTATAAAAGGCCATAAGTTGCAACAAGTTCTTCACACTTCACTTCTGCATTTCTGGAGCATTTCTGGAGCACAAGTCTTCTCCCAAGTGATCACTAATCAAGCTTAGGACTTCAGTAAGTTTGCCTAACCTTCCTTAGTTTAGTTTTTGCTTAGTTTTAGCTTAAAAGTCAAACCGTCGTAATTAACGATTGACTTTAAGATTAATCTCTAATGGTCCAGTGATTAGTCTAATCAAAAGTAGTTATAAGTTGGTAATTATGTGGGTAATAAACCCTTAAAAGGGTTCCCCCTGATTCCCACTCTAACTATGTCAAAAGTCGGGTCAAACTTGCTAATAAAAAGTCAACATGATGCTTAAATTCTAATTTATGCATAATTAGCAATGTAGAACATATACAACCTGTTTGATCATTATTATAACTTGGTAATTAGTGTAAGAACATGTCTAAACATGTTCAACCCGACAATTTTCCTGTTTAGACCCGGTTCGGAACCGAAAGTCGCATAGTTTGACTTTTGCTTTGACTTTCAGTTCTGACCCGTTTAGGCATGTTTTAGAAATGCCTCAAAGATTTAATTGGACTAGGTTACATACTAGTATAACCCTCTGTGATTATACACCTTGGTTCATTAGTTATCCAATTAATATGCATGTTTCCGTTAATTGCTCATATGTTGACCATTATGGCCCTTTTACCTTAAAACGTGATTTTTGAAAATGTAAAAGAGTAGAAACCTTTGTTACTGATATATAAACTTGTATCCAAAATTTGAGATCAAGTGGTGGTGTAGATTGAGAGTTATGCTCATTAGCGCAAAATGAAAGCTTTATGTTAATTAAATGGCGTAATTAGCGTATAGCCTAGTTAAGCCTACTTTTTGATATCAAACTTATTACCCACTGATGTAATATATTATTTTGGGAATTTTGAAGATTTTTAATTAATTTTAGGCTGAGCATAACTTAGAGTCGTAGGCTTAATCCGGTAATTGTCGGTTTTGCCCTTACGGGCTATAAAATGAGTTTTACATATCTAAACGACTCCAAACCTTTTGCTACTGATCTTAAATGATAAATAAATTATTTTAAGCCTTCTGGAATAATAAAAATATCAGCTTTATGTATATAACCCGGAAACGGCTCCTAATCGCCTTTCTAAGCGTTTTTTACGCATAGTATGTACTAGAACTATTTTAGACATACAAGGGTTGATACCTACTGATATTTTTGGGTAAATTATAATGTTTTAACAGTAAGCAAAAGTTGCTTAACTCAGACTCCAGTTTTGAGCTTCACGGTTTACGTGAAATTACCAAAATGCCCCTACGGTGCATAGTTTGGTTATAATTCGTTTCGGGCATAATGAAAGACATCTTACTGATGTCACCACATATTTGAAGCATATTAACTTAGGAAACCTGTGTATGGCTCTTACGGATACCCGTTACGCTTATTACGCGTTCGGTTCGGTTTATATAACTAGTTTACATAAATTAGCCGAAGCGGGTCAAACCTTATCGGTTTTATCTAGAAATCCAGAATGTGTATGAAATACCCATATTAAACAAGTCTTCAAACTTGTTGGGTCTAAATCACATTCTATCCGATTTTCCGATTTAGGTCCGGTTTATTAATGTAGTTACCTATATTAGGTGCCGTTTGATATCCGTGATCTCTAGCATTGCTTGGTGGTTATCTTAGGACTCCTGAGCAATCTCAAGTGAGTACATAGACCCCTCTTTTACCGTTTTCAAACGGTTTTGGGGTGGAACACATGTGCCTACTTGTTACTTTCATGCTTTCCTGTTTTCACATCATATACCTGCTATGTTTGTTAGTACATTATAGTACATGATTTCATGACATTTCATGCTATGTATGCCCATTGTGTGCGTATTTAGTACATCGTTTTACATTACATTTCATGCTATGTATGTCCATTGTGTGCATACTTAGTACATTGTTTTACTTTACATTTCTGCTATGTATGTTGACTGATAGCATGCTAGCACATTGATTTACATGACTTTCTGCTTTGTATGTTAACTTAGCATACTTAGTACATTGTTTTCATATAACATGTTCACTTTTGCTATGACATTTGGTTTGCATAAACGAGACTATTATACGTTCATTAACATTAGCTACGCCACTCGGTAGTAAGTACTGGTACCATAGGACTTGACAAATCCCATTCCTGACATCCCGGGTTTGTTTGGATGTAAGGAATGACTGAATCCGAAAACATTTCTTTTGATAACCTTGACTGAAAGGGTTATCCGATTGTCTCAAGGCTTGAATGTATGCGTTAACTTACCACATAAATGTTTGTATCAATGTAACATGCATTCACTTTGCAAAACATAACTTTTTGATATATTCAAAATACTTTGTTTTGTACATTTCTACATTTTGATTATGGGACAATACTTTACTTACAATACATAACATTTGATACACATTACTTGACTACTTTTGGACTTATAAACATTTGACATGGCTTATACAAGGACTTTTGACTATTGGTTTAAACATAGACTTTATACATTGGTGGTTTGTTTAAGTGACTTAAGTAACGAGATGTGAGTAATATGATACAAGCATGGTGGATACGTCGCTGGTACTTCCTATATATAAGTGTTTGTATTATATTACATATCATAGCGTTATTTAAATCATTCAATTTGGACTTATACATTTTACACAAGTAACACAACTTTCACAAGACTTTGGTTTACAAACAACTTATCTTATACAACTCATTTTACTTGGTTATACATTTAAACCATACATTATTCTCTTATTTATACATATCATCTGATCTTATCGTTTTTCAAATAAGTTACAAGACAAAGCAAATTACAAGGTTCATGACTAAATATTTTCTAAACTCATAAGTCATGAATCCTATTTTCACAAAACCTATGTATCTCACAGGCATTTTTATGCTGACGTACCTATTTTCACATGTGTTTTCAGGAGCTTTTGCGTAGGACGATGATCGTGACACTAGGGCGGACCTGTGCCTTAGAGACATAAAACGAAGATAGACTTAGTTTAATTATGTTCCGAACTCTTTATTTACTGTTTAAGACAATGTAACTCTTATGTTGATAAATAAAATACAACTTTGTATGCCATGGTTATGAAACAATTGATTCTGTTACAACACTCCCCGACGTTTCCGCCACGTTTTGTATGTTCTACGTGGTCGGGGTGTGACACCATGTTTATCATTCCATTTGCAATTCATCATCTTCTTTTAAAGCACATTCAATTCATATTTCATCTGGTTCACCACATTGTGTTTTATCACTAAAACACACTACTATGAACACATCCAGTATCCAACTTTAAGTGTAGTAAAACACAATACTATCATCAAACTTAAAAACAAATTGTCTTCAACAAAACATACTGAATACATGTATATGCAGGATCTAATAACAATGTAGCTTTAACACATCAATTCTTAAAACAATATCAACGTAAAAAACAACACCTTTACCAAGATAGTCACTTTGCGCTAAAGGACACCGCCTACAAAATGGTGTTAACGAAAAGGACAAAACTTGTAATTTACTCTATTGTATATATTGTTTGTAGTTGTTATCCCACTGAGTAACTTTTACTCAGGCGTGCATATGTCATTTATGTAAGTTAGCGTTCAGGAATTCGAGAAGACTTGGAACTAAGGGATTCAAGACCAAAGTTTTTTTTCTTAAGAGAAACTAATGACGTATTGTGTTTCATTTCGAAAAAAGTGTAATGTTTTTATTTATATGGAATAATGTATTATATTCCGACTATGCAAAAGTGACACGTCAGCCTTAGCACGGGCGGGGTGTTACAAATACAAACTCCCACCCCTTTTTTTCTTAAAATATAACACCAAAAATGAATACAAAAACATCTAGCACAAAAATTCTGTTAAAATAAACTGGCACAGAAAACTTCATAAAAAATCCAACATAAAAATCCAGTACAAAAATGTTATACAAAATAGAAATATAACACAAATTTTGGGGTACTTTTGTAACAACCCGCTTTTTGAAAGTTAAAGTACAAGTCAAAGTCAAAGTCAAAAGAAGAAAAGATTGCTAATTGCGATATGTCACTCCTTGCTTAACTACTGAATTGTGCTTCTTGACTTGTAATCGAATCCTTCTATTTAATCTCTTTAGTTGTATTATGTGGAGTATCTATTAATAATCAAGGTTTAATCGCATGTTTAATCGCTAATCGGCTTATCGTTAATCGCATCGCTATCGCATCGCAACTCGAATTATGTGATCTGGATATTGTTTTACGTGTGTGTGCTATTATGTGTTACTTGTGCATGTTATGTTTATGTTGAGGTGTTTAATCGCAATCGCAATTCTATCGCAGCGCAATCTAATCGCAAATGCTAAACGCAAGTTATTTATAGTGATTGTATGTTAGATATAGTAGTTAGGTTATTTGTGTGACTAATGAGTAATACTATCGCATCGCTCACTCGAAACGCATCGCAATACTCAACACGCAAAACGAAACGCCAAAATCCAACTCGACGGACCACTCGATCGAATGACCATTCGATCGAAGTGTCATCCGATCCGATATAAATACCCCCCTGTCACATCACCAAAGTGAGGTGACAGCTCTCTCTCGTTCGACCAAGCGTTCCAGCCCACTTTTCTCTCGATTTCTCACGATTCTTGTAAGTTTTCAACTCAAATCTTGTACTTCTATGATCTACACACACTTCTTCATCATTTTCACCTTTGAATCTTAACTTTTAACTGTGAAATTAACATATTTGAGGTGTTTTAGGATGATGTCATCATGGAGTTCTTATGAACTTCATGTTTTGGCATTATTCCACCAAGAATAACTCAGATCTACATGATTTCCACATGAGTCAACACTATTTTCGCATATAGCCAAATATTTTCAAGGTTAAAAGGGATTGAAAGATGGTTTCTAACTTTCTTTCAACTCTTTTACACTCAATGCACTCAAAACCGATAGAATAGGAGCTAGTTCAGACCTTCCACTCCTTCTCTAGTAAAGTGTCGGTCCAGATCTGATTCCTATCAACGAGACAACCGATTTCAGATTGAACATGAACAACCGTCATAGAACAGTTGACTGGTCGGATTAGGGTGATTCCTGTTCGATCGAATGACTTGGGATTTGACGAGGTTCCGTTGTTTAGCACGTTGTCATACCATCTCAAACAAACCACAAAAACTTATCAAAATCATCAAGTTCAAAACGATCAAATCGTCGGGACGGATTGCCGTCCAATCAGATTGCCATCTGATCGGATTGCCATCAGATCGAACGGCGATCCGATCGGATTGCACCTAGATTTCAACACTTAACTTTTTCAATATTTTCTAGGATCATTGGTTTCTAACGGATTGCCATCCGATCAGAAGACCATCCGATCGAATGACAATCCTGCTGTGAACTTGTTCTCACAAAGTGACCTGCCGATCAGAACGTATCCGATCGAACGACCATTCGATCGAACGACCTGAAAGATAGAGATACTTCTCTGTTTTCAAAATGCTACAACGAAAACTTCAAAGCCACATCATACACAAACACATCCATCTCAAACGAATGTCGATCCGATCGAATGGCCATCCGAACTGATTGTCATTCGATCGAATGACCATCCGTTTGGATTGTCATCCGATCGGATGACCATTCGTCACTTGGTTCACTTGCACCGTTTCACGCACCGCTCATTCGCTTATGCAATCGTAAACTGTTCAGGCTAATCACTCTAGCGCTCCCTTCAATCCATTAACTACAATCACTGTGAGTATACTCGATCCCTTTTTTCTTTAAGCACTTTGGGTGTTACATACGTTACTTATTCTATATCACATCGTTCACACAACGCAAACACTGTTTATATGCTGACCGTTATTGCATGTTACGTGTTACTCGATGAATGCTTGTATGTTATGTTAACACAGTGATTGTTGCCTGACGCCTTAGCAACGATAGTACTATAGTTTGGACTCAGCACCTGTCGTGGACAGGGGTTGTTAAGGTTACCTCTTCACGTGTCACAGTGGTGATATGTGTTACGCATTCTACAACTCGCAGTCTTGTCTGTGCATATTTCATTGTCGATAACCTACTAGCTTCACATTAAATATGTTACATACTGGTTACACGTAAACGCTTTCCAACTCTACTATTACTATTAAACTTGTATGCTCACCTTTACACTATGTGTATTGACTTTATTTTAACGTATGTGACAGGTGCTTAGGATGACTGCTTGTTATTTGCTGAAATCAAGCTAGGATGGAGTCTAGAAACAAATTAAATAAAATCTAAGTTGTCGGAACATTTGATCTGTCTTTGAGAAAACAATGTCTGTAATAACTGCTTTTATTTGATATATTATGGTATGGGACATAATGATAAATATCCGATAATTTTAGCTGTTATGGATTTCTCCTGGACAATCTGTTTCGCTCAGTGTCGCGCCCCGGTGTTTCCGCCATCGGTTGGGGTGTGACAGATTGGTATCAGAGCCATAACTATAGGGAATTAGGCAAGACTCGACCTAGTCCGGGTCGATGTCTTAGAAACGACCTAGTCTATAGTCTAAGTACCAACAGACCGACTTGTGCATACCCGGTATGGGTTTTGTGCGAGCTTACTCGCTATATCTCGCTAGAACTCGCTGTACACCACACTCTTGCGCGAACATCGCATACTACAGTTCCGCGCAAGACCAGCCTTTCCTAAGACTGGACACACACGCAAACGGATGATCTAGTTAAGATTAGGTGTGAAAACCGCAAACTCTCGACCGGATCACTCGTTCGATTCGCTATTTTTACTATAAACAAGAGAATTTGCGTTGAATTAGGAGTGAAATCCATACTTTGATGCAAATCTCCTGATCTATCTCGTGATTCTATCACACAAACAAGGATGTAGTCGTTAATTCAGGGGTGAAACCCGAACCTTGATGACTCGTTCCGCTCTATACTTTTGGTTTCACAAAACTCTCACCAAAGTCTTGACGAACTCCAACGGCTTGAGTCGCGCTGTAACTGGAAGGATGCGTGCCGGTCGCCCAAATTGAGGTGAGAGCACAGTTCAGAAGGCCAAAGTGTGCACTTAAGGTCCTTGTGAATAGTCGAATCACTTTGGGTAGTCGACGTCTATCTAGCCGAGTCAATCTCTCTTCGATTTTATGTGTTTTGATTCTGGATCTCGCCGCAGTTAACTCTGTGATTTAACGATTTTATGTGACTTTATGTGTTTATGTGTTTCGATTTTGGTGATTTGCTCGCTTTTCGCTGTTCGCTTTGATCAACACGCACGACTCGCACTACACATCTATCTTAAAACGCAAACAAATCGATTGTGTTATTCGCAATCGCTATTCGCAATCGCTATACTTAATCTCTATACGCTGCTGTGAAAGATAGGTGACTACGTGCAATATAGGAAGATGAATACGTGCAAAATATAGTTGAATACATGCTTAGGTGCCTATGTGGACTATGTGCTTATGTGTTTCTGTGCCTATGTGATTCTGTGAATTATGTGCCTATGTGGTTATGTGCCTTAAAAAGTAGTTTTGGGTGAGATGATAGGTTATACTCGACTTAATCGAAATTGTGTTTGAGTCCTATGGCGATGTCTGTTGCAGACAATGTCATCGTTTGGATCATTTCACTCTCGCTCTGCTCGAAGAAACCACAATGACAAACGAATCGCTGCTCTCGTCGCTAAGCAAATGTGTAACATCCCAATTTTTCTTTTGTCATCAAGATAACTTAAAAAATTATTTTGACGGGCTTTCAATCGAAGAGACGGTACGTGACGTTAAGCAAGTTAATATATGACATGTATGGAAACATGAAAGAACATGAGGGACTAAAGTGTACTTATGGTGATAATATAATGAGTTTAAATTTGCAATTGGAGGAGAAATTGAGGGCATTGTGTAAATAGTAAATCATCTTCTAGTTCCATAAAACCCTAAGATCATGAAACCGCCGTATAACATCATCTACACATCCACGCTAACTCACGAAGACATCCAAGAAGAAAACTCGTTGAAAACCACTCCTTCGATTTCCATGGGTAACGAGGAGGAGCTAGAAGACGACTAGTCTAACCGGTGGTTTCCATTGATCGCATGTTTGGTTCTCTTCCACATTGGCATGCCGGTTTATTTTTGAAAGGTCGCTATGTTCGTGTTCTTGAGGCTCGGTTGGATTCATTCAGAAACTGCAACCCGGGTACACCAATCGCTTTTGTCTCTCTGTCATGGGGTTCATAGTTACGGCTTAGATCGGGTCTCGATGGATAGGGTTGGAACTTGCTTAGAAACTGTCACGATTGCGGTTGGGATTAGGGGTGGTCCTGATTGGCGTGGTGATCATCATCTGAAGATGATCATTATCTGAAGATGATCATCATATCGTGCCAAGTCGAGACCTTGTTTTTTTATGGGTTATTAGGTAAGCTTTTGATTGAAGATTATGAAGCATGTTACTGTTATGATACATTTTGATGGGGAGCCATTAGAGTTACTGGTGGTTAAGGTTTGGGTGATGATGATGATGAAGCCATGGTTACGGTGATGACAATGAACGATGGTGATGAGGAGGTGAAAGCGGTGGCATAGACGTATACGGTAGGGGCCGTTATTAGGGTGGCGCGGCGTGACGACGGTATCAGAAGTGAAGCTCGGATGAAGTGTGCGTGTGTGTGACAGAGACAGTGTATGGTTGTGGGTTGGTTCCGGCAGTGACCATGTCATGGCGCTGTCTTTTGGTGCGATGGCTTGTTGATGGTGGTGGTATCGTTTGTGATGAGGAAGACAGTCACTGAAACCATGACTATCTCGTGATGTATGTTGGTTGATGTAGATGATTATGTTGTAGGGTGGATGGTGTATGCATGGTTTTATAATGGTGATGGTGTACATGTTGTATTAAGCTAATTAAGGGTGTGTACTGTACAAGAAATATCATAAACAACCTAAAATGAAGTATGGTGGCTTATGATTTTATAATAATGGAAAGGAGTTCTTTGGAAAGTCCACCTGTTGTACTATAAGAGATGTAATTAGTGCATGCTTTTCAAAGTTATTAATTTGTAGGAGGAGTTATGTTGCATGGAAATGACTATAACTATGTGGTTGCATGGGTTTGTAACTTAAGTTGGTTATTATTAGACAGTCAGGATGATGACTGGATTATTAACTATGTGGTTGCATGGGTTTGTAACTTAAGTGGCTCTGATACCACCTTTTTTCTGTCACGGCCCCCGACCCGATTTGACCCGTTTCAGGAGCCGCGGGACAGAAAATCACGTGGTATTTATTTAACATCGGAAGTTTCTTCAGGATCTTTTTAAAACAGTAATTTCCCCGATTATTTTATTTCACAACTCGGGATAAAACCCGGTAGTTTACAATCATATGATTTCACGGAGAAATCTTTATTTTACAAAACATGTTTCTTTATTTTATACTGAGCCACTTCCTTAAGCTTGTAGTGCTACGCGACACTTTTCCTGAATCATAACAGATCACCTGAAACATGTTTGAAAAAGGTTTTGTCAGCGGGAAATACTGAGTGAATCATTCATTTTATTAAAACGACTCATTTGTTATAATTTACAATATTAAGAGCGATTACAATGTTTCTGATATCAAACCAACTACCCACGGTATTTTGTCACTTGACCCATTGGCCTTCCCGTTGTCCAATGGTGTCTGTGACTATGGTCATATCACCCCTTGGCTGCCCCAATGGTGAAGATTATCAAGTAATGTATACAAAACCCCACATACCGGCTGTAATATGGTGACTACAAAGACTTAATCCCTGTAATTATTACTTTGAAAATAAACATTCTTTTGAATTCAAATTTGATAAAAAGAGAATGACTCACATTGCAGATTTAATTAAGCAGAGCCTAGCCTACTGATTAGCCTTTTAACCTAAATTTAATAACATGCACACAATTCAGTTAGTAACTTAATACAGCATTTACGATAACTCACGAGATCAAACCCTCACATCGAATGACAAAGTGCGATACTTAAACATCCATTGTTGTCAGTTTCGAATTTTACGATTTCGTCAACTCAGCTAGGCTAGTCTGAAATAATATTTAAAGGTTTTTCTATGAAATTTTGTTATAATTTTTAAATTAGTAATTGTGTGTATTTCGCATAACAGCATGAGTGACTTGTCTGAAGCCCTTTAGAATTTAAATCTCTATCCGGTAAAAATAGAGGTTTCCAGAGATTTCAATAGGTATATACCCGACATAGAAGAACCTATTGAATTCAATGCTCCACCTCCAGAAAAACCCAAGCCCAAGAAAAAGAGAAAATTGGTGGGATGGAGGCGTGTGCGTAGGAGGAAACCCGTCACTAGAAAGATTCCCAAAATAGAAAATCCCTTAGATAAAGGAAAGGGAATTGAAGTCAGGGAAGAGTCTAGGTAGATGGGGATACAGTTTGAAGAATATTCTAAGCAAATGGAGATTGGAGGAGGTTCTAAACAAACCCAGATAGAAATTGGAGAAAACTCTAATCAAACCCAGGAAATGACATTATCAGAAGAGCTAGATTTTATATTGGCAAGCTGTGATACTATTAAGCCTGTCAATGAAAATGTTTTACACAACTACCAATAAACTTGGAACCAGCAATCCCAGAACCTATAATTCACACCCAACCTTTAGGAATGGACGAGTGGTGGACGAATGATTGGCAGTTCCAAAACCTGCTCAACAGTCCTTATTCCTTTCTTCCTCAGTTTGACCCTGAACCAATACCTAGCCCACCTATGAGTAATGATAATTTAGCTGAACTCCGCCACTTTGGCGAAGAACTGGTGGATGCCAGAAATAGGACCAGGGAAGTAGGAGAGCAGATCTCCTGGAAGTATGATGAGAGGGAACGCCATTACTAAAATACCATCTGACGAAGGATAGTAGGCTGTGAATATGTGGTTGTAAATAAATAAGTAAAAGATAGCTTGTGAAATAACCTAAAATAAAACATTGTAAGATAAATGGTGTGTATTGATGCATACTATTAATATACAAAATGGGAATCGAGAAATCGATAATTTTGGCTATATGTGCTTTGTGAAATTTATATGATTGTTTTGTGTATAATTGTTATTTATTCGATACTAATAAAATTATATATATTAATTATCAGATGGAAAACGCTAATAATGAACCAGTTAATGAGGTTAATCGATCTGAGCAACACCCGGAGGATCAATTTTTAAATAGGCAGGATATAGAAAATATCGTTGCTCAAGGAATAGCCAATGCTATTCCAGCAATAGTTGCTGCTGTTAAAAATCCAATCGAACCTCAACAAATCATCCCTAGCAAACGTATTTCTGAAGATAACTTCAGCAATAGCGTAAATGGAGGCGGTAATCATACTAATCACGATAATAATCCACGGCAGGCTCCGCTCCCTAAGAAAATGAAAGCTGCAACGCCTGGTTGCACTTACAAAGAATTTCTTGCTTGTAAACCCGCTGAGTTTGCAGGAAATGAAGGAGCGACTGCGGCACTGCGTTGGTTAGAGAAGAACGAGGCAGTAATTACAATAAGTAAATGTGCCAAAGAGGATCAGGTCATGTACGCGTCAAATCTTTTTAAAGAAGAGGCACTAGAATGGTGGAACACGGTATTACAAGCAAAAGGAAGGATGATGGTGTATGCAATGAACTGGGAAGAATTTAAGAGTCTTGTAGAAAGAAAATTCTGTCCCGAATACGAAAAAGATCAAATGGAAAATAAGTTCCTAAATCATCGAATGACGGGTGTAGATTGTCGCGGTTATACTTCGACATTCTTTGAATATGCTAGAGTGGTACCAACGCTGGCTTCACCAGAACCGGTACTCATTTCTCGCTATATTTGGGGATTGATTGGCGAAATTCGCAATATCGTTAAAGCTGCGAGACCTCGCACTATTGATGATGCAGTAGAATTAGCTAATACCCTAACTGATGAACTAGTACGCACAAGAGATGATAACAGGAAAAAGGAATTGGCTCAGAAAATTACCCAAGGAGTTCGTATGGGTAATAGTAGCAATTTCAAGAGAAGAGGAGCATGGCAATCTTCAAATCCGCCTTACTGCAGGAATTGCAAAAGAAAACATTTTGGAAGATGTAATATAACCTGCAATTTTTGCAAAGTTGTAGGACATCGTGAAGAAAATTGCAGGAAGAAATTCATAATTTGTTACAATTGTGGAGAAGCAGGACATTTCAAAACAGAATGTCCTAAACTGGTCAAACCAGCAGACAATAAAGCCAAGACGGCAGACGGAGCTACCAAGAAAAATGTTCGAGCCTTTCAATTAACAACTCAAGAAGCAGAACTCATTCCAGATGTGATAGCGGGTACGTTCTTAGTTCACAACGTGTATGCAAAAGTATTATTTGACTCTGGTGCAAACCAAAGTTTTATCAATACTTCATTCTGCCAAGCCCTTAATTTACCTTTAACCAACCTTAGGCAGATTTTTACAGTCGAAACGGCAGACGGAAGTTCTGTAAGCATAGATAAAGTTTTGCAAAAAGGAAATATAGAACTCTCAGGTCATAAATTCTTTGCAAACCTATTACCTATGAAATTAGCCGAATTCGATGTTGTATTAGGAATGGATTGGATAGTAGCCAACCATGCTCGAATTCTTTGTGATAAGAATTCTATAGAAATTCAGGCACCCAATAGAGAAGTAATTATGATTACAGGAGATAAACCACGAAAACCCATGAAGTTCATCTCAGTAATGAAAGTTGCTAGTTATGAATGAAAGCAAGGAATAGTATATATGATTTCAGTAATCATTAGTAATAAGGGTAAAGAACTTAAGGAAATTCCTGTAGCCTCAGAATACCCAGATATATTCCCAGAAGAGTTACCAGGATTACCACCAGATAGGGAGGTAGAATTTAGAGTTCATTTGATTCCTGGAACTATACCGATAGCCAAGGCACCTTATCGGTTAGCTCCCACAGAAATGTTAGAACTAAAGAAGCAATTAGATGAATTACTAAGTAAAGGTTTCATACAACCTAGTTCATCCCCGTGGGGAGCACCAGTGTTGTTCGTAAAGAAAAAGGATGGTTCAATGAGAATGTGTATTGATTATAGAGAATTGAATAAGGTTACTATTAAGAATCGATACCCATTACCTAGAATTGATGATCTTTTTGATCAACTTCAAGGAGTTAGATATTTTTTCTAAGATTGATTTACGCTCCGGATATCATCAATTGAAAGTACAAGAAGAAGACATACCTAAAACTGCTTTCCGAACTAGGTATGGTCATTAGGAGTTTACAGTCATGCCCTTCGGATTAACGAATGCACCTGCAGCATTCATGGACATGATGAATAGGATCTGTAAACCGTATTTGGATAAATTTGTAATTGTTTTCATTGACGATATACTTATTTACTCCAAAAGTCAGGACGAGCATTGTCAGCATTTGCATTCACTCTTAACTTTGTTAAGAAAAGAAAAGCTGTACGCCAAATTCTCGAAGTGTGAATTTTGGTTACAAGAAGTGCAATTCTTAGGTCACATGGTGAATCATGAAGGCATTCAAGTAGATCCTGCTAAGATAGAGGCAATTATCAAATGGAAGGTTCCACAATCCGCAATGGAAATTAGAAGTTTTATAGGTTTAGATGGATATTATAGACGGTTTATTAAGGATTTTTCCAAAATAGCCGTACCATTAACTAAGCTAACCTGTAAAGCAGTTAAGTTTGAATGGGGACCTAAACAAGAAGAAGCCTTTAGGATCTTGAAACAGAAATTAACCAATGCTCCAATCTTAGCTTTACCAGAAGGAACTGAAGATTTTGAAGTATATTGTGATGCTTCAAAATTAGGATTTGGATGTGTGCTAATGCAACGCAAGAAGGTAATTAAGTATGCTTCAAGACAATTGAAAAAGCACAAAGAAAATTATACGACTCATGACTTAGAATTAGGAGCCGTAATTTTTGCCCTGAAAATCTGGAGACATTATCCATACGGAAGTAAGTTTACTATCTTTACGGATCATAAAAGTTTAAAATACATATTTGGGCAAAAAGAGTTAAACATGAGGCAAAGGAGATGGATGGAAATCCTAAGTGACTACGACTGTGATATTCAATATCATGAAGGAAAGGCAAATGTAGTTGCAGATGCCTTAAGTCGTAAGTACTATGAGAAACAACGACGAGTTCGTGCTCTTAGATTAAATCTACAATTAGATTTAATGGAACAATTGAAAAATATTCAGGAAACAACAATCAAGGATAATAATGAAGAAATGAAGGGACGAATAAAAGAATTAGAGCAAGGAACTGATGGGATTTGGAGATTCCACAAAAGCAGAATTTGGGTACCTAAACAGGGAGAATTAAGAAATAAGATTTTGGAAGAAGCTCATAAATCTAGGTATACCATGCACCCTGGAAATGATAAAATGTATCAAGATTTAAGAAATAACTTTTGGTGGATAGGAATGAAAAAGGATATAGCTCGATATGTTTCTAAGTGTCTTACTTGTTCACAAGTTAAGACAGAACATCAGAAACCTTCAGGTCTACTACAACAATTAGAAATGCCTGTATGGAAATGGGAACTTATAACAATGGATTTTGTTACCAAGTTGCCTAAAACCAGAAAAGGTAATGATGCGATCTGGGTAATTGTGGATCGATTAACCAAATCATCTCACTTTCTACCTATGAAAGAAACCTTTAGTATGGAAAGGTTGGCAAAGTTGTATGTAGATGAAGTAGTATCCTTACATGGAGTTCCACTCTCCATTGTATCAGATAGAGATAGTCGTTTCTCTTCTCATTTTTGGACAAGTTTCCAAGAAGCAATGGGAACTCGACTAAATCTGAGTACTGCATATCATCCTCAAACAGACAGGCAAAGTGAAAGGACGATCCAAACTCTAGAAGACATGCTCCGAGCATGTGTAATAGATTTTGGTGGAAATTGGGATGACCATTTACCTTTAATTGAATTATCCTATAACAATAGTTATCATTCAAGCATTGAAACTGCCCCATTCGAGGCACTGTATGGAAGAAAATGCAGAACTCCAGTTTGTTGGGCAGAAATAGGAGAAAGTCAATTATCAGGTCCTGAAATAGTGCAAGAGACGACTGACAAGATTACACAAATCAAAGAAAGACTGAAGACAGCTCGAGATCGTCAGAAGAGTTATGCAGACAATAGACGGAAGTCGTTGGAGTTTCAAGTTGGAGACAAAGTACTATTGAAAGTTTCTCCTTGGAAAGGAGTAGTTCGATTCGGTAAGAAAGGAAAGCTAAGTCCAAGATACATAGGACCATTTCCAGTGATCCAATGTATAGGACCAGTTGCTTATCGTTTACAACTACCAGAGGAGCTAGCTGGAGTACATGATGTATTTCATGTATCCAACCTCAAGAAATGGCTATCAGACGAATCTTTGGTAGTACCTCTCCAAGATATAGAGGTAAACGAAAAGTTAAAATTTGTTGAGAAACCTCTTCAGATAGAAGATAGAAAAGTGAAATTTCTCAAACACAAGCGACTAGTTTTAGTCAAAGTTAAGTGGGATTCAAAACGAGGACCTGAATACACTTGGGAGCTGGAATCAGAGATGAAGCGAAAGTATCCTCAATTATTCCAGTAAATCTCGAGGACGAGATTTTTATTAAGGTGGGGAGAATGTAACAACTCTCATTAAAAGTCCTATTTATTTTATTATTTCATCCAATAGGAAGCCCTAATTGAGACACCCAAGTGATTCTACACAAACCCTAAAATTTTCAGAATAATCAGAATCAGGATCAGGGCCCCTAAAACTCAGGGGGGTAAAACCCTAGTTACGATTATCTAAATAATTTGTTGTCAGTTTCGAATTTTACGATTTCGTCAACTCAGCTAGGCTAGTCAAGGACGTAGCTACCCTATGAAACATAGGTGTCCCTCGCGTCATGCGACGCCTAGGGCAGGACACCTCGCGTCACGCGAGGGGGTCAAAATTTTGTGTATAAATAGGGGACTTTGGGATTGGAATTTGGGCGCTTGAACGACGTAAAAACTCGTTATATACACTGAGTTACGTTCTGTTTACTATCACAATACACACAATTCACGAATCGCTGCCGCAAACAGGGTAATAACTCGATCGCTGCTACGATTCAATGTCCGATCGATTAAACTATCCAATGGATGTTTAAGTGCTGCCCACATTAGGGTTATTGCTTTGTCATTCGTCGTTAATATGATGGATGTTTAAGTATCGCACTTTGTCATTCGATGTGAGGGTTTGATCTCGTGAGTTATTGTAAATGCTGTATTAAGTTACTAACCGAATTGTGTGCATGTTATTAAATTTAGGTTAAAAGGCTAATCAGTAGGCTAGGATCTGCTCAATTAAATCTGCAATGTGAGTCATTCTCTTTTTATCAAATTTGAAATCAAAAGAATGTTTATTTTCAAAGTTATAATTACAGGGATTAAGTCTTTGTAGTCACCATATTACAGCCGGTATGTGGGGTTTTGTATACATTACTTGATAATCTTCACCATTGGGGCAGCCAATGGGTGATATGACCATAGTCACAGACACCATTGGACAACGGGAGGGCCAATGGGTCGAGTGACAAAATACCGTGGGTAGTTGGTTTGATATCAGAAACATTGTAATCGCTCTTAATACTGTAAATTATAACAAATGAGTCGTTTTAATAAAATGAATGATTCACTCAGTATTTCCGGCTGACAAAACCTTTTTCAAACATGTTTCAGGTGATCTGTTATGATTCAGGAAAAGTGCCGCGTAGCACTACAAGCTTAAGGAAGTGGCTCAGTATAAAATAAAGAAATATGTTTTGTAAAATAAAGATTTCTCCGTGAAATCATATGATTGTAAACTACCGGGTCTTATCCCGAGTTGTGAAATAAAATAATCGGGGACATTACTGTTTTAAAAAGATCCAGAAGAAACTTCCGCTGTTAAATAAATACCACGGGATTTTCTGTCCCGCGGCTCCTGAAACGGGTCAAATCGGGTCGGGGGCCGTGACATATGTTACACCCAAAATGCGATAAAAAGGGTTCGAGTATACTCACAGTCGGTGCTCAGCAAGCAAACACAACTTGGTTGGATTGAAGGGAGCGCGTTTGAGATTATCCTGATTACAGATTGATAGTTTAAGCGTCGATCAGTGCTTTCAATGGTGGCGAGTGAACCAAGCATCAAATGGTAATCCGATCGGATGGCAATCCGATCGGATGGCCAGTCGATCGGGTGGCAATCTGATCGGATGGTCATCCGATCGGATGGCCATTCGATTGGAATGTCACCTCGTTTGGTGAAGATGTGTTTGTTTATGATGGTTTGACTTTTGAAGTTTTCGTTGCAGCATTTTGAAAATATAGAAGTATCTCTACCCTTCAGGTCGATCGATCGAACGGTGGCTCGATCGGGTGACGATCTGATTAGTAGGACACTTAGTGAGAATAAGTTCACAGCAGTTTGTCACTCGATCGGACTGCAATCCGTTTAGAACTGATTGTGTATTGAACATGCTGAAAATTGTTTAAGTGTCGAAGTCCCAAACATCACATGGTCGGATGGTCGTTCGATCGGGTGGCAATCCGATCGAACGGCAATACGTTCGACGTTCAAGACTTTGAAAAGTTGAAATGATAGTTTAAGTGAGGAACCAAGTGCAAGCCGATCGGACGGCTCTCCGATCGGGTGGCTGTCCGATCGGGTGGCTGTCCGATCGGGTGGTAATCCGATCGGACGGCATTCCGTTCCAACTGCCTTGATCGTCTTGACACTTGATTGTTTTGAAAGTTTGTGGTTTTGATCGAGACGATGTGATAACGTGCCATACAACAGAACTCCATTATGAACCAAGTCTTCCGATTGAAGCGGAATCACCCTGGTCTGATCAGCTAATTGTCCGTAACAGTCGTTCATGCTTAACCCGAAATCGGTTGTCTCTTTAGACAGAATCAGATTTGGAACCAACACTTCACTTAAAATGAGTAGAAGATCGGAACGAGCTCTGATTCCATCAGTTTTGAGTGCACTGAGTGTAAAAGATTTGAAAGAAAGTTGAAAAAGTTTCTTTCAATCCTTTTATCATTGAAGTGTCTAGATCTATGCGAAATCGTAGTGAAATCATGTGGAAATCTTTCAGATCTGAGTTATTCTTGGTGGAATGAGGCAAATAGTTGAAGTTCATAAGAATTCCATGATGACCTCACCCTAGAACACCTCAAATCCAATGATTTCATGGTTAAAAGTTAAGATTCAAAGGTGAAAAAGATGAAGAAGTGTGTGTGGATCGAAGACGTACAAGATTTGAGTTGTAAACTTACAAGAATCGCGAGGAATCGAGAGGAAAAGCCCAAAAAGCGTGCTGGTCGAGTGAGAGCTTCAGTGATGTGACAAGTGCTATTTATAGGTGAAGTGGAGTGAAGGGGAAGAAGTGTAACGGATTGGATGGCTGTCCGATCGGGTGGTCGTCCGATCGGGTGGCTGTCCGATCGGGTGGTAATCCGATCGGATGGCCACCCGATCGAGTGGTTACTCGATCGGTGGTCTCCGGCGAATGGCGTTTCGATGTTTTGTTTTGTTCGTTAAGCGTCGCGATTGTTTGATCACACATTTTCATACCCATATTCATATATTTATTATAATTAGTCACATAGGGTCGTATATACATATCCATATCTCAAATCCTGCGATAATCGAGTTACGCGTGCCTGCGAGTGCGTTTTCTTGTGTATTGAGTTGCACTTGACATCACGGCTATCAAGGAGGGTAGAATTGGTCCTCACTTGACATTTTCGTGGTTGTCAGCAAGTGTAATGTGATGTGATAGCGATAATGTATGCGTAATATGCGAAAATACTGCGAAATAGCAATGTATACAATATAGCTACATTATGATCCGAATCCTTGGTGCTAGGCGTAACGAGTGTAACGAGTAGTAACAACGCACGAACGTGCGGGTTGTTACAGTCTCCCCTGCTTTAGGAAATTTTGTCCCGAAATTAATCTACCAGAAGGGTTGCGAGGATCGATGCGAGTGAGAGTATCGATTAGAAGCGTCAACATAAACGAGCGATCAACTGAAATTCGACAAGCGAGAGCGTTGTGATGACTGACAAAAGCAGCGAGTAAAACGATTCGTATAACAAAAGATGGCAACACACGGAAAGCGATCCAAAAGTGCTTTGAATTCTGGAAAAGTTGATTAATTCGGAAGGGTTTGGAGAAAACTTGTTTATGAAAATCTTTCCACAGTGCGGTATTGAACTTGTTTCGATGTTCACACCAGCGCTATGAGTGGGGTTTTATTAGGTTACTAAAAGATTTCAGGGCGTTTAAAACTCGTTTTACGAAATTTTCTCGTCGCGCGGCATTAACTTGAGTCGATTGTCACACCAACGTTACAAGATAATCTCGTTTTGTACAAAGGTTTTGATCAATTTTTAGAAAAAGTTTGGTAAGAAAAGCTCGGTTTAAAATTCGTGTAGACAAAGCCTTTTAATAATACCAAAAATTTAAATTTAAGGTCGGCCCTGCATGACATTTTTCCACGAAAGTTCGACAATATGGTTAAAACACTTATATATAGGAAGTACCAGCGGCGTATCCACCATGCTTTAACCATATGGTTTCCGTCTCGTGAGGCAGTGTCATACGTGTCGACATAGTACAGACGGATTTGCGATGACTTGATCCAAACAGGAAGGGTTGGATCAAGTCTTGAGAGGCGAACTGAGTGATGAAGTCGTTTTCGAACTCAGTTAGTGACACGAGCGGGTACGATAAGCGATAAGCGGTATACGATAATTGATAACGCAAATACCGAACCCAAGCATATTAAAAGAAGACGGCGACGATAAGCGAAAAGCGATAAGCGACAGCGACAACCGTCGAGCGATACGTGACAATCGATGCGTTGCAAGTCATACGATTTGATTTGATTAGATTAAACAACACCACAAATTTTAATTAACATTAGACCCCACATGGCCCTTTTCCACAAAAGTCTGCTGATATGGCTAAAGCACTTATATATAGGAAGTACCAGCGACGTATCCACCATAATTTAACCATATGAGTTTCGTCCCGTGAAGCGAGGTCATGTGTGCTAATGTAACACAGATAACATAGATAACGGTAAGCGATAGTGACGGCGATAAACGTTAAGTGATATACGATGAGTGATGTAGCGACACACAAGCGACAAAGCGTTACACAAGCGATAGAGCGATACACAAGCGATAGAGCGATTCCCATGATATGCGATAGCGCGATTGCACATAATAAGCGATTGAGATTGCGAGATAGATTCCTGTGATAATGCGATTGCGAGCGTGTTTGACTTACGAAAAGTCTTAGCAATTACACGCTTTGAGTTGCGATTGAGATTGTTATGCCTTGCGATGTAGTGTAGTGTATCGAAAATAACCACAATAGTATAATAGGTCTACGTTCCAACTCCACATGGCACTTTCTTCACAAAACTTCAGTTAGCATGGCGAAACACCATCGTGTTTCAATCCATACGCTTCCGTTCCGTGATTAGGTGTCACACTTTGTCAGACATGGTCAAGACGCTTATATATAGGAAGTACCAGCGGCGTATCCACCACGCTTAACCATGCCCTGAACGTAAAGGCATCATTGAAATTCACTACGATCTTCGTGCACTAACCAAAATAATTCCGTGTGCACCCGTGATTAATTTGATCCTTGCACGTTTATCGCACTTCATCTCAAGAACGCATAGTAGGGGGAAAACACATTATATAGTACATAGTGCCAGTATTTAGTCCGTGCGCAAGTGCGAGGGAGAGCGAGAGTTAAATAGAGTCCACATTGCGTCGAGAAATAGAACAAGTTCAACATATATAGGAAGTTATCGGCGAAAATTATATCATTACAACAACACTGTAAGCATAAATTATGTTGTTGTGGAGGACTTCTGCTGGGACTGCGATTGTTGCTGAATTTCCTCAAGTCTGCGGCCCCGTGCGACAGTGCTGGGTAAGATGACCATACCAGTTGCAATTTGCGCAGTAGTGACAGTTAGCTTCTGGCGGGTGATGATACGTACACATGAGACACAGGGGATGGGTTTCATTGTAGTCGTGGTTTGAGTGAACTGGAATTGCTTGGAGAGGCTCTGGTTGCGATAGCTCAGTTGTTGAAGAGTTTGGGCTCATGGTCTTTCATTTGCGGCTGGACTGAGCTTCTTGAGGCGATGCATTGTCATCAGAGGATTCGCCTGAGGACTCATTTGAAGAATCGTCGGTAGAGTCGTTGGAGGAATCGTCGGAAGAATCGATGACGATTGCTTGATGAGCTTGTTTGGTAGGATTCTTGGAGAAAAATCCGTCCAAGGCTCGTTTGTCGTTGATTTCTACGGCCAAGTGGTAGGTTTCTTCGATGGTAGCAGGTCTTACAGCTTCGAAAAAATCACCCACACATTCAGGCAAGCCGCGAACGTACTTCGTGATGGCTTTTTCTGAAGTGTTGACTTGACTTGGGCAGATTATGCTAAGCTGTTTAAACCTTGCAGTGTAGCCAGCATTGTCACCTTCGATTTGCTTGATTTCCCAAAATTCGTCTTCTAGCTTATGGACTTCGTGGGGAGGGCAGTACTCTTTCTTCATGAGCTCCTTCAGCTCATCCTAAGAGAGAGCGTAAGCTGCGGAGATCCCGCGTTTGTTACGTTCGGTTGTCCAGTGCTCACGATTGAAATACTCCGGTAGCGCAAGTAGTGCGAAAACCATCGGGACACCCACTCTGACGAAGGGTAACTTCGATAGAATTGAACCACTGGAGTAGTTGGGACACACCTCCTTCACCCGTGAACTCCATTGGGTCACAGGCTTTGAAGTGCTTGTAGAGGAAAGCAGATTGCGGCGCTCCCGTCTTAGAGTCTTCCGTGGTTCGAGAGTTGCTGAGAGAATGCACTTAAGCGACAATTTGAGGAATGACTTTGGCCACTTCCTTGGCCACAAGAGAGGCAATCCTCTTATCGGCACTTCGTTTGGCTCTTCTCCTAGCTGTTCGTCTCGAGGTAGAGTCGTTTGAAGACATCTAGACAGAGAGAGATTTGGAGTGAGATTCGATCATAATGATTTTGAGTTTTTTTGCGATGCGATTGAGCACGATCAAAACTTGTTGTAGGTAGTATAATAGATTTCACATAGGAGCCACATAGGAGACACGAGATTCCTAAGTTCCCACACAATTGATTTGTTTGTATATATATAATTAGTTGTAGCTTATACTCGTACACATACATGTCGGTATAGAATGCGCGAGGACACGATGCAGAGAGTGAGAGTGAGAGCGAGTAATTAGACATTAGTTTTGTTGCGAACATTCGGTTTTCGTTTCAGATTGCGATGGCTACGCGAGTCGTGCGTTTATAAAACAGGGAGCGAAAATCGAGAAATCGAGAAATCGATAAAGCGTAAAGTTTTAAATCGTAGCCACATAAGCGTAAATAAGTTCAGTAAAGCGTAAAATCGGCAAGTTATAAGCGAGAAACATCTATCGAGTGCCTCGGGTGTTTAGGCGTCGACTACCCAAGGTAACCCAACTATACCCAACAAGTTCGTGCACGCGCGTTGCCCTAGAAGACTTATGCTTCCACTGGGATGCAGCTCATGGCATTGGTCTTCCTAGGCATCGCGTGGCTCGAGTTATCGTTATAATTGAGTCCTTTGTGAGAGCTTTTGAAACCATTTTATAGAGAGTGGAACGGTATATTAAGATACGGGTTTCACCCCTGTCTTAACAACTTCGTTCCTAGCTGTGGTTATGCTCACCGAGTAAACTCGGGAGTTCCACTAGATTTCGAAATGGAGACTTTCGCTGAGATGTGGATGTCACTCCTAGCTCAACGGAAAGCTCTCGTGATAGAAAAATGCGCTGAGTGAGCGATCTTATCGAGAGTTCTTGGTTTTCACGCCTGATCTCGACTGGACCACTCGGTTGTGTTATGTGAATATTTTCGAAAACGTGTGTATTGTGTTGGCCTTAGGAAAGGCTAAGTAATATTCTAGCATTAGGAAAGGCTCTTCACGTGAAATTGTAGTATGCGGTGTTCACGCGAAGTAGTAGTTTTAGCGGATTCGAACTAGAGTATCAAGTAGGCCCGTGCAATTCCACTACTGGGCTCACACGAGTCGGCCCGTTGGTACTTAGACTATAGACTAGGTCGTTTCCTAAGACATCGACCCGGACCAGGTCGAGTTTTGCCTAATTCCCTATAGTTATGGCTCTTATACCAATCTGTCACACCCCAACCGATGGCGGAATTATCGGGGCACGACACTAGACGAATCAGATTGCTCCAGAGAATCCATAACAACTAAATTGCGACATTATTTAATGCGTTCATTATCCCATACTAATAAACAAGTACAATCACATAAGCTGTCACGAATTTTCATGTTCTCTCAAAAAATACAAATCCGACAACCTAAATTTTAGGTGTGTTTCTAGACTTCCTAGCTTGATTTGATGTAGACTGCGACAAAACCTGCAACATACGTTAAAACAACGTCAATACAAAAGTATTGGCGAGTATACAAGTTTTGATAGTGTAGCGTAAATAGTAAAAGTGCTGCGAATTACCAAATACATAAACGAGATACCTCAACATACATGCATTTAAGACCGATACTACCAGCTAAGTCAGTCGAGCTACGATTGCGATTGCTATTCATCCTAACTAGACCCCGTTGGGTGCTATAGTACTATACTAGTTAAGGCGGGACCTCGCGAGTATAAGTCCTAACACATATATAACTAGCATCACGTGTAAATATGCATAACAGTTATTCGCAAGTGATAAGCAGTTTGATTGAATAATTCGTTTTGATAAATTCGATTTGATAGGAACGTATGTTACACCCAAAATGCGATAAAAATGGGTTCGAGTATACTCACAGTCGGTGTTCCGCAAGCAAACATAACTTGGTTGGATTGAAGGGAGCGCGTCTGAGATTTTCCTGATTACAGATTGATAGTGTAAGTGTCGAACAGTGCGTTAAACAGTGGCGAGTGAACCAAGCGTCAAATGGTAATCCGATCGGATGGCAATCCGATCGAATGGCCAGTCGATCGGGTGGCAATCCGTTCGGATGGTCATCCGATCGGATGGCCATTCGATTGGATTGTCACCTCGTTTGGTGAAGATGTGTTTGTGTATGATGGTTTGACTTTTGAAGTTTTCGTTGTAGCATTTTGAAAATATAGAAGTATCTCTACCCTTCAGGTCGATCGATCGAACGGCGGCTCGATCGGGTGACGATCTGATTAGTAGGACACTTAGTGAGAACAAGTTCACAGCAGTTTGTCACTCGATCGGATTGCAATCCGATCGGGTGGCAATCCGTTTGGAACTGACTATGTATTGAACATGCTGAAAATTGTTTAAGTGTCGAAGTCCCAAACATCACATGGTCGGATGGTCGTTCGATCGGGTGGTAATCCGATCGGACGGCAATCCGTTCGACGTTCAAGACTTTGAAAATTTGAAATGATAGTTTAAGTGAGGAACCAAGTGCAAGCTGATCGGACGGCTGTCCGATCGGGTGGCTGTCCGATCGGGTGGTAATCCGATCGGACGGCATTCCGTTCCAACTGCCTTGATCGTCTTGACACTTGATTGTTTTGAAAGTTTATGGTTTTGATCGAGACGATGTGATAACGTACCATACAACAGAACTCCATTACGAACCAAGTCTTCCGATTGAAGCGGAATCACCCTGGTCTGATCAGCTAACTGTCCGTAATGGTCGTTCATGCTTAACCCGAAATCGGTTATCTCTTTAGACATAATCAGATTTGGAACCAACACTTCACTTAGAATGAGTAGAAGATCGGAACGAGCTCTGATTCGATCAGTTTTGAGTGCATTGAGTGTAAAAGAGTTGAAAGAAAGGTGAAAAAGTTTCTTTCAATCCTTTTATCATTGAAGTGTCTAGATCTATGCGAAATCATAGTGAAATCATGTGGAAATCCTTCAGATCTAAGTTATTCTTGGTGGAATGAGGCAAACAGTTGAAGTTCATAAGAATTCCATGATGACCTCACCCTAGAACACCTCAAATCCATTGATTTCATGGTTAAAAGTTAAGATTCAAAGGTGAAAAAGATGAAGAAGTGTGTGTGGATCGAAGACGTACAAGATTTGAGTTGTAAACTTACAAGAATCGCGAGGAATCGAGAGGAAAAGCCCCAAAAGCGTGCTGGTCGAGTGAGAGCTGTCACATCACTGTTCAAGTGATGTGACAAGTGCTATTTATAGGTGAAGTGGAGTGAAGGGGAAGAAGTACAATGGATCGGATGGCTGCTCGATCGGGTGGCCGTCCGATCGGGTGGCTGTCCGATCGGGTGGTAATCCGATCGGATGGCCACCCGATCGAGTGGTTACTCGATCGGTGGTTTCCGGCGAATGGCGTTTCGATGTTTTGTTTTGTTCGTTAAGCGTCGCGATTGTTTGATCACACATTTTCATACCCATATTCATATATTTATTATAATTAGTCACATAAGGTCGTATGTACATATCCATATCTCAAATCCTGCGATAATCGAGTTACGCGTGCCTGCGAGTGCGTTTTCTTGAGTATTGAGTTGCACTGCGACACATAACGGCTATCAAGAAGGGTAGAATTGGTCCTCACTTGACATCTTCGTGGTTGTCAGCAAGTGCAATGTGATGTGATAGCGATAAGGTATGCGTAATATGCGAAAATACTGCGAAATAGCGATGTATGCGATATAGCTACATTATGATCCGAATCTCTGGTGCTAGGCGTAACGAGTGTAACGAGTAGTAACAACGCACGAACGTGCGGGTTGTTACACCTTGTGGCAACGATGAACCCTTTGGGGTATTATGCGGGTGACGGACTCTTCGGGGTCTAATTGGAGGAGACAAAACCCTGACGAGGGTGCCCTGACGAGGGCAAATGATGATAGCCTACGGGCAACAACCGATGTGTTAGGTTCCCACCTTATGTGCTTATATGTTTCACGTTAGTTAAATGGTGGGTAAATGATGATTATTTGTGTACTTGACGAATGATGTTCTATTATGCGGTTGTCGAGTGATTTTCAATTGTGTAGTTGTCAGACGAGATCAAGTTACAATTGAGTTTTTATGACATTAATTGCTATGTTCTAGATACGAGTCGGTTTGGTTCAGGGTCCTATGAATTAAGATGCATTGTGGGCTATCCTTTGGTGTCTAAGTAATCTGATCCATATCGAAAAGGATTATTGGTAGGATGATTAGACCGAGGATATGTGTGGAGTTTTGGGTTACGGGTTGGAGTCATTAAACTTTAAAATGACGTAAATGTATTTTAATAAACGATGGTGGTTTTAAAAATGATGGTGTTTTGGTTTTCATATAAAGCATTTCGGATGTGTTTTAAATGTTTCAACTAAACTATTAGAACTTATTCAGCGTAGCTGACTTTTGCATGTATGTTAGATTGTTTTGTAGGTGTGTGATTCAAGTCGGTGTTGCTCTTGGCTAGCAGATAGGATTACTCGTTTATATGGTGGAATGCATTCGTTTTTTTAGAAACTAAATAACATTTTAAGTTTTTATTTAATCATGTACTGTCTTAATTAAAATTTCCGCTACGTATTTTTGAGAAAAGACTTATTTTCAAACAATACACTGTGATGTGACCCGACTATAGGGCACCCGGTTTGGGGGCCTTACAAGTTGGTATCAGAGCAGTATTTTAAGAGAAATATGCATTCTTGAATGCTTAAACTTAAACTGTAATGGGGCCAAAGTAACGAATGCCACCACGAGTAACCGCGAGCCAAGAGGTATGTTTTAAGTGTTGTGTTCAGTAATTGATGTTTCTATGTGTTGTGTGTTTTCATACTTGAAAGGCAAAACACTAGTGTGACCGTGACATAAATGTTTAGAACGTCTGTAGTGACACGGACAATCGATAGCACTTGATCAACGTTGTTGGTAGTCTATTGTTACTTCCTATGTTCTAAATGATTATCTGGAATGAATCGTGCGAATGTTTTGCCTTTGGTGGGCAGTTGATGGTTGGATTATGCCTTTAGACGAGATTTCCTTGTGTTATCGTCTAGTAGTTAATGATGGAGTTGTTTATGAGTCTTGCTACGTGCATTTTGTGACTTAATTGTTGGTGTGTATATATGTGGTTGTTATCGGATTATGTGTAGCTATACGTCGCCATGTGGCAATGCTTGAATAGCTTGGTTTTGTTTAGCATAATCTTTGAAATAGTCTAATGGTCATTGTCGACCAATTTATGTGGCTAGACTAGTATAGGCATAACTTCTGATTTGTCTGTACTTATGGTCTTTATTGCGCCTTGCGCGCGTTGAATATTTAAGATGATGAAATGTGTTCAGTTGCTTAAGCGTAACCTATAGAAACTGTGTAGACGTGTCTAACCTGGGTATGGAGTTTAGTTTGATGATTGGTACGACCTATGAAGGGTACGACCATGTGGACCCTCATATGGGTACAATGGTGACAAATGATAGTGGTCACAATTGAGGTATATGTGTTTCCCCAGGTTTAGAACCTAGAATCATTGTCGTACGAGGTCGGTAGCTGCGGTTACCATTTAGCAAGTGTTACACACTTTGCTTTTTGGAATGTTATAGAGATATGGTGTGCTTTTATGAATGGTCTTCTTTAAGACATGTAAATTGAGTATTGTAGTATGCCTAAATTGTTAATGCCCTAGTGGCAGGTTGATAATGATGGAATGCAATAAATTTCTTAGCCTATTGTGATAAGGTTTTAAGTGACAGGTTGTGTAGAGATCGGATGTGAGGTGTTCTGACACTTGATTGTTTCTCGACACTTGATTATTTATTAATGGTGTGATTTTATCTGATGTTTTGTGCATTACGTTAGCATTATGATGTATTGTCTTAACTCGAGTTACAGATGTCGGTGTGGAACGTACCTCTTATTTGCACAAGCGGTTAGCAATGCAACCACACTGGAAGTGTGGCGGTGCCAAGGGATTCAACGCCAAGTGACGGTGTAACACGACAACTTGTGACGAGAAGGCTTTGTACAGAAGAATTAGTTGACGTATACGTATGAGAATTTGAGGAGTTGAGACTGTAGGATGGAAACATGACGAATGATACTTGAGGTACAATGGACAATGATAACGCGTCGAGAAGTGTTCAGTTCTCAGGATATATGAGGCGACATCAACATGACTATTGTCGTGGTTATTGTAACATGGCAGGCGAGTCAACGAGCGAGTGGCAATTACAGAATTGGACGGTCTAGACGAAGTAATCAATGACAAAGTAGACGATATTATGGGTGACTATGTAGAAAACGATAAGTCGATTGCTTGTTATAGATGGAACCTTCAGGTGAAGGTCTTCTCGTTGAAGATTGTGGGGAGTCACTCGGTAGTGCCCAACTAGTAGTGATGCAAAACGAGAGACAGAGGGGCCTCGCGAGTACAGAATCGAACGACGGTCTGCATAAGGAATGCATAAACGGGTGATACATGTCGTAAAGTTGAAAGCATGCGGTAAATACGACTGATTCGACTACCATGAATGGTAATTAGATTTCAGAACAATACGATGATGACGACATTTACGAAGATGACTGTGTGTCACTCAAGGATGTGGAAGTATGGCAATGAGATTGTTGGTACGTTTGGTTTTGACTAACGGGATCCGAGGACGAATCCTCTTTTAAGGGGAGTAGACTTGTAACATCCCAATTTTTCTTTTGTCGTCAAGATAACTTAAAGAATTATTTTGACGGGCTTTCAATCGACGAGACGGTACGTGACGTTAAGCAAATTAATATAGGACATGTATGGAAACATGAAAGAACGTGAGGGACAAAAGTGTACTTATGGTGATAATATAATGAGTTTAAATTTGCAATTGGAGGAGAAATTGAGGGCATTGTGTAAATAGTAAATCATCTTCAAGTTCCATAAAACCCTAAGATCATGAAACCGCCGTATAACATCATCTACACATCCACGCTAACTCACAAAGACATCCAAGAAGAAAACTCGTCGAAAACCACTCCTTCGATTTCCATGGGTAACGAGGAGGAGCTAGAAGACGACTAGTCGAACCCGTGGTTTCCATTGATCGCATGTGAGGTTCTCTTCCACATTAGCATGCCGGTTTATTTTTGAAAGGTCGCTATGTCCGTGTTCTTGTGGCTCGGTTGGATTCATTCACAAACTGCAACCCGGGTACACCAATCGCTTTTGTCTCTCTGTCATGGGGTTCATAGTTACGGCTTAGATCGGGTCTCTCTGGATAGGGTTGGAACTTGCTTAGAAACTGTCACGATTGCGGTTGGGATTAGGGGTGGTCCTGATTGGCATGGTGATCATCATCTGAAGATGATCATCATATCGTGCCAAGCCGGGACCTCGTTTTTTCATGGGTTATTAGGTAAGCTTTTGATTCAAGATTATGAAGCATGTTACTGTTATGATACATTTTGATGGGGAGCCATTAGAGTTACTGGTGGTTAAGGTTTGGGTGATGATGATGATGAAGCCATGGTTACGGTGATGACAACGAGCGATGGTGATGAGGAGGTGAAGGTGGTGGCATAGACGTGTACGGTAGGGGCCGTTATTAGGGTGGCGCGGTGCGACGGCGATATCGGAAGTGAAGCTCGGATGAAGTGTGCGTGTGTGTGACTGAGATAGTGTATGGTTGTGGGTTGGTTCCGGTAGTGACCATGTCGTGGCGGTGTCTTTTGGTGCGATGGCTTGTTGATGGTGGTGGTATCGTTTGTGATGAGGAAGACAGTCACTGAAACCATGACTATCTCGTGATGTATGTTGGTTGATGTAGATAATTATGTTGTAGGGTAGATGGTGTATGCATGGTTTTATAATGGTGATGGTGTACATGTTGTATTAAGCTAATTAAGGGCGTGTACTGTACAAGAAATATCATAAACAACCTACAATGAAGTATGGTGGCTTATGATTTTATAATAATAATGGAAAGGAGTTCTTTGGAAAGTCCACCTGTTGTACTACGAGAGATGTAATTAGTGCATGCTTTTCAAAGTTATTAATTTGTGGGAGGAGTTATGTTGCATGGGAATGATGATAACTATGTGGTTGTATGGGTTTGTAACTTAAGTTGGTTATTATTAGACAGTTAGCATGATGACTGGATTATTAACTTTTTTTTTCTTCTTTGGTATGGGATGGTTGGTCGTGGTGAATGGGAACCGATGCGGGTTCATGTGTTCGAATGAGTTCGGGCCAATCCGAACTTGATGATACCCGGGTTAGTGAGTCACGTAGAGCAGATGCGGTGTTGAAGACATATCAGGTCTTACGTTATTTACTTGAATAAATAGCAACCACAAGTTATTTGATTACAAGTTTCGCTAAAGGAAGCGGTTCGAGATGGTTAGCTTGTGGATTTCGAAGCTTTGCAACCATTGAGTTCTAATCCCCTTTCTCTTAAATATTTCCGGGGCTACCATACATGCTTTTTATATGTTTTCATACGTGTCATGAGTTTTATATATTAACAAGTTATGCGACAAAAATGTTTTATAAACATTTTTTTTCCACAAACAATATTTTTATATGACATAGTGATTAATCTAGCTTTATTAGTCCTTCGTAGGTGTATGTTGTTTTACTTAGTGATATAGAGGTCGTATAGGTATGGGGTGTGGTAGATGTAAATATTTAAAGAACTACTTGTTTCATGATAAATTTTAATTGGTAACTCTATCGTAGGTTGCGAACCTTAGTGGTAGCGGGAATATGAGGGTAGTAGTTGCCGGGTAGTTAACGTGCGTTTAACCTTATATGTGTATCTATGTGTTTTATGTGAATTAATATATGTGGGGTGCTTAATCTGGGTTACTTGTGATGGCGGCGGTACCTTCGGGGTGGCATCAGGTCATAAGATGCGGGTTACTTGTGATGGCGGCGGTACCTTTGGGGTGGCGTCAGGTCATGAGATGCGGGTTACTTGTGATGGCGGCGTTACCTTTGGGGTGACGTCAGGTTACGAGATGCGGATTATTTGTGATGGCGGCGTTACCTTCGGGGTGGCGTCAGGTCACGAGAAACATCACTGAGATGTTAAATGAATAGCCCTTGTGGCAACGATGAACTCTTTGGGGTATTATGCGGGTGACGGACTCTTCGGGGTCTAATTGGAGGAGACGAAACCCTGACGAGGGTGCCCGGACAAGGGCAAATGATGAAAGCCTACGGGCAACAACCGATGTGTTAGGTTCCCACCTTATGTGCTTATATGTTTCACGTTAGTTAAATGGTGGGTAAATGATGATTATTTGTGTACTTGACGAATGATGTTCTATTATGCGGTTGTCGAGTGATTTTCAATTGTGTAGTTGTCAGACGAGATCAAGTTACAATTGAGTTTTTAGGACATTAATTGCTATGTTCTAGATACGAGTAAATTTGGTTCAAGGTCCTATGAATTAAGATGCATTGTGGGTTATCCTTTGGTGTCTAAGTAATCTGATCCATATCGAAAAGGATTATTGGTAGGATGATTAGACCGAGGATATTTATGGGGTTTTGGGTTACGGGTTGGAGTCATTAAACTTTAAAATGACGTAAATGTATTTTAATAAACGATGGTGGTTTTAAAAATGATGGTGTTTTGGTTTTCAAATAAAGCATTTGGGATGTGTTTTAAATGTTTCAACTAAACTATTAGAACTCATTCAGCGTAGCTGACTTTTGCATGTATGTTAGATTGTTTTGCAGGTGTGTGATTCAAGTCGGTGTTGCTCTTGGCTAGCAGATGGGATTACTCGTTTATATGGTCGAATGCATTCGATTTGTTAGAAACTAAATAAAATTTTAAGTTTTTATTTAATCATGTACTGTCTTAATTAAAATTTCCGCTGTGTATTTTTGAGAAAAGACTTATTTTCAAACAATACACTGTGATGTGACCCGACTATAGGACACCCGATTTGGGGGCCTTACAAAATGGCGAAAGTCATCCCATAAATCGTCAGTGAGCTGAATGAGAATGCAAGCAAGTCCTAGGAGGAGTCCAGGACTGATGCTCCGAAAGCAGCTTTTAGCTTCAAGCAGTTCAAAGCTTGCGGTCCAAAAGAATTTACCTGCGAAGATTGGCCTACGGCCATGTTCCAATGGTTTGATTCAATCGAAGTCACCCTACGCCAGAGTGGCTCTCTGGAAAACCTACGCACTGTTAACGCCACCAGCGTCTTCCAATCCCGCGCTCTTGATTGGTGGATGGCCGAGAGAAACAAACGAGGGAATGATGCAGCTTTTGGGCTAACATGGGACGAGTTGAAGAACATCATGATGCAAGAGTTCTGCCCTCCTCATGAACTCCAAAAGCTAGAGGATGAATTCTGGCACATTAAGCAGGATGGCGGAGATAACGCTGCTTTGACTGCTCGCTTCAAGCAGCTAAGTATCATCTGTCCGGGTCAGGTTACTACCCCCGAGATTACGATCAAGAAGTATATCCGTGCTCTTCCGGATTGCGTTGCAGATTTTCTTCAGGCTGCAAAGACGAAAACAATCGAGGAAACCTACATGCTCGCCGCTGAGATCAACGATAAGCGAGTCAGGGCTGGTTATTTTGACAAAGCCTCCAAGAACCTACACCAAGTCACCGCTGCTCCCAACGCTGAAACAACCGCCGCACCGCAGTCTTCAAAGCTCTCATGTCGCAAGAAGAAGAACAACAGCAGTTCCAGCAACAAGAACTGTGCAATTACTGCCGCTCCACTCCAAACAGTACCTGCCCAACCGCAACCTCAACACCGTCAAGTAGCGGCACCTGTGGTCAATGCACCGTCTGCCAAGCGTGCATACACTGGACCACACCCGCTTTTCCCTACTTGTACGTATCATCACCCGGTTGGTATCGCATGCCGGTTCTGTGTTCATTGCAACATGTACGGCTACTTCACCGCAAACTGTCGTACAGGTCCACGCCAAGCTCCAGCTCCAGCTCAAGGTCAAGCTCCTGCACCACAAGCTCTCCTTCCTGCTCCCCAGGGCCAACAAGCAGCTCCTGCACCCGCTGCTCACGCTAGAGCTTGCTTTGCATGTGGTGATCCCAACCACTTTGCAAACATGTGCCCCAACATAGTAGTGAAACAAGAGCCCCAGCAGAAGCCACAACAATACCAACAGCAGCAGCAACAGCCAGCAGCCCGCGGACGTGCTTTCAACATCAACGCCCGCTAGGCTCAAGCAGACAACAATGTGGTTAATGGTACGTTCCTTGTGAATGGTATATATGCTTCGTGTTTGTTTGATACTGGAGCAGATAACTGTTTTGTATCGTTTGAATTTGAAAAGCTCCTTAATCGTAAGCGCGCCAATCTCCCCTCGACGTTCGATGTTGAAGTTGCCACCGGAAGAACCGTCGCTGTCAATTCTGTTCTACGTGATTGTACGCTTGAACTCAACACTCACGTCTTCCTTATCGACCTCATTCCGATGCAGCTCGGTAGTTTTGACGTCATAGTAGGCATGGATTTTCTTCGCGAGAACCGTGCTGAAGTTGTTTGCTTCGATAAGATGATTCGTTTCTCACATGCTAATGGTGATCAACTTTGTGTGTATGGCGAAACTCCTTCGAAAGGTCTCAAACTCATGTCATGTGTCCAAGCAAGCAAGTATCTCCGCAAGGAATACAGGGCTTTCTTGGCTAACATTGTAGTAGCGGAGGAGGAAAAGAAAGGAAACACAGGAGTGAAGGACCTTCCCGTTGTTTGTGAATTCCCTAATGTATTTCCCGATGATTTACCTGGTTTACCTCCCACTCGTGATATCGATTTCCGAATCGACCTCATTCCTGGAGCAAATCCTGTTGCTAAAGCGCCTTATCGCCTCGCTCCTTCTGAGATGCGCGAACTCTCGAGTCAGCTCCAGGAACTACTTGATAAAGGCTTCATTCGCCCTAGCACCTCTCCTTGGGGCGCGCCTGTCCTTTTCGTCAAAAAGAAGGATGGATCGTTCCGCATATGCATCGACTATAGAGAGTTGAATAAGCTGACTATCAAGAATCGCTATCCCTTGCCTCGAATCAATGATTTGTTTGACCAGCTACAAGGTGCTACGTGTTTTTCGAAGATCGATCTACGCTCAGGCTATCACCAATTACACATTCAGGAGGATGATAAACCTGAAACCGCTTTTCGAACCCGCTATGGTCATTACAAATTTGTTGTTATGCCTTTTGGTTTGACTAACGCTCCTGCAGTCTTCATGGATCTAATGAATCGCGTGTGAAAACCCTTTCTTGACCGCTTCGTCATCGTGTTCATCGATGATATCCTGATCTATTCCAAGTCAAAAGCCGAACACTCGCAACATCTACGTTTGGTTCTTGAACTACTCCAGGGAAACCGTCTCTTTGCCAAGTTCTCCAAGTGTGAATTCTGGCTTGAGGATGTTCAATTTCTTGGTCACATCGTCAATAGTCAAGGAATTCATGTCGATCCTGCGAAGATCGAAGCTGTTAAGAGTTAGGTTACACCAAGGAACCCGTCCGAAGTACGTTCTTTCCTCGGATTGGCGGGTTACTATCGTCGATTCATCGCTAAATTTTAGAAAATCGCTGTGCCGCTTACCTCGCTTACGCATAAGGACAAACCTTTTGTTTGGGGAACTAAACAAGAGGAGGCCATTCAAACTCTCAAAGCTATGCTTTGCAATGCTCCCGTGCTCTCACTGCCCAACGGAAACGACTCTAACCTTGGTCTTGGTTGTGTCCTCATGCAACGGGACAAGGTTATCGTGTACGCCTCTCGACAGCTCAAGATCCACGAGAAGAATTATACAACCCACGACCTCGAGCTAGGTGCAGTTATTTTTGCATTAAATATTTGGCGACACTACCTTTACGGTACCAAGTGTACGATATTCACCGATCATAGGAGCCTACAACACATCTTTAACCAGAAAGAGCTGAACATGCGCCAATGCCGATGGGTTGAACTCCTCAAGGATTACGACTGTGAGATCCGTTACCATCCAGGCAGAGCAAACGTCGTTGCCGATGATCTCAGTCGACGAAGCTATTTACATAGCATTCGTAATTCTCACGCCCAGCATAATCTCGAAGCTCTCATCCACGACGCCCAGCATGCTTGTTTTACCGAACGAACTTTGAAGAAGGAAAGAATTCTTAACAATGGCGCCCAACTCGAGAATAAATCGAATGGTATCTTTCATTATCTAGACCGAATTTGGATTCCCAAGCGTACCAATTTGCGACAACTTCTGATGGACGAAGCCCACAAATCACGATATTCCATTCATCCCGGTGCTGACAAGATGTACCAGGACATGCGCTACAAGTACTGGTGGCCGGGCATGAAGAAGGATATCGCTGTCTATGTTTCCAAATGCCTGACTTGTTCCAAAGTCAAGGCTGAGCATCAACGCCCCTCTGGCTTAGTCGTACAACCCGAGATCCTGATGTGGAAATGGGAGAGTATAGCTATGGACTTCATAACGAAACTTCCGCGCACACCATCAGGTCACGACAGCATCTGGGTTGTCGTTGACCATTTGACTAAATCAGCTCATTTTCTGCCGATACGAGAAGACTTTAAGGTTGAGAAATTAGCCCGAATCTACACCGACGAAATCATTTATCGACACGGGACGCCTCGTGACATCATCTCTGACCGCGATGGTCGGTTTACCTCGCGTCTTTGGGAAACGTTTCAATCTGCTCTCGGTACTATTCTTAATCTAAGTACCGCTTTCCATCCCCAAACCAACGGTCAGACTGAAAGAAGGATTCGTACCCTTGAAGACATGCTTCGCTCGTGTGTCACAGATTTTGGTGGTAATTGGGACGCGCACTTACCTTTGGTCGAATTCTCGTACAATAACAGTTCTCATTCTAGCATCCAAATGGCACCATTTGAGGCATTATACGGAAGGAAATGTCGATCGCCTATTGTATGGCACGAGATTGGGGACGCACAAATTACCGGTCCCGAGTTGTTGCAAGAAATGACTGACAAAATCCTCCAAATTCTAGACAATTTGCTGAAAGCTCGGAGTCGTCAGAAAAGTTACGCCAATAGACGTCGCAAGCCCCTTGATTTGACGTTGGCGATCACGTACTCCTAAAGGTTGCACCTTAGAAGGGGGTGATCAGATTCGGCAAGAAAGGAAAGCTCGCGCCTCGATATGTTGGACCCTTTAAAATTCTGGAAAGGATTGGGAAAGTGGCCTACAGACTCGAACTACCGGAGGAACTTAGTAATGTCCACCCGACTTTCCACGTTTCGAACCTCAGAAAGTGCTTGGCCGACCAGGAATTACATGTCCCTCTTGAAGATTTACAAGTGGACGAAACATTACACTTCGTGGAAAAGCATGTCGAGATCATGGGACGAGAAACCAAGGTGCTCAGACTCTCACACATTCCCATTGTGAAGGTTCGCTGGGAAGGCAAACGCGGCGCCGAGTTCACCTGAGAACTCGAAAGTGACATGAAGGCGAAGTACCCGCAACTGTTTGTTATGCCTACTTCTTAAATTTCGGGACGAAATTTCCTAAGGTAGGGGAGGCTGTAACAACCCCGCTTTTTGGAAAGTCAAAGTACAACTCAAAGTCAAAGTCAAAAGAAGAAAAGATTGCTAATTGCGATCTGTCACTCCTTGCTTAACTACTGAATTGTGCTTCTAGACTTGTAATCGAATCCTTCTATTTAATCGCTTTAATTGTATTATGTGGAGTATCTATTAATAATCGAGGTTTAATCGCATGTTTAATCGCTAATCGGCTTATCGTTAATCGTATCGCTATCGCATCGCAACTCGAATTATGACGAGGTTCCATTGTTTAGCACATTGTCATACCGTCTCAAGCAAACCGCAAAAACTTGTCAAAATCATCAAGTTCAAAATGATTGCCATCCGATCGGATTGCCATCTGATCGAACGATGATCCGATCGGATTGCACTTAGATTTCAACACTTAACTTTTTCAAGATTTTCTAGGATCATTGGTTTCTAACGGATTGCCATCCAATCGGAAGACCATCCGATCGAATGGCAATCCTGTTGTGAACTTGTTCTCACAAAGTGACCTGCCGATCGGATCGTCATTCGATCGAACGACCGTTCGATCGAACGACCTGAAAGGTAGAGATATTTCTCTGTTTTCAAAATGCTACAACGAAAACTTCAAAGTCACATCATACACAAACACATCCATCTCAAACGAATGCCGATCCGATCGAATAGCCATCCGAACGGATTGTCATTTGATCGAATGACCATCCGTTCGGATTATCATCCGATAGGATGACCATTCATCACTTGGTTCACTTGCACAATTTCACGCACCGCTCATTCGCTTATGCAATCGTAAATTGTTCAGGCTAATCACTCTAGCGCTCTCTTCAATCCATCAACTACCATCGCTGTGAGTATACTCGATCCCTTTTTTTCTTTACGCACTTTGGGTGTTACATATGTTACTTATTCTAAATCACATCGTTCACACACCGCAAACATTGTTTATACGCTGACCATTATTGCATGTTACGTGTTATTCGATGAATGCTTGTATGTTATGTTAACACAGTGATTGTTGCCTGACGCCTTAGCAACAATAGTACTATAGTTTGGACTCAGCACCTTTCGTGGACAGGGGTTGTTAAGGTTACCTCTTCATGTGTCACAGTGGTGATATGTGTTGCGCATTCTACAACTCGCAGTCTTGTCTGTGTATATTTTATTGTCGATAACCTACTAGCTTCACATTAAACATGTTACATGCTGGTTACGCGTAAACGCTTTCGAACTTTACTATTACTATTAAACTTGTATGCTCACCTTTACACTATGTGTATTGACTTTATTTTAACGTATGTGACACGTGCTTAGGATGATTGCTTGTTATTTGCTGGAATCAAGCTAGGATGAAGTCTAGAAACAAATTAAATAAAATCTGAGTTGTCGGAACATTTGATCTGTCTTTGAGAAAACAATGTCTGTAATAACTGATTTTATTTGATATATTATGGTATGAGACATAATGATAAATATCCGGTAATGTTAGTTGTTATGGATTTCTCTTGGACAATCTGTTTCGCTCAGTGTCGCGCCCCGATGTTTCTGCCATCGGTTGGGGTGTGACAACTTTAAGTTGTCATCTTTTATATAGCAATATGGTACTCAAGTTAAAGATAAAATTATGATTGATTTTATGGTGCATTGAAAAAAATAATGTCGTATAAAAAATTTTATGAACGTTTAAAACATAAGAGATATGCATGTATCTTGCATTTGAAGAGAGAAATAGCGTATTTCCAAAATACCCCTTACATCCATTTTTCCTACCCTTTAAGTTTAGTCATTTATTTAAAAAAAAATAAAAGGTTACGATTCCTTTTTACCCATGACAAAATCAACTTTTTATTTGATATTATCTCTATATAAAACCTAATTTTTATATAAAAAAGAATATTTATATAAAATCTTTAACTTTAAAAAAAAATCAATATTGTTTCATATATATTTTTTTCTGAAATAAAAAATTGATAATTAGTTTGTAGAGATTTGATTAAATCAGCATCATAAAATACATATCAATCAAAAGTTATTGATGATATGTGTACTAAAAAAAGGGAAAATAGTGAAACTAGTCATTTACCGGTCACTTTTTCAAATATGGCCATTTCCCAAGTTTTTTGAGTGACGTTGTACGGATCCACTTGCATGGGACGCGTCATTTTCAGAATAATGATTAACATGTAGAGTCATCCAATAAAAAATAAGATGTAGCTATTTTTTTTTTATCTTGAGACGTCTCATAGGAGCTTACAGACGTCTCCCAGACACTTCCCAAATAAAAACAACCACGTGTCAAGTTTGTATTGGATGATGCTACATGTTAGTGATCATTCTGAAAATGACGCCTCCCATGCGTGAAACGTCTCTTCAAGGACTTGAGAGGTGGCCATTTTCAAAAGAGTGATTGGTCAATGCCTAGTTTCACTATTTTCTCTAAAAATGTCTGGCCATATTAGAACCAATTGAAGGTATAAATACGTTCATTTGTAATATATTTTAGAGTAAACTACAATTTTCGTCCATGTGGTTTACACCCAATGGCACATTCAGTCATTGAGTGCGAAAATTGAACAATCAAATCCATGTGGTTGTTGATTTAGGTCAATAACATCCATGCTACTAATGGGGTGGTGGTCCATTGTCAAATGCAAAGCCTTTAAACACCTTGGGAGATGAGGGTCTTGGGTTCAAGTCACACAGACGACAAGTAAACTGACTAATATACTCTCGTGTTCTTAGTTGTTCGATTACTAGAACCCGACCCACCAACATGATCCATACGCCATTTTTGTTGAACCAAGATCAAACTCTCAAACATCAAACTTGTTTCAAGAGTATCATACCCAGAAAATCCCCAGAACTTCTTAAGATTAACCATTCAAATTAACATCAATCAACATGTTTACTTCATCTTCAACCCAAAAATTCATCTTTTTTAACCATACAAATTGTCGAATACCCAAATCCCGGCTGACGTTAAATGGATCTTCGCTGACGTCAAGATATCCCGCTCCTTGAAGCTACAAAAGAATAAACCGTTAGCCTCGCCACGGAGGACCCCGGGAGGGGGATCCGTGACCAAGCTCCGGCGTGAGAGTAAGTAAACTTGCCGGAGAGTGAGAGGAGCTTCTTCCGATGAGTGTGATCACCGGAATATTTCCTCTTTGGTGTGAATCTAATAAATGTGTATGTGGGTATTAAATGTAAAGGAATGTTGGTCGGAATTAATGAGAGAAGATTAAATGAGTGTGTAGTAAATGAGATGGTTCCGGAGATGATAACTGCCTTTGTTCTTTCTTGCTTACTCTTATATAACAGCCGGTCCTTATCTCACTAGATATCTCCCACATGTGATCTAACGGTTTTTGGGGGCCCTCGGGGGGTGCAGACACGTGTCTGACCCCCAACGGTAAGATGTTCACCCTAATTAATGCTCCAGCCAGAGAAGTACATTGTTTCAGAAGAGATCCCATTCTTATCGAACATTAAATGAAGCCTGTTATCTCTGCTAGCTGTTTTCCCGCCCGTTACAAAATGAGAGAAACCTTAATGGACAAGGTAACTCTATTTTGTGGGCTTTCGTACGATTGGGCCCTCGTGAGGATAGTCCAAAGCGGGTAAAGTGGGCTTTCCCACTGGCCCGTTGTCAAGTCATCTTTTGTCCCTGGTTCTGAGACCCGAGGCTCATGATCCGGGGCTGAATCATAATTGTTTAAAAAGAAGGCTCACTTTTTTGGGCTTCGGATATGGGCCCACCCCTGATTTGTCATTATTGGCTATCTTCTCGGGCCATTACTTCACTGTATACCGACGGCGGGAATTAACACCCTAGAGACACGTGCGTCTCTTTTAAATTTTGAAGGGACAAGTGATGGGACGGTTACTGTGCGTCAGTTACCTTCTTTAAATACCCAGTTTCTTCCCGAGTTCCCTATCTAATTCCTCTGGTTCTTCTCTATAGCGATTTCTTTCATTCATCGTTCTTCAATCATGAGCCGCTCTGGCCGTTCGATGATAAAATCGGTTCTGACAACAAAGGATTTGAGGTCCTTTGTTGAAACGTACAACATTTCTGAACAGTTTTCTCCGTCTTTGCCGGGTCCGAATGATACGGCGGTGTTCACGCCGGATGTGATCCCTCTTTATACCCTGGCTTTTTCTTCTTGTGGGGTTCGATATCCTCTTTCTTCTTTTAAGATCGATCTGCTTCGTCATTTTGGGGTGCACTTTTCCCAGTTGCACCCCTTGGGATGGATGAGGGTGGTAAATTTCGAGCTGTCTTGTGCCGCCATTTCCGGTGAGCCTTCCGTTCCCATATTCTGTATGTTTTACAAGCTGATCTCCGACGGGGATTGGTACACCTTCGCTAAGAGACAGAACAATGTGTCAAAACCCTGCTATTCTTTCATGCCGACCTCCACTTACCCGAAGGACTGGAAAAGCAGGTTCATCTTTGTTTCTGCTGCTATGATGTCAGAATCCCCTTTGCCTAGGGATGTTAATACCCCTATCGAAGATGCTATCCCTACCTTGTCGGCGAACGAGACTGTTCAATGGAAACGTATGCACGAGCACCCTACCAGGGCTTTTACTTTCTCCGAAGGGATCTTGGCCATGGGGGGTTGAGCCCCTCCTATCCCGTCCGTCCCAAGGCTTTCTTCGGTAAAAAAGGTATATTTTTTGTCTAGGGTTTGTATTTGTTTGCCTTTGTCTTTTTGCATCTTCGTAGTCATCTTTAGTGCCTTTCTTCTGCAGAGTTGACCTTGTGGGGACTGCTCCAGGGAGACTCCAAGGATGTGCGGTTTGTGGTTGATGGTGAAGTTGTTCCGGGTTTGAGCAGGAGTGGAGTGGTGTCGGCTACCGGGGGGCCCGCCCAGGTTGGGGGTTCCATTGTTGTGGGTGGTGATGAGGGGAACCCTTCTGATGAGGAGGAAAGTTCTCCTGACCTTCCCCTTGTTCGATATTCTGATCAACATGATGATGAAGATGTGAAAATTTGTTTGGTTCGTAAGAGAAAATCTGTGAGTCCTCAGCCAGCCCCTGCTCCCCGCGACATTCGACAAAGACTTCGGAGTGCCAGTGGTCAGAAGCCTCCCCCTTCGTCGAAAGCTGCCTCTGACCTTCCTCCTGCTGGGATTAAAGGCTCTTTGTCTAAACACTTGAGGTCTTCAAGCCTTATGAGTGCCCTTCTGCTGGTGAGCCCTTTCTTTCTTTTTGTCTATTCTGTCTTATCTTTGTTTGATTTATAATGCTTCTCTTGTTGCAGGGGAGTTCTGGTGACCCCATAGAGATTACTACTGGTCCCTCATCTTCCCGCATACAGGACAAGACTCCGGAATTAGGTTTGGCCTACTTTACCTCAGCCTTTGAGCGTTCTCCTCTTCATGCCACGGGGACCAGTAAGCCTTCTGAACCTGAGGGTTTCGTCCATCGGTCTCCCCTGGCCCCTCTGTTTGCTGATGTTGTCCCCTTTGCCTACGTCCCTAAATGGAAGGTAACTCAGTCCTCGGTGATAGGGACTCCCGAGGCTGCCAGGGACTTCCTGAGTCATGCCGTCCCTCCTTCCCATAAATTTGTAAATTCCGCTTTGAGGGACGATCTTTTCGAAGATCAATATAGTATGTCTCTTTGTAAGAGCTTTTTTAGGGGGGCTGGTATGCTGCAGAGGGTTGATGACCTGAGGAGGACGAATGAAGGACTCAAAGCTAAGCTTAAGGCTTCCCAATTTGTTGCTGCTAGTCTTAGGTGCCAGGTAGTTGAAGCTGAGAGGAAGCTGCATGATGAGAAGGTGTATAGTCCTTCCTTCCTCCCCCCTCCTTTTTTTTTATAAAATGACCTTTTGTTCAGAGGGATGGAGCTGTGCTGGGGAAGAAGGAACGAGCCTGGGAGCAGGAGATGGCGGTGCTGATGGAGGAGAAAGAAGAGTTGGCTGCTGAGCTGAAGCATTTGAAGGAAGTTGGCTCCGTTTCCCAGGAGCAACTCAACACCATGTATGCAGACTATGGGATAACTTCTGACGACAATCAGCGGTTGGCAAGGGAAAAGCATTGGCTAATTACTGAAGGTTTTGGAGCCTTCCTTGCTACTGTTGCTCAGTCGGAGGATTTCAAGAATGGCCTGGAGGAGGTTTACAGGGCATACAGGGATGTTGGCAATCAGTCAGGATTGAAGGATGGCTATGCCTATTCCGCTCAGGGCCTGGGAAGAAAGGAGACTCCTCTTTACAATTCCAAGGCAAAGAAGAGGTTGTCCAAGTTGAATGAGGAATTTGGGCGTAAAACCCCGGCCATCCTTGAGAAAATCCTGGAGCATCCCCTGATATCTATTGACGAATTAAAAGCCCTGTTCTTCTCTGCTGGCCCTTCGTCTCCACCGTCTTTATCCGGGGGTGATCCCCAGTGAACTTCGGACATTTAACATCTTTCAATATGGTTGTAGTATGGATAACTTGCCTGCCCTAGGACACTTTTGAACTTTATTTTGTTGCTTGGGAGGGGGTCCCTCGTGTCGGGGGCCTCCTTGGTTTCTAATCATGTAGCTTATGACTGTGTATTGCTTTCCTGTCTTTTGCCTGTTTCTTGTTGTGGCTGTTTGTTTTGCAGGGGCTTTTACCGAGGGTCAGTTCGGTGCTTCCCTGGGGACTTTTAGACTGCTTAGCGAGGAGCTATATCTTTGTCTCGCTTTGCTATATTTGTTATTTCGTGTGTCGTTTACTCTTGCCAAAGTTACTGAGGCCTTTCTTTGTGTATGTATTTTATATGAACAAAGAAAACTTCCTTTTGTGGTTTTGTTTACAAAAGTATGTAGTATTTTTTGTTTGTTTGTTAAACTATGATTGTCTGTTCGAGGCCAATCGATGGGCAAGTTTATAATGTGGCATTATGTTTTTGACTTGTTTCGCCCGTTTTTGGGTTAGCTAGACCCTTATTTGCCCCACGGCCGGGCTTTTGGCATGCCTGAGATGCCTTATACACGTGTGTTTACCTGTTAGTTAGGTTTAACGGTTTCCCTGGGCACGTCTGCCCAGGTGTAATACCCATTGTTTTGTCAAAAGGGGACATGTTGATTGTCCGTTTTCCATTTACTTCCTAGGGATTTATACTTCCCGTCATAAATTGTTACAAAGGATCTGTCTTTGGGGGAACCCCAGATTAATATTTAACTACTACAAAAGTGGCTCTTGGCCGTTTTCCTTGGGGGTGGACCCCTTACACGTAATATTTCCTAAGCTGCATGAGATTCCAGGTCCTGGGGATCTCCTTACCTTCGAGTGTTTCCAATTTGCAAGTTCCTTTGCCGTTCGCCCATATGACCCGGTAGGGCCCTCCCAGTTGGGGCCTAGCTTTCCAGTGCTTTCCTGCAGGCTGACTTCATTTGCTCTTAGGACTAGGTCTCCGGGGACGAGGTTGAGCTTTTCATCCTGGCGTTGTAATAACTTTCCAGCTGTCTCTTGTATTTGGCCTCCCTGACTGCTGCTATTTCTCTTCTTTCTTCCAAGAGATTCAAGTTCGTCCTGAGGTCCTGCTCATTTTCCTCCTCCCGGAGCCTCATTCGGGCAGTCGGGGATCCTATCTCAGCTGGGATAACAGCTTCTGTCCCGTAGGTTAGGCTGAAAGGAGTCTCCCCATTACAACCTTTAGGAGTCGTTCTGTATGCCCATAACACGAATGGTAATTCTTCCAGCCATCCCTTTTGCTTCCTCCCGAGCCTTCCCTTCATTCCCTTGATGACGCTTTGGTTGGCTCTCTCTACCAATCCATTACTTTGGGCATGGGTGATGGAAGTGAACACCTGTTGAATGTGCATCTGTTCGCACCATGGCTTAAAAGGTCTTCCAGCAAACTGGACGCCATTATCGCTTACCAGCTCCTTTGGGACCCCATATCTGCAGATGACGTTGTCTAATACGAATTGCCGCATCTGTTCTCCAGTGATTTTGGCCAGGGGCTTCGCTTCGATCCATTTGGTGAAATAGTCAATAGCCACCACTACATATTTGACCCCTCCCGGGCCCTCCGGGAATGGCCTAATTATGTCGATAGCCCATTTTTGGAATGGCCAAGATGTCGAGACCGGTATCATGGGGTGTTTGTGTCGGTGGGTCATTGGTGCATACACCTGGCAGTTATCACATTTCTTGATTTCCTCGGATGCTGTTTCGTACATTCGTGGCCAGTAAAACCCTGCATTCATTGCCTTTGTCACTATCGTCCTTGGGCCCGAATGCATTCCGCAAATCCCTTCATGCATCTCCCTAACCACATATTCAGCTTCTTCCATATCGACACACTTCAGGGATGGACCCAGATATGATCTTCGATATAACTCCCCATCAATCAGTTCGTATTGCAGGGCTTTGACCCTTATCTTTCTGGCTGCCCATTCCCCCTCGGGTAAAGTTCCATCCCTGAGGAACTTGATAATCGGTGTCATCCATGTTTCCTGTGTACTCTCAACTGCAGCTACCTCCTTCGTGTTAAGGGAAGGAGATGTCAGGACCTCCACCTTAACTTCTTTCGCGAGGTGGTCGAATGCCACCGAGGCCAGCTTACTGAGGGCATCAGATTTTCTGTTTCTTCCTCGGGGGATGTACTCCAGTCTGAAAGTTTTAAATGCCTTGGCCATTTCTTTCACTTTCGCCACATACTGAGCCATGATGCTGTCTTTGGCTTCATACTCTCCTTGGTACTGTTTTACTACCAGTTGTGAATCAGTGCTAGCTTCCACGTGCCTTGCTTTCATTTTCTGTGCCAGTCTCATTCCTGCCAGGAGGGCCTCATACTCGGCAGTGTTGTTGGTGTTTTCGAAGTCCAGCCTTACGGCGTAGGTCAGCTCAATCCCCTCGGGAATTATCAGTGTGATGCCTGCCCTGCTCCCTTCTTCACTAGAGGCCCCGTCGGTGAGTAGTTTCCACACAGCCTCGTCCTCCTTTTCTTTTTCTTCTTTCTCCAAGGCTTCCCATTTTAAAAGCTCCTTCTCTTCATCCTCGGGTACCTCTGCTAAAAAGTCGGCCAGTATCTGCCCCTTCATGGCCATCCTAGGCTTAAACTCCAGAGAGTGTTCCCCTAGCTCCACAGCCCACTTAGCCAACCGTCCCGGCAGCTCCGGTCTCCTGAGTACCTTTTGAAGGGGTTTGTCAGTCATCAGGGTAATCTTGTGCCCTTGGAAGTACCTCCCGAGTCTTCGAGATGCGAAGACTAGAGCCAATGCTAGTTTCTCCAGAGGCATGTAGCGTTCTTCGGGACCTTTAAGTGTTCTGCTGATGAAATATATGGGGATCTGCTTCCCTTCCCATTCTACCATCATGACCGCACTTATGGTCGTTTTTGAGGCGGACAGGTATAGGAGCAACGGCTCCCCGGGTACTGGGGTGGCCAACGTTGGGAGCTTGCAGATGTAAGCTTTCATTTCTTGGAAGGCAGCCTCAGCCTCTGTGGTCCATTTAAACTTGTTTGTCTGGAGGCAGTCTTTCAGCACTTTCATGAAGGGAAGGGTCCTATCGGCTACCTTTGATAAGAAACGGTTCAACGCTATTAGTCTCCCGTTTAGCTGCTGAATGTCCTTCAGGGACCTGGGAGATCGCATCTCAGCCACCGCTTGGGTTTTCTCCGGATTTGCTTTGATCCCTCCTTTAGTGACCACTACTCCTAGGAAACTCCCCTCCTCTACTCCAAAACAGCACTTCCCAGGGTTTAACTTCATATTCACATCTTGCATAGTGTTGAGAGTCTCGGCTATATCGTCTATCATGGCCATCTCCATCAGGCTTTTGATAACAATGTCGTCGACGTATACTTCTAGGTTCCTTCCCCGTTGTTCTCTGAACAAAGCGTTCATGAACCTCTGATATGTGGCCCCAACATTTTTAAGACCGAAGGGCATCTTGGTGTAGCAGAATGTCCCTTCGTCTGTGATGAAGGCAGTCTTTTCTTCGTCTTCCATTGACATCTGGATTTGGTGGTACCCCTTGTAGGCATCCAGGAAGCACTTCAGGGGGTACTGAGACAAAGAGTCTACCTGAACGTCTATCTCCGGGAGGGGATAACAGTCCTTAGGACATGCTTTGTTCAGATCTTGAAAGTCAATGCACATTCTCCATCCCCCGTCTTTCTTTTTAACCATAACCGGATTGGCGATCCAGGACGGATACTTCACCTCCCTAACTATCCCTGCCCTGAGCAGTTTTCTGGTGTCCTCACAAGCAGCCCGTCTTTTGTTGGGTCCCATGCTTCGCTTTTTCTGTTTCACCGGTTTTGCCCATGTGTAAGTGTTTAGTCGGTGCTCGGTCAGGCTCCTGGGGACTCCTGTCATGTCCCCATGTTGAAATGCAAACACATCTATGTTGTGGAGAAGCAACTCCTTCAGGGCACTCTTGCATATGTCACTTAGGTGGCTTCCCACTTTGACCGTTTGTTCTGGGAACCTGTCGCTAAGGACCCACTCTTCTACTCCCTTTTTCTGGGGTTTCTCAGGTGCTTCCTCTTTGGATACGGAAGAGATTACCTCATAAGCAGATTTAACCCATGCTAGACCCTTCGGTGTCTGAAATACCAAAGCTCCGTGGGGGGTGGATGCCTGTGCCTGTAAGTCTCCAATTCCAGGTCTTCCTAAAATCGCGTTGTACTTTGAGGGTGCCCGGACTACTGTGAAGGTCAGATTTATCGTTCGGACCCGATCCCCTACCCCAACTGTGAATGGGAGCCTGATCTTTCCCAAGGGGTGTGATATGCTGTTGTTGAATCCCACCAAGGGGATGGAATCTTCTTCCAACCGATCTCTTACATCTCTGTCGAATCTAAGGAAACAATGCTCGTATATTACCTCGACACCGGACCCTCCGTCCACATGTATTCGAGACACTTTATGGCCAGCTATTATGGCCGAGATGTTTAGGGGAAGTCGTTGCACTTCGCTTTCTTCCAGGTATGGCATAAGGATGGGAGCTTTCATGCAGTTTGGGGAGCCCAGGATCCTGGCTTTTACACTCCGGGTGGTGTCGAATTCATTTCTCCTTCTAATCATATCAACATCTGCCCTCCCAGGCTCCCATACATCTCTTCCCTTGCGGTCCCCTCCCCCTTCCTTAATTTCCTTAACCAAGTGGGCCAGCCTTCCCGTCTTCACTGCAGTCTCTATCTCTCTTTTTAAATACATACAGTCATCGGTTTTATGCCCGAAATGTGACAACTCGAAATTTAGAACCTTTCGTTGTATCTTGGTGTAACTTGCTTGAAACGTTATGCGATTAGTTAACTTGTTGGTTTAATGATATAAGAGAACATCCTAGGTGATTATGTGTTATGCGTGTATGTATGCTTGTATGTATAGTATGTGTATATGTTTAGGTGAGCCGAGAACCATGAACACGACTCGAGACCATGCGGTCTCGAGTGAACAATGAAACAGTGGGCCGGATGGGCCGCGCACCTCATTTAACCCAACCGAAAGCCCATTAGGTTGCACTACTTGGAACGGATATATAACCTTGGTGGATAGCCATGTTTACCATTTCTTTGGACAACACACTCACTCTCACACACACCTTCTCCTACACACTCTCTCTCTAGAAAAACCTTAAACCCTAGAGAATCATGCATCACCTCCCTCTTCTTCACTCTCGGATCAAACCGGCAACCACAAGAGCTCTCGGATTCAAGCCTAAGATCTCCCTTGAAAACTTAACCGGTTAGTGATTTATGTGCTCTATTCGGTTGAGGATGATGTGCAATATTTCGATTGATAGTTATGTGTGATGAAAATACTTGGTAATGTGTTTGCTAGTTAAAGTTTTATGCATGATTAAGGTGTTTGATCGGTTTGATGAGTTCTTGTTGCTATTGATAGACGCTTGGTTTCAAATGCATAAAATGAACAAACATCCTCTTTTGTGGAAAGCATGAATGTTGAATGATAAATGTCTTACTAAGATAAGCTAGAGTGATAAGAATAATAGTTAGAAGATTTGTTATGATCATCCGATTTATGAAGATACGAAACAAATGTTTTGCTTGATGATCTTGGTATCTAGTTTAGGTGTTATGATGCTTGTCCAAAAAATGCAAGAGTTTATGTAGGATGAACATGTGTTGAATGAGGATATGAATATTTGAATAGATGTTGAATGTGTTTGAAAATGATATGAACATGCTATGAACAATTGAAAAATACTTGTTTGATCCATTTTAGTAAATTGTTAGACAAGAAAACATGTTTAAATGGATAGTACACACTGTTACATGAAATCAAAATCTCATTGGCTAAGTACAATGTCGGAAATCAGCAAATGTCCCAGCCGAGACCTTCAGTCTCAACTCGAGATCATCACATGACAATTCGAGACCTCAGATTTCGACATGGGTTGCGAGTCGAGAACCCCTAGTCTCGACTCGAGACCATAATTCATCAACACACATCATGACTAGAGACCATGGTTGCGAGTCCGGTTGCGACTCGAGACCAGTACATCCGTGACCCGAGACCTCCTCAGATTGCGACTCGAGAATTTGTAAGCTACAACTCGAGACCGCACAGTCTCGACTAGAGACCGCACAGTCTCGACTCGAGACCATACACATGTGCACGCTATTCGGACTTTCACACTGTTACGGGCCTAAGTGATTGGGCCGAACCGCTGGGCCGCATGTGCTACTGTTAATTGAGTATGTTGTGCACTGTTGTTAAACTGCCATGATAAACGTGTATGCCATGATCGTTACTTGTGTATGAATACGTGTAGAAGATACGTGCACTACTTGGTTTGAACCTGACTTGAATGGTATCTATGTTAGGACGTAGTTGACCACTTACAACTTGATTGACTTTTCTGTGTATCTGCCGAGCAAACCAAGGTGAGTTCACACCCTCTACAAAGCATGGGATTCCCAGGGGTTGGGAATGGGGTTAAGGAACATGGGTTCCTCGTCCTCCTTGGGTAGGACAGTATTGGTTCAGGAATGTAATTCCTCGTCCTCATGGACAGATAACTCGTACTAGGCCAAAACTCTATCACGAAGTCCCTCCTTTTTATATCGACTTAATCGCCGGGCCAATGGGGAGCGGGTCATTAGTTAGATAGCGCTATTTAGGTCTGACAAACCTCACACCGTGCCGCAGAGGACGGGCGTGAACTAATGGATCTGGGGCACGTCAATGATGATAGACATTGACAGTTTCAGGGCACTTAAACATGACTACAGTCAGCAGTCGATATGGTAACGAGTCTAGTGTATACATGGGGTAGCCCCCACGGCCGAAATGCCAGATAACTAACACGGGGTAGCCCCCACGGCTGGATTGCCAGAGTAATCGGGAATAAACAAGTCACGTTTTTAACTATGGGGTAACCCCCACGGCAGGGTGCCAGATAAAGGAAACTGTTTTCGAAACAACTTAAAACGAACACCCAACCGTGAACTCACTCAACTTGTTGTTGACTCGTTACTACATGCTTTGCAGGTCTTTAGGTGCTTAGCTGGAGCTTGCATGGAGGAGGGTCGTTGTGGGATATGGACGGCTGTGCGCCATGTTAACCTTTGAAACAATTAAACTTATGTTTTGGTTTTAAGACTTATGCTTCCGCTTGCAACTTAACTTATGTTTTGTGTGAACACCAATTGTATTGGTTGGATTTTATAACTACTTATATGCTTGTTCAATATGATTGGTGGCTGGATCCTGGTCAGTCACGCCGCCAAGCGGTAGTACTCCGCAGGTGGATTTTGGGGGTGTGACAGATTGGTATCAGAGCCATTGGTTATAGTGAACTTGGTTTTAATAAGGGGAAAAGGTTTTTATTAAAATCAGACTATAACCTGTACAGTGCTCAACGGTCCACAACAACGCTTCACTCCACGTGCAAGGCTCGACATCCTAGGTAATATGATCTGTGTATACATTGCCTACTTGTTAGTTACATAGTACATTGCTCATGGTATGCTTGGTTAGTATAACTACTGTTGCTTGAACACGCGTGTGCTTACTCCCTTCTGTCATCGCACTTTCGCGAACCTCTCTCACTCACGTTCCTCTTGATGTGAAGATCATGTCTGGGCGCGTAAACATGACACAAGCCCAGTTGACGGCTCAGATTAACGAATGAGTTGCTGCGGCACTGGCAGCTGCACACGCAGGAGGTATATCCTGCAGTCCAAACACATTCTAGGATCTTTAGATCCTACTCTCGTGAACCAACCTTTGTGTTAAACTCTGTCTTTTCTTTCAACCACAATAGGTCAACATGCTCAGCCACCTGTGTGCACTTTTAAAACTTTTATGGACTGCCGACCAACTACTTTTAGTGGCACTGAAGGAGCAGTAGGTCTCCTCCACTGGTTTGAGAAACTAGAATCGGTGTTCGAAATGTGTGAATGCCCCGAGGCGCGCAAGGTGAAGTTTGCTACCGGTACTCTCGAGGGTTTAGCCCTCACATGGTGGAACGCTCAAGTTCAAATGTTGGGGTTGGTTGCCGCCAACGCCACCCCATGGGAAACTTTTAAGGAGATGATCAAGGAAGAATACTGCAATCGTGATGACATTCATAAGCTGGAAGTCGAGTTCTTCAACCTCAGGATGACGGGGTCAGAAATTGAGGCGTACACTAAGAGATCGAATGAGCTTGCCTTACTGTGTCCTACTATGGTGGACCCTCCATTTAAGCGAATTGAACTCTTTCTCAAGGGCTTGGTGCCAGAGATCCAAAGTCATGTGACTTCAGCAAACCTTACTACTATCCAGCAAGTTGTTCAGTTGGCTCACCGTCTTACTGACCAAGCGGTGGAGCAGAATAAGTTGCCAAAGCGCATAGGTGCGGCAACTACTTCAGGTGCTTTTAGCGACAACAAACGGAAATGGGATGGAACTTCAAGTAAGGGGTCGACTTCTGTTCAGTCTCAGTCTCAGCAGAGAAAGACTGATGACTACAAGAGCCCTAGTCAGCAATCATCTGGTGGACAAAGTCATGGTGGGTACAAAGGGAATCACCCCAAATGCAATCGCTGCAGCCTGCACCACAGCGGGCCATGCACCAGGGGCAACTGTCATCGGTGCAACAAGCCAGGTCACGCTGCAAAGGATTGCAGGAGCTTATGCCCTGCCAATCAGAATCGTCAGCAAGCTCAACAGAACCAGCGCCAGCAGCCGCAACAGGGTGACAACAAAGGGTGCTTTCAGTGTGGAGCTGAAGGCCACTTCAAGAGAGATTGTCCCCAGCTGAACAGGAACCAGAACAACAACAACAACAACAATAACAACAATCAGGGGAATGGTAACAATGGGAACAACAACAACAATGGTGCCAGGGGGCGGGCGTTCGTGATTGGCCAAGGTGAAGCAAGGAATGACCCCAATGTCGTGGCGGGTAAGTTCCTTCTCGACGACTTTTATGTTACAGTTTTATTTGATTCGGGCGCCGATACTAGCTACATGTCACTAGAAGTTAGTCGAATGCTTAAGCGTATTCCAACACCTTTGAACAACAAGCACACTGTAGAGCTAGCAAATGGTAAGAGTTTAGAGGCCACACACGTAGTCAAGGGTTGTAAACTTATTCTTGCAGACCAGACCTTCTCTATCGACCTTATTCCTATCGTCTTGGGTAGTTTCGACGTTGTCATTGGGATGGATTGGTTATCTCAACATCGAGCAGAGATTCTTTGCAACGAGAAGGTTGTTCGTGTTCCAGGTTCCGGTAGTGAACCTCTCATAATTCGTGGCGACAAGAGGAGTGCTGTTGAGAACATCATCTCTCTCCTTAAGGCCCAAAAGTGCTTGCGAAAGGGCCACACTGCCATTTTGGCTCTCGTTACTGACACCTCAGGAAAAGAGAAGAAGATAGAAGATTTTCCAGTTGTACGCGACTATCCGGGGGTATTTCCTGAGGAATTACCTGGTCTTCCGCCCCACCGCCAAGTCGAGTTTCAGATTGAACTAGCTCCTGGAGCTGCGCCTATAGCTCGTGCACCTTATCGCTTAGCCCCATCAGAGTTGGAAGAACTCTCTACGCAACTGCAAGAACTCTTGGATAAGGGTTTTATTCGTCCTAGCTCATCGCCCTGGGGAGCTCCAGTGCTATTTGTGAAGAAGAAGGACGGTACCTTCAGAATGTGCATCGACTACCGGGAACTCAACAAGGTGACGATGAAGAATCGTTATCCTCTACCACGCATTGACGACTTGTTCGACCAGCTGCAAGGGTCGAGCTACTATTCGAAGATCGATTTGAGATCGGGATATCACCAGCTGAGAGTCTGAGAAGAGGACGTCTCCAAGACAGCTTTTAGAACTCGATATGGCCACTATGAGTTTTTGGTCATGCCTTTTGGGCTGACAAACGCACCTGCGATCTTCATGGACTTGATGAATCGAGTGTGCAAACCTTATCTGGACAAGTTCGTTATAGTCTTCATCGACGACATCCTGATCTATTCTAAGAGTCAGGAGGAGCATGAGCAGCATCTACGACTCGTTTTGGAACTCCTTCGAACAGAACAGCTTTACGCAAAGTTCTCGAAATGCGATTTCTGGCTTCGAGAAGTCCATTTCCTAGGCCACGTGGTAAACAAGGATGGGATTCATGTTGATCCATCCAAGGTAGACTCGATTAAGAACTGGCCTGCACCTCGTACACCAAAGGAAATTCGCCAATTCTTGGGATTGGCGGGTTACTACAAGAGGTTCATTAAGGATTTTTCTAAGATCGCACAGCCTCTCACCTCGCTAATGCAGAAAGGCGTTGTTTATCGCTGGGGAAATGCATAGGAGTTAGCATTTCAGCACTTAAAGGATAGACTTTGCAGTGCACCTATCCTTTCCTTGCCGGAGGGCACAGACGACTTCGTGGTCTACTGCGACGCGTCAATTCAAGGTCTTGGTTGTGTATTGATGCAACGAGATAAGGTTATAGCCTACGCCTCACGCCAACTTAAAGTTCATGAAAAGAACTACACTACACACGATTTAGAGCTGGGAGCTGTTGTTTTTGCACTTAAGATATGGCGACATTACCTGTACGGTACCAAGTGTGCCATCTACACCGACCACAGGAGCCTCAAGCACATCTTCAAACAGAAAGAACTGAATATGCGACAACGACGATGGGTCGAACTACTGAATGACTACGAGTGCTCGATCAGGTATCACCCGGGCAAGGCCAATGTTGTGGCTGATGCCCTTAGTCGAAAGGACACTACGCCTAGGTGCGTGCGAGCATTGCAACTCACTATACATTCTAGTCTTCCTTCTCAAATACGAGCTGCTCAGATAGAAGCACTGAAACCAGAAAACGTCAGGGCTGAAGCCCTACGCGGATCAAGGCAATGCTTAGAACAGAAGGAAGACGTTGCTTACTATGTAACGGGACACGTTTGGGTCCCACTCTATGGCAACCTACGAGAGCTTGTGATGGATGAAGCACACAAGTCTCGCTACTCGGTACATCCTGGTTCGGATAAAATGTACCACGACATCAAAACTACATATTGGTGGCCTAGCATGAAGGCCCACATAGCAACCTACGTCAGCAAGTGTTTGACTTGTGCGAGAGTCAAGTCTGAATACCAGAAACCCTCAGGTCTACTCCAGCAACCAGAGATACCACAATGGAAATGGGAGCAAATTTCCATGGATTTCGTTACTGGCCTACCGAGATCTCAGCGCGGAAACGATACTATTTGGGTGATCGTGGATCGACTCACGAAGTCCGCACACTTCTTGGCGATCAAGGAAACGGATAAATTCTCCACTCTTGCATAAATATACCTCAAGGAAGTTGTTTCGAGGCACGGGGTGCCCACCTCTATTATCTTGGATCGAGATGCACGTTTCACTTCAGAACTGTGGCAAGCGATGCACAAATCCTTTGGCTCACGATTAGACATGAGCACAGCGTATCACCCTCAGACGGACGGGCAGTCCGAGCGCACTATTCAAACCTTAGAAGACATGCTTCGTGCATGTGTAATCGACTTTGGCAACAGCTGGGAAAAGCACCTGCCACTTGTGGAATTCTCGTACAATAACAGCTACCACACCAGCATTAAAGCTGCTCCGTTTGAGGCATTGTACGGACGTAAATGCCGGTCACCTCTTTGTTGGGCAGAGGTGGGGGATAGTCAGATCACTGGTCCAGAACATGTGGTAGACACAACCGAACAAATTGCTCAAATACGGAAACGCATGGCGGCAGCTCGTGACCGTCAGAAAGTCTACGCCGATAAGGGCAGGAAACCACTAGAGCTCCAGGTTGGGGAGCGGGTACTACTCAAAGTTTCACCCTGGAAGGGTGTGGTTCCTTTTGATAAACGAGGCAAACTTAACCCACGATACGTTGGACCTTTCGAAATCATCGAGAAAATAGGCAGGGTGGCCTACAGACTGAACTTACCAGCAGAACTCGGTGCAGTTCACAACGTTTTTCACGTGTCGAATCTGAAGAAGTGTCTGTCAGATGAGACCCACATAGTTCCTCTGAAGGAACTCACTATCGACAGGCAGTTACGATTCGTCGAGGAACCAGTCGAAATCACGGACCGGGATGTTAAGGTCCTCAAGAGCACTAGAATACCTCTCGTTCGAGTTCGTTGGAACTCACGTCGCGGCCCAGAGTTCACCTGGGAACGCGAAGATCGGATGAAACAAAAGTATCCCCAACTGTTCGGAAACCGTACAACCACTACTGAGGCTGAAGCTATGGAATTTCGGGACGAAATTCCAGATCAACGGGGGGTGGATGCGACACCCCAGGAAAACCGGGAAAACCATACAACTTAACTAGCTTCCTCAGTGAGTGCTTACCAAATTTCGGGACGAAATTTCTTTCAACTTGGGGATGATGTGACAACTCGAAATTTAGAACCTTTCGTTGTATCTTGGTGTAACTTGCTTGAAACGTTATGCGATTAGTTAACTTGTTGGTTTAATGATGTAAGAGAACATCCTAGGTGATTATGTGTTATGCGTGTATGTATGCTTGTATGTATAGTATGTGTATATGTTTAGGTGAGCCGAGAACCATGAACACGACTCGAGACCATGTGGTCTCGAGTGAACAATGAAACAGTGGGCCGGATGGGCCACGCACCTCATTTAACCCAACCGAAAGCCCATTAGGTTGCACTACTTGGAACGGATATATAACCTTGGTGGATAGCCATGTTTACCATTTCTTTGGACAACACACTCACTCTCACACACACCTTCTCCTACACACTCTCTCTCTAGAAAAACCTTAAACCCTAGAGAATCATGCATCACCTCCCCTCTTCTTCACTCTCGGATCAAACCGGCAACCACAAGAGCTCTCGGATTCAAGCCTAAGATCTCCCTTGAAAACTTAACCGGTTAGTGATTTATGTGCTCTATTCGGTTGAGGATGATGTGCAATATTTCGATTGATAGTTATGTGTGATGAAAATACTTGGTAATGTGTTTGCTAGTTAAAGTTTTATGCATGATTAAGGTGTTTGATCGGTTTGATGAGTTCTTGTTGCTATTGATACACGCTTGGTTCCAAATGCATAAAATGAACAAACATCCTCTTTTGTGGAAAGCATGAATGTTGAATGATAAATGTCTTACTAAGATAAGCTAGAGTGATAAGAATAATAGTTAGAAGATTTGTTATGATCATCTGATTTATGAAGATACGAAACAAATGTTTTGCTTGATGATCTTGGTATCTAGTTTAGGTGTTATGATGCTTGTCCAAAAAATGCAAGAGTTTATGTAGGATGAACATGTGTTGAATGAGGATATGAATATTTGAATAGATGTTGAATGTGTTTGAAAATGATATGAACATGCTATGAACAATTGAAAAATACTTGTTTGATCCATTTTAGTAAATTGTTAGACAAGAAAACATGTTTAAATGGATAGTACACACTGTTACATGAAATCAAAATCTCATTGGCTAAGTACAATGTCGGAAATCAGCAAATGTCCCAGCCGAGACCTTCAGTCTCGACTCGAGATCATCACATGACAATTCGAGACCTCAGATTTCGACATGGGTTGCGAGTCGAGAACCCCTAGTCTCGACTCGAGACCATAATTCATCAACACATATCATGACTAGAGACCATGGTTGCGAGTCCGGTTGCGACTCGAGACCAGTACATGCGTGACCCGAGACCTCCTCAGATTGCGACTCGAGAATTTGTAAGCTACAACTCGAGACCGCACAGTCTCGACTAGAGACCGCACAGTCTCGACTCGAGACCATACACACGTGCACGCTATTCGGACTTTCACACTGTTACGGGCCTAAGTGATTGGGCCGAACCACTGGGCCGCATGTGCTACTGTTAATTGAGTATGTTGTGCACTGTTGTTAAACTGCCATGATAAACGTGTATGCCATGATCGTTACTTGTGTATGAATACGTGTAGAAGATACGTGCACTACTTGGTTTGAACCTGACTTGAATGGTATCTATGTTAGGACGTAGTTGACCACTTACAACTTGATTGACTTTTCTGTGTATCTGCCGAGCAAACCAAGGTGAGTTCACACCCTCTACAAAGCATGGGATTCCCAGGGGTTGGGAATGGGGTTAAGGAACATGGGTTCCTCGTCCTCCTTGGGTAGGACAGTATTGGTTCAGGAATGTAATTCCTCGTCCTCATGGACAGATAACTCGTACTAGGCCAAAACTCTATCACGAAGTCCCTCCTTTTTATATCGACTTAATCGTCGGGCCAATGGCGAGCGGGTCATTAGTTAGATAGCGCTATTTAGGTCTGACAAACCTCACACCGTGCCGCAGAGGACGGGCGTGAACTAATGAATCTGGGGCACGTCAATGGTGATAGACATTGACAGTTTCAGGGCACTTAAACATGACTACAGTCAGCAGTCGATATGGTAACGAGTCTAGTGTATACATGGGGTAGCCCCCACGGCCGAAATGCCAGATAACTAACACGGGGTAGCCCCCACGGCTGGATTGCCAGAGTAATCGGGAATAAACAAGTCACGTTTTTAACTATGGGGTAACCCCCACGGCAGGGTGCCAGATAAAGGAAACTGTTTTCGAAACAACTTAAAACGAACACCCAACCGTGAACTCACTCAACTTGTTGTTGACTCGTTACTACATGCTTTGCAGGTCTTTAGGTGCTTAGCTGGAGCTTGCATGGAGGAGGGTCATTGTGGGATATGGACGGTTGTGCGCCATGTTAAACTTTGAAACAATTAAACTTATGTTTTGGTTTTAAGACTTATGCTTCCGCTTGCAACTTAACTTATGTTTTGTGTGAACACCAATTGTATTGGTTGGATTTTATAACTACTTATATGCTTGTTCAATATGATTGGTGGCTGGATCCTGGTCAGTCACGCCTCCAAGCGGTAGTACTCCGCAGGTGGATTTTGGGGGTGTGACAAGAAAACCTTTGTGGAATTCACAATACTCGTTTCGTTGTGCTTTCGGCCCGGGCTTTATGGGTGGTGGCCTCGGGAAGGAGTTCTTTACCCTCTCAGTGGCCAATATCTCGCTTGGGGTTTTGGTGAGAGGGGTGAAATGATCAGAATAAGGAGGGGGACCTCTCCCCCGAGGTCTGTATGGGGAGTATGAGGGCCGTGCTCTGTCGTGCAACATTTTATCAAAAGTGGGTTTTCTAGAGTAGGGTGTACCTTTGTCAGGAGGCTTTGCAACTGGGGCAATCCTCCGGGGTGCGACGTCCGTTTCCTTGGCTTTGCTGACCGTATCCTTCCCTCTGACGAAGGCTCTGACCCTGTCCATAAGGTTGTCAAATGAGTGGGGGAACTCCTCCCCCAGTTTCTCACACAGCTGGGCATGTTTTAGTCCGTTTATGAAACCGCTAATCTTCAAGACCTCCGGGACATCTTTGATGTTCATGCTCTCCTTAACGAACCTTTCCATATACTGATCTATTCGCTCATTGTCCCTCTGCCTTATGTGGAGGATCTCGTTTGGATTCTTGACCACCTTTCTCTGTTGGCCAAAGTTCCTGAGGAACTTCTCGCTTAACTCTTCATAACTATCGATTCCTCCCGGAGGGAGGCTGTCAAACCAGAGTCGGGCCCCCTCCGTTAAGGTTTGTACAAACATATGGCACCAGACCGGCATGGGCCACCGTCCCAGTTGCCCTGCCCCCTGAAAGCATGGAGATGATCCTCAGGATCTCTTGTCCCATCATATCGGTCAAAGTTTGGGGGTAGCTTTGTCTTAGGGGGCATTGGTGCTTCTGCTATCCTCCGGGTAAATTTTGAGACTTCAGCTAAGTCCCGTGGGATGTAGGGTTGATCCAGGCCGTCGTTGCTTGGTTTTTCCTTTTCCTTCTCTCTTCCTTTTGGTTTCTTTCCCGTAATGAGATCCTCCCTTTCTTCCGAGGACATTTGTCTAAGGGCTGTCATGAATGTTTCCAGTGGGTCACCTCCACTGCCCTTGTTTTGGGGGTCTGCCATCTCTTGATTAGAGGGTGTATCAAACGACAATTTAGCCCTGATACTGTCGAGCTTCTCTTGTCTTTCTAGGTCCTTGAGGCACTTTCTCAGTTTCTCTCGGTGCATGGCTACAAAATCCAGGGTGATGGTCTCCTCCTTTTCCAACAATTCTGTCTGATTCTCATTCTCTTCCTCATTGGTTATATCTTCCACCGTAACTTTGTCATGATCATTCTGTACTGTCCGAATGACCTGTGAACCGGGTGTAACGTCCATGCTACCTTTCCTAAAACGGGTTGTCTATGACGTCGGAGTTCAGTGTGGAGACACCGACTGAGCTGATGTCCCACGGATGGCGCCAATGTCGAATACCCAAATCCCGGCTGACGTTAAATGGATCTTCGCTGACGTCAAGATATCCCGCTCCTTGAAGCTACAAAAGAATAAACCGTTAGCCTCGCCACGGAGGACCCCGGGAGGGGGATCCGTGACCAAGCTCCGGCGTGAGAGTAAGTAAACTTGCCGGAGAGTGAGAGGAGCTTCTTCCGATGAGTGTGATCACCGGAATATTTCCTCTTTGGTGTGAATCTAATAAATGTGTATGTGGGTATTAAATGTAAAGGAATGTTGGTCGGAATTAATGAGAGAAGATTAAATGAGTGTGTAGTAAATGAGATGGTTCTAGAGATGATACATGCCTTTGTTCTTTCTTGCTTGCTCTTATATAACAGCCGGTCCTTATCTCACTAGATATCTCCCACATGTGATCTAACGGTTTTTGGGGGCCCTCGGGGGGTGCAGACATGTGTCTGACCCCCAACGGTAAGATGTTCACCCTAATTAATGCTCCAGCCGGAGAAGTACATTGTTTCAGACGAGATCCCATCTTATCGAACATTAAGTGAAGCCTGTTATCTCTGCTAGCTGTTTTTCCGCCCGTTACAAAAGGAGAGAAACCTTAATGGACAAGGTAACTCTATTTTGTGGGCTTTCGTACGATTGGGCCCTCGTGAGGATAGTCCAAAGAGGGTAAAGTGGGCTTTCCCACTGGCCCGTTGTCACAAATTAACAAAAACCTCCCTTAATAACATTTCACATTAATGTGGCTGAAGCAAAAAGTTCTCTGTACGACGCTGAGAATTACCAAATTTTAAAAAGAGCACATATGTGTATCATAAAAAAAATATTGCCATCACCACTTTGGTGGGTGGTAGAGGCTTTGTGCTTCTTGGAGAGAGACCAGTGTTCAATTCCTGACATAGGGTAAATTAGTGTAATTTAAATGTAAGGATTATATAACCTTTGCCGTTAAAAAAAGAAAAAAAAATATTAAAAACAAACCCACCAAATCAAATCGAAATCAAGTAAACTATCAATACCGAATAAATAACAAAAAAACGAAACATCCACATGAGAGCATCAAGATTTGTAAGGGAACCACATCATACTATAAAAGGTAGGCAGGGCCGGTCCTGAGAATTCGTGTACCATGTTCGAGCTCGAAAAAATATGCTCTTAGCTCTTAACGAAATTGGGTATTGGGCTCACTAAAGATCTAAACCTAATACCAAAGGGGTTAATAAATAATCTAAACCATAAGAATAGTTTTTTAAGGGCTATGTTGGTGTTTGTATAGATGTACCCTATTAAAAAAATATTTTACATATACATATCGGGTTTTTTCATAAAAAATGTGTCCCTCAAAATATCGGGCCTGACCGGTGGTCCTCCCCACCCACCCCAGGGCCGGCCATGAAGGTATGTAACGTAACGAATTTGGGGAATTTTGATGTGTAATAAGAATCGAACTAACCCACCACTAAAACGTAACGAATTGAACAAATTCGATTAGAATTTGGGGAATTTTGATGTGTAATAAGAATCGAACGAACCCACCACTGAAACGTAACGAATTGAACAAATTCGATTAGAATTTGGGGGATTTTGATGTGTAATAATAATAAGACTATAAGAGGTAGGTAAATTGCCGGCTAAAGTGGGTAGGATTAATAAACTCGTGAAAGAATGATTAATCGAATTGTTTATCGATTTTCATCTCTGTTGAGTGTAAAATGATATCTCCATGGTATGCGTTTAGTGAAGGTTTGGGCTAAAGAGGTTAATTGAAGATTGGGGCCCTTTTTTTTTATCAGCAAACACACTCTATATATATATATATATATATATAAAGAGCCAGCCAGAAGCTGAAAAACAATACAACCCCAGAAAACAAAAGGAAGATTACATTAAATCAAGTAAATCGAAAATCTTCCAGCTCTCCCATTTAAGCGACTTATTCTTCGATCGGTAGTTCATCCAAAGATAAGTATCCTCTTTAATCTTCTCAACCAACTTGTTAACTGGAACAAAATTATCCCGAAATAGTTTCTCGTTCCTGGCCCACCAAATTCTCCACACGGTTGCTATAGCGACCATATACACCGATTTTTTCCATGCTTTGTCGCCCGGACTTTGGATGATATATCTTAACAATTTGATGATATGAAGATGATGAGATGAAGGATGAAGATGACGATGAGAAGAAGACTTCGGAGATTTGGTTTGACTTAAGAATGAGGGATTGGGGACTTGGGTTGGGGGTACGTGACAGATGTATTCTTCACCAATCCACACAAAAAGAAAGTGGGGTGTGCATTTTTTTTATAATGTTGAGCCATATATAAATTAGCACCTTCTTATTCTTACATTAGGAGTTCTACCTTAAGTTTGGGGAGGTTTTAAAAAAAACTTTGATATTTCATTTTCAACCTAAAAGTTTTATTTTTTACATTTTAACCCATTTGAATTTTTTACTTTTAACTCAAAGTTTTTTATAATTTAACACAACCCTTTATTCTTTACAACTTTGGTCCCCCATACTTCTAATCTTTCGCAAGTTTTTCGTTTTACATTTCGTTCTAAATTTTGCGAGTTAACATGTCGTAGCGTGCATGTGAGGTTCAACGTTTTTTACTCTTTTTTTTCATATTTGACAGACCCGTCGCAACGCGTCCATTTTTTCCATTTGGAAAAATTCGCCGCAACAGGCGGGTCCTAGATCGACTAAGTTATTATTTTCTACGTTTTACGTTTCTGGTTAATTTCTTCGCATTAACACACTGTAACGGGTGTACGTGGTTCAACGATTTTAGTCTGCTTTTCGTTTAGTGTAATTTTTACCATTTTATCTATTTTATTTTTACGATGTTGAGAGTCGATGTGGTTGTGGCATTGGTGCTACTTGACACGGTTTTACGAACGTTTTTAACCTATTAATTTTTTTACTAATATTTTGTTTCGGATTACCCCTATACTTCCTTTACTTAAAAACTATTTTTTACGTGCATATTTTATGTACGGGTATGTATAAATATGATTTGTTTTACATCCTGACGTAAACTTTTTTATAGACGAGTCGGGTCCAATATAATACGTTTTCGTTTAAAGAAACCATTTTTACGTGTATATTTTTATGTACGTTTTCGTATAAATTCAAGTTGTTCTACGTTTCGACGTAAATTTTTTTCGGAAATTATTCATGTCAAATATAATATGTTTTCGTGTTTATTTTATGTATGTTTCGTAAAGTTTGTTTCGAACCAAGTGAAGTCAAATTATGGTTTCTTTTTCTCCTCTTTTTTCGAAAGCTCTAATTAATCTCTTTCGATTACATGTGCATATTTTCCTTCTTACCCGTTAGGTTTTCTATGTATGAGTTGGGTCACATAAAATACGTTATGATTGTTCGATATGAATTTGATTTACTTTACGTTTGATCCAATCACAATGCTTATACAGGTTACATTGAGTTCAATTGGAAACGTCAAAATGTGTGTTTCATATAGTTAATGCATCATATAACGTTTGGACTGATCCATTCAATGTTTACGATGTACCCGCACCGCAACGCGGGCGATTCTTAACCCTAGTTATATAAAAAACACAACTTATATTATTAATGTTGACAATTATATGAAAACACAACTTATATTAATTTAAAAAAAAAGTTACATAAAAGACAATCCTAGAATATATAAAAAAACACCTATTTAATAAATCCTAAAAAAAATAAAAATAAAAACCTACTTATTAAATCCTAAAAAATAAAAAAATCAACTTATTAAATCCTAAAAAACAATAAAAAAATTACAAAGTACGGTAATGTTAATTGGGGAATCCACTTAAACTCCGTATTCCCGTCGTGCATGTACTCCATCTTCGCGATCTCCACTCGATCATCGTAGGTCAAGTCGCCCGTAGGGACACGGTCGAAGCAAACTTTAAACCGATCCAACCTCGGTTTGAGCTCACACCATTTGTGTTGACTCGCGTTTAAGTTGTGACACATGTTCCCAACGTGTTGTTGGTATTGTTGGAACGCTCGCCCCCAATACGCGGTTTGACCGCGTTGTGGGGTATGTTGTGCGTCCACAATCGATGTCACTAGTGTTATTTCCTTCTCGGTCCAATGCACCATTTTCGACTTGTTGGCTTGGGTTTGGTGAAAGAAGAATGAGAAAAAATGTAATTTTTGGTTTGGGTTTTGGTGAGTATTTATAGGCAAAAAAATGTAAGTTTTTTTTTTTTTTTAAATTTAAGTTGCCCCAAACAGCCACCCCCAACGGCTACCCCAAACGGCTATATCGAACAAGATCAAAGTCTGACACGTCACACTGCCCCCCTTGCCCCACGCTAGGCTCAATCTCCACGCCAGCGGGGCAACGCCATGGCCAACACTACCCCGGTGAGGTCTAGCCAGCGTTTTGGGCATTTCACCACCCCAACCCATGCCCCACACGTCGCAGCCTAAAAAGACACTATTTCCCGGGTCAATTAACGGTTGACCAACAGATTCTGTCCAAATCAACAACCACACGAAGGGCTATCCAAACTGCTAGACGATCACTCGAAAAATGCTCGTTCGATTCCCGCTCAGTTTGTAAATGAGCCGCTCGGCTCGGTTCGATTTGAAAACGAGCCAAGCATGAACAAAGGTCCGCTCGCTTGTAGATCGCTCGGCTTTGCTCGAATTATTTTTATTAAATAATTAATATATATTATAGATTTTAAATATTTATATACATATAGTTATATAGATAAGTAGCCCAAGAAAAATTAAAAGCCTAAGAAACATACTAGCCCAACTCAATACCAAAACCTAGCCCTAATTCCTAAAAATTCAAATCAACACCTAATCTCCTACTACATACGGACATACCTCCTTCCACATACCTCGCTGCTGCTCAACTCAAGTTCAACTCATACAGATACGGTACAATCTCCTACCTCGCTGGCTACTTCAAATCAGTAGAGGTATAATCTCCTACCTCCTGCCACATACCTCGCTGCTGCTCATGTTCGATTGTTGAGGATCCAATCTTTTCTCATGGTACAATCTCTTATCTCAAACAATCTTTTCTCACGTTGCTGCTCATCTCGATTTTAATTCAATTTTGATACCGATATTGAACAATTGATGTATAATTAGAAGAGTAAATTCGGAATTGTATTGCTTTTGTTAATAAGGTGTTGGACATGTTTTAATTAAGTTAGGATTTGTTTTTGTTGAATGCAACCTTGTAATAGTCTTGATTTCAGTTTTTTTTTGTGTTGCTACACATGTTTTAATTTGGGTGCTGAGAAAAACCGAGCGAAAACGATCCGCTCGATTCAAATTCAATCTGAGCACGAGCATCAGTTTTGTGCTCGGTTTTGCAAATTCGATCCGATCTGATCAGATCGGTTGTAATTCAATCCGAGCACGAGCAGACCCTCGCTCGGATCAGATCGGCTCATGAGCACCCCTAACCACAAGGACTTGATTGTTCAATGTTCGTACTTAGGGACTGAACGTGCCATTAGATGTAAACCTCAGGGACGGAAATTGTAGTTTACTCGATATTTTATGTTTTCTAGGTTCAAGAAGTAAAATAAAAAAGAAATGATGGATTTTAATAATCCTAACTATTAGCCGTTGACCGGCAACGGTCCTGATTCTAAAAATAACTAGTGGTGATCTCACATTTTCACATATTATAAACCAATGGATCTTTACTAACATAACCTTAATTTGATTTTGTCCCCTTCTCCTTTTCGGTTTACTATAGATCCACTGGTTTAAAATATGTAAAAGATGGGACTATTATTTGTTATTTTTGATGTTAAAATCGTTGTCGGCTAACGACTAATAGTTAAATTATTAAAATTCATTATTCCAATAAGAAACTATGAAAGTAAAGAAAAAATCATTATGATATACATTTCATATCGTTAAACACATTCATGATTTGTAAATTCTATAAACGTGTATATATTTTCATTTAGACTAGAAGGTATGGGAAGGGTATCGTAAGGAGATGGGCCGCCACGTATGACGCCACATCCCCATCTCATATGGGATGGCCCTCCAAGAAATTTTAAGGGGGTGGAGGATGGGGCCCCACACCAATTATTTTTTATTGTTTATCTTTTTTATTTGCTTAACTTTATAAAAACAATTCAAAAATTAATTAAAAATAATACATAAAAAAAGTAAATTAAATTCATTACATAACATAAATAAAAATTACATAACCTAAAAAATAAAATTACCAATCCTAAAAACATAAAATTACGAATCTTAAAATAATAAAATTACGAATCCTAAAAAGATAAAACATTAAAGCGAAATAACCTACGAAGTCCATTTTTTCTTAACTTTCTCTTTCATCCTCTGGTAAACCTCGCGTTCATCCTCCGGAACCGAGTCGAGATCCAACCTCATAATCCTAAAATCCTCCGCCCGAGCATGGTCGGCCGACAAGTTTTTCTTATAAACATATTTTTCCGCCGTGAGCTCTTTGAACGAACGGAATTCGGATATCAACTCGTCCATTTTCGAACCGACCCCGAAAGACGTTTGGTTCGAGCCGCCCGCCATCGAAGCTTTTCTCTTTCCGGCCGCCTTTTTTTTCTTTGTCCCTTCCAGGGGGACGTTCGGACTCGTGAACGGCAAACTCCTCCTCGTCAAATTCCGGTCGTCGTTTATGTCTGTGACAACGAGCGGTGGAGCCTCCCGCACTTTAACTTCCGGACTCGGAAGTTTTACTCCGTTTGGCGGTTGCGATCTCGTTTGGAATAGGCTTCTATTTGTTTTCTTTCTTTAAAACTTTCCATGCTCTGAGGTGTTGGAAATGAGTTTTATTCTTATCATCCCATTTAGCCAAAACAAGGTCGAGAAAAGAGAGAAGTGGGTAGATTTTGGATGGAATTTTTTATAAAATGGATGAGAGGTGGGTATTTATTAAAGTAAAAAAACTTTTTTTTAATAATATAGCCGTTTACCAACGGCAAGATTTCAAAAAGTGGGCCCGTCGAATCCGGCTGGTGAGAGACGAAGAAGACGCGGCGGGGCATAGGGGGCGGTGTTCCGCCTCGGCGCCGGGCCTGGACAGGGCCACGCCGTCCCCCATTCCGTCCAGTCTTATATATCCGATTCACGTAGCATTAAAACATACATTGAAACTAAGAACTCACACATATCTACATTCTTGGAATTTGATGCCTCCATAAATTTTTCTTTGGACATAACATCTTCAATACATGAAATCAGAAGACTTTTTACGTTCACATACCTTTTTTAGACGTTCTTTCCTCCTATTTTTCTAGTTGGATTTACAATATTACACCCCAAAATCGAACGCCAAAACAAATTACTTTATTAATAAAATCAGAAATCACTTTAAATTTATTTTTTTTATAAAGGCGAAAGCTTTATTAAAACACTAGCAGGCTGTTAAAAAAAGCATATTACAAAACGATAAAGAGCCAACAAAACACAACCCAAAAACATCAAACCGAAACTGAGATCTTCGAATACTTAAAAACAATATCATTTTTACGCCATATCGATTAACAAGCAAGCAATAAGAATAACCGCCCGAACCGCTTTTCATTTAATCTTGCTAGCATTTAGATAATTATGGATCAACACCAAATCCCGTGTGGATTTGATCCAAGGTCTCGAAATTTAGCAACTATACCATCCATCTTACTCGTGAACTCGCCAAGAGTTTCACTGTCTTTCATTTCAATGCTTTCAATTCACTTCTTAGGGGTTTGCAAATTGCAGACAGCCTTTTGCACTCTTTCAACTCCAAAATAGCGATTGAATCCTAAACTGCTCTTGCATCTTGTACTTTGCCATATGTAGTAAAACACCCTATGGATTTGCCCTACTTTCAACCGCTACCCCCGTTTTTGGTTTCTTGCTCTTGATTTTTCACTGATCTTGTTGTTTGATCACTTGTTTTTTGCTGTTTTTTTGTTGGCTGCTAGTTGTTGATCGCCGCTTATTCTGAGTTCTTGCTCGACGTTCCTTGCCTTCCAATTCTTATTTAAACTTCATTATTGCTTGCTTCGATCGCTGCTTAATCTGGTCGAAATTTGTTTCTTCTTTGCTTCCTGATCTGATTCGCAAATTTGACTTAGGACCAAGGGTGATCGAGCCTTTTTAAGCTCTGATACCAGTTGTTGGACTTACAAATTATAGGCTGAACACCAAAATTTAAGGAACTGCTTGACTTTAGAATTTTGTTAATAAATTAGAATCATATATTTTGATATAAGCTATGATCACTCGTAACGAAAGACTTAGATAGTTTGTCAAATTCACGAAAGGTTATTGGATTTTAATAACCCTAAGTTTCACATGCTAGCCAATAATAATCCCAACTTAAAAAATTCCCTATAACAATCCCAACTTGTAAGAATTTGCCCCCTCTAACCACGTTATAACGCAGTTAATTTTTTGCTAACGTTACAGATGATATGGATGCTTATGTGACATGGCAGATGACTTGGCTGCTTATGTGACATGGCAGATGACTTGTAGTACACGAACTTGTCTAACTTATGTCATGAAAATATGTGTAAAATGGTTCCGATATAACCTTAAACATATATAACACCAAAAGGCAAATAGAAAGAAACAAATAACTTGACACAATGATGATCAAATTTTAGTTCTAGCATACAACCATTTAAGTTTAGAACACCATAAAGATTGTAAACCAAAAAGAATCAATGCATAAACCTTGTTTTCTTGAAACATTATTCATCATCATCTTCATCTTCATCACTCACCAAGAACTCTTCTTCTTAACATCATAATAATCAAGATACCATTTAACAAACTTTCTCAACCCAGTCTCCAAATCAACACTCGGCTTATACCCGAGTTCCATCCGAGCCAAGCTTATATCCGCATGCGTAAACGGCACATCGCCATTTCTAGGCATCAACACCATCTTCTTCTTCGCTTTCACCTTCAACAACTTCTCCAACAACCTAACTAACTTATGAACCGAAACCGGAGAAGTATTCCCCAAATTAATAATCCTAAATTGGGCTTCACCTTTCTTCTTCCTCCCATTTCTACCATTTCCAGTACTCTTCTTTGCTGTATCTATAGCTGACAAACAACCCTTCACCACATCATCAATGTAGGTAAAATCCCTAGCTATTGTCCCATGGTTCTCGCCCTCGAATATCGAAATCTGTTTTCGATTCAATATATCTTTAGTGAAGAAAAAATAAGCCATATCCGGCCTCCCCCAAGGCCCATAAACAGTGAAGAATCTCAAACCGGTTATCGACAAACCATGGATATGATTATACGCGTGTGCGATCGCCTCACCCGCCTTCTTCGTGGCTGCGTATAGGCTAACAGGATGATCAGTCCGGTCTTGTTCCGAGAATGGTACCTTTGAGTTAAGCCCATAAACAGAACTAGACGACGCCCACACGATCGCTGGTGGAACAACAGCGTTTTTCGCAGCTTCTAACACGTTAACAAACCCGTCTATATTCGATTTAATATACGAACTAGGGTCGATCATTGCATACCTTACACCCGCTTGTGCAGCAAGATGGAGTACATGAGTGAATTGCACTAGATCAAATAGCTCTCGAAGCAAAATGTCATCGTTTATATCGCCTTTCACGACGAACACACCCGCGCGATCCAGCAGTTGAGTCTTACGTGAGGTTTTTAACCCCACGTCGTAGTATGGATTATAATTATCAAGTCCAACTACACCGTCTCCGCGGCGCTTAAGCGCCACGGAGGCATGTGCACCAACGAAACCGACCGCACCGGTAACCAATACAATGTGCCCTCGGGTGGACCGAGGGGTAGCAGACAACCTGATCAGTGTTGCTTTTGATGATAATATGGTGGTCTGTTGGCCGTGGAGATGAGCGGTGGTGGAAGGCTGGGAGAGGAAGAAGAGCATTATTATTAATGATAAGAAGATGATCCACCAGAGAGCACATTTGGGGGAAGATGTGTGGAACCGGAGGCGGTGGTGGATGAAGTAGACTGAGGGTTTGACCGGTTTGAACTTGCCGGTGTTTGGTGGGATGGTGTCGATGTGGTTGAGGACTGGTTTTAGTGCGGTCATGGTTTTGGGGATGGGGAGAAATGGGATCTGGATTTTAGGGTTTGTGGGGATGGAGAGAAGATGAAAATTAGGGTTTGTATTGGGAGAGATGTGATGTGGTTATGGAGGGTGGAGGTGCATGATGTGGATGGATGGATGTTGAAATGAAAAATGATTAGGGTTTTTCTTTTTGTGAAAGTAAAATAATATAAAATTAGAAGTTATTAAAAATCGATTTTAAAATATTTCTATACTAAAAAATAAAAAATCTTTTGGAATATCTTGGAGCGTTTTTGAGAGATACGAAGCATTGGTTGAAGGTTGGAAGCTCGATGAATCCTCCGGGTCGTGATTTAGAGGGTGTTTGGGGTCGAGTTTTGAAGTAGATTTTTAGATTATTGAGTTTTAAAATCGTAAATAATCAGTTTTAAGTGTTTGGGTAAAAAAATAAAAAAATTGATTATTTGTGTTTAGAAAGTTACAAAACGCAGTTTTCCAAAAGCAGCTCCCCCCTACAGCAACAAAACGCAGTTTTCCAAAAATTGATTATTTGCGTTTAGAAAAGGATTTTCACTTGTTTATTTTTTTAAATATATATTTGCCAAACACTTAAATAGTTGATTATCTGATTATTGTGATATCAAGCAACATAATTAAATCCAAACACTATCTTTCAACATCACGTTTTGTTACTGTTAATTATCTGATTCTGATTATTCAAAACGCATAATATATTTTCAAAACTCAACCCCAAACACCCTCTTAATCATCCGGTTCAATTGTTCTTTACTTTCGATTATTAATCATGTTTTGTTTATTTAAAAATACTCTTGTTTTGTGTTTGATTGTTAAGATGTCAAGCTAAAACTCTTTTACTGCCTAGACTAGAATGATTGGATTGATAAAGTTTTAATTTTTATTATGAATGTTTGTTTATTTATGGATTATTTATGTTAAAGTAGTCGACTTGATTATTGGTTCAATGTCTTCCTGAGAAGGATCGGGGGTCCTGTTTGGTGTCTCGATAGGTTCCATAATAACAAGCATCCTAATAAAACATTACTAGTTCAATCCATGATTCCAGTATATGTAGTCTTTCACCATCATTTGAAGTAAACCCAAGTTAGTTCGTGTGTTATTTAATTAGTTTTAATTATTTGCAATTTTAGGATATTTAGACCCCCCCCCCCAATATAAAAACAGTTAGTGTCGTGTCAGTCTAAGTCTAAAGAGTCTAGTTAACGTAGTTAAATAGAGTCATGTGGGTTCGATTTCCGGACTTACTAGCTTTACTAGAGCTGATCGGCCCTCTTGTCGGTTAGTAGTTTAGTGAAGTTTAGAAAGTCTAGAATATTACTTCGTGTCTAAATTAGGTTAATTTAGGTAGATTTTATTAAACTATTTTTAGCACATCAGTGCCCGTAATTTCAATGATTTTATTAATAATTGTGGGCTTTTGGAGTAAAATATGCAGGGGCGACGGTTCACGTGTGTAAGAGATAATGGCAAAAAATTGATAGGGTCCTTGTATGTACAGAGTTTTTTAACAGGTGGCCCAATGCGTGTCTCCGGGCACATCCGGGTCGGTTATCTGATCATTGTCCGCTGACTATTTATAACAACCCTTCAAAAATATTTCCGACACCCATAATATATTTAGAATATCCCTAGACACCTTAAAAATACACCCCGTATACGAGATTTGACCCTATATACCTTTATATAATTAAAAAAAATAAAAAAAAATATGTCATAGCTCGCGGGCCGCGAAGACCATCATGGCCTTCTACGCGGGGCACGACAGCTCAAGGTCAGGGCGACACCCTGAGCTGCCACGTGTCGTCATCGTGTCGAGTCTACAACTGACAAATCAGCAACCCTAGCCCCTATAACCCTACGTCGCGAGCCGCGAAGGACTTACCTTCGGCTTACGCGGGCAGCGAGGAAGTCAAGATCTGGCCCTATAAATGTAGGCCATCGGCCTTTAGTCCCAACTCGTTCATTCTCTCTTTCTCTCTCGAATTTCTACATAGCAGTTATAATTCCCGGGCATTATACCCCCTAATTAACCAAGTTCTGCCTCGTTATAAGTGTCATAACCCCCGGTTACGTATTAGATACGCTGCCCGATTGATCTAGGGTTCCGTAACGGCTGTCGTAGTTCTGCCCGACGTAGTCGTTGGAATTTTGTCTCAGGGAGGGTATTACTAATGTAAATATTGGGTTATTATACTAACGCGTGTGTGTTGTGTAATTAATTGATAACCACTAGGAAATCACAAAGGAAAACCCTAAGATAGCATTGTGAGTAATCTCCTTTTTGTAAACCATTTTTACAAAACCTCAAATGTTTTACATTATATTAAGCAGTGATTGAGTATTTGTATTCTACAATTATCGTCGGTATGTTGGGGTTTTGTATACAAAATTTGTTACTACACTGTGAGTAGTAACATGACCACAAGTCGGGTTGACAGTACCATGGGTGGTAATTAAAGTAGAAAATAAACAAATGTAATTGCGCGACCGCCCTCAATGCTGTAAACGGTTTTACTTGTCTTGATTAAACTGGGATTCACTCACCAGTATTTCCCACTGACAAAATGTTTTTAAACGCGTTTCAGGTAACAAAATGTGAAAGCCAAATAGAAGCCACCTGGACAGCACTGAATGCTTGGAAAAGTGTTTATAAAAGTTACCTAAATAAAGAGATGCTTTTATTTAAATAAAATAGGGTTTATCCCTATGAAAATGTGTGTACTGGAAACTTGGGATTCTCCCATGTGTTTAATATTATAAAAGTGTGGTATTTTACATTGATAAAATATTTCCTAACTACGGTCCTAATGTAATTTCCGCTGCCAAACTAATAAACACCGATACCACTTAAACTGGCCGCGGCCGCCCGTTCCCGGGGTATAAGGGGACGAAGGTTGCGACACTATTAATGTGACCAATAACAATTTTGGGCCACACCCCTTTAGAGTATATAACTCGTGGATTGGGAAGCAAAGCTTCGAAGATGTTGTTAGATTTGTAGTGGAGGGTTTTGTTCTTGACGATCCCCCGGATATTTCCCTAAGTAAGAAATTCGCGTAAATCCGTAATAAAATTAAGATTTGGAGGAATGAGTTTTTAGCCAAGGAAGGGGATGTAGAGAAAAGGCTCAGCTGGAACTTGAAAGGTTGGAAGAGGAGCTGGAGGTTAGGGAGTTAACGGAGGAAAGGAATGGGTTCTTGCTGAAAACAAAAAATTAGTTTTAGATATTGGGGTGAGAAAAAATCTGGATCTTAAACAGAGATCTAGGGTCAGATGGGCAGTGGAGGGGATGCAAATTCAAAATTCTTTCATGCTATGATTAATAAGAGAAAAGCGTCCAACACTATCCATGGGTTGACGATAGGGGGTGAATGGTGTAATAAGCCGACCAAGATCAAAAAGGAGGTTCTGTGTTTTTTTAGAAACCGTTTTGTGGAACATTACCCCTTTTGGTCGGCGCTTCATTGTGATAATCTTAAAAAAATGGAAATCCGTTTACTAAAGAAGAAATCAAGATGGCGGTTTTCGGATGCGGGGATGATAGATGGGCTTAATTTCAAGTTCATTAAACACTTTTGGTCCTTGTTTGAGAATGATTTTGTGAGTATTTTCAGAAGTTTCCACATAGACGGGGTTATTAAATGTGGTAGCGGGTCCTCTTTCATCACGTTGGTTCTTAAGATCAAGGACCTGGTCACCTTAAATAATTTTAGACCTATCAACTTGGTTGGAGTTATCAGTAAAGTTATCTTTAAAGCCTTAGCTGATAGGATGAGAACGGTGTTAGATGCGGTTATTTTAGAAACCTAGTCGACATTTTTGAAGGGGAAATTCATCTTTGACTGCCCTCTTATTGTTAATGAAATTATCAATTAGCTCAAGAAGAAAAAATCCAACGCGTTTATTCTGAAAATTAATTTCGAAAAGGCGTACGACAGCGTGAATTGGAACTTCTTAACTTCCATTCTCAGTCAAATGGGTTTTCCTCCGAGGTGGTGTTTGTGGGTCATGGGGATTCTCAAGTCAGCTAGATCTAGGGGTGTTCATCGAATCAAATAACGAATTTTTGAATTATTTGAACCGAGTTACTCGAATCTTTATTTTTTTACTTGAATTCATATTCGATTCTATTCGATTAGTATTTCAAGCTTGAATTCGAATCGAATTCGAATAAATTCGATTTAGTTCAAATTCACCCTAAACAATAAATTATTTCATTTCTTTTTTTTTTAACTACAAATAATTATATTCAACGTAAAATATAACAATCTTCAAAATTAATTATCTATTAACATGTGAAAACACCAAAATTTAGAAGATATGTTGGTTACTGGTAGCGATTTAAGTAAGAGAAAAATTTGAAATAAGTAGTATGTGTTATTTTTTAGTAGGTTTGGTAATTTTATGAATAATAAATTTATCACGTATGAAGGTAGCTCTTACTTTTGCCAAGTTTAGAATTATATGTGTGTGTATACATATATATATATATATATAAACTGATTTCGAATCGAATTCAAAATCATAAATTCGTATTCGATTCTAATTCGATTATTGGATTCGAATACGAATAAACTCGAATTCGAACCTTCTTAATCGAATCGAATTTCGAAATTTTCGAATCCGGATCGAATTCTGAACACCCCTAGCTAGATCATCCGTTTTGGTGCATGGGTCTCCAACTTTTGAATTTCAATGTAACAAAGGGATGAGACAAGGAGAACCTTTCTCTCCTTTTCTTTTCTTGGTGGTCATGGAAGCTCTCTCATGTATGCTTGAAAAAGGCCCGTATGGCGGGGGCGATAAAGGGTATTCAGCTTCCTTGTTATGGTCCGGTGGTCTCGCATCTTTTTTATGCGGATGACACGATCATCCTTGGTGATTGGGATAAGGTCGAAGTTGTTAACATTATTAGAATTCTATGATGTTTCCATCTTTGCTTGGGTCTCAAAATCAATATATCCAATCGAACCTTTATGGGAATGGGGAGGTGTCAAATGAGACCATTGATATGGCTAGGGTGGTGGGGTGTAAGTCGGATGTTCCCCCTTTCAAATACCTTGGGCTTATGGTTGGGGCTAATATGAACCGTATTAATAATTGGAAACCGGTTTACGACGTTTTTGAAAGTTGTCTTGCGGTTTGGAAGTCCATGCCCCCATCAATTGGTGGGAGAGTCACTATCATCAAGTCCGTATTGGAAAGTCTCCCTAACTATTATTTTTCTCTATACAAAGCCCCAAAAAAGGTGATTAATGAACTCGAGGCGCTTATCAAAAGATTCTTGTGGGGAGGTTCTAGTGAAGTTAAGAAAATGCATTAGGTTGCTTGGGAGCGGATGGCGTCGCCTAAAGAGTTTGGTGGCATCGGTATAAGTAGACTTGGGGATACTAATGTTGCTTTGTTGGTTAAATGGGGTTGGCGCTTCAAGACCGAACCAAACAATCTTTGGAGGAAAATCATCGGGTCCATTCACTCGAGCAGAACATGTTGGGAATGTGTCCCATTTAAAGCTTCCCTTGGAGAAGTTTGGAGGAATATTGCTAAATTGATCTCTAATACTATCGTTAACAGATCTCCTATTCGTTACTGTTTCAAAGGTATAGTGGGGGATGGTTCGGATGTGTCTTTTTGGCTGGATCCTTGGTTAATGAACGAACCTCTCAAGGATAAATTTCTTGCTCTATTTTTTTTGGAGTGTCACACCCCAACCGATGACGGAATCATCGGGGCGCGGCACTAGGCGAATCAGATTGCTCAAGAGAATCCATAACAACTATTATGTGACAGTATTTTTAATACGTTTAATATCCCATACTATCAAACAAAATGTAACACTCATTTAATAATAAAACATTTATAACAAAATGGAACTACTTTTCAATGAGTTCAACCAAAACATTATCGTTAACATTTGATAAGTTAGTTACTAGTTAAACTAATATTCAAAAAAAAAAAAAAAAAAAACAAATCCAGGATACTTAAGTATTCCTTTAGTTACAAAAGTATTTACTAATAATATGTAATAACAAAACAGCGGAACAAAGATCTTCATTGTGTTCGGTTCGGTAGCAATAGCTTGATCATCATCCACATACTTGCAAACACCCTAAAAACTAAAAATTTCAATAAACGTTAGTGATTAGAACTTGTAAACGTATGACAATGCAGCTTAAAACATTAAACAAACAAAACAGAAAAACGAAACACCCACAGGGCGTCGCCGACGGCCACCCTTGGCGTCGCCGACGGTTCTCAGAATTGGGCGTCGCACCACTTTCGCCGTAGACAGCCTGTTAAGGCGTCGGAGGAAAAAGGGGCAGCCAAACCGCGTCGGCGACGGTACCGTCTGCAGCGAAAATGCTGCAGAGTTGTATTCTTGACCTGCTTGTTCCGTTTCACATCCTTGAACATTGAAAACGTGATCCAGGTCTTTCGAAAACATTTATTGATCATGTATTCTATTATTGTTGAACTTTAACATTTCATAGAAAGATTTATATCAATGTACATTATCGAACAACATAATTGTACGACATTATTAAAATCCAAAAGTTTAACGATTCTCTTTTTAAATGTCAAGTTAATCCACATTCTTACAAAAGGGATTTATTACACAATGTAATGACCCTTTTCCGGATCGCTTATTCTACTCCTTTCGCGCCTTGAGTTTTATCTAACTCAATAGTGATTTAAGCGCTACGACTTAATCACATACAAAAGTACACTTTGGGAATTATGCACATCCTTATTTACCCAAATCCCTGTTTTACCCATTTTTAACATTCACGCTTCCATTTTCGGCTTGCGTGTTCAAAATTTCATAACCCGCAATCCCGGGTTTACTTCCTACGGATTAGTGCTCCCATTTACCCGGTCTGCACACATCCTTATTTGACCCGTTTGGCTTGCCTTTATTAAATCCTTAATTCGGACAAACCAACAATAGTAAATTTCAAGCTCTCAACTATAAATCTAAAACTATTAATATCACATCCTCAACTAGTAACAACGAGCATTTAGAGGCGTACCTTAGAGCTTTCCCTTTAGTCGATTGTCAACTCCGGCTTGGTCTCCCCACTTATCCTTCGAGTCGCCTATAATGCACAGCCCGTTTTATACATTAAATTACTATCATGATGACCTTATTCATCACTTTTGAAACGAATCAATTCATGTATTTCCATCATCATTCTTTCTTACAATTTTCAACATACAAAATCTCATTTAGGCATTTTATAATACATCTAGTGTGCAAAATTTTCTAACCTTTTCTTTTAACTAGGTTTATGCATAATCTATGCCCAAATTATAACATTGTACACATATCATTACTAGAATTCATCAATTCATGTTACCATGTTCTTCAACTTTGTTGTATGAAACTAATTCGCATACAAATTTGGGGTTTTTTCCCCTTAGAATCAAAAACCCATTCCATTCATGATATGAACAAACACTCATATCTAATATTCTAACAATTACTTCATATAATCAGTGATTTTGCTTAACAGTAACACTTATATTGTCATAATATCACTAAATTCACAATTTTCATCTACAATTTCATATCTCTATGGATTTCCACAACACTAGAAATCATACAATTCATGAAATTTCAACATACCTTTTGACTAGATGATGTAGTAGACTCTAATTTAGCAACATGTAATCAGAATCGTTTAGATTTAAGGCTGAATTTGATGGATTTGGTAGTGAGGAACATGAACTAGGGTTTGGTCTTGTTTTTCCCCTTCCGGTCGCACACAACCATACGCACCCACCAGTGTGTGTGTGTTTTTGATTTATTTAATTTTTATTAAACCAAGTTCCATCCTTTACATATTCAGTCCCTCTAGTTTCTTTGTTAGACTATTATTAAAAAATTTAATACCTATTCATTTATATTTTAAGTGTATGGTATTTTAACATCCCCCTTAAAGAGGGTTTCGTCCTCGAAACCATCATACACATATAAATCATAAACATATACACGTACTTAAAAGTGAAGGGTAAAGTCATCTCATTTCCTCCTCAGACTCCCTATTGGTGTCTGATCCTTTTCGGTGTTCCCATTTGACCTTTACTTGGTCGGTTTCTTTGTTCCTCAAACCCTTAACATTACGGCCGAGGATTGCGATAGGCTTCACTACATAGCTGAGTTTGTTATCAATCTCTATATCATCGAGGGGTGTCACACCCCAAAAACGTCGCAGCGGAATATAAAACGTAGTGGTGACGGAAGTTGGTGCCCATTTATATCTTGATGATCGATGCATTAAATTGTTGGACATATTATCTTACTTAAAACATAAGTTTTAAAGATTACGTTTCAAACATGACATAACCACAACATAGTTAAGTTGTTTTGATCCTAATGGATCTTATTACATTTGTCCCAGAAAGTTTTAAAAGTTAGTCCAACATTATTAAGTAACAAAACATGCATAAAAAAACCACAAGATATGCCATAATTCCCGAAGCCGAACTCAAGTACCTGTAGAACACGTTTAAAATCAAGTGTCAACGCAAAGGAAGGAGAGTTCACATATTCAAATTTAAACAATTTGATTCTGAGGAAAACTTTCTGATTATGTGTTTATTGTAAAACATCCATATAATTTTTAGAAAGTCCATTTTACTTCCTTAATAAAATCCATGGGTCATCCGTCGTAAGTTCAAAAACCCGACATTAAGGCATTTTCCCAAGTTTTGTATATTAAATTCATAGCTTCAACTTTCAGACTCGTATGTTAGCTAGACAATACGAACTATATATTTACCATGCAGGGATAATCAATGCTAGACAATAACCAGAATCTAAATTCGTCGTTTGACTTGACACGGGGCGACCGGTCACGACGGGGTTGTCAACCCGATAGATCTACCAACAATTCCTCGCATGCAATACTTAATTGATTAAACGACATCAGTGGCGCAGGGTCCATATTGAGACCATATATGATGTCTGCCTCACGTACAATATATATATCCTACTAATATGACAAATTTAATATACGAAGTTGTACGAATCCCCTGAAATCCCCACCGAAATGTAAGCCGATGTTGTTACTTACTCTCTTGATACCAGGCAATATTCGTTCCAACTTCACGGTCGGTTTCTCCTCAGAAACATTGTACCATCCCAGTTTCTCCTCCAAAACATACATTCATCAAAAACGTTTTACCTCGAAACGTATGATTTATCAAACTCCATATATTTTCAACGAAAATATATAATTTATATAAAAAGGTATGTTTTAATCCAAAAACATGATTAAACCCTTTTTGGCATGTTCTACCCCCCAAAACATATACAAAGCAGTAAAAGAGGGGTTTAGTGACACTCACCTTTGGGTGCGTATTTTTAAATAGCGCAATCCCACAGTTTGATTTCTACACATCCTATTATATGTAGGAACGATTTATAAATCAATATATCACAAAATCCTAAGTTTCTCTGTTTCTTAGAATTTTCACATAACTTTGATATTTTCTCGAAAAGTTATCGTTTTAGATTATGTTGGAACGTTAATATATATATATATATATATATATATATATATATATATATGAGTCCATATATATATTTTTATGTTTTTGCGACTTGAACTATTTTATTGGTGACCGTTATCATGTAAATCCATTAACACACTCGTTTATACGTAATATATCTACTATTTGTGCGTCGTAATATATATACATAAACACACACATAAATCAACATCGTAACACGCATAATCTCGTTAACTTATCTATTTTGTCATTTTTAAGGCAAGCATACATAAAATATCTTATATGTATCAAATTTCATGCTCGAAAAACAAGTTACACGTTTAACGCGATTTTACCGTTTCAACCACATAAAACGTACAAGTATACATGCATAGTCTAAAATTCTCACTATCATGTTACAACTTAACATATTTTCACTTTCATATTTTCACGTATGACCAACCAAACACCAAGTAAACTTAAAATTAGTTAAAATACTTGTTTTTAAACTAAAAATATCAGTTTACTTACTGATCTAAATCAGTTCTATAAAAATCATTCGAAAAGCCGATTTTTGATCGTTTTTAACTCATAGTTTTGCGTTAAACATTACTATAATCATCCCAACTCGGAATGACTTGATATTTTAACACAATACATGTTATTTACTGATTAAAATAGTAGTTATAATCAGATTAGTGAAGTTTTTGTGTAGACCACATAAATCATGCGATTTCACGTATTTTACAACCCCTAATGCACTAAGTACAACATGCAAGGCTAGTAAACATTATCACAAGTTTATATGTCATTTAAACACTTCAAAATAATCATATTTTAGTGTTTGTAATCTGATCAAAAATTATTTTTATCCAATCATGTTTAAATCATCATTTCATGCTTTCATATCATCATACATGTTCATGTATGTGCATCTAATGCACTCATATAACATCATCATCATTATTACTTATGACTTAATCATACCCAAGAACATATTAAATCCATATTCTTACAAATCATAACATATATCATTCATCATCACATAATCATTCATACATAAATGCTAGTGTTCTTACATTTATGAGTATATGACCAAAAATTACATGCATGCATTCACATATACACGGAATATATTCACCCAAATGAACTCCCAAAAGTTCACTTTTTCATCCAACCCCTTTCAAAATCATGAAACACTTTTAGATCATTCTTTTATGACATTTTTGATCCATGCATGTATTCTATCATTCAAGAATCATATTATTCAAAAATCACTCATCCAAAAATCAAAACACAATTACATATACACACACATATACCTACGGCTACACACACATACATATTCATCCGTTTTTATTTATTCAAAAACCCATTTGTTTTTAGTTTCAAGTTAATGCTTAAATCCAAGAACAAGAGAAACTTTTCACTATCATCCTCATCAACAAGAATCAAGAACATTTCTAAAAAGAATGATTTTATACCTTCAATATTCAAGTGGGTTTTTTAATAAAAAGATGATATGATGCTTGGTTTTTGCTCAAATCTCCTTGAAATCACCTCTAATCCTTCATACAAGTTTGAAAACACTTTGAAATGTCTTCAAATCTTCAAGAAAGATCTAAAATTCTGAATTTGTTGTGTGTAGGGGTGTTCGGCCATAGCTTATTGTACAGAGAGAGATGAAGTTGTTTTGATTGTTTATCTTGATTGTTGTGTGAAAATGGAAGATTTAAAAGTTCTGATCGTTACATGCACATTTCTAGGCCTCCAAGTGTTGCAGAGAGGTGAGAGAAGGCATGCATGGCTGCCAACTAACCTCTTTTGTCTCACATTTATATCATGTATATATACATATATATATATAAATATAGACCAAAAACTGGTATTTTACTGGATACTTGGTATTTTATCTCGTGTTTTAATCCCGTTTTAGTGCGTTTTAAATTATTTTTATCATTCTATAAAAATAATCACACAAAATTATTACTGAAATAATTATCAGTTGCCTTGACTGGCTGCGTTGACGGTATTTTGTCTAATGCGCGCAGTATCGCTCGGTAAGCGATCAAACTCGAAAAATAGAGTTTCTTAGCGTTTTAATTTATTTTTCCTCACGAATATGATTAAAATTATTATTCTAATCATAACAGACTATTTTTAGGATTTTAACACTGATCGGGTGGTCACCGACGTTCGTTTCGCGTTTTAACCGTTACGCGATAAGCGTTTATCTTACCGTTGCCAACATAATTTTTACTAAGGTTTAAATTTACCAACTCATTAAATATTATATATAAACATCATAATCAGTCAAATACAGCCTTTTATCTATTCACAACACGTGTTACAGTTGTACGGTACAGCCTGAAAAGCCGGGTGTCACAGTCTCCCCCTGTTTAGGAAATTTCGTCCCCGAAATTTTACTCTACAGGTTTTGTTTCCGCACTAGGTAAAAATAGTAAAAACAGGCTTGCTAAATATGGTCTTGTAGTTACTGCGAGAAACTTTGATTCTTACGGAGAATCTTCGTAGACCTATATTACATACATTCTTATTTCCAAATTTCACGTCTCAACGCTATCTACCTTTTCCAAGGTTCAACATTTCCAAGCACTAAATCAGGAAAGGTTAAATCAATGTTCCACCATTTTGGGTTCAACATACGTATATTTACATATACGTTGCCCTATACCTGAGGTAGTTTGAGTTTACACATGATTGATCTAACTCGAGATGGGCTCTCGAAAGTATCTAATCTCATGAACTCGTTTTCTTTCCTCCTTGCATTAATTTCAAATATCCACGAATTGCACAATCAATGAATCACATATACTACTAGAATTCTGTAATCGCCTCTCCGGTTATCAGCATAACTTTTCTAGTCATCCGTACTGCTTCTACGGTACTTCGATAAACTTCCGTTTATCGCCTAAATAAATCTCTACAAAGAATAAAATCAGTGTATTATCCATTATACACTTTCTCAAACTAGAAACATGCAACACATCATGTACACCACTCAATCTCTATGGTAGCTTGAGCCTATAAGCGACTGATCCAACTCAAGATGGGCTCTTGAAAGGGCCTAATCAATGTGGCTTAGCTTTTTCTTTCTCTACTAACTTAATAATATCCTTTTTAAGATAACTCCTTCAATAGAACTAAATCTTCGATTTGAAATCGCAATAGTTTCCTTCAATTGTCCATGTAATCCTTCTGTTAAACAATTGGCGACTTTTAACCTTCCCTCGATCTAGGCAAATCCTGTCGCTGGTTTCCTAGATAAACTAGGGTCTGGTTAATTGTCTTTTGCCACATTAGCTTAACAAAGTGGTGATCAACACTTCCATCCATACAAGGCTTCAAAAGAGCAACTTAGATACTAGCGTGATAACTATTATTGTAGGATAACTCTGCCAAAGGCATGTGAGTATCCTAACTTCCTTCAAAATCCATCGTACACACTCTCAACATTTCCTCCAAAGGTTTGAAAAGCTTCCTCCTACTTTTCTGTCCAATCAATTCCCTTTTCTCCTTTTGGGGTTATTAGTGTCGAAGGCCGCGCTAATCTAGAGAAATTTTCAATGAATCTTCAGTAGTACCCAGCAAGTCCTATGAATTGTCGTACTTCCGACGGAGTCTTTGGCGCTTCTCTACTCTTGATCGCTTCGATCTTAGACGGATCCACATGTATACCTTCCTCATTTATGACGTGTCTGAGTAAATGAATTTCTCAAATCCAGAACTCACATTTAGAGAAATTGGCATGCAACTTCTCATCCCTCAACAGCTCCATAATCAACTTCAGATGTTACTCATGATTCTCTTTGGTTCGCGAATGGGCAAGTATATCGTCGATAAATACTATCATGATTTTTCCAATTAAGGTTTGCATACCCTGTTCATGAGATCCATGAATATAAATGGCACATTAATTTAGTCAAAAGGCATGAGTAATAACTCGAAATGGCCATATCGTGTTCGAAAGGTAGTCTTCAGAATATCTTCGTCAGCAACCTTCAACTAATAATATCCTGATCACAGGTCAATCTTCAAGTAGTAGTTGGATCCCTGTAGCTTGATCGAATAAATCGTCAATACTCAGTAAAGGGTACCAATTCTTGATAGTCAACTTGTTTGGCTCTCTGAAATCAATACACATCCTGAAGGATCCATCCTTCTTCTTCACAACAAAATAGGTGCACCTCAAAACGAAAAGCTTGATCGAATGAAACCCTTGTCTAGTAGCTCTTGAAGCTGATTCGACATTTCTTTCATTTCAGATGGTGTTTAATCTATAAGGAGATTTTGCAATTGGTGCAGCACCGGGTACCAGATCGATTCGGAATTCAATCTGTCTCGCAGGGGGCAATCCAGGTAAGTCTTTTTAGGAAAACTTCTGGATAATTGCGAACAATAGGAATATCTCCTATATTCCTACATTTGGCCTTTATATCCACCACGTTAACAAGGAATGCATGTCACACCCCGATATTTCCACATATTACCGGTGGGCCCGGTAGGGAGTATTGTGACATAGTTGATATCATCATGGTCAAACATACACGGAATAGCACAGCGGAAGTCTTGGAATATAAAATATTATTACAAACTCAAATGTCTGAAAATATCAAAGTATTTATTATAAACGAGCCTGTAATATCGAATCCACAGGTGGATCTTTATAGAATGTATAAAATGAAGTTTAGCAGACTTTAAGGCATCTTTAAGAATTTGCAAGATCCTCTATTTCGACACCGAGCAATCCCCCAGCCTATTACGAGTAGTACCTGCCACTTAGCCTTTGGAAAATACGTCAGTTTTCACTGGTAAATACAATTAACTGACTCTTTTGAAAAGATTTATGAAAATTGATTTAAGTGCACAAGGCACAAACCATTTATAACTTGGGACAATCTTTAATAAAATCTTGTATATTGTTTCACATGTTTGTCATATATATGGGGCCGGTTTGGAAGCCGGTCATGATTAACCGACTCACCACTTACAAAACCCACGAAGGAGTTATCCCCAATGTGGGTTATTTATATTTTAGCATTTTCATCTATCGGGTGTATGCCTACACCTTGTCCATAGGACGTGGCCATTTTTAACTTTAATGAGCCGAGGATATCCAGGACACGGTCGTTAACCCCTAATGTTTAAGTTATCAAACAACACAGATTAAAACGGGTTATGCAGATTTATTAAATCACAATCCGACTAAATGATCTCATACCCGACCAAGCGGTATTTTTATGATACCGTATCCCAAGCCCGTATAGGGAAAATAAGTTAAAAGTATTTACCTGAGCTAATACTTGATTCACAGCAAAACGACTCAGTCGTATCCAATCTATCTAAATACAGGTAGCTTTTACCGGGTGGCTCTAGTCTGGAGTGATGGTAATATATAACCAAATTTAGAATGCTAACGGTCTTATTTAAGTCGTAGACTTAGACCGGCTAGCTTAAAATATCTAGAACAGTACGATACGCTAGATTAAGCGATGACCGGAATAGAATGTGATTTAGACCCGACAAGTTTGGATACTTGTATAATATGGGTAAACTAAACACATTCCGGATTTTGAAGTTAAAATGATAAGGTTAAACCCGTTTTGGCAAACTTACATAAACTAGTTACATAAGTCTCACTGTACGTGTATAAGCGTTAACGAGTAACCAGATGAGTCATGAACAAGTTCCATATGCAAATACATTTTAAACAAGTTATAATATCAGTGGGATATCAACTTGTATGCCCGTTTAGGTTTTAAAATCAAACTACGCCCTGAAAGGGCGTTTTGGTCATTTTATGTCGTATAAAAGGAACTTGGGTACAATCTGATGTTACGATCATAAACATTCTTTTAAAACACTTCATTTATGATATAATATCAGCATGATATCAAACATATGTGTGTTTCTCAGTTTAAAACCAAACTATGCTCCATAGGGGCATTTTGGTAATTTCACACATAGTTTTGAAGGCTAATTTGGGAATCTGAGTTTATAACATATACCTACTATAAAAATATATTTAAAATGATTTATAAAATCAGTAGGTATCAAGTCTTGGTTGGTAGTTATGGTTTAAAACCATACTACGCGCCGAAACGACGTTTAAGTCGTTAAATGACGATGTATGCGATCTTTTAGGAAAACTGATATTATGGTCAGGTTTATATGACCAAAATATGTTATTTAATATGATATATCAGTAGTAAAAAGGTTTCGTATGATAATCATGCTTTTAAACCATTTTAGCTGCCAAAAGGGCATTATCGTCATTTGAAGACATAATTCAAGAACTTGTGCGTAAACTCAGTTTATAATCTGAATTGATATCCCAAATTATCCTAATTATGATATTAAATCAGTAGGAAATGAGTTTGGTATAAGGAATTATGCTTAAAACCGATCTATGCACCTAAAGGGCATTTTGGTCACTTTAAAGCACAATCCACGACATTATACGCGAACTCAGTTTATGATCAGATTTATAACATCAAAATATGTTAAACATGTTAACATATCAGTACCTAAGTTGTTTGAAAGCTTATTGGTGTCTAAAACCTTATTTTTGCTAAAAAGGGCATAATAGTCAAAGTATGGCATATTAACGAAAACTTGCATAAGACTCGGATTACTAGTAAGATCATGTAATATAATCCCAGAGGGTTATGCTACATTATAATATGATCATAACGGAACCTAAAATCAGTAGCATACTAGTCTAATTTGGCTTATAACCAAAAGTCAATGTAGAAGTCAAACTACGCGACTTTCGGTTGCGAACCGACCCTAAACTTAGAATTGTCGGGTTAAACATGTTTAGACATGTTTAAATAATAATTTCCAAGTCATTAGAGTGTTAAATATAATTTATAAACTTTGTATTATTGGTTTTAATAATTATTCACAATTCTGCAAAGTTTGACTTTTTAATTAAATAGTTTGACCCGAAAATTAACTAAGTAAATGAAGGAATTAAGAGGTGCCCTTTTAAGGGTTAATAACCTACCTATCTATGGTCTTATACCCACATTCAATTTGATCAGTGGCTGGACCATTAGAGTTTAAACCGAAAGTCAAAGTTAATTTACGATAACTTGACTTTTCGGTTTGTAAAACATAAAACTGAACTAAGGAGGGAGCCAAGGCACTTACAACAAGTCCTAGCTATCTTTTCTACAAGAAAACAAGCTCCAACCAGATTAGAAAGCTCCAGGTTGAGAGATGAGGAGGAATGAATGAAAATGAGCATTGAAATGGTTGGGTTCTCATCCTATTTATAGTTTTTGGATATGATTAGGATTAAGACAAGTGTTTGAAGGGTTAACCAGATCACTACACATGTTAGAACAGTTGTATAATTGCCTTGAAGTCCAAGGATTCGGTTTTGATTGGATGAGAATGGAATAGAGTGGAGACCAAGCAAAAATTCATATCTGGAACCTGCATACGGACCGTATGGTCCTTGGTATACGGTCCGTAAGGACCCTGTCAGCTCAGCAAAGTTTCAACTGTTGGCAGTTTTGGCCCCTGAACGCGTATCGTTGAGTTTTTGGCACTTCTAACACCCGTTAACTCCATTTCAAAGCTCTATAAGGAATTTAAAGTATATTTAACTTCAACCATGATAAAAAATATTATGGATGCCAGTTCGTTCGGTCATACGGTCGCGTTTATCGCTTAATTACGACGAACGTTCGAACGGGCGCGAAAAAAAATCCAGATTTCGCGACGGATGGTATTTTTGCATTCCCATCATTAAAATATAATATTTTAATGATTACAAACATTTATGGATGTACAGGTATGGTCAGATTGCAAGGTATGCGCAGCTATGCATACTTTCGCAGTTTTGACGCTTTTAGTCCCTTGAACGCATAAAGTTGCGTGTAATGCCATTTATTGATATTAAAGTCTTGTATAGCCCATATAGGGATTCCCGAGAACGTGAAAGAGTATTACAGAGTCTCTGGTTCTCTTAAAGGTCGCTCAAAAGCGTAGTTTCGCTTATTGACACTTTTGGTCCCTCTAATGCGCAAACTTGCGCTCATCATCATTTAATGGCATCAAAGCCCTATGTAGCCCATATTAAGGATTCTCCAAAGTATGATGGCACATCAAAATGCTTCGGGTTCATTAAAAGGTCATTCAGAGGTATAATTAAACATATTGACGCTTTTAACCCCTCTAAGTTACAAACTTGCGCGTAACTTCACTTATTGGCATAAAAGCCTTGCATGGCCAATATTAGGAATTCCGGAGAATATATTCAAACACTATGAAGCTCTCGGCTTGTTAAAAGGTCACTCAGAGGTAAGAATTAACATGTTGACACTTTTAACCCTTCGACGCCTAAACTTTCACATAATTACGCAAACGGCTCCTCTCGTCTAACAAGTGGCTCGTTTGAGAATACGGACACCGTAAAAGGTCACTCAGAGGCCTAGTTTAGGTATGTTGACACTTTCAGTCTTTCTATAATCAAGGTTTTCGATTTTGACGAAATTAGCCCTCATAGTCAACGTTTGACTTTATTAGGGTTCATTACACGTGTCACCACACCATTGGACATGATTTTACGAGGTGTTACATCCTTACCCCCTTAAAAGAAATCTCGACCCCGAGATTTGCCTCAAAAAGATGGAAGTACTTTCTGTCGTGTAATGGACTTAACTTCCATAGTAATTTAGGGACCTTTACGGGTATTCCAGTTGACCTATTCGATAGATACATGCTCCTTTTTGGAGTTTCTTAACTTGTCGATCCTGGATCGATATAGGTCTTTCAATAAACCTTAGGCTTTCATCAATCTATACTTCTTTACAAGACATTGTTAGCGATTTATCAGCTAGGCATTTCTCTAGGTTTAAGGTGTGGAACACATTGTAAATTCCACTAAGCTCCTTAGGCAAGTTTTGCTTATAAGCTATGCTGCCGACACATTCGATGATCTCGAATGATTTTTATATATCGAGGGCTTAACTTTCCCTTTACACTGAAACGTACGGTACCCTTACATGTTGGTATTTTCAATAGAGTCTTGTTCCCTATTTGGAACTTTAAGAGATTTGCGCCCTTTTTCCGCATTGCTCTAATGCCGATCACTGGCAGTTTTCAAACAATTACTGATTCATATTATCTTATCCGTTGCCCTTAAGACAAATCTCAGATCCTGTTAACTGGGTTTTTTTTTTCCAATTTCCTACCCAACAAATGGGCGTTGGCTATTTCTCCCAAACAAGGTCTCCAAAGGGGCAGCCTTGATGCTTATATAATGCTATCAGTTATAGGAGAACTTAATTAGGGTGAGATAGTCATTCCAACTTACTACCCGAATCAATCTTAAGGAATTAACTACCCTCATAGTTGTCGAACAAATCGACGATCCTGGGCAGCTAATAACGATTCTTAATCGTTACCTAGTTAGGTTGCAGTAACCAATGCACAAGCGTATTGCATTGTGCTTTCCTTTATCAACAATAATAGTCGGAGCTCCTAAGACAATGAGCTAGGCTGTACAAGCCTTTCTTCGTAACTTATCTGGTTAGCCCTCAGTTCTTCCATTTCCTTTGATGCTGACCGATATAGAGCTTCTGTAACAGATACAGCTCTTAATAGGGTGTAAATCCTAATTCCATCTTGCCTCTCTAGAGGTCAAACAGGGTTGTTCATCTAAGAAGAAATCAAGTTATCCAAATATGATAGAGGTAGCTTCAATCTTCAACCTTGGTCCACTTATCGTCGATTGTGCCATACAGATGACACATCTGCTTTACGAGTGCACGAACGCCTTAAGTAGAGACGCCTACTTAGGCATTTTCTATTATGGATATCTCCTTTGAATACCACTAGCTGACTTTAGTACAATATGACCATTGGTATATCTTAGTGGTTCCATGCATTAAACCTCCATACTGATCAGGCATGGAAGCAATCTATGGGACACACTAGGTTACGCCAATCCTCATATGGCGCTTCTGTCAAACATAATTGGCACTCGCAGTTGATAAAATCAATGAGGAAAATAATTAAAATAACATATATTTTCGTACTCTATTCAAAGAAAGAGTACTCTTAGATTTTTCAGAAGGATCATTGCCGATAATAGAAGAATCGGTTACTATGATTTCCTTGGTAATTTATACCTTATACTTAGCATCTGGAGCTCTTATGAGTAACATCATAAGTTTTGCTAAGCTTATAGTCTAAGAAGGACTTATTATTGCCTGTATTAAAAACAAGATGCTTAGCAGAAATTATCATTGATAAATGATAAGGAATGTACTTGATAACATCATGCACTGCCTCTTGGCATTCATCAGGTAAGTTTAGGCATTTCCTTTCTTAGCCTTCCCAGGCTTAGCTGCACCTTCTTTGGCAGCTTTAAGACATCTAGATCTGATGTGGCCTTTCTTACCACAGTCGTAACAGACTGCATTCCTTATGTTCCTACACTCATGGGATTGATGACTAATTCCTTTGTAGGTACCACATTGCTTTGATCTTTGATTCATTCGGCACTGTCCCCAGTGTCTTTTATAGCAATTCTTACATACAGGCTTCTTACTGAACTTATGTTGGTTCTTATTAAGCCTGTAATTGCTCTTTTTCTAGATTTCTGGGAGTTATCCTCCTCCCTTGGTTCATCCTTCTCAATCGAAATGTGAACAAAGCTCTTTTCGTGAGCAATTGGTTGAGGTTTTGAATGAAATTTAGAGCGAGAAGCATTCGGCTCTTCGAATTGTTTCATGACCTTTTCCATGGCCTTTCAAACTGTTGCGTCAATCACAGTTTGGAGATTAACTCCATTAATATTGAGGCTTACGTTTGTAGCATTATTAGCTTTTGTTGCCTTAATAGTATCGCGACTGCTATCCACCTCATTCGAGTTTGCCATACTCGAAACTTGGTACTAACCACCACGTTAAGCAATTGTTAGTCATCATCCTGATGACTTGACATAGATCCGCCATGGCATCCATAAACCGTATAGGCTATTATGCTCCGAACATTCCTAATGAATGTTATCTGAATGTAAATCCATTACATTTAGCCTAGGTCATAAAAGGATCATTAATAGCACTTAAGGTTTGGAGTGAGTCCATTACCTGTTTGACAGAGGATCATAATGTCACAACTATCTTTGTCACAAGGACTATTATGAATAGCCCGAAGGCTAGCCTTACATGACTTTTATTATATATATATATATATATATACATACATACATATGGCATAGGAGCCCGTCGCGAGGGACGTAGAAAAATAAGGCATAAGGCCTAGTCATGAAGGACATAAATGATTTTACGGCACGAAGGCCTCGTCGCAAAGGACATTATAAGATATGGCACTAAGGCCTGACATGGAGGACATTTATCAATTCTGGCACAAAAAGGCCCGTGACTAGGAATGTTAACACTTAATATGTTAACTTGTCACGAATGACAAGCTATAGCACATTAGCTTGTCATGAATGACTTTAAAACATAACTCATTGTTTTGTCATCAAGGACGTTAGTTTATAAGTCGCAATCTTATTGGATTAGAGGCTTCCAGGTTTGAACATAGTTCTTCACCTTTGGACAGGGAGTCATAAACTACAACTGTCATTGTTTCTAAAGACGACTTATTTGGCACAAAGGTAACCCAATTGACATCACTAATGGATGTTCATATATCATCATTGCATTTGATGATATTAGTCATGATCATACTGATCATATAGACTGTTGGGGTTGGGTATAACCCACCACTTTGTACCGGGGATCATGAAGACCACCACTAACTTTGTCTTATTGACAATAGAGTAAAGTGTAGCCCGTAGGCATTTCATCACAAGGGATGTTAATATTATGATCATCATATTGATGATACTAGTCAGGATCGCAATGATCATATAGACTATGGGATTTGAGCATGGCTCACCCCCTTGGGCAAGGAATCACAAAAGATTACAATTGCCTCGTCTCAATTGGACAATATAATATAGCCCTTAGGCAAAACATCATTAAGGATGTCAGATTTAATCATCGTACTGATGATTTTAGTCATGATCGCATTGATCATGTAGACTATTAGGCTTGTGCACAGCTCATTACCTTGGACAGGGGATCATAAAGATCACAATGTCAATGTCATAGAGATATCCTAATATAGCACAAGGCTTGTCTCGAAGGGCAGTTAGATGGCACAAAAGGCCTTGTCACAAGGATAATTAAAACATAATCAATGATCTCTTGGATCAGTGATCTTTTAAGGGTCGAACATAGTTCATCGCCTTTTGACAAGAAGTTTATAAAATAAAACTATCATTGTCATGAATACACCTTTGCCCATAGGCATACATCTTAATTGGATGTTTTGATGTATACTTCATACTGTTGTTTGGTAGCCGTGATTCGTATTGGTCATATAGGCTATGAAGGTGGCTTGGAAAAGTCCAAGTACTTTTGGAAGCTAGTGTGGTCTCTCAAGTCACACAGCCAGGAATGTTAACATGTTCTCAGATGTTAACAAAGATTAATTATCTTAAGAGGGTTTTACCATCATAGCCATGTTCATAGACATATAGGCTAGGTTATACCATTAAGAGGATCTTTTGAAATTTTCAGCTGATCAATAAAGTTCGAGAAAATTTTCAGAACTATTGTTGGATAAAGGACAAAACGAATGCCTATATAAATTCTCAAAATCTTCCATAAATCAATAGGAATTTGCGATAGTGCCTTAATCAGGACTTTTAGTAATATATTTGTCCACAGAGGACTAAGAGGAAAATTATAAGTCCGTATAAGGACTATAAAATATCAATGTCCTCAAGGGACTATTTCGAAATAACGTATCCCCAAGGGGATTTTAATAAAATAACATGTCCATAAAAGGACTATATTGGTATAGTGCGCACACAAAAGGGCTTTGCTGTACAGATGTCCTCACAGGGACTTTATGTTGAAAGATACGTCCTCAATGGGACTTATTAATGAAATAACATATCCTTGAAAGGACTATAATAAAATATCATATCCACAAGGGATCTTATGTAATAATTTGTCCATAAAAGGGACTTTGATGAAATAATATGTCCTTGAAAGGACTATAATGAATTATTATGTCCATGAGAGGACTATATTGAAACATCAAGTCCATGAGAGGACTATTTTAAAATAGTGTATCCTCAAAAGAGATTTTAATAAAATCATACGTCCATGAAAGGACTGTATTAAAATAGTATGTCCACCAAGGGACTTTATTGAAAATATAATGTCCACAAGGGACTATATTGAAAGATAATGTCCATAAAAGGACTAAATAGCAAATGCCCATAAGGGGCCTTAAGTCGAAAAAGGTATGTCCACACGGGGACTAAATAGAAGAGATAGGTCCTTATAAGGACTTAAAAGAATATTATGAAAGAAGGATTCTCTAACGCTTTCCTTGCTCCATTTCAGTTGTTTCTCTTCTTTGTTTACCGTACATGGTAGAGATACTGAAGATCTTAATGAATAAGGTAAGTATTTCAATCAGGATCCGTTATAGAAGTAGAATTTAAGAATTTCATGGTTAAGGAATTATATGGATCATGAATTGGGTTTGACTGATATAATCCAAATCTGGAATTTCAAAATTCGAAAGCAAGAAATAGGGATCATTAGGATCCACTGGTATTATTTTCAATACAGGAGCCTCAGGGACCACCTGGTATGGACTCCACTGGTGCAGACTTTAAAATTTGAGCCTCAGGGACCTTCGGTATGGACTCTGAAGTCTGATTCCAATTTATATGGGTTTGGTTTTGGGAATGAATCCATAAAGGTCTTCCTCCAAACCGGTCGCACGCATATTTTAGCCGTATTGTGAAGCTTGGCATTCCTTGGCTTCGGATGAGGAGAATCTCTATCCACGGCTTCCTTGCTTGGCGACTTATTTAAAATGCATAAAATCGAAAACAATGTTTTACTTAATAGGGATGAGAGCATTCCTATGTTAAGTCCAAACTCAAAAGTTCTAAGGAATATGCTACTGTGTCATTGAGATTAAACACAAAAAACTAGTGTTTAATTCACTCAATGTTGGCTCTGATACCAACCTGTCACAACCCGATATTTCCACATATTACCGGTGGGCCCGGTAGGGAGTATTGTGACATAGTTGATATCATCATGGTCAAACATACACAGAATAGCACAGCGGAAGTCTTGGAATATAAAATATTATTACAAACTAAAATCTCTGAAAATATCAAAGTATTTATTATAAACGAGCCTGTAATATCGAATCCACAGGTGGATCTTTATAGAATGTATAAAATGAAGTTTAGCAGACTTTAAGGCATCTTTAAGGATTTGCAAGATCCTCTATTTCGACACCGAGCAATCCCCCAGCCTATTACGAGTAGTACCTGCCACTTAGCCTTTGGAAAATACGTCAGTTTTCACTAGTAAATACAATTAACTGACTCTTTTGAAAAGATTTATGAAAATTGATTTAAGTGCACAAGGCACAAACCATTTATAACTTGGGAAAATCTTTAATAAAATCTTGTATATTGTTTCACATGTTTGTCATACATATGGGGCCGGTTTGGAAGCCGGTCATGATTAACCGACTCACCACTTACAAAACCCACGAAGGAGTTATCCCCAATGTGGGTTATTTATATTTTAGCATTTGCATCTGTCGGGTGTATGCCTACACCCCGTGCATAGGTCGTGGCCATTTTTAACTTTAATGAGCCGAGGATATCCAAGACACGGTCGTTAACCCCCAATGTTTATGTTATCAAACAACACAGATTAAAACGGGTTATGCAGATTTATTAAATCACAATCCGACTAAATGATCTCATACCCGACCAAGCGGTATTTTTATGATACCGTATCCCAAGCCCGTATAGGGAAAATAAGTTAAAAGTATTTACCTTAGCTAATACTTGATTCACAGCAAAACAACTCAGTCGTATCCAATCTATCTAAATGCAGGTAGCTTTTACCGGGTGGCTCTAGTCTGGAGTGATGGTAATATATAACCAAATTTAGAATGCTAACGGTCTTCTTTAAGTCGTAGACTTAGACCGGCTAGCTTAAAATATCTAGAACAGTACGATACGCTAGATTAAGCGATGACCGGAATAGAATGTGATTTAGACCTGACAAGTTTGGATACTTGTATAATATGGGTAAACTAAACACATTCCGGATTTTGAAGTTAAAATGATAAGGTTAAACCCGTTTTGGCAAACTTACATAAACTAGTTACATAAGTCTCACTGTACGTGTATAAGCGTTAACGAGTAACCATATGAGTCATGAACACGTTCCATATGCCAATACATTTTAAACAAGTTATAATATCAGTAGGATATCAACTTGTATGCCCGTTTAGGTTTTAAAATCAAACTATGCCCTGAAAGGGCGTTTTGGTCATTTTATGTCGTATAAAAGGAACTTGGGTACAATCTGATGTTACGATCATAAACATTCTTTTAAAACACTTCATTTATGATATAATATCAGCATGATATCAAACATATGTGTGTTTCTCAGTTTAAAACCAAACTATGCTCCATAGGGGCATTTTGGTAATTTCACACATAGTTTTGAAGGCTAATTTGGGAATCTGAGTTTATAACATATACCTACTGCAAAAATATATTTAAAATGATTTATAAAATCAGTAGGTATCAAGTCTTGGTTGGTAGTTATGGTTTAAAACCATACTACGCGCCGAAACAGCGTTTAAGTCGTTAAATGACGATGTATGCGATCTTTTAGGAAAACTGATATTATGGTCAGGTTTATATGACCAAAATATGTTATTTAATATGATATATCAGTAGTAAAAAGGTTTTGTATGATAATCATGCTTTTAAACCATTTTAGGTGCCAAAAGGGCGTTATCGTCATTTGAAGACATAATTCAAGAACTTGTGCGTAAACTCAGTTTATAATCTGAATTGATATCCCAAATTATCCTAATTATGATATTAAATCAGTAGGCAATGAGTTTGGTATAAGGAATTATGCTTAAAACAGATCTATGCACCTAAAGGGCATTTTGGTCACTTTAAAGCACAATTCACGACATTATACGCGAACTCAGTTTATGATCCGATTTATAACATCAAAATATGTTAAACATGTTAACATATCAGTACCTAAGTTGTTTGAAAGCTTATTGGTGTCTAAAACCTTATTTTTGCTAAAAATGGCATAGTAGTCAAAGTATGGCATATTAACGGAAACTTGCATAAGACTCGGATTACTAGTATGATCATGTAATAAAATCCCAGAGGGTTATGCTACATTATAATACGATCATAACGGAACCTAAAACCAGTAGCATACTAGTCTAATTTGGCTTATAACCAAAAGTCAATGTAGAATTCAAACTACGCGACTTTCGGTTGCGAACCGACCCTAAACTTAGAATTGTCGGGTTAAACATGTTTAGACATGTTTAAATAATAATTTCCAAGTCATTAGAGTGTTAAATATAATTTATAAACTTTGTATTATTAGTTTTAATTATTATTCACAATTCTGCAAAGTTTGACTTTTTAATTAAATAGTTTGACCCGACAATTAACTAAGCAAACGAAAGAATTAGGAGGTGCCCTTTTAAGGGTTAATCACCTACCTATCTATGGTCTTATACCCACATTCAATTTGATCAGTGGCTGGACCATTAGAGTTTCTATCGAAAGTCAAAGTTAATTTACGATAACTTGACTTTTCGGTTTGTAAAACATAAAACTGAACTAAGGAGGGAGCCAAGGCACTTACAACAAGTCCTAGCTATCCTTTCTACAAGAAAACAAGCTCCAACCAGATTAGAAAGCTCCAGGTTGAGAGATGAGGAGGAATGAATGAAAATGAGCATTGAAATGGTTGGGTTCTCATCCTATTTATAGTTTTTGGATATGATTAGGATTAAGACAAGTGTTTGAAGGGTTAACCAGATCACTACACCTGTTAGAACAGCTGTATAATTGCCTTGAAGTCCAAGGATTCGGTTTTGATTGGATGAGAATGGAATAGAGTGGACACCAAGCAAAAATTCATACCTGGCACCTGCATACGGACCGTATGGTCCTTGGTATACAGTCCGTAAGGACCCTGTCAGCTCAGTAAAGTTTCAACTGTTGGCAGTTTTGGCCCCTGAACGCGTATCTTTGAGTTTTTGGCACTTCTAACACCCATTAACTCCATTTCAAAGCTCTATAAGGAAGTTAAAGTATATTTAACTTCAACCATGCTAAAAAATATTATGGATGCCAGTTCGTTCGGTCGTACGGTCGCGTTTATCGCTTAATTACGACGAACGTTCGAACGGACGCGGAAAAAATCCAAATTTCGCGACGGATGGTATTTTTGCATTCCCATCATTAAAATATAATATTTTAATGATTACAAACATTTATGGATGTACAGGTATGGTCAGATCGCAAGGTATGCGCAGTTATGCACACTTTCGCAGTTTTGACGCTTTTAGTCCCTTGAACGCATAAAGTTGCGTGTAATGCCATTTATTGATATTAAAGTCTTGTATAGCCCATATAGGGATTCCCGAGAACGTGACTGAGTATTACGGAGTCTCTGGTTCTCTTGAAGGTCGCTTGAAAGCGTAGTTTTGCTTATTGACGCTTTTGGTCCCTCTAATGCGCAAACTTGCGCTCATCATCATTTAATGGCATCAAAGCCCTATGTAGCCCATATTAAGGATTCTCAAAAGTATGATGGCACATCAAAATGCTTAGGGTTCATTAAAAGGTCATTCAGAGGTATAATTAAACATATTGACGCTTTTAACCCCTCTAAGTTACAAACTTGTGTGTAACTTCACTTATTGGTATAAAAGCCTTGCATGGCCAATATTAGGCATTCCCGAGAATATATTCAAACACTATGAAGCTCTCGGCTTGTTAAAAGGTCACTCAGAGGTAAGAATTAACATGTTGACACTTTTAACCCTTCGACGCGTAAACTTTCACATAATTACGCAAACGGCTCCTCTCGTCCAACAAGTGGCTCGTTTGAGAATACGGACACCGTAAAAGGTCACTCAGAGGCCTAGTTTAGGTATGTTGACACTTTCAGTCTTTCTATAATCAAGGTTTTCGATTTTGACGAAATTAGTCCCTCATAGTCAACGTTTGATTTTATTAGGGTTCATTACACGTGTCACCACACCATTGGACACGATTTTATGAGGTGTTACAATGCAGGATAGCCTTTTCGTAACAACTTGAACATCTTAATAATACTGACGTCACTCAACACTCAACACTCGACACTCGAATCGGTCGGTCTCCGTGAACAACTACCACATCTCCACCATCAGAACGAGGTATCCTAGCTAGCTTCTCCGAGCAATAATCCCCACTTCGTTCTTGGATAGTCAATCCATTCTCACAACTACATCAAAGCTCCCCAACTCCACTGGAAATAAATCGATACTAAAACTATGATCATCTAACCGAATACTACAGCCACGAACGACTTCGCTAGTCTCTATCAGTTTACCATTTGCTAGTTCTATCGAGTACTTTTTACTTAGCTTACTTGTTTGAGAACTCATAAATGGTTCAAAGTTTTTCAAAACAAAACTCAAGTCAGCCTTAGTATTAAATAGTACGAACGCTAAATGGTTGACGATTAAGAACGTATCGGTAGCAACTGTAGGATCGTTACACGCCTTCCCAGCATTCATCTCGAAAACTCTACCATTGGCATTATGACCCTTCATTTTCAGACAATCTCTCTTGAAATGTCCTTGCTCACCACACTCGTAGCATCCCTCGAGTGTATCTCCTTCCGATGTACTCTTAGCATGGCACTCGTGAGTCATATGTCTAGTCCGACTACATCTGGCGCACTTTCTCCACTCATCCTCGTGAGTCTTCCTCTCAAAACCACCCCTGCCATCCCTAGCATTATCCTTTTTTCCCAAACCACTAGAGTTAACCACATACGCTTTCCCCGAACTGTGTTTCTCATCACACTTCTCATCGGTATCTTTCTTCAAACTCTTAGACTTTCGCTTTCGCGAATCCCCAGATCTAGGCTTGGAATTCGGAATTATTTGAATGGTCGATCCGCTGTGACGGCCCGACATCACGCATACCGTTGCCATGTCATTGCACAGGGCACCAATAAATGATCTTCGGTTACAACCCTGGATTGTTTTGTGTGTACATCTATGTACTGTTCACAAGGTCAATGAAAATCAGGAATACACTCTAATTATATCATAACACATGAACTACTAAAACTTTCCGATCATTCTATTACCTGAAGGGTTTCCGATCTATGTCCTACCAAGACCATGCCCATGAGCACCACGTCCACGTTCCTGGCCATTATTCTGGTTAGCATCGCTGTTCCATGGCAGTATTAACGTGTTGGGCTATGAGTTGTGCCAACTCCTCTAGGGTAGTAGGTAGTTTAAGACCATGTCTTTCTTTTGGCGGTATTTCGACGTTTCTATTATTACAACATAATATCAACATAAGACGATGTCCAAAATAATTCAATCATTAAATGCTAGTGGACCAAACATTGCGCATGTATAATATCCACATATTAATGAGAATAATTCTCAAACCAAAAGGAACCCATTTGATATTTATACCAGAAATTTACAAAGCTTGTTTTTAGTACAAAGACTAATTAAAATTTGGCGTGTCTACATCAACACCCGCAACAAGCCTATATATGAAATTTCCTCCTAAATATCTGAAAATTTGGCATGCAAGCCATAAATAGGGTTCATCAAATGAGGCATACAAAACAAACAACAGAAACAACCAACAACTAACGCTTCAATCCCTGGAAGTACAACATCTTCCTAACAAGCTCTTCTAGCTCATCATACTAGTCCATCTGTCCCTCTAAATCTTTCATCTTGCCCTTCGTCGTCTCCAAGTCTTCGCATAACATGGCGAACTGACGATCGCAGTGAGAGCGATTGACCCAAATCCCTTTCTGCTTCTTCAAAGCGGATGCTGTCTCAGCTCTCGAAGTCGAATGCGATCTCTCCAACGGGTCGAGTCCTCTTCCTACGGCGAGTGTAGACTTAAAAGAGGTGTAGCAAAACACGTGACTCGAATAGCAGAACAAATGATTCTGTAACGACGGGTGAAAGAATCTCAAGTGTAGGCTCGACAGTATCAGTGAGGAGGACTACTAATGGCTCTATAGGCCGAGACGTGACATATCGTAACCGTACAAAGTAAGTGTGTGATCAATATGAATAGTAACACATAAGGCCCAAATAAACAGAAAATCACGTATGCACATAAACACATAAGGGTTTTCATACATGATAAAATTTTCAATGTTTATTTAAAAATCTTGGCTTCGAGAATTTTGGACTTTAAATCTCAAAATTCTTCGGTTGAAGTCTAGTGTTTTCTCCCGAAAACATCTAGTTCGCTAACAGCCATTGGCTCTAATACCAACTTCTGTCACACCCCAAAAACGTCGCAGCGGAATATAAAACGTAGTAGTGACGGAAGTTGGTGCCCATTTATATCTTGATGATCGATGCATTAAATTGTTGGACATATTATCTTACTTAAAACATAAGTTTTAATTACGTTTCAAACATGACACAACCACAACATAGTTAAGTTGTTTTGATCCTTATGGATCTTATTACATTTGTCCCAGAAAGTTTTAAAAGTTAGTCCAACATTATTAAGTAACAAAACATGCATCAACAACCACAAGATACCCCATAATTCCCGAAGCCGAACTCAAGTACCTGTAGAACACGTTTAAAATCAAGTGTCAACACAAAGGAAGGTAAGTTCACATATTCAAATTTAAACAATTTGATTCTAAGGAAAACTTTCTGATTATGTGTTTATAGTAAAACATCCATATAATTTTTAGAAAGTCCATTTTACTTCCTTAATAAAATCCATGGGTAATCCGTCGTAAGTTCAAAAACCCGACATTAAGGCATTTTCCCAAGTTTTGTATATTAAATTCATAGCGTCAACTTTCAGACTCGTATGTTAGCGAGACAATACGAACTATATATTTACCATGCAGGGATAATCAATGCTAGACAATAACCAGAATCTAAATTCGTCATTTGACTTGACACGGGGCGACCGGTCACGACGGGGTTGTCAACCCGATAGATCTACCAACAATTCCTCGCGTGCAATACTTAATCGATTAAACGGCATCATTGGCGCAGGGTCCATATTGAGACCATATATGATGTCTGCCTCACGTACAATATATATATCCTACTAATATGACAAATTTAATATATGAAGTTGTATGAATCCCCTGAAATCCCCACCGAAATGTAAGCCGATGTTGTTACTTACTCTCTTGAGACCAGGAAATATTCGTTCCAACTTCACGGTCGGTTTCTCCTCAGAAACACCGTACCATCCCAGTTTCTCCTCCAAACATACATTCATCAAAAACGTTTTACCTCGAAACGTATGATTTATCAAACTCCATATATTTTCAACGAAAATATATAATTTATATAAAAAGGTATGTTTTAATCCAAAAACATTATTAAACCCTTTTTGGCGTGTTCTACCCCTAAAACATATACAAAGCAGTAAAAGAGGGGTTTAGTGACACTCACCTTTGGGTGCGTATTTTTAAATAGCGCAATCTCACAGTTTGATTTCTACACGTCCTATTATATGTAGTTACGATTTATAAATCAATATATCACAAAATCCTAAGTTTCTCTGTTTCTTAGAATTTTAACATAAATTTGATATTTTCTCGAAAAGTTATCGTTTTAGATTATGTTGGCACGTTAATATATATATATGAGTCCATATATATATTTTTTTATGTTTTTGCAACTTGAACGATTTTATTGGTGACCGTTATCATGTAAATCTATTAACACACCCGTTTATACGTAATATATCTACAATTTGCGCGTCGTAATATATATATACATAAACACACACATAAATCAACATCGTAACACGCAATATATCTCGTTAACTTATCTATTTTGTCATTTTTAAGGCAAGCATACATAAAATATCTTATATGTATCAAATTTCATGCTCGACAAACAAGTTACACGTTTAACGCGATTTTACCGTTTCTACCACATAAAACGCACAAGTATACATGCACAGTCTAAATTTCTCACTATCATGTTACAACTTAACATATTTTCACTTTTATATTTTTAAATCACATAACACATCTTAACACATAAGTTTCACCCAAAAATTAACCATACTAGTGTTCATTGAAAAAAAAAACGCGTATTTTAGCGATTCGGTAACGTATTTTAGCATAGTTTTGCGTTAAACATTACTATAATCATCCCAACTCGGAATGACTTGATATTTTAACACAATACATGTTATTTACTGATTAAAATAGTAGTTATAATTAGTTTAGTGCAGTTTTTGTGTAGACCACATAAATCATGCGATTTCACGTATTTTACAACCCCTAATGCACCAAGTACAACATGCAAGGCTAGTAAACATTATCACAAGTTTATATATCATTTAAACACTTCAAAATAATCATATTTTAGTGTTTGTAATCTGATCAAAAATTATTTTTATCAAATCATGTTTAAATCATCATTTCATGCTTTCATATCATCATGCATGTTCATGTATGTGCATCTAATGCACTTATATAACATCAACATTATTACTTATGATTTAATCATACCCAAGAACATATTAAATCCATATTCTTACAAATCATAACCTATATCATTCATCATCACATAATCCTTCATACATAAATGCTAGTGTTCTTACATTTATGAGTATATGACCAAAAATTACATGCATGCATTCATATATACATACATATACACGAAATATATTCACCCAAATGAACTCCCAAAAGTTCACTTTTTCATCCAATCCCTTTCAAAATCATGAAACACTTTTAGATCATTCTTTTATGACATTTTTGATCCATGCATGTATTCTATCATTCAAGAATCATATTATTCAAAAATCACTCATCCAAAAATCAAAACACAATTACATATACACACACATATACCTACGGCTACACACACATACATATTCATCCGTTTTTATTTATTCAAAAACCCATTTGTTTTTAGTTTCAAGTTAATGCTTAAATCCAAGAACAAGAGAAACTTTTCACTATCATCCTTATCAACAAGAATGAAGAACATTTCTAAAATGAATGGTTTTATACCTTCAATATTCAAGTGGGTTTTTGAATAAAAAGATGATATGATGCTTGGTTTTTGCTCAAATCTACTTGAAATCACCTCTAATCCTTCATATAAGTTTGAAAACACTTTGAAATGTCTTCAAATCTTCAAGCAAGATTTAAAATTCTGAATTGTGTGTGTGTAGGGGTGTTCAGCCATAGCTTATTGTAGAGAGAGAGAGAGAGATGAAGTTGTTTTGATTGTTTATCTTGATTGTTGTGTGAAAATGGAAGATTTAAAAGTTCTCATCATTACATGCACATTTCTAGGCCTCCAATTGTAGGAGAGAGGTGAGAGAAGGCATGCATGGCTACCAACTAACCTCTTTTGTCTCACATTTATATCGTGTATATATACATATATATACAAATCTAGACTAAAAACTGGTATTTTACTGGATACTGGGTATTTTATCTAGTGTTTTAATCCCGTTTTAGTGCGTTTTAAATTATTTTTATCATTCTATAAAAATAATCACACAAAATTATTACTGAAATAATTATCAGTTGCCTTGACTGGCTTCGTTGATGGTATTTTGTCTAATGCGCGCAGTATCGCGCGGTAAGCGCTCAAACTCGAAAAATAGAGTTTCTTAGCGTTTTAATTTATTTTTCCTCATGAATATGATTAAAATTATTATTCGAATCATAACCGACTATTTTTAGGATTTTAACACTGATCGGGTGGTCACCGACGTTCGTTTCGCATCTTAACCGTTATGCGATAAGCGTTTATCTTACCGTTGCCAACATAATTTTTACCAAGGTTTAAATTTACCAAGTCATTAAATATTGTTGGTGCATTTAGTGTCTGTTAACTTCGTCTTTAACAAGTCTTATGTCTAGATGGAATGAATGAGCACATAATAGGTTAGAAAATTAGGGTTGGTACATGTTTAAGGAAGAGATTTCGCTTGAAGGTGATACAAGGCAGTTCAAGCGAAACCCCAACAACATGCAGGTTCGCTTGAAACTGACATGTTCAAGCGAAACCCCTGTGTCTATATATAGGAGTTGTGTGTCATTTGAAGCGAAACAGTTGTCTGAGTTAGTGTGTGAGTCGAGGTGCTGCCGGATTTTTGTCAGAATTGATTGTAAAGACTCAAGATTGATTAATAGAGGAAGGATTGAAAAGAAACAAGCTGTTTGACATTGTTTACTTTGATTCCGCCTTAGTAAATGATGATGAACTACTCAACTTGACTGTTTAGGGTCACGAAACCGATCCAACAAGTGGTATCAGAGCTCAGGACGAGGAGTTCATACCATAGCAGCTTGATTCTACCGGATTTTCTCATTTCTACTCACTTCTTCTCATACTTTTCTGATTTGAACGAGTTCTAACGGTTGAAATGGCCTGATTTTCACATATGTTGTGTAAAACATAGTATTAACAAATCCTACAAAGAATCAGATCAAAATTCGGATTAAAACTGATAAAAAATGGCATAAAACAGTGTTTCGCTTGAAACTGTCCTTCGTGGTCTCGCTTGAAAAACCTGGTTACTTGAAGCGAAACCACATTATTTGCTTGAAACTTGACTGTTTCGCTTGAAAAGTTCAAGCGAACTGGGATTTTTGGGTTTCGCTTGAACTATTTGAACTTGTTTTAGTCTTTCGCTTGAAATCTCAAGCGAAACAAGACATTTCGCTTGAACCAGTTCTGGTCCGCTTGAATCAAGACGTTTCGCTTGAAGCTATTTTGATTCAAGTGGTTTCGCTTGAATCTGATTTTTTCAAAATCAAGAAATTTCTAAGTGTTTGTTGATTTTTCAGGCACGTACGAGATGGATGATCTGTTCATGAATCCGTTCAGTGATTTGTTTTCCTTTGCTGGAAATTCTGGAGACGATACTTCTGCTAGCAACACCAATGAGAACACGACGAATACGAAGAGAAGTTTATCGGATGCCTTAGGTGTGGAAAGTGCATACGGAACCTATAACAAACCCCTAAAGTTGATGGCTATCGAAGAATATAGTCGGTGGGCCAAGAAGTTTGAAAAATGGTTGAAAGCTTTTGCTTATCCCAGCTGGAAGAGTCTAAAAAATGGATACAATGATGAAGGCAAAGATGGTGAAAGCTTAACATCAGCTGAGGAAATAGAATCGTTTGTTGCTGAGCAAAAATGCATCGCACTGCTGTTTCAGTCTGTTCGAGAAGATATAATATCTTTGATCGAGTACAAGAATTCTACAGATCTCTGGAAGAAGTTGAAAGTTAAATGTTTGGGAAGTGCAGAAATAGTGAAAAACAAAAAGAAACTACTAAGAAAAGAGTTTGATTTATTTGGTTGCTTAAAAATGAATCAGTTTGTAAAATGATTGAGAGGTTTGGGCACTTAAAGCTGGAACTGGCAAGACATGAAATTTTTTATTCTCAAGAAGAGCTAGTCGAAAAATTGTTTGATTCATTGCCAGATGAGATGGATTGGCAATATTATGCTTTAATGTTGAAGAATACTATCAAGCCGCCAGTGTTAACTGTAGATTTGCTGATCGAAAGACTAGAAAGTCACGAGCTGGAGTTAAGGAAAACACACAAAGTCAATCACTCGTCTTATCAACAGAACTTGGATTTGTATTATCCAAAAAGCATGATGCCAAAGAATACACCTCCTAAGACAGCTTTTTCCGCTGAGAATTCCAACACTTCTAGTAAAGAAAGTCAAAGCAGTGGATTTCACAGTGGTTCTTCGTCATATTCAAGACAATCAGATGCAAAGAATCTATTTCAATGTAATATCGCTGTAGACTTAAAGAACGCTCAAAATTTCAGTGAGGAGTCGGCAAAACAGCAGATGGTTTTCTTAGCATCTGTGCTAGAATCATATGAAAGCCTTGTAGCAGGGAAGATAGGCAACACCAACCTGACAAAAGAAGACTACGATCAAATAGATCCGGAAGAAATGGAATTGATCGACATAAGGTGGTGTATGGCCAGTGCAGTTCGTCGGGCACAGCGTTTCATGGAGATCACAGGAAGGAAGTCTATTGGTGGACCTTCTACCAAGTTAGGCTTTGATAAGTCTAAAGTGACATGTTTCAAGTGTAAACAAAAAGGTCACTTTAAGCGTGAATGCCGAAATGCGTATGCTGATGAGTCTGAAAACCCGTTCAGAGAAGACTACTACAAGAAAGCAATCTATCATCAGAACAGATCGGAGCCACCAAGAATGAAGCAGCTTGAGGATAACAAAGAGAAATCTAGGGCTCTTGCTGTAATTCACGACGATGAAGGTTTTGACTGGAGCGAGTTGTTACCTGAGGAGGATGCGGTTGGATATGCTTTCATGGCAAAAACTAAGCCTAAACCTTGGAAAGACAACAGAAATGAAGAAGAGAAGTATAAGTACAGAAAGATGATAGCTCAGAACAGAATGATCAGAATATCTGGTATCTATCTTGAAGCAAAAAGAGCGAGGAGATGGGATCCAGACAGAGAATGTTATCTTGACCCCATGGGAAACATTGCTATTGATGATAAGACTCTCGATCTTGAAACCATAATTAAAGAATTGGCTGAAGAAGATGAGTATTGGCAAAGGAAATGCTGGGGAAGCGAAGAAGAGAAGGAGAAAGAAGAAAAAGAGAAGTCAAAGAAGGTTGATACTGGAATCATTGACACGACTCAAGAGTTGAATGCTGAAAACATGGGAAAGATGGCTGATAAGGTGCTGGCTGCTAAAGCACTAGAGGTAGACTCTAAATCCATCTCTGAGTCTAAAAGCCAGGTCAGTTCAAAAGCGTCAACGACTGAGTCAGGTAAGAAAGACAATGGTGATGTTGACTGCAAAAATTGCATCAAAGAGTGCAAAGTTTGTAGTACAAACACTTATCTCAAAGGTAAGAAGATTGATGATCTGACTGCAAAAGTCAGAAGCGTTGAGGATCAAATCCTTAACCGTGATAAAATGTTGAAAGCTTCAACTGAACGATTAAAAGAATTAACTAACAAAATTGAAAATGATAAAATTGACCAAGAAAAGGTTAGGAAAGAATATGAAAGGTTAGTTCTTGAAAATCGTCAGATCACTGAAAAATTTGAGAAGCTCAAAAGCACGGTTAAAGATAATGATGATAGAAATGGTAAAACATATAAAGAAAATTGTCATTTGCAAAGTGTTTTGAGAATTAAAGAAGAATTAATCAACAAACAATTGGATGAGATTGCTAAATTGAAACTTCAATTTGAAGAAGCTAAGATTGAGAATGAGCGAATCAATTTGAAATTGAACAGTTATAGCTCTGCAAGCTTTGTTTTGCAACACATAGTTCCCAAACCCATCGGGAAAAACAAAGCAGACGAAGATATATACTGTGATGGAACCGGAGTGGGTTTTCATCAAGTTCCACCACCAGTTCTAGACAATTATTCGAAAAAATAATCTGGGTTGGTTAATCTTGAAGATGAAAATGAAGTGAAATTTCCTGATTCAATTGATGTAACATTTTCTTCATCATCATCTGGTGATAGTGTTCAAACTGAGATTGTTAAAGGCATGGCTGAAAGTGTTTTGGATAGTGATTCAGCTGAGCAGTGGCGGATCTTGCCCGTTGAACCTGCCAGGGCCGAAAGACACGGTCACTAAAATTAGCACTACGGCCGAAAAACTTGCCAGGGCCGAACATAGTATATATACAAAATTTCGATCGAAATGCGGAAAATTAGCACTACGGCCGAAAAACTTGCCAGGGCCGTGGCCCTGCCACCCTCCCACTAAGATCCGCCCCTGCAGCTGAGGATGAAAAATGTTTTCTGGACAATTACATTCCGAAACTAAAATCCAAAAACAACTTAGGTGATGAACCGGGTCTTGTGATGTACAAGATGGTTGGATCTGATAAGCTGTTTTCGGATTCTGAGATTCCCATTGATAATGTTAATGTGAACAAGTTAACAAATGTTTTCAAATTGGTTGAAGTTGAGTTGTCAGAAGTGAACAGTTTGAGTCAAACAAAAAGGCAAATGAATTTTGAGAAAGATAAAGCTTACTACAAGAAACCTGTAGTTCCACCACGTTTTTATAACAACAATCGAAACAATTAGTCGGGTGGATATCAGGGAGGTAAGAACTATCAAAGAAAGAATTTTCAAAACAAGAAGTTTGCTGAGAAAAAGGTGTTTGTGAACAGTTCAAGTTCACTTTCTGATGAAGAATCTGAGATTTTTTCGAAATCAAATGAAGATTTTTTTGCGAAAAAGAGCTCACAATCTCAGACTGAAGGAACAAATTGAGTAGCTGATACTCGTACATGCTTCAGATGTAACAAAGTTGGACATATTGCACGAAAGTGTACCAACTTTAAGCCTAAGTCTGAAGTTGTTGAGAGACAAAAGAAGAAAGTTGATGTGAAGGGCAAAGCACCTATGGTTGTTGAGAAAAAGGTTTTGAAAAATGACAAGATCAAAATCAAAACTTAACCTGTTAAGAATTTGGTAACTAAAAATGATAAGTTTTACAAACGGGTTGCATTTCCTCAACAAACATGGAAGCCAAAAGTGGTTGAAAAGAAACCAAGTTCTTCAAATTTAAAGGTTTCTGAGAAAGAAAAACAATCGTCTTCTACCACTCCGGTAGAGATGAATGTTCCTGTTGATTACTATGAGAAAATTGAAAAACAGTTGTCTGAGTTAGTGTGTGAGTCGAGGTGCTGCCGGATTTTTGTCAGAATTGATTGTAAAGACTCAGGATTGATTAATAGAGGAAGGATTGAAAAGAAACAAGCTGTTTGACATTGTTTACTTTGATTCCGCCTTAGTAAATGATGATGAACTGCTCAACTTGATTGTTTCAAAGAAAAATCAACCAACCGGTCAACTTAAGATAGATGAGTTTTTCTTATACAAAAAGGTTGAGGTTGGATCAGAAGAAAGTTTAAAATTGAATGATAAAAATTTTCCGCCACTTTACACTATGAAATCTAAACTCAAAGTCCAGTTACCCGAGTCGAAAGAAGCTTGGGTAGCATCAAAATCTCACTAAAAATTTTGGACTTGCCGGAGCTTCCTAGTTGGTAATTGTGAAGCATGAATCGGCATCTTTGTTGAAATATGTTTTTAAAATTAATTTGTAATATGTGCAGGAACTTCCGAGAGCTATTTCACGATGGATTATGGATAGTGGAGCGTCTCAACATATGACAGGAAAGACTACATTGTTGTACGATGTTAGAAATATCAATGGAGGTTATGTTGGGTTCGCTGGAAATCAAGGTGGTCGAATTATTGGTGAAGGAATGTTATCCAATGGGATTGTTACGTTTGAAAGAGTTAACTACATTGCTAAGCTGGAGAATAATCTGCTAAGTATCTCGCAGATTTGTGACAGGATGTATACCACTCACTTCACATACAAAGAATGTTTGATCTTGAAGCCAGGATTTGTTGTTCCTGAAGAATGGATTATCATGAGGGCACCTAGAGTGAATGATCTGTATGTTTTGGACATGAGTGTAGCAACTACAACTACTGGTCAAGCTCATTGTTTTGTGTCTAGAGCAACGGAGAAAGAATCGAGGTTGTGGCATCGGAAGATGGGCCATATTCACTTACGAAAAATGAATCACCTGGTGCATAATGATTTAGTTCTGGGTGTTAATATTAAAGGATTTCATCTGGAAGGGGAGTGCATTAGTTGCATCAAAGGCAAGCAGAAGAAAAAGTCACACCCTAAAAAGCAAGTCAATTCAGTTTCCAGACCGTTAGAGAGACTTCATATGGATCTGTTTGGTCCAGTAAACGTCAAAAGTATTACAGGGGATCTCTACTGTCTTGTGGTTACTGATGATTATTCCAGATTTTCGTGGGTATCATTCTTGAAGTCGAAAGATGAAACGTTTGATAGTTTGATGGCATTGTTCAGAAAGATTGAAAATCTGTACCCAACCTGCCTCGCAGCAAGATTTCAATCTAACCCGAGAGCATCGCAAATGGTAATAGTCAAAAGGATATTACGCTACCTGAAAGGAACTCCATCATTGGGGTTGTGGTATCCAAGAGAAGGCGATTTCACGCTCGAAGGGTATTCCGATTCCGATTTTGGATGCTGCAAAGTTAACGCTAAATCAACAACAGCGGGGTGCCAGTTCTTTGGATCACGATTGGTCACCTGGCAATGCAAAAAGCAGACCTCTGTGGCTCTATCCACATGTGAAGCAGAGTATGTATCTGCTAGCAGCTGCTGCTCTCAGATCCTGTGGATCCAGCAACAGATGCGCGACTACGGTTTGCAATTTCTAAACACCCCTATCTTTGTTGATAATGAGGCAGCGATTAACATTACTAAAAATCCTGTACATCACGCTAAAACCAAACACATTGAAATTCGTCATCACTTCATTCACGATTGTTTCGAGAAGAAGTTGAGACGAATTGAGAAAATCCACACTGATGATCAAAAAGCTGATTTACATACCAAAGCATTTGACAAAACACGTTTTCAATTTTTGCTAAAACTGAATGGTATGAAGCTTTTATCGGTGTTGGAGGAGATTATTGGTGTTGATGAAGGAGACATTGTAGATGATGTTGAGAAGCAATCTGCAATGGTTTGTCGATTTTTTTACTTGTTTTGGTATTTAGGGGGAGTATAGGGTAATATTTTCAGAAAATACAAAAACAATAAAAAATGACAAAAATACAAAAACATGAGATATTTTCAAAATCCAAAAACAATAGAAAACCAGAAAAGAGCTTGTGTAAAAAGGGAAAATGATAGTACATCGGCTTGACAGTTACGGTATGCTAAAGATATGTAATGTTTAAATGCATTAAACAGTCTCGCTGATGATGTGCCGATAGGTTTTTGCACATTTAGTAGGTTTGTTCGAGATATAAACCTAAATCTTTACTTGCTTATTTCGTGGGGAACACTACTTGGATATATAGGTAACCCCTGAAATCTTGTTTGAAAGATTCCTTTTTCTGATATACTAGGTCTTTATACTTAGTGATATCTGGGGTATTATTCCGGGACTTCTGCTGAATGGAAGTTCTGACCTAGTCCTCGAATAATACTTTCTGCAATGCTTGAAACATAGCATCACCCTCAGCATAAATGATGAAGACAATAAAATTGCTAATCAATGTTGTTGTAACAAAAGATCCTCTAAAGGAGACACACCTAAAAGTTGAGTCATGATCTCTCTGCTGAACGGTAGTTCTGACCTGAGCTCTCATGATTTCGATTATAATTTATTCCCTTACAGATATCATTTGTAGTATACTCACCTGTAAGACTTAATATTGGGATCTGGATACGGGAGTATATTCAAGAGGTGGGACACATGTATAAGTTTAAGTCTCTAAAACACTTAATCCGTATCCTGAACAGATTGAAAATTGTGTGAAAACTTAAGAGGATCAGCATATCGACAATCTAAGTGAATTGTTTAATTCTGGGTATGAAATTAAAGCTTAACGGTACTTGTGACTTGTCGAATAGCTGATATGATTCCCTAACACGCTCACCAAAAATATGTTTGTAAATAGTTTACTTTTATTACATTTTAGTTCTGTATTTCATTTCTAGCATAGAAACTTTATTCAAAATTCAAAAAGATTTTACATTTCTGCTTTATTTTTGACAAACCAAAGTGGAGAGTTGATCTTCGGATTCGAATTCTGAAAGATGAAAGCAGATGCAGGAAGGTTTCTGGGCTGGACAATGAGTTTGGAGCTAAACATGATAAGTTTGTGAAATTGGAAAGTTAAAGCAAGTTCATTAACTTGAAACTTGTATTTTTCAGAAAAAAATTGAACAAATTGTTAGCGTAAATTATCTCTGATCAACCAAGGTCATTAAGTTGGACTTGGTAGATTAATTGAGAAATCAGGGTCATTAATTTGGACCTGAATACTTAAGTGGATTTCTAAGCACTGAAAGAGAAAAGGTGAGTTTGGATTGAAACTGTTATTGTCATATATCTTATATTTAGGTAGAGATTGTGCATGTAACAGGTATCCCCATGGCGATGAAAATGACAAAGTTTGAACCAGAATTTAAGCCCTAGTTTATTGAGAGGGGGAGTATGTGAAAGGGGGAGTCAGAATTCTGGATCAACAGTCAAAGGGGAGATTGAAGATTAAAGTTTGAAGATAAAGATTGAAGAGAGTTTTTACAATGATAAATTAATTTGGAGAAAGACAAAGACTGAAGACTCGATGCCAAAGACTTCGTCAACATCCAAGGGGGAGTCTGTTGGTGCATTTAGTGTCTGTTAACTTCGTCTTTAACAAGTCTTATGTCTAGATGGAATGAATGAGCACATAATAGGTTAGAAAATTAGGGTTTGTACATGTTTAAGGAAGAGATTTCGCTTGAAGGTGATACAAGGCAGTTCAAGCGAAACCCCAACAACATGCAGGTTCACTTAAAACTGACATGTTCAAGCGAAACCCATTCGCTGGTAATGTTCAAGCGAAACCCCTGTGTCTATATATAGGAGTTGTGTGTCATTTGAAGCGAAACAGTTGTCTGAGTTAGTGTGTGAGTCGAGGTGCTGCCGGATTTTTGTCAGAATTGATTGTAAAGACTTAGGATTGATTAATAGAGGAAGGATTGAAAAGAAACAAGCTGTTTGACATTGTTTACTTGGATTCCGCCTTAGTAAATGATGATGAACTGCTCAACTTGACTGTTTAGGGTCACGAAACCGATCCAACAAATATCATATATAAACATCATAATCAGTCAAATACAGCCTTTTATCTATTCACAACACGTGTTACAGTTGTACGGTACGACCTGAAAAGCCGGGTGTCACAAGGGGAACATAAGCCGTATCATCCGCTAAACACTTCCGTATGTGTGAAACGTGGAACGTGTTGTATTTCGCTCAGCTCTTCTGGTAATTCTAGTCGATAAGCTACCTTACCCACTCGATCTATGATTTTAAAAGGCCCTATAAATCGTGGGCTCAACTTTCTTCTATTTCTAAACTGAATGATTTCCTTCCACGGGGATACCTTAAGCATAACTATATCGCCAATTTGGAATTCGATTGGCCTTCGTCTCTTATCCGCATACGATTTTTGTCGGTATTAAGTTGCCTTAAAATGGGCTCGTATCATGTCAATTTTCTCGTTCATAGCTCGAATCACATCCTTGTGAGCAAGCTCTCGAGGGCCTACTTCATCCCAACATATCGGGGTTCGACACTTTCTACCGTAAAGCATTTAATATGGGGCCCTACCAATACTTGAATGGTAACTATTGTTATATGAAAATTCGACTAACGGTAGATACGCATCCCAACTACCGCTGAAATCTATTATGTACGCTCGAAGCATATCTTCTAATGTATGAATCGTTCGCTCACTTTGCCTGCCAGTTTGTGGGTGATATGCGGTACTAATCAACAGCTTGGTACCCATTTGTTCTTGAAAGTCGCACCAGAAATTCAAAGTAAACCGAATATCTCTATCAGACATGATAGTTAATGGTACTCCGTGGCGTGCTATAAACTTGTTTACATATACTTCTGACATCTTCTCAAAAGTGTTGGTTTCGCGAATAGGGATGAAATGAGCGCTCTTGGTTAGTCTATCTACGACTACCCAAATGGAATCAAATCCCCGAGCTGTTTTTGGTAGTTTTGTCAGCAGGTCCATGGTAATATGTTCCCATTTCCAAACTAGGATATCCAGTGGTTGGAGTTTGCCATAAGGCTTTTGATGCTCCGCTTTGACTTGTAAACAAGTCATGCACTTCTCCACATATTTAACCACATCCCTTTTCATTCCTGGCCACCAATAGTTTTGCTTCAAATCTCTATATATTTTGGTCGCTCCAGGATGAATCGAATAGCGAGACTTATGAGCCTCGTCAAGTAAAAGATCCTTAACACCACATGTGTTTGAGACCCAAATCCTACCAAACCGGTATTTCATCCCATTACTTCCTTCCACGAGATCTTTTACCAAGCCTTTTATACGTTCTTTTTCCCAGTTTTCCTCCTTTACTGCTTCGATCTGGGCTTCTCGAATTCGTTCAAGCAAGCCTGATGTTACTGCCAATTGCATGGACCGTACCCGTATAGGAGCATATTCTTCCTTTCAGCTAAGGACATCCGCCACTACGTTAGCCTTCCCAGGGTGATAGTGGATTTCACAGTCATAGTCCTTCACGACCTCTAACCAACGCCTTTGCCTCATATTTAACTCCTTCTGATCAAAGAAGTATTTTAAACTTTATGGTCGGTGAAAATAGTACATTTCACACCGTACAAGTAATGCCTCCAGATCTTTAAGGCGAATACTACAGCTGCCAGCTCGAGATAATGAGTCGGATATTTTGTCTTGTGCGGCTTTAGTTGTCTCGAGGCATATGCGATTACCTTTCCTCTTTGCATAAGCACGTACCCAAGACCTAAGTGTGATGCATTTGAATATACTACCATATCGTCCGTACCATCCGGTAAAGTTAACACCGATGCACAGGTTAACTTTTCCTTTAGTGTCTGAAATGTTTTTTTCTAATCATCTTCCCAGACGAACTTCTCGTTCTTATGGGTTAACATGGTCAAAGGCGATGCAATCTTGGAGAAATCTTGAATGAATCTCCTATAGTAACCTGCTAACCCCAAGAAACTTCTAATTTCGGATGGATTCTTTGGAGGGTTCCATTTTGACACAGCTTCCACCTTAGACGGATCTACCAATATCCCCTCGGCACTTATAACATGGCCTAAGAATTGTACCTCTCGTAACCAGAAGGCACACTTCGAAACTTTTCTCGCCTTAGTATCTCTAATACTTCTCGTAAGTTACTAGCATGATCTGTCTCGTTTCTTGAGTAAACAAGTGTGACAACCGTCAAAAATCCAGGTATTCGTACAATTTAATTAACTATGATTAGTGCTTAATGACTGTGCTGAATTACAATTAACTGCTTTCTGATTACTGTATCATACTTACATGTGCATCACACGTTTCTTAATGTCACATCATTTTTACATGCAAACTACATTGACATAAATGATGCACAAAGCACAGCTAGCACAGTTAGCGGATAACTCAGAAAATGCTGACGGGATTCAGTACATAGACAGACAGTGTTTTGAGACCCAGTATGGGCCAGAGACAAGGAACTATACTAGTATAGTGTGTAGGAAAGTGAGGATCACAAAACTGCTTCACTAGGTGATAGTTTAAGTGCCGGAAACTGCCTAAAACCCACTTAAAGTGCTGAATTCTGCATTTTTCAGCAAAAATCAACATTTTAACAAGTTGGTAACATGCAAAAATATGACTAAATGGTCCTGAATGCTTTCCTAAGTGTCGGGAATTAAAGGTGTCACAAAAGGGAACATAAGGAACACTAAACGGAATAGTTTGACACTTTAACGAACCGGTATCTAACCGAACAACCGGACACTACCCGAAACACCAAAATTATACTAGAAGCATTGTTTATTATTTCTGAGCTAGTTATGATCCCCGAACACCCTAACATGCTATATAACACATAATATGCTTAACACCTAACTAATACCTTTAGATTTCAACTAATTACCTAACTTACCATTAAACCCTAACCAAATACCCCCCCCCCCATGCTGGACGGTCACCAATGTGGCCCCACCCTTGATCCTACTTAATCTTCCTTGGATTCACTTTGATATCTTAGATGATCTTGTATTGTATTTAAGAAACACTTTATCCAATGGGTAAAACTATAAGATGGTTATAAGTTAGAACATGATCTCATTCATCTCACACATCACTCCATCTCCTTCCTCCTTTCCCTCCTTTTGGCCGAGAACAAGCAACAACATCACCACCACCATCATCTTACTTCCATACAATCCATACACTCACAAAGGTGCAAGAAGGTTTACAAGCAAGCTTGGTGGTCTTAGATCTTGAAGGACCTTTCCCATTTGCTTTTATCCAACACATTTGTCATCTTCAACCTCTTGTGTTCATCCCTAGCCATAGAGCTAGTAGTAAGGCCCTTATAATCTCTTGTTACTTCATATTTTGTTGGTTAAAAGATGATGAACATTGTTAATCTTGAAGAACACTAAAGAAAATGATCATGAATCTTTAACATAAGCTTAATAACCATATGAATACATGTTGTTTAGTGTTGTTTTGCTTCTTGATGATTGATGATTTGTGTTAGTGATGTTAGACATCATATGAAACCTACTAGATTGTGATTTAACACATGATCTAGTAAGTTAAGGTGGTGATCTTGTGAAAGACCAAGATCATCATGCTTCATGTTTTCATGAACTTGAAGTATGAAAATGATTTTATGAATAATGAAGCATATAACATGATTACTAGATATAAACTTGGATGATTTCAAAAATAGTTTTTCCAAAGAAACCAAGTTAAATAACAACATTTACATAGACTTGGTTCTTACTTAAACATACACTATTTTTGACTATTTTTGGTGGTAAAACAAGTGTATAAACACTTGTGAAACAAGAAGATGTCATAAAGAAATGTTTTTGTAAAACATGTTTACAAGTTGTAAACACCTAAATCTTTCAAGAATGAAGTTTATAAAGAAGTAAATACATTTTGGAGGGTAACTAAACCTACTAAACACACTACCAAGTTACTACAAGTTTTTATGAAAGATCAAGTTCATGATTATTATGTAAATAGCATTGTTTTGGCACTTGATAAGTGTAAGTTGTTTAGGGTTGATTGTTGATTGTTTGTGATGAATTTAAAAAGAAAATGATATGCTTTGATAGCATGGACACCTCCATTTTTAGGGGAAACTATGGCAAAATTTTCTAAAAATATAAACACTTAGAAAAATATTTTCAAACCAATATTTACAAGTGTATTTTGATCATGAGTTTTCAATATAATCTTTGTCATAATTTTTGTAACAAAAATATAAATATTGGAGGTTGGTTTTTGTAGATAAGAATAACTAAATAAGTATTTGAAAGATATATATTTAGAAGACATGATGTGTGTGAATATTTGTATGCTTTGTGTAGTAGTTATATTATTTTAGGGTTAAAATAATATTACTTGACAAAATACCAAGAAATTACAATCCAAAATATTACAAAAAAATCACAAGGAATAATTACTCAAGTTACACACACAATATTGGAAAACCGAACAAGAATGTAACTTACAAATATTCTGGAAAATACATTTATGAGCATATTTTTGGTAAATATTATTTTGGATACAAGAGAAATGAAAATATGATTTTTATTATTATTACAAAGTATATCATATTTTTGAAAAGGAGAAAATATATTATTGGGAAGTAAAAATATATTTTCCTAGAATACTTAGAAGATATATGATTTTTGGGAAAAATATATATTTTCTTGAAATACATTATTTTTGGACAAAATAAGTTTATATATATTTTCTAAAGTGAGACTTGAAAATATATTAATTTGGAACTACAAATAGTTTTACCAAAAGAAAAATTATGAATAATGTTTCCAAGTAATATTCCTTAAAACATATGTTTTGGAAATAAATATTGGATGTTTATTCAATATTCCGGAATAATCAAGTATGAGTATACTTAGCAAATATAAGAATACGAAAATACATGTATGAAATACCCCCATCCTTGGGAAGGAAATACGAAAATAAATACTTGAGAAGTATTGTTACAAAAATATTGCTTAACAATTATTCCAAAATTTAATATAATTTAAAGTTAAAATAATTATTATTTTAACAAGGAATTATAACTTGGAATAATATTGGAGACATAAAAGAAACATAACTCAGAAACGCTAATTCTAAGGCAAGGCACGGCCCGTTCGTCTAATAGACCCAAATACATTGTAGGTAGTCGTGTTTGCTGATGAGATTTGAGTTGTGAGTACCGAAGACGCAAAACTGTGAGTTCATGTCCCCCTTTTCTTTAAACTGTTTTGTTTATTAACTTCGGGGGTGAAATACATGTTACAAAAGGATTACATACAATTACAATTGGTATGGTTAGCCTAGAAAAGTACAGTAGATCATGTGAATGGGTAGGCGGATACTTAAGACCATTAATCCTCGTATAAGGACCGAGGGGCATGAGTGATAGATCTATTTGGGTGTAGCGAGCCCACACCCATGAGGACCAGGGTGGCCCATAGGGTGACTATGTCTTACAGCCGAGGCCCGGTACAAATTTGCTAGGTTTGAGCATTCCTACGCCGCCACACATACTAGTGGCCTTGCAAACCATTGGCGATCTGTTTCCTTGTTTGCTTTCATACCGGGATTTTCAAACATACATACATACACAGTTACAAAGGTTTTATACATATACACAAACACATGAACTCGCTCAACTTTTGTTGATGTTTTCAAATTACATGTATTTCAGGGAACTAAGAGGATCTGGCAGGTGTTTGCATGTTTTCAAGCTGCGTCATGAATAAAAGATGTCATCCAAAGTTGTTAGGGTTTTGGAGATGTATCTTAATCCTGGACGAGATACATGGTTCTAAACTCAGTTTAATTTAAGAACTTTTGTCGAGTCTTCGTGAACTCTTTAAAACATGTGGTGGTTTGTAATTTGAATTTGGTGTCGACATTTCAGACAAATATGTTGTGTTATTTTCAAACTTAATTTATGGATGAACATCTAATGGTTTTATCATTTAGCATTGTTATGATTGAATGCTATGGAATTAAGAAGTCACACCATAATCACGCTTCCGCAAAAGTCAGGGTGTGACAACAAGAATGTCATCGATAAAAACTATCACTGACTTGTCGAGCATCGGCTTGCAAACCCGGTTCATGAGGTCCATGAAAGCCGCGGGTACATTTGTTAATCCGAAGGACATCACAAGGAATTTGTAATGTTCGTATCGCGTACGGAACGTCGTCTTTGGTATATCCTCCTCCTTTACCCTCAACTGGTGGTAACCCGATCTTAAATCGATTTTTGAAAACCAGCTAGTGCCTTGTAACTGATCGAACAGATCGTCAATCCTCGGGAGCGGGTATCGATTCTTTTTCGTGAGTTTATTTAACTCTCGGTAATCAATACACATCCGCATGCTCTCGTCTTTCATCTTTACAAATAGCACCGGTGCTCCCCAAGGAGATACACTAGGCCGGATGAATCCCTTATCAAGCAAGTCTTGTAATTGAGACATTAGTTCTTGTAATTCCAATGGTGCCAGTCTATATGGTGCTTTAGCAACTGGTTTCACACCTGGAATTAGTTCGATCCTGAACTCCACTTCACGCTCTTGTGGCATTCTCGGTAGATCCTCAGGAAAGTCATCTTTGAATTCTCGCACTACTGGTACGTCTTCAATCCTTGGTGTCTCTTTTTCCGCGTCACGTACATAAGTCAAATGTGCCTTACATCCTTGTAGTATAAACCTACGGGCTTCTATCATCGAGCATATCATAGGATTACTAGCCTTCTCCCCATAGATTATGACACGCTTTCCGCTCGGAGACGTTAAGTGTATCTCCTTACGTAAGCATATCACCTTAGCGTGGTAGCGAGATAACCAGTCCATTCCAACTACCACTTGGAATTCCCCCATCGACATGGGTATTAAATCAATGGAGTATTCCTCGCCATCAATATTCAGTTTGCATTCCCGACATACATCACAAACAATGAAACTTTTGTTATTACCTACTTCTACTTCCATTGGCATAGGCAATTTCATTAATGTGAACAAAGGGTTTTGAATGAATCTATGTGAAACAAAAGACTTATTCGCACCTGTATCAAATAAAACACGTGCAAGGACAAAATTTACAGTAAATATACCTATAACTACGTCAGATTTCATTTTTGCTTCAGCAGCAGTGATTTGGAACGATCTCGCCTTTGTCTTCGGGATTTCATTCTTTGAGTCAACACCCTCTTTCTTCCCTGTTAGTTCTGGGCATTCTGACTTTTTATGACCCGGCTAATAGCACTTATAGCACACCGTCATTTTGTCTGGACAATTTAAAATCCCATGCTCCGTTTTACCACATGCGACGCAAGGTTTGTTTTTGAAATAACATTCACCCCTATGGGCGCGTCCGCATATCTTACAGCTTGGAGAACCTCCTTTAGCATTTCCTTTCTTTGAGGATTCAGCTATCTTCGACTTCTTCGTGGGACTCAGGTTTGTATCCAAAGTCCTTCTTTCTCCTCTTTTAATTTGCCTTTTCAATTCCATCTCACGGCGCCGCGTTGATTATGTCAGTGAGGCTTTCGTAATGTGAGGGAGTCATAAACTCCTTGTACTCTGCCCTAAGCATGTTGTGATAGTAATAAATTTTCTGTTCTTCAGTCTTGACCAACTCATCACAAAACTTAATTTTGTCGAGGAACGTTCCCGTAATTTTATCAACGGTTTCCCCTTTTTGCCTCAATTGCATGAATTCCTCCTTTATCTTGTTGATTACCGCTTTGGGACTATGATGTTTGAGAAAAGGTGTTTTGAAATCTTCCCAAGTCATCGCTCTTGTCGCTTCAACTCCTTTTTCATTTCTGAGGTTGTCCCACCAATCCTTGGCTTGACCTCTAAGTTGGCCGGTTCCATAAGCCACGAAGTCGCTTATATCTCAATTCGTTCATTCGAAAACACCCTCGATATCGCTTATCCACCTTTGAAAAGCAATCGGATCTACTTCTCTGTTGAAGACCGGGGTTTTACACGCCATGAATTTGTTGTAGGAACAACCTTTCTTTTCTTTGACCTTGCCTCTATCATTGGTAAGATCTTCTCTTAATTCACTCATCTTTTCCTCCATAGTCGAAAGTAATGTGTTTTGTAGCCTTTCCATGAATCCTGGTAGGCTAGCTTCGAGTGCCCTTCCGACTTCCTCGGAAATCTTTTCTTTTAACTCGTCAGTGGTGAGAGATACGATATTGTCACTAGCACCTCCCGACATCTCCTTACTGAAATGTTGAAGGTAATTTGATAAATAATTCATTCAATCATTCCCACACCTTTACATGAGAATTCATATTTACTATTCGGCCAAGTATACAACATTGCCTTAACCGTTTATGCTAAGTGTACTTCCCGGGTTCGAGTATATTATTATACTCCTCCCATACACTTTAAATAATTACCCTTTATAATCTTTCAAACTGGAATTTACTTCAATTAAATTCTTACCGGATGTTTTAATCAAGGAGAGAACCGAACACATTTATCTTTAACCTTAAGCTCTGATTACCAACTTGTAACACTCATCTAATAATAAAAGATTTATAACAAAATGGAACTACTTTTCTACGAGTTCAACCAAAACATTATCATTAACATTTGATAAGGTAGTTACTAGTTAAACTAACATTCAAAAAAAACAAAAAAAAAAAAACAAATCCAAGATACTTAAGTATTCCTTTAGTTACAAAAGTATTTACTAATAATATGTAATAACAAAACAGCGGAACAAAGATCTTCATTGTGTTCGGTTCGGTAGCAATAGCTTGATCATCATCCACATACTTGCAAACACCCTAAAAAAACTGAAAATTTCAATAAACGTTAGTGATTAGAACTTGTAAACGTATGACAATGCGGCTTAAAACATTAAACAAACAAAACAGAAAAACGAAACACCCGCAGGGCATCGCCGACGGCCACCCTTGGCGTCGGTGACGGTTCTCAGAATTGGGCGCGCCCCAATTTTGCCGTAGACAGCCTGTTAAGGCGTCGGAGGAAAAAGGGGTAGCCAAGCCGCGTCATCGACTGTAACATTACAATTTTTATCATATAAATTATAGGTTTGGTTAAATTTATTAACTACTAGTAACTAGTAACTAGTTTATTTTTACTATAAATATTCAACCCAAATTGTTTAAACACTATTTTATATAGTTGGTTGAAATAATATAAATTGGCCTATATATGGGTAACCTTTCTAATAAAATAAAAAGTATATAAAAATTTTTATACTATTAGACAGGTAACTTACGGGTAGGTTGACCGTAAGAAATATGAAGTTCCTAGACGGGCCTAGGAACCGTATAATAATTAAATTATAAACATACATTGTATTTTGAACCTACTCTACTTTTAATGAAACTTAGACCCAAATGTAGACAAAAATATTCTCGTTCTAATAAGTGAAGCAGTTAAATTAATTATAATATATATACTAATAATAATAAATCTTACTCAACATCAAAGTGAACGAATAAAATGAATAAAATATTCAACTATGAAATATGAGTATTTGAATTTTGTACGTGTCATCCATTAGGAATAAGTAAATAAAAAACATAATAAAACTTATGAATTGATAAAGTGACGTATGGATAAGAAGAAGGGAAAGAGTAGCCTCCAAGTTATTTATTTAGTATAAATAGGGACAGTGTCTAACCTTCCAACAGCCAATTTTTTTCCTTCCTTTTTGTTGTCTCGCCTACTCTCTCTCAAATATATATATATATATATATTTTTTTTTATTTTTCCCCTATAATAATAATAAGGTTCTGCCTCGTTTTAAGTGTTTTAACTCCCGATCACCGCTACCCTTTCCGATTGATCTGAGCCTCATAACATATGTCAGGGCTCTGCCAGACTAAGTTGTTGGGGTTCTGTCTCGGGACATCGGGACAAGGTTGAATTAGGGGTACTATACTTAACACCATTTACAAAAATATATATATTTTTATATAGCTCAGAAATTATACCCAAAATTATACCAGGAGGCTTTCTAGTTGAATCCTAAAGTTACAAAGTGAGTCCATTTTCTTTTCTCACTATTTTATTCCCTTTTTCTTTATAATATAATTATATTCAAAAATGTCCCAAACCATAAACAACTCTCACCAAAACTATTTTTATTATTATTATTATTTATATGTTGTCTAAAAAGAAACCCTAATTGAGACACCCAAATAATTCTACACAATTCCTAAAATTTTCATAACAATCAGAATCAGGATCAGGGCCCCTAAAACTCAGGGGGCCATTTCCCATTCGATATTATCATCACAGTTTTACGTGTAAATCGATTTTAATCGATCTGTCAACTCACCAAGGCTTCCAAGACGCGTGGCAATCTTATGTTAAAAGTAACCCCGTCGCGCCACGCGACGCGCACACAAGGATCTCTCGCGTGGCGCGAGAGGGACGATTTTCTAGTATAAATAGGGGAGGTTGGCACTTAGCTTTCTGAGTTGATTTGACGAACAAATTCGTTTTACGCTTCGAGATATTGTCCGTTTACTACCAAACACACACTAGTTCGAATTCTGCTACGATACCGGGTATTAACTCGATCGCTATTACGATTCATTTTCCGACCGATCAATATATCCAATGGATGTTTAAGTGCTGCCCACATTAGGGTTATACTTTGTCATTCGTCGTGATTTCGACGGGATGTTGAGTGCTGTCCGAAATCGGACTATACTCTGTCCTTAGTTGTGAATCCGCTGAATGTTTAAGTATCGTACTTTGTCGTTCGTCGTTAATTCGATGGATGTTTAAGTATCGCACTTTGTCGTTCGTTGTGAGAATTTGATCTCGTGAGTTATCGTAAATGTTGTATTAAGTTACCTACCTAGTTCGTATGCATTAGGCTACAAGGCTAAATCAATAGGCTAAGCTCTGCCTATATAAATCTGCAATATATCAAGGCTTATCTGTAGACTAAACTTTGGCCGTATGAATCTGCATGATTATATGTGAGTCATTCTCTTTTTATCAAATCTATTTACAAAACCCTATTTATTTCAAAGTTATAATTACAGGGATTAAGTTTATGTAATCACCATATTACAGCCGGTATGTGGGGTTTTGTATACATTACTTGATAATCTTCACCATTGAGGCAGCCAATGGGTGATATGACCATAGTCACAGACACCATTGGACGGAAGGGCCAATGGGTCGAGTGACAAAGTACTGTGGGTAATTGGTTTGATATCAGAAACATTGTAATCTTCCTTAATACTGTAAATTATAACAAATTTGTCATTTTAGTAAATAGAATGATTCACTCAGTATTTCCCGCTGACAAAACCTTTTTAAAACGCGTTTCAGGTAATTACAGTAGATTGGAGTAAGAGATGGATACGGCACTGAAAGGCATCAAGAAGTGGCTTATTTATTAATTAAATCAAAATTAAGAAATATTGTTTTATGTAATAAAATTTATCTTTAATAAAGCTACCTTTGTAAAACATGGATTTATTCCATCTATTTAATAAATAAAATCCGGTGTTTCTAAACTCTGATATTTTTCCTAACTCACGGTCCTGATGAAATTTCTGCTGCAATATTTTTCAAAATAATCACCGGTACCACTTGGCTGTTCGCGGCTCCCGATTCCGTCCAGGGTGGGTCGGGGGTCGTGACAGAAGGTGGTATCAGAGCCACTGCTTGAAGCTAATAAGTGTTGTAATAATAATACCTAAGTTCATATAAAAGAGTTAGGAGATTGCTATTAACTGGTAGCACACAGGATAGTATTTAGACTTGAACTTAAGAAAAGATGCCTTAGTATAAGCTTTGAGATAAGCTATTTACTTTTTGTAAATAAAGTATGATGGGTTTTGATATACCATGAGAATGGTAATTAGAATATTGCAAGATATGATAAATAAGCAAGAATTAATAGTAATTATTGCTTATTGATATTAATTATGTTACGGGAAATACAATTTTCCTTGGTTATGGATAAAAGCCCTAATAAAAGAGGCACTTTTGAAAAGATACTATTTATGGGAAATAGAAAATTTTCTCTGGCAAGACTGGGTATGGTGTAGTAGACTCTCCAGTTTGTCCAGATATACTGAGGTTACTGCTCCGGCGCGAATCGGATAAGACGGGATAAATAATATGTCAAACGAGTGACAAGATTTCCCTAAATAGTATCATGACCAGATATTTGACTGGTTTTTGGAAATATAAATTCGTTAAATACATTGACCTGATAAATGGTATGTTTATTTCAGTATGTGAAATATATGATTATATAGATATATATATTTGTAAGGAATTCCAAAAGCCAAATAGGAATAAAGCACAAGCATATGTGTCTAGATTTTTATCAGGAATCTCTTTTCCGATTTCGTTTGATCATCTGTCTCGTAGCTCGTGTGATAAAATAAACAATGGAAAACCTTTAAGTTAAAACGTCATCAAAATAATTTCTAACGCGTTACCATAAACTATTAACGCAAGTAAGAAGCATGTAAAGATATAATAATGTAACACATGAAAATTTAATTATCAGTCCACAGAAGTTGAAGTATATCACACAAAACTTTCAAGGCAAGACCTTTGGAAAATATAAATTAAGCACGATAACACCAATAGAAGAACTAAAAATAGCACTTTGCCACATGATCCTACAAGCAACATGAACTTTCGCTGAGATATGTTTTAACGAGATTTCACAACCATCAGTGCACAGTCTAATCGGAGTCATAGGTATTAGCACTGAAAAATGATTCATATACTTTTGCAAATTCCCTATTTCATTATATTCGACATTTCCTGGTAATGTCACTTAACAAAGATTATCACTCGAAATTCAAGATAGAAGTTCTTATATTTCTTTTGTTGAAAATTCTGACTTCTGCATATAATAAGTTGACTTTCGCATTTCTACTTTTCCTAAACGGTCATCATACCAGGAGGATTTATTTCATAGTAACGAATATTGATTCATTTCATTTCTTGGTAAATCCACACGTTACACATGCACCGTTTGTTGCGCATGTGGTTCGTTTAATTTATGAAGACCACTGAAGGGTTCCATTCCAATTTGTTATTTTATCAAAACTCAAATATCATTTCGCTATACTTGATTTTTGGTACTGTAAACCGCATTATTACAAAACGATAATTCTTTGATATCGAGTCAATGAATTTCTTGAAAAAAAAAACAAAAAAAAAAAAAAAAAACACTCAAATTTCTTTACATGGTTTTTGTTGTGACCATGTCCGAACTTATTAAAACTCATTTTGTTTAAACCGAGTTCAATTATTTGAATGTGCTCGCATTACGTATTCAATTCAAAATCCCATATGATGGATTGAAGCCATCATATTCAAAATAGTCCCAACAAGCACTTTATCTGTTTTAAACCATAATAGGCTTGTTTAAAATCTTCAACTCCATTAAATCATTTCTTTGATCACGATCACCTTTTACTAACGTTTTCATAAAATTTAAAGCTTGCACTAATCTCATTTATATATATCATATACGGATATTTATAAAAGCTATCTTAACACAAATCGTGTGATAAGATAATGATACACAAATTCTTGTCATATTTTAATATATCTCTTAAATGATTTTTTTTACATCAATCTAGCCTTTCGTGATAATTATTACTTTAACATCTTCAATCGAAAAACATTATATAAAATTTATTTTATGGAAACTTACATAAGTGATTACCTAATAGTATTACTATATTCTTATTAGTCACCATAAGGAGGATAAGTAAATACTTAGTCAATATAAGTAGGTGACTTATAATAAGAAGTACAGAATTTATTGTACATGTGCTTATATTTAACCAAAATGGAAATTTCATAAACTAGGCACCTAGCTCGGTTGGTTAGGCGCGTGAAAGGGTGTGGCCTAGACCCGGGTTCGATCCTGGGGACGGCCAGTTTCACCATTTTATTAGAATTTTTTTCCATTTAAGTGTATGTTTAGTTATGTATTACTAATATCAGTTTTATTATTAGTAAGAAAATATTAAATAGTGTTGGTATTATTTTTACTAGGATTATTATCAAGGGTAGGTATTAGATAGCCTAGCCTTAATTAGGCATGGACTGATCACCTATGCTTAAATAAGGGAGCACTAACCAATATCCACCATGATAATGACTAGTAATATATATAAATTAAGTCATCATACTTATTTAATAAATCTTAAATTATATATGAAAATATATATACTTTGGAGAAGACATATTTTCATAAAACAATACAAGAATTAGAGGGACGAATAAAATTTTATAAATAATTGTGTATCACATGTTTTGTACCATAACACTCTGGTAAAAAAAAAAAAAAAAAAAAAGAAAACCATATAAGAATAATATGGTAATTATCAATTACGTTGAGTTAAGCGAACATTGTAATATATAAATAGTCTTCGTTTTCACTTATTTACAACATTTGAAAATACATTTACAACGTTATATGGTTTCAAAATGAAAATAAGTAATCACATAGAATCAACCCATTAAGTGTTATATATTTACCAAATATTTACAAATATTTTTGTACAATAAATATTTTTTTATAATTTTCATTTTAACGTTATAAATAATAGTGATTTCTTTTACAAAATAATAATACTAAAATATTGTGTAATGTAATAACTTCATTACGGTATTTTGTAATATATATTACATAGAAAATATAAGTTATTTTGCATAGTATAGAAAAATACTAAAATAATATTTATTTAAAAGTGGTAACCATTTACATATAGTAAAAATGTGTAATAAATAATATATATTACATTTGCTTTACAAATATAATATAATAATTGGTCATGCCAAAACAACTTGTTCTTATTATATTTCGATCTCTAGGACATAATATGAGAAATATGGTCATTAATAGTGTACTATCACATTGTTTCACAATTAAAACAATTTGGAACTCTAAACAAATGATACACTAACTCTATTATCTTTTGGTATATATTTGCAATTCACTCATCTCAACATTTTGAGTTTCTCATATCATAAATATTTGACAAATCATTTTTCATACTTTTATTTTAAACCTGTTGATTCTAAGTCTTCCTCAATTACCAATCAAAGTAAGTTTTCTTTTGACAAAGAATTTTTATTGATTCTAAAAGTCCTTCACATTCATTCTAAATATTTATTGATCATATATCTTTTGACTTGAACCTAGTCATTATATCATTTCATCTCATTCATTTGTCATCGATTTCTTGAACTAATTCAGTGGAACCATTGAATCCTACTAATGGTACAACTCGTATTCACAAAATTTAATATTTTAATTCTGTGTCATCTACCTTAATATTGTTTTTATTGACTAAAATATGACATAAGTTTAAAAGAAATATCGTAACTCAAATCTCGAGGACGAGATTTAAAACAAGGTGGGGAGAATGTAACATTCCAATTTTTATCATATAAATTATAGGTTTGGTTAAATTTATTAACTACTAGTAACTAGTAACTAGTTTATTTTTACTATAAATATTCAACCCAAATAGTTTAAACACTATTTTATATAGTTGGTTGAAATAATATAAATTGGCCTATATATGGGTAACTTTTCTAATAAAATAAAAAGTATATAAAAATTTTTATACTATTAGACAGGTAACTTACGGGTAGGTTGACCGTAAGAAATATGAAGTTCCTAGACGGGCCTAGGAACCGTATAATAATTAAATTATAAAAATACATTGTATTTTGAACCTACTCTACTTTTAATGAAACTTAGACCCAAATGTAGACAAAAATATTCTCGTTCTAATAACATAATTATTATTTTATAAAACGTTATATTTTTTGAAGTTATAAGCGCCAAATAAGTGAAGCAGTTAAATTAATTATAATATATATACTAATAATAATAAATCTTACTCAACATCAAAGTGAACGAATAAAATGAATAAAATATTCAACTATGAAATATGAGTATTTGAATTTTGTACGTGTCATCCATTAGGAATAAGTAAATAAAAAAAAATAATAAAACTTATGAATTGATAAAGTGACGTATGGATAAGAAGGGAAAGAGTAGCCTCCAAGTTATTTATTTAGTATAAATAGGGACAGTGTCTTACCTTCCAACAGCCAATTTTTTTCCTTCCTTTTTGTTGTCTCGCCTACTCTCTCTCAAATATATATATATATATATATATATATATATATATATATATATATATATATATTTTTTATTTTTCCCCTATAATAATAATAAGGTTCTGCCTCGTTTTAAGTGTTTTAACTCCCGATCACCGCTACCCTTTCCGATTGATCTGAGCCTCATAACATATGTCAGGGCTCTGCCAGACTAAGTTGTTGGGGTTCTGTCTCGGGACATCGGGACAAGGTTGAATTAGGGGTACTATACTTAACACCATTTACAAAAATATATATATTTTTATATAGCTCAGAAATTATACCCAAAATTATACCAGGAGGCTTTCTAGTTGAATCCTAAAGTTACAAAGTGAGTCCATTTTCTTTTCTCACTATTTTATTCCCTTTTTCTTTATAATATAATTATATTCAAAAATGTCCCAAACCATAAACAACTCTCACCAAAACTATTTTTATTATTATTATTATTATTTATATGTTGTCTAAAAAGAAACCCTAATTGAGACACCCAAATAATTCTACACAATTCCTAAAATTTTCATAACAATCAGAATCAGGATCAGGGCCCCTAAAACTCAGGGGGCCATTTCCCATTCGATATTATCATCACAGTTTTACGTGTAAATCGATTTTAATCGATCTGTCAACTCACCAAGGCTTCCAAGACGCGTGGCAATCTTATGTTAAAAGTAACCCCGTCGCGCCACGCGACGCGCACACAAGGATCTCTCGCGTGGCGCGAGAGGGACGATTTTCTAGTATAAATAGGGGAGGTTGGCACTTAGCTTTCTGAGTTGATTTGACGAACAAATTCGTTTTACGCTTCGAGATATTGTCCGTTTACTACCAAACACACACTAGTTCGAATTCTGCTACGATACCGGGTATTAACTCGATCGCTATTACGATTCATTTTCCGACCGATCAATATATCCAATGGATGTTTAAGTGCTGCCCACATTAGGGTTATACTTTGTCATTCGTCGTGATTTCGACGGGATGTTGAGTGCTGTCCGAAATCGGACTATACTCTGTCCTTAGTTGTGAATCCGCTGAATGTTTAAGTATCGTACTTTGTCGTTCGTCGTTAATTCGATGGATGTTTAAGTATCGCACTTTGTCGTTCGTTGTGAGAATTTGATCTCGTGAGTTATCGTAAATGTTGTATTAAGTTACCTACCTAGTTCGTATGCATTAGGCTACAAGGCTAAATCAATAGGCTAAGCTCTGCCTATATAAATCTGCAATATATCAAGGCTTATCTGTAGACTAAACTTTGGCCGTATGAATCTGCATGATTATATGTGAGTCATTCTCTTTTTATCAAATCTATTTACAAAACCCTATTTATTTCAAAGTTATAATTACAGGGATTAAGTTTATGTAATCACCATATTACAGCCGGTATGTGGGGTTTTGTATACATTACTTGATAATCTTCACCATTGGGGCAGCCAATGGGTGATATGACCATAGTCACAGACACCATTGGACGGAAGGGCCAATGGGTCGAGTGACAAAGTACTGTGGGTAATTGGTTTGATATCAGAAACATTGTAATCTTCCTTAATACTGTAAATTATAACAAATTTGTCATTTTAGTAAATAGAATGATTCACTCAGTATTTCCCGCTGACAAAACCTTTTTAAAACGCGTTTCAGGTAATTACAGTAGATTGGAGTAAGAGATGGATACGGCACTGAAAGGCATCAAGAAGTGGCTTATTTATTAATTAAATCAAAATTAAGAAATATTGTTTTATGTAATAAAATTTATCTTTAATAAAGCTACCTTTGTAAAACATGGATTTATTCCATCTATTTAATAAATAAAATCCGGTGTTTCTAAACTCTGATATTTTTCCTAACTCACGGTCCTGATGAAATTTCTGCTGCAATATTTTTCAAAATAATCACCGGTACCACTTGGCTGTTCGCGGCTCCCGATTCCGTCCAGGGTGGGTCGGGGGTCGTGACATCGACGGTACCGTCTGTAGCGAAAATGTTGCAGAGTTGTTTTCTTGACCCATTTGTTCCGTTTCGCATCCTTGAACATTGAAAACGTGATCCGGGTCTTTCGAAAACATTTAGTGATCATGTATTCTATTATTCTTGAACTTTAACATTTCATAGAAAGATTTATATCAATGTACATTAACGAAAAACATAATTGTACGACATTACTAAAATCCAAAAGTTTAACGATTCTCTTTTTAAATGTCAAGTTAATACACATTCTTACAAAATGGATTTATTACACAATGTAACGACCCTTTTCCGGATCGCTTATTCTACTCCTTTCGCGCCTTGAGTTTTATCTAACTCAATAGTGATTTAAGCGCTACAAATTAATCACATACAAAAGTACACTTTGGGAATTATGCACATTCTTATTTACCCAAATCCCGGTTTTACCCATTTTTAACATTCACGCTTCCATTTCCGACTTGCGTGTTCAAAATTTCATAACCCGCAATCCCGGGTTTACTTCCTACGGATTAGTGCTCCCGTTTACCCTGTTTGCACACACACTTATTTAACCCGTTTGGCTTGCCTTTATTAAATCCTTAATTCGGACAAACCAACAATAGTAAATTTCAAGCTCTCAACTATAAATCTAAAACTATTAATATCATATCCTCAACTAGTAACAATGAGCATTTAGAGGCGTACCTTAGAGCTTTCCCTTTAGTTGATTGTCAACTCTGGCTTGGTCTCCCGGCTTATCCTTCGAGTCGCCTATAATGCACAACCCGTTTTATACATTAAATTACTTTCATGACGACCTTATTCATCATTTTTGAAACGAATCAATTCATGTATTTCCATCATCATTCTTGCTTACAATTTTCAACATACAAAATCTCATTTAGGCATTTTATCATACATCTAGTGTGCAAAATTTTCTAACCTTTTCTTTTAACTAGGTTTATGCATAATCTATGCCCAAATTATAACATTGTACACATATCATTACTAGAATTCATCAATTCATGTTACCATGTTCTTCAACTTTATTGTATGAAACTAATTTGCATACAAATTTGGGGTTTTTCCCCTTAGAATAAAAAACCCATTCCATTCATGATATGAACAAACACTTATATCTAATATTCAGCAATTACTTTATATAATCAGTGATTTTGCTTAACAATAACACGTATATTGTCATGATATCACTAAATTCACAATTTTCATCTACAATTTCATATCTCTATGGATTTCCACAACAATAAAAATCATTTAATTCATGAAATTTCAACATAACTTTTGACTAGATGATGTAGTAGACTCTAATTTAGCAACATGCAATTAGAATCATTTTGATTTAAGGCTGAATTTGATGGATTTGGTAGTGAGGAACATGAACTAGGGTTTGGTCTTGTTTTTTCCCTTCTAGTCGCACACAACCATAAGCACACACCAGTGTGTGTGTTTTTGATTTATTTAATTTTTATTAAACCAAGTTCCATCCTTTACATATTCAGTCCCTCTAGTTTCTTTGTTAGACTATTATTAAATAAGTTAATACCTATTCATTTATATTTGAAGTGTATGGTATTTTAACTATTAATTATTTTTGGGGTGTTACACAAAATAATCCACAAATAGTCATACAGACATCAAAATCTCTCAAACAAAAAACAGATTCGACAACCTAGATTTTATTTGGTGAGTTTCTAGACTTCCTATCCTTTTGCAGCACATATCCCTCAACCTGTCACATACGTTAAAATAAAGTCAATTCAATAATGTAAAGGTGAGTACACAAGTTTAGCATAGATATAGTATGAAAGAGTTAACGCATAACCAGCATGTAACACGTAACGGGCGAAGCATGTAAACTACCAACAATGATACAACCTAACCACATGACTGCGAGTAGAGTATGCGTGACACATGTTCACCGAAGCGAACACGTGAAGTAAAGTATGTTATCCTTAGCCACCCCTAAACAAACAGGTGCTGAGTCCAAACTATAGTACTATCGTTGCTAAAGGCAGTCGTGCATGTAATTACTGTATAAGCATAGCTACAGGCATTCAACTAATCACATATAGCATGCGGGATCGGTTAGCGTTTATAAAAGTGTTAAGCGTTGTGTGTTGTGTTTTCGATAGAGACCGTATGTAACACCCAAAAGTGCGTTAAGCGAAAAAGGGTTCGAGTATACTCACAGTGCGTGTCTAACGAATAAACACGGTCTGGAAATGGATTGAAGGGAGCGTCAGATCAGCCTGCGTATGGGGACAAAATGCGTAAGTCTTCCAAAGTGCTGAAACGGTCGAAATCGAAGTGTCGGTGGGAAACAGAAGCTTTGTACGAAGCTGGTGCCTTCATACGAAGGTGGGTCTTCGTACACGTGTTGCTTTCGTTGTCTAAAATCGAGTGTTCTTCGCGTCTGTCTTCAGAAAATTGAGTGTTCATCCCTCCAACCTTAAGCTACTGACTAAACTTTGAGTCGGAGAGGTCTTTTCTGAGTCACGGATGAGAATCGGACTGTGATGTGTGAAGTCAGGGCCTTCATACGAAGCCATGTGCCATCGTACAAAGGCAGTGCCTTCGTACGAAGTTGGACTTCGCACAGAACAGTCCAGTTCACAAACATGGTTGTTCTTGGCGTTTGGAGCAGCCTTTTCACCTGAATCAGATGTATTTTTTAGTCCAATTCAAGACGGTTTCGACGCTACCTCGTTCCACTATTCAGTGAACGAAATACATGCTGTTTTAGGTCCGATTTAGGGTGAAAATCAAGTTTAAAATGGTTTTAAAGAGTTTTCACCTAGATCTAACACTTGGTGAGTGTGAAATCAACTGATTTCTAACTTGGGAAGCCGTAGCTAGGCCCAATACACTCGGTTAAGGCTAAATCCATGATGAAATAAGAAGATTTGATGAAAAAGATGATGATTTTGTAAAAAGAATGAGGGTTTTCTATGAAAAAGATGAAGTTTGGTTGAAGAATGGAAGAGCTTTGATGAAATCGAAGTGAATCTTGTGGAAATCGAAGTGGAAAACGTTGTATAATCAAATAAAACTATTAAATCTTACTTGAAAATGGTCGGACAACAATTCGGCAGAGTTTCGGTATGAAATCAGCAAGTGAGAACGAATGAGGAGGGCTTGGGTATTTATAGAAGAGGTGGGATCGCACAAAGGACCTTGGTTCGAACCTGTTGCCTTCGTACGAGGCTGCATGGCTTCGTTCGAAGGTGCTGTTTTGTGCGGAAAATCCTCGTTTTCGCGTATAGGATGCTCGTTTAATGTGTTTTGTTGCGTTAGTTAGTACTAGTATGTTAAGTACTTTAGCGTGGTGATGAGTATTGCGTTTCGTTGCGTTTCGAGTGTGATAAATCGAGTTGCAAGTATCATCCACAAGCATATAAAGCACACACAAGTAAAACATATAGGAACACACATCATAACATTACTACTATTAACGGCGTTTGCGATTTAGAGATTAGCGAGTGCGAAGGCGAGAGTGGTTACCGAACAAACAAACACACTCGGTAATTAAAGTAGCATAATTCTCTGTAATTCGTGTTGTTTGTGAATATAAAGCATTTAAGCGTGCAGCAGTGCGGTGTGATGAAAATGTATTTAGTATAATATAACCCTTAATTTATATCGAATCTCAGAGTACAAAACGGTTACAAATCGAAGCAAGTAGTAAACGGATAACAATCCGAAAAGTCAGGTTGTTACATGGAGGCAGTCAAAAAGTGCAAAATAAAGGATCGTGTGGTAGGTGTCGGCCCGGACAAATAGTTCTTTTGGCAATGGAAGAGACAATTTCAAAGTATGGAAGAATTCAGCGAGCTCCAGCAGCTTGTCTCCTTGGTTCACGGGGTTTTCCTCTCGGATACCCCGGACTGATGGCGTTGGATTGGAGGCGCGACGGGAGATTTCTCGGTCAAGAATGTTAGGAAGATGTCGTGCTTTGAGGTGGACGTCAGCAATAGATTTTGTGTTGGAGTGGTGTAAGTGGGTTCCATTGAAGTGTAACCTTTTCGTGCGGCTGGCGAAAATGGGACTTAGAAATAGAAATGTTTATGTCGATGATGTCTCTTGCCCGCAGTGTAATACCGGAGACGAAACCGTTGATCATATTTTCTCTTCTTGTTGGGTGGCGGTTACTTTATGGCAGCATGTGAGTTCATGGTGTAAGATCTCTAACATTTTTGCCTTCTCTTTTAAAGACCTTCTGGATCTTCATGTGACGATGGGGCTATCTCAATGGAAGAAGGATGTTATTCAAGGCTTGATTATGATTGGGTGTTAGAGTATTTGGAAGGCCAGAAATGACCTTATCTTCTCCAATAAGAGGATTAAAATTGATAACATCATCAGTCAGGTGAAGGCGTTGGGATTTCTGTGGTACTCAAGTTGATCGAAACATAAGAATATTTCATGGGTTGATTGGTGTGAATTTATAATTATGTAATTTCTTGTTTGTTGTTTGGTCTACCCAGTTTTGGGTTGGCTGCGTTTTTCTAATGAAAGTTACCATTCAAAAAAATGACTCATTACAACTTTTGGTGGTTGACCAGTTGTTGAAGTTGGAGAGATGATCTGGTTGACCTTGGAAATTGGTGGATTTGTCTTGTGAGATCAGGTCACGTCCTTGAGTTCACAAGACTCGACCTATCTGTTTTAGGTATGATCGAGGTTCATTAGTTCTATACTAGACTTGATAGGGGAGTGGTCACTCCATGGCGTTTAAGGGCGTGTGCCCCATGGGGCTTGAAGATTTTGATGGGCGTGGGGCAAAAGGCTTGTGGAGGTACCCCTTCTACTAACATGGTAAATCCGTGGCTCTCCACGCTCCTTTCCCCTCGTACCACAATGTGTAGTCTAAACAAATCCAACGTTATAGTAGGGGGGGGGGGGGGGGGACCCCCCACATTCCAACAATTTCTTCACAAAAACAATTGTTTTTCAAAGATTTTAGCCCAAAAAATAGTGGTCTTGGAGCACAATAGGTCTAAGATGGGGACACAATAGGTATAAGACTGGGGTGCAAGTGTCCAACAGAGATATAAATCACATAACTAAAATAAAACTAATATTATTATAAATTTGATTTTTTTTAGATAAAAAAATGCACCGTGAAAATGGGTGTTCATAGTACAGTTTTGATAGTTTTATATTAAACTTTGAGCCGTTAGTAATGCTTTTCTTATTATCGAAATCCAAAACCAACTCATTATTAAAATTTAAAAAGAAACCAAACAAACCGTTACAAACGGTTTGTTTTCAGTTTAAATTCATCGTTTGTAAAATTCTAATTACAAAACCTCTTAGTTCCTGTTTAGTTTTGTTGAAGCAGACTTAAAAGTTTTCCTTATATATGGAAAATTACTAATTGCCAAAGGTCAAGTTTCATAATGCAATATAAATTATGAGATACGTCTTTTTCAAACAATCAAACACCGTTAAAGTTATACGTTTCTAGACATTAATTGACACAATTGTTTTTTTTTTTTTTTAATGGCTAAACTTGCATGCCATGGGAATTGAACTCATGACCTCCACCTATTTTACACCTTATCTAACTCACCAACACCATTGGGCTATTCCCAATGGATAATATTAATTGACACAAATAAAAAGATCTATTATAACTTTGAATCAGGGAAAAATAATAATTCGAAGTAAACAAAATAGGTTTGAATCGGAGTCGGCTAATTCACTTCAAGTCCTCCAGAGAGACATGGTGTGGTGATAAGGCGTCTCCTTCTATTCTAGAGATGAATTGCACAAATTCTACTAAGTGCGTGTATTAGGGGGGACGGGGCACCACCTGGGTAGCCACTTCCGGGTTCCAACCCGTGCCAGCACACCGCTGGCACCTATGCGAGTTGGTTTTTGTAAGAATTAGTTTCATCTTTTATAAAATATAATTACAAAATATATAATAACGGGACTCTCGTTCTTCGTAGGAAATATCATAGTACAATGCTGGTTGCAATAACTAAATAAAAAGAATATAAAATATAATTTTATATACCAATCTTGATTCAAGCCGCATCTCTAGTGGGTTCTTCACGCACATTTGATAGCATCCTAAACTCGAATATTCATCATCTTGAGTCTTGAAAAATACTCATTGGCTGCAACAAAGATCACACTAAAACATTGACGATTTTGGTTGAGGCACGTGTTAAACACGCTTCCCTTAAAACAAATTTCGCGCATCTACTAAAGACGACACGACTGTTTCCCAGGGTACTGTTTTGGTCAAAAATTACCGAAGCAATTAAGTGATCAAATTAGTTAAGTGAGGTAGTGTGCTAGAAATATGTATGAAAAATATGTTAACCAAGTTGATTATAAAAACAGTTTCAGGATACGGCTCAGGATATATAGTTGTATCTGTGATCAAACAAAGAGCAAAAAGGTAAAAGTTGACACGTGATGTACGAGGAAAGCCCTTGATCAATCTAGATCGCCGGCACAAAACCTCGGGAGCTGACAATCGCAGCTGCCTTGTTCTTCTATTGCTTTAAATATCAGGATACAGTGCAGGATGTGATGCGGATCAACTATGTGTTACAATGTAATTCGAATACAAGTGTTGTGTGTAGTGTTTGCAGTGAGCTAGAGCAAAAGTGTTTGAAAGTGTGAAAGTCGCGTGCCTTAATCTGATCCGCCCCCATCTATTTATAGTAAAAGAAGTGTAACAAACTATCCTAATAAAACGGGATCCGTCGAATATTCCCCACTCGAACGTTGTAGACCTGGTCTTTCGGGTTCAACGTCTCTCCCATAACAAATACGCCCGAGTCTTGAGGAGAAGAAGTCCATCTGACCGTTAGTAACCCCCAGCCTTTAACCTGCACGTGGTTAATTCAATCAACCTCAGGATATCGCTCAGGATGTTAGCAATATCCCAGTCCAGTATCCTGGTCACAAATAAACAATTAAAAGCAGGATATTAGTCAAGATATGTACGCTCAGAAAATGACCCATAACAATTGTCCTCAAATATATCTGTTGGTATACCAATCCAACGGATATATTTTAAAAGTTTTATCTCGTAAATTAAGGCAATTAAATCGAGACGACGGTCAAGATCACATCATAACTTCCGACGCGCTTTTAACTCGATGGAGATCCACAATGCTCCTATATCTTCTCTCTTCTTGTTTGAAAAGCAAATATCTCCAACGGAGTCTCCAGGTAATTCTCTACTTCTAGTTCATCTTTTATCAATTTTTCTTTCTTCATCTGCAATGGCTGCCAGAACTCATTCCCAAACCGGTGAATCATCCGAGATCTTTATTCAGCAGAATCTTCTCAAAAATCCTGAGAAGGAAGTCTGTGCCTTTGATAACGCAGACATTGCGGCTTTGAGAGCTTCCGGTGCTTTCCCAGATAACATTGTCTTTAGACCATTCGATCGTTCAATTCGATCGGATATTTCTTCTACTGATTGGGTTTGCTTTCCAACATACCCTTTCTCGCTAGGTCTCCGATACCCTTTTCCTGAATTTATGATGCAATTTTTCCGGACCACAGGTATTTCTTTTGCTCAGACCATGCCCATGGTCTGGAGGGTATTAATTGTTCTAAACCAAATTAAAAACCTTCACTGTCCTGACCTTTGTATTGAAGATCTGCCCATCGCTTACCGCCTTCGATCTCATGGTTCTAGCCGGTTTTTGCGTTTTTCGACTTCCAACAAACCCCTTATTCTTAAAGCCACCAAAAACGAAGATGGATGGCAACGCAAGTTCTTTTTCGTCAAACGAGACTCCATTGCTGAGGGTGCTAGCCTTCCGGTGGAGTGGTTAACCACCGGTAGGGTTATGAATACTCCTATGTACCTTTAGATTTTTCTCTTTTGCTAATATCCTTCTTTTTGATTCCTTTGCAGTAAATTTCAAGGAAGTAGCTCCCCCTACTGCGGAATCAGAGAAAAGAATCAAGACTGTTTATCAACTACCTGCAATAGACAGGAGTTTTACCACACATATCCCGAGTTCCAGTCAATACTCCTCATCTGAAATGTCTGGTAAGGATTACTCTCAAAATAATTAGTTAACACAATATAATAAAATGAAGAGTAATAAAGATGTAAAATTTTTCCCTTTATGCAGCACCAGCCAAGTTCCCTGAAGTTTTTGACCTCGACGAGTTGGACAGCTATTCTGATCAGGTTCAAATTAAGAAGGAGCCTAGTCCCAAGGCCATAGCATCATCCAAACCCAGTGGTTCCAAAGCCATTGTCATTACTAAACCTTCGCCAGCTACCAAGCCCCGGAGTTCAAGCTCCCGTAAAAGGAAAGAGCCCGATTCCCCCATCATTTCTGACACATTTCCCTATGAGAATTATGGGTTCATCGAAGCAAGCAGGTTTATGACCTCCTTTCTCAATCAGGTTAGTATTCTCAAACCATATCCTGCAGCTTATACCATTTACATGGATTTATCAAAATCAATACCTTTCTTCTTATTTTTGCAGGGTCTTGAACATCTGGTTCATCTGTATCAAGAATCCTGCGGGCTCAACAAGACGCTTGAATCCAAGTTAAAGAAAGCTGAAGTCACGATCTCCGACCAAGGCATGATTGCAGCCGCTAAATCTCGCCATTACGAGGAGAAGTTCAAGGCTATGACTCAAGAACATCAGACTGCTCTCAACAAATCTACTCTCCAAGCCCAAGCTGATCTTGACGCTGCCCATGCGCAACACGAACGGGATATGGTCAACTACCGGGAAAGCCTTAAGAGTTCCGTCGTCACTTCTCTCCTCCAGGCCAGGCTGAAAATGGCCCATGAAGCCAAAGCACTAGGCTTTGAATGCCCTTCTTGGGACGTCGGTGCCTGGGAAACAAAGCTAAAGAACCTCAGCGGCACTTCTACCAAACCAGCTGCCGAAGGATCTTCCAAAGCAGTTGAAAATGCCGCCGATGCCGAGAGGAATCCTGAGGCGGATCCCGAGACGGATGCTACTGAAATTACCACGAACGAAGAAGGCGCGGCCCCCTAAAACTTATTTCCTTTTGTTTGAACAATTTTATGTCTTATGAACAATTTTTATTTCCGCATCAAAACAATTTGATAGCCGAAGGTGGATGGGTCCTGGGTTTCAGGATGAAACCTTCGGTTATCAACTAGTACCGTTTATTTCAAATAATTTCATCTTTCATTTTTCTTGCTATTATTTTCTGTCTTTCTTATTACAGATCTTAGCTTTGCAAAATTTTATACAACTGTCTTTCAAAAATATTCTGATCAATATGCTCAGCGATATATTATGAAAATTTTTATTAAATAGGACTTCTAAAAATTCAATCAACTTTATAGAAAACTTTTTAAAGAGTGAAAGACAGTCCACTTTTCCAAAACCTGTTTTGATAATACTTGTATGATCAAAGTTTCAAACTAGTATCAGTTTCAAATATTTTAATCAAATATCCTGAAAAGTATTTTGAAAATATCTTTTGAGAATATATCCCTAGAATTTATCCCAATCAGGATGTTTAACTTTTTGTCAAACATAGTATTGTCAAAAACTTAAATAACGTTTACAAAGGAAAGATCATACCAGGAATAGGGGATAACCCTATTCTCAAACTTCAATCCCTTTGCAACTCTTCCAATAAAGATGTCCCCTATCTGAGACACTTGGTGTATTAGGTCCGAGCCTTATCCTTTGAGCTTTACACCATTGCCTCAGTAGGAATGTCCCCTGTGTACAATGTCTTCAAATACTTAGAAATCTTCTGGATATCAGTTCCAATTGTATAGACAATTTTTCGTGTTACAGGGGTAAAACCCAAGAATGTACTGGAGATAAATCCCTTGTATTCTGGGGGAAATCCCAAATTTTCGTGCGCTACAGGCGGGAGTGTATAAACTCCAAGACTTAGAAAGGTGAAAACCTTTAAACCTTAGAGAGTATGAAAATACCCTTTCGTGAGAGAGGGTGATCAATCCTCATATACCTTTAGGATTCAGGATATAGCCAACAGTAACGAAATTGTCACCCACTTTTACATGGACTGGTCCCGCCACCTTAAACTATTCCCGAATAACTTGCGCTCCAGGCGGGGTGTTTAAACCCAATTCGGATGAAAGGTGAATACCTTTAAACCTGTGAAGGAATCAGGATCCCTTATACGTGAGAGAGGGGGCCAATCCTCTAATCTTTCGAAGTATCCTGAGTGTGTATCCCGAGCTATATCCTGAAGCATATACTGCAAAATATTTTCAAACTAAGGTGGGTGTTAGCTTGGCTAACACCCCTCCGATGCTTAAGTCAGTATTGGGTTTCAAAGAATAAATTAAACCAAACATATTTAAAAGAGATAGAATTCATACCATCCTGAGTTAGAAATTAAATTCTAAACTCACTTGAAATAGAGCTTAAGGTGTATAGCATTCCAAGATCTCGGCAGCATATCCCCCTCCATATTCTTGAGCCGGTATGCACCTTTTCCTGATTCTGATTCAACCTCATATGGTCCTTCCCATTTTGGAGCTAGCTTTCCATCAGCAGGATTAGTAGTATTTTGAAAAGCCTTTCTTAACACCCAATCACCAACTTTGAACCTTCTGGTCCTTATATTCTTGTTATATGCTCTGGATATCCTTTGTTGATACGCTGCCATCCTTAGCTTTGCTGCATCTCTTGTCTCATCAATAGTATCCAACTCCTGGCATAGGACTTCAGGATTCTGCTCAGGATTCCTGAGGCTGGATCTTGCTGTAGGTATCACCATTTCTGTCGGGATCACTGCTTCTGCTCCAAATACCAAGGAAAACGGGGTTTGACCAGTTGCGTTTTTTACCGTCGTTCTATCAACCCACAAAACAAAGGGTAATTCTTCTGCCCATCTTCCTTTCTTGGCCCCTAATCTCTTCTTCAAGTTGTTGACAATTATCTTGTTTGAGGATTCAGCTTGTCCGTTTGCTTGAGGATGTACCGGGGTGGATGTAATCATTTTGATTCCCCAACTCTTGCAGAAGTCAGTAGTCCTTTTACTTATAAATTGAGATCCGTTGTCACAAATTATCTCAGCTGGTATTCCAAATCTAGTCAGGATATTCCTTTTTATGAAGGATACCACTTCCTGATCTCTAACTTGAACAAATGCTTCTGCTTCAACCCACTTGGAGAAATAATCCGTCATTGCAAACATAAAAACCTTTCCTCCTGGAGCCTTTGGAAGCTTTCCCACTATATCCATACCCCACTTCATAAATGGCCAAGGGGAAACAATAGGATACAACGGCTCAGCAAGCTGATGTAGTATGTTACTATGTCTTTGACAGGCATCACATCTTCGAACGTATTCTGTGGCATCTCTCCTCATTGTCGGCCAATAATATCCTGTCCTTAATACTTTTGAAAATAAGGACCTGCCCCCAGTATGGTTGCCACAATCCCCTTCATGTATATCTTGGAGTACTTCTTTGGTTTCGGGATCCTCCAAACACCTCAGATATGGTCCTGCAAGAGATCTCTTATACAAAACATCATTTATAATAGTGAATCGTGATACCTTCATCCTAAAGGCTTTAGGATTCTCATTCTTTGGGATGTATCCTTCCTTTAGATATCTCGTGATTGGAGCCGTCCAGGACTTAGGATCCTCCTCGGGATACTCCTCATCAGGATTCTGAATACTTATCACTCCCTCATCCTGAGGATTCGTCACAGGATACAGGATATGTAGTATTGGTATTCGGGTCCCTTCTGGTATCCTAACCGATGATCCCAGATTTGCTAAGGCATCAGCTTCAACATTATCCTCGCTTGGTACCTGTTCAAGTGTAAAAATATCGAAATATCCTGCTAATTTTTTGAGAATCTCGAGATACTCGATTAACTTCTCTCCTTTAACTGCATAGGTTCCATTAAAATGATTAACAAGGAGTCAACATACACTTGCAAATTCTTGATATTCATATTTTTAGCCAACTCTAATCCTGCAATTAAAGTCTCATATTCTGCCTCATTATTAGTAGCAGGAAATTCACACCTAATAGCCTGGGGTAATATGTCCCCCTATGGCGATTTTAGTAGTATACCTAAACCTACACCTCTTACGTTAGATGCACCATCAGTATATAATGTCCAGCATTCTAAGTTTTCTCCTAACTGCTGTACTTCTAAATCTACTTCGTTTTGAATGTCACTGCTGAAATCAGTCACAAAGTCAGCTAAAGCCTGAGACTTTATGGCATTTCTAGGTTCATATACCAAGTCATAAGCACTCAATTTCACTTACCACTTGGCCATCCTACCTGACATCTCTGGTTTCCTAAGCACGTTTTTAACAGGATAATTGGTTTTAACATGAATCCTATGTGTCTCAAAGTAATGTCTAAGCTTCGTTGATGCCATAACTAATGCTAGTATCAACTTTTCTAAATGAGAATATCTAGTTTCAGCATCTAATAGACTTTTACTAACATAATAGACAGGATATTGCTGACCTTCATGGTCCTTTATAAGAACGGCACTTACAGCATTCCCTGATACAGCGAGGTATAGGGATAGTGGTTCACCATTTTCAGGCTTCATCAATAGAGGTGCAGTTGAGAGATATCGCTTCAAATCCTGCAAGGCTGCTTCATGCTTTGCTCCCCATTCGAACTTCTTATTCTTCTTGAGGATATCATAAAATTCCTTGCATTTTTCCGAGGATCTTGAAATAAATCTGTTCAACGCTGCTACTCGGCCTGTTAGCCGTTGAACATCCTTTATATTTGAAGCTGATTTGATATCCAGGATGGCTTTAATCTGCTCCGGGCTTGCCTCTATTCCTCTTTTAGTCACCATATATCGAAGAAACTTTCCTGCCCCCACTCCGAAATGGCACTTAGCAGGATTTAGCTTCATGTTGTATTGATCCAGGATATCAAATGCTCCCTTGATATCCTGGAGGTGATCCTCAGCCTTTCTAGATTTCACCACCATATCGTCAATATATACCTCCATGGTGTCCCCCAGCTTATCTTTGAACATCATATTCACCAATCTCTGGTATGTTGCACCTGCATTTTTCAAACCGAAAGGCATAGCAGTATAGCAATAAATACATGTTGGTGTCATGAAGGCGGTATCCTCCTGGTCCGAAGGTTCCATTTGAATCTGCTGAAATCCTGAGGATGCGTCCATGAACGTTAACATCTCATGCCCAGCAGTAGCATCCACCATTGCATCGATATGAGGAAGAGGGAATGGGTCTTTAGGACAAGCCTTATACAAGTCTGTGTAATCTACACAGACCCTCCATTTCCCATTTTTCTTCTGTACTACGACCACATTTGCCAGCCATCTCGGAAACTTGACTTCTCTGATCATTTTGGACTTTAACAATCTTTCAACTTCGTCTTGGATGATTATATTTCGTTCAGGAGCAAACTTCCTTCTTTTTTGCTGAACAGGCTTGAACGACCTGTCAATTCCAAGCTTGTGAGTAATAACGTCTTTGGATATGCCTGTCATATCCTCATGCTTCCATGCAAATGTCAACATCCTGCACTTCAAAAAGTTAGTTAATTGTTCTTCAATATCCTGAGGGATATTGGTTCCTACGAGCACCGAGATATCAGGATTATCCTGATCCAGGATAACTTTCTTCGTATCCTGCTCTGAAGCCTCCACAATATCCCGGGCCCGCATCTTTAATTGCTATGCTGGATTGGGCTTGGTTGAGGATTTCATTGAGGATGAGTAGCATTCCTTCGCCTCCTGCTGATCACTATCAACCTTGACAACCCCCCAAGGGGTAGGGATCTTGATGCACTGATGATAAGTCGATGGTACAGCCTTCATATCATGGATCCATGGCCTGCCTAGTATGATGTTATAGCAGGACAGGGAGTCCATCACACAGAAACGTTGTATCGAGTTGACCCCTTCAACATATACTGGTAACTTTATCTCCCCTACGGTATTCCTAGCTTCTCCACTGAAACCAACGAGCACAGTGGACTTCGAAGTAATATCCATCGGAGATACATTCATCCTCTTCAATGTTTTCAGCTGAATTATGTTGACGGAGCTACCATTATCCACTAATATCATGCGTACAAAATGGTTAGCAACATATAATGTTATTACGAGAGCATCATGGTGAGGATCCTGAACAGTATCCCTGTCATCACTATCGAAAGTGATCACTTTATCGGTTGTAAGGGTAGTCATCCTGGAGAGTTTGTCTCCCCTTTCAGTCTTTGCTTCCTTTGCATGTCTCTTGGCCGCAGAATACGAAGTCCCACAAATGTCGGATCCTCCCGAAATAAAGTTAATTATTTTGGCATCTGCTGGGGGTGATGCTGCTCGTTCGAGATCCTTCTCAGGATCCTGCCCTTTATTCTTTTTTCTTCCCAGCAAATCCTTCAGGTACCCCTTGCCTAATAGGTAACTTATTTCTTTCCTTAGAGCAATGTAATCCTCGGTCACATGTCCGAAATCTTAATGGAAGGCACACCACTTAGATTTATCCTTCCAATCAGCTTTCTGCTGGTTCTTTCGAGGCCACCTAGCTTTGTCTCCTAAACCCTGCATAGCATACATTAACTCAGGTATATTAACAGAAAAGCAGTATTCAGATAATTCAGGATATTCTTCAGGATCCTCATCTTCAACAGCATTCACTTTCTTGTTATCATTTCTACCATATGGCTTGGAGCGATATGGTTTATACGAGGGTTCTGATTTCCTGTTGGTTGATTCGTAGGTTGAGGTAGAATTCATCCTCTCTTGCATCTTTTTGTCATCTTCCAAGCGGATATATCTCAAAGCCCTGTTACGAGCTTCATCGAGATTCCTGCAGGGATTCATCACAAGATCCTGATAAAACTGAGAATCCTTTTGTAACCCTATCTTAAAAGCCTGCACAGCTGTTGCAACATCAAGATGTGGGATATCCAAGGATTCTCGACTAAACTTGTTCACATAATCCCTCAAGGATTCCTGAGGTCCTTGAGTTATCCTGTAAAGGTCACTGGTTAGTTTCTCAAAACTCCGACTACAAGAAAACTGACTGTTAAATAAATTGACCAAATGAGCAAACGAAGTAATTGAGTGAGGAGGAACATTCAACAGCCATTTTAAGGCTGATCCTGTCAAGGTAGAACCGAAACCCTTGCATAAGCATGCTTCCTTGAGATCTGGAGGGATAGGATTGATTTCCATCCTTTCCCTATACTGGGCAATATGCTCTTCAGGATCCGTAGTCCCATCATACAGTTTCATGTTGGGGGTCTGAAATCTTTTTGGGATTTCAGCATCACAGATAGGATATGCAAAGCGGGATATCCTGTGGCTGTCTTGAGATACTTCCGGAATTGGCTGGACCACTCCAGGTACACTGGATATCATGTCCTTCAATTTCTGGAGCTCCCTGGTAAATGTTGACGTCATACCTGCATCCTGCAAAGACCCATTGTTGTTAGTAGCAAGAATATTATTATTTGACACATTACCGGTCTGAGGATTTTGGCCATATCCTGAAGCATATCCTGAACTCCTCACAGTTGACATCCTGACCGAGGAGGGTATCTCAGGGGTATGATTCTGAGAATGGCTTGGGATGATATTCCCCCTGTTATCCTCAGTGTAAACTGCGGAACTAAAGTTCAAAGCCCTAGGCTGTATATGAGTGATAGTTTCTTCAGCAGGTCTACTTGGGCCATATTTCAAGAGTTGTATTTCTCTCATCAGCATCCGATTAGTTTCCTGCTGCTGCCTCATCTGTTCCTGTACACTACCAAACAAATTCAGAATTTCATCATTAGATGCCAAAACAGGACCGGATCCCTGGGTACTGGGAGCAGGGATCACATCCCGAGCTACATGACTTTCAGCTCCGTGTGATGAAGCTTGCATTCTCGGAGGAGGAGGCGGAAGCACCGAACCAATTGTTGCAGAGGTTGTAGCAGACATGGTGGAAGAGCTCATGTTTGATCTCGAGGCCAATGAAAACAATTTAGAAAAAAGTTTTGACAATTGAAGACCGAGTAATGATTTTACTAAAGTTTTTAGCAAAAATAGCACCACTTGCCCCACGGTGGGCGCCAGATTGTTTTGGTCAAAAATTACCGAAGCAATTAAGTGATCAAATTAGTTAAGTGAGGTAGTGTGCTAGAAATATGTATGAAAAATATGTTAACCAAGTTGATTATAAAAACAGTTTCAGGATACGGCTCAGGATATAGAGTTGTATCTGTGATCAAACAATGAGCAAAAAGGTAAAAGTTGACACGTGATGTACGAGGAAAGCCCTTGATCAATCTAGATCGCCGGTACAAAACCTCGGGAGCTGACAATCGCAGCTGCCTTGTTCTTCTATTGCTTTAAATATCAGGATACAGTGCAGGATGTGATGCGGATCAACTATGTGTTACAATGTAATTCGAATACAAGTGTTGTGTGTAGTGTTTGCAGTGAGCTAGAGCAAAAGTGTTTGAAAGTGTGAAAGTTGCGTGCCTTAATCTGATCCGCCCCCATCTATTTATAGTAAAAGAAGTGTAACAAACTATCCTAATAAACCGGGATCCGTCGAATATTCCCCACTCGAACGTTGTAGACCTGGTCTTTCGGGTTCAACGTCTCTCCCATAACAAATACGCCCGAGTCTTGAGGAGAAGAAGTCCATCTGACCGTTAGTAACCCCCAGCCTTTAACCTGCACGTGGTTAATTCAATCAACCTCAGGATATCGCTCAGGATGTTAGCAATATCCCAGTCCAGTATCCTGGTCACAAATAAACAATTAAAATAAGGATATTAGTCAAGATATGTACGCTCAGAAAATGACCCATAACAGGTACAACAGCCGAAGCAGTATGTACTGCCGAAAATGGCTCACGCGCCTGAGGTTACACCGGGTAATTGTAGTGTTTGAACTTATGGAACAAATAAGGATGTGAAGATGGTAGAAAACAAGTAGAGAGTACCCCTCTCTCTAGTTGGTCTTCAAGTGTCCATCATCCTTCTAGTATTCTTATGTATCAAGCAATACCATATTCTTATATAACAAAAAGAAGCCCATAGCCTACTACTTGTACAAGAGTTAAGAATTAGTGAAAGGTTTCACTTAATTAGTCACTTATTTAGAGACTTATAAACTCTAATAAAACTAATTAAATGTCATCAAGAAGTTTTACTCAAGAGTTTGTCTGTTATTCACCACATGAAGATTCTAATTAATATTTACAATTTCATTAAATTATAAATATATTAAATATCCATTCACCAAATTTCTAACAATCCCCCACATGAATGGAGATTGTTCAAAACACATAAAATTTCCAATGGAACCTCGACAGTTGAGTTTTGCATACGATAGGTAGGTGTTTCCCTTTGAACCTTTGCTCATGAAATGCACTTAGCCCACTAGCTCTGAGTAGACATCGATGTCTTTGAACTCGTCTGTCGTTTGTGTAGACGACGATACACTTCACACAAGACTCTCCTTAGCCGGGTCATCTCCTCATAGCCGTGTCCAATAATGGTCGTGGAACACTTTCCTGGTTCTGTGAGAGCTCTAGGAATTGTGCCCTCAATTCCATTCGAAGTGACCCCACTTCTCTCTAACATAGGTGATTCACCTTAGATCATTAAAAGCATTGTGGTTATCGTGATTTATCCAAATCATTTACCACATATTATGCTTAGCCTCACTCTTTGTCACTGAATATCATAGGAATAGACTAGGACGTATTTAAACACCCTTTTATACTTTGGGGGTATGTATAACCATATAGACTAGCTTATGCATATCATTTATGCCCCCACAGTGACCACCCTTAGGCATATGAGTTAGTTGACCTATTGAACTTAGATCTTGGGATCTCTAGTCAACTAAGTTAGGTTTCCTTCACATACCCTTTTTCATGGGCTTTAGTCTCATTCCACAACTTTATCTCTGATCAACCCTCAGGTTGTTGGATCCATAACATTATCTTTGACTTTGTCTAGTCACTACAAATAACTTTACTTATTTGAGATCAGTTGTCATGATGTGTTCTTAACTCGCAAGTTAATTTTGCTTATTGTCACCTTCTAATACTATAACCTCAGTGGCCATCTGAATCTTGTTATAATATATGTCTTTCTAAGATACACATATCATTTAAGGCAAACACATATCTATTATACACTACGATCTTTGTGTCCTCCACTTAGTCATTTGTTCGCAATGTGAGATTGGATTACAAAATCCTTATTGCCAAACTTTTATGATATAAATGCAAGACACCCCCACATTTAAGTGTTATAGGATATCATCCAGATGGGGTAATGAAAACCATTTCTACATACCCTTATAGGGTTGTTTCTAAATGAATCTTCCCCCACATTTATTGCCATTTGATCAACATTTCCGTAACTTCACTTATGACGATATTTATACACATATGATTGAACAAGATCAACCTCATTGTATTAGTGAATTCAACTCATATTGCATTAGCGTACCTAAGCTTCCGAGCTGACCAAAGCAACACATGCCATTGTCATAAGTTTGTCACCAAATTAGAATAATTCTAATTTAACATCTAGAATAAGCCTAGACAATGAGTTCTCCTCATTAGCTTTTCGAACAAACTCTTCAAAAGTTACATGTCTTTTCCTTATAATGAATGAAAGTTCTCCCTCAACTTTGTCTGTACACAAATTCTTTTCGTGCTCATACACATTTGAACATTTAGAGTTAATTAGTCTCCGTCAAGACCCATAATTAACCAAGTACTAGTCTAACATGCTTTAGACTACAATACTTTAGCGTGTGAACAGAAGATGCATCATTCTGATTCTTCACAGCCCTAAGGATATCATAATATCGCTTTACAACATTCATCCCTTGTTAAGACAAAATAATGAGACTTATTCATCATCCTAAAACATCAGCACATAGCTAATTTTTATCATTCAATTAAGGAACATAACTTGTTTACCTTTGATCTCCAACGCTTTACCATTGACTCATACGGACTTAAACATAAGTCTTAATCCAAGTCACTTGGTGAACACATTCATCACTAACAAGATGAATGTTCCTTGTCTACAATCACTATTATGTGTGACATAGAGTCAACTAGATCGACACTCAACAACATGGCATTCATAATTTTGCCATAAGTGATTTGCACACATTTATTTTTATTCATTAGGAGATATGTATATTTAGGATGCTCTCCCAATAGAAGGTAAAATCTCCATATAGTTCTTACAATAATCAAGTGGTAGACGCATCTACGTATAGATCACTCGGAAAAAATCTCGCAAGATTTATTATTCACATATGTTAATTTTCCAATGACTTCTAACGAAGTATGTCGACATGAATCTCGTTTGTGTATTTCATCTCAATACACTCAGTACGTTCTTTCATTATTCTCTCATGATGTGGTTACACATTTGATGTCTCGTCTTTGACATTTAGTCAATGCAACAACTCTTAAGTTGTTTATGTCCAAGAATTTTTATGTACTATCCGTTTAAAAACCATATTCTGTAAAACAATATATAATTGGCGTTATAATTATTTCCACAAAAATAATTTATACGTCACAAATATTAGTGATTTATTTCTTTGTAAAAAATTGCATGTGTTATCCGAAGATATTGAACACAAAACAATACAATACATTGGAAATTAAATCATAAGTGTCGAACATTTTTGAAATTTAAACGGAAGCATAGACAATATGTAGATAACAAATATCAAAGTGCTTTGATCTTCAACACTTTATAATCTGACCGAAAACTTCTCAACGATATCGTACCATGGCATGTCTTGAGGTACTCCCTCAATAAGACTCCATTCACTTGTAAGTACAAGTTCCCCATTTCATCTTGAAACTTTAAACTTGGACAATTCTACTCAAAACAACACCAACTTGTTACAAAGACTACATTTAAGTAGCAAACTTGAACAATTAAATTTGTTCACAACAACACCAAGTTGTTTTTCACCAAATAACATCCACGAGACTGTTACTTTGTTCAACAAATGCTACTTCTAGCAAGAGTAGCAGACCATTTGAATTCTAAAACTGAACGTTTACATAAAACGTTTTCCAAGGATAAAATATATAAAACAAACCATTTCTCATCATTTTTAATGCACACATACGCAATTAAATGTTTACATTAAACATTTCCATTCATTATGGCTTATACAATGTATGGTCTCTAACATTGTGTTTGTGATACATATTTTCTAACCCACGTGTTAGAAAATTTAAGTCATTATATATATATAAAACATGTCCATTTGGATTTAGAAATCACAAATTAAAGTTAGTGATAAATCTCACACAACTACACCATCACTTTATGGTGATTTAATTCTTGTATTCTTACTCTTGTAATTTTCCAATCTCATCAAGTTAGGCACATAGCCTACTTTTAATACAAGATACATAGGTTGGAAAAGAGTCTCACTTAATTAGAAATTTTATTAGAGACATAAACTCAAATAAAAACTAATAAATTGACATAAAACTCTACTTAAGAGTTTATCTTCCATATGAAGAGTCTAGTAAATAATTATAATTTCATTAAATTCATAACAACACCATCACTTTATGGTGATTTAATTCTTAAAGCCAATCAAACATCAACTTCAATGTATGATCTTTTATTTCTAAAGCATAATATAAGTGTTTATATTCATTAAAATCAATGCTACAACAAATTACTTATATAAAATGTTTACATAAAACATTTCAAAGCATTTGTATTTTAACCATTTTTAACAATCATGTTAAAATGAAAAAATTTCTAACGCGCACGTTAGAAATATTAACATTTCCACAAAACATTAATTCGGCTTGCTATAAACACATATATGGTTCAAATAAATAAGTCATTTCCAATACACACGTTAGAAAGTAAACAATTAAAAAATTGCTTCCAAATTAACGCTGTCCATGAACGTTTCTAACACACATGTTAGAAGACAAATGATTTCAAAAATCGTTATAAGTCTTATTTGTTTATTAACATTTCCACAAAACATTAATTCGGCTTGCTATAAACACATATATGGTTCAAATAAATAAGTCATTTCCAATACACACGTTAGAAAGTAAACAATTAAAAAATTGCTTCCAAATTAACGCTGTCCATGAACGTTTCTAACACACATGTTAGAAGACAAATGATTTCAAAAATCGTTATAAGTCTTATTTGTTCATATCAATCCATGGGTGGATGAAGAGTCTACTTTAAATAGAGACTTAATTAGAGACAGAAAACTCTAATCAAGTAACATAAAACTCTTATTTAAAGACATAAAAACTCTACTTAAGAGAATTTAACGTTTACAAAAAAACGTATGGTTTACACAAATAATTCCGGTCTAACACACATGTTAAAGAATTTAACGTTTACAAAAAATAACGTATGGCTTGCACTAATAAACCTGATCTAACACAAAAGCTAGAAAAAGTTAACGATTCCCAAAATCATTTCAAAACCAAATGTTTGAATCAAAACTATTCGTTTTGTACCATGGTATAGGATTTAAAATTGTATCTTAATCTCAATAAATCCAAACACAACAAGTTGTACTACATACATATTTCCTAAAAAAATTATAAGATCATAATCTCTAAAAATATTTTGTTTATTATAAATCCTTCCGTGAACCCAAAATCCTTATAAATAAGTGATGTGTGCAGTGTGTTATAAGTTTTTATGTATATTTTAAGCCCTTTTAACACTTTAGTCAAGTTTTAAATTTATAAAACACGATATTTTACTAACACTAAACACACATATGGGCAAGTGCACCCATCGTGAGCGTAGTATAGCATTGGTAAGATACCGAGGTCGTCCAAGGCTACAAGAGCTTTTAGTGCCAGTTTATCCTCAACGTCTAATCAAATCAAAAATTTAGAAAAAGGTTTTAAACATGAAAATAAAAACTAAAAATGCTGAAAAATAAAAATAAAATAAAAACAGATAGACAAGATGAATCACATGGATCCGACTCGCCTTTAGTGTAACCTTTGATGATTTCCGCACTTTTGCAATTTTTAAGAGATTATCTTAGTTATAGTAGTAGGCCCCTCTTTTGAAGGTGACGTTACCCTCAACCCAGTAGTTTGAGTCAGCAAGGATACAATCCTAAAGTGTCGGAATATTGAAAGATAATTAATTAAGTTATTAATGCGTAATGTGGTAGGCCCCTCTTTTGAAGGTGACGTTACCCTCGGCTAAGTGGTTTGAGTCAGTAGGGATACAATCCCAAGTAGCCGGGTTAATGTATTAATAGTTGTTTACATATGAGGGGATCAAGCCATTCGCACCCCCGCCATCCAATACCAGTGGGTATTGAAGGAGGTCCTAGTAAGCTTGACACAGGTCCTTGCAGGATCTATACACTGAACAAGGCAAGAACCTTACCAAACCATTCCCTTAACCCCCGACCAGGTAGCCAACATATCTTTATATAGACCGTAGAGATATGAATGGTGTAAATATTTTATTTTATATAGACAGTAAAATAACGCCAAGACACCATAGACAAATGATAAGGAAGTTTCACCTTCAACATAAGAAACTACTTATTAAAGTCATTAATACAAAACCAAATAAAAAGTGCGAAAAGGTTAAAAAAATAAAAGTATTACACTAAATTCTTGTCTTCACCAAGTGATGTATGAGACTTAGGCAAACATGGCCTTTGATTGTCAAGAACTCTTACTATCAATCTTGGATCCCGAGACTACTACACACACTCTATGATGGATGATGGATGATGGATGATGGTGGTGGATGTGGGTTGTGATGGTGGTGGAATGTGGGTGAAGTGTGAGAGAGGTGGTTTGCCAAGTGATGCCTTTGAAGTGAACCAAGCACCTCTATTTATAGCCTACACAGAAACCCGGACACGGCCCCGTGTCCATCCACTTTCTCTTTCTTCATTAAATGCAATTTGTCTGCATTAGCTCCACACGCCCCCATGTCCACTGGGCACGGGAAGCGTATCTGTACTATCAAGATTTGCTTGGATTCTGCGAATCTTAGCGTTGACCACGGCCGTGTTGAGCTGGGCACGCCCCCGTGTCGGGAACTAGAAGCTTCTATAACTTTGTCATTTCTGCAGACACCTGACCACGCCCCCGTGTCCGCTGGGCACGAGGCCGTGTTCAGACTTCTGATCACTTGTTTTTGCTTAGGAAGATGTTGTCAAGGGGTCAGGCATGCCACGTTTATTCATTTTCTTGTAATTATGTTAGATTTTGCTGCATATTTGCTCCTTTTATTCATTTACGCTCATTTAATTTTGAAAATACAAAAGGAAGACAAAAACACATTTTTTCCAACATTAGTACTAAAAAGGGTTAGTTTTATGCCTCATTTGATCTAATTTATATGTTGCATTTTAAACACATCAAATACCCCTGCACTTAAATCTTTCCATGTCCTCAAGCAAAACTCTTTATAATGTGGCTTACACTCCCAAATGGAATGGGTAGAAGAGAAGTTTTGGGCTTGTCTTGAGTGTCGGGAATCCAAGATCTTTATTAGGCTTTTATTTTTATGTTATTTACAATCCTATTCGTCATGATTTATTTTGAACGTTTCATAAGAGAAATTACTTATTTGGGCATAACATGCCTCTTTAAAATTCCATTTATATACAAGTTCACATACCTCACGGGAGATCACTCAACACTCGGCCGAATATGTATTTTTGTGAAACACTCGAGACCGGCATGGAACTTACTTCTACCATATGCTTGCCAAGCAATCAATCTTCCTCCTTTTTAACTATACACCTTTGTAAATATCAAGAGGACTTGGGGAAGGGTTAGGCTTGGGGTTAAAGATAGGTGGTTTTGGGTTAGTGGTTAGTAAAAAGGGCGAAAAGGCGTAAAAAGCGTCGGTTGTCGTAAAAGTTTTTGTTTTTGTGACTTTTTATTCAAACGAAGCATTCTCAAACAAAGTTTCTTTTGAGGAACTTGTTTGTTTATTGTTAGGCTTCATATTATTTTTTTAATAAGGAATGTCACATGAAAACCGAGCTTTTTACTAAAATAAAGGGTTAGAAATAAAAAAGGGTTTTGGTGGGTAAAGGGTGTTTGTTTTGTGGGTTTAGAAACAAAAAGGTTTAGGCTCAAAGGGGTTAACTAGGGGGATTTTGGGTATGTGGTAAAAAAAAATGAAAAATAATGGTGTTGAAAAGAAAAAAGGGTTAGTCCTAATGCCTCCATCATTTACTTACTTGGGTTTAAGTTGGTAAGGACCGGGAATGTATCGTCATGGCAAGTTCTAGAGTCGTAAGAAACCAAGCGGCTATTCACACAAGAAACGAAAAATGAGCATTTAGTTTAAAGATGTGTATTTGTATGCTCAATAAAGGCTCAAAACTCACTTTTTGTGGGAATGAGTTTATTATATGATCAAGTATTTATAATCAAATTTTAACTAGATTTGTCATGTCGTTTCATAATTTTCTTATGTTGGTTCTTTTTATCATGATGCTATCGGTTGTAAATTTGTAAAAATATAACCTTTTTAGAACTTGTTATTCCTAAATTAAACCAAGACAAGTAAAAAAATGGAAAGTTTTTGAAAAAATTTGGGGTGATTAGCGGTTCCAATAGAGTTTTGTGTAAGGCTTGTTATTAGGACTTGCAAAATTCAAGGTTTTAGCACCCCCCCCCCCCCCACTTAAATTACACATTGTCCTCAATGTGTCCCAAAAATAAGTTTTTAGGTTGATTGAATGTGTAAAAAGGTGTTAAAAGCAAAAATTTTTATGTTACTGGGCATCTGGACACGGGCCGTGTTGATCTGGGCACGGCCCCGTGTTTAGATTGCCAGTATCATAGTTTACAGAAGGCTGGGCACGGGGGCGTGTTTAGTGAACATGGCCCCGTGTCCAGTTACCTGAACTGGGCATTTTCTGCAGATCCTTGAGCACGGGGCGTGTTGGTTGAGCACGGCCCCGTGCTGAACTTGCTGTAATGAAGAAAAATTGTCGGGAGGCTCTGTTTTTTGTGCATGGGGAGTGGGTTCAAGTTTCCCTTAGTAACCTCCATCATTCCGAGTGTGTTTTATTCCTGAAAATTAAGACTAAACTAGAAAGCATAAAAGTTAATCTAAACTAAAATTAAGGATAGTTCCGCGGAATGCCTCCGTGGTGCGCCACGTTTATAAGGGTCCTTGGCTAGACCCAAAGTCAGTCATATGCTGCCCAAGTGGGATGTTTTGCATCCCATGTTGCACCGTCGGAGAGCATCATCCAAACTTGAGTCTATGACTTTCATGTAGTTGACCGGGTCGTCGTCTTCTACTCTTTTCCCAACCCCAAACTTTATTTCCTTGTCCCCAACCCTCAATGTTAGTGTCCCACCATTCATGTCTACCATTGCGTGGGTCGTAGCTAGGAATGGCCTTCCTAAGATGAGTGGTACTTCGGTATCTTCCTCCATATCTAATATGACAAAGTCGGCCGGGAAGACAAAGTCTCCGACTTTTACCAATAGATTTTTGGCGACACCTTGTGGATATTTAATAGACCTATCGGCAAGTTGTATGCTCATTTTTGTAGGGCTTGTTTTCCCTAGTATGAGTCGTTCGAACATTGATGCGGGCATGAGGTTGATACTAGCCCCGAGACTGGCTAGTGCATTGCGTATGGGTGATCCCCCAATCGAACACGGGATGGTGAAGCTTCCGGGGTCGATCTTCTTTTGTGGGAGTTTATTGAGTAGCAAGGCGGAGCATTCTTCGGTTAAATTAACTAATTGCAATGATTCAATTTTCTTTTTGTGAGTGAGGAAGTCCCTCAAAAATTATGAATATTTAGGCATTTGGGTTAGGACTTCGACAAATGGAATATTAACATGCAATTGTTTTAGTAAATTTACAAATTTTGAGAATTGCTCACCGGTCTTTTGGCGAAGTAATAGACCGGGGTACGGTACCGGGGGATTCCTGGTAGGCTCTTGATTTGGTGGAGGAGCCCTCTCTTGTTGGGGTGTCGGCGAAGTTGCGGTTTGGTTCGACGGGCTCTTTTCAATTGGAGGTAGCGGAGCTTCCTCGGGACCTACGGTACGGTTTCTCAATGTGATGAGATGTACTTGCGCCTTTGGGTTGGTTTTGGTATTGCTGGGTAATGCGCCTTGTGGTCTCTCGGAGAAATTTTGAGCTAGTTGATTTAGTTGTTTTTCAATGTTTTGTATACTAGCTTGTTTATTTCTAAAGTTCGATTCCATTTGTTGAAATCGATCCGAGTTTTTCTTCTCGGTGTCGGAGATGAGGCGAGAGATAGTATCTTGAAGCCTCTCTCGCCCCCCTTATTGTTGAGAGAAATTTTGTGACTCGTTTCTTGGTTGTTGAAAGTTTGTTCGTTGGTATTGCTTTTGTTGGTTACTACTATTGCCGGGTTCTCTCCAACCAAGGTTAGGGTGATTGCGCCATCCTTGGTTGTAGGTACCCGTCGGAGGACCTGACGGCCTAGGTCTATTATCAATGTAGTTTATCGTTTTCGTTTGATTATCCATTTCTTTTATACAACTCCAATTTTCATGTGGTCCACCACACCCTTCGCAAGCCATAACCGAGCTCGTTTTTTGCCATTTCTAACCTTTTGATTTTTGAAGAGAGGACCTCGATTTGGGCTTGCAAAGAGGTGCTTTCGTCAACCTTATGGGCGCCCGGGGCAATAGATTTTGTGCCTCGGGGAGAGTGCCACTGAAAATTGGTTTGAGCAATTTTCTCAATTTGATTATAAATTTCATTTGGGCGACGATTACCTAAAAGTCCCCCGGAGCTAGAGTCAAGTGTTTGTCTTGTGTGTGGCAACAACCCATTATAGAAAGTGGATACTTGTTGCCATACCGCAAGACCATGATGAGGACACTTTCTTAGTAGCTCCTTGAACCTTTCCCAAGTTTCATATAAGGATTCTCCGTCCTCTTGTGAGTATGTATTAATTTCAGTTATTAATTTAGCCGTTTTAGCAAGAGGGAAATACTTATACAAAAACTTTTGGGCTAGTTCATCCCAAGTGTTTACCGACCCAACTGGTAGGGTGTTAAGCCAAGCCTTTGCTCGGTCTTTTAGTGAAAATGGAAACATTCAGAGGCGGATGGCGTCATTTGATGCTCCGTTGATCCGAAAAGTATCACATATTTCTAAAAAGTTGGTAATATGTAAATGGGGATCTTCGTCCGCAAGCCCGTGGAAAGTTGCGGAGTTTTGGAGCATTTGGATCAAATGCGGCCGAAGTTCGAAGTTGTTGGCATCGACATTCGGCGCATTGATAGCGGCGCCAAGATTACCTACAGTGGGTCGTAGGTAATCCATGAGGGTACGTTGATCCGCCATTGGAATTGGGTCCCCCGAAACTTTCTCTTGGTTTTTAGCTTTAAGTCTTTTTCTTAGAAAGCGTTCGGGTTCGTCTAGAGATTCTTTTATGTCTTTACTGGAACTGGAGCTCATACACTGCGTAGAAAGTTTAGGTGCGGCGCCTGGGTTCCAAGTCCTGCGATAAAAACAAAAAAGAATCTCGGTCAGAAGTTTCACCACGGCCCCGTGCTCAGATGAACACGGCCCGTGGTTGGAGTTACAGTGATTGTTTTCCGGATCCGTGTTACTGAAGAATTCAACACGGCCCCGTGCTGCACCGACACGGCCCCGTGCTCAACTCTTTGTAACTCGGAAAATAAAAACGGCCAGTAACGATGTTGGGCACGGCCCGTGTCATACCAGGCACGACCCCGTGCTGAGCTCTGTAGAAACTGAAAAATCTAGAAAAGTCCTAAAAAACAGAAAAATAAGAAAAACGATTAGGCCGTTGATTCCTAACTTTCTTAAAATCCTTGTGTCCCCGACAACGGCGCCAAAAACTTGATGTGTGCGGTGTGTTATAAGTTTTTATGTATATTTTAAGCCCTTTTTAACACTTTAGTCAAGTTTTAAATTTATAAAACACGATATTTTACTAACACCAAACACACATTTGGGCAAGTGCACCCATCGTGAGCGTAGTATCGCGTTGGTAAGATATCGGGGTCGTCCAAGGACACAAGAGCTTTTAGTACCGGTTTATCCTCAACATCTAATCAAATAAAAAATTTAGAAAAAGGTTTTAAACATGAAAATAAAAACTAAAAATGCTGAAAAATAAAAACAAAATAAAAACAGATAGACAAGATGAATCACTTGGATCCGACTCGCCTTTAGTGTAACCTTTGATGATTTCCGCACTTTTGCACTTTTTAAGAGATTATCTTAGTTATAGTAGTAGGCCCCTCTTTTGAAGGTGACGTTACCCTCAACCCGGTAGTTTGAGTCAGCAAGGATACAACCTAAAGGGTCGGAATGTTGAAAGATAATTAATTAAGTTATTAATGCGTAATGTGGTAGGCCCCTCTTTTGAAGGTGACGTTACCCTCGGCTAAGTGGTCTGAGTCAGCATGGATACAATCCTAAGTAGCCGGGTTAATGTATTAACAGTAGTTTACATATGAGGGGATCAAGCCATTCGCACCCCCGCCATCCAATACCAGTGGGTATTGAAGGAGGTCCTAGTAAGCTTGACACAGGTCCTTGCAGGATCTATACACTGAACAAGGCAAGAATCTTACCAAACCATTCCCTTAACCCCCGAGCAGGTAGCCAACATATCTCTATATAGACCGTAGTGTAAATCTTTTATTTTATATAGACAGTAAAATAACGCCTGACCACTTGTCGGGAAATAGAAGCTTCTATAGCTTTGTCCTTTCTGCAGACACCTGACCACGCCCCCGTGTCCGCTGGGCACGGGGCCATGTTCAGCCTTCTGATCACTTGTTTTTGCTTGGGAAGATGCTGTCGAGGGGTCGGGCATGACACGTTTATTCCTTTTCTTGTAATTATGTTAGATTTTGCTGCATATTTGCTCCTTTTGTTCATTTACGCTCATTTAATCCTGAAAGTACAAAAGGAAGACAAAAACACACTTTTTCCAACATTAGTAGTAAATAGGGTTAGTTTTATGCCTCATTTGATGTAATTTATATGTTTCATTTTAAACACATCAATAAGGTTTTAAGATTGTAGCAACAATCTTACGAAATATGTTTTAAGTTTGTAAGAATTAGGTTCACTTTTTCTAAATTATAATTACAAAATATATAATAACGAAATTTTTGTTCTTCATAGGAAATATCATAGTACAATGCCGGTTGCAATAACTAAATAAAAAGAATATAAAATATAATTTTATATACCAATCTTGATTCAAGCCGCATCTCTGGTTGGTCCTTCACGCGCATTTGATAGCATCCTAGACTCGAGTATTCATTATCTTGAGTCTTGAAAAATACTCCTTGACTGCAACAAAGAGCACACTAAAACGTTGACGATTTTGGTTGAGGCACGTGTTCATCACGCTTCCCTTAAAACAGATTTCGCGCCTCTACTAAAGACGACACAACTGTTTCCCAGGGTACAACAGCCGAAGCAGTATGTACTGCCGAAGATGGCTCACGCGCCGTGGTTACACCGGGTAATTGTAGTGTTTGAACTTATGGAACAAATAAGGATGTGAAGGTGGTGGAAAACAAGTAGAGAGTACTCCTCTCTCTAGTTGGTCTTCAAGTGTTCATCCTCCTTCTAGTATTCTCATGTATCAAGCAATACCATATTCTTATATAACAAAAAGAAGCCCATAGCCTACTAATTGTACAAGAGTTAAAGATTAGTGAAAGGTTTCACTTAATTAGTCACGTAATTAGAGACTTAAAAACTCTAATAAAACTAATTAAATGTCATCAAGAAGCTCTACTCAAGAGTTTCTCTTTTATTCACCACATGAAGATTCTAATTAAATTTCATTAAATTATAAATATATTAAATATCCATTCACCAAATTTGCAACAGTTTGGCTAGCAGACATACCCGCTTGACATTCGCATTGATCGGGAATTTTTTACTGTTCTTAATTTTTTTGACCGTTTGGTCTTTAAAAAAATTATTCAAATTCAAATACTTTGTTCCCTTCCTCTATTTAACCACCCATACTATCTAACCAAACCACAAAACTCTCTCCAAGTTTATATTTTCATATACCTCTTCCATGTTTCACGTTCACAAAGTATGGCAATCCCGTGGACTGAAGAGGAAGACATTGCGTTCTCGTTGTCTTATGTAACAATCCATCACGAACCCACATCTCCTACTCGACGGGCCACATTTTGGAACCGGGTGCATCGCCAATTTGTAACCCATGTTGGTGAGACAAACCGAACCGTGGATCAAATAGATTCACAATTCGTGTTTATCCGTTACAAGATTTCAAGATTCCATAGTAGGTTCTTGAATGTGCCAAATCCTCACAATGAGCTCTCGGATGAGAAAGTTATTTAAGTGACACTTATCGACTACAAACACAACTACGATGAGAACTTTAACCACGTAGCGGCGTGACACATTATTTCAACCTATGTTTAAGTTTTAATGTTGAATTTTAAAAAATAAAATTTGTGGCTAGGGTAAGCACCGCCACCACTTACTAGTAATGGGTAAGTTAAGCATTTTTTTAGTTGGCGAGTGGTGAATGATAGAGGCTAGAGTACTTAGCCTAGAGTGCCCCTTCCTACCTTAATGAGTTAAGACCATGGGGTATGGGGCGGGGGTTTGGGCGTGGGTTGGGGGAAAACGCCCAAGCCACCACCCCGGGTGGGCTTGGGTTTGGGCGTGGCCCTTGGGGCTTGGGTTTCAAGCCGGGCGTGGGGCGGTCTGGCCAAGCTGACATGGCAGGCTCTCACTGGACAAACCAAAGTAACCGTTGGGCTAGCCGTTGGCCAACGGCTATCTTAAAAAAAATTATTTTTCCACTATAAAACTCACATTTTTCTTCCATTTTTTTACCACATTCAACCACATCTTCTATAATCATCTTCAATTCTCCTTCTACAAAACGAAAAAATGCATCATCATAACCGTCCTTTTGACCCGAACAACCCGTATGCATTCCAAGAAAATAATCCTAGCCCACCACCCATTCGTCCAATGCCTCGTCCATTTTTGATACACTCTTCTATGCCCCAAGAAGCGAGTTATGCATCGTATCTTGGGAATTGTTTGTTTACTAACTTCCCACACACCGGTGATGCGATACCTACCCCGTTTACACAAACGCCCATCAACCTTTCACCAACCTCCATTGACCTTTCACAAAACGAAACCGTCCCCGAAACTCAACCACCCAACGATGGTCCTTCCGCATCGAAACCCATCAAAAAGAGAAGCCATAAGAAAAAAACCGAGGGGGATAAAGCACTTGAAACCGCTAAGCTAAAACAACTAAAATGGACCGTTCCTGAAGAACTTGCATTGGCGAGGGGTTGGTTTCAACAATCTCAACATGCAACTTTAGGTATTCTTAAACTTTGTTTATATTAATGGTTTTTTTTATATAACTTTGTAATATATTAAATTTTGTTTTTATAAAAATAGGAAATTCTCAACATCGAACCCATTTGTGGCAAGGGGTTAGTAGAGTATTCCATAAAGAATTGGGAAGAGAGGTTTATCGTGAAAACGATAGCTTATCCTCGAAGTGGACCGAGATAAGCGGCCAACTTACAAAATATAGTGTTTTTTTAAATAAAGCAAAACAAAACCCAAAAAGTGGTGAAACCGAAGCCGACATTGTGATGAATGCATTGGTTCAATTCAAGACAAATGTGGGGACCGACTTCCGTTTCATGCATTGTTGGGAGATTTGTAAGTTACATCCAAAGTGGTCGAATATCCCCAGTGGTAGCGAAAGTAACACGTCTTCCAAATGGTCAAGGGCCTCGTCCCAAGCCCAATCTGATGCACGTGATCAAGAGTTTGAGGACCTTTTGGATGATTCGTCAAGCCCAAACCGGCCTGAGTATGGAAGAGATGCCGCAAAAAGGCGTGCTCAAAAATCAAGATCTGGTACGGCATCGCCTTCAGCTGGGAGTTCAGGCTTGTGTAGGGGAATATACAGCGACCAGTTGTATGACATTTCAACCAAGTTAGATACATTCAACGTCTTCCAACAACAAAGGGCCGAACAACGAAAGAGCAAAGAAGCTAGAGATGCCGCTAGAGATGCCCTGTGTCACGGCCCCCAACCCGGTTTGACCCGTTTCAGGAGCCGCGGGACAGAAAATCCCGTGGTATTAATTTAATTGAGTTAACAGCAGAAGATTTTAACAGGATCTTTTTAAAACTGAAATTTCCCGATTATTTTATTTCATAATTCGGGATAAAACCCCGGTAATTTATAATCATATGATTTCACTGAGAAATCTTTATTTTACAAAACATGTTTCTTTATTTTATATTGAGCCACCTCCTTAAGCTTGTAGTGCTTCACGGCACTTTTCCTGGATCACAACAGATCACCTGAAACATGTTTGAAAAAGGTTTTGTCAGCGGGAAATACTGGTGAATCATTCTTTTTACTAAAACGACTCGTTGTTATAATTTACAGTATTAAGAGCGATTACAATGTTTATATATATCAACCATCTACCCACGGTATTTGTCACTCGACCATCCATTGGTAACCTCATAGTCCAATGGTGTCTGTGACTATGGTCATATCACCCCTTGGCTAACTCGTTGTCCAATGGTGAAGTTTATCAAGTAATGTATACAAAACCCCACATACCGACTGTAATATGGAGATTACAAAGACTTAATCCCTGCAATTATAACCTTGAAAATAAACATGCTTTTGAAATTAAATTTGATAAAAATAGAATGACTCACATTGCAGATTTATATGAGCAGAGCTTAGCCTACTGATTAGCCTTTTAACCTAATTTTTATAACATGCACACGAACTCGGTTAATAACTAATACAGCATTTACGATAACTCACGAGATTAAACCTTCACAACGAATGACAAAGTGCGATACTTAAACATCCATCGAATTTACGACGAATGACAAAGCATAAACCCTAATGTGAGCAGCACTTAAACATCCATTGGATAGTTTAATCGATCGGACATTAAATCGTAGTAGAGATCGAGTTAATACCCGGTATCGGAGCAGCACCCCACTAAAATTGAAAGTAATTTCGAATTCAGAGTAATGAGAATTCATTTTTACGAAAAGATCTCGACACCAGTGGACTGTGCATGCAACAAGCTATTTATAGCTGAAATTGAGGCCTCACGCGGCCCGCGTAAGCCTTTGGCTTACCTTTACGCGGCCCGCGTGGCCGCCTAGTCTACGAGTAGGGTTGATTGGTCACCAGTAGGTTAGCCAGGTGGTCACTACGTGGATCCGGAACACTTATCCGGTCAAACATGTCTTGACGCGGCCCGCGTAAGACTATGCTTACTCTTACGCGGCCCGCCTGAGAACCATATTTCTTGTTTTCTTGATTTTTTATGCACAGTATGGTTTCAGGGGTCCGGGTTTTTACTTACGGGTATTTTTAGGAAAATTTTGAGAGTCCTTACATTCTCCCCACCTTATTTAAAATCTCGTCCTCGAGATTTATTGGAATAAGTGTGGATATTTTCGCTTCATCTCCGATTCCAGTTCCCAAGTGTATTCAGGTCCTCTCTTTGAATCCCATTTGACCTTGACAAGTACTAACCGTTTGTGTTTGAGAAATTTCACCTTTCTGTCTTCGATTTGAAGAGGTTTCTCAACAAATTTTAACTTTTCGTTTACCTCTATATCTTGGAGAGGTACTACCAAAGATTCGTCTGATAGGCATTTCTTGAGGTTGGATACATGAAATACGTCATGTACTCCCACTAACTCTTCTGGTAGTTGTAAACGATAAGCAACTGGTCCTATACATTGGATCACTGGGAATGGTCCTACGTATCTTGGACTTAGCTTTCCTTTCTTACCGAACCGAACTACTCCCTTCCAGGGTGAAACTTTCAATAGTACTTTGTCTCCAACTTGAAATTCAAGTGGCTTGAGTCGATTATCTGCATAACTCTTTTGACGATCTCGAGCCGTCTTCAGTCTTTCCTTGATTTGTGTGATCTTGTCAGTAGTTTCTTGCACAATCTCCGGACCTGATAATTGACTCTCTCTCCTATTTCTGCCCAACAAACTGGAGTTCTGCACTTTCGCCCGTACAGTGCTTCAAATGGGGCAGCTTCAATGCTTGAATGATAACTATTGTTATAGGAGAATTCGATTAATGGTAGATGATTATCCCAATTTCCACCAAAATCTATCACACATGCCCGGAGCATGTCTTCTAGGGTTTGTATCGTCCTTTCACTTTGCCCGTCTGTTTGTGGATGATATGTCGTGCTTAAATTTAGTCGAGTTCCCATTGCTTCCTGGAAACTTTTCCAGAAATGGGAAGTGAAACGACTATCCCTATCTGATATAATGGAGAGTGGAACTCCATGTAAGGATACTACTTCTTCTACATGCAACTTTGCCAACCTTTCCATGCTAAAGGTTTCTTTCATGGGTAGAAAATGAGCTGACTTGGTTAATCGATTCACAATTACCCAAATCGCATCATTACCTTTTCTGGTTTTGGGTAACTTAGTAACAAAGTCCATTGTTATGAGTTCCCATTTCCATACAGGCATTTCTAATTGTTGAAGTAGACCCGAAGGTTTCTGGTGTTCTGCCTTAACTTGCGAACAAGTAAGACACTTAGAAACATATCTAGCTATGTCCTTTTTCATTCCTATCCACCAGAAATTGTTTCTTAAATCTTGGTACATCTTATTGTTTCCTGGGTGCATTGTATACCTAGATTTATGAGCTTCCTCTAGAATCTTATTTCTTAATTCTCCCTGTTTAGGTACCCAAATTCTTTTCTTATGGAATCTCCAAATTCCATCATTTCCTTGCTCTAATTCTTTTATTCGTCCTTTCATTCCTTCAGCATCGTCCTTGATTGCTGTTTCTTGAACCTTCTTTAATTGTTCCATTAAATCTAACTGTAGATTTGATCTAAGAGCACGAATCCGTCGTTGTTTCTCATGATACTTACGACTTAAGGCATCAGCAACTACGTTTGCCTTTCCTTCGTGATACTGAATATCATAGTCGTAGTCACTTAGGATTTCCATCCATCTTCTTTGCCTCATGTTTAACTCTTTTTGCCCAAATATATATCTTAAACTCTTATGATCTGTATAAACAGTAAACTTACTTCCATACAAATAGTGTCTCCAAATTTTAAAGGCAAAAATTATGGCTCCTAACTCTAAGTCATGAGTCGTATAATTTTCTTCGTGCTTTTTCAATTGCCTTGATGCATACGCAATTACCTTCTTGCGTTGCATTAGCACACATCCTAATCCTAATTTTGAAGCATCACAATATACTTCAAAATCTTCTGTTCCTTCTGGTAAAGCTAAAATTGGAGCATTGGTTAATTTCTGCTTCAAGATCCTAAAGGTTTCTTCTTGTTTAGGTCCCCATTCAAACTTAACGGCTTTACAGGTTAGGTTAGCTTAGTTAAGGGTACAGCTATCTTGGAAAAATCCTTAATAAACCGTCTATAATATCTGGCTAAACCTATAAAACTTCTAATTTCCAGTGCGGATTGTGGAACCTTCCATTTGGTGATTGCTTCTATCTTAGCAGGATCTACGTGAATACCTTCATGATTCACCATGTGTCCTAAAAATTGCACTTCTTGTAACCAAAATTCACACTTCGAGAATTTGGCGTAAAGCTTTTCTTTTCTTAACAAAGTTAAGAGTGCATGCAAGTGCTGACAATGCTCGTCCTGACTTTTGGAATAAATAAGTATATCGTCGATGAAGACAATTACAAATTTATCCAAATACGGTTTACAGATCCGATTCATCATGTCCATGAATGCAGCAGGTGCATTCGTTAGTCCAAAGGGCATGACTGTAAACTCGTAATGACCATACCTAGTTCTGAAAGCAGTTTTAGGTATGTCTTCTTCTTGTACCTTCAATTGATGATATCCGGAGCGTAAATCGATCATAGAAAAATATCTAGCTCCTTGAAGTTGAATGAAAAGATCATCAATCCTAGGTAATGGGTATCGATTTTTAATTGTAACCTTATTTAATTCCCTATAATCGATACACATTCGCATCGAACCATCCTTCTTCTTTACAAACAACACTGGTGCTCCCCACGGGGATGAACTAGGTTGTATAAAACCTTTACTTAGCAATTCATCTAACTGCTTTTTCAATTCTAACATTTCTATAGGTGCTAACCGATAAGGTGATTTAGCTATCGGTGTAGTTCCAGGAATTAAATGAATCCTAAATTCTACTTCCCTATCTGGTGGTAATCCTGGTAACTCTTCTGGGAATACATCTGGGTATTCTGAGACTACAGGAATCTCCTTAAGTTCTTTATCCTTAGTACTAATGATTACTGAAATCATATATACTATTCCTTGCTTTCGTTCATAACTAGCAACTTTCATTACTGAAATGAACTTCATGGTTTTACGTGGCTTATCTCCTGTAATCAAAATCACTTCTCCGGTAGGTGCCCGAATTTCTATAGAGTTTCTATCACAAAGGATTCGAGCATGGTTGGCTACTAACCAATCCATTCCTATCACAACATCGAATTCGGCTAATTTCATAGGCAACAGATTTGCAGAGAATTTATAATCTGAAAGTTCTATATTTCCTTCCTGCAAAACCTTATCTATTTTAACGGAATTTCCATCTGTCGTTTCGACTGTAAAAATCTGCCTAAGGTTGGTTAAGGGTAAATTAAGAGCTTGGCAGAATGAAGTATTTATAAAACTTTGGTTTGCACCAGAGTTAAATAATACTTTTGCATAAACGTTGTGAACTAAGAACGTACCCGCTATGACATCCGGAATCAATTCGGCTTCCTGCGTAGTCAGTTGGAATGCTCTTGCATTCTTCTTGGTAGTTTCGTCTGCCGGTTTGGCTTTGTTGTCTGTTGGTTTAACCAACTTAAGGCATTCTGGTTTAAAATGTCCCGTTTCTCCACAGTTATAGCAGACCCTTGTTTTCTTTCAGCAGTCTTCTTCGCGGTGTCCTACCATTTTGCAAAAGTTGCAGATTACATTACATCTTCCATAATGTTTCTTTTTGCAATTCCTGCAGAATGGCGGAGTTGATGATTGCCCTGTTCCTCTTCTCTTGAAGCTACTATTATTACCCGTACGAAATCCTTGGGTAATTTTCTGGGCCAGTTCCTTTTTCCTGTTTTCATCTCTTGTGCGTACCAGTTCGTCAGTTAGGGTGTTAGCTAATTCTACCGCATCGTCAATAGTGCGAGGTCTCGCAGCTTTAACGATATTACGGATTTCGCCAATCAATCCCCAAATATAGCGAGAAATAAGCACTGGTTCTGGCGAAGCCAGGGTTGGTACTACTCTCGCATACTCGAAGAATGTCAAAGTATATCCTCGACAATCTACACCCACCATTCGATGGTTTAGGAATTTATTTGCCATTTGTTCTTTTTCGTATTCGGGACAGAATTTTCTTTCTATTAGGAGCTTAAATTCTTCCCAACTCATGGCATAGGCCATGTTTCTTCCTTTGGATTGAAGTACTGTATTCCACCATTCTAGCGCCCCTTCTTTGAAAAGATTCGATGCATACATGACCTTGTCATCCTTGGCACATTTACTTATTGTAATCACTGCCTCGGTTTTCTCTAACCAACGCAGTGCCGTAGTCGCTCCTTCATTGCCTGCAAATTCAGCGGGTTTACAAGCAAGAAATTCTTTGTAAGTGCAACCAGTCGTTGCAGCTTTCATTTTCTTAGGGAGCGGAGCCTGCCGTGGATCATTATCATGATTAGTATGATTATCGCCTCCGTTTACGCTATTACTGAAGTTATCTTCAGAAGTACGTTTGCTAGGAATGATTTGTTGAGGTTCAACAGGTTTCTGGGCAGCAGCAAGGATTGCTGGAATAGCATTGGCTATTCCTTGAGCAACGATATTTTCTATATCTTGCCTAGTCATAAATTGATCCTCCGGATGTTGCTCAGAATGGTTAACCTCGTTTACTGGTTCATTATTAGCGTTTTTCATCTGATAATTAATATATATAATTTATTAGTATCAAATAAATAACAATTATACACAAAATAATCATACAAATTTCACAACACACATATAGCCAAAATTTATTGATTTCCTCGATTCCCATTTTATATATATTATAATATGCATCAATACACACCATTATCTTACAAGGTTTTATTTGTAATTATTTTACAAGATTATATTTGACTATTATTATTATTATTATTATTATACAATCGTAGTTTCACAACCCCACTATCCCTCGTCAATTGATACTTTAGTAACGACGTTCCCTTTCGTCGTACTTCCAGGAGATCTGTTCTCCCACTTCCCGGATCCTATTCCCGGCATCCATCAATTCTTCGCCAAAGTGGCGGAGTTCAGCTAGATTTTCATTGCTCATTGGCGGATTTGGTATCGGTTCCGGGTTAAACTGAGGGAGAAATGTATAAGGATTGTTGAGAAGGTTTTGAAACTGCCAATCATTAGTCCACCACTTGTCCATTCCTAGAGGTTGAGTGTGGATTATAGGTTCTGGGATTGCTGGTTCCAAGTTTATTGGGAGTTGTGTTTCAGCAGTATAAGGGTAGAGGTTGGTATTGATAGGCCTGATAATATTACAACTTGCCAATACTTGATCTAATTCCTCCTGAAATGGTAACTCCTCGATTTGTCTAGAGCTTTCCCCAATTTCCATCTCCGTCTGCCTAGAACCTTCCCCGACTTCAATCCCCTTTACTTTATCTAAGGGATTTTCTATTTTGGGAATCTTCCTAGTTGTGGGTTTCCTCCTGCGCACACGCCTCCATCCTACAAATCTTCTCCTTTTCTTAGGCTTGGGTTTCTCCGGAGGTGGAGCGTTGAATTCCATAGGTTCTTCTATATCAGGTATGTAACCAGTAAAATCTCTAGAAACTTCTATTTTTACCGGATACAGATTGAGATTCTGAAGGGCTTCAGATAACTCATTCATGCTGTTTAGCATATATGCAAAATACACACAAAATGCTAAGTTAAAATTTTATAACAAAATTTTTACAGATAACCTTTAAATATTATTGCATGCCGTGTAACTAATTTAATACAAAGGATAACTGAAAATTAAAACATACTAAGGTTTATTGTAAACTTATTTATTTACTGGGTAAAGTTTCTGGTTTGTAGGTGATATGGTTGCTAGGACTGGGTCAGGTATTTAAAATTTTGCATTTACGGCTACAGTGGCTAGCATATAAAGATTTGCCCATTTTTCATCTAACTTGTCTTCCCATGGTGGTTTATTGTCTAATTCCTGGGTTTCATGATTAACCTTCACTTCTTTTGGTTGTGTTTTCTTCATTTTCTCCTGGCTTTTTCTAATAATCTGACTTCTTCTTTTAGGAGAAAGTGGGTTCTCATATTGTGCCTTACGGACAAATATTCCTTCCTCAATATTTACTGGGTAATTTGAGGATGATGATCCTTTATCTTTTGGTGAACTATCTATTTTACGATAGATGTCCGAAAGTCTTTGTTTACCCATACTGTAAATAAATATTCAAATAATAAAACACATAATCACAAAATGACAATCAGTAAAATTAAGTATTTTTCAAATACTTAATAGGCTAAAATCAGTGGCTCTGATACCACCTTTTTTCTGTCACGGCCCCCGACCCGGTTTGACCCGTTTCAGGAGCCGCGGGACAGAAAATCCCGTGGTATTAATTTAATTGAGTTAACAGCGGAAGATTTTAACAGGATCTTTTTAAAACTGAAATTTCTCGATTATTTTATTTCATAATTCGGGATAAAACCCCGGTAATTTACAATCATATGATTTCACTGAGAAATCTTTATTTTACAAAACATGTTTCTTTATTTTATATTGAGCCACTTCCTTAAGCTTGTAGTGCTTCACGGCACTTTTCCTGGATCACAACAGATCACCTAAAACATGTTTGAAAAAGTTTTGTCAGCGGGAAATACTGGTGAATCATTCTTTTTACTAAAACGACTCGTTGTTATAATTTACAGTATTAAGAGAGATTACAATGTTTATATATATCAACCATCTACCCACGGTATTTGTCACTCGACCATCCATTGGTAACCTCATAGTCCAATGGTGTCTGTGACTATGGTCATATCACCCCTTGGCTAACTCGTTGTCCAATTGTGAAGTTTATCAAGTAATGTATACAAAACCCCACATACCGGCTGTAATATGGAGATTACAAAGACTTAATCCCTGTAATTATAACCTTGAAAATAAACATGCTTTTGAAATTAAATTTGATAAAAATAGAATGACTCACATTGCAGATTTATATGAGCAGAGCTTAGCCTACTGATTAGCCTTTTAACCTAATTTTTATAACATGCACACGAACTCGGTTAATAACTAATACAGCATTTACGATAACTCACGAGAGTAAACCTTCACAACGAATGACAAAGTGCGATACTTAAACATCCATCGAATTTACGACGAATGACAAAGCATAAACCCTAATGTGGGCAGCACTTAAACATCCATTGGATAGTTTAATCGATCGGACATTAAATCATAGTAGCGATCGAGTTAATACCCGGTATCGGAGCAGCACCCCACTAAAATTGAAAGTAATTTCGACTTCAGAGTAATGAGAATTCGTTTTTACGAAAAGATCTCGACACCAGTGGACTGTGCATGCAACAAGCTATTTATAGCTGAAATTGAGGCCTCACGCGGCCCGCGTAAGCCTTCGGCTTACCTTTACGCGGCCCGCGTGGCCGCCTAGTCTACGAGTAGGGTTGATTGGTCACCAGTAGGTTAGCCAAGTGGTCACTACGTGGATCCGGAACACTTATCCGGTCAAACATGTCTTGACGCAGCCCGCGTAAGACTATGCTTACTCTTACGCGGCCCGCCTGAGAACCATATTTCTTGTTTTCTTGATTTTTTATGCACAGTATGGTTTCAGGGGTCCGGGTTTTTACTTACGGGTATTTTTAGGAAAATTTTGAGAGTCCTTACACCCTGAGACAAAGACGTGAAGATTTGAAATTTCTATCCCAGCCGATTGATCACCTACAGGGTGACGAGTTACAAATAGTGTTGGAGATGAGAGAAGAGATAAAAAAACAAATATAAACGTTAGGAATTTTTTTTATGTAATTTTCTTTAATTAAAAATATTAAAAAAAAAGTTAATTTGTTGTTAAACAAACAGCCCACCGGGTCAGCCCAGCGAAGCCCACCAAACCCACGCCCCAAACCCCCGCCCCACCATACCCTGTTTAAATGTGGGTCGCCCTATGTCTGCCCCCCAAGCCACGTGTCAACAAATGCCCCAACCCAAGCCCCACTATACCCCACGGTCTAATATGAGTAGATTATTTTGCCTTTAAAAAATGCCAATTCACTTGATTTACCTAGTTCACATTGAAAATTAATTTAATTATGTTAATATAGATAGTTAACTATTTGTTACCATTTAAAAAATAAACGAAGTTAATCTCCCAATCTGATCAGGTTTATACGAACGGGTATAAAACATAAACTTAACTGTTCGTTATGGTTTGAAATTTTTGAAATTGACCGACAAAAAATATTAAAAAAGTTGACCGCAAAACCAAACTGATAAGCAGTTTCACAGTTTTAAACCGAACCATAAACACCTTATTAAAACCTACAACCAATACCTAACTTTTCTTTTTCATGCTATTTCACTATAATTTAGCTTATGTTAATTCGGGTTTTTTTTTTATCTTTTTCTTTTTTTGTCTTCTGTAACTCTAATACTCTATTGTCCTTTTTTTTGCATTGTTGATTGTTTTGTATTTTAGTGTTTTATTTCTTTTTGTTAATTGGATTGTTTATATTAACTTATTGCTTATATTAATTTATTGTTTATTAAGAGCCATGGTAAAAAAAGATAATAATAATAATAATAAAAGTGTCAATCATCTATTTCTTTTTCACCTAACCCCTTTTCTAACAATCCGTATATTGTCTCCCCTACCGATAGTTCATGTATTTGCCAGTGTCGACCAGTGGGGGCTTGAGAAGTATAAGCACAATTACACATCTAGCACATTTAGGAATTAGGTTCACTTTTATTAAAAAATATTATAAAATATCTAATAACGAGACTCTCGTTATTTGTAGGAAATATGATAGTACAATGCGATTACAAAACTATATGAAAAATAAATAAAATACAAATATATTGTACCACTCTTGAATCAATTCGACATATTTGGAAAACTTCAATGGCACCTTCTTGTTTGAAACTCCGCTACAAGACAAGCAAAAAATCGTTGATGGTTTTGGTTGAAGATCATGTTTGGCACGGGTCCCTTAAAACAGATTTTGGGCCTCCCCTCAGACGGTCTGTTTCCAGTATACAACAACAGAAGCAGTAGTTGTACTGCCAGAGATGGCTCTCGTGCCCAAGATTACACCAGGTATGATGGTGTTCTTGTTTAATTTGTAGAAAATTATTAATTTGCAAAGGATTTCTTGAGATTACTCATTCTCAAATTGTTGAATTCTTAGAGAGTCAAAAGTGTGTAATTCTCTCTAGTCCAAGATTATGAACTACCATGATCATATATACACACATCGAAATTAGTCATTTAATCTTGTAATAAAACAAGATATTCAATTTGTAATAAACAAAATATAAAATCTTTTAATTATCAAGACAATTAATCAGGTTTTAATCTCTAATTAAAGGAATTTAAGTGGTTAATCAAAATTGTCATTTTCATTCATGACACAAATTAAACGAGTTGTTACAGCTGGTTTGACCAGGTCCAACCAGCTCTCCTGTGTAAGATTAAATATATTACGTATTAATATTTAATCTGTAGCCATTATAATCATTTACATAATATAGATCAAAATATATAACAATCCTATTATATAATTAGTTGGTAATTGTTGATGGACCATATTACCCTTATTAACTAATTAGGGTTTCCTCCTGGGTGCTTATATAAGGAGAATTATGTGGAGGTTAAGGGGTTAGACAGTTACACAATTATACACACCCCATAAGTCTAACATCATATTCGACCTCCTCTCCTAAACCGAATCCCCTATTCGGTTCTCATCTTCACCATCATCAGTCAGCACCCTAAGGAGGAACCAGACCAAGATGACAATCATGTCAAACCTTAATTGATGCGACTCCATCTGGATTCTTTGCTAACCTGTGCTGATGCAACCAAAGGTATGTTTTCATGTTTTCCATTATGTTCAAACAGAACTGAACCAACATGTGGTATCAGAGCATATGTTGATTAGTCAGTTCTGTTTTCGTATCCATAATTCTGGTATTGAAACTTGGAAAACGGAATTTTTTCTTTGAAAATCTTATGAACAGCCGAACCGAGATCACTGTTTTCGAAATCTGGATTAATTATATGTTTTATGTTTTAACCGAAATATGGGTTAAAAATTAACTGGATTATGTTTATGACCGAAATCTGTTTTATAAAACCTTAAAAATTCAGGTTTCGGGTTCCAGAATCATGTTTTATGTTTTTAGGGTTCATAATGTTCTTAGTTAAAATTCGAAATTTCCCTTATGTTTTGGAATGTGTTTTGAATTGTATAATGTTTTTCCTAATTTGATCTTATTTTATCTAATAATTTATTTTCGAAATCTGTTAATGAGATAAACAATTAAGATTTTCGAAATTTTATGATAAAATTAGATCAATGTTATAATAGGAAACTATATAACAATTCATAATTTTCGAATTTTTTGTTATGTTATCACAAAAGAAAAAACAGCTATTAAACAGAGGATTCGAAATCATTATTGTACAAATCGCACAAGTCCCTTAAGATTCGCACAAGATCAGATCTAGAAAAAAAAAAAAAGGGATCTGATCGCACAAGGCATAATGGATCGCACAAGTTTACTTGGGCCTTATGGATCGCACAAGCTTACTTGGGCCTTATGGATTGCACAAGCTTATTTGGGCATTATGGATCGCACAAATTTATTTGGGCCTTATTGATCGCATAAGACTTGGGCATTACTGATCGCACAAATTTATTTGGGCCTTATGGATCGCACAAGCTTATTTGGGCATTATGGATCGCACAAGTTCGATCCGCGCTAACAGGTGGTTTGCTATTAAATAATTGGTTTTTGTAAATATTTAGTTAATTAATAAGGATCAAATAATGTTTTACAAAACCAAAATAGCTTAACTTGAATGAGCTTCTGATATATCATTTCTGGCCAAAGCTGATTTGATACATCTACTTATCATTCAAGTATTACGAAAGCTATGTTGTGTGTGCATCATAAGCATGAATGCCTTAATTTCTGGCCAAAGCTGATTTAATTCATTCATAGATGGCATACTCAACAAGTGCATAACTAAAGTGATTGTTTCAATTCTGGCCAAAGCTGATTTGTTACAACCACTTTGCTCATATGCTTAAATGATTACACTTCTGGCCAAAGCTGTTTTGTCTTCGTTTAAGTAGAATTTTTTAGCTAAGTCTATTATTTTGATGTTAGTAATAGACATATCACAATCTCTTCGCATAATGATCCTTAGATTAATGATCCTTAATTAAGTTTTATGATCATTTCGTCTGCCTTATTCTTAGTACCCATAATTTTACTCACTGTAATTTTCTTCTATTAATCTATATATGATCCACTCTAATTCTTAAAACCTAAAATGCTTGCTTTATTTACAGTTTCTATAAGAATTAGCTCTTAAATTAGATCATTGATTATCTCTTAAGACACGATAATCCTATTGCTCTCTTCTGATAAAGCACTACAGAAGAAAAGTAGAGCATGACGATTAGGATAAATCGAACATGCTGTCTCTTATGATAATCAAGAACTCTCTAACGTAAATGTTATCACTAAAGTTATTCCAGATTAAGTTTTTCCTAAGACTAATCTATAATTATGGAATAATCACTAGAACTCCTAAGATGCATGCCTTAATTTGAAACTCTAAACTATAAAGTTAAGTGGTATATGTGAATACATTATAATGTACAAAACCATGACCCATAAAGTTAAGGGCTTACGCATGGAAATAAGTACATTTTTCCAGTACATTACATATTAAGATTTTCACTTGTACATTTTGATGCCTTATAAATCAACTATAACACTCAAAATACCAAAGTATAACGAGTGTGTTGATAAGTAACATATGTACAAAGAAATAAATGTTTAAAGCTGGAAAATAAGTTGTTATTCACCTTACAACCACTTAAAATGTTTAAAGAGGATTGTTCTAAGGTCCATAGACAAATTACAAGTGCTAATTCCAACTTTAAGGTTCTTCAAGGGAAAATCTCACTGCATAATTATGTCATTAGACTAGACATAAGCAACGAGACTATCCATTATTTTAAAGAACAGTTGGGTAAATAAATTAGATAGTCACTTACTAATGATATCTAAGTCTGATAATTTTAATATTCCAATTAACACATGATTAGTTGATTCTAGTTCTATACGTTTCCTTACCAGAACTCGACAAATAACTAACACGAGAGTTAGTGACAAAATTAAATGTTACGACTATAGGAACCATAATAATCAGTCTTCTAACAACGCCTTTCGATACCTTATATATTGTGAAGATTCATCAGAATATAGTATCACAATTAAGCAATGTTATGAAGGTTGTGAGGTTTGCATAGTCAACATAAAGTCACACACTTATCTTAAACTCTCATCTTATTTGTTCCAAATATCTGGATTGAAACATTATTAAGATAAAACTAGATGATACCTTACATTTTCACAACTTTTGTCATCATGTAAATGAGAATTTGACAAAAGGAAAATGAGACTTATAAATTTCATCCATTACAACCAAAATTCATGAGAAATCATGACATGGTTAATGAGGATGATTTTTTTATCTAATCTCATTCTAAGTGATTTTAAATCATGACGTTATAGCCCTAAATATTACTTGGCTTAAGGAATAAGTATGGGTCCATCATAAGTCATTCATTGACATTCGTGGAACTTATTCCAAATGGAATATTCAGACATAATTTATTTATCATTTGACAGACTATCAACTTGTATCTAAATTTTGTCGCATATGGCTCACGTTCTTAGAAGAAATCTATTCATGTATGTACTTAATAAGATTTCTATTAAACATGTCCCTAAAGTTTCTTATGATATCTGGACATTAAAGAAATCAAATAAAGTCTAACGTATATGTGATAGGTTCCCACGTCACGTAGCTCATTGAAACTTCTCTTGTAGCATTCTAGAGATATTAAAGATCAGTGGGAGCATTAAGTGTCTTAATGATAACTTGCAATAGTTGCAAGAGGTGGGGGAGTGAAAACTTCATATTACCTAAATATGCACCTCTTGTACAAGACACCGCTCCATCACGACACTGTTCTATCATAACTTGTCTCCTTAAAATCTAATGCTACTCTTACAAAAGTTTCATTGTTGCTTAATTGTGGGCACATTTAGTTTTCTTACCTAAACTAGCATAATCCTCAACAAGAGAAATCAAGACTAACGTCATTAACTTGTTTTCTCTATTAGAATTTGTTGGTCGTTAAATATTGACCCTAAGCATGCCGAGTTCCTAAAGATTTCTAAGGTTAGTGGGAGCAGTCAAAGTCCTTATCATGATTTGGAAGGAATACAAGAGGCGGGGGGAAGAGTGTCATTAAATTTCACTCCAAATTTAACTCCGATTACACCTCTTGTACACCATACTGCACCAACTCTTACAAACTTAAAATAAAAATGATAGCAACCTAACCAAGAGCTAATCCATAAAACTGAAACTTCTAATGAACCCAATAATCAACTCAGGAGGTCATCTAGGTTTAAAAGCCTACTAACTTTGATGATTACATAACCTCCTAAATTGAAGTTGAAATGGATTTTGGAAATGTTTGCTATGTTTGTTGATCCTATCTCTTCAAATTAAGCCATTAGTGTCAATCAATCTTCTAAATGGAATAAAATAGTTTTCTAGTAAAACTGATTTTATGTGTTCGTATAACGTTTGGGATTTGATTGAATTACCTAAGAGTGTTCATAACTAAACCAAATCCTAATATAAGCGTTAAGACACGAAGAAGCTTGATTGATTGTCAAAGGTTGTACTCAGGAAGAGATAAATTATTAAAGAATCTTTATTACATATCTTACAAGAAGATTTCTTTGAGGATCATCACTGTTCTAGTATCTTATAATAGTTTAAAGCTACATTAGATGAACATTATAAACAATTTTCCATAACAAATGGCTGACACATTTACATGTTCATTAGATAACAACCTAAAGTTTCAAACTGAAGGTTAAAGAACACTTTATTTGTAAGCCAATAATATCCATGTATGGGTTAATGCAAACATCATAATGTGATGAAATCTTAACGTAATTATTTTCATCAACAACCAAGTGGATTAATGTACCTATCTCAAGATGAGTGGGAGCAACTAAGATAAACCTGTCTATATAGATGATATTCTTTTGACAGATATATGTTACAAAAGTCAAAGCATTGTTAACATAAACTTTGATATAATAGATCTCAGAGATATCTCTTACGTGATTGATATCATAACATACTGAGATAGACCCAATGGAATATTAGTTCCGTTCCATAAGTTTAACATTAAATGGGTCCTTACATATGTAACAATCAATACTGCTCTCCTTCAGAGGATAATATAAATGAGATTATTTTTACGCTTCATTAATTGGAAGCCTTATTTAAGTTTAAGTCTATACTCGTTTAGATATTACTCACATTGCAACACACTAGATATGTCTAGATTAATGTGTAGCATCTAATGGAGTATTATAATATCTTTAAAGAAATGAGAGGCTATAATTTGAAGAAGAAGTGAGAATTAAAACCGGTTTATTACTTTAACTTTGAGATATTCAAAGATGACAAAATGTAATTTCGGGTATATCTTTATGTCAGCAGACAAAACCTATCTCATGGAGGAGTCATAACAAACTGATAATAACAACCTAAGTTATAACGACATAATATCGTCACTAAATGTTGTTGGAAATTTATCAGTGGACTCATAAGCTTATTAACTCCATATAATTAATGTTTTGAAGACTTAGTGTGATAAAGTCAGCTACCATGACTCCTTGAACAGTAACAGTTCAAGAGGTGCTGCATTAAGTTTCGATACGCAATTAATTATTCGTTTATGAACGAATTGAGGAAACTAAGTTTTGTATCGAACACATTCATGATATGCTTAAGGATCCCATATCTGAAAGGCCATTACCCATAAGTCTTATTAAGAGAGCTCATAGACGGGTATTAATTGATGGTCATGCGCAATTGCATATCGTACTATGAATGACTAAGTATTAGTTAATTTTCCTCATCAGTTTGATTTTGTACGTCTCTAATAATATGTCAAGTCGACATAATGGCATATAAGACAAATAAAGTTACAAATCAAACAAAGGGCTTATGCGTATTTTGATCATGACGATTAGGTTTTAAATTAAGGCTATAGTATGATTAATGGGGGTCCTGAGTCGCATAATGATTCAACGGCTGTATTTTTCTGCTATAGTACTTGTTTAAGGCTAAAATGAGTGTTAACTCCTGATCAGGCTTATCTAATACTCATAGTAAATGATTACTCGGCTAAGTGGGAGAATGTAAGATTAAATATATTACGTATTAATATTTAATCTGTAGCCATTATAATCATTTACATAATATAGATCAAAATATATAACAATCCTATTATATAATTAGTTGGTAATTGTTGATGGACCATATTACCCTTATTAACTAATTAGGGTTTCCTCCTGGGTGCTTATATAAGGAGAATTATGTGGAGGTTAAGGGGTTAGACAGTTACACAATTATACACACCCCATAAGCCTAACATCATATTCGACCTCCTCTCCTAAACCGAATCCCCTATTCGGTTCTCATCTTCACCATCATCAGTCAGCACCCTAAGGAGGAACCAGACCAAGATGACAATCATGTCAAACCTTAATTGATGCGACTCCATCTGGATTCTTTGCTAACCTGTGCTGATGCAACCAAAGGTATGTTTTCATGTTTTCCATTATGTTCAAACAGAACTGAACCAACATCCTGTTACTGCTGCAAACTTGCGTGCGCGCCTGAACTGACCTACCAGTCGACGCTTCGCGCTATATGGACTTCACGCCATGTGGCGCGCCCTACACTTGAACCCGCGCCAAGCTTCCGGGTGTACAAATGTCCTTGCGTCATATGCTCACGCAACAAGCAATAGCCTTTGAGTGACCTGCACGCTCTACACTCGAACCCGCGCGCCACCCACGGGTGGGCCATAAGCGGACCCACCACCCGCCATGTACTTGACAACGCGCTTGTAGACAAAAATATGAAGGCATGTACTAGTTAGGATGCTCTGCACCCTTTAGGGTTGTCACTAGTGTTTGCTTATAACGTAACAATATGTCAATATAGAAGGAGTGCTACTTCTTATAAACCATTTTAAGTTTTGTCATCCCACCTATGTGGAACAAGTTGTCAAAACTCAATCCAATTTTCTTATATTTGTTTGTTCCAAACATACAACTTCAAACTTCGATATGTCATTCATCTTAGAGTAAATTACTTTTTGAGTCCCTGTGTTTTAGTGGTTTTAACCACTTGAATCCAAAATCAAAAAGTTTAACGCCCTGAGTCCCTATAAGCATTTTCATTAACCATTTGAGTCCAAATTTTAACCCATAAATAATTATTTATACAGCACATATATAAATATTATTATTGATGTCCAAATTATTTAGTGAAAAACTCATTTTCACTAAAATTTACAACAGTACACACCCTTCCTTGTCATCTTTGAAACACTTCTACAAGATAAACATGAATGACCAAGTACACTACGTATGTTTAAACACGTCTAGACTAGATGTAATCTTAACATTTAACCGGTGATCGCTTACCGAATCATATTTACTTCAATATAGCGGCAACGTCATATATTTTTATAAAGAGTAAGTTACTTTTTGAGTACCTGTGTTTTAATGGTTTTAACTACTTGAGTTCAAAATCAAAAAGTTTAACGTCGTGAATCCCTAACCGTTCATTTATAACGTTTTGAGTCTCTGTGTTTTAGTGGTTTTAACCACTTTAGTTCAAAATCAAAAGTACAACTGTTACAAAGTTGGACTCAGAATGTTAAAAAATGAGTGGTTAGGTACTCAGGATGTTAATTTTTTTTTTTTTTTTGACTCAAATTGTTAAAACCACTAAAACACATGTACTCAAAAAGTAATTTACTCTTTTAATAAAATTTTCTTCACGTTCTCTTATGCTAGTTATCAAATTATCGTTGTAACATGCCCGTTGAAAGAAATAAGTCAAGAAAAGAACAACAAAAAATACACAGAAGTTGGTGAAAAGTGGACATTGCCCTCTTTGTTTCCTGGATAATCTGTTAAATTATTTATTTATCACCTTTTCTGAATTTCTACTTTTTACACGACGAACACACCTGGTTTTTCTGAATCATAATTAGAAAGTAAGTAAAAGTTTTTTCTTTCAACGAAAGCTTTTTTTACACTTGCTTATCACATTTGTAAGGAGCTAATCCCATACAATCACGCTCTTTAAAAAAAAAAACTAAAAATTACATTACTAGACCTCTAGGTTAGAAATTGAACTATTAGACTATGAGATGTGGGGGACGTGGGTTGGGTTATAAATTGCCACGTTGGATGTGATATACCGGCCCCTTGCCTTTCCACTGTGGCTCGTGTGGGAATTTCCACGGCAACCATTAGCCACATTTGATGGTTTTTAAGTTTTGGACCGTTGCCTGACGTTCAGATTAAAAAAAAATAACCTACAGTAGAACCTCTATAATTTAATACTCGATAAATTAATAAACTCGATAAAGTTAATAATTTGTCCGGTCCCATCTTAGGACCAGTACAAAATTGGACCCAAATCGATAAAATAATAAGATAATATTTTTTTTTTTGAAATCACAATGTAAATATATTGGTTTCAACGAAACTATGAATTAATAATTACTAAAATATTCAAAAATCCTAGGATTGTTTAGTAAAAAATGAATTTATAGTCACTTGTTTTTTTGTGAACTTCAAATCCATATTGAGTTCATCTTTAAATCTGCTCATTGCACTTAAGAGTTGAGGCATTAAGAGTTGAGGCACTTAGACATTTTATAGTGATCAATCTAGATCTATGTACATTGAACTTGACAAGTTCATTAATGTGTGAATGTACATGGGAATTTTGAAGGTCCTTATTTCTATTTTATTCAAATAGGTAAAGTGAACGAATATGAAAATTTTGAAGGTTGATGCATTAATTTGAGAGTTGCTCACGAATATAAGCCAAATCTTTAAATTAAATTAATAATTTAATAATTTATCGATATAATAATATCTCACTAAATTAATAAAATATTCTGATCCCAACATTGTTAATTTATAGAGTTTTTACTGTATTTTTTAATTATATAAACGATTGTATCCTATTTTAACCTCTAACAAAACTCTATTCTCTCTGCACAATATTACCTCTAAATCCACCAAAAGAATACCACCATGGAAAAAGAGCGATAAGTGTTGAAAAATGCCAAAATTGCTTAAAAATAGAGTCTTTATAGTAAGTCGTTATCGTTTTTATATTTTGTAGTTTTTGTCCTTAAATTATGTATTTTTCTCTTTTTTAAGAATTAATGAAATATTACTTTTATTTTCTTTTTATTTAATTTAAAAAAAAATAGACGAAAGAAATTAAAAAATAAAAAGTGGATGGTGACTTGGGTCATGACCACACCATATAGGGTGATGGATTAGGTTGGTGAATGAAAATGGGGTGACATGACACTTACGTGAAGAATGGTGGTCACAAAGGTCAAGATCACACCACATAGCCTTATGAAGCCTGGTTTGCATTGGAAATATAACTAGCAGTATATGAACTAAATAAAATCATAATATTAATTTTTTTTGTTGAAATGTGGAATTCAAACAGTGGGTTATACCCGTGCTCCGTGATCCGATGTTTAACAAAATTTAAATGGAAATGTAGACACAATGGTAAAAAAGACTTTAATAGCAGGAATCTGTTCGTCTATTACGACATTGATACGATACCGAGCACTCGATGTATCAACCGAAAGAGGAAATTAAAAGATAAATTCGTGATTCTGGAGCAGTGGCGGAACTAGAACTTCAACTCAGGGGTATCCCAAAATTTTTTAGGGTGTCCTCGTACTTGTTCAGGGGTGTCCTGTGTATAAAAATCGGAAAAAAAAAAATTACACTGCGGGTAAAAACTTGAGCCGTAGCCCGGGCTACGTCCGATTGCACTTAAGGTCCGCCCCTGTTCTGGAGCATTGGTTGTGGAACATATGAAAACTCCACAATTAGACGTACTCGGGTGGTAGTATTATTAGGATAAGTGACCTCTTATAAAATCTCCACAAGGATAACCAAAAACAAATCCGTGAGTTCATTGATGTGCAACCCATGAGAGAAAAAGCGGACAAAATTGATAGTACGACAGTCAAGATATTACATGCATGATGCGCCTTACTACCACATCATATCGCTTGAGGACCACTTTGACCCATCTTTTGAATACTATAAATACCAAAACTTAGTGAAATACTCTTGGTCATTGAGCTATACTTCAATTTCCATTGGAGAGTGAAAGTGAAGATTTGGGTTTGAACAGTGACGGAGCTAGCCCATTAATTTAGAGGTATCCTGAAAAAAAAATTACCATGTAATCATACAATAAAAAAACGATAATCAATAAAGTAAAATAAAAACTAATAGATTTGTTCTCTTCTTTTTTTTATAGCTTGAATACATTACATCACATCGTTGCTTTTAACTTTATCAAAAGTTTCTTTTTCAACCGTATAAACCATAACATTGTTCAAATATTACGGGCCAATTCAATTGCTAAAACCAGTCTTGACAAATTTCAATTTAGAAAAACATCTTTCAACGGTTGCAACTGGTCAAACCAAAGCTAGCTTTACTACCCGATAAACTAAAAGAGAAGAACTATGTGTTCCAATTTCCACAATAAGACGAGAAAGATCACTTATTCAATTATAATATTGTTTTGGGTATTGGGCTAACTTTATCAATTATATTTAGGGTCTCCTTTCAATTCTAATATTGTCACACCCCTTTCTGCGACGGAAGCGCGTGGTGTGATCATGAAAGATTTTCATTGCATACGATTGGTAAACATACTACATGCTCATAAAAATAACTTCAAACGTCATTACCATTACATAATGGAAACATAGATTAAGTGTTTACATCACGAAACAACATATTGTCTGAAAGTTTACAACTTATTTAAGACAAACATCCACGAGCATGAGTAAGACCGCGCGCACATCCACTTTTAGTTACCTGAAATACATGTGAGTTTTGGAAAAAAGTCAACATAATGTTGGTGTGAATTCATGCAGTTTTTGTATTTTACGTTTGTATACTTTGTATGAAAACATAGTTTGTATCTCGTATAAATCAAGTATCCTTGTATAAATCCAGTATTCATGTATGAATCAAGTATTCTTGTGTACACCACGTACTCATGTATAAATCAAGTTTTCTTGTGTAAATCAAATATTCATGTATAAATCAAGTATTCTTGTGGTATGAATCTTGTATAAGTAGGATGTTCTTGTATGTATTAGGGTTGTTAATGGGTTGCAAGGCCATTAACATGTGACACGACATAGGAAGTCACCAAACCATAGGCATTTATCAAGTTTTTCTGAGACACAAAATCACTACTTGGTACTCGTTCTCACCAAGAGTGTGGCTGCCCGAAACCCGTTAGATCTAACCTTTTGTTCTGCGGTCTAGGTATATTGTTGATTAATGGTGCTTATGGTACCCTATTCGTGACACGATTCCTCGTATCATTCCTCAAAACACATCATACTTGGTACTAGTTTTCACCAAGAGTGCTTCTTGTATTCTTGTATTCTCAAAACGCATCATACTTGGTACTCGTTCTCACCAAGAGTGCTTCTTGTTTTTGTATCATACCATTTATAAACATTGTAACATTTGTAACATGTATTTCACCCCCGAAGTTATAAAACTGAAAACAGTTAAGAGAAAAGGGGGAGCATGAACTCACAACTTTGCGTTCCTGCGTCGTATACTTCATCGGATTTGCTTATCTAGCGTCGTGACCTAAACGTGTTTTATTAACGTCAGTCACTAGACTTGTATCGCACAAGTACAAGTCACTATCTTTTGTATATGTGTTCTTGTGTTAAAAATAATTTATATTTTTAACTATGCGTCTTACTTATATTATTTTCTCAAAAATAAATATAAGTATCTTGTATTTGTCTAAGTATGTTGTATGTGTATTTTTGTATCTTCGCTTCTTAGGAGTATTTAGTGTATTTTTAAGTCCTAATACACTATCAAGTATAATACATACTACATACACTAGCACAAAATTTGGTGATAAATAAATATATATATATATTTCTCACAAATATTCATACTTAATATCCATTTTTATTCTTGAAGAAATCCTCATTTCTTAACACAAAAGTTTGGGAAACCTTGGTAAATGGTTGAGGTACATTTTTAGGGATAAGTTTCTCAAAAACTTATATTTTTCTAAGTGTCAAAATTTATAAAAATTTTGACAGAGTTTCCCCTAAAAATGGAGGTTTCCCTGTTTTCAAAACACGTGTTTATTTTCTTTTAAAATCATCATCGATCAATTTCAACAACAATCATCAACAATATACATCAATTTCTCTATTTCATGAACTTGGAAATTTATAAAAATGTGTAGTAACTTACTAGTGTATTTAGTAAGTCTTGTTACCCTTTAAGTGTGGTTGCTTCTTTAAAAATTCCATTTTTAAAGAGTATGATTCTTTACAACTTATGTTCATGTTTTCTAAAAATACTTCTTCATGTATTTTTCTTGTTATACATGTGTTTCTTCACTTTGTTAACCACTAAAAATGATGTATATTTATGTAAGAACCAAGGTTTAGTAAAACTTGTATTTTTAACTTGGTTTCTTGGATAATCATACTTGAAATATTCAGATTTACAAGACTTTAAACTTATTTTGTTCATCATTTTACAAGAAACATTATATTCATTCAAGTTCATGACTTTATAGAGGATGATTCATAACCTTTAACATGTACATCCCCTCATCTTACTAGATTATGTTTTTAATCATGATCTAGCAAGATTATATGAGGATCTACATCATTTCTACAAACAAACAATAATCAACAAGTATATCAACACTAAAACAACATGATTTCTTCACATTTAAAGCTTATGTTTAGGTTTCATCTTCAAGTTTCTTAGTGTTCTTTAAGTTTATCATCATGAACCTACTTTAACCACTTAAATAAGATGAGATTTGTAGTGTAGGATGTTCTTACCACTAGCTCAAGGCTAGGGATGATCAAGTGAAGAAAACAAGTGGATAAAAGCAAATAAGAGAGGTCCTTCCAATTCCGTTGCTTACAACCTTCCTAGATAGACCCGAGACACCTTAGAATCACCTTGGAATGTATTGGAATGGAATGAAAATGAAGGTGTATGGAGGTGGAGTTGGGGCCGTGAGCTAAGGGAGGGTGAAGGAGAAGATGTGGTTTGTGAAATGGTTAAGGGTTTAGTCTAATGGTTCTTATAATCTTCACCCAACATTAGGTGGTATAAGGCATCTTGTGTTGGCATATTCCTAGACAAGATCTCATAAAATATACAAGAAAATCCCAAGTGAGACCCACCCTTATAACCGGCCTAACTATGGGGGGGTAAAGTGTAACTTTTCAAGTATTAGTTACTTCCTTCTAGTTAGATTCCAAGTATTAAATTTAGTGTTAAGTGTGTTTAGGTGTTTTAGGATGTAATATGATGTTTAGTAAATAATACTAGCTTGGTAATGTTAAAACAATGCTTCAAATAATATTTTGATGTTCCGGGTTATGTCCGGTTAGATACCGGTTCGTTAAAATGCTAAATTGCACCGTTTAGTGTCTTTTAAGTATTCTTTTGTGACACTTTCAATTTCCGACACTAAGGGAAATATTCTGGATGATAAATCATAATTTCTGCATAATATTTCAATGTCATAATGCTGATTATAGCTGAATTTAATAAAATTCTGAACTTAAAATGCGTTTCGGGTGCTTTTTAGTGCTTATTTTAGCTTCCGGAATGTCTATATGTTAACCCTTGTGTGTACTCTTGGGTTTTAATGTATTCTTGTCGTTGAACCTACACCTAGGCCCTAATTCTTTTGTCTGACTGCTTTCTGCAGATTTGTTAACACAACGTGTCTTACCGGTGAGTTTACTAGTATTTCTGACGCAACGCTGTTCATTAATGCATAGAGTAATTCTTGTAGTATAAAACGTGCATGAATTCACAAGTATATCATGTAATCAAAAAAGGTTGACATTTAAGCACATAATTGCAGTCATTAAATAATAATTAAGGTGTACGGAAATTACCGGTTTGGTGCCAGTTGTCACAAATATTGTTAATTGGGCTTATTTTATCACTCGGGCTTAATTATTCTACTAGTTTTCGGCTTTTAAAATGTTTGGGCTTATAAAAAATAGGATTTTAGTAATATCAAGTTTCCTATTTTTTGATTAGGGGTATCCTCGTATTTTTTAGGGGTATCCTTTTCATAAAACCGAAAAAACAGTACGAATACGGGGTTGAGCCGTAGCCCGTGCTACGGCTCCTAACATTATGATTCCGCCCATGGGTTTGAGACCGTATGTCTCAAATTTGAATCTGATCGATTGATTCCGGCCTCTCATATACCCTTGAGTAATTATTTAAATTTGAATCTGATCGATTCCTTCTGATCAAGTATGTGTTGCAGTCTTTTGTGATCTGTGAAAATTGTACATCGAGTACCATATAGATAATGTCGCCAGATTTTCAAGGCGAATACCACCGCGCCGATTTCCAAGTCGTGAGTGGTATAGTTTCTTTCATGTACCTTCAATTGTCTTGAAGCGTAAGCGATGACTTTCTGGCGTTGCATGAGCACGCAACCCAAACCTTGTCGTGAAGCGTCGCAGTATACCACGAAGTCTTCAGTGCCTTCGGGTAATGATAGTATTGGTGCATCGCATAGCTTATTTTTAAGTAGTTGGAAGGCTTCTTCCTGCTTGTCACCCCAGTCGTACTTTTTGTCTTTCTGTGTAAGGGTAGTTAGCGGTTGAGCTATCTTTGAGAAATTCTCGATGAATCGCCGATAATAGCCCGCTAAGCCCAAAAATTGTCGAACTTCAGTTGGGGGCTTCCCAATTCTTTATTGCTTCAATCTTGGATGGGTCCACATGAATGCCCTTCTCATTCACAACGTGACCAAGAAATTGCACTTCGCGAATCCAAAATTCGCATTTTGAGAACTTTGCATAAAGTTTCTCCTTCTTCAGTAGTTCTAGAATGGTTCTGAGATGTTGCTCGTGTTCTTCTTTCGTTCATGAGTAAATCAGGATATCATCGATAAATACAATCACGAATTTATCGAGATATGGTTTGCATACGCGGTTCATCAGATCCATAAATACTGCTGGCGCGTTCGTCAGCCCGAATGGCATCACAAGAAACTCGTAGTGCCCATAGCACGTTCTGAATGCAGTCTTTGGTACGCTTTCCTCTTGTATTCTTAACTAATGGTATCCAGATCGAAGATCGATCTTGGAATAGTAGCTCGATCCTTGCAATTGATCAAATAAGTCATCAATCCTCGGTAGTGGATACCGATTCTTGTTGTGAGCTTGTTCAATTCTCTGTAATCGATACACATCCGCAGTGTTCCATCCTTCTTCTTCACGAACAATACTGGAGCTCCCCAGGGCGAGAAGCTTGGCCTTATGAATCCTTTATCCAACAACTCCTGGAGTTGTGAAGATAATTCTTGCATTTCGGATGGTGCGAGCCGATAGGGCGCCTTGGCTACAGGGGCGGCTCCTGGAACCAAGTCTATACGGAATTCGACTTGTCGTTGCGGAGGTAATCCTGGCAGATCTTCGGGAAAAACATCAGGGAATTCCTTCACCACAGGAATATCTTCGAGTCTTAGCTCCACAACCTTCTTATCTACAACGTGTGCTAGGAAGGCAACACATCCTTTCCTTAAGCACTTCTGTGCCTTCATACAACTGATGATTCGTAGAGGCGCGTCTCGTTTTTCTCCATGCACGATGAGAGTTTCACCATTCGCTAAAGGGATGCGAATGATTTTCTCATGACAAATAACTTCAGCTTTGTTCTTGGACAACCAGTCCATTCCGGCCACTACATCGAAGCTACCCAATTGAATAGATAAGAGGTCGATGCTAAAATTTCGTTCACCAAGTTTTAATGAGCAGCCTCTAACAACTTCGCCCGATTCAACAAGTTTACCATTGGCTAGTTCTATGGAATAAGGAATATCCAATCTACTAGACTCTATCCCAAGCATACGTTTAAATTCCACAGACATGAAACTATAATCGTGTAACACCCTTGCTTGTTTAATACAATATTTTATAGAAGTTTCGTAAAAATACATGTTTTTACGATTACACGTAAGTATGTCAAAACGAGTTTACTAAAACTTTTACAATTTAAAAAAAGAACAACTTAATGTAATTGAATTCGTCGTTTAAAATATATGACGAAACGCCGCGCGGAAGCTTTTAAGTTTATCGTGTTCGGTTCTTCATCGAGCTTGATCTTCATCCGGGCACTCTTGGCGATCACCTATGATCAAAACCAACTTAAAAGTTAGTTTTGATAGTTAAATAATAAGTTTAACCAAGTTACATGGGTCAAACAAACAAAATTAAACGTTTTTCAGGTTCAGGGGGGGCTAGGCGTCACGCCTAGGGGCTAGACGCCCCACCTAGCCCCCTTTTTGGCAGAATGTTTTTATTATGTTGCTGTACATACCCAGCATGACCCGATTTCACGGAAACGAGCATAACTCTCTCGTTTTTAATCCGTTTTACCCGATTCTTTTTCCTACGCGTCCGTAATTTAATTCTCCATCATATGGAGTTAAAATCAAACATCCAACATAATAAATTTTGAGACTTCTAAGCCTTCGACTCGTTACCTTTTTATCGACTTTTAACCCGTTTATGCATTTTATCAAACAAACATATTTGTTTGATCTTTATATCACATACACTTCTTCAAATTAAGGTTATCTACCATATTAGGTTCTAATCACAGGTTTGTTACACAATTTAAACCCGTTTTCGCTCGTGTGCTTATTTTGACCCGTTAAGGATATTTAAGCACTTTAAAGCTTGAAATCGCTTTCATTCATTTCTAGCATCTTATTCCTACATTTCTTATCAAGTAATCTTCCACCACAACTATATGTGCGTTGGATTTAATGTGGATATTTATATGTTCCGAGTTTTACCCCTCGGATTATCATTTTACGGCAAAGACACATATAAAGTCTTTTGACCAAAGAATTACCTCTTTTGCTTTTTGTACTTATTCTAAGTATCTATTTGCTTGTAACATTCATTTCCAAACAACCTTTAAGGGTCGTTAGCTCGATTTAGCTCACAAGGGCGTTTTGGTCAATTTTAGTCTTTCTTTTACGACGAGGAACTTTTAAATACTTGTTTGACTTAAAATCTGACCCTTTTAACTATGATTTTGTTTAGAAACCATTATGTTTCTAAAACACCATGTTTATGACTCAAATTATTCGGTTTACCTAAAAGCTAACCGAATATTGATTTTGACATTGTCTAACACTTATAGAATCTCGAGTTCTAAACAATTAGCTGAATCATTATACATACCTGACTCGGATCATTATATTGACCATTTTTTTATACCTTGCTTTAATACTCGCTACTTAATAGCGATACAAGTTATCCTTCCGTATTTACTCTTGTGAACACACAACTCGACAATATTCATTAGTCGATATTTTCAAATGGTGATATTTTCACCATTCGACCCGTTTGGTCTAAGTGACCGTTTATCTTTGCGAGATGTTATTTAGTACCATCTCGTCTACAAGACTCGCTTCGGATTATACCGTATAGCCTTTTTACTTATCAATTATTTCTTAACACTTTTTGGCCTACTATGGCTTACATCATAATTGTCTTTTTCGTAATTAACCCGACAAAAGGATATTCTAAAATACATGACTAGTGTAAGATATACTTACCTAGCATCCGAATTATGCTTTTCCTCCATTCTTGATTTGTTTGACCCGCTTCCTTTCCCAAGCCTCCACCTAGCTCGTTAGGCGTCAAACTATTTTCAATCATTTACAAGGCGGTTAAATTAGTCATAAAAATCACGACTATTCCACCTCACTTATTTTCTATGCCGAAGCTACTATTCGACTTCATGATTAGTTAACTTAGCTTATCAAAGTTAACTATTTTCAATCACATGGTTTACAATATTAAGTCTAAATCGACATGATGTTTAGAACCCTTAGCACTTCATATTACGCATAATTGCCATATCATTCAAATACGCGTTTTCACTCTAATTTCAACACTTTAGTTCTCATTTAGGCATTTTAACAAACACCTAATGTGCATAATTTGTATTCTTCTTTTATCAAGTTTATGGTTAACTTTTAACCATATCTTCAACATCAAAATCACATCCTTATGTCTAGTGTTCATGAACTACATCTAGAACTTGCTTCATGTCCTCAAATTTCATCAATTTTTACATTCTAATCTGAGTGTTCATCATATTAACATAAAACCCACTTAGCACATAATAGGGTAATTATCAAATCCCTAGTTTTGACAACAATTCATCAAGTTTTCTACTAGGGTTTATTTCTAAACAAAGATTTTATCACAATAACACTCATAGATTCAACATTTATTCCAGAATTTCAATTATGATTGTTCATCATAATCTCAAAGTATCACCAAATCATAAAGTTCGACATACCTTGTAATCCCCATGACTAGGTGATCACGAATTTGTGTTCATGAATCTGATTTGAGCTAGTTCTGCCCTTCGATTTGGTGAAATTGAGATGAGCTAGGGTTTGAGCTCCTGGCCCTTCTTCTGATCGATTTCACACAAACACCCACTAGTGTGTGTAGTGTTTTAATTAATTAAAATCAAGTTTTAAATCTTCCTCTTTTGGCCCCTCTAGTTTGTAACCTTATCATAAGGGTTATTACCCATGTTTCCTTCTTTATTTTAAGGCACATATTTAACTAGGTTGATATTCCTAGTTACTTGGTGGGTTCGGGGAAGTTATAACCCGTTTTATTTTTAAGTCCCGTTAACTCGGGCCTTTCGTAACTTTATTTCCTCAAGCATTTATTTTCCTTTTTAATTAATATTAGGATTATTTGTTTAAGTCCTAATATTCACCGGGTTAATTTTACCATTAATGGTATTTTATCCGTCTTTTAATATTAACGTGGTTTGATTTCCAAACCCGTTTTTTGGGTGTTACAAGTCTATCCCCCTTAAAGAGGTTTCGTCCCCGAAACCTTATTTACGTAGTTCATTGGTTTAATCAAACGAACCTAGTTTCGTTTTCAAGGCTCCCGTTTCCTTTGGTCAAAAGTTTTCATGTATACTGACGCGTACGTCTTTCATGTGTAAGGCCTCGCGGGCCGTTACTTACAGCTTATAACCCTTTATCTTTATTGACTGAGTTGTCACTTGATCACTTAGTCTCGTTAGTCTTTTAACAGGTCTATCCCGCGCTTGTGTTATATTAACCAACGCTTGTATCTGTTATGACGCTTTCTTAACTTTGAATAGTCTTACCGGCTAGACTAATTAGTCGTCATCACTTCATACCTCGTAACTCACGTTACAACGGGATCATTTTCTATATTTATTTTCTTGTCTGTGAGCGTGTCACGTCACGTTTAAGTTTAATTCAATCGTTTCTTTATCATACTTCTTCTTTTCGAATGTATCGTCTCGCACCTATCGATGTTAAGACCCATACTCTTTGATATTTGTTATTTCCGAATTCGTCTTATAGTATTCATATTTGTTAAAACGTTATTTCTTACTAAAACTGAATTTTAGTTTAACGTTTTCTTTTTAACTATGTCAATTACTCATATCAAGGAAATTGACAACCCATAATTTATTGTTTTCCGTTCTCATTTTACGCGGGGAATCATAACAAGTTCCCTCACCTTACACTATTGACCCGTAGGTTCCTTCACTTAACCTCGTAGGCTATTTCCTTAAGCTTTCACCTCATTAAGGCGAGGCCCTTACGATCCCTTTGCTTCAATTCATGACCCGGTCATTTTGGCCCCATAGACCGTTACACTAATTAATATCCCGTAGGTTATGATGATCCCGTAGATCATCTTATATTCGAGTCTTTATATTCGAGTCTTTATGTTTAGAATTATTCACCTTTACTTTTTAGATTTCGTTTGACCTTGACCGTAGTCTAAGGCTACATTGTTTTCTTTCGAATTATCTTTCCGACTTCTTGACTTCTAACGTCAATTACACGTCAGTTTGCCCTACACTTACCGTTACCCGGTTCTTACCTATACTTCTTTACGTCCCATTACCCGGGTTTTTTTATTTTAATGTTTTTAACGCCTATAACTCCTTTCCATAGGTTTATTAATATTTCACACTTTTATTTATTCGATTCGCGCTTACTTACTTTAGCAAGTGTCATTCTTTATTAAATTTGTTTGACTTGTTCGTGTGAAATTTCATCACTTATGAATGTCAAACTTCAGTTTTTGTTCGAACCGTTCAGCTTTGAAATAGTTGAACGTAATTTATCAAAATCTCTATTTGCAGTATCTTATCGTCCTTTAGTCATGACCCAAAACCCGAGTCTTTTTTACTTTCCATACGCGTTCCTGTTTCTCAGTCTACGCATGCGTTTAATTCCTTACCCATCAACCGGGTGTTTTACCGAAATCGTTATCATTGCACCCCTTCCGGTATGCATTAAGACTTCATTTCAATTTACTTGGTCATCTTAGCGAAATCCGTCGCTTTTATTCGACCATGTCTTTTATTCTTTACGTGACCACCATTGGCGGCCTTATTAATTATGAGTGACGATTATCATCGTTATCCTTGCTTTACTACGACTAAAGTTAACAACCTCGATTTTCTTTTTCGTGTGGGCAACACCTTTGTTTTTATGACCCGGCGGATCATCTATACTTTGGTTTTACTTGCCCATATTGTTCACCATGGCCCTTTCGTCCAAGATGACTTATTTTCGTGAATTTTCTTTTGATCATTCATTTATATCATCATTTACATTAATCCTTGTCCCTTCTCTCGGGCTCATTATCCTAATGTAATACGCTTCCGTCACCCGGCTGTGCGTTTACATGATTATCAACTATTTTGTTCATTTGTTTCATTTGGGTACTTTTTAATTTGTCCCATTCACCCCGTCCTTACTACATCGGATGTAAATGTGTCCGCTATAAGAAGTTCATGGTATCATATGCCACTACTTACTTGGCCAGAGTAAGCGATTAACACATGACACGCATGACCTCTTTATAGTTTTCACATCACGCCCTATGTAAGTAATGCCTCTATTTGTTTCTCTTGGAAACAATATCCCGAATACATTTTCTATTCGTTTTTCCAAGTTTCTAATTTACATATGCAACAATCATTCTCTACATGTTTGTTGCATATTGCTATTTGTGTGTTTACATTTAAAAGCGTACACCTGGTAATGTTTGCCCCGACGGGCGTTCCTTGCCATTAACCTTGTTCGCGGTCGTTGCGCGATTTAGTCCTTGGTGAGCATGCTCCTCTTGTCATACTTCGGACCGTTCCTCTATCATATCCGTAATTTGTTCAACTCTCGTCATCTTCAAATGTGAGTTTCCTCCAATTAAAACATTCATAAAAGTTAGTAATGTCAACTTTACTAAATGCCCGTATCATAATACAAGGCTTTTATACTATACGTGTTAACGCACGTAATTTTGTTAACTATATCTATTATTTAATTGAGGTATCGTATATTACACGATAACCCTATGTGTTGTTTACAACACTTTAACATGCTAAACCATTAAAATACACGTACTTACCGGATTTGCGATCAAGCCTCGAACCGAACACACTTTACTTTTTAACCATGAGCTCTGATACCAACTTGTAACACCCTTGCTTGTTTAATACAATATTTTATAGAAGTTTCGTAAAAATACATGTTTTTACGATTACACGTAAGTATGTCAAAACGAGTTTACTAAAACTTTTACAATTTAAAAAAAAAGAACAACTTAGTGTAATTGAATTCGTCGTTTAAAATATATGACGAAACGCCGCGCGGAAGCTTTTAACTTTATCGTGTTCGGTTCTTCATCGAGCTTGATCTTCATCCGGGCACTCTAGGCGATCACCTATGATCAAAACCAACTTAAAAGTTAGTTTTGATAGTTAAATAATAAGTTTAACCAAGTTACATGGGTCAAACAAACAAAATTAAACGTTTTTCAGGTTTAGGGGGGCTAGGCGTCACGCCTAGGGGCTAGACGCCCCACCTAGCCCCCTTTTTGGCAGAATGTTTTTATTATGTTGCTGTACATACCCAACATGACCCGATTTCACGAAAACGAGCATAACTCTCTCGTTTTTAATCCGTTTTACCCGATTCTTTTTCCTACGCATCCGTAATTTAATTCTCCATCATATGGAGTTAAAATCCAACATCCAACATAATAAATTTTGAGACTTCTAAGCCTTCGACTCGTTACCTTTTTATCGACTTTTAACCCGTTTATGCATTTTATCAAACAAACATATTTGTTTGATCTTTATATCACATACACTTCTTCAAATTAAGGTTATCTACCATATTAGGTTCTAATCACAGGTTTGTTACACAATTTAAACCCGTTTTCGCTCGTGTGCTTATTTTGACCCGTTAAGGATATTTAAGCTCTTTAAAGCTTGAAATCGCTTTCATTCATTTCTAGCATCTTATTCCTACATTTCTTATCAAGTAATCTTCCACCACAACTATATGTGCATTAGATTTAATGTGGATATTTATATGTTCTGAGTTTTACCCCTCGGATTTTTTTTTACGGCAAAGACACATATAAAGTCTTTTGACCAAAGAATTACCTCTTTTGCTTTTTGTGCTTATTCTAAGTATCTATTTGCTTGTAACATTCATTTCCAAACAACCTTTAAGGGTCGTTAGCTCGATTTAGCTCACAAGGGCGTTTTGGTCAATTTTAGTCTTTCTTTTACGACGAGGGACTTTTAAATACTTGTTTGACTTAAAATCCGACCCTTTTAACTATGATTTTGTTTAGAAACCATTATGTTTCTAAAACACCATGTTTATGACTCAAATTATTCGGTTTACCTAAAAGCTAACCGAATATTGATTTTGACCTTGTCTAACACTTATAGAATCTCGAGTTCTAAACAATGAGCTGAATCATTATACATACCTGACTCGGATCATTATATTGACCATTTTTTTATACCTTGCTTTAATACTCGCTACTTAATAGCGATACAAGTTATCCTTCCGTATTTACTCCTGTGAACACACAACTCGACAATATTCATTAGTCGATATTTTCAAATGGTGATATTTTCACCATTCGACCCGTTTGGTCTAAGTGACCGTTTATCTTTGCGAGATGTTATTTAGTACCATCTCGTCTACAAGACTCGCTTCGGTTTATACCATATAGCCTTTTTACTTATCAATTATTTCTTAACACTTTTTGGCCTACTATGGCTTACATCATAATTGTCTTTTTTGTAATTAACCCGACAAAAGGATATTCTAAAATACATGACTAGTGTAAGATATACTTACCTTGCATCCGAATTATGCTTTTCCTCCATTCTTGATTTGTTTGACCCGCTTCCTTTCCCAAGCCTCCACCTAGCTCGTTAGGTGTCAAACTATTTTCAATCATTTACAAGGCGGTTAAATTAGTCATGAAAATCTCGACTATTCCACCTCACTTATTTTCTATGCCGAAGCTACTATTCTACTTCATGATTAGTTAACTTAGCTTATCAAAGTTAACTATTTTCAATCACATGGTTTACAATATTAAGTCTAAATCGACATGATGTTTAGAACCCTTATCACTTCATATTACGCATAATTGCCATATCATTCAAATACGCGTTTTCACTCTAATTTCAACACTTTAGTTCTCATTTAGGCATTTTAACAAACACCTAATGTGCATAATTTGTATTCTTCTTTTATCAAGTTTATGGTTAACTTTTAACCATATCTTCAACATCAAAATCACATCCTTATGTCTAGTGTTCATGAACTACATCTAGAACTTGCTTCATGTCCTCAAATTTCATCAATTTTTACATTCTAATCTGAGTGTTCATCATATTAACATAAAACCCACTTAGCACATAATAGGGTAATTATCAAATCCCTAGTTTTGACAACAATTCATCAAGTTTTCTACTAGGGTTTGTTTCTAAACAAAGATTTTATCACAATAACACTCATAGATTCAACATTTATTCCAGAATTTCAATTATGATTGTTCATCATAATCTCAAAGTATCACCAAATCATAAAGTTCGACATACCTTGTAATCCCCATGACTAGGTGATCACGAATTTGTGTTCATGCATCTGATTTGAGCTAGTTCTGCCCTTCGATTTGGTGAAATTGAGATGAGCTAGGGTTTGAGCTCCTGGCCCTTCTTCTGATCGATTTCACACACACACCCACTAGTGTGTTGTGTTTTAATTAATTAAAATCAAGTTTTAAATCTTCCTCTTTTGGCCCCTCTAGTTTGTAACCTTATCATAAGGGTTATCACCCAAGTTTCCTTCTTTATTTTAAGGCACATATTTAACTAGGTTGATATTCCTAGTTACTTGGTGGGTTCGGGGAAGTTATAACCCGTTTTATTTTTAAGTCCCGTTAACTCGGGCCTTTCATAACTTTATTTCCTCAAGCATTTATTTTCCTTTTTAATTAATATTAGGATTATTTGTTTAAGTCCTAATATTCACCGGGTTAATTTTACCATTAATGGTATTTTATCCGTCTTTTAATATTAACGTGGTTTGATTTCCAAACCCGTTTTTGGGGTGTTACAAATCGGCACCGGTGTCAAATAATATGGATGCAAAGTGATTGTTAACGAGAAACGTACCGGTGACCACGTTAGGGTCCTCGCGTGCGCCCCTTGCTCCAATCACAAATGCTCGAGCCTGAGCGTTGTTTCCTCCTGGGCAATCTTTCACGAAATGATCATTGCTTCCACAACTGAAGCATCCTTGGTTCCGCCCAGCTCCATTCCCAGTTCGGTTACCATTGCCATTCCCATTTCCACCATTTCTATTACCGTCACCGTTGCGGTTTCCATTCCCGTTCTTTCCTTTACCCCAACAGTCTTCAGTGCGGTGACCCAATCTACCACATTTGTCGCACCTTGGAATGCGACAAGCTCCTTCATGAGGATACTTACATTTTTGGCATTTAGGCAGGGTGCCTTGGTATCCTCTGGCTGCAATATCATTTGCCGCTGCAAAGGTTCTTGCCTCCTTAGATGGGTTAGTGTCACGCTTCTTGTTGTATGAACCTTTGTTGTTGCTGCGGGTTGCTTGATTCAGATTCGAATGCTTTCTCTTCTTGTCACCGGACGACTCAGCATGCGTCTCGGTCTTTTCTGTTGGGTTCAGTGATAACTTCTTCATACGAACACAATCTTCAGTAAGGCTGACAGCCAGAGTTACAGCCTCAGTGATTGTTTGAGGTTTGGCCGAAGTTACCATGCCGCGAAATTCTGAGGCCAATCCCCAAATGTAGCGTTCAACGCGCTTAAATTCAGGTGTCACCATATAAGGGATCACTCTAGACAAGTCGTGGAACCTTCGAGTGTAGCCAGTGATATCAGCACCTTCCATGGTCAAATGCCAAAACTCAGTCTCCAACCTTTGGAGTTCAGCACGAGAGCAATACTTCTCTCTCATTCTTTCCTTTAGTTCATCCCAAGTCAGGCCATAAGCGGCATCATCACCCAAGGTTTGGACCTGCAAGTTCCACCAAGTCAAAGCTTCATCGACAAACAACCCAGTAGCAAAAGTGACTTGTTGATCCGCGGTACACTTGCTCATGCGGATAGTAGCTTCAGTCTTCTCCGTCCAGCGTACAAATGCTACTGCACCTCCTGTGCCGTCGTAGTTCATCGGTTTGCAGTCGAGAAACTGCTTGAAAGTGCTGCCTGTAATTGATCCAACCAACTCACATGTGAGCAATCGAAGAAATAATGAAACAAGGACCGTTCATAAATTTCTCCATGCTTAGTACATTGTCTTAAGGTTACATTGAGCTACGTTTCCTCCAGACGAATCTCCATTCCCATTGCGTCTAGCATTGCTTGGTCCGCCACTGTCTTGGGTTCGGTTTGCCTCGTATTGGGCGATAGCAGCGGAGATCCTTTCTTCCAGTAGGGCGTTGAGCTCTTCAGCAGTCCTTGGCAGTGGGGGAGGAGGAGGTTGATCAGAATCTCGATTGTTCACAATTCTCCTAGGTGCCATGTTCTGAAAGAACACCACACAGTAGGTTTAGGCATTTGTTTGATATCGTCATACTAGACAGTAGTAGTATATATATTAACAGGCATATACCACATAAGTGACATCAAACAATTATTACTCTAGCAGAGTGTTTAATCGGCTGGCGTTCACGTTTGACCTTTTCTTGCACTAAGGGAATCCATACGTGACAAGACTTGCTGTGGTTTTTGTGCACTGAATTCCATAATTATGTATGCATCCATAATTACGTAACTCCTTGCACAGTCCGCACAATTCGTTTCATCCTCGTATTTCTTCCTTCAGATAGGTCGTTGTTTTCAGGTAGAGTCACGAATACTTGTGACATTCTATTTCTAGTATATGTAAATATCAATTACCACACATAATTGCATGTAATTCTTAATCCACGGCAAGTGCTACTCCAGTGCACCCTAAGACTCGTAGTGTCTTTTCTTGACTCTTTGTGAACAGTTTCAGGTAGTGGATGTCGCGGAAAGTTTTATGCAATGAAAACTTTTTGAAAAATCGTTTTCGTGAAAGGATCCTAGAGATTGTAGTCTAGACTCGAGAAGGAATCCTGGTTCACTACAATCGCAGCTCTGATACCAATCTGTCACACCCCTTTCTGCGGCGGAAGCACAAGGTGTGATCATGAAAGGTTTTCATTGCATACGATTGGTAAACATACTACATGCTCATAAAAATAACTTCAAACGTCATTACCATTACATAACGGAAACATAGATTAAGTGTTTACATCACGAAACAACAAATTGTCTGAAAGTTTACAACTTATTTAAGACAAACATCCACGAGCATGAGTAAGACCGCGCGCACATCCACTTTTAGTTACCTGAAATACATGTGAGTTTTGGAAAAACGTCAACATAATGTTGGTGTGAATTCATGCAGTTTTTGTATTTTACGTTTGTATACTTTGTATGAAAACATAGTTTGTATCTCGTATAAATCAAGTATCCTTGTATAAATCCAGTATTCATATATGAATCAAGTATTCTTGTGTACACCACGTACTCATGTATAAATCAAGTTTTCTTGTGTAAATCAAATATTCATGTATAAATAAAGTATTCTTGTGGTATGAATCTTGTATAAGTAGGATGTTCTTGTATGTATTAGGGTTGTTAATGGGTTGCAAGGCCATTAACATGTGACACGACATAGGAAGTCACCAAACCATAGGCATTTATCAAGTTTTTCTGAGACACAAAAGCATTTATCAAGTTTTTCTGGTCACAAAGGTCAAGATCACACCACATAGCCTTATGAAGCCTAGTTTGCATTGGAAATATAACTAGCAGTATATGAACTAAATAAAATCATAATATTAATTTTTTTTTGTTGAAATGTGGAATTCAAACAGTGGGTTATACCCGTGCTCCGTGATCCGATGTTTAACAAAATTTAAATGGAAATGTAGACACAATGGTAAAAAAGACTTTAATAGCAGGAATCTGTTCGTCTATTACGACATTGATACGATACCGAGCACTCGATGTATCAACCGAAAGAGGAAATTAAAAGATAAAGTCGTGATTCTGGAGCATTGGTTGTGGAACATATGAAAACTCCACAATTAGACGTACTCGGGTGGTAGTATTATTAGGATAAGTGACCTCTTATAAAATCTCCACAAGGATAACCAAAAACAAATCCGTGAGTTCATTGATGTGCAACCCATGAGAGAAAAAGCGGACAAAATTGATAGTACGACAGTCAAGATATTACATGCATGATGCGCCTTACTACCACATCATATCGCTTGAGGACCACTTTGACCCATCTTTTGAATACTATAAATACCAAAACTTAGTGAAATACTCTTGGTCATTGAGCTATACTTCAATTTCCATTGGAGAGTGAAAGTGAAGATTTGGGTTTGAACAGTGACGGAGCTAGCCCATTAATTTAGAGGTATCCTGAAAAAAAAATTACCATGTAATCATACAATAAAAAAACGATAATCAATAAAGTAAAATAAAAACTAATAGATTTGTTCTCTTCTTTTTTTTATAGCTTGAATACATTACATCACATCGTTGCTTTTAACTTTATCAAAAGTTTCTTTTTCAACCGTATAAACCATAACATTGTTCAAATATTACGGGCCAATTCAATTGCTAAAACCAGTCTTGACAAATTTCAATTTAGAAAAACATCTTTCAACGGTTGCAACTGGTCAAACCAAAGCTAGCTTTACTACCCGATAAACTAAAAGAGAAGAACTATGTGTTCCAATTTCCACAATAAGACGAGAAAGATCACTTATTCAATTATAATATTGTTTTGGGTATTGGGCTAACTTTATCAATTATATTTAGGGTCTCCTTTCAATTCTAATATTGTCACACCCCTTTCTGCGACGGAAGCGCGTGGTGTGATCATGAAAGGTTTTCATTGCATACGATTGGTAAACATACTACATGCTCATAAAAATAACTTCAAACGTCATTACCATTACATAATGGAAACATAGATTAAGTGTTTACATCACGAAACAACATATTGTCTGAAAGTTTACAACTTATTTAAGACAAACATCCACGAGCATGAGTAAGACCGCGCGCACATCCACTTTTAGTTACCTGAAATACATGTGAGTTTTGGAAAAAAGTCAACATAATGTTGGTGTGAATTCATGCAGTTTTTGTATTTTACGTTTGTATACTTTGTATGAAAACATAGTTTGTATCTCGTATAAATCAAGTATCCTTGTATAAATCCAGTATTCATGTATGAATCAAGTATTCTTGTGTACACCACGTACTCATGTATAAATCAAGTTTTCTTGTGTAAATCAAATATTCATGTATAAATCAAGTATTCTTGTGGTATGAATCTTGTATAAGTAGGATGTTCTTGTATGTATTAGGGTTGTTAATGGGTTGCAAGGCCATTAACATGTGACACGACATAGGAAGTCACCAAACCATAGGCATTTATCAAGTTTTTCTGAGACACAAAATCACTACTTGGTACTCGTTCTCACCAAGAGTGTGGCTGCCCGAAACCCGTTAGATCTAACCTTTTGTTCTGCGGTCTAGGTATATTGTTGATTAATGGTGCTTATGGTACCCTATTCGTGACACGATTCCTCGTATCATTCCTCAAAACGCATCATACTTGATACTAGTTTTCACCAAGAGTGCTTCTTGTATTCTTGTATTCTCAAAACGCATCATACTTGGTACTCGTTCTCACCAAGAGTGCTTCTTGTTTTTGTATCATACCATTTATAAACATTGTAACATCTGTAACATGTATTTCACCCCCGAAGTTATAAAACTGAAAACAGTTAAGAGAAAAGGGGGAGCATGAACTCACAACTTTGCGTTCCTGCGTCGTATACTTCACCGGATTTGCTTATCTAGCATCGTGACCTAAACGTGTTTTATTAACGTCAGTCACTAGACTTGTATCGCACAAGTACAAGTCACTATCTTTTGTATATGTGTTCTTGTGTTAAAAATAATTTTTATTTTTAACTATGCGTCTTACTTATATTATTTTCTCAAAAAAAAAAATAAGTATCTTACATTTGTCTAAGTATGTTATATGTGTATTTTTGTATCTTCGCTTCTTAGGAGTATTTAGTGTATTTTTAAGTCCTAATACACTATCAAGTATAATACATACTACATACACTAGCACAAAATTTGGTGATAAATAAATATATATATATTTCTCACAAATATTCATACTTAATATCCATTTTTATTCTTGAAGAAATCCTCATTTCTTAACACAAAAGTTTGGGAAACCTTGGTAAATGGTTGAGGTACATTTTTAGGGATAAGTTTCTCAAAAACTTATATTTTTCTAAGTGTCAAAAATTATAAAAATTTTGACAGAGTTTCCCCTAAAATGGAGGTTTCCCTGTTTTCAAAACACGTGTTTATTTTCTTTTAAAATCATCATCGATCAATTTCAACAACAATCATCAACAATATACATTAATTTCTCTATTTCATGAACTTGGAAATTTATAAAAATGTGTAGTAACTTACTAGTGTATTTAGTAAGTCTTGTTACCCTTTAAAGTGTGGTTGCTTCTTTAAAAACTCCATTTTTAAAGAGTATGATTCTTTACAACTTATGTTCATGTTTTCTAAAAATACTTATTCGTGTATTTTTCTTGTTATACATGTGTTTCTTCACTTTGTTAACCACTAAAAATGATGTATATTTATGTAAGAACCAAGGTTTAGTAAAACTTGTATTTTTAACTTGGTTTCTTGGATAATCATACTTGAAATATTCAGATTTACAAGACTTTAAACGTGTCTTACCGGTGAGTTTACTAGTATTTCGGACGCAACGCTGTCATTAATGCATAGAGTAATTCTTGTAGTATAAAACGTGCATGAATTCACAAGTATATCATGTAATCAAAAAAGGTTGACATTTAAGCACATAATTGCAGTCATTAAATAATAATTAAGGTGTACGGAAATTACCGGTTTGGTGCCAGTTGTCACAAATATTGTTAATTGGGCTTATTTTATCACTCGGGCTTAATTATTCTACTAGTTTTCGGCTTGTAAAATGTTTGGGCTTATAAAAAATAGGATTTTAGTAATATCAAGTTTCCTATTTTTTGATTAGGGGTATCCTCGTATTTTTTAGGGGTATCCTTTTCATAAAACCGAAAAAACAGTACGAATACGGAGTTGAGCCGTAGCCCGTGCTACGGCTCCTAACATTATGATTCCGCCCATGGGTTTGAGGCCGGATGTCTCAAATTTGAATCTGATCGATTGATTCCGGCCTCTCATATACCCTTGAGTAATTATTTAAATTATGTTGATTATTTAAAATTTGAATTTGTGGCATAACGTCTTTAAAAGATAAGCAAATCCTATAACTTATTTTATAGATATTATTTTATAGTTTTTGAAGCTTCTGTCAAACTATTATTTCATATAATTTTATCTAATTAACATATTTTTAAATAATTAAGAATATATTATTAGAAAGCTCAAGTCTTTTTTAAATTTCTTTTCCAACTTTTATTATAGATAAATTTATGTTTATTTTAAATATTAAAAATACTAGAAACATATTGAAAAAAAAAATAAGACTGAAACGTCTCTAAGCCTCTGTCAAGGCTGAAACGCATTTAAGCTTCTACAACCATTTTTTAGACACATGGCGCAAGCTGATTGGTTCATTTTAAAAAAGGCTTTTAAAGACGTTTTAGTGACATGGTATTCCATGAGACGGCTCAAGGAGACACTTCAATCGGATTTTTTTTTATGAAAATTTAATAGTCGATAGCCAATTTCTTTATTTTCCCTATTAGATTTTGTGGAAAGTGCATATACAGGTAGTGCTTACATAGTAAACTTTTGGGTCGGGTGCCTCGATTAACACAACTAACTAGAATAGTAATCTAAATTCAAATAATTTGATCATTAATATCCAGCTCTCCAAATTATGTGAAGGGTTTTTTTTTTTTTTTTAATGAAAAGTGGTTGTAAGTGGTTGTGAGTAGAAGAGAGAAAATGTTACTATTAATCTGTAAATTTGAGAGAACAAAGTTGAGAGTGGTTGTGAGTGGAAGAGAGATAAAAATGTAATAATAAAGATATTAAAAATATTATTATACATATATTAAAAAACAAAGCTAATGAATAGTAGTTGTAACATCAGCCAATGATCTCTAGATCAAGTGGTGGAGGGCTTGCATTTCTCTTGAGAGATGCAGGTTCGACTCCCACTTGGTGCAGAGTGAGGCACTGATGGGCAATGATAGGAGACCCAGGGAAACCTGAGTTGGATTGTAACACCCCGTGTTTTCATAAGTGAAAGTCAAAGTCAAGGTCAAAGTCAACGACCGATTTCGCGCAACTTGACTTGTAGAAACTCCTTATTTTTAATAATATTACGTGGAGTAAGTGTTGTTAATTGCAATAACCGATGTGTGTTAATCGTAATTCAATCGACCTACGACTGTGAACTATAGAAAGTAACAATGCTATAAAGTTAATCAACAAATAATCAAGCTATGTTAATCGAATCGACATCAATTCGCAACTCGAGCTATGTATTTTTACTTGTTATTATACGTGTATGTGCCTTACGTGTTAACTGTGCATGTTTATTTATGTTATGATGTGATAATCAAGCGAACTCAATCGAACTCGAAATCTAACTCGAATGCAATCGAACTCGAACTCGAATTACAAATCGAACCATGATAGATAGTGGAAAAGAGATTACGCTAGATACGAAGTAGTTGAGACTGGAAGTAATTTGACTAGGAAACCCTATCGAATCGAACCGCGCGCAATCATAATCGAAATATCCGAAATCGTCGCGCAAAACACTCAAAAGGTGCAACCGATCGAACAGGCTTCCCAGTCGATCGAACAGCCAGCCGAACGGACTGCTGTCCGATCGGACAGGCTGTCCGATCGAGGTGCCAGCCGATCGGCCAGCCCTTTCCTCTTTTGTCTTCCTATAAATACCCCTGTCATTGTCATTCTTTCCACTTTTGGAAACCTCTGTTCGACCAGCACGCTCAACTCGCCTTTTCTCAGATTTCTCTCGATTCCGGTAAGTTTTCGTCCTAAATCTTGTACTTTCTTGATCTATGCACACTCCTACACCTTTCTATCTTTCAAATCTAAACTTGTAACCGTGAAATCATCAAGAATCAAGTGTTCTAGGATGATGTCATCATGAGTTCTTGAAGAACTTCATGTTTTGGCCTCAAACCACCAAGAATGACTTGGATCTAGCCGATTTCCACATAAACAAACAAGGATCTTTTACAGATCTAAACATATACATGGTGAAAAGTATTGAAGAATGGATTTTCCCAACTTTCTTCAACTCTTTTCACTCGAACCAGTAGAAACGGGACCTGAGCCGGTTTACAAATCACTTCGGTGGTTATGCGGCTCAAGACCTGGATTCTATCCACGAGGTTAACCGACTCCGGGTTAAATGTTAAACTTCGTTCCGAACAGACCACCGACCGGATTTGGGTGATTCCTGTCTGACCCAGGAAACCAAGTAAGAACGAGGCATCTATGGTTTTCCTCGCTGTCAAAATACCTCGATAAAACGACAAACCAATAGAACAACCGAAGTGTTAGACGCAAGGCTGATCAGGTCAGGAAGCTGACCGATCGGACTGCTGTCCGATCGAACAGTCAGCCGATCGACTGGCCAGCCGATCGGCTAGCACTTGGTCCCACACAATCAACTTGTTTTGAAGAATGGTATTGAACGAACTGTTGTTCGATCGAACTACTGTTCGATCAGATTACTCTTCGGATCATGAGATACTATGCTTCAATACTTAACCAATTTTCAACATGTTCAATGCACTCGAAGTGCCACCCGATCGAACAGCCGTCCGATCAGGTGACACCCTGTTGTCCGATCGAACAACATTTATGCTATTCGATCGATCAACCATCCGATCCACTGAACCACACTTTACCTTCATTACTTGCCAACCGATCGAACACCTGTCCGATCGAACACCTGTCCGATTGAACACCTGTTCGATTCAAAGGCTAAACCTTGAAGTTCTGTTGAATGCCTAACCGATCGGGCTGCCGGCCGATCGACCAACCTGAAAGGCAAAGGTACTTCAATGTTTTCAAAGTGCTACAACGAAAACTTCAAAGGTCAAGCCATCATACACAAACACATCCTTCTCAAAGGAAGGAACAATCCACTCGTACAGCCATCCGATCGGCCTACCGACCGACCGAACAGCAGACCGTATGGACTATCAGCCGAACTGCCGTCCGATCGACCAGCTGTCCGACTCCTCAATACTTGTTTTCCAGTTTTACGTTTCACTTATCGTTATGCCACCGAATCTATTCAGGCTAACCGTACTCGCTAAGCGCTCCCTTCAATCCATAAATCACTGTGAGTATACTCGATCCCTTTTTGCTTTAAGCACTTTTGGGTGTTACATAAACTATTTGAACGCTAACCGTTAATGCATGTTTTGCGTGGCTTATGAATGCTTGTTTGTTATGTTTACACATGGAATGCTGTCTACCTGCCTTAGCAACGATAGTACTATAGTTTGGACTCAGCACCCGTTCACACGGGGGTTGTTAAGGATCTTTTACTTGCATGGATTGCGGTGGTAATCATGTATTGCGAACTGCCTCAGGCAGTCAACCCGCAGTCATTGGTATCGATGGATCTATGTCGATAACTAACGTGCTTCATTTCACTATGTGTACGTGCTGGTTATGCGTAAACGAATTTGAACTCTTTATGCTATTATCAAACTTGTATGCTCACCTTTACATTATATGTATTGACTTTATTTTAACGTATGTGACATGTGCTTAGGAAGTTTACATGCTTATCATACTGTGAACTTGAGGCTAGGAAAGGTCTAGGATGCTCCCTGCGCTGTGATGAAATCGAAGCTAGGAAATGGGGTCCTAGAAACCAATAAATAAACTATTTTATTTAAATCTGAGTTATCGGAACAAAATATTTGCCTAGATTTTATCTGTAATAATTTGATTACTGTTTGAGACATGGTATGGGACATGTTAATTTAAATTGAATGGTAATGATAGTCGTTATGGAAACTTCTGGACAATCTGTTTCGCTCAGTGCCATGCCCCGATGATTTCCGCCATAGATTGGGGTGTGACATGGATCCTTGAGCCAAATGGGTTTTACCAGTAATTTCACTGTAGTGCCTACAGGCGGGTGGGTTATCGGGTTTTCCCCGGAATTGGTGATGGACTCGGGTTACTCTCGGAGTACTCCGTTTGTCCAGTGGGTGCCCCGAGAGTGCTCGGGATTGAGTTTGTTGGCCGTTCAAAAAAAAAGTAGTTGTCACATCATAATGAATAGTAAATATACATAACTTCACGCCATCTTTTGTTGACTTTTTCCCCTATACCCTTTTTAATTGTGTATATATATCCATTTTCTTCAAAGTTAGTTAGATTATTCATCATGGTGGAGTCGTTTTGTGGTTGTATGTGTTTTAAAGAGACTCAAGTTCAAATCATGGGGTCTTCTTTTTTTTTTCCATTTTATGCTTACATAAGTTCACGTCATCTTCCTTTTTCTCCTCTTTCACACGTTTTTCTGATTGTATTTATACAATTCTTATTCCTTATTTGTTGGGTTAATGGATGCTTAGACATCGCAATAGTCGCCATCGCCAGGAGTTACTAACTCGCTTGCTACCAACGGCTCTGTTGTATGAAAACTCCACTTGTCAACTTAAAAATAAGACACTAAATAGCACAGCTTTAATAACAACCAAGTATTTAGTCGCAATAAATAGTTTTACAATGACTTAGTTTTGTGGCGCCGCAACGCGGCGCGCAACATTAAAACCTAGTTTAATTAAAAATGAAAGAGAATCTCCACTCTTTTATTATTGTCGTAACCTCTACAAATTCTATCAATATTTAAACTTCTTTAAGGTCACAGGGTGTGGTTTAGCGTCGCCCTGCCATGTCAGCCATTTTAACGCCCTCAGGCATCATCAACCACACCACCATCGTTAACAAGGGGGCGCGGCGCTATGGCATCCCCGCCAGCGTGCTAACTAGTGTTAAAGGGAAATGCTGGTGGGGCTCATATGATATCAACCAATCAAATATTTTCTCTTTTTTTTGTATTTTGTTTAATAAGAGGTTTTAAAGGGGCTTTAAACCATTGCATGCAAGTTAAAGGGGTGACCTTTAAAAACCCCTATGTTACATGGTACTGATGTGACATGATAAAGCCACTAGGGCCTTATACCACACCCTCCAGCCTAAGGTCCAGTGTAGTGGGGCGCGAAGAGGGGTGTTTTTTGGGCCTTAGCGCCCTATAGCGCCTGGCACACCACGACAGGCGGCGCTAGAGATGGGCATAATACCCGGTTCCAAACCCGACCCGGTAGAACCTACCTGGAACCGGTTTCAGTTCCTACCCGATGTATAGAAGAACCGATTCGGGGTTCAAAAAACCCATAGGTTCGTACCCGGTTCCTACCCGGAACCGGTTCTTCTATAAACACAAAGAACCGGCAGGATTAAAATGAAACCAAATACATTAAAAGTTAAACCCAAACATTACAACCAAACATTACCTACTTACCATACATTAAAACCAAACATCATACCTAAACACAAAACACATAAACACACTCAAACCAACATCACATAAAATCACATAAACACACTAAACCTTCGAAGAACCGGTTCCGGATGATTCAGCGCCTTCACTTTTCTTCGCCGCAACCTTTGTCACCAGACAATGACGGTCGGTGTGTTTTTTAAAGGTCGAGTTCGCCGTAGCCTTCATGAAATTCCCACAACCTTTGCAACGTGCCATTTCATGGCTATCAGACATTAGGCACAGATCAAAGTGCTTCCATACTTGGGTTTTCTTTTGGTTTCCAAAACTATGACCACTTCATCGTTGCATGCCATAACCGATTTTTGAGGTGTAACTTGAAGGTTGAAACCGATTTGAGTGGGACTAAGTTTTGGTTGAAGGTGATATGCTTATAAATACTTGGAACCGATTTCAAAGTTTTAATGGAAATTAATCGATTCCAACGGATATAAAGCCGTTAGGAATCGATTCCGGCAGCTTTTTCTGGAAGATACCCGGAGGAACCGGTTCCTCCGAGGAACCGGTTACAACATACCTGAACCGGTTAGGAACAGTTCCGGTAATTTTGGTTTAAAACCGGGTACTAACCGGAACCGGGTCCTAGAAGAATCGGTTCCATTCAAACTCAGACAAGAACCGGGTACGGTTAGGAACCGGTTATGGGTATACAAAAAACCCGATTTGCCCACCTCTAGGCGGCGCTATAGGGCAAAAAAATGGATGTAACGTTATACATATAGCGGCGTTTTGGAGTTGCAAGCATTTCCCCCCACTCACACACACACACACACACATATATATATACACATATGTATGTATAATTGAAGGGTTATTAATTAATTAAACTAGGTGATGCCCCGCCCGCGTTGCGGGGCGATGGCCGAATAATTCTCAACCAATTAAAAAAACAGTACTATAGTTTTGCTAGAAAGAAAAAGTAAAAAGAGTGTTAGGCAGCTCTTTGACACGATTTTTAGCTGGGGACAAAGTCATATTTTTTATTTTTACTTAAGGGGAAAATAAAAAATAAAAAATTCCTGAGGGTAAAATACTAATTTTTAGCTAGGGAAAAACCATATTTTCATTTTGCACTGCGGGCAAAAACGTAATTTTCAATTGAGGGTGATATCGTAATTTTGAACCGAGGGGAAATTCGTAAATTTTAGCTGGGGGCAAATACGTAATTTTAAACTGTGGGCAAAACCGTAATTTTAAAGTTGGTATAAAATAATAAATTGGTGTAAAATCGTAACTTTGAGCCGAGGGAAAAACAAAATTTTATTTTGAACTTGGGGCAAAAACGTAATTTTGGCTGAGGGTAAAAGCGTATTTTTTTACCGAGGGCGAAATCGTATTTTTTAGCTCGGAGTAAAAGGGTAAATGTATTTTGAAGTTGAGGCAAAATCGTATTTTTTAACCGAGGGGAAAAAGTAATTTTAAAGTGGATATAAAATAATAAACTGGTTGGTCCAATAGATATTGCTCGCCGTCCATTTGAACTAATGGTAGAGAAACACTATTCCAGGGCAAAAAAAGTAATTTTAAAGTGTGAATAAAAAAATAAACTGGTTGGTCAAATAGGGGAGGGGCGGCCGCCCATTTGAACTAATGGCATGGTTATACTATTCCCTGCCATATGGTTTGTATACGTTGAAAATAGGATAAAGTTATTTTTTTCTTTATTACTGTTCAAAACGTTGGAGAATTAATATATAGGCAAAAGGGTAAATGTATTTTGAAGTTGAGGCAAAACCGTATTTTTTAACTGGGGGTAAAAAATTAATTTTAAAGTGGATATAAAATAATAAACTGGTTGGTACAATAGGTATTGCTCGCCGCCCATGTGAACCAATGGTAGAGAAACACTATTCCAGGGCAAAAACGTAATTTTAAAGTGTGAATAAAATAATAAACTGGTTGGTTCAATAGGGGAGGGGCAGCCGCCCATTTGAACCAATGGCAGGGTAATACTATTCCCTGCCATGTGGATAATGCTATTTTTTTTCAATTTCAACGTTACTGTTCAAAACGTTGAAGTATTAATATATAGGAGAATACTAGGTATTGCTCGCCGCCCATTTGAACCAACGGTAGAGAAACACTATTCCAGGGCTAAAACGTAATTTTAAAGTGTGAATAAAATAATAAACTGGTTGGTTCAATAGGGGAGGGGCAGCCGCCCATTTGAACCAATGGCAGGGTAATACTATTCCCTGCCATGTGGATAATGCTATTTTTTTCAATTTCAACGTTACTGTTCAAAACGTTGAAGTATTAATATATAGGAGAATAATGATGAGGTAGGGGCTTTATGACTACGGGCTCTAGTGATATAAAGCCCCATAAAGCTCCTGTGTGACGTGGCACCAGTGGCGGAACTAGGCCATTAAATCAGGGGTATCCCAAAAAAATTTTTTACCATGCAATCATACAATATTAGAAAAACGACAATAAATAAATAAAGTAAAAAAAATACCTAATAGATTTGTTCTCTTTTTTTTCATAGCTTGAAATCGCTTTATCACATCGTCGTTTTTTACCTTATGAAAAATCAATTTCAAACGCATACACCATGGCATTGTTCAAATGGATTATTTTATTATTTGGGCTTTATTAGTTATTACAATTTGGGCTTAATTATCATAAAACTAATTATTTGGGCTTAGTTACTAAAGGTTTTGGGCTCAATGAATAATATCAGGTTTCATAATCTTCTCTTAGGGGTATTCTCGTATATTTTTAAGGGTATCTTATGTAAAAAACCGAAAAAACAATTACACTGCGAATGCGAATACGGGGTTGAGCTGTAGCCCATGCTACGGCTTAGTGTACATTGGTTCTGCCCCTACGTGACACGACATGTGTCGCATAACGCCCACGAAAAGGTTTTATGACTACACATGGCCTAACAACGTTACATACCAGCCATAATAATTTGTTAATCATTGCAATGAAGTGTTTTTTAATAAAGTTAACTATATTTACCAAGGACGTTAAAATAGTAATTTTGTAGTATGGTGCGTTTGAGATTTTATATTATATAGATAAGGAGTATCAAACAATCATGTATACACAGTGCCATTAAACACATATAAGCCCCACCTTCACAAGGTTAAGTGAGTTGACTACTTTTCATAACACTTTCACCACCTTTGACCTCTTTTTGTCCCAAAAATAATAACACTTTTCTTTTAACTTCTCACCATTATCCTCCAATTGAGAGACAATGCAATACTATATTCATAAAGTACGATCCTCCATTCACATATTCCTATTTTCGGTACAGTTCTTTCGACTAAAATGTGATATATATTGATTTGATCAAAATATAAATAGAGTTATTGTGCGAATAGGGTTAGCCAATTACTCTACTAGTTATAACTCGAGTAATTATCCTACAAATAACTAGAGTAATTACGGTGGGGTGATAATTACCCCAGTTATACAAATAATTACGCTATTTAATTGTAGAAATTACTCTACTTATAACTAGAGTCATTAAACTACAATGATAATTACTCTAGTTCTACAAACCTAATACTCTATTTATACAAATAATTATACTACTTATAACTAGAGTAAACGTAATTATTATACTTATATAATGTAATTACTCTGATTATACAAACAATTATGTTACTTATAATTAGAGTAAAAACTTTACTTATAACTAAAGTAATTACACTACAATTGTAATTACTCTAGTTATACGAAAAGTTACGCTACATAATTAATTGTTACATGGGTATGAGTGACACTTTTGGAGAAAGGGAGTGTGGCGGTGTTCATGGATATGAATGACACTTTTGGAGAATGTAGCAGGGAAGGAGGGAAAGGTCGGTTTTTGGGAGAGAGTGGTGTGAAGGGGGGCAAGAAAAGTTGTTTTGCTAGGTGTTACATGGGCTTGATTTTGAGCTCGCAGAAACTAAGGCAATAGATGATTTAATATATATATACTAGAGGGGTGTATGTGATGCATGCGGGAGAACACAATATACTAACACAAACGCCAGTAAAAAGTTTGAACAATTAACTAGTGAAATGCCATACAGATGTGAGGTTGAACAATTAACTAGTGAAATGCCATATAGATGTGAGGTTTAATAAAAGTTTATAAAATAAAGTAAATATGAAATCTTAAAAATAGAAAAGGTTATAAGAAGAGTAAAATCATTTTTGAGTCCTTGTGATTTGTGCATTTTAACTATTTGAATCCAAAAATCAAACTTGTCTTGATTTGAGTCCCTGTGGTTTGTATTTTTAACCCTTTGAATCCAAAACGCAAATCTCATCCAAATCATGGACTAAAAGGGTTGGATTCAAGGGGTTAAAAATACAAACCACATGGACTCAAATGGTTAAAAATACAAACCACATGGACTCAAATGGTTGGATGAGGTTTCATTTTGGATTCAAAGGGTTAAAAATACAAACCATTGGGACTCAAATCAAGACAAGTTTGATTTATGGATTCAAATAGTTAAAATGCACAAACCACAGGTACTCAAAAAGGACTTTACTCTTATAAGAATTTAGTTAAAGAGATAAAGGGAGGGGTTTTTCACAGATTTATTGGTTTCCCCTAAATTAGTGTATAGGCAACATTATTGGTTAGTGGAGATGTATATAATCGGATGGTTCTGCTAATGACATGATGGTACTTTAGTGATCTGTCAGTGTTTCAAAATTGCCTTTAAAAAATAGTTTAACTTTAAAGTATATATAATCAGTATTATTCATTATTATTTTTATTTAAGTACATGATTGGCATGTATCTGTAAAAAATAAAAATAAAATAAAATTAAGGTAGCCACAAAACAATTTTGCACTTTAAACTCTTAAAAATGAACGTAAAAAGAGAAATCTACTCCTTAAATGTATCATACTTTTATACTTTAACCTCCTTAACTTTATCTAAGTACCGCATCAGTTACTTTTTCTCTTTTAACTTCATTTTTGTTCTTTCTTCAACGAAATGGTTTAATCTCGTTAACCTCATTTTACCATAACTTTTTAGTGGTTTTTGGTTTAAAAAAAATAATTTAATCTCTTAACATCTCATCAACATAGTAACAAATAACTCAAAAAGAGATGTGTACAATGCTAGTTAACACGTTGTCACACCCAAGCCTTAAAATTGAGGAGCGAAGCACGTGAGTACACCGCCATGAAAGAAGCGAAGCATGTGAGTGAGATTGAGGCGATTGAATTGAGGAAGAAAAGAGAGTCGGAGGCTCGCGATCTCATAACGGAACAACGCGAGACGATGAAAAACTACGCGCACAATCGAGATATGAAAACATTCCTCAAGCCGCACGACAATGCTCCGCCGGAAATGTTGCCGTTCATCCTCGCCCGAAAGCGCGAGATCGCTAACAAGTACGGGTGGCCGTGCAATTTCTAAAATTTTTATGTAGTATTGCGATGTAATTTTTATTTTATTAAATGAAATGTAATTTTTTATTTTATGAAATTATGTTTTTATTTTTTATAAAAATATTTTCTTAATTAAAAAAATAAAAAAAACAAGTCCGCCAAGAGAGGAGTGCCGCCATCAAATTGAGGGTGTGGGGGGAGTTAAGAGGGGAGTTGACGTGGCGTGTGCTGATTGGCTGTGGGTAAGAGAGGTCACTCCCCTAAGAGAGGAGTGCCCCTTACACACTTAGGCTACTCGGTAAGGTGATGGACCATCCTTGGAGGATGATCCGCCACGTAGGCGTCACGTCATAGTCCTCCCAAGGATGGTCCATCCTCCAAAACTAGAAGGCATGGGAGGATGGTCCTAGATGAGCCTAGGGGTGTTCATGAGCCGATCCGATCCGATCGAGGGTCTGCTCATGCTCGGATTGAATTACAACCGATCCGATCCGAGCGGATCAAATTTGTAAAACCGAGCGCAAAAGTGATGCTCATGATCGGATTGAATTTGAATCGATCGGCTCGGTTTCGCTCGATTTTTATCAAATCCTAAAAAAAATCGAGCGGATCGTTTTCGCTCGATTGAATGATAAGGCTTCGGAGAGTAGAGAGCGGCGATATGTGTGAGTGTGACTATGGAGACCGGAGAGTGAGAGTCGGAGATTAGAGAGCGGCGTATGAATATGATACGACTCACTGAATAGTGAATACTCTTTTAGGAATTGGATTTAGGGTTAGATTTACATATTAAATATTAAGTTGGGTTGAATGTTATTTGGGCTTTTAATTTTTTTTGGGCTATTATATTTTTTTGGGTTTTTAATATATAAAATCTATAATATAAATATATATATTAATTATTAATAAAAATAATTCGAGCGAAACCGAGCGATCGACGAGCGAGCGGAGCTATGCTCATGCTCGGATTGAATTTGAATCGAACCGATCCGATCGGCTCATTTACAAACTGAGCGGGAATCGAACGAGCATTTTTCGAGCATTTTTCGAGCGATCGTCGAGCGATCTTCGATCGTCGAGCAGTTTGGATAGCCCTAGATGAGCCTACCCCACAAAAATATGTACAAGTATTAAAGCATAATGTACAAATCAAACACACACACAAACAAAAAAGGGCCCACCATACTGGATCGTCGCCAACGTCGGATTATGGCCGTTTAGGACGGGGACGTGGGGGGGCGGCACGGTGTTCCTGGCGTCGCCGGAGCTCGACGGTATGGGGACGACCCCCATACCGAGTAGCCTTATAATAAAGTACAGAATTCAAGATTATCAGAAGTTAGATACACGATTAAGAAACAATTAAATTAAAAAAAGAATTTAATAAATGAAACCAAATCTATATCTATACTATATAATAAAAGAAATCATTGGAGGGACACTTGTCATTGTTCTAGACCATCCTAATTGTAGATAATTATTAAAGTAAACATTAAAAATTATTTGAAAAAAATAAATTTAAAACGTTTGTTATTTGAAAAAGGTTTAAAGATATCTTCTTTTTTTTGGTTAAAATGAAAGAAAATAGATATAGATTTATAAAGGTAAAATATATATTGATAAAATGTTCGTTCTTTTAGAAACATAGGTTTTATTTAAAAAATATGTATTTAGATTAATGTGTAAATGATGGAGTGAATCTATCTATATACTTATTGATTTATATAAGAATTAAAAGCAGTTGATATTCTCGCCTCTTCACCTGCGATGCCGACGAAACCATCAACCGTCCTTATCTTTCTCCTAACCGATTAGAATTAATTGAAATTGATGATTTATACTTATTATATAATAAAAGAAACCAATGTAAGGGCATTTGTCATTATTTTAGACCATTCTTAATTGTAGATAATTATTATTTAATTTAAATTATTAAATATTAATTAAATTAATATAAATCTTATCAACTCTAAATTATTGGCATAAATTTAACTCTGTTAGTTTTCACCGTTAACTCCATATGAAATTACTTATTTACCCCTCTCTTTAAAAAAAATTAAAAAAAACAAATATTACACACACTCATATTATTATATTAAAAGTGTGGGGCCAACAAACTCTTTTGTTTTCTACAAAACAACCGGCACCATAGCCACCCACCTCCACCTCTACCTCCACCTACACCTCCACCACCTAAACCTAACCCCTACAACCCTTAACTCATCACAAAACACCACCACAATCACCACCACCACCACAACTGTCACACCCCGACCGCGTAAAACAACAAATCGCGGCGGAAACATCGGGGCGTGTTGCAACAGAATTAATGTTTCATAACCATGGATACCAAAAAGTGTTTCGTTTTATTAATCATTGAATAATTACATTGTCTGGAAATCTAAATACACAAATTAGACATAGTCTATCATTATTATTGAGTCACTAAGGCCTTGTCCAGTCCTATGTGAGCATGCATCTTATCAATCGATATCATTCAACAATACCTGAAACATATGTGAAAACGAGGTCAGCAAAGAAATGCTGGCGAGTACATAGGTTTTGTGAAAATAAGATTCATGACTTCTGTTTAAGAAAATGTTTAGTCATGAACCTTGTAATTTGCTTTGTCTTTGTAAATCATTTGAAAAATAATAAGTTCGGATGATAAGTATAAATAAGAAAATAATGCATGATTAAATGAATAACCATGTAAATGAGTTTGCATAAGATAAGTTGTTTATAAATCAATGTCTTGTGAAAAGTATGTTATTTGTATAAAATGTTCTATGTCTCAAACTGAAATGATTCAAATAACGCTATAATATGTAATACCATACAAACACTTATATATAGGAAGTACCAGCGGCGTATCCACCATGTTTGTATCATATTACACACGCATCGTTACTTAATCACTTAACCAAACCAAACCAAACAATGTAAAATGTCTATGTCAAATATCCATGTCAAATGTCTATGTCAAATATCCATGTATGGCAAGTGAAATGTCTCAACTAAACCATATGCACAAAAACAAAGTATTGAAGTAAAACTTGGTTTAAATCAAAGTTATGTTTTGTGGAAAATACATGATCAAATGTCAATCATGTACAAATGTTTACCCAATCGTTAACCCATTTTGTAAAATCGTTCTAGTCGTTCTTGTTTTAATTGTGAAACTACTTTATGGTCGATTCTCTAATAACATTCAAACCTTCTTGACGCGTTCCTCGCTCCATCTCGCTCTCGTTCTTAACAAACCCTTACCAAAGGATAAGTTAATAATTACAGATTCAGTCGCTACCCACAACCCCCACACATAACAATGGGTGCAGTAAATAACGGGATTTGTCAGATCCTATGGTACCATAACCTAATACTGGTCGGCTTGATCATTGCTAATGAATGTCATCGGTTATGTAAACTACAACCAACAAGTTTGTTCACTTTTTGAAATTGTTATTAGTTTTTGAAATCATTGTATTCGTCCTTGAAATCATTGTTAGCGTTCTTGAAATAATTGTTATTGTTCTTGAAACTATTGATAAAACATTTAGCACATATGAGTCACCCCAAAACAGTTGAAAACAGTAAAAGAGGGGAATAATGTACTCGCCTGAGAATGCTTGGAGGTCTTGAACAACAACCAAACAAAGTTTGAGGGAGCACGGAATCAGTCGGCAAGCTAAAACTATATAAATAAACCGGACTTAAATCGGGAGATCGGATAGGATGAGGCTTGGCAAACCAAATGAGTATTGGAACTCATATGATATGGTTTAACAAGGCCTACATACTACAATGAGACTAACCTAAGTGCTTTCGACCCATCGCGACCCATTAAGGTAACTTATGCTACTTTAACGCGTCGTGCGCGTGAAACGTGTTCGGACCGTCTAACTAGTCCTATGACAAGTGTTATATGCCTAAACATGTTACATAATCAGTTATGTGACAAAAGTTTAGGTTACATATGCTTAATTACCAATTATACATGAAAAGGGTATTCTGGTAATTTACCTAAGGCATATAAACCACCTATCATACAACTACTCAAACGATGTGACCATAGGGTATAACCTCGGAAGGTTATTCCCTACCTACTATGGTCACCTAATGTATTTGGTCGGATCCTAATGATCGACCAAACTGGGTCGGGTTCGAAGGTATAAGCGATTTATCAGATCGCTTACCCTACGACCCTAGACAACGTGGTAATCAGTAGGCATAGTCCCAAGGGACTATAACCAACGTGATTACACTCACGTTGCGAAGTTCAAACGAACTTCGCATTGACCATTACTGGTCAACGCTGAAAGTCAAACAAAGTTTGACTTTCTGACTCGAAAAGCAATAAAATAAGGAAAAGAACGAAAGAATACTAACCCAGGGTCCCCGAATGCTAATCTCGATCCAAGAACTCAGGTATGAAACAATGGTTTCAACTTAGAGCTCTCAAATCCAGATTCTTGTGCAAAATGAGGTTGTGTGGGTTGGGTATTTATAGGAATACCCGAACCGTTAGGATCGTTCCATGGAAAACGTGCCATGAATCCAACCCGTACACTTGTCGGAACCTTATGGTGGCTGGAATTCCATCCTTATCAGATGACTAGACAATTGGGAACTTGTGGTTGTGGGTTAATCTGCTGAAAACAGGCTGTTAAGTACTCTGCATCTGGTCTGAGCATGGCTAGCGCACCGCTACACTAAAAGTGTAGCGCACCGCTAGGCCATAGTTTGGCAGAATTACACTTTTAGTCCCTGTCATGCATTCAGCCCATTTTCGACACGTTTAAGGCCCGTTAACCCCATTTCAAAGCTCTAAAATGAAGTTAAAGTATAGGGAACTTAAAACATGTTCAAAAATATCTCGGATGTCGGTTCGTTTGGCCGTACGAACGCGATGTTCGCTTAATTACGACGGAATGCGCATAAGCGCGAAAAACGAACCTAAAGACGTGACGAATGGATTTTTCTTATGGCGAACACTAAAATAAAATATTTTAGTGCTTACATAAATTTTTGGATGTCCGGATGTATTCAGAACGTGGGTTATGCTCGAAAATGCAAACTTGTGCACTTTTTGACACTTTTAGTCCCTGGATGACCCAAAAGTTTATTTTAGCACACCGAACCCCTCAAAGCCTATTTCTAAGCTATGTAAAGGATATTTATGGTATGTTTAACTTATGGTCATGTTCCGGAATGTCTGTTACAGTTCAAATTGGCATACTTTCGCAGTTTGTCAACTTTAGTCCCTGTAAGCGATTTAACTTGATTTTGCCATACCAAAGCCTTCAAAACTTATTTCTAAGTTATGTAAAGGTTATTTAAGGTATGTTAAGCCTATTTCACTATTCCGGAGTGTTCGTTGCATTAAAATGGTTATATTTACGCATCAGTGCGCGTATAACCTTCCAGAAAGCGATTTAGAGTTTGAAATTGAACAGAAATTGATATGTGCAAATGATACACATATTTTTACAAATCCCAAGTATGAAATACAATATTTCATTGGTTTGGTATTTGTTTGATGGCCGTGGAGGCACAGGTGTTACAGTCTCCCCTACTTTAGGAAATTTCGTCCCGAAATTTATTTAGAGGAAACTTAAGAGAGCTTGAAAACATGAAGTTGAAAAGATCGAACAACATTGGTTAAGGTTCTAAACTTCTAGTAACCTTAATAACATTATGCTTTCAATGTAAGAGGGACACTTATATACAAGTATATGAAGCGTCATTGGTGCGTCCACCGTACCTCCATTACATCGTTCTCATTTCGTTATTGTTGTCACTATCGGCTCTTACACATAATAAATCTTACTGGGTTTCTGTGCACTAAATTTCATAATTATGTACGCGTCCATAATCAGACAATTCCTTGCACAGTTCACACAGTCTATTTTATAATGTGTAGGGGAAAACCAAATGAACAATCCTGTGATGAGTGTGACTAGACCGCCATAGAGTCCTTTTAATTAAATCAATAAATGATCTAAATAGACTATCAAGGAGTCTGTCCATCTACATCACTAGATGTCGTTCTTTAACCAAATTGTGAATCAATCTTTTTTATTAGACCACTAAAGGGTCTCTTATGAATCATGGAGTAGTACTATATAATCCAAGGGTCTTAACTATTACATAGAAGCCCATTAAGGATTGAAGGTAGTACCTTTTGAATATCCTGCTACGAATCCCTCATATGCAGATATGAAAGATTCTGCGAGGATTTGGATAACTAATATCCAGAGTATTAAAAACACAAAAATGCATAAAAGAAAACATAAGATGAATAAACACATAGTCACATAACCACAAAATTGTTCGTTAATTTGTCTTGTAAACCGCGTACATGCATTTAAAGCACACTTGGAATCCATTCCGTGGATTTCATTTGGTACTTTAAACGTTATCAAGAATCCAACTATAAAGATAGAAAGATTCAAAAAGAAAATTCGATTTCGATTACTAGGAACCGAAGTGTTCGAATTAAGGTACATAAGGAATCCAATTAAGGACTCTGATTTGAACGATAATCATCCACAAGGATCTAATTGTAAAGATAAAAAGATCCTATATGAATTTTAGAAGTTGAAGATGTTTTGAAACCTTGCACTGGATGTGCTTAGGTCAAAACATGATGTAAAATGCTTATGAAGTTGAGATGCTTGATATGTCAAGGCGACATATGAAGCAGAATTTTGAAGGTTAAGTCAATGTATGAGGAAAAATATTTTTGAAAACTATGCATGGGGTTCTTTTAAGAAAATGTGTTTAACGTTTTTGAAACCTTATATATAATACTTTTTGAAATCATAAAGTAGGTGTATTAGGTAGATATCTTTACAAAATGTTTTAAAATCATGCGAGATGAATTTTGAAATTATGTATAAGGTTTTTTTTTTTTTTTTTAAAAGACATGAATGATGCTTTTCGAAATCATGCACTTGATCAGAAAATGTATTGTGTTAATATTGTCTTCAGACTATATGAAATATTTTGAAATTAGAAAGGTTGGTTTTGATAACATGGCCAATGTTTTTGAAATAACATAGACAATGCATCTAGAAAAATTGTTTTCAAACTATATGAAATGTTTTGAGATTATGAAGATTGTTTTGAAATACTGGTACTGTGTATGTTGAAAAATCAAAACGTAATGGGTATGAGATTTGAAAATACCCTTAGTTATCTAACCAAGGATTTAAAGGCACAGATGTGCGAAAAGCACGATTACTCATAATGTCACTTAATTTTCTGTACTTTGTTTCTTAGAGTGAAACGAGTACTTAAAATTTTCGAGGGAATCATGAGCAATCATTTGAAAGAGAGAAATCACAAGAGTAGTTTGTAAGGTACATAGTTCCTTGATGTAGGTATCATAGGAAAAGCCATACACACCTAGCAGGGGGTTGAGCTGGTTGGTTGGGGACTGCTTTACCATTGTGAGCGACCATGGCGAAGTTCTGAGAAGCCTTTCGCTTCTTTGACTTCTTAGGGGATCGTTCATCCATGGTCTTTGATTCCTCGATTGGTTTATTGGCTGATGGTGTTGTCGCCTGACTAGGTCCTGCCTGTCTTGGTGACTCTTGAGTTGCTTCATCCTAGAGATGATACATGGCAGTAGCTAATTCAACAGTCTTCAGGACTACTTCGCCTATTCGCTGAGCGAATTTTGGCTGCTTGCTCAGATATCTGGGCGTCATCGTGATGAAGAGACATTCTTGAAGAAAAAGAAAGGCATAGGGAGAAACAGGTGAAAGATTATTGGACAAACAAAACAGAATGATAATGCATGAAGATTGCGATCATTTGTTTGTTACCTAAGGCAAACAAATGAGACGGTGACTGATCAAAGTAAATGGGTCAAAAATAATGTATCGCGAAGACATGCTCGCCTATAAGTGAACACTCATCCCAAGAATTCCCAGGTAAGCACAACTGGTCTCGCGTCTGATGAGATGTATACGAAGTGCTTGCCTAGACAGAAAACCCAGAATACAGGCATTCACCCTTCCAGTTTGCACGTGTTCACATTATTTAAAACCTAAAACCTTGACGAGATTTTGAAAACTCAAAGGGGTTCAAAACCATATAATAGAGAGTTCAAAACCTAGTAATCAATCATCCTAGAACAGATGATTAGTTTTCAAAGCGGTTTTGAAATTTATGTTCTTGTTGTGGTTGTCACCTAAGGATAGGTGACAGTATTGTTTTATGACTAAACGCAAGTAAACTCGCGTTAGGGTCCTAAGAAGGTTATAGACTAGGTCAAAGCATTACTAATAACCTAATTCCCTATAACCATTGGCTCTAATACCATCTTTTCTGTCACACCCCGACCGCGTAAAACAACAAATCGCGGCGGAAACATCGGGGCGTGTTGCAACAGAATTAATGTTTCATAACCATGGATACCAAAAAGTGTTTCGTTTTATTAATCATTGAATAATTACATTGTCTGGAAATCTAAATACACAAATTAGACATAGTCTATCATTATTATTGAGTCACTAAGGCCTTGTCCAGTCCTATGTGAGCATGCATCTTATCAATCGATATCATTCAACAATACCTGAAACATATGTGAAAACGAGGTCAGCAAAGAAATGCTGGCGAGTACATAGGTTTTGTGAAAATAAGATTCATGACTTCTGTTTAAGAAAATGTTTAGTCATGAACCTTGTAATTTGCTTTGTCTTTGTAAATCATTTGAAAAATAATAAGTTCGGATGATAAGTATAAATAAGAAAATAATGCATGATTAAATGAATAACCATGTAAATGAGTTTGCATAAGATAAGTTGTTTATAAATCAATGTCTTGTGAAAAGTATGTTATTTGTATAAAATGTTCTATGTCTCAAACTGAAATGATTCAAATAACGCTATAATATGTAATACCATACAAACACTTATATATAGGAAGTACCAGCGGCGTATCCACCATGTTTGTATCATATTACACACGCATCGTTACTTAATCACTTAACCAAACCAAACCAAACAATGTAAAATGTCTATGTCAAATATCCATGTCAAATGTCTATGTCAAATATCCATGTATGGCAAGTGAAATGTCTCAACTAAACCATATGCACAAAAACAAAGTATTGAAGTAAAACTTGGTTTAAATCAAAGTTATGTTTTGTGGAAAATACATGATCAAATGTCAATCATGTACAAATGTTTACCCAATCGTTAACCCATTTTGTAAAATCGTTCTAGTCGTTCTTGTTTTAATTGTGAAACTACTTTATGGTCGATTCTCTAATAACATTCAAACCTTCTTGACGCGTTCCTCGCTCCATCTCGCTCTCGTTCTTAACAAACCCTTACCAAAGGATAAGTTAATAATTACAGATTCAGTCGCTACCCACAACCCCCACACATAACAATGGGTGCAGTAAATAACGGGATTTGTCAGATCCTATGGTACCATAACCTAATACTGGTCGGCTTGATCATTGCTAATGAATGTCATCGGTTATGTAAACTACAACCAACAAGTTTGTTCACTTTTTGAAATTGTTATTAGTTTTTGAAATCATTGTATTCGTCCTTGAAATCATTGTTAGCGTTCTTGAAATAATTGTTATTGTTCTTGAAACTATTGATAAAACATTTAGCACATATGAGTCACCCCAAAACAGTTGAAAACAGTAAAAGAGGGGAATAATGTACTCGCCTGAGAATGCTTGGAGGTCTTGAACAACAACCAAACAAAGTTTGAGGGAGCACGGAATCAGTCGGCAAGCTAAAACTATATAAATAAACCGGACTTAAATCGGGAGATCGGATAGCATGAGGCTTGGCAAACCAAATGAGTATTGGAACTCATATGATATGGTTTAACAAGGCCTACATACTACAATGAGACTAACCTAAGTGCTTTCGACCCATCGCGACCCATTAAGGTAACTTATGCTACTTTAACGCGTCGTGCGCGTGAAACGTGTTCGGACCGTCTAACTAGTCCTATGACAAGTGTTATATGCCTAAACATGTTACATAATCAGTTATGTGACAAAAGTTTAGGTTACATATGCTTAATTACCAATTATACATGAAAAGGGTATTCTGGTAATTTACCTAAGGCATATAAACCACCTATCATACAACTACTCAAACGATGTGACCATAGGGTATAACCTCGGAAGGTTATTCCCTACCTACTATGGTCACCTAATGTATTTGGTCGGATCCTAATGATCGACCAAACTGGGTCGGGTTCGAAGGTATAAGCGATTTATCAGATCGCTTACCCTACGACCCTAGACAACGTGGTAATCAGTAGGCATAGTCCCAAGGGACTATAACCAACGTGATTACACTCACGTTGCGAAGTTCAAACGAACTTCGCATTGACCATTACTGGTCAACGCTGAAAGTCAAACAAAGTTTGACTTTCTGACTCGAAAAGCAATAAAATAAGGAAAAGAACGAAAGAATACTAACCCAGGGTCCCCGAATGCTAATCTCGATCCAAGAACTCAGGTATGAAACAATGGTTTCAACTTAGAGCTCTCAAATCCAGATTCTTGTGCAAAATGAGGTTGTGTGGGTTGGGTATTTATAGGAATACCCGAACCGTTAGGATCGTTCCATGGAAAACGTGCCATGAATCCAACCCGTACACTTGTCGGAACCTTATGGTGGCTGGAATTCCATCCTTATCAGATGACTAGACAATTGGGAACTTGTGGTTGTGGGTTAATCTGCTGAAAACAGGCTGTTAAGTACTCTGCATCTGGTCTGAGCATGGCTAGCGCACCGCTACACTAAAAGTGTAGCGCACCGCTAGGCCATAGTTTGGCAGAATTACACTTTTAGTCCCTGTCATGCATTCAGCCCATTTTCGACACGTTTAAGGCCCGTTAACCCCATTTCAAAGCTCTAAAATGAAGTTAAAGTATAGGGAACTTAAAACATGTTCAAAAATATCTCGGATGTCGGTTCGTTTGGCCGTACGAACGCGATGTTCGCTTAATTACGACGGAATGCGCATAAGCGCGAAAAACGAACCTAAAGACGTGACGAATGGATTTTTCTTATGGCGAACACTAAAATAAAATATTTTAGTGCTTACATAAATTTTTGGATGTCCGGATGTATTCAGAACGTAGGTTATGCTCGAAAATGCAAACTTGTGCACTTTTTGACACTTTTAGTCCCTGGATGACCCAAAAGTTTATTTTAGCACACCGAACCCCTCAAAGCCTATTTCTAAGCTATGTAAAGGATATTTATGGTATGTTTAACTTATGGTCATGTTCCGGAATGTCTGTTACAGTTCAAATTGGCATACTTTCGCAGTTTGTCAACTTTAGTCCCTGTAAGCGATTTAACTTGATTTTGCCATACCAAAGCCTTCAAAACTTATTTCTAAGTTATGTAAAGGTTATTTAAGGTATGTTAAGCCTATTTCACTATTCCGGAGTGTTCGTTGCATTAAACTGGTTATATTTACGCATCAGTGCGCGTATAACCTTCCAGAAAGCGATTTAGAGTTTGAAATTGAACAGAAATTGATATGTGCAAATGATACACATATTTTTACAAATCCCAAGTATGAAATACAATATTTCATTGGTTTGGTATTTGTTTGATGGCCGTGGAGGCACAGGTGTTACAGTCTCCCCTACTTTAGGAAATTTCGTCCCGAAATTTATTTAGAGGAAACTTAAGAGAGCTTGAAAACATGAAGTTGAAAAGATCGAACAACATTGGTTAAGGTTCTAAACTTCTAGTAACCTTAATAACATTATGCTTTCAATGTAAGAGGGACACTTATATACAAGTATATGAAGCGTCATTGGTGCGTCCACCGTACCTCCATTACATCGTTCTCATTTCGTTATTGTTGTCACTATCGGCTCTTACACATAATAAATCTTACTGGGTTTCTGTGCACTAAATTTCATAATTATGTACGCGTCCATAATCAGACAATTCCTTGCACAGTTCACACAGTCTATTTTATAATGTGTAGGGGAAAACCAAATGAACAATCCTGTGATGAGTGTGACTAGACCGCCATAGAGTCCTTTTAATTAAATCAATAAATGATCTAAATAGACTATCAAGGAGTCTGTCCATCTACATCACTAGATGTCGTTCTTTAACCAAATTGTGAATCAATCTTTTTGATTAGACCACTAAAGGGTCTCTTATGAATCATGGAATAGTACTATATAATCCAAGGGTCTTAACTATTACATAGAAGCCCATTAAGGATTGAAGGTAGTACCTTTTGAATATCCTGCTACGAATCCCTCATATGCAGATATGAAAGATTCTGCGAGGATTTGGATAACTAATATCCAGAGTATTAAAAACACAAAAATGCATAAAAGAAAACATAAGATGAATAAACACATAGTCACATAACCACAAAATTGTTCGTTAATTTGTCTTGTAAACCGCGTACATGCATTTAAAGCACACTTGGAATCCATTCCGTGGATTTCATTTGGTACTTTAAACGTTATCAAGAATCCAACTATAAAGATAGAAAGATTCAAAAAGAAAATTCGATTTCGATTACTAGGAACCGAAGTGTTCGAATTAAGGTACATAAGGAATCCAATTAAGGACTCTGATTTGAACGATAATCATCCACAAGGATCTAATTGTAAAGATAAAAAGATCCTATATGAATTTTAGAAGTTGAAGATGTTTTGAAACCTTGCACTGGATGTGCTTAGGTCAAAACATGATGTAAAATGCTTATGAAGTTGAGATGCTTGATATGTCAAGGCGACATATGAAGCAGAATTTTGAAGGTTAAGTCAATGTATGAGGAAAAATATTTTTGAAAACTATGCATGGGGTTCTTTTAAGAAAATGTGTTTAACGTTTTTGAAACCTTATATATAATACTTTTTGAAATCATAAAGTAGGTGTATTAGGTAGATATCTTTACAAAATGTTTTAAAATCATGCGAGATGAATTTTGAAATTATGTATAAGGTTTTTTTTTTTTTTTTTAAAAGACATGAATGATGCTTTTCGAAATCATGCACTTGATCAGAAAATGTATTGTGTTAATATTGTCTTCAGACTATATGAAATATTTTGAAATTAGAAAGGTTGGTTTTGATAACATGGCCAATGTTTTTGAAATAACATAGACAATGCATCTAGAAAAATTGTTTTCAAACTATATGAAATGTTTTGAGATTATGAAGATTGTTTTGAAATACTGGTACTGTGTATGTTGAAAAATCAAAACGTAATGGGTATGAGATTTGAAAATACCCTTAGTTATCTAACCAAGGATTTAAAGGCACAGATGTGCGAAAAGCACGATTACTCATAATGTCACTTAATTTTCTGTACTTTGTTTCTTAGAGTGAAACGAGTACTTAAAATTTTCGAGGGAATCATGAGCAATCATTTGAAAGAGATAAATCACAAGAGTAGTTTGTAAGGTACATAGTTCCTTGATGTAGGTATCATAGGAAAAGCCATACACACCTAGCAGGGGGTTGAGCTGGTTGGTTGGGGACTGCTTTACCATTGTGAGCGACCATGGCGAAGTTCTGAGAAGCCTTTCGCTTCTTTGACTTCTTAGGGGATCGTTCATCCATGGTCTTTGATTCCTCGATTGGTTTATTGGCTGATGGTGTTGTCGCCTGACTAGGTCCTGCCTGTCTTGGTGACTCTTGAGTGGCTTCATCCTAGAGATGATACATGGCAGTAGCTAATTCAACAGTCTTCAGGACTACTTCGCCTATTCGCTGAGCGAATTTTGGCTGCTTGCTCAGATATCTGGGCGTCATCGTGATGAAGAGACATTCTTGAAGAAAAAGAAAGGCATAGGGAGAAACAGGTGAAAGATTATTGGACAAACAAAACAGAATGATAATGCATGAAGATTGCGATCATTTGTTTGTTACCTAAGGCAAACAAATGAGACGGTGGCTGATCAAAGTAAATGGGTCAAAAATAATGTATCGCGAAGACATGCTCGCCTATAAGTGAACACTCATCCCAAGAATTCCCAGGTAAGCACAACTGGTCTCGCGTCTGATGAGATGTATACGAAGTGCTTGCCTAGACAGAAAACCCAGAATACAGGCATTCACCCTTCCAGTTTGCACGTGTTCACATTATTTAAAACCTAAAACCTTGACGAGATTTTGAAAACTCAAAGGGGTTCAAAACCATATAATAGAGAGTTCAAAACCTAGTAATCAATCATCCTAGAACAGATGATTAGTTTTCAAAGCGGTTTTGAAATTTATGTTCTTGTTGTGGTTGTCACCTAAGGATAGGTGACAGTATTGTTTTATGACTAAACGCAAGTAAACTCGCGTTAGGGTCCTAAGAAGGTTATAGACTAGGTCAAAGCATTACTAATAACCTAATTCCCTATAACCATTGGCTCTAATACCATCTTTTCTGTCACACCCCGACCGCGTAAAACAACAAATCGCGGCGGAAACATCGGGGCGTGTTGCAACAGAATTAATGTTTCATAACCATGGATACCAAAAAGTGTTTCGTTTTATTAATCATTGAATAATTACATTGTCTGGAAATCTAAATACACAAATTAGACATAGTCTATCATTATTATTGAGTCACTAAGGCCTTGTCCAGTCCTATGTGAGCATGCATCTTATCAATCGATATCATTCAACAATACCTGAAACATATGTGAAAACGAGGTCAGCAAAGAAATGCTGGCGAGTACATAGGTTTTGTGAAAATAAGATTCATGACTTCTGTTTAAGAAAATGTTTAGTCATGAACCTTGTAATTTGCTTTGTCTTTGTAAATCATTTGAAAAATAATAAGTTCGGATGATAAGTATAAATAAGAAAATAATGCATGATTAAATGAATAACCATGTAAATGAGTTTGCATAAGATAAGTTGTTTATAAATCAATGTCTTGTGAAAAGTATGTTATTTGTATAAAATGTTCTATGTCTCAAACTGAAATGATTCAAATAACGCTATAATATGTAATACCATACAAACACTTATATATAGGAAGTACCAGCGGCGTATCCACCATGTTTGTATCATATTACACACGCATCGTTACTTAATCACTTAACCAAACCAAACCAAACAATGTAAAATGTCTATGTCAAATATCCATGTCAAATGTCTATGTCAAATATCCATGTATGGCAAGTGAAATGTCTCAACTAAACCATATGCACAAAAACAAAGTATTGAAGTAAAACTTGGTTTAAATCAAAGTTATGTTTTGTGGAAAATACATGATCAAATGTCAATCATGTACAAATGTTTACCCAATCGTTAACCCATTTTGTAAAATCGTTCTAGTCGTTCTTGTTTTAATTGTGAAACTACTTTATGGTCGATTCTCTAATAACATTCAAACCTTCTTGACGCGTTCCTCGCTCCATCTCGCTCTCGTTCTTAACAAACCCTTACCAAAGGATAAGTTAATAATTACAGATTCAGTCGCTACCCACAACCCCCACACATAACAATGGGTGCAGTAAATAACGGGATTTGTCAGATCCTATGGTACCATAACCTAATACTGGTCGGCTTGATCATTGCTAATGAATGTCATCGGTTATGTAAACTACAACCAACAAGTTTGTTCACTTTTTGAAATTGTTATTAGTTTTTGAAATCATTGTATTCGTCCTTGAAATCATTGTTAGCGTTCTTGAAATAATTGTTATTGTTCTTGAAACTATTGATAAAACATTTAGCACATATGAGTCACCCCAAAACAGTTGAAAACAGTAAAAGAGGGGAATAATGTACTCGCCTGAGAATGCTTGGAGGTCTTGAACAACAACCAAACAAAGTTTGAGGGAGCACGGAATCAGTCGGCAAGCTAAAACTATATAAATAAACCGGACTTAAATCGGGAGATCGGATAGCATGAGGCTTGGCAAACCAAATGAGTATTGGAACTCATATGATATGGTTTAACAAGGCCTACATACTACAATGAGACTAACCTAAGTGCTTTCGACCCATCGCGACCCATTAAGGTAACTTATGCTACTTTAACGCGTCGTGCGCGTGAAACGTGTTCGGACCGTCTAACTAGTCCTATGACAAGTGTTATATGCCTAAACATGTTACATAATCAGTTATGTGACAAAAGTTTAGGTTACATATGCTTAATTACCAATTATACATGAAAAGGGTATTCTGGTAATTTACCTAAGGCATATAAACCACCTATCATACAACTACTCAAACGATGTGACCATAGGGTATAACCTCGGAAGGTTATTCCCTACCTACTATGGTCACCTAATGTATTTGGTCGGATCCTAATGATCGACCAAACTGGGTCGGGTTCGAAGGTATAAGCGATTTATCAGATCGCTTACCCTACGACCCTAGACAACGTGGTAATCAGTAGGCATAGTCCCAAGGGACTATAACCAACGTGATTACACTCACGTTGCGAAGTTCAAACGAACTTCGCATTGACCATTACTGGTCAACGCTGAAAGTCAAACAAAGTTTGACTTTCTGACTCGAAAAGCAATAAAATAAGGAAAAGAACGAAAGAATACTAACCCAGGGTCCCCGAATGCTAATCTCGATCCAAGAACTCAGGTATGAAACAATGGTTTCAACTTAGAGCTCTCAAATCCAGATTCTTGTGCAAAATGAGGTTGTGTGGGTTGGGTATTTATAGGAATACCCGAACCGTTAGGATCGTTCCATGGAAAACGTGCCATGAATCCAACCCGTACACTTGTCGGAACCTTATGGTGGCTGGAATTCCATCCTTATCAGATGACTAGACAATTGGGAACTTGTGGTTGTGGGTTAATCTGCTGAAAACAGGCTGTTAAGTACTCTGCATCTGGTCTGAGCATGGCTAGCGCACCGCTACACTAAAAGTGTAGCGCACCGCTAGGCCATAGTTTGGCAGAATTACACTTTTAGTCCCTGTCATGCATTCAGCCCATTTTCGACACGTTTAAGGCCCGTTAACCCCATTTCAAAGCTCTAAAATGAAGTTAAAGTATAGGGAACTTAAAACATGTTCAAAAATATCTCGGATGTCGGTTCGTTTGGCCGTACGAACGCGATGTTCGCTTAATTACGACGGAATGCGCATAAGCGCGAAAAACGAACCTAAAGACGTGACGAATGGATTTTTCTTATGGCGAACACTAAAATAAAATATTTTAGTGCTTACATAAATTTTTGGATGTCCGGATGTATTCAGAACGTAGGTTATGCTCGAAAATGCAAACTTGTGCACTTTTTGACACTTTTAGTCCCTGGATGACCCAAAAGTTTATTTTAGCACACCGAACCCCTCAAAGCCTATTTCTAAGCTATGTAAAGGATATTTATGGTATGTTTAACTTATGGTCATGTTCCGAAATGTCTGTTACAGTTCAAATTGGCATACTTTCGCAGTTTGTCAACTTTAGTCCCTGTAAGCGATTTAACTTGATTTTGCCATACCAAAGCCTTCAAAACTTATTTCTAAGTTATGTAAAGGTTATTTAAGGTATGTTAAGCCTATTTCACTATTCCGGAGTGTTCGTTGCATTAAACTGGTTATATTTACGCATCAGTGCGCGTATAACCTTCCAGAAAGCGATTTAGAGTTTGAAATTGAACAGAAATTGATATGTGTAAATGATACACATATTTTTACAAATCCCAAGTATGAAATACAATATTTCATTGGTTTGGTATTTGTTTGATGGCCGTGGAGGCACAGGTGTTACAACAACAACCACCAACAGTCACCAACGCGAGAGAAGTGAGGAGGCAGCAGTGGGAACGGTTGGGTGTTGCCCCCCTCTACAGCCCATGATCTTCGATTTCCCCCCGAAATTCAACAGCCCTTACATTTGGGATCGAACTTGGATCTTCTGATTTATCTAAACTCAAAAGCATTGTTTCACTTAACAGTGGATAAACATGCATATTATTTATTGTTAACTATAAGAAATTATATTAAACAACTTATTAATCAAACCAAAAATTTAAAATAGTATTAACCTAATTTAAAAGAAATAAAAAAATCCATTTTGATTTAGAAAGATTTTTTTAACAATAGATAAATCCGTGTAATACACAGTGTTTTTAAAGATATAACATTTTTTATTATATAAAATTAAATTTATTCAAACCGTACGATACACGGAGTTTTTTTTAAATATAACTTTTTTTATTATTTAGTATATAAAATTACATTTCTTTCACCCATGAATACACAGAGTTTTTTTTTAAATATAACTTTTTTATTGTTTGGTATATAAAATTACATTTATTCAACCCGCATAATAAACCAGGTTCTTAAAGATATAACTTTTTATTATTTAATATATAAAATTATATATACTCAACACGTATAATAAATGAGTTTTTCAAAATATATTGTCTTTTTTATTTAGTATATAAAATTGCATTTATTCAACCCGTGTAATACACGGGGTTTTAACCTAGTTATATCACAAACCAAACATCATCTAAAAACAACAATATAATAATCATATCATATAAATAAATAAATAAAAATAAATATATAATATAAACAAACATTTAAAATCAACAAAAGCTTTACAAACCCATTAATCCCTACTTGATTGATCGTTGATGATGGAGAACTCATTTCTTCCTCGTTTCTATCACAATCAACATCAAAAACCCAAATATCCCACTTTTTGACCAGCCACGTCATCATTTCTTCACCTCCTCCCCCTCCGCCGCACCGGAAACCCAACCGTTTTCTCCTTTTCCGGCCACATCACTCGAACGTACCATCAGAATCTGAATTTTTTTTTTAACAAAATTAGAAACACAAATTAAAAAATATCGAAAACAAAACTCGATTTATTATTACTTTTTTACCTTTTGAACCTTTGAATGATTTCTTGCAGTATAGAATAGCGCTTTGAATACCGTCCTCTTGTTGCAGTAACGTATCGTCCCGACGGTTTGACGGTGGTAAACCTGGAGCCGCGGCGGCGGTTGCGGCAGCGGTTGCGGCGGCGATTGCTGTTGATGCAGACCAGGTTTTTCCGAAATGCTTACAAACAACACGAAGTCCAGCAGGTAAATTACCTTCTTGTTGTTTCAGTGCTTTACCAGTACTCTTTAGTAGCGGTGGTTCTGCTTGTTCCACTCCAGAACCTGACTGTTTCTCTCTCCTAGGGTTTGTTTCCGAAGAATCTTTTTGTTCATCTGTTGTTGTTGTAGTTGCAGATAACGGGCTTGAATTTTGCTTAATGACTCCAGGAAACGTTAAATTTCCGTTAAACTTCAGTTTCTCGCCGTATTTCTGTGAAACGCGAACGTATAGAGGCTTCACTTTTCGTAAATATTTCCGCATCGTCTCTTTGGAAAACTTGTTGTCCTCGAAGGATTCGGAACACGTTTCGTTCTCGTGTTGTCTTTTTTTCGAAGATTTTGAGCTGTTTCGTCTTTTGAAATTTACACTCGCTTCGGTATAGGTCTGATCTTGTTTCTGCACTTCTTTTTTCGACTCCTCCGTTGTTTCTTCATTTGATGATTCCGTGTTCATTTTCAGATTCCGGAACTTCAACATCATAACTCGAAACTTTGTGGCTGATTTCATGATCGGTTTATGAAACTGCGGTGTCTTTCGGTTTATGTTTATCTCTGTCGTCCGGTCCACCGGAACAAACCCTCCGTTGAAAAACAATTCATGCGAAGGAGAGTCTGACACGGCCGTACTATCACCGCTTGAACCGGACATTACCGTCAGTTTCAACTCATCAGATGATTCAGATCCATCACAGTCTTCTTCATCACCATCTGTTGCTTCATCTTGTTCAGGTAGACTGAACTCTATATCGAAAAACGGTCCGTTATCATCAGTCTCGTCGTCTTCTGTTTCTGAAGCGTGACTGCTGACGCCGGTAACAATGGTGGTGGTGTTGCCGGTGGCGGTAACGGTAACGGTGGGTGTGGGGGTGGTGACGTTAGCATTGGTAGGTGTTTTATCACCGCCATGAATGTTACCCTTCCAGTATCTTAGCAAGGTGAGAGCATCCATTGTTATGAATGCCAGAATATGAAGGAACCTGCAAGAATATTTATGTGGTGAAAATGATAGTTGGTGGTGGTGTAGTGGTGGTTTAAATAGTGATGAAGTACAGAGGCAGAGCAGGAGTGAAATAAAGCTTTTTCTCTTTTTTACTATTGTGTGTGTGAGTGAGAGAGAGTAAATTATATTATATTGTTTGTTTTTTTGTAAAAATAATAGTTATTGTTATTTATTTCTTCAAAATTATTATTAAATATTTTGTATTAAAATATGCTACACATGTATTTGAGTACATACAACCAAATTATAATTAGTACTGCACAAAACACCAGGAACTACTTGTGTGTAAATGTAAAGTAGAAAGACTGTAAAAAAAACAACAGAACTTTAGCATCATGGAAACAAAGGATATGACAAGTATATCAAAAGTAAAATGGAGGTAAGGATACAAAAGAGAAAATCATGGTATATTTTTTAGGGGAGATAAATGCCATTTTAGTCCATGTGGTTTGGGCCATTTTGCCAGTTTAGTCCAAAGGTTTCATTTTTAACATGTGGGTCCAAAAAGGTTTCACAGTTGCCATTTTAGTCCACTGGGTTAACTTCATCCATTTTTTCTGTTAACGAGAAGGCCAATTCGGTCATTTTATATGGCTGAATTGCCCTTTTAATTAACAGAATTACATACAAAATGACCAAATTGGCCTTCTCGTTAACAGAAAAAATGGATAAAGTTAACCAAGTGGACTAAAATGGCAACTGTGAAACCTTTTTGGACCCATAGGTTAAAAATGAAACCTTTGGACTAAATTGGCAAAATGGCCCAAACCACAGGGACTAAAATGGCATTTAACTCTTTTTTAGGGCTTGGTTATTCACACATCCCCTTGGTTATTTGCACATCCCTTGAACCCTATAGGAAGCGTATAGGGCAATACGGTTCCTCTGGTTCCAAGCGTATTGAGCAATACACTTCCTATATGTGTACTTGAAGTACAAACTTTTCAGAAGATTGTCAGCTAATGATTAGGGGACCAGAGGAAGCGTATAAGGCAATACGGTTCCTCTGGGTCCAAGCGTATTAAGCAATACACTTCCTATATGTATACCAAACTTTTCAAAAGATGGTCAGCTAAAAGGAAGCGTATTGCCCAATACGATTCCCAAAAGTTTAATAGGAAGCGTATAGGGCAATACACTTCATATTAGTTTTACTTAAAAATTATAAGTTGCATCAAATTTTTAACTTATTATTGTTATCTTATAATGTTTTTATAAAAACAGTTATTAAACAAAACAATATATATATATATAGGAAATGTATGGGGCAATATGGTTTCCTTGGACCCAAAGTATAGGAAGCGTATGGGGCAATATGGTTCCCCTAGACCCAAAGTATAGGAAGCGTATGGGGCAATATGGTTCCCCTAGAGCCAATGTATAAGAAGCGTATAGGGAAATACGGCTCCTCTGGGTCCAAGCGTATTAAGCAATACACTCCCACGGTCATCATCAATACTCGTCAGACTCCTCGTTAGACTCAGCGAGCTCCTCCTCTGTAAAGTTCGGGCCACGCCTAGTAGAGGGTGACGGGTTGTGCCGTGTATAGGACGTGCCTGGAGCCTATAAAAAATTAAAAAAAATACTCATTACATAACATTAAAATTGTTCGTAGAAAATGAAATAAAACAAAATAACTTACCTACATGGAAAGGTCGGACAGAGGAAAGAGCGGCATGGTCTGGCCGGACCAAGGAAAATGTGGCAAGGAAAGGTCGGGCTTAGTATAGGACGGGTCTTAAGGCTATAAGAATTTAAACAAAATACCCATTATATAACATTAAATTGCTCGTAGATAAATGAAATAAAAATAAGATAATATACCTGCATGGACGGGAGGGGCTGGGTAAAGGATGGCATGGACGGGTCGGGCTGCTGCGTAAAGAACGAGCCCTGGTCCGGATAAACTCGTGGTGGTGGACGGGGTGGAACCGATATACCCATGTACTTATACATTTCACCCATGCCAGTCATCAGCCACCCTATGTCATCATGCATCTGATCCATCTGGCGACCGTGGGATGTTATCTCCTGACCATGCAGTGTTAGAAGTTGCATTTGCTCATCTTGGTTACGCAAAATCCTATCGAGAAGACGGTTGGTTGAACGAGGCAACCTAACTGCGCGATAAGCTCTCTGTGGATGCTGATGATCCCCCTGTTCATGCTGAGGCGGGACCTCAACATCATCATGCCCGCCATCCTGCTCAGCCATCTGAGGCATCTAAACCTCCTCGGCCTCCAAACGCGGGTGATGTACCAACGGCTGCCATGCCCAAACCTGACGGTTCGTCCTGACAAACCTATAACCAACATTAGGAATGTTTGCCGCCACTTTCATCCCTGTCATCGACCTCATGTCCAAATATTTGCAGGGAGCCGGCGGTGGATACCTATCCGAGTTCGGCCGGTCATCCGGTCGAGGTCTATAACGGAATGTGGAGAGAAACTCCACCATCAACGATCGATAAGATGGTGCGGCTCCTATTCGAAATAAACGATCCCACGGGCTATCCTGCCCGATAACCTGTCGAACAGTATCCGCCACCCCACATGGTTATCATAAATATGTTTTGGGTATTACAATAATGTATAAACGTTTTTTTGACACATTTTTATAAAAAGGATTCAGATTAGGGGACAAGGGGAACCATTTTGCCCCATACGCTTCATATACATTGGCTCTAAGGGAACCATATTGTCCCATACGCTTCCTATACTTTGGGTCTAGGGGAATCATATTGCCCCATACGCTTCCTATACTTTGAGTCCAAGTAAACCATATTGCCCATACATTTCCTATATATATATATAGGGGAAGGTTCATTTGAGAAGAATATTCTTGCAAGAAGAAAACTAAATTAATCTAGGCCCTATATTTTTTTGATCAATGGTTGTGAATCAAGATATTATTGTTGTCCACTTTCAATTAATGTTTTAATTAATAAGGGTAGAATAGACAATTTAATGTATAACACTATTAAATATTATAAAGGGTTACTCCAATCTCATTAATGCCACCATAATTTTCTCCTTCACCATCATTAATGTGTTGGGTCCTACACCAATTTTATAAGGAGTGACTAAATTATTTAAAGTGTTGTGTCCTACACATATAACATTATATGTAGTAAAATTATTTAAAAGTGTTGGGAACCTACACATTTTGTACCCTACACCAAAACATTGTTTTCTTGGTGTAGGAAACGTTGTTAGTATGGTGTAGAAAACGTTGAATATGTATGATCATGTGCATGAATGTTTTTATTGTGTAAGGTGAACAACTATTTTATAGGATACACTCATTAAACGATTAGGGTTTATTAATTTAAATAACAAAAATAAAGGGTAGACTAATTAAATGATTGGTTTAAATTACATTTGTACCATTTTATTCTTTTTATTCTTAATTTGTGATTCTTCTCATTTGAACTCTCCACTATATATATATATATTGTTTTGTTTAATAAGTGTTTTTATAAAAACATTATAAGATAACAATAATAAGTTAAAAATTTGATACAACTTATAATTTTTAAGTAAAACTAATATGAAGTGTATTGGGCAATACGCTTCCTATTGGGTCACTTTTCAGACCTTTATAGTTTTGAACTGCGTGCGCGTCAGAGAATACTATACCAACAAAGACATTTGTATATGTAGCCTATGAAACACCTAAAATTAATGTAACAAAAATTTTAGGGGATGTGTAGATACCATCACCCATTTTTTATTATCATACTAACAAAGACATTTGTATATGTAGCCTATGAAACACCTAAAATTAATGTAACAAGCATGAGATATTAATAGATTTAAAATTTCATAATCATCTCTTAAAGGTAAAAAGTTATGTAAATAATGTGATATTAGTTATTATATTAAAAAAGACATGTATATATGTATGTATATATGTAGCATATGATACATCTATACTATATAATAAAAGAAACCTGTTTTGGGACACTTGTCATTCTCTCATTTAATTGATTAAAATTATTAATAATACTAAAAATAATAATATTTAATCTAAATTAATACAAATTCTTATTAGTAATAATATTTAATCAAATCTAAAATATAAAAGCGTATCAAATGCGCAAAAATAAAAAAAAAGATATTTTATATTTTTATCGCTTGTATAAAAGCATACATCCAGTCAGTTTTCAAAAAGATATTTTGCATTTTTTATTTTGCATTAATTCGTTTTTAAAATATTTGTACACAGAACATATTTTCCAAGGCATTTTATTTTTAATCAACTAAAGCTTCGGTTTTTATTTGTTCAACAATCACTATTATCTTTATCATTCAGTACGGTTAACCGATTTATCATAATACAACCTCCCACCTATTCAATCATATGATTTTTCAATCTTATATTAACTAAATAAATAAATATTAATATTCAATCTTATCCTACTTTAAACATAAAAAAATCTGTTAGTTTAGATTAATATTCAATCTTATCCTACTTTAAATATAAAAAAATCCGTTTGTTTTTTTAAATATATTTTTTATTATTTGGTATATAAAATCATATTTATTCAACCCATGTAATACACGGGGGTTTTTAAAGGGGTATTAGATTTTATCACCCCCAACTACTGGCTATTGGCCGCTGTCACCCCAACTATCACTTTGACGTCCGTCACCCCCAACTTAACACTTAGTGTGTTATGTCATCACGCCGTTAACTGATCACTAACTTTTGATCATGTTACTACACTTTTTAGGGTGTCATAGGTATCTTGAGAAGGTTTTAGGGATCTTAGGACACCCCCAAAAGTAGAGTAACAGGATCAAAAGTTAGTGATCTGGTGACAGAACACACTAAGTGTTAAGTTGGGGGTGACGGACGTCAAAGTGATAGTTGGGGGTGGCAACGACCAATGGCCAATAGTTAAGGGTGATAAAATCCAATAACCCGTTTTTAAAAATATAATTTTTTTTTATTATTTGGTAAACAATGTTACATTTATTCAACCCGTGTAATACAATGGTTTTAAAGATATAATTTTTTTTTATTTGGTAAACAATGTTACATTTATTCAACCCGTATAATACATATGGTTGTTATAGATAGAACTTATTTTATTATTTACATTTCTTCAACCCGTGCAATAAAGGAGGCTTTTAAAAAGATAATGTTTTATTATTTGGTATATAAAATTCATTTATTCAACCCGTGTAATACACGGGGTTATAACCTAGTTTAGTTCTATTATAATTTTATTATCTTTTATTAAAGGTAAAAAGAGTTTAAATCTTATATTTTTTGAAACTCATAAACCAATAAAAATTAGATGCGAGAACAACGTGTGTTTTACTTTTTGAAATTGCGAAAATGCTGTGATATTAGTTAATATCATGTAAATTGCCAGCTAAAATCGTGTAATTTATGTAAAAAGCTAATACTTACATGATATTATCGTTGCCTTGTAAAATTAAAAAGCTGGTTTTGAAATCGAATCTACAACATTTCTCTTAGCCTTTTAAAATCATATGAGTTAGTGAGATTTAGAAAGCCAAAATCGCTTGTGGTCATATTCACAATGTCGAAATCGCATCATTTATATACATGAAACCCTTCAAGTAGTTTCCATTTCAGTTATTACACCCTATTAAATATAATAAAAATGTAATAATGATGTAGGAGTATATCTTTTTACAAATAATAATTTATTATTATATTAATAAACACATGTGTATATGTAGCTGATACATTTATTTCTATTAAAATTTTATAATCTTTAATAAAGGTAAAAAAGAGTTAAAAAGGTGTATTTTTTGAAACTCACAAACCAATAAAAATAAAATGTGAGAACATGTGTTTTACCTTTTGAAAATGCGTAAATGATGCGATATTAGTTAATTTTATGTAAATTGCTACCTTAAAACATGTAATTTACGTAAATAGAAAATATTTACATGATATTATTGTTGCCTTGAAAAATTACAAGGCCGGTTTAGAAATCGAATCTACGACATTTCTATTAGCTTTTCAAAATCATCATATGAGTCGTGAGATTTAAAAAGCCAAACTTAGATGAGTGGTGATATTCATAATGCTGAAATCACATCATTTACATACGTGAAACTCTTCTAGGAGTTTCCATTTCCGTTATCACACCGTATAAAAACTAAAAAATGTTGTGATGATGTAGGAGTATATCTTTTAACAAATAATTATTTATTAATATATTACCAAACACATGTGTATATGTAGTATATGATACATTTAGTTATAATTATAATTTAAAATCTTTTAATAAAGGTAAAAAAGAGTTAAAATGTTACATTTTTTTAAACTCACTAACCAATAAAAACAACAAATTAATGAAAATGTGTTTTTCTTTTTTAAAATGTATAAACGACACGATATTAGTTAATATTATGTAAATTACCAGCTAAAACCACATAATTTATGTAAAAAGTTAATATTTACATAATATTATTGATGCTTTGAAAAATTAAAAGGCCGATTTGAAACTGAATCTACAGCATTTCTCTTAACTTTTTAAAAGCACATGAGTTGTGAGATTTAGAAAGCCAAAATCGTATGAGTGATGATATTCACAAATCACATCATTTACATACATGAAACTCTTCTAGTGGTTTGCATTTCCGTTGTCGCACCTTATTAAATTTTGTTAAAAACATTGTAAAGATGGAGGAGTATATCTTTTTACAGGTAATTATTAATTATTTCATTAACAAACAAGTTTGTATATGTAGCATATGATACATTTAGTTATATTATAATTCTATAATTGTTTTAATAAAGGTTAAAAAGAGTTAAAAAGTTATAGTTTTTGAAACTCGCATACCAATAAAAATAAGATGTGAGAACAACATGTGTATTACTTTTTGAAAATGCGTAAATGAGGCGGTATTAGTTAATATCATGTAAATTGCAAGCTAAAATCGTGTAATTTAGGTAAAAACCTAATATTTACATGATACTATTGTTGCCTTGAAAAATTAAGGGGAACTGGCCTGTAATAATCACAACTAGACGCCATTGGCCATTGTCATTCTCACCTTTGAATATTCCCCATGCCAGTCCCCAGGGGCGCAGCATGTGAGGGGCGGGGGGGGGGGGGGGTCGCCCGACCCTCCGAACTTTTCGGTTAGAAGTGTTACGTATATGTTTTTCGTATAGAAATTTTTAGGGATATACGTGTTAGACCCCCCGGTTTAAAAAAAAATTACGTATATACGTGTTAGACCCCCCGGGTTTCTAAAAAAAAAATTATATATATACGTGTTCGACCCCTCCGGTTTTGTAAAAAATAAATTATATAACCCAAACAAAATACCCAAAATAAAAGAGTGTGTATTAACTTATTATATGTATGTCAGTTATCATAAGCCCAAACATCCCTACCCAAATCAAAAGTAATGGCCCATTTATGAAATTTGACCCAATATGAAACTAATTAACCAAACCCAATATCAAACATTCAAACTCATATGTGCAGAAAAAGAAACAGAAGAAAAAACGCAGGTCTGGAGGGAAACTGGCGACTGGGCTGCTGCTGCTTGTTCGACCGGCTGATGCTTGTTCGAGACTTCAATTCGAGATTCCTTGTTCGAGACTTCTTGTTCACTTGTTCAATCATCCTCACAGGTATGTTAATTTTTATGTTTAGATTTGATTTAGGGCTCCAATTTATATGAATTAGGTTGAAATAAGGTGTGAGTTTTAGCCCTAAACTTGTTGAATTTTTATGTTTAGGTTTGATTTAGGGCTTCAATTTATATTAATTTTTATGTTTAGGTTTGATTTAGGGCTCCAATTTATATTAATTTTTATGTTTAGGTTTGATTTAGGGCTCCATGGGGAAGAAGAATAAATGCATAACCTCTTTTTTCAAAAGAAAGAATGAAAATGAAGAACAAGTAGAGGGAATTGTTGATGGAAACAATGAGAACAAACGTCAAAAAGCTTCACCAAGTGAACCGGTTAGTGAAGTGAACAATGAGGCGAATCAAAACATTCCACCGGTTAATGAAGCAAATAATGAGGCGAATCAAAACATTCCTCAAAATCCTACTAACGTCAATGAAGTGGATGTTAGTAGTCTAGAAAGAGATTGTAACACCCTAACAGGTTTAACCTTAACACAACGCAGCGGAAATTCGAGTTTTAAAATTTCTTTCATGACATACATCTTGACATTCTAAAAATTCATTTTATAATATAAGAACATAACTTATCAGCACTAAATTACATATTTAAACATTCCCGTACAATCTGTCTTGTGACTCGATCCTCGATCTCCAATACTTGGATATCCTCATGACTGGTACTACCTGCGCTCACCACATAAAATTCATACATTAGTACGCATTATAAACATACAAGGTTTGTTCACGTTGACTTCTCGTTTCATTTACTCTTTACATTCCAGCTTTTCCATCCTGTCATACCATCCGTGGTGAGACTTCTTTGCCAGTCCTGCATTTCACTTATAACTCCATGTACACGAATAAACAACATAAACACTTGATCGTACCAAAAGACTTACATACATACCTAAACTTCATACACACTATCTCCATACATACATACGTACACACATACATGTCAAATTACATGTAAACTTACATACAATTACATATCAACCATTCTATATGTATCTACTTATATACATACCTACCTCGTCACGTACGATCATGTCATCCCACCTATATACATTCACACATACATACATACGTACATACATACATACACCTTATTAAATGCCTTCACACAAGCCTACATACGTGCATACATTCGTACATACTCACTTTCGTACATATACATACTTCCTACATACACCCATACATACATACACTTAGGTTTATAAAACATACATACGTACATGCCTACATACTTACTTACGTATGTATTTATAACCACCTGCTTTAACATACCCCACTCATACTTACCTATTCATATGCATCTTCACATATCCTTATGTACTTGCTTACACACTATAATCTTACATACATTCGCGCATACACGCTTACATACATTTTTACATACGTGTATAGAGATATACATCATCCATACATACCTATCCACACATACGCTTACCCTAATGGTCACAAAACATGAGTTAAACTAGTCATACGCGACTTAAAACACGTTTAAACGAGTTCCCAAGCTAAAACGAGGCACGAAAACAACTTTCGAAGAAACTTGACCCGTCGCGCGACGCGACGGGCCGTCGCGCTACGCGACACCCTTAAAACAGCAGAAGGTTGTTGCTGCTGTGCTGCATACTTTCAGCACGATCCCGTTTCACAGAAACGAGCATAACTCCCTCGTTTTTGATCCGTTTTACCCGATTCTTTTTCCTACGCGTCCGTAATTTAATTCTCCATCTAATGGAACTAAAATCCAACATCCGACTTAATATAATTTCCGAATTTTAACTCTTCGGCTTATTACCCTTTTACCACTTTTCGACCCGTTCATGCATACGTCAACATAACTTGTTCGTTTTACCAAAACCCCTTATAAACATAATAATATAAGTGACGTCCATCATAAATTACCAAATTCTTGGATGTCTTGCATCCTCTTAACACCTTATCGTTCATATGCTTATTTTTTGACCCGTTAAGGGTATTCGTGCATTAATTGGTCTACGACTAACCAAACCGTAATCCCCACTTCCATACTTGTCCAAAACATTACACTAATCGAATAACTTGCTTCAAAACTACTTTTAAGCTCGTTTACCCCAAAATACCCATCAAGGGCATTTTGGTCAACCTTAAACCCATCATTTACGACGAAAGACTTTAACACATATTTGACCTCAAACATCATGTTTAATTCATTACAACACTTTATTACTTACTGGTACTAAGAAGTGATTACGGAAATCACTTACCTTATGCGTCCGTGCTCGTATCCGATTCCTTGCCTCTTCTTGACCCGTTAACACCTCATGCGTGAGTCCGTCTCGACGTGATTCCTATACTTTCATTTCATCGAAATCACGCTCTTATTAGCATACACCTTTGTACATGTAACAATCATATCACTTGCATAATACACACTTAACTTTCCTTAGTCATTTCTAACAAGCATTAAAATACATAATCAACTTCATATAATCATATCCATATACGTTAAACTCATGTAACTCATCATGTCATTACATTTAACACGGATTGCTATAACATGTACCATACGACTTCCCATCAACCTACATTTACGACAACGAGTCAAGTCATGTTTCTTATACTTAGTTGACTTTCAAAAGTCAACTATTAATCATACTTAACTATCGACTTATCATCATATACCCGTAACATCATAATCGACTATACGGACGACACTATATACATTTCATCATACACTTGATGTGAGTACTACCTTTTTAAGCATAACGTACAACTATTTCATGCACAATTCTTCTAAACTCATACATAACCCATCGAAACCATCTACTAATCATCATGTATCATTCCAAATGAACATTAAACATAACATCATCATATTCCTATACTTTCATCTTAACAATAATTCATCCTACCCACATAATACATCAATCATTCAACAAGACTTGAACATAGGAGGTGATACTAGTCATCATCTTCACCCTAACTAACGGGTGTCACCTCTAAACATCAAATTAACGCAAACCATTCATAACCCATGTTCTACACGAGGATTCTAACCCTTGTACATGATCAATTTCATATTAACTCACGGATTAGAACATAACCCACTTCACCCATGATCACCAATCTTAAATTTAAGACATACCTTATGATCCCCTCGTGTTGGTGATCATTAATCCATGCTCGGTTATGAATTTCAACTTCATCTTGCCTTCCAATTTGAGCTTAAAGGCGATTTAGGGTTTGAGGCTCCATGGGAGCCTCCTGATCTTTCTCGAACACACACGTATGTGTGTGTTTGTGTGTGTTTAGTTATCTTATAACTTAACTTTCATTTGTTCCATTTTAGCCCCTCAGGTTTACTTTTAAAACATAACTGACACTACCTTAATCATTTAAGACTTTCGACCATACCCTTAACTAGGTTAAATAGCCTAGTTATTTATTTCCTGACGTGTCACATAATAACATACAACAAACATTAACATTCAGATTTTGGGGCGTTACAGAGATCCCGCTACGCGACTCCCAATGTGGAAATATCCAGTTAATATACGGGAACAAGTAAGACTAGCTTATATATCATTAGGAGCGTATCAAATAAAGCTAGATGAGTATAAGCCTAGGGGTCCAAAGAACAACCTTCGTAGATTTAAATATGCTTGGTTTGATATGTTCCCTAATTGGTTAGAGTATTCTCCAACGAAACACAAGGCTTATTGTTTCCTTTGTTATTTATGTAATGATAAACCGAATGAGAGCCACGGTCATAGTGCATTTACTACAGAAGGCTTTGACAATTGGAAAAAGGTTAATGATAGGGATAAATGCCCATTGTTGAAGCACATTCAATATTCAAATCATAAAAAAGCTTTTCTATTGTATACGAACTTGTTGAATCAAGAAGCACACCTTGACAATTTCATAGAAAGGAAAAGTGAAGGGAAAAAACCTTTGAACCGGTTAAGATTAAAAACCACAATTGATGTAGTTCGTTGGTTGACTTACCAAGCTTGTGCCTTACGAGGACATGATGAATCTTCCACATCTAAGAATCAAGGTAACTTTCGTGAATTGCTAAAACTTTTAGCCCATTATAATGATGATGTTGCAAAGGTTCTTTTCAAAAACGCTCCATATAATTGCAAGTATACGTCTTCTGATATTCAACAAGAAATTCTTAGCATTATGGCTAATAAAGTTCGTAAGCATATACGAAGCGAAGTGGGAGATTCATGGTTTTGTGTCATGGTTGACGAGTCACGGGATGAGTCGAAAAAAGAGCAAATGGCGATAGTTTTAAGATTTGTTGATGCTGAAGGAGTGATACGGGAAAGGTTCTTGGATTTAGTTCATGTTACGGATACTTTATCAGCGACCTTAAAAGTAAATTTGTGGAATACACTATTGCATTACGGTTTTGATGTTAGTAAAATTCGTGGGGTATCAACTCTTTCTGAACTTTGCAAAACTATTGTGGAATGTCAGAAAAATAACATGTACAAATTAGTTGAAAGAGTGTGTCGGCTAATCTTAACACTTCCAGTTTCGACTGCAACAACGGAAAGAGGATTTTCAGCAATGAAAATATTTAAGAATCGCCTTCGCAATAAGATGTCCGATCAGTATCTAGCAAACAGTATGGTGATTTACATAGAAAAGGAGATTGCTGAGAACTTTGATTCGGAGTCCATAATTGAAGAATTCAAAAATCTTAAAGGAAGACGAGCAGAACTATAATTCTTCATCCAACTAAACCGGGTACCCACCTTCCTCTTCTTTTTAATGTTTTGGTATCTTTATTCAATTGTTTGTTAAACAATGTTTACGTTTTAATGTTTGAGAACGACTTTTAATTTGATATTAATGTTTGACCCGACCCGAATCACCGACACCCTACCCGACCCGAATCGAATCACCGTTGCCCGACCGAACATAGAAATTTTTTTTAGGTCTAATGCCTTCCGACCCCTCGAATGTTTTTTTCAAGCTTCGCCACTGCCAGTCCCACATTTCACCTAATTTTCCTCCACCGATCCTCAGTTAAAAAACTTAACGGAGTTAAGTTTTTTTCCGAATTACAAACTGTCGTATTAGGGCTTTTGATCAGAACGAGTATACGAGTCTATTGATGTAAAACTTACCTTGAAACAGTGCTCCAAACGACTTGATTTTTGTTAATTGGAAGCTAAACACCCGAATTGAAACACCGTTTTTATCGTTTGGAGCACAATTTCAAGGTAAGTTATATCATTCGACTCATATCCTCGTTCTAATCAAAATCCTTAAAACATCAGCTTGTAATTCAGAAAAAAAAAAATTTAACTCCGTTACTTTTTTTTTAACTATGAACCGGTGGAGGAAAATAAGTGAAAGGTGGGACTGACATGGGGGAATATTTAAAAGTGAGACTGGCAATGGCCGATAATGTCTACTTGGATTGTTACATGCCAATTCCCCAAAAATTAAAAGGCATGTTTTGAGACCGAATTTACGACATTTCTCTAAATTTTTTAAAATCATATGACTTGTGAGATTTAGAAAGCCATAATCGTATAAGTGGTGATATTTACCATGTCGAAATCACATCTTTTACATACATGAAATTCTTCTAATAGTTTCCATTTTAATTATCACACCATGTATTTTTTTTTAAAAACGTTGTAACGATGTAGGATTATATTTTTTTGCAAGTAATTATTGATTATTATATTAACAAACACATTTGTATATATATCATATAATAAATTTCGTTCTATAATAATTTTATAATCTTTTAAAAAAATTATAGAAGAATTAAAATCTTATATTTTTTTGTAACTCACAAACCAATAAAAATTAGATGTGAGAACATGTGTTTTACTTTTTAAAAAATCGTAAATGCCGTGATATTATTTTTTATCATGTAAATTTCCAGCTAAAATCGTGTAATTTACGTAAAAAGCTAATATTTATATGATATTATTGTTGCTTTGAAAATTAAAAAGCCGGTTTCAAAACCGAATCTACGACATTTCTCTTATCTTTTTAAAATCATATGAGTTGTAAGATTTAGAAAACCAAAATTGCATGAGTCACTATTTACAATGTCGAAACGCATCAGTTACATACATGAACTCTTCTAGATGTTTTCATTTCCGTTATCACACCGTTTCAAATTTTGTTGAAAACGTTGTAATGATGTGGGAGAATATCTTTTTACAAGTAATTATTTATTATTATATTAACAAACACATTTGTATAATTTGCATACAATACATTTAGTTCTATTATAATTTTATAATCTTTTAAAAAGGTAAAAAAGAGTTAAAAAGTTATATTTTTGAAACTCACACACCAAAAAAAATAAAATGTGAGAACAACATGTGTTTTACTTTTTGAAGCATAAATGATGCGATTTTAGTTAATTTCATGTAAATTACAAACTAAAATCGCATAATTTATGTAAAAAGCTAATATGTAAATGATATTATTGTTGCTTTTAAAAATTTAAAGGCCGGTTTCCAAATGAATCTACGACATTTCTCTTAGCTTTTCAAAACCAAATGAGTCGTGAGATTCACAATGCCCAAATCACATGATTTACATACGTGAAACTCTTCTATTAGTTTCAATTTCCGTTATCACACCGTTTCAAATCTTGTTGAAAACGTTGTGATGATGGAGGAGTATATCTTTTTACAAGTTATTATTTATTATTATATAACAAACACATTTACATATGTGTAGCATGGGGGAGGTTCATTTGAGAAGAATCTTCTTAAAAGAAGAAAAAATGAATTAATCTATACCCTATATTTTTTTGATCAATAGTTGTGAATCAAGATATCATTTTTGTCAACATTTAATTAATGCTTTAATTACTAAGGGTAATATAGACATTTTGATGTAGAATATTTTAAAGAGTTACTCAAATCTTATTAATGCAATCATAAATTCCTCCTTCACCATCATTAATGTATTGGCTCCTACACAAATTTTATTAGAAGTGACAAAATTATTTAAAAATTTTGTGTCCTACACATATTTTAGTATGAGTTACAAAATTATTTATGAGTTACACATTCTGTATCCTACACCAAAATATTGTTTTAATGGTGTAGGAAACGTTTAAAATTTAAGATCATGTGCATAATTGTTTTTATTGTGTAAGGTGCACAACTATTTTATAAGATAGGCTCATTAAATAATTAGAGTTCATTAATTTGAATGGCAAAAACAAATAATAGACTCATTAAATGATATGTTTAAATTACATTTGTATCCTTTATTCTTTTTATTCTTAATTTTTAATTCTTCTCATTTGAACTCTCCCTATATATGATACATTTAATTCTATTATAACTTATAATCTTTTAATAAAGGTAAACAAGAGTTACAAAGTTATAGTTTTTGAAACTCGCATACCAACAAAAATATGACTTGAGAACAACATGTGTTTTAATTGTTTAAAAATGTGTCAATGACGCAATATTAGTTAATATCATGTAAATTGCTAACTAAAATCGCGTAATTTAGGTAAAAAGATGTTATTTACATGATATTATTGTTGCCTTGAAAATATTAAAGGCCGGTTTTGAAACCGAATCTACCGTATTTCTCTTAACTTTTTAAAATCATATAAGTTGTGAGATTTAGAAAGCGAAATTCGCATGAGTGATGATATTCACAATGTTGAAATCGCATCATTTACACATACATAAAACTCTTATAGCAGTATCCATTTCCATTATCACACCGTATAAAACTTTGTTAAAAACGTTGTAATGATGTATGAATATATCTTTTTACAAGTAATTATTAATTATTATATTAACAAACACATATGTATATGTAGCACATGATACATTTTAGTTCTATGATAATTTTATAATCTTTTAATGAAGGTAAAAAAAGTTAAAAAGTTATATATTTTGAAACTCACGTATCAATCAAAATAAGATGTGAGAACAGCATGTTTTTAACTTTTTGAAAATGCGTAAATGACGCGATATTGGTTAATACAGTAAATTACACATATTATCCTTTATTTATATACTAAATTGCACTTTTTGTCATTTTTCTTCAAAAATCATGCAAAAGATCCTTTATTTTGTAAATTTTGCACACCCTATGTCCTTTAAGCTAACCGATGTTAACTTTTTAGTTAGGGATGGCAAAAAATACCCGAGCTCGACAGGTATACCCAAAACCCGACACAAATAGGACGGGTATACCCGATACCCGACGGGTATTGGGCCGAATATGAGATTACTTTTAAGAATTTTCGTGGGTATGGGTCGAGTATGGGATTAGGTGATACCCGACCCGATTACCCGAAACCACATACCCGTTTACCCGAACTATATACCCGATCACATACTCGAAGTTTTTAATTTATATTTTTATTTTCCATTAACCCTAATTTATTAGTGATTTATTTTAGTATGTTTATAATGTGAAAAAATAAATTTTCTTTTAGCATATGTATTTGATGATAATATTTATATTTTGTATGTCGTGAAGTATATAAATATTATAAAGTTATTATTAATTTATGATAAAACTTATATATATATGTATTGTTTATTTTAATTTATAATAGTTGTTGCATAAATAAAATTATATAATAATTATAATAATAAAAAATGTATTTGAAAATCCCAATGTATATCTTTTAACAAACTAATGGGTATACCCGATACCCGCGGGTATACCCGGTACACGACGGGTAATTACCCGACATATACCCGACGGGTATTGGGTCGGGTATGGGGCACGATTTTACAACCGGGTATGGGTATGGGATTACCAATACCCGACCCCGAACCCGACCCATTGTCATCCTTATTTTTAGTTAATTTTAAGGTAAAAATACCATTTTGCCCAAAAAACACAGTCTAAAGTTTATTTATAAAGGACATAACATGTAATTTACTTCAATTCTTTTATTTCATTTTTATTTTCTTTTCTTTAATTTCATTAAATTTATCGCTATTATTTTATCAATTACTAAAAAATTGTAATTCATTAATTACCATATTTTTGTAAAAAAAATATATTTTTTTGTAATTTATTTATTTTCTTTTGTTTGATTAAATTATTTCATTTTTTTTATTTTACAAACAATGTAAATTCTTATACTTCGTTTCACATAAACCATTGGTGTTATCAAGATATATTTATCACTTCCACGATTATTATATGTTATACGACCGAATTTTACACCAAAATGTAGAGAGAAATAAGCATGTCGGTCGCGCGTTACGACATGTTGGTTTAAACTAGGATTTTCTATAACGTTTTGAAATTTTGTAACATCATTTCTAAAGCAACTGGTTATTTTAGACGTGTTATAATATGTCCGACGTACGCTCATCTCAAAATACAAGATTGCCGCATATTTTTTTATCTAATTTTAAATTGACTCGTCGTAATGTGTGACCGACGTGCTTATTTTTCTCCATATTTTGTTGTAAATTTCGTTGAAATAACATATAATACTTGTAAAAGTGATAAAAAGTAACTCGATCACACCAATGGCTTATGTAAAAACATAACATAAAAAATTACATTACTTGTAAAATAAAAAAGTAATAATTTAATCAAACAAATGAAAATAAACAAATTATAATATATATATATATATATATATATATATATATATAGGGAGAAGATCATGCGAGAACCACCTCTTATTGTGAGAACCGCGAGAACCAATGTGAACACACCAAAAATGCCTAAAAATAGCTAAAAATCACACAAAATTTTTTTTTTGATTTTTTTAATATTTTTTAGGTTAAAATCGCTACTTTTCGAAGCAAAAAAAAAAACAAATTTAAAAAAAAAAAAATTTTTTTGGCTTCGAAAAGTAGCGATTTTAACCTAAAAAATATTAAAAAAATCAAAAACAAAATTTTAGATTTTTTTTTTTTTTTTTAGATTTTTTTAGGTTTTTTGGGGGTTTAGGGGCTGTTTGGTAGCCTCTTAATGACCATTCAGATGCTACCTCTTAATGGTTTAAAACCTCTAAATGAATAAGAGGTAACCTCAAGTCTGAATGGTTAAGAGGTAACCTCTGAATGGTAAATCATCACATGTCACATTCTTCTACCTTCTCATTGGTAAAATTCTTAATGGTTCCATTAAGAGGTAGCCTCTTAATGACCATTCAGAGGCTACCAAACAGCCCCTTAGTTTTTAGCATTTTAGCTTGGGGGGGAGGGGGGTTTAGGTTTTGGGGGGGGGGGGGGGGGTTTAGGTTTTTGGGGGGTGGGGGTTAGGTTTTTTTAGCTATTTTAGGTTGTGTTCACATTGGTTCTCAAGGTTCTCACAATAAGGGTGGTTCTCGCATGAGCCCCTCCCTATATATATATATATATAAGAGTCGGTTCAAGGAGGAACCACTACTAGTTGCGAGAACCATGAAAACTATGATGTTTGATTATCAGTTTGACAAGTTGGCATGAATAGTACACAAGTCAATTTTTCCAAAATACCCTTCTTATACTATTTATTACTTTTTAATAAATAAAATCACTACAAAACAAATCAAATTTAAACAATTCAATCTCAACCACTCATAAATGAGAGATCTAGGGTGGATAATGGCTCCTACGACTCTCGCATCTAAAGGTGGTTCCTATTTACCACATCCACACACACACACATATATATATATATATATATATATATTATAAAAATTGTTAATTGAATAATTAAGAAAACTTTAAAGCAATCGAAAAAACTATAGTGATAAATTTAATAAAATAAAAGAGAAGAATTTAAGTAAATTGCAAGTTATCTATCTATTATACTAAAGCAAAATAATTTTGACTTTTTGACTTTTGATGTGGCAATGCTCTCTGGCCAGATAATTGAGTTTTGAGCGGGCTTTTCCTCCTTTCTCCTCATTTTGTGAAACCGCCTAATGAAGATATGGAAACCAATCAATTTTCAATCAGTTGAAATTCTTATAGAAAATTATCAATGCGTTTCCATTATTAATGCAAACTGTCTATGTTTAATCAGAGAATTCAAACGCTTTTGATCTTTCAATCGCTGCTTAATCTTCAATCAATCGATTATCATTGTGTTGTTCTTCCGTTCCAGGTATGTTATTCAATGGTTGTATAAGATTTTTTCACAGGTATGTCTTCACAGGTATGTTATTCAATGCTTGCTTGAAGGTATCTACGGCTTCATCTATGGCTTCATCTATGTTGATTAAGAATTCGATCCTTCACTCGCGATCTAGGGTTTTGCTCCAGAAACCCCTTTCTATCATCCAATCCATCTGCTCATTCTTTTTCAATCAACATGTTTGTTATTCATCCTTTTTTTATGTGGATTTCTCTCAATCATGTGTACGATACCTTCAAGCAAGCTAAATATAATTGTTGATTCTGTTAGATTTTTTATATTGATTGTAATGTAATACTCTTGAAAATTTAGGGTTTCGATTCGTTGTTTTGATTCTCTTTATCCTACATCTTATGTTTCAGTTATTATTACTTTTTTCTGAATTCGATTGAAATTACATATTCTGATGTTTTGCACGCAGATCTATAACATAAATTCATATGTATATATTTATATTCATATCGAGATTTGCATCTATTAGTCATCTATTTGGGGACTGATTGTTATGTTATTAAGATATCGCATTAATGCTTGCTGGTTTTGTCTTGTGACAAAATTTTGTGATATGTTTAATCATAAGCTTAGGATTGGATGTATGATATATAAAGAATGATCAATTCAAAGGTATGTTTACTCAATTGTGTTGTCGTATGTGTTCTTTTGTCTTGGTTAGGATGAGTCTTCATTCATTATTTTGTCTTGGTGCTCGTGTTCTTTGAATATGTATAGTTCCTATTGGGTGTTTTTATGTTTGGCACAACTGTTAGATTGGACATGTATTCAGAACTGTTAGAAATTGTATAGTTCCTATCGCATAGAGTCTGTAAGTGCCTTTGTGTTTTTTCTAGAAATTATATTCAGTTCTCATTTATTTTGCAGGAAATTGTATTCTATGAGCTTGCTTTCCACTTCAATCCCCATTGTGCAGAAATATGCAATAATCTTGGAGTCCACATACGATTGTGTTTTACACATCTTCTTTTGGTTGGAGAGTAAAATCTATATCCAAATGATGCTCATACAAGTAGCCTGGTCGAAGCCCCTTCAATCTCTATACTTTCATGAGGTATTTTTCGCCACATTTTCTTTATTGATTTTTAATTTGTTTTTCAAGATTAATTGATTTCGTTAGTGGAGATTTTGGGGTTTTTTATTTCGTATACTACCGAAGTTGGGTTACACCGGAGACATTTGTTTCGTCTTTCAACAAGATTTTCTTTATTTGATTCAATTGTATTATTGCTTTTAGTGGTTTTTATGGTTTTACTTCGATATGCCCTAATTTCATCCCTAGGGTTCTTACTTCACAGATTATATTTTTATTTTCCTCATAATTTGTTCACAGTACGTAATATATTTAGTCAGACATTTGATTTTAATGGTCACTACTAATTTCCATGTCAAACTTTGTATGAGATTTTGGTAATAAGAGGTTAAAAATTGTAGGTAATAAGTATGAGATTCTGGTAAAAAAAGTGTAGGGAAATTGATTGATCATGAAATTCTTTAATATGGATCTTCATCTATTTTATTTTCAATATGTGTTTAGTTAAATGATTGTGGGCAAATTGAGCTTTAACGAGAAGATTTTATTGTTTTAACAGGTTCGTCTATATCTCCTTTCTATATAGAGGGGCGTTAAGTCATTTGAAAAACAACTGTGATACCCCTTTTTTGATGTCTATTCATATTGGTAACTAATTCAAGAATGTTGTGTTGATGTTATGTATGTGTTTATGGCATATGAATGTGGAGAAGCTAATGAAAATGGTGGTCAATGTTGACCTTATTGACCATGATATTTATACTGGTGCAGATCTCAACAACAACAGGAAGTTTTGACCTGGTTGCTCGAGCCTTTAGGCCATCAGCGGGCTCAACTCGAGTGGAAAAATACATATTTACAGGTCTGGTTAAACTGCATCATCTGTTCTATATCGATTGCCTTCTCATCATCTGTTGTAAGTTGTAACAACAAGAAGTTTTGACCTGGTTGCTCGAGACTTTCAAGTTTGTGGTAGTTGGAAGTAGAAATGCTGATAGGAATTTCGTCAAACATGGGATGACTGATGGAAATTTGGTAAAAATCAGGCAAGATGGTGTTGCCATCAGACCGAAAGGGTAGTTTATTTTGACATCTTGAACAAAATCATGCTTTGTTAGCTATAAAGGATTCTAAATACATGTTTTTTTCAGTTGTTACAACAATGGCGATGGTTTGGTGGTTTCAAGCCAAGCAGAGGCAGTGATGGTGTTCAGCGAATCAGCGGCGGCTTGAGATGACTGGTTTTGGTGATAGTTGATTTTCAATGACAAGCGACTAGGGTTCCAAACGCGATCTCCATTTTCAAAGAGTCACATATGTGCACTGAAGGTTTGTGAACTAGACTTTATCTTCCATTTTCATCAGGTTCTGGAGCATCATATGGTTATGATTAATTAAAAATCAAAGAGTCACATATGTGCATCATTCCTTGATGGTTTTGATTCATTTACATTAATCTGTTACACCAGTTCTTATATATTTGTTGACTTATTCGTTTTTGCAGACTTATTATATACTGGATGAGATCTTAATAGCAGGCGAACTTCAGGAATCAAGCAAGACGACAGTTCACCGACTAATAGATGCTCAGGTATTAATTAATATAAATTTTGACCCAGTTTACTGACAAACGGGTCGGACATATCTTAAAGTGTATATTTTTAAAGCATAAAACCTCCAAACTCAAATCTATATAAAAAAATTAGATTCTTGCTGGAATAATCCAAGTTTTGTAATCATCTCTCTCACACTTTAAGACACGATTGACCCATTTGACCGGTTATGCTTAACCCTTAACAGGTCCAATGGTTCTTAAAGTGTATTTTTAGCATAAAAGTGTGTATAAAAACTATATATATGATTAAACTATATGGGAAAAGAGTATTGGGTCAACCATACCAGCAACTACTAAATAATAACTAATTTAATATATGCCTAGCCTGAGTGACTAAATCGTTGAGCCAGTTAATCTAGAGGTATTAATATGTTTTACGTAACCTAATTTAACATAATTTGATGTCTATGTAGTCTGGAGGTTAAACGAGGATCATATCGTAGATGATTAAAGGATAAGGTTTGGAGATTTTTTAATTGTAGTTATTTCCGTTTTGTGTAGTTGATCTTACGAAGATTAGAGCGTTTTTGTAACTTATTGTTGTTATTTCAGCTTATTACCTACATTGTATGCAATTCCTCTACGTCGTTCATCGGTTAGTTCATTTTTCTGTCTTTTGTGTTTAGTTTGGTTTGGCTGAGTTATTGTTCATTCTTTGTTGTTCTTTGAGCATAATCCATGACATTTTTGTAACTTATTGTTGTTTTGTTGTTATTTCAGCTCATGACGTACATTGTCTGCAGTTCCTCTACGCCGTTCATCGGTTAGTTCATTTTTCTGTCTTTTGTGTTTAGTTTGGTTTGGTTGAGCTATTGTTCATCCTTTGTTGTTCTTTGAGTATAATCCATGTCGTTTATTTTGATTAAGTTTCTTGAAATGTGGAAGGATGTCAGAATTCTGTTGATAGTATAATCCATGCCGTTTGTCAGCAACCTTCCACTATCAATTTTATTAGTTGGAGTTGATGATGGGCCGTGGGACACAATAAAGGAATTCGATGATAATATCCCTTCTCGCTGCTTTGATGGCTCTTACAGTTATGTAGTGGATTGGGATTCCTTTTTTTTGCTACTGGATTGATTGCTACTCTGATTGACAACACTTCTAAGATACCATTTGTAAGTCATTTGATTAGGATACCATGTGTTAGAGCTTTAAAAGGTTATGTATTATTTCTAAGGAATCTATGTAGCTTGAGTTACTTTAGGTTCTTACATTAATCATTTCTAACGAATCTCAGCTTCTTAATCTGAATTTCGAAGAATAGTTGGAACTGAGGATTCTTGCCGAGGCTGCACGTCCTCGACTTTAGTGGCGACGTGGACAGGTTTGTTAAGTCCTAAAGTCAGTATTTATTTAAAGAAATAAAATTTAGGACATTGTTTTATGAGTATTATACATGGTTTAGGGTGCAATTTGTTATGGTTGTGTTTTGTTTACGAGTATTAATACAACTTATTTGACCCATATCAAACATAGCTGATATAAAGCTGCAACCTCTTTTCATACATATTTTTTTACATAGACCAGCAGAATCAGCAGTCGATATAAAACAACCTACATTTTACAACAGCGATCGTTATGTAAACGTCCAGGTTGACCCCTTTAACCCGTTTGATGAAACAGGCTGACCACTTTAAACTGTTTAATGCTGACCAGTTTAAATCATTTGATGAGACAGGCTGACCCGTTTAAACTGTTTGGTGAAACAGGATGAGCGTTTAAACCGTTTGATGAAACAGGCTGATCCATTCAAAGTGTCAATCGATCATGGAACTATTTTCATGATTGTTACCCAAGTTCTCGGATTCTGCATATTTGTTGGTGTTAGACAGCTTGAATATTGCATACAACTAATGCAAGCGTTTGGTACCATGTTCACGTACCAAGGTTTCAATTTGTTGCTGATTAGGGATTCAAAAGTTGGTAAAAGTTCTATTCTTTTGAGTAAACTACCATTGAAGTTCTTTATCCTACAATTGGTTAGAAGTTGAAGCTTGCAGTGTGGGATCCGGTAACCATTTTCTTTGCTTTGATTTTAATTAATTAGTTTATCTTTTTTTAATTAGGTTACAGGTATGATTTTCATTGGATTGGGACACCGGTTAATGATCTGATGATGTGGATTGATGCAGCAAAATTAACACTTTGGTTCAGGTTAGGGTCATTTTGTTTCCTACCATTATGTTTTACAACTGAATAGCTTCAGGTAATTCATCCTCTTTTCCCTGTTTCGATTCTTACAAAGTTATTAAACTCATTTTCTGCCTATGGTCAGCCGACCTGTTCAGATTATGAAGAGGGAGAACAAAGGAGGTGGTGTTGATTGTAGACAAGATAATGACGGTGGTGCACTGGGTGGACGATGGTGGTGGTTTGTGATTGTTCCGATTGCAGCAGGTTACGAAGCTGGTGTCCTAGGGTCTCGATGATGTCGGCTGTGGTAATCATGTTAATTAATATTAAGCGGTCAAGATGTTGAAAGAGGTGCTTTCAGTCACATGAATTCTGTTGTGCATGATCAAGAAACAGGGGAGTGTTACTGTCTGTTGGATCATGTAATGATGAATCAACACGAGTAAACCGTAAGCAACAGGTCAATGCATTTTTGTATAAACATCTATACATGATTTCTTATATTTTTTTCTTTACATTTTTCTTGATGCTTATATGATGATATAAAGTTCTTTTTCGGAGTTTGGTGTGTTGTGCTTTGACTTGGGCTACTCAATGGAAAAACGTAATTAACTGGTATTGTGGCAAGCTCAGTTTGGTGACTTTTTTTTTCCAATGGGCCCAAGTTATATTTGATCAATTCTTGAGTAGTGATGAGGCTAAGTGGCTGCTAGACTGGGTTAGTTGTGTTGCCACTCATGGTTAAGATGGTTAAGGGCTCGAACACTCCAGTGCAAGACTTGAGCGTTTTCTTCAGGTATTACAAGTTTCAAGGCTCCTTTTATAAATTTCTCATTGTTGACTCAAGTCTACTTTTGTAAAATGTGATAATAGATGAGTGATGATAATCTGTTTGTTATACATGAGATGGAACCAACACTAAGCAATCAAATTCAAACATGCAATATGCATATTGTTAATGTTACGACACTAACAAATTATTTCCATATGTTACGTCGGCATGTGCATTCATCAAACTTATTTTTTTGTTTAAGTTTTAACGCTTACATTTTATTGTTATTTTTCAGCTGCATAGGGAGTTCCATAAGCCGCTTATCATTATGTCTTCTAAAAATTTGCTTCGTCACAAAGACTACAAGTTGAATTTATTTGAGTTTGATGATGTTTTCAAGGATATCATCCCTGGGTATATTAATATGAATTTAAATAAGAATTTAGATATTGAAGTTTATATAAAATTGATGTCAATCAAAAGATGAAAACCATGACCTTTCGTTGATCTATTAAAGGTTCGCTGGTATGTAACAGGTTTTTGGAAAGGGAAGTGATCACTCTGTTCGGTTATGGGTTTGTACCGGTTAGGGTCGTGTATTGTCTGTTTGGGACCTGTTTCAACCCTTAGACGTGAAGCCTAAGTTTGGAAAGACCTAGAACAAAAGTGATGATCTACATGGGCTTCAATGCCAGTAGATATTATATGTTTGTGTTAAGCCATCCGCGAAACTCGCGGGATCTTAGACTAGTATCTTTATAAATAAACTTCAGATTATGTCCTTTGAGCAAATTGGTAATTTTACCTTAAAGTTAACTGAAAGTTAACACTAGTTAGCTTAAAGGACAAAGAGTGTGCAAAAATTACAAAATAAAGGACATTTTATATGATTTTTAAAAACAAAGGGCAAAGAGTGCAATCTAACATATAAATAAACGACAATTTATGTAATTTAATGTAGTTAAATCATGTAAATTGCCAGCTAAAATTGCGCAATTTAGGTAAAAGCTAATATTTATATGATATTATTATCACATTGAAAGATTAAAAGGTCAGTTTTGAAACTGAATCTATGCAATTCTCTTAAATTTTTAAAATCATATGAGTTGTGAGATTTGGAAAGCCAAAATCGCATGAGTAATGATATTCACAATATCGAAATCGCATCATTTACATACATGAAACTCTTCTAGTAGTTTTCATTTCCGTTATCACACCATACAAAATTTTGTTAATTAAAAACGTTTAATGATCCATGAGTATGTCTTTTTACAAGTAATTACTATTTATTATATTAACAAAAAACAATTGTATATGTAGTATATAATACATTTAGTTCTATTATAATTTTATAGTCTTTTAATAAAGGTAAACAAGAGTTAAAAAGTTATAGTTTTTGAAACTCTCATACCAACAAAAATATGATGTAAGAACATGTGTTTTACTTTTTGAAAGTGCGTAAATAACGCCATATTAGTTAATATCATGTAAATTGCCAGCTAAAATCGTGTAATTTAGGTAAAAAGCTGATATTTACATGATATTATTGTTGCCTTGAAAAATATTAAATGCCGATTTTGAAAACGAATCTACGGTATTTCTCTTAACTTTTTAAAATCATATAAGTCATGAGATTTAGAAAGCCAAAATCGCATGAGTGGTGATATTCACATAGTCGAAATCGCAGCACTAACATACATGAAACTCTTCTAGTAGTTTCTATTTCCGTTATCCCACCATATAGAATTTTGTAAAAAACGTTGTAATGATGCAGAAATATATCATTTTACAAGTAATTATTAATTATTATATTAACAAGCACATTTTGTCAAAATTGTCCCTAAGATTTAGGGGGTTTTTTTTTTTTCATCCAAATGTTTGATAGAAAAAATTAAGCAAATTAGACATTTGGATAAAAATGGCAAAATTGTCCCTAAGATTTAGGCTTTTTTTTTTTTTTTTTTTTTTTTTTACCATTTTCATCCAAATGTTTGATAGAAAAAAATAAAGTAAATTAGACATTTGGATAAAAATGACAAAAAAATCCCAAAAGTGAATGACAATATAGTACAAAAAAGTTGTTTCAGATGAAACTGACAAACATACCCAAACCTCAGGGGGACGATTTTGCCAATTTACTCTTGTTTCCTTGAAAAATTAAAAGGCCGGTTTCGAAACCGAATCTACGACATTTCTCTTAGCTTTTTAAAATCATATGAGTCGTGAGATTTAAAAAGCCAAAATCGAATGAGTGGTGATATTCAAAATGTGGAAATCGCATCATTTACATACTTGAAACTCTTCTAGTAGTTTCCGTTTCCATTATCACAACGTATCAAATCTTGTTAAAAATATTGTAATGATGTAGGAGCATATCTTTTTATAAATAATTATTTATTATTATATCAACAAACATATATGTAGATGTAGCATATGATACATTTAGTTCTATTATATTATAATTTTATAATCTTTTAAAAAAAGGTAAAAAGAAGTTAAAAAGTTATATTTTTTTGAAACTGACAAACTAAAAGAAATAAGATTTGAGAACTACATGTCATTTACATTATGAAAATGCGTAAATGACGCGATATTTGTTAATATAATATAAATTAGCAACTAAAATCGTGTGATTTTGGTAAAAAGCTAATATTTACATGATATTAGTGTTGTCTTACGAAAATTAAAAGGTCGGTTTAGAAACCGGATCTATGACATTTCTCTTAGCCTTTTCAAATCATATGAGTCGTGAGATTTAGAAATCATACCTCATGAGTGGTAATATTCCCAATGCGAAATCACATCATTTACATATGAAACTCTTCTAGTAGTTTCCATTTCCGTTATCACACCGTATCAAATCTTGTTAAAATCGTTGTAAGACCATGTGTAGTGGTAGTGGGTTATAATGCCCCCACCATGGGGCATTATCCGACACGTGGCGTCCTAGTCAGCGATGGGGCATTATAGCAAAAGTGGCGTAGTGGGGCATTATGCCAATAACGCCCATATTATTTTTAATAAAAAAAAAAAAAGGAAAATGGCATGTCAGTTGAAAAGGAAAAGGAATGTGGGTATCTCTTCCTCATTGGTGGACAAGGAAAAGGCATGTGGCATGTCAGAGACCATTTGCAAACTTCAGCGTTTTAATTCAAACGCCCACAACCAATTTTTCTAAAAATAACGCCCCAAAACGCCGGGTGTAATGGGGTGGGGGGCGTTTTGGGGCGTTCTTTTTCAATTTAAAAAAAAAAAAAACGCCCCACTACGGGTGGTCTAATGATGTAGGATTATATCTTTTTACAAGTAATTATTTATTTTTATAGTAACAAACACATTTATATATATATATATGTGTGTGTGTGTGAAGCATATGATACATTTAGTTATATTATAATTTTATAATCTTTTATAAAGGGTTAATAAGAGATAAAAAGTTATTTTTTGAAACTCACAAACTAATAAAAATAAGATTTGAGAACAATATGAGTTTTACTTTTCGAAAATGCGTAAATGACGCTATATTAGTTAATATCATATAAATTGCCAGCTAAAATCGTGTAAATTACTTAAAAACTAATATTTACATGATATTATTGTTGCCTTACAAAAACTAAAAGGCCGGTTTAGAAACTGAATCTATGACATTTCTCTTAGCCTTTTAAAATATGAGTCGTGAGATTTAGAAAAGCAAAACCTCATGATTGGTGATTTTCACAATGCCGAAATCACATCATTTAGATACGTGAAACTCTTCTAGTAGTTTCCATTTCCGTTATCACACTGTATCAAATCTTGTTGAAAGCGTTATAATGATGTAGGAGTATATCTTTTTAGTTTTTACGACTAAAGATCCCATACAAAGTATCGTATCGTACAAAACGTACGAAAGACATGGAAAAGTAAAAAAAAAAAAAGTGGTGGAATTTTCATAATTATTTTTACTAGTAATTACCTACAAGATCAAAATTACGTTTAAGATCGTTTGTAGAGTAATTATGATACTCTACAAAATTTCCCTATAAGATCAAATTACCCTACAAGATTATTTGTAGAGTAATTTTGATATTTACCCTACGAGTAAAGTAATTACGAAAAAGCCATCGCATTTTATTTACTTTTCCACTCAATTTGTATGTTTTGCATGATAAGATACTATATGATATTTTGTCATATTTTTACAAGTAAATATTTATTCTTGCATTGACAAACACATTTACATATGTAGCATATGGTACATTTAGTTCTATTAGAATTTAATAATCTTTTAAACAAGGTAAAAAAGAGTTAACAAATTAAATTTTTTGAAACTCACAAACCAATAAAAATAAGATCTGAAAACAATATGTGTTTTACTTTTTGGAAATGCGTAAATTACGCGATATTAGGTAAACAGCCTGCTAAAATTATGTAATTACGTAAAAAGATAACATTTTTATGGTATTATTGTTGCCGTGAAAAATAAAAAGGTCGGTTTCAAACCGAATCTACGGTATTTCTCTTAGCTTTTTAAAAGAGTAAAGTCCTATTTGAGTCCTTATGGTTTGTGCAGTTTAACCATTTGAATCCAAAAATCAAAACTCTCTTGATTTGAGTCCCTGTGGTTTCTAATTTTAACCATTTGAATCCAAAAGTAAACAACATTCAAATCGGAAGCATTTGGTTTTTGGATTCAAATGATTAAAATTAGAGACCACAGGGACTCAAATGGTTAAAATTAGAGACCACAGGGACTCAAATCAAGACAGTTTTGGTTTGGATTCAAATGGTTAAATTGCACAAACCACAAGGACTCAAATAGGACTTTACTCCTTTTTAAAATCATATGATTATGAGATTTAGAAATCCAAAATTCCATGAGTGGTGGTATTCACAATGCTTAAATCGCATCATTTACATACGTGAAACTCTTCTAGTAGTTTCCACTTCAATTATTACACCGTATCAAAGCTTGTTAAAAATGTTGTGATGATGTACTATGTGACAACCCGCAGTTTCAGGTTAATATTTTAACCTAACCGCAGTTAACTTAAACATACATTCATAGCACTACATTTAACTAGGGTTAGTTAAATGAGTCTACATTGGAAATTCAGGGAACTACTGGAACACAATACATTGGTAATTCGGGGAATTACCGGAACACGCACACGATAACACTCGAACATTGGTGACTAACACAGATAACAATTATAAACGGATGGTTTATACGAAACTTGCGTTGCATGACAAATACGTGAATTACATGCTTTGATTGTAAATTACTAGATGTTGTGTGCTTTATGTGAGAATTAGATAATTAAGGGTGTGTTATGAATATTAGGGAAGTTATAATAAAACACAAAACCCTAAATATCCTTCACAATTTCACTGCACGACAGTTGCAACTCTCTAATCATCATTTCTGGCCACACAAGTTCACACACAATCAGCAATCCTTATCTCTCAACTCCTTCAAGAACACACCCTAGAATCAATCTAAGGTAATGCTTTATGTTGTACGTTGTTATTAATGCCCTTTGATTTATTACAAACCCTAGCATCCAAACAATCACTTGTGGTTAATTGATATTGCCTGATGAATGTGTGAATGTTTGTATATGAATGTGTAAACTGTTATCATATAAGATTGCTACTATTGACATGCTTGAACTACAAAAATGTCATGTTGATTCGTGGTATTGTGGATTAGGGTTTTGATCGTAGGAAGAAACTGAAATGGGTGATTGTTTCGTATTTCTGTATTTGCAATTGATCCGAACTTGTTAATAGAAAAGTACGAGTTTATTTATATGAACAAAGACATCCGAATTTATCCATAGGTTTGAGATTTTATATAAGTTCTGAACTTGTTATAAAAATGAGTGGTCCGAGTTTATATAGATCCCACAAGTGGTCCGAGTTTATATAGATCCCACAAGTGGTCCGAGTTTATATAGTCCCACAAGTGATCCGAGTTTAGTAAGATTTATAGAGTGTCCGAGTTTGAGGTGGGTTATAAGGAATCCGAGTTTAATCAAATGCAAGTGTCCGAGTTTATTATTGACCTTCATGTCCAAATTTAGTTAAATTCGGAGTCCAAGTGTTCATATGGAGGCCCGACTTTAACGTGTATATGTTAGGGAAGGGATCCGAGTTTCTCTCTTTAAAAGAGATTGTCTGAATTTGAACATATAATAAGTTTCAGGCTTTAAATCCATCTTTGGTCCGACTTTAAAAAAAAAGAAAAAAAGAGAAATTCCGGTTTTATTAAATGCATGTCTATATTCAGTATTTGTGAAAAATGTCTGAATTTAGTTATGTGTATGTGGTCTAAATTCAATTGTTCATACATGAGGACTGAGTAATTGTGAAGTTACATGGGCCGAACCCACATGGCCTGGGGGTCCGGGTTTCTTATAAAACAACCATGATTAGAAGGAAATTGTATATGAGGGTTTGATGGCTTGTTTAAGTCCAAATAATTATACTTTGCTGCTCTTCGAATTATATATATAATATTCTAAGGAAACTAGTGCATGAATAAATATTAACGAGTTTATGTAATTAGTTGAGTTGGTGGGCCAAGTACTATTAGTTGTTGGGCAGGGTGTTATAATGCAATAGGTCTGAGTTTATTAAGATAAAGGCTCTGAGTTTCACACAATACTTGTAACACCTCGTAAATCCGTGTCGAGTTATATAATGACACATGTCCATACTCTCAAATTCTTGTGTGCAGCCTAAGTATTTATGCATGGATGCCACTTAACTCGAATTATGCCACCCATCCTCAGTTCATTACACGTCCATACACACTTGTAATGATCCTAGACCAATGCTAGACACTTGGATTGATCTTGTTCATGCTCTTCAAGTATAAATAGGAGCCAAATTCACATTCACAACTTGCACCTTTCTTAAATATCATATCTTCTCCTTCTCTGGAAGTTCCTGACCTTATAGGAGCATCGTACTGAGTTTCAAATATTCCAAGGATCACTTGTAAGTGTTCCTTTCCAGTTAATTTCGTTTTTTATAGGCTTTCGTAAGCCGAAAGTTAAGCAAATTAACTTTTACTTTGACTTTCAGTTTAGACCATTATGGTGTAGCCATTGTTCGAATCGAACATGGCTACGTGATCGTAATAAGGTACGTGTTAATCCCTCAAAAGGGCACCTCCTGTAAATCAAGTTAAGTTGGTCAAATGACGGGTTAAAGTTAAGTTAATTAAAAAGTCAAAGGGCAGATTTTCGGAAACTTTATAAAATGAACTTGTAAATGTTATAACCCATGTTTTTGACACTAAATTAATTGGTAGTTAATATTAGAACATGTATGAACATGTTCAGCCTGTCATTTCTAGTTTAAGTATTGGTTCACAACCGAAAGTCGAGCAGATTGACTTCTGCTTTGACTTTCGATTCTGAACCGATTTAGCAACATTAGCTACTGATTGTTAATTGCATTATGATCATATTTTAGTGTAGAATAACCCTCTATGGTTATGCTACTTGATCATAATCAGATTCTGAGTTTTTACACAAGTTCTTATAATATGCCTAATAATGACAAAAATGTCCTTTTTGTGCATAACTTGGTTTTAATCAATAAAGATCATATGAAATTGATTATTTACTAAGATGATAATAAAATTAACTTGTTTTAACAGAATGAACTTGTTCATAACTTAGATTTTTATGCAAGTTCTTAAATTATGTCACATTGTGACTAAAATGCCCTTATGGTTCATATTTTGGTTTTAAACCATAACGATCAAACAAACTTGATTACCTACTGAGGTCATATCATAATTAAAGTATTTTGGCATATGGAACTTGTTTATGACTAATCCGGGTACCCGATATCGCTTATACGCGTACGGTTCAGCTTATGTAACTAGTTTACGTAAGTTTACCGAAACGGGTCAAATCCTTTCAATTTTAATTCAAATTCCAGAATGGATATTGTTTACCCATATTATACAAATCTTAGTACTTGGGAGGGGGGGGGGGGGGGTTAAACTACATTCTACCGGTCATCGATTAATCAAGCGTATCGTACCGTTTTCGTTAATTTAAGTTAACCGGTCCAAGTCTATGACTTGAATAGAACCCGTTAACATTCTAATTGGTTATAATACCATTCATTCCAGACTAAGGCCTTCCGGTAGATTGAAACCAACCTTAGTTAATTGATAACGACTGTGCTTACCTTATTATCTTGCATTGTAAGACGTATTTAAGCCAGGTAAATACTCTTAACCTATTTTCCCTATACGGGCTAGGGATACGGTAAATTATTACCGATTGGTCGGGTATGGGATCATATGTCGGATTGTGACTAGAAAATCCGCATAACCCGTTTTAATCTATTTTGTCTGATAACTTAAACATTGGGGGTTCGCGACCGTGTCCTCGATATCCTCGGCTCATTTAAGTTGCTAATGGCCACGACTAAGCACGACATGTAAGCATACACTTGACAGATGCTAATGCTATTATAAAATGTTTTTCTTACCCATATTGGGGATACCCCTTTGTGGGTTAAAGTGACGTGTCGGTTAATCATGTTATTCGGTTTCTGCACCGGACTCCATATGTATTGACAGGCATGTAAAACTGTATACCGGATTATTATAATTGTCCCAAGTTATTTATAAAATTTCATGTGCCTTGTGCACTTAAAACAATTTTGAAATCTTTTCAAAATGTGTCGGTTATTTGTATTTACCAATGTAACTGACGTATCTTTAAAAGACTAAGTGACATGTTGCAAGGTTACGAAATAGGCTGGAAGTGCCGGTAATGCTTTAAGAGGAATTTGCACTCCTTTGCATAGAAGCCTATAGTCTGTTATTTCATTTTTTTTGTAATTTACGATCCGCCTGTGGATCTTTTGATACCATATCCGTTTGTATAATATTTTGAACACTCGGACGTGTATATTGTAATAATTTAAATCCAAGACTTCCACTGTGCTATCTGTGCATTTGTATATCAATCTCGTCACGTACTCCCCATCCGGGCCCACCGGGTTGTTGTTGAAATGTCGGGTGTGAAAATACTACCGGGTTTATATATATTTGCTATACTTGCTTCAAAATTTTTATATGTAAATGTATTCGAGTTAACATGTCATCAACCAGAGAAATCCAATGGTGTGTTACTGTAACTGTATGTTAAACTAGTAAACTTGATCATACTGAACATTGTTGTTTGGACACTAGGGTATTGCAAAACCCTACTCGCATATTTACTTACATGACATTGTATATTAGGTCGCGTGAAACGGACCTAACACTAGTTAACGCGTAGAAGCACGATAATTCATACCGAGTAAACTAAGGTGAGTTCACTACTCTTTCACAAGCATGCGTCCCGGGGGGACAAACAAACTACTATTACTGGGAGGAATACTTTTTAAACTATTACTCCCAGGAGGAATACTTTCTCTATATGTTGTAGTTTAAATTCAAGGTTGGTTAATAAACTCAAACTTTGTCACGAAAGTCCCTACTTACTACCGAGCTAGTTGCCTGGGAGGCAATGGCGTATTAGTTGTTAGCACTATTAGGCTTGACAAACCTCACACCATGTTGGGAGTCGGGCGTGAACTAATGACCTTAAACACTTTGATCAATGCTGATAGACATTGATGAGGGCATAACAAATAGAACAGTCAATCGGTACCGAGTTTATTATTCATGACATGTCTTTAAACTAACCACTTACTTGATTTATGTTAAACAAAACCGTGAACTCGCCAACTTTATGTTGACACACTTTTTTTGCATGCATGCATGTCATTGGATACATTATGCTTTGGAACTTGTAGTCTAAGGAGCTGGGAGTGTCATGGGGCGTGCTACTTGATGCAAACGATTAACATTATGCAATTTATAACGATTTGTTTTGATTATGTTGAAAACAGTTACATTTGCTTCCACTAACATATGTTTTGTTATAAAGTTATCTGGAAATTACACTTTTTATGTTGGACATGACGGTTGTGCTTAATAATATTTTACTATTAGTTCAACGTGATTAGTGGCTAGATCCTGGTATGTCACATGCCTCGCATTGAGATCCGCATGTGGAATTTTGGGGGTGTGATAGTTTGGTATCAGAGCCACTGGTTATAGTGAACTAGGTTTTAAAAGTTTTTATAAAACCAGACTATAACCGAATCAGTTCCGAAAGCGACCATGACACTACACTCCCGATTGCGAGGTTCGTTTTCTATTATCATATACATTATACATCTAGCATATACATCTGCATTGCATTGAATATAGTTATACACACAACATTATAGCATGATTACATGTGTTACCTATTCATGTTATGACGAGTTATTAGTATGAAGTTAGCTCTAGACCTTTTGTGACCTTTATCGCTTTGAGAAACACCACTTTGACACTCGAATATGAGGATCGTTTGACACAATTTAGGAGGAACTGAGATGAACATGCAAATCACGTTATCATTACGGGTGCACACGTAATAATAATTTGGGGTGCATGTGAGTCCCAGTGAGACCTAGCGAGTGTAAAGGATTCTGACCCATTATCCGACATAATTGGGATTTTAACCAATCCAGAGGAGCCATGGCCATGATTGACTCCTACTCGAACTTTATCTTTTCTCTCTTCTTTGAACCCTTATGAACCTAGATGATATTGAGTGTTGCTTGAATACTTATCTGAACATCTGGAGGTTGACTAGGAATGTTTTGTGTTAGTGCAAAATGTTTCTGAGTTATTATCAAAGCATCAAATGGTTGTTCTATACTCTTTCCACTTTTCTTGTATACTTGTATTCAACGGTTAACGCCCTAAATCAAGGGTATAGATATCTCTGTTGATCTCGACAACTTACCAAGAATTATTCGTTTGGCTCACAAGACTAACGAACAAGAAGTTGAACGTGGTACACTACCAGATCGTGGTGCCATAATAGCTTCGATTACCGACAACAAGCGCAAGGGGAATAACTCAGACAAGGCATCTAGCCCCAGCCAACAACAGAAGAGGACCGACAACAAAAACCACAACTGCAACCAATATTCTTCTGCAAATCAGAACCAAAGCACCAATCAAAATCAGGACTCATGTGCGGGAAAACAACCGAAGTGTAACAAGTGTAACTACCATCGTCATGGGCAGTGCACTCGAACATGTCAGAGGTGTGACAAAGTGGGCCATATGGTGAAAGATTGTAGAGCTCCGTTCCCGAAGCAGCAGCAACAACAACAACAACAACAATAGAGGCAACAACCACGACAGTATCAGGGTAATCGAAAGGGGGTGCTTTCAGTGTGGAAGTGAAGGTCACTTCAAGAAGGATTGCCCACAGTTAAACCAGAATGCCAATAACATTGGGAACAACAACAACAACAACAACGCCGGGAATTACAACAACAATAACGATGGTAACAACAATGGAAATGGTGCTCTCAGGAGAGCATTCACTATGGGCGCGAGTGACGCCAGGAACGATAACAACGTTGTGACCGGCACGTTTTCTGTGAATAATATTTTTGCCACTGTTTTATTTTATTCTGATGCAGATTGGAGTTACGTCTCCTTGAAATTCAGTAGATTGTTAGGAACGACCCTAACCCTTCTTGAAACCAAGCACATTGTAGAGTTAGTTGATGGTCAACTGATTGAATCGTCTCATGTTCATGTTGGGTACCAACTCAATCTTCTAGGTCAAGTGTTTGACATTGACCTCCTTCCTGTTACTCTTGGTAGCTTTGATGTACTCATCGGTATGGACTGGTTGTTCAAGCATCGATCTGAAATCCTCTGTAACAGAAAATCATTCGTATTCCGCTCCCTAGTGTAGATTCTTTGTCTGTTCAAGGTCACCGGAGTGGTGCTACGGTTGGGATCATTTCAGCTATGAAAGCCTAGAAGTGCATACGGAAGGGTCATCCTACTATTCTAGCCATCGTTACCGACAATCAACTCGAGGAAAAGAAGATCGAAGACATTCCAGTCGTTCGTGACTTTTCTGACGTTTTTCCCGAGGTACTTCTAGGACCGCCTCCACATCAACGGGTGGAATTCCAGATCAATCTTACACCTGAAGCAGCTCCGATTGCTCGTGCTCCTTATCGTCTTGCACGGGATAGTGCAAAAACTGTCCAACCAACTTCAAGAACTGTTGGATAGAGGTTTTATCCGACCTAGTTCTTCGTCGTGGGGAGCCACAGTCCTATTTTTGAAGAAGAAAGACGGGTCTTTTCGCATGTGTATCGATTACCGTGAACTTAACAAGGTGGCGGTTGAGAACCGTTATCCTCTTCCTCGTAATGACGACCTCTTTAACCAGTTGCAAAGGTCAAGCTTCTACTAAAAAATCAATTTACGATCGGGCTATCATCAGATGAGAGTCCGAGAGGAAGAAGTTCCCAAAACAGCCTTCCGAACGCGGTACGGCCATTACGAGTTTTGGTCATGCCATTCGAGTTAATCAACGCACCAGCGGTTTTCATGGATCTTATGAACCATGTGTGCAAACCGTATCTTGAAGACTTTGCCATTGTGTTTATCGATGACATCTTAATCTATTCTAAGAGCAAGGAAGAACATGAATAACACTTATGCCTTATTTTGGAGCTTCTGAGGAAGGAGCAACTCTACGTGAAATTCTTTAAGTGTGACTTCTGGATTAGAGAACTACATTTCCTTGGTCACGTGGTCAACGAGTCAGGGATACATGATGATGTAACACCCTAAAAACGGGTTTGGTAATCAAACTACGTTAATATTAAAGAGCGGGTAAACAACAGTTAGTGGTAAAAGTGAACCCATAAACAAAATAACTAGGAACAAATTAACCTAGTTAGTAACATGTGTATAAGTAACAAGACAATGAGTTGTGGTCTCATATATAATCAAAACCAAACTTGAGGGACCAAAGCTGCCAAAAAGGAACTTGTGTTTTAAAAACATAAAATTAACACATAACACACACTTAGTGTGTATATATGTCGATCATCAGGAGGTGCAACAAGGGTAAACCCTTGTTCAACCAAGAACTTCAAAATTGAAGGAGAGATTGGACCTCAAAGTCTTGCATGAACATGAATTATCGATCACCTAGGTTAGGGGATAGTAAGGTATGTCTAAAAAATTAGATTGGTGAAAGTAATAACTTGAGACAAGTAAAATACTTGCAATTAGATTGTTGGATTATGATCCAAAGATGAAATTGTCTGTTTTTCACTTTCACGTGGGTCGAACGAGAAACACACGTCCCATTCCCCGAGACTAAGGTTAAGGTCTAAAGTTATACCCGGTTCAAACTTTTTAGAATTTACAAAATATCTAACGGTAAAGGGAATAATCACATATAAAATGGTTATCCAAGATTAACTCGCCCTTGAAACCAATAAATCATGCACATCGCTCATAATGTTCTCTCCACTCGGTTTAAAATTGGCTAATAATTGATGCATTAGCGCTTTTGAAATAATTGCTCAAACCGATTAGAACACGTACCCGCATAGGCTTGCAACTCAATCATTCTCCACCACCGCACACGAATACTAAGCACAAGTCAAAAGGTCTTTAAAGGGTTGTAGCGTGGCTAGGTGAAGGGTATGGAATAGGATATTTTTAAAGTGGCTAAGGTGATGAAACTTGATTTTTATTACAAAATCACTATGCTAAACACAACTATCTATGACATCGAGCTAGAAGGCAACACTTTTCGCCTTTTATTCAACAAACTAAAACGCATATTTTTGTATTTTTCTCAACAACTTTTCTCTTCTTTTCTCTTTCTGATTTTTTTTACAAATAAATAAATCACAACTATACGAATATATACTCCTACAATCGAATTTCATCACACGAGCTTAAAAAGAAAAGGTTTATGGTTACGGGCTAGTTGGGTTGGTCAAACGAAAGGTTTAGGCTCAAAGTGGACAACTAGGGGATTTATTTGGGTAAGGATATATAAATGGTTTTAAAGGAAAAGGTTCACCTAATGCCTTAATCATTCTCGTGCTTGTATTCGGTCTATGGTCTCAAACGTATCAAAAATCGCAAGTTCTACAATACGTGACTAATGGTCCAATCAAACAAAGAAACATAAATATGTAATTCTATGATGTAAAAGTGGCTCAAAACCTCACATATATAAAGGGTATGGTATGTGACATGCATGATGTGCTAGTTTCTTAGGCGGATTATTCCCAAATAACCGCCTGCTAAATACCCGTCATGCTACTAACTTGAACTTGACCATGACAAAAGACCAAATGGGTTGTGCCATCCCTCGTTAACTTAGTTACTTGTGCTTTTTAGATTGCTTCAAACAAAGACATTTTGAAATTTTTTTAAAAAAAATTCCCCCCCATCCCTACACTTGAGGTCAACATTGTCCTCAATGTGTAGTGTTTAAATGAACTAGTCAAAAATCGAAAAACTTTTACTCCCCCATCCCCACACTTGAGGAAAACATTGTCCTCAATGTGTAAGAATAGAGCTTTTAAAACGCACAAGGGATATGACACGGCTAACCTTCCCCAAAATTTCACCCCGGAAAATAAAATACAATTTACAATCCACTTATTTGCTAACTAAAATCCAAAGATAAAAAGAAACGTATGCAACTGGTTTTCACTAGTTCCTCGTGTGCTCTTCATCTTTTTCAACAAAGCGGTCATCTCACGAACTTAATGTACCTACAAATCTCAACCCTTGTGTAGAAGCATGCTTCTCACAACCATTAAAACTTGTTAGTTACCTAGTTCTACCACTTTTATGAAAACATTACCAAGTCATACGTTAATTTACTTTGATTTATGTGGAAAAATAATGTACAATAACAACAAAACTAACTCACTTTCGTAGGAATCACGGTTTCATTTAGCTTATGCAACAAGCCCTTTTAAACCTCCCGATAGCTCGAGAGGATGAGTAGGTCTCGTGAGGGTTATATAGGGAACACACCCACAACGTTCATTTAACTAAGAAAATAAAATAAAATGAATAATAGTACAAACTCTACAACAATCATACCTGATTTGCCTCTCATGGTGGTCGAAGTGCACATTTGCCTACCGAGTTTCCAACATACGCTCGGTAGTTGGCATGCCGAATCCACTCTCTTTTTCTTCTATTCGGCAGGCGTACTGTACAACTTCGGGGTTGCTTCTTACCAAACTGGCCAATGTTTTGCAATGCCACCCTTCGAAGCCTTATACCCAAACCCGCATCCCCAACTTTGCTGGTTGGAGTGATAAGTTTAGGAGAAGGATGGATATGAATGTGGGCTTCTTTCGGATCCGACTCGTCTCGCGGTGTTATGTCTTCCGCTCGGTTCAGACATTCAACTTCTTGCTTCGAAAGATCTTGTAGGATCGTTTTGAGACCCAAACGAGTCGTTCAGAAGAGTTCTAATCAATTCAAGAGGCGGAAACAAATGAATTGACTTGAAAAACAACTTAATTCCCACTTAATTGTCTTGTTTTATTGATATAACAAGTTTCCAGATCAGTAGACACGTCAGCAGCACTTCGGTACCGGAATTACAAAAGTTACAAATGATTTCGCATCAAGGGTTTATATAGTGGAGGTGATTTCGCATGAAAGTGGCATTGGCCATTTCAAGCGAAATTACAATATCTAATTTCGTTTGAAATAGCCAGTGGCTATTTCATGCGAAATTACACACTTATACACAAACCCTAGTTTCTCGAACTACGTGCCCTGATCTAACATTCTTAATACAAGACTCGATACAAGGCGAAGTCGACAGACGTATGCACCAACAGACTCCCCCTCGAATGTTGACGAGTCTTCAGTGTCGAGTCTTCACAGTCTTCAGTCTTTATCAGTCTTTGGGCTTTTTCATAATAATCTGACAAAGAAAGCATCCTCTATCTCTGTCTCTTCTTCTTTTTGTCATTTACCAGGATCTGAAACTGGCTCTTACAATTCCTTGATCAGATCTCTTGATTCCTTAACTCTTCTCCTCCTCGGATGTTGATCGACTAGCAAACTCCCCCTTAAACTGTTCTGGGATCGAAAACCTGGCTCACCTTCTGCTCAGGTTTCTATACTAAGTCCTGCACAAATCTCTAATCACACAATAAATTTCACAAATTTAAAATTTGACAAAATTATACTTTTCTGCTTATCATTTGCAGAAACAAATTCACAATATCAAATGTTTATATGATAATTTTAACTTTTGAAGACCACTGGTATAACAAAAACATCTTTCTCACAACACTTCTCCCAAACCAATTCGTCATGTTTAGCACTCGGAATTTTGAAAATCAGCTCTCCAACATCAGTTGTCGAAAATCTTTTTGTATTTTTCAAAATTTTATGCTAAAACACTCCGAAAATCTTTTTGGATTTTTGATTATAAAGAAATTCAAAAAAGAAATATATACAAACAATATTTTTTGTGAGTTTGCGTAAGAGGATCATATCAGTTTTTGACAAGTCACAAGTACCGTTGAGCTTAGTTACACATTAAGATTAAACAGTTCACTAAGATTGTCGATATACTGATCCACTTAAATTCTCACACAAATTTCAACTGATTCAGGATACGAATTAGGTGAATTAAGAACTTAAACTTATTCATGTGTCCCACCTCTTGAATATACTCCCGTATCCAGATCCCAATATTCAGTCTTACAGGTGAGTATACCACAGATGATATCTGTAAGGGGTTAATTGCGAGGGCCGTGAGAGCTCAGGTTATTGCTTCCGCAAAATCAGAGAGATGACGGCTTCGACTTTTGGTGTGTCCCCTTTAGAGGATCTTTTCTTCAACAGCACATGATTAGTATTTTTCAATGTTTGATCATTTTTATGCTGAGGGGGGTGCTATATATCAAGCAAGCGTAAAGTATTCTCCGGGGACTAGGCCATTGCTTCCGCAAAATCAGAAGTCCCGGGATAATACCCCAGATATCACTGAGTATAAAGACCTAGTATTTCAGAAAGAGGGACCTTTCAAACAAGATTTCAGGGGTTACCTATATATCCAAGTAGTGTTTCCCACGAAACAAGCAAGTTTGAATTTAAGTTTATATCCCGAAACAGTTTACTAAATGTGTAAAAACCTATCGGCATATCATCAGTGAGACGGTTTAAGGCTATTTAAACATTACAATTCTTTAGCATACCGCAACTGTCTACTGATGTACTATCATTTCCTCTTTTCTCAACAAAACTCATTTTTGATTTTATCATGTTTTTGACTTTTTCAAATTTTCAAATGTTTTTGGATTTTCTGAAAAAAAATCTTACTCCCCCTAAAATTCAAAATCATTTAAAGAAATTTGAAAACAAACTGTACAAATAAAATGACAACTGATATCGAATCACTTCAAATCGCCATCCACTTGGCATAAACAATCAGAACTCCCCTTTACAACAAACTATTTTCCCATTATGATTTCAAAACACTTAAGTTTGTTTTAATCGAATGGTTTTTCTGGAAAATTAGTTTTGTTGATTTCATAAAACCACTTGTAGGTTAGGGGTTCAACTCATCACCTTGTTCTTTCAACCACTAGAAAAATTTAACAGTTTTAAGATCAAATACCAAATATCACATGTAGAAAAACAGGTACAACTTAATGTCCCTGATTGACCACTTGTAAGTCGAAATATCACAATCGTGAATTTCTCAAGAAAGATGCCGATTCCTGCTCCACTCTTACCAACCTGGAAGCTCTGGCAAGTCAGAATTTTAGTTTGAAAAATTGGTCACCCAAGCTTGACCAGCCTTGGGTGATTTTGATTCAACTTCATTCCAACCTCCTTTTGATCTGTAAAAATCTTTAGCACTTTTCACTTTCCCATCTACCATCTTTCCAAAAATATGTTTAACTTTTCCATTGAAAGCCTTTTCAGCATCAAACTCTTCTTTACCAGAGAAGAATTGTCCTGAAATCTCAAACCTACCTTTTGATTTCAAATTTTCTGCTCTCAAAGGCGGAAAATTTTCATCGTTCAACTCAGGAACGAAATTTTCTTTTTTTTTCTCAACAAATGACTCCTCTGATTTTATGGAATCAGATTTATTGTCAGAACTACTTTCAGATTTTACAACCCATCTCTGTTTGTTCAAATCAACTTTTCTTTTGTAAAAACGTTTTGAAACTTTACCAGTTTCGAAAATCGAATTTTCAAACACATTAGATTTCTCAGTTTGTTGTTTCTTTTCATGAATAGGTATTTCTTCCATTCTTGAATTAAAAGAGACTCCCTGTTTTGTATTATTGGATTGTTGACAATTCCAAGCAATATGGCCAACTTTGTGACATTTGAAACACGTTCTTCTCTCAACTCTTTGCACACTTCTCATCATCATATTCTTTTTCTTTTCAGCAAGAAACTCCTGATTTGACTGTTTCCAGAATGGTTTCTTCTGTTCTTCTTTTGAACTTCCACCTGCAACAAATTTTGTTTTTGGTTTATAATTTTTCTCATTTTTATAATTTTCTGAAGAACTAAAACCTAAACCATTCTTTTTGAAATTACCGTTATGGTTTGGTTTCTTTCGATAACCTGAACCAGAACTGTAACCCTTTTTCTTATTTAACCTTTGTTGAACTCTTGAGGTGTAAGGTCTTGGTTTTTTAGAAAGATTTACATCTTTTATTTCAGAAATATTAATTTCTGTTAATTTGAAAACCTTTTTTATCATCTCTGGTTTAACACCTCTTATTGGAAATTCCTCATCAGAATATAATTTGTCTGAATCATTCAAAGTATATGCCACTTTGATTGGTCCGTCATTCAAATTAGATTTTGAGAACAGGAATTCTTTATTATAAACCCGTTTAACCGATGAACTCGGACTCTTTTCTGATGAACTCAAACTTTCAGATTTAGACTCCGACTTTGACTCTTCATCCATATCCAACACCTGATCTACTACTTTCTTTAACAACTCAGACTCATGATCAGTGTCAGATGCTGTGAATGTGACATCAATATTGTCTGGCAACTCATCAATGATTTCAGACTTTAACTTGATGTTGAGAGCCTTATTTAAACGTTCCTCATTTGGCTTTCTGGGAGAATAACTATTCCAAATCGGGGGCGGACACTTGTTATACTTGACACTCTGTTTCTTACCAGTATCCGTATCTTCTGTCTCTTTATCTTGAAACGCTTCAAGACCTGCAACAGTAGGATAAACTCTATCAATCAAATAATCACAAGTTGTATAACTCAACAACAATCTTTTGATTCTTTCACTCTCAATTTTTTCAAGTTCCAAATCCTGCTTTAGCTTTGCACAGTCTTCAATATACTCATTGATGACTTTCTGCTTTGTCATTAAAGTAGAACTCATCATTGTCATAGCAGCATCAACTTCTTTGTTTGTCTTGTTCAGACCGTCAACTGTTCTGTTCAGCACATCGTATGACTCTTTCACATACTTCACATCAGACAACAAATTTTCTTTCATCTTTTCTAATTCAACTATCTTCTTATCCTTCTCCTCACAATCTTTGCATGACTCCAAACATTTCAGACAAGGTTTAATGATCTCAACTATCTTTTCAACCTCGACAATCTTCTCAAATTCGACAAGTTTTTCAACTTCAACTATTTTTTCAATCTCAACAATTTTCTCTACCACTTTTTCAACTATCTTTTCAACCACATCTGTTTTTATCTCACACTCTTCATCTTCTACTTTCTTTGTTGAAATTTCTGCAACTTCAGCTTTCTCGGCTTCCAATTTTTCTTTTTCTTCAGCAATTCTTTTTGCTTCCAACTCTTTTTTCAATCTAGCAGCCTTCTTCTCATTCAAGATCTCGATCTTATCTGCAAAAAACAAATTAAAACTAAATGAGTCTAAACTTTTTCTTGCATTATTAATATACTCTTCCTCATCATCAGTATCATCATCACTTTCTGATGATTTAAAGATCTTTGTTCTTTTGACTTCTTGTTCTTCTAAGATTCTAGCAACAAGTCCTGAACCCGGTGGAATGTATTTATCCCAGCTAAATCCCTCTGCAACTTTTTCATCATCTTGGTCAATTATACCATAACAAGCTCTTTTCTCTTCAATGGTACGTGCATGTGCTATTTGTGGTTGTTGAGCAATCTGATGAAAAATTGATTTTTGATAATAATTGTTTTTTCTAGACTGATCTTGTCTTCCATTTGCTTCTTTGTTTTTGCACTCACGTTTAAAATGCCATTTTTCTTTGCAACGAAAACAAGTAACCTTTGATTTGTCAAACCCTATTGGAGATGAACTCATTTCTCGAAAATCATCTCTTCCGGTGACTTGTTGAAATTTTTCCGCCCGTCTAACTGCACTGGCTAGACACCACTTGATGTCCATCAACTCAAGTTCCTCCGCATCAATTTGGTCATAATCCTCTTTGGTAAGCATCGGATTTCCAATTCTGCCAGCAATCAAACTTTCATATGATTCTAACATAGCAACAAGTGATGCCATGTGTTGCTTTGCTATTTCCGGAGAAAGATTTTGACCATTTTGAATGTTCAAGGTAACATTGCACTGCAGATTTGTAGAATTCTTTTGTTGCGGACTTGGTGTTGTAAAATTTGGATCAAAGCTTGAATATGAAGATGAAGATCCACCACTTTGAGTCACAGTATTTCCCTTTGTTCCAGAAGAACTATCAGCACTGAAACCAGTTTGTACCTTTGGACTTGGAGTAACTTCAAATTTGTTTTCTCTGTAGTATAAACTCACATCTTATTGAGCATTTGGATTAGACATGATAGCAGTTTTCTGAATATCCAACTCATGCTATTCAATCTTCTGAATAAACTGTGCCAGATTCATATTTTCAGATTTTCTCATGTGTTTTAGGATCAACAAATAAGTTCCCCATTTCTGTTGTGGTAAAGCATCAGCTAGCTTATCTACCCATTCTTCATCGTCTTTCTTTATGTCCAATCTTCCCATTTCCAAAACCAAATGACAATATCTATCAATGGTCTTTTTTGTTGTTTCTCCTTCTAAGGCAACAAACATATCAAATGATTTCTTCAGTAAAGCCCTTTTGTTCTTGATCATATCTGCACTTCCTTTAAACTTTTGAATCAATGCAGTCCAAATTGATCTTGCAGTACCCTCATGTTGAAGCAAAACAAAGATATCTTCTTTAATTGCTTGTTGAAGAATACTAATCATCATTTTTCACTTGTATATTTCAATTTATCACTCTCTGAAAAGTCACAAAAAGATTTCTCAAGTCCACGTTCATTTTCCGGTTTCTCGTAATCTTTCTCTAATGAACACCATGCGTCAAACTTATAAGCTTGTACCCAGTTTTCAAATCGATTTTGCCATCCTTTAAAATCTTCAATATACATAAGCTTTGGTGGTTTCTGGTAAGTTCCTGTTTCATTCTCATTGTACAATGTTTCAGCAGCTGTAACTGGTGCAACTGGTGTAGCAAACACATTGTAGAATTCCTCTTCCATGATTCTGTAATCTGTATCACAAAGTCAACACGATTCAAAATCAACAAGATTCACACGAAATATGAATTCAAACAAAATCACTTGGAGCGAAATTATCAAACTCAAGCGAAATCAGAATTGGTGCGGAATAAAGTCTTTCAAACGAAATATCTATTCCACGCGAAAATACTCACACGAAATTACGATTTGATACGAAATAAGGTAATTTCGTATGAAAGAAGGTAATTTCAAACGAAATCACACTTTTGAGCGGAATTAAAACTAATTTCGTGCGGAATTAGGTAATTTTGTGTGGAACGGCTCAAACGAAATTACACTTAGAAGCGAAATTATGAATTTCAAGCGAAATTATGTAATTTCGTTTGAAATCAAGCTGTAATTCCGTACGAAATTATGCTGACGTCATCATTTTCGATCTGTGTTTCAAGCGAAATTACTAATTTTACCACTTTTAGATCAAATTTAAGTCCAATTCCTTCAAGGATTCGTTAAAACAATGTTTCGCACACAATATGTGAAATTCAAGTCATTTTGACCGTAAAAACTAGTGAATTTTATAAAAGAAGGTGTAGAAAACAGATTTTATGGCTGTTTTGGCAAGAACTCTTCCTCTTGAGCTCTGATACCACTTGTAGGATCGTTTTGAGACCCAAATGAGTCGTTCAGAAGAGTTCTAATTAATTCAAGAGGCGGAAACAAATGAATTGACTTGAAAAACAGCTTGATTCACACTTAATTTTCTTTTTTTATTGATATAACAAGTTTCCAGATCAGTAGACACATCGGCAGCACTTCGGTACCGGAATTACAAAAGTTACAAATGATTTCGCATCAAGGGTTTATATAGTGGAGGTGATTTCGCATGAAAGTGGCACTGGCCATTTCAAGCGAAATTACAATATCTAATTTCGTTTGAAATAGCCAGTGGCTATTTCATGCGAAATTACACACTTATACACAAACCCTAGTTTCTCAAACTACGTGAACATTCTTAATACAAGACTCGATACAAGACGAAGTCAACAGACGTATGCACCAATAGATCTATGACCTCTTCTACCACATCACCATCAACCTTGGTGCCATTAGCCAAAACATCCCGCTCGCATTTAATTTGGGCTATTTCCTCCGCTAATTGACCCACTTGCATCACCAATAATTCATGGGCTTTATCTCTCACTTCATTCGCTTTCTTCATATATTTGATATCCTCGTGATATCCTTTCACCATGTTTATGAGAGCATCAAGCTTGGAATGCATTGAATCTTGAGGGTCCTCGGATGCCAGTTAAGGGTATTCATTATAATAATCATCATACTCCTCCCGGTAACTTGAGAAATGTGGCAATTCGGGTTCATAGTAGTATTTTTGATAATGTGGTGGTGGTGGATTACCGTATGGATAATATGAGGATTGACCATTGAAATCTTCATAATCCGCCCTCCCATATCCGTACAATCCGCTATGGTAGTCTTCCCGATCCTTGTATGCTTGTACCTTCTCATAGAAAATAGAGCAATCCTCTAATAGATGCTCTCCGCTTCCGTACAACTCACACGGATCATCATCTACCCAATTCATATTGAAAGATGGTGCTTGCGAAATATGTACCTGCACAGACAAGCTCGACCACCCAAAGTAAAATCACAAAAATACAAGAAAGAAAACTAACACTAAAATCGAACAAGCAATGAAATACTAAGCGCACTAGCTCCCCGGCAACGGCGCCATTTTGACTTGACCGTGTCGTCCCGATCAGTCAAAAACACAATTAAACCTAGGTAGCTAGGGTAAGTCGGGTATCGTATCCACGAAGAGCATGTGGTCAGTATCGCACGACCCGTTCGATTAGTTAGACTATTTATAAATAATGTACAAAGTGATTATGAAGATTGCTAATTTTATTTGTTTGTTTGGTTTTGAAAATAAATCGGAATGAACCGACGAATTGATGTTATTCTTAAAACAATGTGTGATCAACTAATATTGTAAACTAAACTAAAAAGTTGAAACAAGAATTAGGAATACGGATCACACCCGGTTCGATAATTGCAAGACCTAGGGTTCCTACATGTTTTAACTTGATTCAATTGCATATAGTGATTAACGGATTACTATCACGAAACTTAGGTGCCAATTGTTATCTACGTCATAGACAACGGACCACAATACACTTCATTACCTCGGACATGTAAATCCTAACCTAAGATAAGGCATAATTGCATGCAACCATTTCGCAAAGTCATAACTTTATCATCGTTCGACAATTTACGAATTCGAAACAAATGTAAGACAATTATCAAAGGTTTCAAATACTAAACAATTTGTTACAAAATCAAATTAAAATACAAATGCATAAACCCTAGAAAATCTTACAAAAATCTACACCGGGGTGAAAACGAAGAGACTAGCCGTTCATGGTTGAATGTACGAGATCACCGAACGACGAACACGAGCACCACACCATGATCTTTGAGTCTTGGAGGAATTATGGAGGTTAGGGTTTGGAGGTGAAGGTGGAAGGATGAAGATGACGGTGATGATGCTGGTGGAATCGATTAGGTTAGAGATGATGGAGAACGGTTATTATTTAGGTTAGAGGTGAAGGTTAGGAATCAATTAGGTGTGAAGAGATGTTTTTGGAATGGGTTAAATGATGTTTAGATGATCCCTCATGGTGTTTTTATCATTTACAACTCGTAACCCCCGAAAACTTGGTCAAAGATGGTTTTTAATTCATCCCAACAACCAAGAAACTCAAATTTCGCGATAGTAGAAACTAGGGTGCATCGTCGAAGCCATTTATGTAAGACCCTTGTCATTAATTAATGATTTTCTCACTATAATCAACGATTAAATGCATATTCATACTTATTTATTCATATAAAAATGTGGGTTTATTAAAACTTTTACAAAGGTTATTTGTACAGTGTAATATAAACAAATTCGTCAATTAAAAACGACGATGTAACAACGTGCGAAAGCTTGTATATTGAAAGTGTTCGGTTCCTCTTCGAGCTTGATCTTCATCCGGGCACACTTGGCAATCACCTATAGTCAAAACCACGTAAGTAGTTAGTTTTGACATCTCAAATTCAGTTAAATATAAGCTCTATTTCTCAAAAAAAAAAAAAAAAAAAAAAATCAACAATTCTGCAATTTGGGGCTGTCGCGCCCCGCGACAACTTTGAAGCCATCCTACGCGGGCCGCGACCCTCGTTGCGTCGCTAGACTGCTTTTTGACTCAACCGTCGCGTAGCGCGACGACATGTTTTCGGAAGAAGGTTTTGTTAGCTGGTGCTGCAGATTTGCCCAACAACAATATTTTCCATTTATCAACTTTAAACTAACATAACTTTCGACTCGAACGTCCATTTTTGCCGATTCTTTTTCCTATGCGTCCGTGATTCGATTACCGACGCATCTATGATGTACATTGTATTAAAGATGGAACACATGATCTGTAAATTTACCATTCCATGATGTAATATTTTGACCCATATAAGTTTTTGCGCAAATCAACTTATTAACAAGTTTTAAGACTACTAGGCGTATTTACCCCAACACCCGGGGTTCATAATCCACTTGCGTTTCATTACCAATTCCTAGGTTTCATGCTCTTATGATCGTCTTACATCAACTGACATTCAAAGCACTATTTTACTACTATTAACAAATTATTCGACCCGTTTGGCTCATTTACGGAATCCTCCGTTTCTATGACTACCAAACACTTTGTAGTCTATTTACGACTCATTAATTTAATTAGTGAACAATGTCACTTCAACTAATATCAACCTTTAACTAGAACTCAATTATGAACAATTAACATATCTACTTTACATATTGTAACATAACAAGTTACATATATCTAAAAGTTACATAATCATAATACTAGAATCTAAACGACCTCTATGGGTCATTTGCCTGATTTACCAATCATGGGTGTTTTGGTCATTTTTAGTCCCTCATTTACGACGAAGGACTCTCGCTAATTGTTTGACCCAAATTTGCATGTTTAACTAGCAACTTAACTATGCGTACCTGGCTCGGGTCATAGGATTGACCCGTTTACATACCTTTCGCTATTATTTTCTAATCTATAGCAACGCGAACCATGTGTTAAATTTCTGCGATTACAAAACTCAACACGCGATCATAAGATATTATTGTCAAATGGTGTTAACAACACCATTTGACCCGTTTAGTCAAAATGACCAATTATAATTATGAGATGGTATTGAATTACCATTTCATCCCTTTAACCTATTCCGATTTACTCTTTGAATTTATCTTGTTTAAAAGTCGTTTCTTGCTTTGTTTGACCCATTTTGACTTACGCCAAATGGTGTCCTTTCAAATCCTTTTTATTTATCCGTTAACCCATGTCCGGGTTACAATTTTACCATTTTTACCCTTTTTACCATAATTTATGTTTTCTTGCCATTCTCACTTATTCTGACTTACATTATAAGTATTTGGTAGTAAGAATAAAAAGGCGTAAGCTTAACTTACCTCGCATCCAAACTATCCTTCCCTTTTCCTTCTTAATTCGTTTGACCCGCTTTCTTCTCCAAGCTTCCACCTAGCTTGTTAAGCGCCAAACTATTATCCAATGTTCACAAGGTGATTAGATTAACCATAATTTAATACGATTTTCCACCTTACACATTTCTTATCATTAGCATTCATCCGAACACCTAATATAATCACGTTTTACACACAACCAAGTAGACATTTCATATCACTGAAAATATGCTGTTTTTGGTGACCTGTTTAACCTGTTTACATGTCTTCAAAAATTATAATTTTTTTATTTGACGTACCTCTCGGAGGGTTAGGCCTTGTTTTAAAATTTTAAGATCTAACTCTTTACCAAAAATTCGTAAAAATTCATTTACTAAGCTGCAATCAGATTCATTAATTCTGACTGCAGCTTACGAAAAAAATCATTTAAAATTCCTCGTTTATCCGATTGACGAAATTCCACTTGGAGGTTTTTGGAATTACCTGAAGTTACTTACAGTAAAAATTTGAGATCATAAATCAATACTTAAATTGAGTTATGACATTTGTAATGGGCTGAAAATTCTGCCAGAAAACGCAGCCTGAACCTTCGATACCGAAAAATTCATAAAACATTCAATTTTCATCGAAAAAATACAATTCCAGTGGGGTTTTAAAGATATTTCCTGGAATTACATTTTAGACTCAAGAAACACATGTTTTTGTCATGTTTTGTCCATGTTACAGCGAATACAAGTCGGCTGTAAATTCTGATCAGAAGCTGTTTGAATTCAGCTTTCAATTAAAACATGTTTATGACATTATAACACTATTTTTAGCTATCAAAAACCCTAAAAACATCACATACACGAATTTAATCAAAACTCACTTATCACCTTCAATGGTGATTATGAATTCACAAGAATTAGACCTAATTTCATCATATGCTTGTCTAGGGTTTACTCCTAGACCCTACAATGTTCCTATTTCATCATATAACGAACATGCAACCATCTAATTCGAATTCTCTAAGTTTGCTCAGAAATGTAACTAGAGATTTCTCATGAATTTTACATACCTCGTGACTCCTTTCTCAGTGGAGATCACTAATTCATACTTGGATTTCGATTTAGACTTGATTTGGACCTTCAATTTGAGAGATTTAGCATGAACTAGGGTTGGGGGTTCCCCTTTGGTCGCCCTCTGCTTCAATCGACCAGACACACACATTCTTGGGTGTGTTTGGTGGGTTTTTATTTGTTTTAATTAAATCAAGTTTCAAGTTTAACAAGTTTGGCCCCTCCATTTTCCTTAGTTCATAATTTAAGTGTTTTAACCCACTCATAAGTCACTATCTAACTAGGTTAGAATTATTCCTAGTCAACTTAGTAGGTTCGGTAAGTTAAAAACCCGTTCTATTTTAAATCTCGTTAACTCGGGCTCCTTATGAACTTTTGTCTTCTCAAGTCGTTTGCTCTCTTTTTATTTATTATTAGTCTTATTTATTTGAATCCAAATAATTTCCGGGTTAATGTTTTCTGCTAACGGTATTCTACCCGCTCTTTAGTATTAATGGGGTTTAATTACCAAACCCGTTTTCGGGGTGTTACAAGTCTACCCCCCTTAAAGAGGTTTTGTCCCCGAAACCTTTCTCACGTACTTTATTGGTTTAGATTATCTAAACCTTAGTTTCGGTGATCTCTTGCGCATTGCTCGCCTATAATAATCTTACCAAAAAGTGTGGTAATGTGTTTTTGGCCTTTAAGCGTATGCGCATTTCGGGTATAAGGCCTCGTGGGCCGTTACTTTCAACTGATATCTTTTTATCTTTATCAATTGTTTATTTTGGCGGTTGGACTTGTTAGTCACCGATTGCCTTATACCCCATCGCTCGGGTATATTCACCTTGCCTTCCCGAGGCTTATCTAAGTTTATGATCTCTTATCCTGTGACTCACGTTACAACGTGGTCACATTCTGTATTACTTTTTCTTGAGCGTGAACGTGTGATGACACGTTTAAGTTTATCTCAACTTTCCATTACCGTAAATCCTTCTCTCGAGTGTATCGCCTTGCACCTGTCAGTGTCAAGATCTTTATTGTTTGATACTAATCATTTTCCGAATTCATCTCATAATATTCATATTTGTTAAATCGTTGTTTCTTACTAATACTAAATTTTAGTTTAACGCTTTTCTCTTTGACTATGTCAATTACTCATGTCAAGGAAATTGACAACCCACAATTTATTCTTTTTCCGTTCTCGTTTTAGACGGGGAATCATAATCAGTTCCCTCGTTTTACGCTATTGACCCGTAGGTTCTTTCACTTAGTCTCATAGGCTATTTCTTTATATTTTCACCTTTTTACCTTATTAAGGTGAGACCCCAACAATTCGTTTCTTTCTATTTGGGACCCGAAGGTCTTTTTGGTCCCGTAGACCTTAGCCTCATTTATAATCTCGTAGGTTATGATAATCCCGTAGATCATTTTTTATTCAAGTCTTTATTCAAAGGTATATACATTTATATATGTATATGGCGTTAAGGCACCCTTTTTATGTTCAAAACCATTTATTTTTGCCTTGGTATTTCCTTTGACCTGGACCGTAGTCTAAGGCTACATTTGTTTTCTTTCGGACAAATTTTCTGACTTTATGACTTTTCACGTCATTTATGCGTCGGTTCATCTTATGCTCACCATTATCCAGTTTACATATATTCGTATTAGATTATGTCCCATTATCGGGCTCATTATTCTTTTGCATTTAACGCTACCGTTATCCAGCTTGCGCTTACTCATGCCATCCGGCATTATATTATATTCAACCCGTTTGACTTATTCATGTGAAATTTTATCATTTATGGATGTCAAACTTCATTCTTTGTTCAACCCGTTCAACTTTAAAATAGTTGAACATAATTTATCAAAATTTCTATTTACATCATCTTGTCGTCTTTTAGTCTTGACTCAAAACCCGAGTCTTTTAACTTTCTATCCGAGTTCCCGTTTCTCGGTCTACGCATGTGTTTAAATCCTTACCCATCAACCGGGTGTTTTACCGAAGTCGTTGTTATTGCACCCCTTCCGGTATGCATTAAGACTTCGCTTCACTTTTATATTCCGACTTTGTCCTCAAGTTTGACGTTTTACAAAAACAGCCCGTTAAGAGACATTTTTGCATTCTCTGGGTTCGAGTGTAAGTACACCCCCTCCCAATGCATATCTTAATCATTTTACATATTTCTATTTTCCTGGTTCAAGTGTAAGTACACCCCTCCCAATGCATATCTAAATCATTTTACATGTTTGCATTCTCCGGGTTCGAGTGTAAATACACCCCCTCCCAATGCATATCTTAATCGTTTTACATATTTTGCATTCTCCGGGTTCGAGTGTAAGTACACCCCAACGTATATCTTAATCATTTTACATTAATCTTTGTCCCTTCACTCGGGCTCATTATCCTAATGTAATACGCTTCCGTCACCCGGCTGTGCGTTTACATTAGTATCAAATATTTTGCTCATTTGATTCATTTGGGTACTTTTTAATTTGTCCCACTCACCCCGTCCTTACAACATCGGATGTAAGCATGTCCATCATAAAAAGTTCATGGTACCACGTGCTTACCACTTACTTGGCCAGAGTAAGCAATCAATACCTGGTATACATGACCTTTTTATAATTTTCACATTACACCCCATGTAAGTAATGCCTCTATTTGTTTCTCTTGGAGACAATATCCCGGATAGGTTTTCTATTTGGGTTTTTCCAAGTTTCTAATCTACATATGCAACTTTCAATCTCTACGTATTTGTTGCATATTACTGTTTATGCAATGATTTAAAATGCGCACCTGTTAATGCTTGCCCTAACGGGCTTTCTATGTCGATAACCTTGTTCGCGATCGTCGCGCGATTTAGGTCCTTGATGAGTATGCTCTGCTTGTCATACCTCGGACCGTTCCACCGTCATATCCGCAATTTGTTAAACTCTCGCTATCTTCAGGTGCGAGTGTCCTTCAATTAAAACATTTACAAGAATTAGTAACATCAACTTCAATAATCGCCCGTATTATAATACAAGGCTTTTCTACTACACGCGTCAACGCGCGTAATTTCGTCAACTATATTTATCATTTAATTGAGGTAGCGTGTATCACACGATAGCCCTATGTGTTGTTTACAACACTTTAGCATGCTAAACTTTTAACATACATGTACTTACCGGATTTGCGATCAAGCCTCGAACCGAACACACTTACTCTTTTAACCTTGAGCTCTGATTACCAACTTGTAAGACCCTTGTCATTAATTAATGATTTTCTCACTATAATCAACGATTAAATGCATATTCATACTTATTTATTCATATAAAAATGTGGGTTTATTAAAACTTTTACAAAGGTTATTTGTACAGTGTAATATAAACAAATTCGTCAATTAAAAACGGCGATGTAACAATGTGAAAAAGCTTGTATATTGAAAGTGTCCGGTTCCTCTTCGAGCTTGATCTTCATCCGGGCACACTTGGCAATCACCTATGGTCAAAACCACGTAAGTAGCTAGTTTTGACATCTCAAATTCAGTTAAATATAAGCTCTATTTCTAAAAAAAAAAAAAAATCAACAATTCTGCAATTTGGGGCTGTCGCGCCCCGTGACAGCTTTGAAGCCATCCTACGCGGGCCGCGACCCTCGTCGCGTCACGCGACTGCTTTTTGACTCAACCGTCGCGTAGCGCGACGACATGTTTTCGGCAGAAGGTTTTGTTAGCTGGTGCTGCAGATTTGCCCAGCAACAATATTTTCCATTTATCAACTTTAAACTAACATAACTTTCGACTCGAACGTCCATTTTTGCCGATTCTTTTTCCTATGCGTCCGTGATTCGATTACCGACGCATCTATGATGTACATTGTATTAAAGATGGAACGCACGATCCGTAAATTTACCATTCCATGATGTAATATTTTGACCCATATAAGTTTTTGCGCAAATCAACTTATTGGCGTATTTACCCCAACACACGAGGTTCACAATCACTTGCGTTTCATTACCAATTCCTAGGTTTCACACTCTTGTGATCGTCTTACATCAACTGACATTCAAAGCACTATTTTACTACTATTAACAAATTATTCGACCCGTTTGGCTCATTTACGGAATCCTCCGTTTCTATGACTACCAAACAGTTTCTAGTCTATTTTCGACTCATTAATTCAATTAGTGAACAATGTCACTTCAACTAATATCAACCTTTAACTAGAACTCAATTATGAACAATTAACATATCTACTTTACATATTGTAACATAACAAGTTACATATATCTAAAAGTTACATAATCATAATACTAGAATCTAAACGACCTCTATGGGTCATTTTCCTGATTTACCAATCATGGGTGTTTGGTCATTTTTAGTCCCTCATTTACGACGAAGGACTCTCGCTAATTGTTTGACCCAAATTTGCATGTTTAACTAGCAACTTAACTATGCGTACCTGGCTCGGGTCATAGGATTGACCCGTTTACATACCTTTCGCTATTATTTTCTAATCTATAGCAACGCGAACCATGTGTTAAATTTCTGCGATTACAAAACTCAACACGCGATCATAAGATATTATTGTCAAATGGTGTTAACAACACCATTTGACCCGTTTAGTCAAAATGACCAATTATAATTATGAGATGATATTTAATTACCATTTCATCCCTTTAACCTATTCCGATTTACCTTTTGAATTTATCTTGTTTAAAAGTCGTTTCTTGCTTTATTTGACCCATTTTGACTTACGCCAAATGGTGTCCTTTCAAATCCTTTTTATTTATCCGTTAACCCATGTCCGGGTTACAATTTTACCATTTTTACCCTTTTTACCATAATTTATGGTTTTCTTGCCATTCTCACTTATTCTGACTTGCATTATAAGTATTTGGTAGTAAGAATAAAAAGGCGTAAGCTTAACTTACCTCGAATCCAACTATGCTTCCCTTTTCCTTCTTAATTCGTTTGACCCGCTTTCTTCTCCAAGCTTCCACCTAGCTTGTTAAGCGCCAAACTATTATCCAATGTTCACAAGGTGGTTAGATTAACCATAATTTAATACGATTTTCCACCTTACACATTTCTTATCATTAGCATTCATCCGAACACCTAATATAATCATGTTTTACACACAACCAAGTAGACATTTCATATCACTGAAAATAGGCTGTTTTTGGTGACATGTTTAACCTGTTTACAAGTCTTCAAAAATTATGATTTTTATGTGACGTACCTCTCGGAGGATTAGGCCTTGTGTTAAAATTTCAAGATCTAACTCTTTACCAAAAATTCGTAAAAATTCATTTACTAAGCTGCAATCAGATTCGTCACTTCTGACTGCAGCTTACGAAAAAATCATTTAAAATTCCTCGTTTATCCGATGGACGAAATTCCACTTGGTGGTTTTTGGAATTACCTGAAGTTACCTACAGTAAAAATTTGAGATCATAAATCAATTCTTAAATTGAGTTATGGCATTCGTAATGGGCTGCAAATTCTGCTAGAAAACGCAGCCTGAACCTTCGATACCGAAAAATTCATAAAACATTCAATTTTCGTCGAACAAATGCAATTCCAGTGGGGTTTTAAAGATATTTCCTGGAATTACATTTTAGACTCAAGAAACACACGTTTCTGTGAAGTTTTGTCTACGTTATAGCCAATACAAGTCGGCTGTAAATTTTGATCAGAAGTTGTTTGAATTCAGCTTTCAATTAAAACATGTTTATGACATTATAACACTATTTTTCGCAATCAAAAACCCTAAAAACATCACATACACGAATTTAATCAAAACTCACTTATCACCTTCAATGGTGATCATGAATTCACAAGAATTAGACCTAATTTCATCATATGCTTGTCTAGGGTTTACTCCTAGACACTACAATATTCCTATTTCATCATATAACGAACATGCAACCATCTAATTCGAATTCTCTAAGTTTGCTCAGAAATTTAATTAGAGATTTCTCATGAAATTTACATACCTCATGACTCCTTTCTCAGTGGAGATCACTATTCGTACCTGGATTTTGATTTAGAGTTGATTTGGACCTTCAATTTGAGAGATTTAGCATGAACTAGGGTTGGGGGTTCCCCTTTGGTCGCCCTCTGCTTCAATCGACCAGACACACACACTCTTAGGTGTGTTTGGTGGGTTTTTATTTGTTTTAATTAAATTAAGTTTCAAGTTTAACAAGTTTGGCCCCTCCATTTTCCTTAGTTCATAATTTAAGTGTTTTAACCCACTCATAAGTCACTATCTAACTAGGTTAGAATTATTCCTAGTCAACTTAGTAGGTTCGGTAAGTTAAAAACCCGTTTTATTTTAAATCCCGTTAACTCGGGCTCCTTATGAGATTTTGTCTTCTCAAGTCGTTTGCTCTCTTTTTATTTATTATTAGGCTTATTTATTTGAATCCTAATAATTTCCGGGTTAATGTTTTCTGCTAACGGTATTCTACCCGCTCTTTAGTATTAACGGGGTTTAATTACCAAACCCGTTTTCGGGGTGTTACAATTTAGGGCGTCCCCGACGGCCCCTGGATGTTCCAAGTTCGTCCAATGCGCTAATCCACTGCCTACGAACATTTTTTGCCGACGGAGGGTTCTGAAGGGCGTCGCAGACGACTCCTGGTTTTGCTGGTTTCCTGCGAAAACTGTTTGCGTCACAACTTCTTCGTTATAGCTCCGTTTTACTCACCGTTTTCGCCCACATACTCGTAATTCAACCCTCTATCATTCCATCTTCCAATATCTTCATTTTAAATCCATTAACATCCCCTAAAAACACATCCAATCTTCCTGGTTAACCAGTTTTGTTCATTTCACATCCCTGGTTGACCCGGTTCGCGTACTGGTGCTCCGTTTAGCTCCTGATTAGCTCCTTAAACTCTTTTAGACCTGTAAAATACAAATCCCATTAAAAGTAGGCTATTCAAGATTAAAAGCTACGTAAAAACATCAACTTAAGCATAAACGATCACCGGTTTTCATCCACGTATAAAGTGTATATGTATTTTTAATTTCGTTAAACATAATGAAATTATGAAATATTTGATGCAAGATTACTTATAAATGATTAACAGGTAGTTTATGAAGTGGGTTTTGATAATATGATAAAGTTGATGATAAACTTGTGTTTAGAATTATCATACATGGTAGTAATAGGAAAAATACTTGAACAATTTATGTGTTTAAGTACATGTTCATACATGACTTGAAATGGGTTTTTGTATGATACTACGAAATAGATGATATATTCATGATAAATGATGTTTGAAATCATCATGTTTTTATGAATGTTTAAAGTATTTGGCTAAGTTTGATGTTTGGGTAAATTCCATATATATGATGCAATGGGTTGATTTATACTGATGAAACAATCCCAAGTTTTTGTATGAGATTGATATATTAGCATACAATGATTGAAATTATGTTAAATTGATGTTAACAATTGCGCAAACTTAGTTAAGGAGCGTGGTAATAATGGTGGCCTAAGAATAGTGCCTACCGGCTAATTAACGAAATGCCTAAATGAGTTGTCGAACTTTTTTGTGGGTTTGTATACAAATGTTAATAGGCAGTTGACTTTTAAAAGTCAAACTGGCCTATAATAAGATCGTATGATAATTTTGATATAAAATCCGTAAGATGGAATAGTCGTGATAAATGATGACTAATCTAACCATCTTTCGAATGATAAATTATAGTTTGACGCTTGACAAGCTAGGTGGAAGCTTGGGAAAGAAGCGGGTCAAACAGATCAAGTACGCGGGAAAAGCATAATCGGATGCAAGGTAAGTAAAGCTTACATCTTTAAAATGGAATACTTATTCATGAATTTGGTTAAGAACAAGGTGACTTAGTAATTGAAATAAGTCTTTGAAATATGATGTTCCGACACGAATTGATACGGGTCGGAACAAGTAAAAATGGTAAGAAACCGTATTTGGTAGTAAAAAGGGTAAAATGGTAATTCGGTCACGTGTTGACGAATAAACAATAAGTTTTGAAAAAGATTACATTGTGGTATAATCCATAATGGATAAAAGGGTAAAAATGGTAATTTGGTCAGGTGTTGACGAATAATAATGAGTTTTGAAAAGTCACCCTATGGTGTAAGCCATGATGGGTCAAATGCGTAAGGAAACGACTTATGTAAATATGGCCACTAGGTGTAAACCACAATGGGTCAAATGAGTGAGATGGCCAATGAATACCTTCTGTAACAACCCGACTTTTCGGATCGTTACCGATCGCTGTCTTTTTCTTTCGTAAACGCTTGTACTCCTGAGATTTCGATTTACGCTAACGGTTAAACCACATTTTTAAACTATATTTTCAACGCATTTTAAACGCTTCTTACAACACTTACTCAAAATGCAATTATCGCATTTAACTTTGTTTATAACGCTTAACACTTAAACACATTTTATGGCATTTTACAACGCTGGTTTAGACTAAACGCTATCACAACGCTATCGCAACGCAAACTCAATGCAAACTCAACGCAGACTCGAAACGCAGATTTATTTATGTTATGTGTGTTATTTGTTTAAATGTTATGTGGTTATCAACGCAACGCTTACACTCTCAAACGCTCACTCGCAACACGATTAAACGCAACACAATGCTTAACAAACAAAACGAAAGTTAGAAAACTAACAAACACAACCCGACTGTCTGAATGGACATCCGCTAGGATGACCATCCGCCCCGATGACCATCCGACTGGATAGCCTTTCGTCCGGATCAGCCATCCGACAACTGCCATCTCGCGCACCGACTTAAACCTCCGCCCTACCCCTATAAATACTACTCGTACACCCTTCATTCTCTGATGTTGACACTTCCATCTTCTCACACGCTCTCAGTCGCTTTAGTCTCGATTCAAGGCCATTTTGTAAGCATTTCTTCTCAAATCTTGCACAATCTTCATCACTAATCACTTCTGCATCATCTTCTCCATCAAAATCACACAAACACTTACGATTTTTCATGAAATCACCTGATTTGGACCTCTTGAAGGTGGTTTTCACTCGGTTGCTTATGCAAACTATTGAGGAGCACCATTTAATCAAGATTGGTTCCAGATCTAAAGGATTTTCACACTTTTCAACCAAGTTTTGAAGGATTTCAACACTTTTTCATCTGTTTTATACTCTTCTTAGATTTCTACACAATAACTGATGGAATCTGGACTCATTCAGACTCTCAACTCATTCCTTGGTCGAGAGCCGGCTTGAAAACGGATTTCCCCCCGGAGAGATGACCGATTTACGGGTCAAACATGAATCTTCACCAAGATCAGCGTGTCTGTTCGAATGGGCTGAGACCATTCAGCCGAATAAACTGGTTTTGGTGTATTTCGTTGTTTGAGATGCCGTCACGTCGTCTCCGTTAACTCTAAACTTTTACTTAGAAATTTTACCAAAAAAAAAACTTCAACTACATATCACCTCGCTCGAATGGCTATCCGTCCGGATGACATGTCCCTTATAATTTGCAATGTTTAAATGTTTTGACTAAACTTCGAACTTTAATAATTTACAAACAAACACATCTCATTCGAATGGCCATCCGCTCGGATGGGACCCATCCGTTCGTATCACCATTCGAACACTTAACCCACTCGACACTCTGAATCTCAACTGAACAACACTTATGCTTTTGTTTCCGTACACAGGCTAACTCAACGCGCTCCCTTCAATCCAATCCCGCTTATGTTTACTTGTTAAACACAAACTGTGAGTATACTCGAACCCATTTTCGTTTAACTCACTTTTGGGTGTTACATACGTTCTATATCAAAACACAACACACAACGCAAACACTTTAGAAATGCTAACCGCTCCCTCATGCTATACGTGATCTATGAATGCTTGTACTATGCTTATACAGTGTTACACTAGACCGCCTCTAGCAACGATAGTACTATAGTTTGGACTCAGCACCTGTCGTGGACAGGGGTAGCTAGGGATCACTTTACCTTACTTCACGTGTTCGCTGATCATGTGTCGTGCATACGCTACAATGCAGTATCGTGGTTAGGTTGTATCATTGTTTGATTGTTACATGCTTCGCCCGTTACGTGTTACATGCTGGTTATGCGTAAACGCTTTTTGTACTATATGTTATGCAAACTTGTGTACTCACCTTTACTTTATGTATTGACTTTATTTTAACGTATGTGACAGGTTGATAAGATCTTGTGCTGCAAACAAGACTAGGAGTCTAGAAACCCATTAAATAAATATGAGTTGTCGGAATGGATTTGTTTTTGAGACTGAATATTTGTAATGACTATGATGCCTTATTTGTTTAATAGTATGGGATATTGAACTTTAAAAATATTGTCATTAATAGTTGTTATGGATTCTCATGAACAATCTGTTTCGCTCAGTGCCACGCCCCGATGATTCCGCCATCGGTTGGGGTGTGACAGATTGGTATCAGAGCCATAACTATAGGGAATTAGGTCGAGTCGCGTAGAATTGACCTAGTCTATAGTCTAAGTACCAACAGACCAGCTTCGTGCAAACCCAGTAGGGGTTTCGTACGAACCCACTTTTGATACTCTCGTTCGAATTCACGGAAGCTACATCTTCGTGCGAATCCTCATATTACAGTTTCGTACGAAGGTCTCCTTTCCTAAGGCAAAATACTACTTGCCTTTCCTAAGGCTGACACAATACACACGTTTTCGAAAACATTCTCATAACACAACCGAGTAATTAGGATGAGATTAGGTGTGAAAACCAAGAACTCTCGATAAGATCGCTCACTCTACGAGCATTTTTACTCTCAGCACGAGAATCCTCATTGAGTTAGGAGTGACATCCATATCTCGACGAAATTCTCCATCTCTAACTTGTGGTTTTACCACACCCTCAGGAACGAAGTTGTTAAGTTAGGGGTGAAACCTGCATCTTAATGTCTAGTTCCACTCCCTACTTTGATTTTACAAACTCTTACCAAAGTCTCGATTGTTCTCATGACTCGAGTCACGTAGTAACTGGAGGGATGCGTGCTGTTTGCCATGCTTCGGTGAGAGCAAAGTCTATTAGGCCAAAGCTTGTACTCGAGGTCCTTGTGAATAATCGAATCACTTTGGGTAGTCGATGTCTAACACCCAAGAAACTCTATTTTCGATTCAAGTCTGCAATCGCCGATTTTACGCGTTATCGATTTTATGTGTCTATATGTTTCTATTTTGGAGATTTTACGTTTTTCCGCTCATCGCTCCGCAAAGCGCACACAACTCGCACAGCTTCCGTAATCTAAAACACTAACTAATCACGAACAAACTAAGAACTCTCGCATGCTATACTACTCGCTACGCTACTCACTATCACTCGTAACTCTCGAACACCCCATGCATAACTCGATCTCGCTACGCGCCCTTGAAAGACAGGTGAACATGTGCAAAATATGTAGGTGAAGACGTGCAAAATATGTAGGTGAATACGTGCAAAATATGTGCTTACGTGAATTATGTGCTTATACGTGCTTATGTGCTTATGTGTATACGTGCCTATGTGGATTATGTGCCTACGTGACTATGTGCCTATGTGTTAGACGTGTTCCCAAGCTTTACATAATAATAATAATAATGATAAAGGATGTTTTACAAATGCTAAACTTTTCAAAACAAAACCCGATTTAATCGAATCTCGTCTAACTCCAATGATGACGTCTGCTACAGAATCTGCAACCGACAATCTCGTCATTTGGATCACATACTCAATGTGCTGCTCACCAAAACCATGCTGACAAGCGTATCGCTTCACTCGTGGCCAAGGAAATGGCTAAGGTCATACCTTAGATTTTCAGTGAGATCAACGAGGTCAGCAGCAAATCATCTGTCGAGTCAAAGAGCGACGCACCTCGAGCTCCTTTCAGCTTCAAACAATTCAAGGCCTGCGGTCCTACAAACTTCACGGGAGAAGATGGACCCAGTGCTATGTTCCAGTGGTTTGACTCTATCGAATTCACATTCAGGCAAATCTGATGCCCAGAAAATCTCTGCACTATGAATGCTACTAGAGTCTTTCAGTCTAGGGCTCTGGATTGGTGGACTGCTGAGTGCAACAGGCGCAGAAATGATGCAGCTTATGGCCTCTCATGGGAGGAACGTAGGGAGCTTATGATGAAGGAGTTCTTCCCTCCGCATGAAGTTCAAAAGATGGAGAATGAATTCTGGCATATCAAGAAGGAAGGAGGTGACAACGCTGGTCTCACCGCTCGTTTCAAGCAGCTGAGTATAATCTGTCCTAGTCAGGTGGCTACGCCTGATATGGCAATCAAGAAGTATATTCTAGCTCTGCCTGACTGTGTAGCTGACTTTGTTCAAGCAGCAAAACCTGCTACTATTGAGGAAACCTATCAACTCACAGCTGAGATCAACGACAAGGGAGTCTTGGCTGGTTATTTCAAAAGCTCGACCAAGAATCTCAATCAGGAAACCGCAACTCCCAGCACCGACAATGCAGCATCTCAAGGTTCAAAGTCTTCACGCCAGAGCCGCAAGCGAAAGAACAACAAAAACAAGAACTATGCTACTACCGCTGTTCCACTCAACGATGTCCCAGTACAACCCAACACCCAGAGCCGTTAAGCTACTATTACCAACGCACTGCCTGCTAAACGTGCGTACACTGGTATCCACCCTCTGTTCCTTACTTGTACTCACCATCATCCGACAGGGGTCAACTGTCGTTTCTATGCAAATTGCAACATCTATGGGCATTTTACTGCTCATTACCATTCAGGCCCACGCCAGCAAGCTGCCCAAGCTCTTCCCACACCACCAGCTCAACCCCTTGCTGTTTAAGGTAACCAAGTAGCTCCTACACCGGCTGTTCATACACGAGCTTGCTACTCTTGTGATGACCCGAATCATTTCACTAATGTCTGCCCACTCAGCATTGTGAAACAAGAACCGCAGCAGGAACCACCGTAGCAACAACAGCAGCTGCAACAAGCAGCCCGCAGAAGGACTTTCAACATCAATGTCCGCCAGGCTTAGACTGACAACAATGTTGTCAATGGTACATTCCTCGTTAACGGTATTTATGCTTTGTTTTTATTTGATACATGAGCCGATAACTGTTTTGTGTCGTTTGAATTTGAAAAGCTCCTAAAACGTAAACGCGCTCCCTTCAATCCAATCTAGATTGTGTTTACTAGCTAAACACACACAGCGAGTATACTCGAACCCATTTCGTTTAACGCACTTTTGGGTGTTACATACGTTTTATATCAAAACACAACACACAACGCAAACACTTTACAAATGCTAACCGCTCCCGCATGCTATACGTGATCTATGAATGTTTGTGCTATGCTTATATAGTGTTACACTAGACCACCTCTAGTAACGGTAGTACTATAGTTTGGACTCAGCACCTGTCATGGACAGGGGTTTCTAGGGATCACTTTACTTTACTTCACGTGTTCGCTGAACATATGTCACGCATACTCTACAATGCAATTTCGTCGTTAGGTTGTATCATTGTTTAATAGTTACATACTTCGGCCATTACGTGATACATGCTGGTTATGCGTAAATGCTTTTTATACTGTATGCTATGCATACTTGTGTACTCACCTTTACATTATGTATTGACTTTATTTTAACGTATGTGACTGGTTGATGGATTTGTTTTGCTGGAATCAAGATAGGCAGTATAGAAAACTCATCTAATAGAAATCTAGGTTGTCGGACTTGTTTTGTTTTTGAGAACTCGTTGTCTGTAATAATTATGTGTTGAATATTTGTTCATTGGTATGGGACAATGAATGTTAAAAATATTGGTAACAAATAGTTGTTATGGATTCTCTTAAGCAATTTGGTTCGCCTAGTGCCGCACCCCGATGTTTCTGCCATCGGTTGGGGTGTGACACCTTCTCACAATATTATAATGTTTGGTCGTCCTAACGCAAAAAGGGATAGGTCAAGAAGTGGGGAAAATGGTCATTTAGGCCAAACGGGTCAAATGTTGATGTTATCACCATTTGACAATAACGAGTAATGTTTGCTTATCTAGTCTTATGATCACAGGGATGGATAGCGTATAAGATTATGTTGTTATTAATTTGCAACAAATATGATGGGGTATTAAAACGGGTCATTGCTTTGACCCGATCCAGGTATGTGAAATGGGTCAAACTCTCATTGAGGACATAAGGTTCGACGAGAGTTAATCGAGTCATGGGTGGGCTTTGGATTACCTAAAGTGATGTATATTAAGCAAATTGAGATTTAGATATTATGTTCTTACAGACTTAATGAAATTAAAATGGAATACGGGTTAAAAAAGTATTATAGGTCAAAACAAGCTTTCAAAATGTCTTTAGTGATTAAAAGACTAAAGTTGACCAAAACGCCCTCAAATGATAAACTGGGCAAGCAACCATTAAGGACAGTTTAAATATGAATTCTATAATTCAGTCGATCCTTACGATAGTATAAAATGGAAGGCTAAAACCATTTTGGCTTAAAACTATACAATGGGTCATTTTCGTAAAATGTCTAGCTTGGGGGTAGAATGGGAATAATTCTTCCCATTCACGATGGATGATATATAAATGAAAATCATAAGTGGTAATGCGAACTATAAATACACGGACTCGGTTAAAGAGTCATGATTGAAAGGTTTGGTATTTTTAAAAAGAATTCGGCCTAATCAAAGTTCGACCTTTAAAAGGTCGAACGGGTCAATTGGCATAACCGCAAACCGGATAATGGTCGCATCAAATGCAAGAATAATACCCTGGGTTATGGGGCATAGTCGTAAAAATAATGTTCTTGCAAAATGATGTAACTTCTGTAAGTTCGTTTGCTTAAACATGCAAACGGGTCAATTATTTAATATATATATATATTGAAACCAATAGAGTATAACAAGTTTTTGTGAATCCGGATTATGGGTTCACAAGTTAGAAATGTGGGAAAATGTTTTACGATCAATTAGAAACAAGTTTGAAGCGAAACGGATGATTTTTCGAGAAGTTACGAAGTTTTTACGCACTAAAGGCAAAGCTGAAAGTTGCAGCTCTGAACCAGGTGCAAGGTTGCGCCCCCCAGGCACAAGGTTGCGCCCCTGACTGATGTCATCTGTATTGTGCCAGAACTGACACAAGGTTGCGCCAGACTGGTTTCTTCTTGCGCCAATCACTTGTTCTTTCTTATTTTACGTATTCTTCAACTCCAAACTTGTGTGAAGGCTATCTAATTACGTTATATGTATTATATAACTAACGTTTGAGATGATATTGGATATAAAAGGTGGTTGCTATGATGTTACGGATGAAGATCAAGTCTAATGAAGAACCGAACACAGTCAAGATCAAGCTTTCGCATTTTGTTTATTCGTTTTCGAAACTAAACAATGACAACATGTTGAAATCTTCAAATTTTTATAAAGCTCGAAATTACGAAGGAACATGTATTTGCATTATATTTAATATAAATGCAAATTTCTTTATTTAATTTATGTTTATATAGTATAGGTTCTTACAGATGACCGGGCTAAAATCGGTTCTATCAAGAATTGGGCGCACCTACGACTCCTACAGAGGTGCGGAAATTCCTTGGTCTCGTGGGGTACTATCGTAGATTGATCAAGGTATTTTCGAAAATTGCTCAGCCTCTTACCGCTTTTGCTCAGAAAGGTGTTACTTACTCATGGGGAGTGAACCAGGAGAATGTCTTTTAGCTTTTGAAACAAAAACTCCATAGTACATCGATATTGTCTTTACCCGATGGTACATACAACTTCGAGGTGCACTGTGATGCTTTTATTCAAGGTCTCGGTTGTGTTTTGATGCAGCGCGAGAAAGTGATAGCCTATGCTTCCCGACAGTTGAAAACACATGAGAAGAACTATACGACTCATGATTTGGAATTGGTAGCTGTAGTTTTGCACTCAAAATCTGGAGGCATTATTTGTATGGTACTAAATGCACCATTTATACCGATCACAAGAGCCTTCAACACATTTTCGATCAGAAAGAGTTGAACATGCGACAACGTCGTTGGATTGAACTGTTGAACGATTACGATTGTGCAATCAAGTATCATCCAGGCAAAGCTAATGTGGTAGCTGACGCCCTCAGTCGGAAGGAAATCAAACCTAAATGTGTTTGTAACACCCCAAAACCCAAATGTTTAACTCACGAATATGTTTCATTATTTTATGTCATGAAGTGGTTTAACTGGTTTTGAAATGTGATAATTGTGTTCTGTAATCGATGTACAATGTAAAACAATGTTAATTATCAATAAAACAATGTTCTTTGGTGTTATTATATGTGTTTTGGTGTTATTATATGTATATTGGTGTTTGATGATTTTACGATTTGATTCGAGTTCGATTTCAAGCTTTAAATCGCTTTCTGGAAGGTTATACGCAAACTGGTGTGTAAACACTGTCAGTTTAACGCAACAAACACTCCGGAATAGTGACATAGGCTTAACATACCTTAAATAACCTTCACATAACTTAGAAATAAGTTTTGGATGGTTTGGTGTGTCGAAAACAAGTTTGTTCGATCACAGGGACTATTTGTGTCAAACTGTGAAACTATACCAATTTGTATAGAAACGAACATTCCGGAACCTGATCATAAGTTAAACATACCCTAAATATCCTTTACATAGCTTAGAAATAGGCTTTGAGGGGTTCGGTATGCTAAAATAAACTTTATTGATCAATAAGGACTAAAAGCGTCAAAAAGTGCATAAGTTTGCATTTTCGCGCATATGTTACGTTCTGAATATATCCGGACACCCAAAAATTTATGTAATCATTAAAATATTTTATTTTAGTGATTGGCATGATAAAATTCCATTCGTCGCTTAATTTGGATCGTTGTTGCGTCTGTTACGACTTCCGTCGTAATTAACCGAACAACGCAACCGTTGTTAGTGTATACGTCTGTAGCTTCCGTCAGCATTTAGTCATGTTTTGTATATTTGTGTCCTTTGTAATGTATTATGCAATGTATGTGTGATAGATAGAGCGACAACTCAGGAAACGGGACTATGTTTGTAAAGTGTGGACTTTATTGTCAAGTGTTATCCGATCGGATAGGTCATCCGAACGGACAACACTCATCCGACCGGGCAGCATGTCATCCGTTCGGACAAGTCATCCATTCGGGTATGCTATCCGTGCGAACAACACTAACCTTGTTCCTGAGTTGCCTATAAATACCCCGTCCAGGTATATTATTTAGAACTTTTGACTCTGGGAGAACTCTGTCATTGTCTGACTTCTACAGGCGCTTTTGTACTTTCATAACAGTTGAATAGAAAGTTCAGACTATGTTTAATCATTGAATACTCAGTCGTACATCTGTGATTTGACAAAATGGATTCCACACATTTGTCAAAGTCGATTCATCTAAGTTCCTGACGAACAGATCCTATACGAGGGACCAACAAGTGGTATCAAAACATCCAGGGAGCTGAATCGAGATCTATGACAAAGAATTCACCGGAATTTGAGCTTTTCTTGCTGACCAGAGTCAAATTTCACCGGAAATTTGACACTTTCTACTCATTTCTTTCATTGTTTTTCAGTTTGTCACCATAAAATCAGAAAAACACAAAATTGGACGTTAATCTACGGTTAAAATTTGATAAAACTAATATCAATCGATTCGCAATCATTCAAAGTATAATCTTACCAAATTTCATAATCAAATTCAATAAAAAACTAGATCAAATTCATCAAAAACCAAGTTGAACTGTTCATGTTTGCTGATGTCATCCACTCGCTCGGACAGCTGTCCGAACGGATTGGACTAGACAGTTCTTATTAGTTGCTTGCTGACATCATCAGTGCTACTCGCTCGGATTACCATCTGAGTGGTGTGATTTTGGTTGTTCAAGTTTATTTGCCTACGTCATCATCCCACCCGGTCGGACAAGCAATACGATCGGATAGGATTTGGAAATTCTTGTTTTCAATTACAAAAATTTCAACCTGTCATCCGGTCGGATTACTTATTCGAGTGGTGAAAGGTTGAAAGTCAAACTTTTCAAGTTTAAGTGTGTCACTCGAACGAACGACCATCCGAGCGGATCACCAATCCGGTCGGATAGCCTTTTCTCAAACAATACAATTGTTTACTTGTGTCACTCGACCGGATCACCAATCCGATCCAGGTGCTTTTGTTTGAAATCTTTGAAAATTGTGAAAATTTGTCTAAGTATTTGAAATTGTCTCAGGTACTCTAAAAATGGGAGACGATTTTCTCAATCCTTTCAGTGACAGTTTTGCTTACACCAGCAACACTGGAGATGCTACATCAAGCAACACAAATGAAACGGCTCCGAACCCAAATCCCAAAAAGACCTTTGTTGACTCTCTGAGCGTTGATAACGCCTATGGAACCTACAACAAACCACCAAAGCTGATGGCCATAGAGGAGTATAACAGATGGGCACCTAGGTTTGAAGACAGGTTAAAGGCTTTTGCATACCAGAGCTGGAAATGCTTGAAGAGCGGGTTTAACATTGGTAGAAGTGACTATGAGAACTTAGTTGAAAATGAACAAGAAAGTTTTATCGCTATGCAAAAATGTATCGCATTGCTGCAACAGTCAGTAAGGGACGATATCATATCTCTAATCGATTATAAAGATTCCAGAGATTTATGGGCAAAATTAGAGAAAAAGTGCGTGGGTGGAGCAGAAATTGTTAGAAACAAAAAAAATTGTTGAAAAAGGAATTCGATTTGTTTGGATGTATGAAAAATGAATCGGTTTCAAAGATGATAGAAAGGTTTTGTCATTTGAAGATCGAGCTGACTAGACATGGGTTTACGTTCACAGAAGAAGAATTTGTTGATAAGCTGATGGATTCGCTACCTGATGAAAAAGATTGGTTGTACTTTGCTTTGTTGCTAAAAAAACACTGTGGAGAAGAAGGATTTGACAGTTGATTTTCTGATCGAGAGGCTTGAAAGTCACGAGTTGGAAATCAGGAAGACAAACAAAGTCAACAGTACTCAGTATCAGCAGAATGTTGATTTGTATTATCGAGGAAGTATGATTCCAAAAACAGTATCACCAAAGACTGCATTCTCAGCAGAAAATCCAAGTATGCCAAATCAAGAGAATCAAAACAGCAGTCCTGCTCCAAGCAGCGGATATCATGGAGGATCGTCTTCAACGACTCCAAGTCAACAGCAACAATCTATTCCGAAAAAGATGTTCCAGTGCAATATTGCTGTAGACCTCAAAAATGCACAAAACTTCAGCGAAGAGTCCGCAAAGCAGCAAATGGTGTTTTTGGCATCTGTATTAGAATCATACGAGAGCCTTGTTGCTGGAAAGATCGGAAACACCAATCTCACCAAGGAAGATTATGATCAAATCGACCCTGAAGAGATAGAGTTGATCTATATTAGATGGTGTATGGCGAGTGCAGTCAGGAGGGCTCAGAGATTCATGGACATAACAGGCAGACACTCCATTGGTGGACCGTCAACTAAATTAGGGTTCGACAAATCAGAAGTTACATGTTTTAAATGCAAACAAAAGGGGCATTTTAAACGAGAATGTCAAAATGCACCTGCTGATGAAACTGCCAATCCTTTCCGTGAGGACTATTATAAAAGGGCTATCTATCATCAAAACAAAGCAGAATCTCCAAGAATGAAGCAGTTAGAAGATGCTCCCAAAGAAAAGTCGAGAGCATTAGCAGTTATGTATGATGATGAGGGCTATGATTGGAGTGATGTGCTAACAGAAGAAGATGCTGTGGGTTTTGCATTCATGGCAAAGATTGTTCCTTTCAAGGATACCAGAACTGAAGAAGAAAAATATGTCAACAGGAAGATGTTAGCCCAAAACATGAAAGATAAAATGTATCGAACATGGAAAGAAGCAAAAAGTGCAAAAAGGTGGGATGCAACTCGGGAATGTTATTTGGATCCCAAAGGAAACATAGTTGTTGAACCTTCATCAGTCACTGTTGAAACTCTCATTGAGCAACTAGCAGAAGAGGAAGAAGAAAGACAGAGACTGTGGTGGGGAAGTGAAGAAAAAGAAAAAGAAAAGGAGAAGGAGTTGCAGTTAAAGAAGGTCGATGATGGGATTATTGACACGACCAAAGAGTTCACTGCAGTTAACCTGAAGAAAATGGCTGACAAAGTGCTCACAGCGAAAGAGTTAGAGGTAGTTTCTGAGTCTGGAACTGATTCTAAAAGCAAGGTCAGTTCTAATGATTCAACCAACGAGTCAGGTAAGAAAGCCAAAATTGAGAGCGACTGCAAAAATTGAATGAAAAACTGCAAGGTTTGTAGTACACTTGTTTACCTCAGCGGTAAAAAGATTGAAGAACTGACAGAAAGAGTCAGAGAAGTTGAAAATCAAATCTTAAGTCGTGACAAACTGGTAAAAGCTTCAAATTATCGAATCAAAGAATTAACTGAGAAAATTGAAAATGATAAAATTGACGTAGAACGAATCAGGAAAGAAAACGAAAAGTTAATCCATGAAAACCGTCAACTTTTTGAAAATCATGAGAAGTTAAAAAGAACGATTAAAGATTCTGACGAGAGAAGCAGTAAAACAAGCAAAGAAAATATGCAATTGTCAGGAGTCCTTCAATTGAAAGAAAAGCAAATAAACCAACAATTGGATGATATTGCTAATCTGAAGCTTCAGTTTCAGGAAGCTAAGATAGAAAATGAATGCATCAATTTGAAACTCAACAGTTACAACTCCGCAAGTTTTGTTCTTCAACACATAGTTCCCAAACCCATTGGGAAGAACAAAGCTGGCGAAGATGTATATGCTGATGGAACAGGGGTTGGGTATCATCAAGTTCCACCGCCTGTGTTGAATAATTTTTCAAAGAAAAAGTCTGGGTTGGTTAACAATGATGAAACAAATGAAATTAAACTTCCAGAAACAATTGACATCACATTCACTTCATCATCTGATGAAGACAGTGTTTAGTCTGAAGTTGTTAAAAATGTGGTCGAAAATGTTTTGAAATCTGACAATGATTCAATTGAAGATGAAGAATGCTTTTTGGATAAATACATTCCGAAATCAAAATCCAAAAACAACTTAAGTGAAAAACCTACTCTTGTGATGTACAAGATGTCGGGTTCGGATAAGTTGTATTCGGATCTTGAGTTTCCGTTAGAAAATGTGAATGTCGACAAATTGAAGAATGTTTTTAAACTGGTTCAGTTTGATGTTTGTGAAATTGAAGGTTTGAAACGTTCCGAAAGACAATTGAACTTTGAAAAGGATAAATCATACTACAAAAAACCTGTAGTACCGCCACGTTTTTCTAACAACAACCAAAACAAATGGTCGGGTGGTTATCAGGGTGGTAAGAATAATCAAAGAAGGAACTTTCAAAACAAGAAATTTGTTGAGAAAAAGGTGTTTGTGAAAAGCTCGAGTTCACTCTCCGAGCAGGAATCTGAGATTTTTTCAAAAACCAATAAAGAATTTTTTGAGAAGAAAGCTTCGCAACCCCAGACCAAAGGCACAAGTCGGGTAATTGACACCCGAACATGCTTCAAATGCAATAAAGTTGGACACATTGCACTAAAGTGCACCAACTCGAAGCCTAAGTCTGTGGTTGTTGAGAATCCGAAAAGAAAAGACGATGTAAAGGGAAAAGCTCCAATGTTTGTTGAGAAAAAGTTTTTAAAAAAGGAAAATGCTGAAGTTAAAACTGAATTTGCAAAAGAGTCAGTTAAGAAAACCGAACCCGTAAAGAAGTTGGTAACTAAAAATGACAAATTTTACAAACGGGTTGCATCATCTCAACAAGCATGGAAGCTGAAATCTGTTGAAGAGAAAGCAAGTTCTCCAAAACCAAAGGTCTCAGAGTCTGCAAAACAGTCATCTTCTACCACACCGGTAAAGATGAATGTTCCTTTGGATCTCTATGAGAAAATTGTGAAACAAACTTCTACCCCACCAGGGAAGAAGTATGTTCTGAAGAAAGACCAACCATCTAGTCAACCTGAAAAAGACGAATTTTTCTTATACAAAGAGGTTGAGGTTGGGACTGAAGAAAGTTTAAAGATGAATGACAAAAAATTTTCCGCCATTATATACCAAAACCATGATTCTGAACGTCAAGCTACCTGAGTCAAAAGAGGCTTGGGTTGCTTCAAAATCTCACTAAATGTTTTTGAAATGTGCAGGAGCTTTCGAGATCCATCTAACGTTGGATAATGGATAGTGGAGCTTCTCGGCACATGACGGGGGAGAAAACCCTACTGTATGATGTTCGAGGGTTTAATGGAGGATATGTGGGATTTGCAGGCAATCAAGGTGGTCGTATAATTGGTGAGGGTACTTTATCGAATGGAAGTGTCACGTTTGAAAGAGTGAATTATATCGCCGAGCTGGAAAACAATCTTCTGAGCATCTCTCAGATTTGTGATCGTATGTATTCGACGCACTTCACAGACAAAGAATGTTTGATATTGAAACCAGGTTTTGTTGTCCCCGAAGAGTGGGTTATCATGAGAGCACCAAGAGTCAACGATCTGTACATATTGGACATGAGTGTAGCAACTACTACCACGGGTCAGGCTCACTGCTTCATGTCAAGAGCCACTGAGAAGGAGTCACAATTATGGCATAGAAAAATGGGCCATATTCATCTGCGAAAAATGAACAACCTGGTACACAATGAATTAGTTGATGGAGTTCATCTGAAAGGTTTTCATCTTGAGGGGGAGTACATTAGTTGAATCAAAGGTAAACAACGAAAGAAATCTCACCCTGGAAAGAAGATGAATTCAGTCTCGAGACCGTTAGAGAGACTTCACATGGATCTTTTTGGACCAGTGAACGTTAAAAGCATAACTGGTGATCTCTACTGCCTAGTTGTCACAGACGACTATTCGATATTTTCGTGGGTAACATTTCTGAAGACAAAAGATGAAACATATTGGAGTTTAATATCATTGTTCAAAAAGATTGAAAACCTGTACCAAACTCGTATTAGAAGAATAAGAAGTGATAACTGTACAGAGTTTAAGAATAGCAAAATGGAAGAATATTGTAATGAAAGAGGTATATTGCATGAATTCAGCGCGCCATACACTCGCAGCAAACTGGAGTAGCAGAAAGAAAGAATAGGACGCTGATTGAAACGGCCAGGACGATGCTTGCTGATTCAAAATTACCTGTCAATTTCTAGGCAGAAGCAGTGTCAGCCGCTTGCTATACGCTCAACCGGGTTCTTACAGTGAAAAAGTTCAACAAGACATGTTTCGAGCTTATTAATCTCCGCAAACCTAACCTGAAGTATTTGGAACCATTCGGGTCTCCCTGTACAGTTCTAGAACCTTTTGGTAAATTTGGTCCAAAATGCATTGAAGGTATATTTGTGGGATATGCAAGCCCATTGAAAAGAGTCTTTGTTCCAAGCATGAAGCGGATCATCAAAGCACAAAATGTTGAGTGTCAAGGTTATACGATGCCACCTCAGAATCCCGGTGACTCATGGCATTTCAATTATGATACTCTGTGGGATTCATTCGATATAGAAGAAGAACCAGATTTCTATGACGAGTTGGATATTCTGAGAGATTATGAAGAATCACAAGAAAGATTCCCAGCAGAACCTTACAGTCGTCAACGACAAGCTTCGAACGATGATGACGCAGGTCCAAGCAATGCTGGAGAACATGATGATGTTTTGCAAACTCTGATATCTTCAGAAAGCGAACAAGCTCCTATCAATCAGACGAGAATCAATGATAATTCAGATTCTGACAAAAGGCCAACATTTGATCGTGGTGATTCAGAATCTGAGGGGGAGCAAATCCAGTCTCAAGATCAAACTATTCCAGTTAGTGAACAAGTCGCAAACCAGAACATTACAAATTTGGAAAGTGAGGTAGATGTTCCAGGCGAGGTGATGCCGAGAACTCTTTCATATCATCCAGAAGAGTTAATCATTGGAGAGTTGCAATCAGGAGTCTGCACCAGACGACAAATTGACCATGGCCTTACTTGTTTTTATTCTACAGTTGCTCCTTTACAAACACAGTTTTCACTTAGTTGTTTCATTTCGCAGATTGAGCCGCGAACATACAAGGAAGCTTTAACTGAAGATTCCTGGGTGAACGCTATCTAGGAGGAGCTAAGTCAGTTTGAAAAGTTGGGAGTCTGGAAACGGGTGGATTTGCCTGATAGTCATAGGAAGATCAACACCAAGTGGGTGTTCAAGTGTAAGAGGGATGATCGAGGGGTTATTATTCGCAATAAAGCTCGACTCGGTGTCCAAGGTTTCAGTCAGCAGGAGGGGATAGATTTCACTGAAGTGTATGCTCCAGTTGCTAGACTTGAAGCGATCAGAATCTTCCTAGCATTTGCATATTGGAAAGGATTTAAAGTTATTCAGCTAGATGTGAAGTCGGCATTTCTCTATGGCAAGGTGAAAGAGGAGGTTTATGTCGGACAGCCACCGGGCTTCACCGACCCAATCCACAAAGATAAAGTTTATCTCTTGGATAAGGCGTTATACGGCTTACATCAGGCCCCGAGAGCCTAGTATGAGACCCTGTCTCAATATCTGTTAGCCAACAACTTCATCCGAGGAAAGGTAGACGCCACTCTGTTCACAAAAGAAGTTGACGGCCATCTTCTGATAGTCCAAATTTACGTGGATGACATAATTTTCGGGTCAACAAATGAACAACTCTGCAAAGATTTTGAAAAAGTTATGAAGCAGAAGTTTGAAATGTCATCAATGGGTGAGATGAAGTTCTTCTTGGGGCTTCAGGTTGATCAACTACCCGAGGGAACGTTCATACATCTGACGAAGTATGTTCATGATGTTCTGGAGAAAATCGGGATGTCAGGAATGTCACCAATGTCCACCCCGTTAGCGACGAACCATGGGATAAACCCTGATCTCACTGGAGATAAAGTGGATGAAACGTTGTATCGCTCCATGATCGGATCGCTGATGTATTTAATGGCATCAAGACCGGATATTATGTATCCAACCTGCCTCGCAGCACGGTTTCAGTCAAGTCCGAGAGCCTCGCATATGGTAATTGTGAAAAGGATATTACGCTACCTGAAAGGAACTCCATCACTGGGGTTGTGGTATCCAAAAGAAGGCGATTTCACGCTTGAGGGATATTCTGATTCCGATTTCGGATGCTGCAAAGTGAACGCTAAGTCAACAACAGTGGGGTGCCAGTTTTTCGGACCACGATTGGTCATCTGGCAATGAAAGAAGCAGACCTCTGTCGCTTTATCCACATGTGAAGTTGAATATGTATCTGCTAGCAGCTGCTGCTCTTAGATCTTGTGGATCCAGCAACAAATGCGAGACTACGGTTTGCAATTTCTTAACTTCCCTATCTTTGTTGATAACGAGGCAGCTATAAACATAACAAAAAATCCTGTTCATCACGCTAAAACAAAACACATTGAAATTCGTCATCACTTCATCCGAGACTGTTTCGAGAAGAATTTGATATGAATTGAGAAAATCCACACGGATGAACAAAAAGCTGACTTACATACCAAAGCATTTGACAAAACTCGTTTTCAATATCTTTTGAAACTTAATGGTATGAAGTTACTATCGGTTGCGGAGGGGATCATTAGCGTCGATGAAGGTACCACTGTAGATGATGTTGAAAAGCAATCTGCAATGGTTTGCTGAATTTTTAGATGTTTTGGTATTTAGGGGGAGATAGGTTATATTTTCAGAAAATACTAAAACATTAAAAATTTTCAAAAACCCAAAAACATGAGATATTTCAAAATCCAAAAACAATAGAAAACCGAAAAAGAGCTAGTGTAAAAAGAGAAAATGATAGTACATCAGTTAAACAGTTACGGTATGCTAAAGAAATGTAAAGTTCAAAAGCATTAAGCAGCCTCGCTGATGATATACCGGTAGGTTTTTACACATTTAGTAAGTTTGTTCGGGATATAAACCTAAATCACAACTTACTTTTACGTGGGGAACATCTCTCGGATATATAGGTAACCCCTGAAATCCCGTTTGAAAGGCTCTATTTCTGACATACTAGGTCTTTGTACGTGGTGATATCTGGGGTATTATACCTGGACTTCTGATTTTGCGGGAGCAATAGCCTAGTCCTTGTATAATACTCTGCACAGCTTTATTCATAAAGCCCCCCTTCAGCATAAAAAAATGATGAAACATTGAAAAATGCTAATCATGTGCTGTTGAAAAAAAAAAGATCCCCAAAGGGGACCCACCTATAGTTGAGCCATCATCTCTCTGATTTTGCGAAAGCAATAGCCTGAGCTCTAATGGTCTCAACACTTAACCCCTTACAGATATCACTAGTGTGCACTCACCTGTAAGACTGAATATAGTAGTCTGGATACGGGAGTATATTCTGAGGTGGTACACGCGTAAAAGTTAAGATCTTAAAACACTAAATTCGTATCCTGAACATATTGAAATTTGTGTGAGAACTTAAGTGGATCAGTATATCGGCAATCTAAGCGAATTGTTTAATTCTGAGTATGAAATCAAAGCTTAAGGGTACTTGTAGCTTGTCGACAGCTGATATGATTCCCTAACATGCCCACCAAAAATATGTTTGTAAATAGTTTACATTTACTGCATTTCATTTTTGTTTAAACATTCAAAACTCAAAAAGATTTCATAGCTTTCTAGTCTAGAAACTTTATTAAATCCAAAAAGATATTACATTTCTATTTCGTTTTATCGACAATCCAAAGCAGAAAGCTGATCTTCAGACTCGCAGTTTAAGGCAGATGCAGGAAGTTTCTGAGCTGGACAGTTAAGTTGGGAGCTTATCATGTTAAACCTGTGAAAATGAAAAGTCATATCAAGTTCATTAAGTTGAAACTTGTAATTTTCAGAAAATTTGTTTGAACAAGTTTGAACAAAATGTCAGTGTGCTTTGTTTCGGGTCAACCAAGGTCATTAAGTTGGACTTGGTTGGCAAATTAAGTGCCTAGGGTCATTAATTTGGACCTAAATACTTAAGTGGATTTCTAAAAATTGATAAAATCTGAGAAAAAAAGTCAAAAGGTTAAAATGTCAAAGATTTGAAAGTCAAATGTGTGCCTCGCTCGGATTGGCAATCCGGTCGGATAGGCAATCCGGTCGGATAGGCAATCCGGTCGGACAGCCATCCTTCTCATGTGACACTATATATAGAGGGTCAATGGTCAGTCAAAGGGTTACTCGCTCGGACAGCCATCCTACTTTCTCACACTTTTGATTTTCTGATCTCGTTTTCTTCATACTTCTTTGCACAAATCGTTGGATCTTTGGTTAGCACAACTTTTACAATGGCAAGGTATGTTTTTCTTGATCAAATCTGATAAAAATTGATGTTTGTTGTTTGTTCTTGACCGATGACGTCACTGTCGGAGCTTTTAGGTTAGATATAGGAAGTGTTAGCCAGTTTTGATGAGATTCAAGCATAGGGTTTTGTTCACAATGTTCAGATGTATAGATTTACCGGATCAATTTGTGCCATAACATGTTTAAATTGTGTAGATCTGATGCTTGAACGATACGGATTTCGGTAGGGTTTTTCACAAATTAAACCCTGATTAGGACGAGTTAGACAATTATGAACATAGGGTTTTGATCGCGCTGAAATTTTCTACATGGATCTGTATTCAATTTGATGTTTTGCCTTAGAAAAATTTTGATGTTCATGTATGTTCTTAAACTATTATTCATGTGTATGTGGTAATCCGGTCGGATAAGCTATTCGACCGAGTGACCAATCCGACTCATAGCATGTCTTTGTAATCTGTGCCTCTTAGTTGTCAAAGTGTTTTGTGTAGTTTTGGCAATCCGGTCGGATAAGCTATCCGACCGAGTGGCAACTAGTTTACATTCCTTCAGCTGTTCATCTCTTGTCATGACAATCCGGTCGGATGGGCAACCCGACCGGATAACCATTTCATTCACATGACTCAGATAACAATCCGATCGGATGGGCAATCCGACCGGACAACCAATTCATTCACATAACTCAAAGTGATGATCCGATCGGATAAGCAATCCGACCGGACAACAAGTCATTTCACATTACTATATTTTGAAAATTTGAGCATTCAGGTCGGATAGGTAATCCGGTCGGACAGCCATCAGACTGTTGACTTGTATGGACTTAATTTTTCAAAAAGACAATCCGGTCGGATGACAAATCTGGTCGGACAGCCATAAGAGTCACTATACTATGAGATCTTCAGAGTTAGAAAAATTTTGAGAAATTTCAAGATTTTCCTTATATGTCAAATTTTTCTGCAGGACTGGGAGAAAACGCATAACATCTACTGTCTGTTAGAAAATGATTATACAGAAAAAACTGTAATTGAAGATATTGCAAAATTCTTGAGGGAAAGCAGGATTGCTAAGGCGCTAACTGATAAAACTAGAGTTTATGAATCGCATGTTAGACAATTTTGGAATACAGCTAGATATGAAGAAGATGATAAAATGATACATTCAGTATTAAGGAAGAAGGATGAGAAAGGAAAAGACATAGATGTGGAGTTCAAGTTTGGTGTTGGAGACCTTAGACGAGTTCTAGACTTGAAAGATTCTGATAATGATCCAACCATTATCCCCGAACGTCTAGCAAAAGGATTATGGTGCAGAATGGGATTCACAGGGACATAAATGGAAAAATCTTAAAGACATATTTCAGTCATGCTTACAAGTTTTTGGTACATTGTGTTGTTCATGCATTATCACACAGGAAGGGTGCATATGATGAAACATCGGACTACATCATGAACATTATCACTTGCCTTGTTTTGAATAGGCCATACAATGTTTCTCAAGTGATTTTTGATTACATGACTAAGAATACAAAAGCTGGAAACAAGAAGTACATCATGTATCCTCGCTTTGTACAAATGTTGATTGATGATAAGTTCAAGGACCTTGAGAAGAGTAGTGATGATGTTTTAGGTCTAAGGCCCATGACACCAGATTCCATAAACAGACTTATTAAGGGTCCTAATCCAGAAGCGAAATGAATGATATGCAGGATTAAAAAACCAGCATATATTGCTCCAGAGAACGATGCATGGAGACACCAAAATAGTGATTCTGACAATGAAGACGTGAAGATGAGTGAGCTAAAAGAAAAGAATACCAGATGGTGGGTTGAGAAAGTAAAAGATGGGAAGAGAAAGAGAACTCCCAAGACATCCCCTGCAGTTCCTATTCCAAAGGAACCAGTTCCTAAGATTGTGATAAAGGGTATAGTGAGAGGGGGAGTCATAAGAAAAGTTAGAACGTTAATCTGTTATATTATTCTAATGATAATTTCAATGTCTGTTTTGCAGAGACTTCTGCAGAATCACAACAGAGGTTAACAGATGAAACAGTGCTGGAACCATCAGAAGTTATTCAACAAGGAGCTGGATTATTGAAGCATTCACTTGAAAGCTTTCTGAAAAAGAATGAGGTAGTTGTTGCACAGAAAGAGAAAAGCTCTAGTGTTCAAGCTGAAGGTACCAAAGTTACAGAGCCTGAGGGTGTTGTACAAGATGATACAAGTGAAGATGATTCTGAGACTACTGAGTCTGAGTCAGAGCTCGATCCAACAACTCTCGGCAGAGGTAAAGCTCAACTGAAGAAAAAGCCTTCTAAGAAGCAGAAAGCATCAGATGAAGAAGATTCTACTTATAAACCTGATGAGCCAAAGAAACAAAGGGTAAAGCGTAAAGCTGTTCAAGCCGGAGTCATTCCGAGAAATGTGCGTGCGAAGAAAGCTGGGGCTAAATCACAAAAAGATCAAGGAGGCAAAGGTGAAAAGTATGTTACAACTTTAAAGATTCATGAAGCAGAAAAGATTCATAGTGTTGAAGTTCCAAAAGCTCTAGAAGTTCAAGCACAAAGTGTGGTTGATGTTGAAGTTCAAAAGAAAGTTGGTCACGATGATTATATTGAAGTGACTGAAGGTGGAGATTTTACTTCTAAATTTCCACCAATACCAGAAAATATTGAGATTCCAGAGTCTTCACGCCCCAAAACTACAGATGATTTGTTTGGAAATCTTCCACCTGCCTCAGGGGATCCTTTAGAAGATTTAAACTTTGGAGATGACTTTGATGTGTTCAACAATGAAGCCGTAAAAGTATTGGTAAAGAAAGTTGCTGAGCTTGAAAAAGAAAAGATGAAAGCTGAAGCAGAAAGTGATGTTTTAAAGAAGCATGTTAAATAGCTGATGAAAGCTCATGATCAAATCAGAATGGTGTTGATAGATCAAGAGGAGACGATAAAGAAAATGAAGGTTGATAGCAATGATAATTCTAAAGTGTTCGAACTCCTGACAGCAGAGATTGCTTCATTGAATGTGAAGATAAAGAATTTGCAAGATGTAAATCAAACACTGAATCAACTTCTGAATGAAATGAGTGAAGCTTCAACGAATGAAATGAAGGTGATGAAGCTAGAAATGGAAGCCATGAAAGCAGATAAAGTGGTGAAGGATGAACAACTTCATATGTTATACTCTGTTATGGAAAGTCATTTGAAGATGGATGCTCATATTGCCTTCAATGAGATTAAAGTAAAAAGAGTTGAGGAAAGAAGAATTGAACGAGAAAGACGACTAGCTGAAGAAGCCGCTCAAAAGAACAAAAATGTTATTGAAGAAACTCAAGAAGCTGGTGGGTCTTCAAGTCAAGTTGACATTGAAATGATTGATGTGGAAAATGCTCAAGAACAAGTTGTTGAGGATGTTCAAGAACAAGTTGCTGAAGATGTTAACGTTGAACAAGATCAAGACTTCATGCTGGTTGGTGAGTCTTCTCTATCCATTGATCTTGATGAAGTTATTCATCGAGTTGCTGCTATCCAAAAGAAAAGAAAGGCAAAAGAAATGTTGTTGGTGGAATGGAAGACACATCAGTTTGTTCTTGTTGGAAGGCCATCCATAGTGCCTTACAGCTTAAAAGAGATTGTTCGCCAAGTCAAAATTGAAGAAAGGCGAAAAGAAGCAAAGAGAGCTCGTGGAGAAGTTGTGGATAGTGATTCTGATCTGGAGATTCTTGGTGATGAAGAAGAAGACGAAGATGAAAATAATGATGATGATAAGTCTGATCAGAAAGATGATAAGAAAGATGATGATGATGATAAGAAGAATGATGATGATGATCAAGGTGCATCAGGATTGCTGGTTGATAATCCTATAGTTGAACAGAAAATTGAAGAGTTTCTGAATGATCAGATCAACGAACAAGAAGATGATGATCAACAAGAAACTTCTACATCTGGAAAACAGTACGTTGACCAGGTCTTCCTCACAAATCCAACTGTTATTTACTTATATGATAAACATAAGGAGGAACTTGAGGTTAGGAGATAAAGAGAAGAGATGTTGGAGGAATTGGGTTTAGAGGATGGGAAATTTAAGTTCGATATTGAAGATGAGATACCTCAGTCATCTGAAGATGTATTTGAGCCGAGGTATGCTCATGAAGCCGATCACTATAATAATGTTATTATTGAAGATGCATCAGATTCATCAGATGAAGAAATTGATTTCCACTATTCTGGAGTTGATGAGACATTTCCATTGTTTGCGGAAATGTTCAAGGATCGAAATGAAGATGAGATCAGGAGAAAGATTGTGGAAAAAGTGTCTACTTAAGGTATTCCAGAAACCATACCCAGAGAAAATCTTGCTGAAGAGAGGAAGAAATGGTTCAAAGTTATGCCGAAGGAGAGAAAGAAACTTAGGGCACTACAGTTCTTCACTCAAAACAAAGACCTTTCTTAGGGTGACATTCTTTCTTAGGGTTATCTGGAAGATTTACAAGTTTATGCCATCAGACGGGAACATGGGGTACAGTACTTCGAGTTTTTGTCAGATATTAAAACCCTTCCGTGGTGGGATATAGATGAGTTGGTGAAAACGAAGAACATTAAAGAATTTTATCATGGTTTGGATGTAAAGCAGCACGATCAACATTTATGGAATTATGTGAAGCTGCAAGCAAAAGAAAGGTATCCTGATTGGAAACCTCATTTTCTGGAACAAATTATTACATACTTGGAGAATGGTGAGAAAGACATCACTCTGGATATCAAGCCTCCTCGTTGCTTAAAGAATATGCCTTTACGGGCAATGGAGCAAGATTTTCATGAAGAGTTTGAAGGATGGTTGTATATTCAGTCTACGGCCGAGGCAATAATTTCGTTACATAACAAGTCCACTGGAGAAGCAAGAAGGATCTGTGTGTTAGATCCTATGTGGCTTGTAAATTGTTCAAAGAAAGACATAGATTGCCTATTCTACAACAAAATAGTCTACGAAAGGCCTGACAAAGAACAAGCATTGCAATATCAAACGATAGTGGATGTGTGTTTTGCCCAAGATATCAATTCAGGAAGATATTGGAAGACAAAATGGAGAGATCTTGAGATAGATGAGTTCCTGAAAAAGTACAAGCGAGAACAAAGATCAAAAGCCATTGCTGAAAGGGCAGCTGAGATGGGAAAGCGCAAGATGGGTATAGTGCCACCAACGGATCAAACGCCAATCGAGAAGGAGGAGAACAAGATTCCCAAATGGGAACGGAAGCGTGATGGTGATCCTGTTTACAGAAAATGGTGGATCGAAGAAGGAAGGCATATACGGAAAAGAATGTTAGAAGAAAAAGCAGAAAATAGAAGACAGAGAGCACGAGAACGAAGGCGCAATAGGAAGAATTGAAGACTATGCTGGAAGGAACTACAGCTACATCCGAGGGGGAGTCTGTTAGTGTATACGTCTGTAGCTTCCGTCAGCATTTAGTCATGTTTTGTATATTTGTGTCCTTTGTAATGTATTATGCAATGTATGTGTGATAGATAGAGCGACAACTCAGGAAACGAGACTATGTTTGTAAAGTGTTGACTTTATTGTCAAGTGTCATCCGATCGGACAGGTCATCCGAACGGACAGCACTCATTCGACCGGACAGCATGTCATCCGTTCGGGTATGCTATCCGTGCGGACAACACTAACCCTGTTCCTGAGTTGCCTATAAATACGGTCCGGGTATCTTATTAAGAACTTTTGACTCTGGGAGAACTCTGTCACTGTCTGACTTCTACAGGCGCTTTTGTACTTTCATAACAGTTGAATAGAAAGTTCAGACTGTGTTTAATCCTTGAATACTCTGTCGTACATCTGTGATTTGACAAAATGGATTCCTCACATTAGTCAAAGTCGATTCATCTAAGTTCCTGACGAACAAATCCTATACGAGGGACCAACAACCGTACGACCAAATGAGCCGACATCCGAAATGATTTCAAGCATATCTCATGTTCCCTATGCTTTAACATCACTGTGGAGCTTGAAAATGGGCTTGACGGGTGTTAGAAGTGCCAAAACGCTACGAAACAAGGTGCGGGGACTAAACTGTCAATTTCTGAAAGTTGCTGGTCTGCAAGGTCCTTACGGACCGTATGGGGATGGGCTTACGGTCCGTAAGCCATCACCAGCACAGCAGTTTGCAGAAACATTGAACCTGGTCTCTTGAACTGGTTTTAATGGTTTTTAACCACTGATTTTGCACTCTATGGGCTGGTTTTGAGTACCCCTTGTATTGCAATACCATGTGCCCACATGGAGGACCAAGATCGAAGCACGTTTTGCGAGGAACGATCCTAACGGTTGTGGGTTTCCTATATAAACCCAACTCAACCTCATTCATTCCTCACAATCTGATTCAAATGCTCTAAGTTGAGGTTGAAACACTTCATACCTGAGCAAATTGAATCTAGATTTCCTAGCTTGGACCCCTTTGTAAGTATTCTTTCGTGCTTTTTATGCATTTTTAGCACGAAAGTCAAACAGTGTTTGACTTTTTGCTTTGACCAGGTTATGGTCAACACAAAGTTCGTTTGAACTTTGCAACGTGAGCATAATCACGATGGTTATAGTCCCGTGTGACTATACCTACTGATTACCACGTTGACTAGGCGTAGTGACGAGTCATAGTTTTGGCCAAAATGCGTATTCATGCATATTTTGTAACCGAACTACTCTTGGGTATCAAAACACTTTGTTTTGATATCAAAACCTGTTTTCTAACTTAGTTAAACATGTTTCAACGTGTTTAGCTCGTCACTTTTAGTCTTGTGCTTGTGTAGAGTCGTAAGTCAAGCGGTCTAAACAACCGCTTAGACTTTCAAACACGACCCATTTGGTCGATCATTAGGATCCTACCAAGCATGTGTAGTGACCATAGTTATATAGGGAATAACCTTCCGTGGTTATACCTTATGGTCACTTAGGTTTAATTAGTTGTATGATAGGTAGTTTATATGCCTTAGGTAAATGACCAAAATGCCCTTATCATGCATAATTGGATTTTAAGCATACGTAACATAAACTTTTATCACTTAATTAATCATGCAACATGTTTAGGCATATAATACTTGTCATAGGACTAGTTAGACATCTGGAAAGCGCGATTGCGCGAACGACGCGTTAAAGTAGTGCAAGTTACCTTAATGGGTCACAATGGGTCGAAAGCACTTAGATTAGGTTCCGATTAAGGATGTAGGCTTTGTTAAACCATATCACATGAGTTCCAATACTCATTTGGTTTACGAAACCTCATTCTGTCCAATCTTCCGATTTAGGTGTCGATTATTTGACTAGTGATTCGATTACTAGGTGCTGCTTGATTTCTCTGGTTTACTTGAGTTTGTTGAAGTTCTTTTGATTGAGGATACTTTGCACTTCATGTGAGTACATAGTTCCCCTATTTTACTGTTTTCAATTGTTTTGGGGTGATTCATATGTGCTAAACATTTTCGAGATTTAAACGATGGTTTAAAAAACGATTGATATGGTTTATATAAAACTAATAACGATTTCGATAATGTGAATAAACTTGTTGGACGTATTTACATAACGAATGACATTCATTAACTTTGATCAAGCCGACCAGTATTAGGTTATGGTACCATAGGATCTGACAAATCTCGTTATCAGACTGCACCCATGGTTATGTGTGGGGGTTATGTGGGTAACGACTGAATCTGTGATTGTTAACTTACCCTTTGGTGGTTTGTTAATGCGAGAAGCGAGATAGTCGAGTCACGAAGGTTTGGATGTTATTAGCGAGACGACCAAAAGTAGTTTTCATAATTAAAACGAGGATGATTTAAACGAGTTAAAAGAGTTAAACGATTTCGAAACGACTTAAATGAGTTAAACGAGTTGGATAAACAATTGGTCTTTGGTTAGTGTTTAGATAACGGGACGGGTGTAATGTGGTGAAAACATGGTAGATACGCCGCTGGTACTTCTTATATATAAGTGTTTTCTTCATATTACATACCGTGGCGTTATTTAGTTCACTTGGGTAAACGAGGTTAAAACGATGTCACATAACGATGTTTTCGAGAAGATATAAACCATACGAGTTTTATTAACGAGTTTTTTCGAGATGTTTTACAAATCGATTTAATTAAACAAATGTTTTGGGGTTAAGAATCATGGCTACGAGGTTTTATAAGATATAATCATCTTGATTTGAGATGGTTAATTATGCTGCAATACTATGTAGTTTTCAAAACAAGGTTTTTAATAAGGTATTGCAACATGTAAACTAGCCATGAATCCGACACTCTTATTAAACCTATGTGCTCGCCAGCATTTTTTTGTTGACTTTGTTTTTACATATGTTTCAGGTGTTGTTGCTTGATGTTGATCACTAGGATGCATGTTTCACATAGGATCTGGACGAGGCCTTAGTGATATAATAACAATGATAGTCGATGTGTAACTTGTTTGTTTTGTGTTAAGACAATGTAAATTACTTAACGAATCAATAAAACGAAACTTTTGTATCCATGGTTGTGAAACAATAATTCTGTTGCAACACTCCCCGACGTTTCCGCCGCGGTTTCGTTGTTTTAACGTGGTCGGGGTGTGACAGAAGAGTTGGTATCAGAGCCAATGGTTATAGGGAATTAGGTTATTAGTAATGCTTTGACCTAGACTATAACTTTCTAGGACCCTAACGCAAGAAGATTTGCGTTTAGATTTTAAAACAAAACCGTCACCTACCCTTAGGTGATAACCACAATAAGAACACAAATTTCGAATCTGCTTCGAAAATTAATCATTTGTTCTACGATGATTGATTACTAGGTTTTGAACCCTTCCAGTTTGACTCATACTTGGCTTAGTGCCTTCCAAGTTTTCAAAATCTCGTCAAAGTTTGGGTCTAAATAATGTGAACACGTGCAAACTGGAAGAATGAATGCCTGTACCCTGAGTTTTCTGTCTAAGGCTAGAGTGTTCGTACAAATCCGCATAATCAGACCAGTCACTCTTACCTGGGAACTGTTGGGGTGAGTGTTCACTTATAGGCGAGCATGTCTTCGTGATTATTTTGACTCATTTACTTTGATTAGTCACTACGTGTCGTTTGTTTGTTCGAGGTAACGAACAAATGATCGCCTTCCTTTTTGTTGATGTTTTCAATACCTCTTTTGTTTATCCAATTGTCGACCTCACTCGTTTCTCATGTTTCCTTGTTCTTTTTAGACAGTGCCTCCTCGATGTGATGCACAACCTATGACTAATGAGGAAGTTGCAACCCTTGTCGCTCAACAAATGGCTGCAGTGCATCCGGGTGTGGTGATCCAGATCCATCAATTATATAACAACAACAATAATAACAACAATAATGCTCAGTGTAATTTCAAGAATTTCAATTATGCGAAACCGTTGAAGTTTTCTGGGTCTCAAGGAGCAACTGTGCTCCTGCAATGGTTCGAGAGTATCGAGAGCACATTCAGACATGTGTAGTGTCCGAATGAGGGTAAGGTTGAGTTTGCATCAAGTGTGTTCGAGAAGCGTGCTCTTACGTGGTGGAACGGAGTGATGCATGATATGGGTGCTGAAGTGGCATTGGCACAAACATGGGAAGCGCTTCGAGCTCTCATGATGAAAGTGTTTTGTCCCCGTCACGAGATTCAAGCGTTGGAACGAGAGTTTGACGATCTAAAACAAGATGGGGGAGAACACCGTGCGTATACGGATTGTTATGAAGAGCTGAGTTTATTGTGTCCCACTATGGTTACCCTGTTGGAGAAAGCAATCGAGAGGTACATTGATGGGTTGCCCGATTCTGTGCAAGACATTGTGACTGGCAGTAATCCTACTACTGTTCGTCAAGTGATCGAGCTGTCTGCTACCCTGACTGAGTCTCAAGTCAGGAAGGGTAAACTTGCCCGCAAGGGTGACAAGAAGGAGTCGTCCGATTCTGTTAAAGACAAGGAAAAGGGTAAGGGTAAGAAAGGCGAGTCATCAAGGAAGAGCAAGGCTTCCCAGAATTTTGCTGTTACTGCTCAGAACCCACCAGCTCAACCTCCTACGAAGAAAGTATATGCTGGTACCGCACCTCACTGTGCTCGCTGCAATGGTCATCATGTTGCACAAAAAGCTTGCAAGCAATGCACTACGTGTGCTAAACTTGGGCATCTGGCCAATATCAGTCGTTTGGGCCAGAATCAAGCCGCTCAGAATCCAGCACAGGTTCAGGGGAATGCTGCTAGATTCCCACCAAGTTTGTGTTTCAATTGCGGAGAGTTTGGTCACTTCCGGAACAACTGCCCGAGGTAAGTGAATCCGAATGCCATTGCAAACGCGAATCCCGCTCGTGGACGAGCGTTTAATCTGAATGCAAACGAGGCTTGAGCTGACAACCTCATTGTCAATGGTACGTTTCTTGTTAACAATCGACCTGCATCTGTTCTTTTCGATTTTGGTGCCGATAGAAGTTTTGTTTCGTTATCTTTTGAGCCTTTACTTGCGATACCTAGAACTAAACTAAGGAAACCCTTATCTGTCGAAGTTGCTACCGGTAAACCTCTTGTACTCGATTCTGTTATTCGTGATTGTCAGTTGAACCTTGATAACCATCTTTTTCCTATTGACCTCGTGCCGATGCAACTTGGGAGCTTCAATATTATTGTTGGAATGGATTGGTTAGCTAAACTTCATGCTGAGGTGGTTTGTTTCGATAAGATTGTTCATATTCCTTTGTCTTCTGGTGAGGTTTTAGAAGTTCGTGGCGAGAAGCCATCTGGTGGATTGAAACTCATGTCATGTACGAAAGCCCAAAGTTATTTGTGAAAAGGATATGTTTCTTTTCTGGCACATGTCGCCGAGGAGAAGGGCAAGAGTAAGCGTATTCAAGATATTTCGATTGTTCAAGATTATCCAGAGGTGTTTCCTGATGAACTGCCTGGTTTGCCTCAAGTTCGTCAAGTCGAGTTTCATATTGATCTTGTACCCAATGCTAACCCAATAGCGAAAGCACCTTATCGTCTTGCACCGTCAGAGATGCAAGAATTATCGAAACAGCTTCAAGAGTTATCTGATAAAGGATTCATCCGACTGAGTTATTCGCCCTGGGGTGCTCCTGTCCTCTTTGTGAAAAAGAAAGATGGATCATTTCGAATGTGTATCGATTATCGTGAGCTTAATAAACTTACCATCAAGAATCGATTTCCCCTACCATGAATTGATGTTCTCTTCGACCAGCTGCAAGGTGCTTCATGCTTTACCAAGATCGATCTGCGTTCTGGGTATCATCAACTTCGTGTTCTCGAAGAAGATATTCCCAAAACTGCTTTCCGCACAAGATATGGGCAATATGAGTTTACTGTCATGCCTTTTGTTCTGATGAATGCCCCAGCTATCTTCATGGACTTAATGAATAGGGTCTGTAAACCTTATTTAAACAAGTTCATCATTGTGTTCATTGACGATATTCTCATCTATTCAAAGACTTGAGCTGAGCATGAGCAACACCTTCGTTTGACCCTGGAACTTCTGAAGAAGGAACAATTTTTTGCTAAATTCTACAAGTGTGAATTCTGGCTTAAAGGAGTTCAGTTTTTGGGTCATATAGTTAACGAGTAGGGTATTCATGTGGATCCATCCAAGATTGTTGCAACTAAGGATTGGAACACACCAACGACACCAACAGAAATTCGTTCTTTTCTTGGTCTCGCTTGATATTATCGACGTTTCATTTCGAATTTCTTGAAGATCGCGGTTCCACTCACAGCTTTGACTCAGAAAAATAAGCCGTTTGAGTGGGGACCCAAACAAGAAGAAGCGTTCCAAACACTAAAGCAGAAGCTCTGTGATGCTCCTGTTCTATCTCTGCCCGAGGGAAACGATGATTTCGTTGTCTACTGTGACGCATCTAATTTAGGCCTTGGTTGTGTTCTTATGCAACGAGGTAAAGTTATAGCTTATGCGTCTAGACAGTTGAAAGTTCACGAGAAGAACTATACGACTCATGATCTTGAGTTAGGAGCTGTGGTTTTCGCGCTTAAAATCTGGAGACATTATCTTTATGGCACAAAGTGTGTGGTTTTCACAAACCACAAAAGTGTCCAGTATATTCTTAATCAGAAGGAGCTGAACATGAGGCAACGACCATGGGTTGAGCTCTTGAACGATTACGATTGTGAGATTCGCTACCATCCTGGTAAGGCGAATGTTGTAGCTGATGCGCTTAGTCGAAAGAAGCGAGTCAAGCTTTATTCTGTTTGAACTCTATCTGATATTCAATCTCATGTTCTTCAAGCTCAACGATCTTGTGTGATCAAAGGCTTATTGAAATATGAGCTACCGCTTCAACTTGAGCTTAAACTCGAAAGGAAAGACGATGGTTTGCTTTATTTCAAGGATCGTTTGTGGATTCCGAAACAAGACTATCTTCGCACTTTAGTGATGGACGAATCTCACAAGTCTCGATATTCTATCCATCTTGGTGCTGATAAAATGTACAAGGATCTTCGTACTCAGTATTGGTGGCCTGGTATGAAGAAGGATGTTGCCTTGTGTGTATCGAAATGCCTAACTTGTCTCAAAGTCAAGGCTGAACATCAACGACCATCTGGTTTGCTTATACAACCAGAGATACCGGTATGGAAGTGGGAGAACATTGCGATGGATCTTATCACTAAGTTACCGCATACGTCTAAAGGTCATGATGCTATTTGGGTTGTTATCGATCGATTAACAAAGTCAGCTCATTTTATTCCGATTCGCGAGGATCTATCTGCTGATAAACCTGCAAAGATTTACGTTGATGAGATTGTATCTCGACATGGTGTTCCTTTGGATATCATATCTTATCGTGATGCTCGTCTTATTTCTGGAAGACCATGCAATCTGCTTTAGGAACCCAGCTAAATCTAAGCACTGCTTATCATCCCCAAACAGATGGACAATCTGAGAGAATAATTCAAACTTTGGAGGATATGCTTAGAGCATGCGTGATAGACTTTGGTGGTAATTGGGATTCTCATCTGCCATTGATCGAGTTCTCTTACAACAATAGTTATCATGCTAGCATTAATATGGCACCATTCGAAGCTTTATACGGTCGAAAATGTCATTCACATGTCTGTTGGAATGAGATCGGTGAAGCTCAGCTTACTGGACCTGAGCTCATTCTGGAAACGACAGACAAAATCAAGAAGATTCGCGATAATCTTGTGACAGCTAGAAGCAGTCAAAAGAGTTATGCGGATATGCGACGCAAGCCCTTAGAATTTCAAGTCGGAGACCGTGTCCTACTCAAGGTGTCACCTTGGAAGAGAGTGGTGAGATTTGGAAAGAAAGGAAAACTTGCACCTCGATATGTTGGACCATTTAAGATTGTTGAAAGAATTGGAAAGGTTGCCTATCGACTAGAGCTACATCCAGAGCTTGGAATTATTCATCCGACTTTTCACGTGTCCAATTTGCGAAAGTCTTTAGCTGATGCTGATCTTCACATTCCACTCGACGAGATTCGAGTTGATAAAACAATGCACTTTGTCGAGAAACCCGTGGAGATAATGGACCGTGCAGTCAAACAGTTGAAGAACAAACGGATTCGATTGGTCAAGGTTTGCTGGGAGTCCAAATGTGATGCTTTTATTCAAGGTCTCAGTTGTGTTTTGATGCAGCGCGAAAAAGTGATAGCCTATGCTTCCCGACAGTTGAAAACACATGAGAAGAACTATACGACTCATGATTTGGAATTAATAGCCGTAGTTTTGCACTCAAAATCTAGAGGCATTATTTGTACGGTACTAAATGCACCATTTATACCGATCATAAGAGCCTTCAACACATTTTCTATCAGAAAGAGTTGAACATGCGACAACGTCGTTGGGTTGAACGATTACGATTGTGCAATCAAGTATCATCCAGGCAAAGCTAATGTGGTAGCTGACGCCCTCAGTCGGAAGGAAATCAAACCTAAATGTGTTTGTAACACCCCAAAACCCAAATTTTTAACTCACGAATATGTTTCATTATTTTATGTCATGAAGTGGTTTAACTGGTTTTAAAATGTGACAACTGTGTTCTGTAATCGATGTACAATGTAAAAAAATGTCAATTATCAATAAAACAATGTGCTTTGGTGTTATTATATGTGTTTTGGTGTTATTATATGTATATTGGTGTTTGATGATTTTACGATTTGATTCGAGTTCGATTTCAAGCTTTAAATCGCTTTCTGGAAGGTTATACGCAAACTGGTGCGTAAACGCAGTCAGTTTAACACAACAAACACTTCGGAATAGTGACATAGGCTTAACATACCTTAAATAACCTTCACATAACTTAGAAATAAGTTTTGGATGGTTTGGTGTGTCGAAAACAAGTTTGTTCGATCGCAGGGACTATTTGTGTCAAACTACGAAACTATATCGATTTGTATAGAAACGAACATTCCGGAACTAGATCATAAGTTAAATATACCCTAAATATCCTTTACATATCTTAGAAATAGGCTTTGAGGGGTTCGGTATGCTAAAATAAACTTTATTGATCAATAAGGACTAAAAGCGTCAAAAAGTGCATAAGTTTGCATTTTCGCGCATATCTTACGTTCTGAATATATCCGGACACCCAAAAATTTATGTAATCATTAAAATATTTTATTTTAGTGATTGTTATGATAAAATTCCATTCGTCGCTTAATTTGGATCGTTTTTGCGTCCGTTACGACTTCCGTCCTAATTAACCGAACTACGCAACCGTACGACCAAACGAGCCGACATACGAAATGATTTCAAGCATATCTCATGTTTCCTATGCTTTAACATCATTGTGAAGCTTGAAAATGGGCATGACGGGTGTTAGAAGTGCCAAAACGCGATGAAACAAGGTGCAGGGACTAAACTGTCAATTTCTGAAAGTTGCTGGTATGCAAGGTCCTTACGGACCGTATGGGGATGGGCTTACGGTCCGTAAGCCATCACCAGCACAACAGTTTGCAGAAACATTGAACCTGGTCTCTTGAACTGGTTTTGATGGTTTTTAACAACTGATTTTGCACTCTATGGGCTGGTTTTGAGTACCCCTAGTATTGCAATACCATGTGCCCACATGGAGGGCCAAGATCGAAGCACGTTTTGCGAGGAACGATCCTAATGGTTGTGGGTTTCCTATATAAACCCAACTCAACCTCATTCATTCCTCACAATCTGATTCAAATGCTCTAAGTTGAGGTTGAAACACTTAATACCTGAGCAAATTGAATCTGGATTTCCTAGCTTGGACCCCTTTGTAAGTATTCTTTCATGCTTTTTATGCATTTTTAGCACGAAAGTCAAATAGTGTTTGACTTTCTGCTTTGACCAGGTTATGGTCAACACAAAGCTCGTTTGAACTTTGCAACGTGAGCGTAATCACGATGGTTATAGTCCCGTGTGACTATACCTTCTGATTACCACGTTGACTAGGCGTAGTGACGAGTCGTAGTTTCGGCCAAAATGCGTATTCATGTGTATTTTGTAACCAAACTACTCTTGGGTATCAAAACACTTTGTTTTGATATCAAAACACTTTGTTTTGATATCAAAACCTGTTTTCTAACTTAGTTAAACATGTTTCAACATGTTTAGCTCGTCACTTTTAGTCTTGTGCTTGTGTAGAGTCGTAAGTCAAGCGGTCTAAACAACCGCTTAGACTTTCGAACACGACCCGTTTGGTAGATCATTAGGATCCGACCAAGCATGTTTAGTTACCATAGTTGTATAGGGAATAACCTTCTGAGGTTATACCTTATGGTCACTTAGGTTTAATTAGTTGTATGATAGGTAGTTTATATGCCTTAGGTAAATGACCAAAATGCCCTTTTCATGCATAATTGGATTTTAAGCATACGTAACATAAACTTTTGTCACTTAATTAATCATGCAACTTGTTTAGGCATATAATACTTGTCATAGGACTAGTTAGACGCCTCGAATGCGCGATTGCGCGAACGCACTTAGATTAGGTTCCGATTTAGGATGTAGGCTTTGTTAAACCATATCACATGAGTTCCAATACTCATTTGGTTTACGAAACCTCATTCTGTCCGATCTTCCGATTTAGGTGTCGATTATTTGACTAGTGATTCGATTACTAGGTGCTGCTTGATTTCTCTGGTTTGCTTGAGTTTATTGAAGTTCTTTTGATTGAGGATACTTTGCACTTCATGTGATTCCATAGTTCCCCTATTTTACTGTTTTCAATTGTTTTGGGGTGATTCATATGTGCTAAACGTTTTCGAGATTTAAACGATGGTTTCAAAAACGATTGATATGGTTTATATAAAACTAATAACGATTTTGATAATGTGAACAAACTTGTTGGACGTATTTACATAACCAATGATATTCATTAACGTTGATCAAGCCGACCAGTATTAGGTTATGGTACCATAGGATCTGACAAATCCCGTTATCAGACTGCACCCATGGTTATGTGTGCGGGTTATGTGGGTAACGACTGAATCTGTGATTGTTAACTTACCCTTTGGTGGTTTGTTAATGCGAGAAGCGAGATAGTCAAGTCACGAAGGTCTGGATGTTATTAGCGAGACGACCAAAATTAGTTTTCACAATTAAAACGAGGATGATTTAAACGAGTTAAACGAGTTAAATGAGTTAAACGATTTCGAAACGACTTAAATGAGTTAAACGATTTGGATAAACAGTTGGTTTTTTGGTTAGTGTTTAGATAACGGGACGGGTGTAATGTAGTGAAAACATGGTAGATACGCCGCTGGTACTTCTTATATATAAGTGTTTTCATCATATTACATACCATGGCGTTATTTAGTTCACTTGGGTAAACGAGGTTAAAATGATGTCACATAACGATGTTTTCGAGAAGATATAAACCATACGAGTTTTATTAACGAGTTTTTACGAGATGTTTTACAATTCGATTTAATTAAACAAATGTTTTGGGGTTAAGAATCATGGCTACAAGGTTTTATAAGATATAACCTTCTTGATTTGAGATGGTTAATTATGCTGCAATACTATGTACTTTTCAAAACAAGGTTTTAATAAGGTATTGCAACATGTAAACTAGCCATGAATCCGACACTCTTATAAAACCTATGTGCTCGCCAGCATTTCTTTGCTGACTTTGTTTTTACATATGTTTCAGGTGTTGTTGCTTGATGTTGATTGCTAGGATGCATGTTTCACATAGGATCTGGACGAGTCCTTAGTGATATAATAACAATGATAGTCGATGTGTAACTTGTTTGTTTTGTGTTAAGACAATGTAAATTACTTAACGAATCAATAAAATGAAACTTTTGTATCCATGGTTGTGAAACAATAATTCTGTTGCAACACTCCCTGACGTTTCCGCCGCGGTTTCGTTGTTTTAACGCGGTCGGGGTGTGACATAAAATAACCTAGTTAAGGTATGAGTTATATAGTAGGGAATGAGGTTGATAAGATGGCAAAAATGTGGGGCTAAATTCAGCAAGTTGAATTAAAGTTTTATAAAAACTAAAAACTGTAGTAAGTGTGGGTGTATGTGTCTTATGGAGAGAAAGAGGAGAAGAGAGGTGGTGCAAACCCCTCATGATCAAGGAAGAAATTCAGTAAATTGAAGGGAGTTGAATGAATATTCAAATGCATGGGTCGATATTTATCGCCATCCAATCTAAATCAAAATATGGTAAGTTGTAGATTCTTATTTGGTGGTCTTGCAAGAAATGGGTTATGACTAAATTCGTGAATTAGTATAAAATTAGGCATGATTGTGCATTAGAATCACCAAATAGAATTAGTTTTGTGTATGATTTTAAGTAATTTGATGATTGGAGGTGAAACCCACTTCTACTGGTGAAGATGGCGACATGGGTGTGTCATCCATGTCCAATCCTCGTTAAAATCTTGTTGTGCTGTGTGGTATGTAATGCATTCTTGTTAGAAAGATTGAATGTGATATGAATTAGTTGATGTTTTGTGTTATTTGATTAATGAAAGCAAGACGTAGGAGGTAAGCATGAAATACTAGTACTTTGTGCTTAAATTGTAGTACGCCCACCAAGTGTTTGATGAAATGCCTAAGTGACAATTGTAGATAAAATTTAATATAATTGATGGGTGAACATATATAGGATGAAACCATTAGGAAATTAAACATGTGGAATGTATTTTAGATGGAGCACATGTAGGAATTTTGGTTGGTTATGTGATTTGGTAAAAAGTGTGCATTAAAGGTTGTACTCTATGTTGGAGTGCCATGATGTTCACCATATGTTTGAATAGTCTCTTAATTGAAATTGAGAAGTAAATATATACTAAATGTGAAGCATATGAGTTCATTAGAAAGGGATAAAGTTGGAATAATGTTGAGTTTGCTAAGTATGAGATGAACTAGATGTGAAGTGATGAAAATGCTAATATGCATGAAAATGATGATACATGTGTATGTGTATGTAACTAGGTGATTATATGGTTATATATATATATATATATATCTCACTATATGGGTATGAAATGTTTATAGTGCCATTAGTATGATCGACTACATCGATGCGGACCTATGTTCCTAAGTCGTAAGTTTGTATAGTTGACCATTGACCTTATGAAGATGTCAACGAGTAGGAGAAAAGTATTGTTAAAAATATGCCTTGTGCTTGTTAGAATTGTATGATGGGTCATTATATGTTATATTTGATGGTATGTTAAATTGTGTAAATTGGAATGATGTATTGTTAAAAATATGCCTTGTGCTTGTTAGAATTGACTATTGAAAGTCAAATACGAGATGTGAGTTAAATATGATTTGATGATATGTAATATCTCATATGTTAACAAGAATGTAAATGTGGTGACATGTAAGGATAAGCATTTTTGTCAAAGTGACGCAAGCACGAAAGGCTCACGGGTCAAAAGGACACAAGGAAGCGAACGCAAATACGGACGCAAATAGGTAAGTGATTTCCGGAATCACTTCTTATCTTATAAATAAAGTTTGATGTGTTAAACGTAGGAACTCATGTGAGAAATTATGAGAAAGGGTAGAAACTAAAGTGAGTATTGATGAGGTAAGTCGTATGAAGTTATATATGATTGGAATTATATGATAGAGTGAACGGGCCAAGAGTAAAGAAAGTGACATGGCGTAATGTGATAGTTAGTTTGATCACGGGGTTAAGCGTTAGAAGGATTTGGGAGTTTGTATATGATTATTTTACATATGGAAACATGAAAAATGGAGAAGAAAAAGTTTGGGTGTCTAACGGTCGTATAAGAACGTATAAAGAGAATAAAGGTTTGCTGAACTGGGCTCTACTGTAGCTTACAGTAGCCACCGTAAGCTACGGTAGATGTTGATGGTTTATTCTTCCACCATAAGGCGGACCATTCTCACCGTAGCCATTTTAAAGGCCACCGTAAGCTACAGTAGCCACCATAGTTTACGGTGGAGGTCAGATATATGTGCATGATTTTGGTACTTTATTACGTTTCGAATTTCCATATTTTCCTAATACTATTGTTAAGGCCCCGATATACTTCCGGGAAGTGGTATAACCTTCAAGAAGATCGTAAGAAGCTTGATTATGTCGTACAAATACAATTAATGATTTTTCGGACTCACAAAGGATATGAATTCCGTAGGTAAGCATGAACGGTATAAGCATGAACGTAGGTTTGTATGTATGAGACGAATATATATTTATTTATGGATGTTGTATTTAGGATTTGTAGTATATTTATATGGGAATGTGAGAGGCACATAAGGGCTTGGATATGTATGTATGTATGTATGTATGAATGTATGTATGTATGTATGTATGTATGTATGTGTGTGTGTGTGTGTGTATGTATGTATGTATGTATGTACGTAAGTATGTATGCATGTGTGACAACTGTCAAATTTGCATGCATCCGTACAATTATTAAACAATGATTAGTGCTTAATGACTGTGCTGAATTACAACTAATGACTTGAATTGCTTTCCGATTATTGCCATATACATACATGTGCACCATATATTGCAAATGACATATCATGACTGCATGCAAACTTTGTTGATTCGAATGATGCACAAAACACCGGCAACACAGTTATCAGACAAATAAGAAGAATGCTGACGGACTTCAGTAAAAAGACAGACATTGTATTGAGACACAGAATGAGCCAGAAACCAAGTATTACACTAGTCTAGTGTGTAGGAAAGTAAGGATCATAGAACTGCCTTCCTAGTGATAGTTTAAATGTCGAAAAGTGCCTAAAACTCACATAAACTGCAGAATTCTGCAGAATTCAGCAAAATTAAGCATTTAAGCAACTTAATATCATGCAGAAATAAGGTTAAATGGTCCTGAATGCTTTCGTAAGTGTCGGGAATCAAAACTGTCACAAAAGGTAACATAAATCACACTAAACTGCATAGTTTAGCACCTTAACGAACCGGTAACCAACCGAACAACCGGACACTACCCGAAACACCAAATTTTCACTAGAAGCACTGTTTTAACATTACCAAGCTAGTTATGATCCCCGAACATCATAACACACTATATAAAACCTAGTAACTAAATGACCTAACCAACACTTGATTTCTAACTACTTAACTAACTAATTAGTTATTACCTAAGCCTAGACCTCCCCAACTAGTAATCGGCCCAACATGTGGGTCCCACTTGATTTTATTTGATTAGTTAATTAGATTGTGTTTCAACTTTAAGAACATAAAAACCAACGGTTTACCATGTATGAGAAGATAATAAGTTAACATACTAGTTTCATAACTTCATTTCATTCACATTTCACAACACTTTCCTTCTCCTACCCCCCCCCCCCCTATTCTCGGCCGTGAGCCACCACCCCATCACCACCATTATCCAATCTTCTTTCATCCATTTCATACATATCCAAAGGTGTAAGAAGGCGTATAAGGAAGCTTGGAGCTCTTGAAGCTTGAAGGACCTCTCTCTAGTGCTTTTATCCACCTCTTTTCTTCCATTGATCATCCCTAGCCTTGAGCTAATGGTAAGAACATCATACTCTTCATTTTACATCTTGTTTAGGTGGTTAAAAGATGATACATGATGTTAATCTTGAAGAACACTAAGAATCAAGAAGATGAAACATGAACATAAGCTTAGATCATCAGAAATCTTGATGTTTATGTGTTGATATGCTTGTTGATTGTTGTTTACTTATGTTTTTGATGTTGATCATCATATGATCTTGCTAGATAATGATTAAAAACATAATCTAGCAAGATGAGAGGATGAACATGTTAAAGATCCATAGATCATCCTCATGAAAGTCATGAACTTGAAAGAATAAATTGTTTTCATGTTAAGTGATGATCAAAATAAGTATAAAGTCTTGTAAATCTAAGAATTCAAGAATGATTTTTCAAGAAACCAATTTAAAAATACAAAGTTTACTTAACCTTGGTTCTTAAATAATTAAACCACATTTTTGGCAGTTAATAAAGTGTAGGAACACATATGTAACAAGAAAAATCCAAGAAGAAACATTTTTAGAAAATGTAATTACAAGTTGTAAAGAACTAATTCTTTCAAAAATGATGTTTTTAAAGAAAACAACCACACTTTAAAGGGTAACTAAGCTTACTAAATACACTAGTAAGTTACTACACATTTTTATAAATTTTCAAGTTCATGAGGTAATAATTTATGCTTGATTTATGGCACTTGGTAAGTATTGTTTGGTTTGTTGTTGATTTTGTTGATTTATAAAAGAAAATGATATGCTTTGAAAGCATGGAAACCTCCATTTTTAAGGGGAAACTATGGCGAAATTTTTCTTGAAATTTAACACTTAGGAAAATATTTTTAAACAAATATTTACAAGTATATTTTAAACCATGAATTTTTATATAAAGTTTGCCATAATTTTTGTTACAAAAATTATATATATTGGAGGTTGGTTTTTATAAATAAAAGTGACTAAATATGTATTTAGGAAATATATATTTAGAAGTCAACATGTGTGTGGTTATTTGTATAATATGTGTATTAGTTATATTATTTTAGGACTTGAAATAATATAACTCACCAAAATACCAAGAAATTAAAATCCAAAATATTACCAAAATTCCAAGAGAATGAACATATAAATTATACCCAAAATATTGGACAAACCGAACAAAGGAATATAACTCACAAAATATTCCGGAAAATTATATACAAGTATATTTTGGTAATTGGTATTTTGGACACCAAGAGAATGAAAATGGGATTTTCATAATTACTACAAAATATATCATATTTTTGACAAGAAGAAAATGTATTATTTTTGGAAGAAAATATATATTTTCTCAAACAAACTTGAAATACATTATTTTTGGAAAAAAAATATATTTTCTTAAATAAACCTTGAATATATTATTTTTGGAAGAAAAATGGATTTATATATATTTCTAAGTTGGACTTGGAAATATATTAGTTTTGAGGCTTGTATGAGGTTTATAAATATTTTTGCCAAGGGAAAAATTATGAATAATTTTTCTAAGTAATATTTCTCAAAGTATATATTTCGGAAATATATATATATTGATGTATTTTTATTAAAGATATTATTCTGGACAAAGTTGATACAAGAATTAAGAATAAGGATACTTCATAAACACAATAAAAATACGTATTCTCGTACGTATAAATACACACCGGAATACGCCACCGATACTTGGCAAAAATACGCAAGGTTAAGAATACGAGTATGAATACGCCCATCCTTGGGGAAGATATACATGTGCAAATACATTATGTGACAAGTTAAAATATATTATTTTAACTAATATTCCAAAAATTTAATGAATATAATTTAAGTTAAATATTTATTATTTTAACAAATAATTATATACTTGGAATAACATTGTTGACACAAAGAAACCTAACTCAAACATACTAAATAAGACCAAGGTTAAGGCACGACCCACTCGTCTGATGAACCGTAGTACGCATGTAGGTAGTTGTGCGTTCTAGAGGAAGCTTTGAGTTACATTGGATAGGAAGAACGCAAAACTGTGAGTTCATGTCCCCCTTTTCTTTTAACTGTTTTCAATTTTATAACTTCGGGGGGGGGGGGTGAAATACATGTTACAAATGTTTTGATGATTACAAATGGTATGGTTAGCTAAGGAATGAACTGCCAGATCATGTGAATGGGTAGGCGATTAACTTAAGACCATTAATCCTCGTAGTAGGACCAAGGGACATGAGTGATAGATCTATTTGGGTGTAGCGAGCCCCACCCATGCACCCGCTGGATGGACCATGAGGTGACTATGTCTTCAAACTGAAGCCCGGTGCAAAATCTGCTAGGATTGAGTCTTCCTGCACCATCTCACATATATTAATGTATTAGCTACACATTAATTGATCTGTTTCCTTGTTGCTTCATACCAGTTTACAAGTACATACATACATACTTACAAATGTTTTCAAGGATGTTCGTGCTCATGTACAAAACACATGAACTTACTCAACTTTTGTTGATGTTTCAAACTACATGTATTTCAGGAAATTAAGCATGGATCTGGCGGGCGTTGAAGTTTACAAGTCATGACTCTAATAAAAGGTGTCATCCGAAGTCGAAGGGTTTGGGTTATGTATTTTATCTTGGATAAGATACATGGCTCGAAACCTAGCTGGTTTATGTCTTTTGTGAAGTCCTTATGGATCTAAAACTTGTTGGTAATGTATTTTGAACATGAAGTCTGTGTTTTTTGTAACACCCCGTGTTTCGAAAGTCAAAGTCAAAGTCAAGATTGAAGTCAAAGGAAGAAAAGATTGCTAATTGCGATCTGTCACTCCTTGCTCAACTCCTGTTTTGACTTCTTTGACTTGTAGATAATCTATTTATTTTATTTTATCACATTAGTTGTATTATGTGGAGTACTTGTTTATAATCGAGGTTTAATCGCTATTTATCGCATACTAATCGCTAACCGACTTAATCACACTCGTAACTCAAATTATTGCGTTCTGGACATTGTTTTATGTGTGTGTGCTACTTATGTGTTACTTGTGCATGTTTAATTATGTTATATTATGATGTGGTGATCAATCGAAAAACAATTTCAAAGCTATCGCAATCGAATCGCAAACGCTAATCGCAAGTTAATTAGGATTATTGTATGTAAGATATAGTAGTTGGGATTAATCTGTAATACTATCGCATCGCTCACTCGAATCGCATCGCAATGCTCAATGCACGAAACGAAAACGCCAAATCCAACTCACCGGAGCCACTCGATCGAGTGACCACTCGATCGGACGGCCAGTCGATCGGTTCGCCACCCGATCGGCCTGCCATCCGATCGGTGACCCACTCGATCAGGGTACTTTTTTCCATTTTGGGAAACCCTATAAATACCCAGTTGTTACCTCTTTTGATGGTGACGGCTCCTCTCACTCGACCCAGCCACTCTCAAGCTCTATTTCTTCTGATTTCTCTCAATTCTTGTAAGTTTTCAACCTAAATTGTGACAACTGGCACAAACCGGTAATTTTCGTACACTTTAATTATTGTTTAATGACTGAAATTGTGTGCTTAAATGTCAACATTGACTGATTACATGCTAAACAAGTGAATTCATGCACGTTGTATACTACAAAATATTGCTTTATGCATAAACGAGAGCGTTGCGTCAGAAATACTAGTAAACTCACCGGTAAGACACTCTGTGTCAACAGAACTGCAGAAAGCAGTCAGACAATAAAATTGGAGCCTAGGTGTAGCTCCAACGACAAGAATACGTTAAAACCCAAGAGTACATACAGGGTTTTAATATATATACTCTCCGGAAGCAAAAATAAGCACTAAAAAGCACCCGAAACGCACATTAAGTGCAGAATTTTATATAATTCAGCTCTAATCAGCTTTTAGACATATAAATATCATGCAGAAATTTCGTTTTAACATCCAGAATATTTCCCTAAGTGTCGGGAATCGAAAGTATTTCAAAAAGATACTTAATAGACACTAAACGGGGCAATTTAGCACTTTAACGAACCGGTGTCTAACCGAACAACCGGATATTACCCGGAACACCAAAATAATGCTAGAAGCATTGTTTTTATTTTTCTAAGCTAGTTAGGGTCCCCGAACACCCTAACACACTATATATTACTTAACACACTAAATCTAACATTTAACATGTAACTAGATCATGTAACTTGGAGTTGAAATGTAACCAAGACCCCCCCCCCCTATGGTTGGACGGTTGGGAGACCAAAATCCCTCATGGGATTTCTTTCCTATATTTTAATGGGTTGTGTTGGCACTTTAGAAACACTAAACCCATTAGATAAAGCCTTGATTTGGTTATAAGAATAACACACTAAACCATAAGTTTCATTCTCACTCATCACCAACTTCACAAAACTCTGTCTTCCTCCCTCTCTACCTCATGGCTCACCACCACCACCAACCATCCACCATTTTTGCTCACCATCCATCTATTCCAAGCTTGATTCAAGGTGTAAGAAGGTCACTAACGAAGCTCGGTGCAAGCGGATCTTGAAGGACCTTCACCATTTGCTTTTATCCACTTCATTTACCCTCTTGAACTTCCCTAGCCTTGTGCTAGTAGTAAGTGCTTCTAAACATCATCTTGATCTTGTTTATGATGGTTAATAGTTGACTTAATGGTTAAAACTATGAAACACTAAAGAACTTACATTAAAGTCTTGAACATAAGATGAATAAGGTGGATAAAGAGAAGATATGTGTGTAAATCTTGTAGATCTTGTATGGTTGTGATTATTTGATGTTGTTTGTTAATAAAAGTAGGATGGATCATCATCAAGACATACTAGATCATGTTCAAGAACATGAACTAGTATTATGTTAGTGCTTGAAATAAGAAAGATGATGTGACCATCCACCATGAACTTGAACTTGAATAAACATAATGTTTCTTGTAAAATAAGGTTCTAAACTAGTAGATCTAAAGATCTACAAGTGGTTTTTCGGAAGAACCAAGTGAAAGATGCAAGTCTTGTTAAAACCCAGATATTTTATGAACTAGAAGTATTTTTGGCAAATAAACAAGTGTGTAAACACTTGTGTAACAAGAAAATTTAACAAAGAAATGTTTTGTAAATCTTGACTAGAAGTTGTGAAACTTCATGTTCTTTAAAAATAAAGTTTTTAAGAAACTAATTTTATTTTTTTAAAGATAACATGACTTACTAAATGTGCTAGTAAGTTACTACATATTTTTACAAGACTTTCAAGTTCATAAGTTTGTGGTTTATGCTTGTTTTGACAAGTTTGGTAAATAAAGATTGTGTTGTTAATGATTTAAAAGAAAATAAACACATGTTTGAAAACATGGGAAACCTCCATTTTTAGGGGAAACTCTGTCGAAATTTCTATAAATTTTGACACTTAGAAAATATAAGTTTTTGAGAAACTTATTCCCTAAAAATGTATCTAAAAATAATACCAAGGTTTCCCTAATTTTTGGTGATAAGAAATGAGGATTTCTTCTAGAATAAAAATGGATATTAAGTATATATATATTTTTGAGAGAAAAATATATATTATTTAATCACCAACTGTTGTGCTAAGTGTATATAGTATGTGTTATACGTGCTAGTGTATTAGAACTTAAAAATACACTAATTACTCATGAGGAGTATAAACATAAAAATACACAAACAACATACAAAATACATAATTCGGGTGCAAAGTGCAAAACACAAGATACTTATATTAATTTTTGAGAAAATAATATAAGTAAGATACCTAGTTAAAAATATAAAATATTTTTAACACAACAATACAAATACAAAAGAGAGTGACTGTACTTGTGCGACGCAAGTCTAGTGACTAACGTTAAGAAAACGCGTATAGGTCACGACGTTAATTAAGCAAATCCGGTGAAGTTTACGACGCAAGGAACACAAAGTTGTGAGTTCATGCTCCCCCTTTTCTTTTAACTGTTTTCAGTTTTATAACTTCGGGGGTGAAATACATGTACAAATATTACTATGTTTATAAATGGTATGATAACAAGAAACACACTTGGTGAGGACAAGAACCAAGTATGATGTGATATGAGAAATGACACGAGAAATCGTGTCACGAATAGGGTACCATAAGCACCATTAATCAACAATATACCTAGACCGCAGAACAAAAAGTTAGATCTAACGGGTGTCGGGCAGCCAAACCCTCGGTGAGGGCGAGTACCGAGTAGTGCTTTTGTGTCTCAGAATATGCCAACTAGAAAATGCCTAAGGTTTGGTGACTTCCTATGTCATGTCACATCTTAATGGCTTTGCAACCCATTAACAATCCTGATACTTACAGGAATACTTTATTTACTTAAAAATTCATACCATACTAAAACTTGATTTATACTTGAGTACGTGGGGTACACAAGTAAACTTGAATTATACATGCCACAAACTATGTTTTCATACAAAGTATACAAACGTGAAATATAACAACTGCATGAATTCACACCAACTTTATGTTGACGTTTTTCCAAAACTTACATGTATTTCAGGTAACTAGGATGGGTGTGCGCGTGGTCTTACTCATGCTCGTGGATGTCGCTATGTTTATCGTTAAATAAAGTTGTAACTTTTAAAACAATATGCTATCTCGTGTTGTAAACACTTGACTTATGTTTTCAGTAATGTAATGTTTGAAGTTAATTTTGAGCATGTAGTATGTTTACTCTTCGTATGCAATGAGAACCTTTCATGATCACACCTCGTGCTTCCGCCGCAGAAAGGGGTGTGACATAAATCTTGTACTTCTATGATCTACACGCACTCCTACACCTTTCTATCTTTTAAATCTCAACTTTTAACCGTGAAATCAATGGATTTAAGGAGTTCTAGGATGATGTCATCATGGTGTTCTTACAAACTTCATGTTTTGGCTTCAATCCACCAAGAACAACTTAGATCTGGACGATTTCCACATGAACGAACAAAGATCTTTCAAAGATCTGAACATATTCATGGTAAAAAGGATTGAAAGATGATTTTCTAACTTTCTTTCAACTCTTTTACACTCAATGCACTCAAAACCCTATAGAATCGGAGCTTGTTCTGATCTTCTACTCGTTCCTAGTGATGTATCAGTTCCAGATCTGAATACTATCCAAGAGATAGATGATTCTGGGTTTAAACATGAACAACCGTCTTGGACCGTGAACTGGTCGGACTAGGGTGATTCCTGGTCGGACGGGTCACTTGTGACAGGATAAGGTTCCTATTGTTTAAACAAGCTGTCATAACGCCTCGTTCAAAACTGCAAAACCATAAAAAACAACCAAGTGTCAAGATGATCAGTCGTTGGGATGGATTACCGTCCGATCGGACAGCCATCCGATCGGGTTGCACTTTGGTTCCCCACTTAAACTATTATTCAAACTATTCAAAGATCTGAACGTTGAACGGGTTACCGCCCGATCGGGTTGTCATCCGATCGAGCGACCGACCGACCGTGTGACGTTTGGGACTTTGACATTTAAACAATTTTCAACATGAGCAAATGCACAAGATAGCCACCTGATCGGATTGCTATCCGATTGAGTGACCGTCCTGCTGTGAACTTGTTCTCACACTGAGAAGCCTCGCCAATTGGGTTGCCGTCCGATCGAATGGCCGTTCGATCGACCGACATGAAAGGTAGAGATACTTCTCTGTTTTCAAAATACTACAACGAAAACTTCAAAAGTCAAACCATCATACATAAGCACATCCTTACCAAACGAGGTGTCAATCCGACCGAATGGCCATCCAATCGGATGACCAACCGAACGGATTGACATCCGATCGAATGACCGTCCGATCGGATTGCCATCCGACCGGACTGCTGTTTGACACTTGGTGTCCTTGCAACATTTTACTCGCCGCTTATCGTTTATGTTGTCGTTCTGATCAGGCTAATCTCGCTCTAAGCGCTCCCTTCAATCCATCATCGTTGTGAGTATACTCGAACCCTTTTTGCTTTACGCACTTTTGGGTGTTACATACGTTACTTATTCTAAATCACATCAAACACACTACGCAATACCTTAACGCTAACCGCTACTGCATGTATACATGACTCGATGAATGCTTGTTTGTTCTGTTTACACATAGATTGCTGTCTACCTGCCTTAGCAACGATAGTACTATAGTTTGGACTCAGCACCTGTTCACTCAGGGGTTGTTAAGAACAATTAATCACATGGTTCACAGTGGTGAATATGTATTACAAACTGCCTCGGGCAGTCAACCCGCAATCATTGGTATCGATAGGATCATGTCGAGAACTTATGTGCTTCGCATTTCACGTTGTACGTGCTGGTTACGCGTAAACTATTTCAAACTCTATTATGCTATTATCAAACTTGTATGCTCACCTTTACACTATGTGTATTGACTTTTACTTTAACGTATGTGGCAGGTGCTTAATGTGCTAGGATGCTTTGTTAGCTGTGAAATCGAGGCTAGGAAAGAGTCCTAGAAATAAACGAATAAATAAAATGTCTATTTGAAATCTGAGTTTTCGGATCAGATATTGTTTATGAGACAATTATTTGTAATAACTGTTTTATTTGGATATGTTATGGTATGGGACATGACGTTTTAAATATCTGGTAAATAATAGTTGTTATGGATACTCATGGACAATCTGTTTCGCTCAGTACCGCGCCCCGATGATTCCGCCATCGGTTGCGGTGTGACAGATTGGTATCAGAGCCATAACTAAAGGGAATTATGCAAGACTCGACCTAGTCCGGGTCGACGTCTTAGAAATGACCTAGTCTATAGTTAAGTACCAACAGACCGACTTGTGCATACCCTGAAGGGGTTTTCGTACAAGCTTACTTGCTATTCCTCGCTATTCTCGCTTACACTACACTATCACTGCATTCAAATTTTCAAAATAAACAAGTGACCAGGTGGAGATTAGGTGTGAAAACCACAAACTCTCGACCAAATCGCTTGTTCAACCCGTAATTTTATCTACAAACAGGAGAATTTACGTTGAATCAGGAGTGAAATCCGTACTTTGACGCAAATTCCCTCGCTATTTTATCAAAACAGGAACAAAGTTGTTAAGTCAGGGGTGAAACCCGAACCTTGACGACTTGTTCCGATCTCTAATTTAGTTTTTGACAAAGCTCTCACCAAAGTCTCGATGGACTCCAATGACTTGAAGTCACACTGTAACTGGAAGGATGCGCGCCGAACGCCCAAAGTCGAGGCGAAGGCTCAGTCCCGAAGGTTGAAGTGCGTACCAAAAATCCTTGTGAATAGTCGAACCACTTTGGGTAGTCGACGTCAAACAGCCGCAGACAATCCATTCTCTATTTTTATGAGTTTCGATTTTGATCTCGCAACTGCCGACTCTGATATTTGTCGTTTTTACGTGGATTTTATGTGTTTATGTGATTTTACCTGTTGTGTTTCTATTTTGTGGATTATTCACTTTTCGCTCTTCGCTTTGATCGACACAAACAAACCGCACTACACACTTACTTCAAAACACTGAAAAATCGCTGCTATTTGTGAATAAATGCATGTTGTGATGTTACTTATGCTATACTACTCGCTATATCACAATCGCTACTCTCGAACGCTCGCGGACTGTGAATGATAGGTTTCTGTATTCTGACTGCCTCTTGTGTTTCATGCTCTACGTGATTATGTGCTTCTGTGCGATACATGCCTATGTGCTTCTGTGCTTATGTGAATGTCTGATTATGTGCCTATGTAGTTAGATGTTACATGATTGTGTTCCTGAGCTTTAGTAATGTTAGGCGTGTGAGGTGAGATTCGATTATATTGAGTCTGAGTCCTATGACGATGTCTGTTGCAGACCATGTCGTCATCTGGACCCCGTTACTCTTGAACTGCTCGCCTAGAACAGAGAGATAAACGCCTTGCTGCACTCGTCGCTGAGCAGATAGCAAAAGTCGTCCCGCAGATCTTTAGCGACCTACAGGAGTATGCTAGAAAGTCTTCTGAAGAATCCAGGACTGAAGCTCCGAATGATACTCCTAAAGCTGCTTTTAGCTTCAAACAGTTCAAAGCTTGCGGACTGAAAGAATTCACTGGCGAAGATGGCCCTATGACCTTATTTCAATGGTTTGATTCGATCGAGGTCACCTTGCGCTAGAGTGGTTGTCCTGATGATCTCTGCACTCTCAACACAACCGGCGTCTTCCAATCCCGAGCTTTAGATTGGGGGACGGCCGAGAGAAACAAACGCGGGAATGACGCAGCTTATGGTTTGACGTGGGATGAGTTGAAGGACATCATGCTAGAAGAGTTCTGCCCTCCCCACGAGCGCCAAAAGTTGGAGGACGAATTCTGGCATATCAAGCAGAAGGATGGTGACAATTCTGCTTTAACTGCTCGCTTCAAGCAGCTTAGCATAATCTGTCCTGATCAAGTCAAGACTTCCGAGATGACGATCAAGAAGTATATCCGAGCTCTGCCGGATGGTGTCACAGATTTTGTGCAAGCTTCCAAACCAGCAACAATCGAGGAAACTTACCTACTTGCCGCTGAAATCACCGACAAGCGAGTCAAGTCTGGTGTCTGGGATAAAGCTCCCAAGAATCTGCATCAAGCTACCACCGCACCAACCGCTGAAGCCACCACCACCCCGCAGTCTTTAAAGGCCTCTCGTCGCAAGAGGAAGAACAACAACAACTCCAGCAACAAGAACTGTGCAGTCACCACTGCTGCCCCACTACAAGTTGTACCAGCTCAGCAGCAGATGCAACACCGCCAGGTCGTGGCATCGGTAACCCAAGCACCGCCGGCAAAGCGTGCTTATACGGGTCCTCACCCGGCTTGCCCGACTTGTACCTATCACCACCCAGTGGGAATCGCCTGCAGATTTTATGTACACTGCAACATGTACTGTCACTTCACCGTCAACTGCCGTACTGGTCCTCGACAAGCTCCAGCTACTGCTCATCAAGCTCTACTTCCTGCTCCTCAAGGCCAACAAGCAGCTCAGGCACCCGCGATCAATGCTAGAGTCTGCTTTGCGTGTGGTGATCCCAACCACTTCGCAAACATGTGCCCCAATCAAGTTGTGAAGCAAGAGCCTCAACAGCAGCAGCAACAGCAACAACAACAGCAACAGGCAGCACGTGCTTGCACTTTCAACATCAATGTGCGCCAAGCCCAGGCTGACAACAACGTGGTCAATGGTACGTTCCTTGTGAATGGTATTTATGCTTCGTGTTTATTTGATACTGGAACCGATAACTGTTTTGTGTCGTTTGAAATCGAAAAACTCCTTAATCGTAAGCGCGCCCATCTCCCCTCGACGTTCGATGTTGAAGTTGCCACCGGAAGAACCGTCGCTGTCAATTCTATTCTTCGTGATTGTACTCTCAAACTCAACAATCACATCTTTCCTATCGACCTTATTCCGATGTAGCTTGGTAGTTTTGATGTCATAGTAGGCATGGACTTTCTTCGCGAAAACCATGCTGAAGTTGTTTGCTTCGAAAAGATGATTCGATTCTCGCTCGCTAAAGGTGATCAATTGTGTGTTTAAGGTGAAGTCGCGTCGAAGAAACTCTAACTCATGTCATGTGTCCAAGCTAGCAGGTATCTCCGCAAGGAATACTAAGCTTTCTTGGCTCACATCGTAGTAGCGGAGAAAAAGGAAGTTAAGGAGGTTAGCCAGGTTCCCGTTGTTCATGAATTTCCCAACATATTTCCTAACGATCTCCCAGGTTTACCACCAGTTGTGATATCGACTTTCGCATCGGCCTCATTCCTGGAGCAAATCCTGTTGCTAGAGCTCCCTATCAACTCGCTCCATCCGAAATGCGTGAACTCTCGAGTCAGCTCCAGGAATTGCTTGACAAAGGCTTTATTCGCCCGAGCACCTCTCCTTGGGGCACACCAGTCCTTTTCGTAAAAAAGAAGGATGGGTCGTTCCGGATGTGCATCGATTATCAGGAGTTAAATAAGCTGACAATCAAGAATCGTTATCCCCTGCCTCGCATCGATGATTTGTTTGACCAGTTACAAGGTGCTACATGTTTCTCCAAGATCGATCTACGCTCAAGCTATCACCAATTACGCATTCAAGAGGAGGATATACCCAAAACCGCTTTTTGCACTCGATACGACCACTATGAGTTCGTTGTTATGCGTTTTGGTTTAACCAACGCACCCGCGGTTTTCATGGATCTGATGAATCGCGTGTGTAAACCTTTTCTCGACCGCTTCGTCATCATGTTCATCGATGATATCCTGATCTATTCCAAGTCGAAAACCGAACACGCGCAACATCTACGTTTGGTTCTCGAGCTACTCCAAGGGAATCGACTCTATGCCAAGTTCTCCAAGTACGAATTCTGGCTAGAGGAGGTTCAATTCCTTGGTCACATTGTCAATAGTCAAGGTATTTATCTCGACCCCACAAAGATCGAAGCTGTCAAGAGTTGGGTTACACCTAAGAACCCGTCTGAAGTCCATTCTTTTCTCGGCTTAGCGGGCTATTATCGCTGATTTATCGAAGGATTCTCTAAAATTGCCGTGCCGCTTACTTCTCTCAGGCACAAAGACAAGCCTTGTGTTTGGGGAACTGGACAAGAGACTGCCTTTCAAACCCTCAAGCATATGCTTTGCAATGCTCCTGTTCTCGCTCGACCCGACGGAAACGACGACTTTATTGTTTATTGTGATGCCTCGAACCTTGGTCTTGGTTGTGTTCTCATGCAACGAGACAAGGTTATTGCTTACGCATCTCGTCAGCTCAAGATCCACGAGAAGAACTATACAACCCACGACCTCGAGCTAGGCGCAGTTGTTTTTGCGTTAAAGATTTGGTGACACTACCTTTATGGTACCAAGTGTACGATCTTCACCAATCATAGGAGCCTACAACATATCTTTGACCAGATGGAGCTAAATATGCGTCAATGTCGGTGGGTAGAATTTCTCAACGATTATGACTATGAGATTCGTTATCATCCTGGCAAAGTGAATGTCATTGCCGACGCTCTCAGCAGACGGAGCTAGTTGCATAGCACCCGTAATATCCAAAACCGGTACGATCTCGAAACCCTTATCCGCGAAGCCCAACATGCTTGTTTCACCGAACGCACTTTGAAGAAGGAAAGGATTTTCAACGATGGAGCCCAACTAGTGAATAAGTCGAATGGGATATTCCATTATCTGGATCGAATTTGGATCCCTAAACGGACCGATTTATGACAGATTTTGATGGACGAAGCCCACAAATCTCGATATTCTATTCATCCCTATGCCGACAAGATGTACTAGGACCTTCGCTACAAGTACTGGTGGCTGGGCATGAAGAGAGATATCGCCCTCTATGTTTCGAAGTGCCTGACTTGCTCGAAAGTTAAAGCCAAGCATCAAAGACCCTCTGGCGTACTCGTTCAACCCGAAATTCCTATATGGAAATGGGAGAGTATAGCTATGGACTTCATAACGAAACTTCCGCGCTCGCCATCAGGTCACGACAACATCTGGGTTGTTGTTGACCGTTTGACTAAATCTGCTCATTTTCTACCAATATGAGAAGACTATAAGGTAGAAAAATTAGCCCGAATCTACACCAACGAGATCATTTGTCGACATGGGATGCCTCGCGACATCATCTCTGACCGTGATGCTCGGTTTACCTCGCGTCTTTGGGAAACATTTCAATCTGCTCTTGGTACTACGCTTAATCTAAGTACCGCTTGCCACCCCCAAACCGACGGTCAGACTGAGAGAACGATTCGTACCCTTGAAGACATGCTCCGTTCGTGTGTCATAGATTTCGGTGGTAATTGGGACGCATACTTACCTTTAGTCGAATTCTCGTACAATAACAGTTATCATTCCAGCATTCAAATGGCACCATTTGAGGCATTATATGGAAGAAGATGTCGATCGCCTATCGTGTGGCACGAGATCGGGCACTCGCAATTAACCGGTCCTGAGCTATTGCAAGAAACGACTGACAAAATCCTCCAGATTCGAGACAATTTGCTGAAAGCTCGGAGTCATCAGAAAAGTTACGCCGATAGACGACGCAAGCCCCTTGAATTTGACGTTGGCGACTATGTACTCCTAAAGGTTTCACCTTGGAAGGGTGTGGTCCGATTTGGCAAGAAAGGAAAGCTCGCGCCTCGATATGTTGGAACCTTTAAGATTCTAGAAAGGATCGACAAGGTGGCCTACAGACTCCAACTACCAGAGGAACTTAACAACGTCCACCCGACTTTCCACGTTTCGAACCTCAGAAAGTGTCTGGCTGAGCATGATTTACACGTTCCACTCGAGGATCTTCAAGTAAACGAAACACTACACTTCGTGGAAAAGCCTGTCGAGATCATGGACCGACAAACCAAGCAGCTCAGACGCTCACGCATTCCCATTGTGAATGTTCGCTGGGAAGGCAAACGAGGCGCAGAGTTCACTTGGGAACTCGAAAGTGACATGAAAGCGAAGTACCCGCAGTTGTTTGTTACGACTTTGGCATAATTTCGGGACGAAATTCCCTTAAGAAGGGGAGGCTGTAAAACCAGGTGTTTCGAAAGTCAAAGTCAAGATTGAAGTCAAAGGAAGAAAAGATTACTAATTGCGATATGTCACTCCTTGCTCAACTCCTGTTTTGACTTCTTTGACTTGTAGATAATCTAATTATTTTATTTTATCGCATTAGTTGTATTATGTGGAGTACTTGTTAATAATCGAGGTTTAATCGCTATTTATCGCATGTTTTATGGCATACTAATCGCTAATCGACGTAATCGCACTCGCAACTCGAATTATTGCGTTCTGGACATTGTTTTATGTGTGTGTGCTACTTATGTGTTACTTGTGCATGTTTATTTATGTTATATTATGATGTGGTGATCAATCGAAAAACAATCGCAAAGCTATCGCAATCAAATCGCAAATGCTAATCGCAAGTTAATTAGGATGATTGTATGTTAGATATAGTAGTTGGGATTAATGTGTAATACTATCTCATCGCTCACTCGAATCGCATCGCAATGCTCAACGCACGAAACGAAAACGCGAAATCCAACTCGCCGGAGCCACTCAATCGAGTGACCACTCGATCGGACTGCCAGTCGATCGGTTCAACACCCGATCGGCCTGCCACCCGATCGGTGACCCACTCGATCAGGGTACTTTTTGCCATTTTGGGAAACCCTATAAATACCCAGTTGTTACCTCTTTTGATGGTCGCAGCTCCTCTCACTCGACCCAGCCACTCTCAAGCTCTATTTCTTCCTATTTCTCTCAATTCTTGTAAGTTTTCAACCTAAATCTTATACTTCTATGATCTACACGCACTCCTACACCTTTCTATCTTTTGAATCTCAACTTTTAACCGTGAAATCAGTGGATTTAAGGTGTTCTGGGATGATGTCATCATGGTGTTCTTATGAACTTCATGTTTTGGCTTCAATCCACCAAGAACAACTTAGATCTGGACGATTTCCACATGAACGAACAAAGATCTTTCAAAGATCTGAACATATTCACGGTAAAAAGGATTGAAAGATGGTTTTCTAACTTTCTTTCAACTCTTTTACACTCAATGCACTCAAAACCCGATAGAATCGGAGCTTGTTCTGATCTTCTACTCGTTCCTAGTGATGTATCAGTTCCAGATCTGAATACTATCCAAGAGATAGATGATTCCGGGTTTAAACATGAACAACTGTCTTGGACCGTGAACTGGTCAGACTAGGGTGATTCCTGGTCGGACGGGTCACTTGTGACAGGATGAGGTTCCTATTGTTTAAAGAAGCTGTTATAACATCTCGTTCAAAACTGCAAAACCATCAAAAACAACCAAGTGTCAAGACGACCAGTCATTGGGATGGATTACTGTCCGATCGGATTGCCATCCGATCGGACAACCATCCGATCGGGTTGCAGTTTGGTTCCACACTTAAACTATTATTCAAACTATTCAAAGATCTGAACATTGAACGGGTTATCGCCCGATCGGGTTGTCATCCGATCGAGCGACCGACCGACCATGTGACGTTTGGGACTTTGACATTTAAACAATTTTCAACATGATCAAATGCACAAGATAGCCACCCGATCGGATTGCTATCCGATCGAGTGACCGTCCTACTGTGAACTTGTTCTCACACTGAGAAGCCTCGCCAATTGGGTTGCCGTCCGATCGAACGACTGACCTGAAAGGTAGAGATACTTCTCTGTTTTCAAAATACTACAACGAAAACTTCAAAAGTCAAACCATCATACACAAACACATCCTCACCAAACGAGGTGTCAATCCGACCGAATGGCCATCCAATCGGATGACCAACTGAACGGATTGACATCTGATCGAATGATCGTTCGATCGGATTGCCATCCGACCGGACTACTGTTCGACACTTGGTCTCCTTGCAACGTTTTACTCGCCGCTTATCGTTTATGCTATCGTTCTGATCAGGCTAATCTCGCTCTAAGCGCTCCCTTCAATCCATCATCGTTGTAAGTATACTCAAACCCTCTTTGCTTTACTCACTTTTGGGTGTTACATACGTTACTTATTCTAAATCACATCGAACACACTACGCAATACCTTAACGCTAACCGCTACTGCATGTATACGTGACTCGATGAATGCTTGTTTGTTATGTTTACACATTGAATGCTGTCTACCTGCCTTAGCAACGATAATACTATAGTTTGGACTCAGCACCTGTTCACTCAGGGGTTGTTAAGGACAATTAATTACATGGTTCACAGTGGTGAATATGTATTACGAACTGCCTCGGGCAGTCAACCCGCAGTCATTGGTATCGATAGGATCATGTCGATAACTTACGTGCTTCGCATTTCACGTTGTACGTGCTGGTTATGCGTAAACTATTTTGAACTCTATTATGCTATTATCAAACTTGTATGCTCACCTTTACACTATGTGTATTGACTTTTACTTTAACGTATGTGGCAGGTGCTTAATGTGCTTGGATGCTTTGTTAGCTGTGAAATCGAGGCTAGGAAAGAGTCCTAGAAATAAACGAATAAATAAAATGTCTATTTGAAATATGAGTTGTCAGATCATATATTGTTTATGAGACAATTATTTGTAATAACTGTTTTATTTGGATATGTTATGGTATGGGACATGACGTTATAAATATCTGGTAAATAATAGTTGTTATGGATACTCATGGACAATATGTTTCGCTCAGTGCCGTGCCCCGATGATTCCGCCATCGGTTGGGGTGTGACATTTTGGGATTTAAAACAATGTTTCTTGTAACGTTTTAAAACTATCTATGGATGAACATCTTGGTTTTATCATATAGTCATTTATTATGGTTGAATGCAATGATATTAAGCAAGTCACACATAATCACGCTTCCACAAAAGTCAGGGTGTGACAGCATGTATGTATGTAGGTATGATATGTGTATGAAATACGTATGTAGGTACGTATACATGAAGTAGGAGTTATTGTACATGAAAGAAAGGAGCTTGTATATATGCATATATGGATTTAGTATGTTTGAATATTCACGTTACTAATAGTGTGCCTTGAGAATGGAACAGGAATGCATGTATGTAAGTATTGGGCTTTCAAAGATTGGATTCTCGGTTTAAAGAATGAACTCAAAAGAATATCATGTTGGAGTTGTATAAAATGATAGATTGCTATGTGGTTATATATATTTTTATGTCCTTATTCTAATGTATATATTGTCACCAATTATTAACGTGTTGGTTATATATGGTGATCGCAGGTTAGTCAGATATTCATGATGGACAAGTGGACGAGGGTTGAATTGAAAATCATCGATTATTAATGTGTTGGTTATAAAGCGGTCATGCTGTTTGTAATTACTTGTTAACATAGTTACATTTCATAAATGTTGAATGATGTATTTATGTTAACAGGGTCGACTCAAACAATATTCAAGTATGTTAGTATAGTTAAACGAGAGAAATTTTACGGTACGTATTTCCACTGTGTATTTATGATCAAAACGTGATAGGGTGTTTCAGTGTTCGAGGTTTACAGTTTACTATTCATCCTAACCTTCCCAATCAGATTCGTTCCTCTCAAACTGAAGCTTTGAAGGACGAGAACCTTCAAGCTGAATCCACGCGGGGCATGGAGAAACAACTCGTAACTAAGTCTGACGGTATTCAATACTTTATGGAGCAAATATGGGTCTCTTTGCACAGTAATCTAAGAGAGCTTGTGTTGGACGAATCACATAAGTCTCGATACTCTATCCATCCGAGTTCTGATAAGATGTATCAGGATCTGAAAATCTTTTACTGGTGGCCGAACATGAAAGCTAACATAGCAACGTATGTGAGAAAATGCTTGAATTGTGCGAAAGTCAAGGTAGAATACCAAAAACCATCTGGTTTGCTTCAGCAATCAGAACTGCCTGTGTGGAAATGAGAACATATTTCCATGGATTCCATCACCGGGTTGCCCAAAACTCAAAACAGAAACGACATCATCTGGATAGGGGTGTTCCTGAGCCGATCCGATTCGAGCGAGGGTATGCTCGTGCTTGGATTGAGTTACAACCGATTCGATCCGATCGAATAATTTGCAAAGTCGGGCACAAAAGTGATGCTCGTGCTCGGATTGAATTTGAATCGAGCGGATCGTTTTCGCCCGGTTTTATAAGAAGACATTCTACAAAAAAAACAACATTCGTAAATTTTTATCACCAATTCAGAGTACACTGTACAAAAATTGTACAAAAAGCCACCTTTTAACTAGAGTCATCAAAATAACAGCCTTCATTAAAACATGTATAACATGTGTACACTGTACACATATGATTTCGGGTTCAATTAAATGATTTAACTATACACACTGTATAACCTGTACGTAGGTTATCAAAACACAAAATCGACCCATATAACTCTAATTTCCTTCAAGATTATTCAGAATCATATACTAGATTGGAAAGTATGTGAAGCAAAACTCTTTATTTCAAAACACAAATACGATCCATATAAGAAAACTAACCTTTACTTGAAGATTCAAATTGGGGATGAAGATGTAGGGGAGTTGCTGGAGGTAGGACAGTCGCCGGAGCTAGGTCAATCGTCGGAGCTAGGGCAGTGTGTGCAACTGAGCATGACTGCGTGAGTGTGTGTAACTGAGCGTCTGAGCGTAAGTGTGTGGCTGCACTGTGTGCGGCTTGGAATAATGGGGAAGGGGTATTAGGAATTAGATTTATGGGCTACTTATGCTTATATTAATTAAACATATATATTAATTATTTAATAAAAATAATTCGAGCGAAACCAAGCGATCGACGAGCGAGCAGACCTTTGCTCTTGCTTGGCTCATTTTCAAATCAACCCGAGCCGAGCGGCTCATTTACAAACTTAGCATGAATCGAACAAACATTTTTCGGGCATTTTTCGAGCGATTGTCGAGCAGTTTGGATAGCCCTGCATTTGGTTGATCGTTGACCGTCTGATCAAATCTGCACACTTCCTTACGATCAAGGAAACTGAAAAGTTTTCACCACTTGCTAGAATTTACTTGAAGGAAGTGGTTTCTAGGCACGAGGTGCCGACTTCCATCATCTCTGATCGCGACCCGCATTTCACGTCTGATTTGTGGCAAGCTATGCACAAATCCTTTGGCTCAAGTTTAGACATGAGCACCGCCTATCATCCTCAAACAGATGGTCAGAGTGAACGAACTATCCAGACACTTGAAGACATGTTGCGAGCATGTGTGATCGATTTTGGTAGCGGGTGGGAAAGACATCTACCCTTGGTAGAGTTTTCCTACAACAATAGTTATCACTCTAACATTCAGGCAGCTCCGTTCGAGGCGTTGTACGGACGGAAATGTCGATCTCCTCTTTGTTGGGCTGAGGTTGGAGACAACCAAATCACGGGTCCAGAACTAATATTAGAAAATTTTGAGAAGATTATTCAAATCAGGAATCGTATGGCGGCAGCTCGTGATCGCTAGAAAAGCTACGCCGACAAGCGTAGGAAACCTATGGAATTCGCCGTGGGTGATCGTGTTTTGTTGAAAGTCTCACCCTGGAAGGGTGTGGTTCGTTTTGGCAAACGAGGCAAACTTAACCCGCTTTATGTTGGGCCGTTCAAGATTTTGGAAAGAATCAGTAAGGTGGCTTATCGACTTGAGTTGACTGATGAACTTGGTAAGGTGGCAAAATATTTACATGATATTATTGTTATCTTACAAAAATTAAAAGACCGGTTTAGAAAGCGAATCTACGACTTTTTTTTAGCCTTCTAAAATCAGGAGAGTCGTGAGATATAGAAAGCAGAACCTCATGAGTGGTGTTATTCACAATGCCGAAATCACATCATTTAGATACGTGAAACTCTTCTAGTAGTTTTCATTTCCGTTATCACAATGTATCAAATCTTGTTAAAAACGTTGTAATGATGTAGGAGTATATATTTTTATAAGCAATTATTTATTTTATTTCAACAAACACATTTATATACGTAGGATATTGTACATTTAGTTCTTTTATAATTTAATAATCTTTAAAAACGGTAAAAAAGAGTTAAAAAGTTACTAGTATATTTTTTTGCAACTCACAAAGCATTAAAAATAAGATGTGAGAACATGTGTTTTACTTTTTTAAAATGCATAAATTACGCGATATTAGTTAAAAGTTTAAAAGCGGGGCGTAAGAAAGTTTAACACCGGGGCGTAAAAAAGTTAAAAACCGTGGTGTAAAAATCTACTTTGTTTAAAAATGTATAAAAAAATTGTTTTTTTTTTTGTAAAAAAATATGGTTTGTTAAATATTAATAAACAAATAAGACAAAAAAACGCTTTTTTAAAACAAAAAAACGGATTTGTAAAAGTATTAAAATATTAATAACAAATAAGACAAAAAAATAGCAAATTGACCAAATTACCCTTATAACAATAAAATATTAAAAACATAATAAGACAAAAATAATTAAATATTATATATATATATATATATATATATATATATAGGACAAAGATCCGTTAGGAACCACCTCTTATTGCGAGAACCGCGAGAACCAATGTGAACATAACCAAAAATGCCTAAAAATAGCTAAAAAATATTATTAATATTTAAAAAAAAAATAAAAAATTTAGATTTTTTTTATTTCAACATAAAAAAATATTAAAAAAGATTTTTTTTATTTCAACATTAAAAAAGATTTTTTTTTATTTCAACATAAAAAATATTAAAAAAAAAATTAGATTTTTTTTTTTAATTTTTTTAGATTTTTTTAGGGGTTTAGCTTTTAGCATTTTAGCTTGGGTGGGGGGGGGGGGGGGGGGGGGGGTTAGGTTTTTGGGGGGGTGGGGGGAGGGGGGGTTTAGGTTTTTTTTTGGGGGGGGGAGGGGGAGGGTAGGTTTTTTTTTTTTTTGGGGTGGGGGGGGGGGGGGGGGGGGGAGGGGGGGGGAGGTTTTAGGTTTTTGTGGGGTGGGGAGGGGGGTGGGGTTTAGGTTTTTTTTAGCTATTTTAGGTTGTGTTCACATTGATTCTCGCGTGTCTCTCGCAATATGGGTGGTTCTCGCATGAACCTTACCCTATATATATATATAGGGAGGAGGCTCATGCGAGAACCACCCTTATTGTGAGAACCTTGAGAACCAATGTGAACACATCCTAAAATAGCTAAAAAAACCTAACCCCAACCCCCCCAAAAAAAAACCTAACCCCCCCCCCCAACCTAAAAACAACCTAACCCCCCCCCCCCCCCCCCCCCCCCCCCCCCCCCCCCCCACAAAAAAAAAAAAACCTAAACCCCCCCTCCCCCACCCCCCAAAAACCTAAGCCCCCCCCCCCCCACCCCCAAGCTAAAATGCTAAAAACTAAACCCCCAAAAAAATCTAAAAAAATCTAAAAATTTTTTTTGATTTTTTTAATATTTTTTAGGTTAAAATCGCTACTTTTCGAAGCAAAAAAAAAAAAAAAAAAAAAAAAATTTTTAAAATTTTTTTTTTTTGCTTCGAAAAGTAGCGATTTTAACCTAAAAATATTAAAAAAATCAAAAAAAAATTTTTGTGTGATTTTTAGCTATTTTTAGGCATTTTTGGTGTGTTCACATTTGGTTCTCGCGGTTCTCACAATAAGAGGTGGTTCTCGCATGATCTTCTCCCTATATATATATATAGGGGAATGATCCACTAAAAAATAGATTTTGCCTAAGTAGCATAAGAATGATTGTGATTATTACATGTGACACTCCTAATAAGTAGGAATGAAGGGCATTTTGGACCTTATAAATTGGAGGTGAAAATGACATTTGGCACCCATTTTGTTTTTTTTTTAAAATACAACCAAAAAAATTTAGTACAAAAAAATCTAACACAAAAATATAGCACAAAAAAAAGTATTACAAAAACTATAGCACAAAAAAATCTAGTACAAAAAATATAGGACGAAAAAATTCAGCAAAAAAATGTAGTACAAAAATTGAGAAAAAAAAATTAATACAAAAAAAATTTAGCACAAAATATGGTACAAAAATCCAGCACAAAAAAATGTTATACAACATAAAAATACAACACATTTTAATGGGTTTTTTTTTTTGTCTTCATATTTTATATTGCAATACGGTACTCAAAATTAAAGATAAAAAGACTCTCGGTTTTACGGTGAAATTTTTATGAAAAAATAATGTAGTATAAAAAAGTTATGAACGTTTAAAAATGAGGGGGGAATATGCATGTGCCTTGCATGTGGAGAGAGAAAGTTCATAAATAGGATTTTCCAAGATACCCTTGCACTACTTCTTCTCCTACACTCTCATCTTAACCACTGATTTGAAAAATGAATGTTTAAGATTTCTTCTCATCCTACTTAGGCAAAATAAACTTTTTATTTGATCCTATCCCTGTGTATACATATATATGGGGCCGCTAAAATGAAAATCACCCCTAGTTGCAAGAACCACTCTCCACCAATCAGATAATGACACCAAAAATGGTAATATAGTCATTTAATTAAAACCATCAAATCATCTGTCTCCTCTTTAAAGTCTCTTTTTAAAGTCAAAACCATCAAATCATCTCTATCTCATCTTTTGTCTTTTGTAAAAAAAAAAAAAATTGTAAAAAAATTTTGGTAAAAAAGTTTTTGTAAAAAAAGTTTAAAACCGTAAAAAAAGTTTTTGTAAAAAAAACGTAAAAAAAGTTTAAAAAACGTATGTAAAAAGAGTTTTTGTAAAACAAAAGGTTAAAACCGTAAAAAAATTTTCGTATAATTTTTTGTTCTTTGTTAAAACGTTTTTGTAAAAAAATAATTGTAAAAAAGTTTTATTTGTAAAAACGTTTTTTTGTAAAAAAATAAGTCTAAAACCGTAAAAAAAGCTTTCTTAAAAATTTCGCACATTACGTACAAGAGCCCTTATCCTACATTACGTACGCGATCATCTCAGCCGTTAGATCTTCATCCCATATTGAAATCGCATGTTGGTTTTTTGTAACAATTTCGCATGTTGGTTTTTTAAAATGCGATTTTATCAAAAATTACCACATGCGAAATTGTTACAAAAAACCAACATGCGATTTAATCAAAATTATCACATGCGATATCATCCATGCTATTTTATATCATGTGATTTCACATCGTGTACGTAGCGTATGTTAAGCCATTTTATACAATATACTTTTTCTATATATATAATGTAAGGTTTATTGGGAGAGAGAGAAAGATGATTACTTAAAGCTAAATTTGCAAAAGAAAATCATAAAATAATAATGAAATTTTCTATGCGTTTAATTAACTCATTCGTTCATCGAATTATAACATTTATTATTTATATTAACAAAGTGGAAGGTTCAAATGAAAACCAGTAGTTACCGCGAAAACTCGAAAACTAACTAAAAAAACCAATAAAACATACTAAATTTTTTTGCATACCAATTTTAACTATTTTAGGTATATAAAAAAAACTTAAAATTTTTTTTTTTTTGTAGTGAACATGTGTATGTGTACTACACATGTGCACTAAATTTTTTTTTATATAAAAAACTAGCGAGTTTTAATAAAAAATTGAATTTTTTTTTTTTTTGTGTGTTTTTAGTTAGTTTTCAAGTTTTCACGATAAAAGTAATTTTCATTGGAACCATATCCATGTTAACAAATAACATTAAACTCAAGTTATCCAAATTAACAATGATTTCTTGATACGGAGAAAAACGGAGAAAGACAAAGTTAGTCTAGGGCTATGTAGTTTAGTGGATATAGGGGTGTCCCCAAAGTTGAACAAAGTTATCCTCTTTTGCAACTGCTTTCTTTTTACTAGTAGATTTGATTCCGAAGTATATCTGAAGTCAGTGCTTCTAGATTGAAATTCTGATTAATTCGCTGATTAGTAATTCTCAAACAGCTTTATTCATGGGAGAAATATAATCAATCACCTGCTTAGAACATGTGAAATGGGGCGTGATGTGAGCATTCACGCCCTAATCACGCCACCCCCACACCCTTTTAGTGAAAGATGCTAAAAGATAATAATTAGGTAATCATTAAAGGGGTGAAATGGGGTAAACCACTACACCTTTTTGTGGTTAAAAGCGCCTATGCTAATGTGCACGTCTCATGGCGGAAAATTCCCCAAAGAGAGGTGAACTACTACGGATCAGATGGTCTTATTCTAAAAGATATTATCTTGTGATTTAGGAAACAAAAATTATTGGCGATGTTTATGTAGAAATCATTCGTATATAAAGTAAAAAAAAGTTTTATTCAAATTAAAATAAATATAAGAGTAAACTGCCATTTTGGTCCCCGTGGTTTGGGCACTTTTGCCATTTTAGTCCAAATCTCAAACTTTTTAAATCTGAGTCCCTGTGGTTTCACTTTTATTGCCATTTTAGTCCAAAATTAATAGTAAACTGCCATTTTGGTCCCTGTGGTTTCATTTTTATTGCCATTTTAGTCCAAATCTCAAACTTTTTGAAACAGTCAAAAAAATGGGGACTTTGAATTTTGGACTAAAATGGCAATAAAGAAGAAACCACAAGGACCCAGATTTAAAAAGTTTGAGATTTGGACTAAAATGACAAAAATGCCCAAACCACAGGGACCAAAATGGCAGTTATAAAGGAAAACCACATATTACAACTAAAATAAAGAGTTAAATGCTTGGTTGGTCCCTGTGGTTTTCAAAAATTGCAGACTTGGTCCCAGTGGTTTACTAATTACACGTGTGGTCCCAAAACTTGTCAAAAATGCACTCGGTTGGTCCCCAGCCCTAACATCAGTTAAATTTCTCAGTTAAGTTCATGTTAAATGACCAAAATACCCTTGCCTATTAATAAATAAAAATGTTATAACAAATAAAACAAAAATAAAAATAGTTTAATAATGCCCGTTAAATTGAACTCCTGGAACTAGAATTTACATTCTTGTTTTTATGTTGAAGATGAAGAAAATCAAGAACTTAAGAATCAAGAAAATCGCACAGCTTTCTCCCTGTATCACGTTTTTCTCATCACCCCTCTTCACGTTCTCTAACTCTTCACCCAAAACCAACACACCAAAGTTCCTAGTTTCATCCCAAATTTCACATCTTTATTAGCAATTAACACTTGAATCACACCCACAATCGAATCAACCCTTGTTCAATCTAAAAAAAGATTCTGGTTTCATCATACCCACTTCGAATTTCGATTGTTAAATGCTCAACTTGGTTGATTAAGAATTAGGGTTTATAGTCATGAAGGCCATGGAGACTTTGCAGGATCTGATCGAAGAAGCAAAACTTCGAACTGTTTGGTGGGCTCTTTGTATCTTTGCTGTTTCTTAGTTCTTGGCTCGTAAGTTCCATAGGGTTAGATTTAACCTAGTTTTTTTTGGGTATTTTTGTTCTGAAAAAATTGGGGGTTTGTATTGAATTTGAAAATTTGGGGGTTTGTGTTTGGATGAAATTTTGGTGGTGGTGGCGAGGTGGATGGGTGGTGAAGGTGCCGTTGAAACGGTGGTGGTTGGTGGATATGGTGGAAACAGGTGGCAGTGGTGGAAGGAGGCTGTGGTTGTGGTGAAAGCGGCGGTGGTGGTGGAAGGAGGCTGTGGTGGTGGTGGTGGTGGAAGGAGGCGGTGGTGGTGGAAGGAGGCTGTGGTTGTGGTGATAGGCAAGGGTATTTTGGTCATTTAACATGGACTTAACTGAGAAATTTAACTGATATTAGGGCTGGGGACCAACCGAGTGCATTTTTGATAAGTTTTGGGACCACGCGTGTAATTAGTAAACCACTGGGACCAAGTCTGCAATTTTTGAAAACCACAGGGACCAACCAAGCATTTAACTCTAAAATAAACAAAATACTAAAAAAGAATGCAAAACACAAAATGAGTTGGCTAAGGATCGTGTTGAACACAACGTTCCTAAAACAAATTTTAAGTCTCTCAAGAGAATTTGTTTGTTTCCTAAGGTACAACAGTCTAAGTAGTTGCTCCGGTCTGGGATGACTCTAAACCTGAAAAAGTACCTTGAAAACAACAATAGAGAGAGAGAGAGAGAGTTGGAGTATTTTTATGTGTATTGCAAGTGTTTTTGATACTAATGAACCCCTAGTATTTATACCGAAAACAAGATGAAATTAGTGTTTAAAGTAAAAAATAAATGTCACTGGACATCTTTAATGCATTTTATTCGTATTTAATATCAGTGACTCAAAGTTGTTGTCTATTTCAGTTTAAACACCTTATTTGAGGCATGCTTCTGTGCTAAACATCTAATGGAAACAATTGATTGGAATTGATGTTGCTAGCTCGAAGCCTCGAACTAGCAGTTCTATTTAGAACCACTGTTGACCTCCTTAACAGTTGATGATGCTAGTAGGTGCAGCTACTGACGTCATTTAATGTTCCTAACCCACGTACTCTGACACGAACCCATGTCAGTCACACCTAACCGAACCAGCTTTCAAAATATAAAGGCGCCTTTTAAGCGGCATGCGAAGTGCAAAGTGCGCCATCAAAGCACCACATTGCGCCCATTTTCCCACTTGATCTGCGTGCTGGATAATGGTGCTTCGCACCCTTCACGAATCCATTAGTGTGGGGTTCTAGGAAACAATAAGAAAATGAGGCTTCCATATATAAGCCACTCGAGGTTCCTTTCCTCATTCTATGTGGGACAAGTTCCCACTTTTCCCATTTTTTTCCATTCCTTTTTTTCACCTTTCCTACCTTTAAGTCCCAACTTTAAGCATCAATATCTCATTCATCGTAGCTTTGATTTAGACGTGGTTTGGTTCATAATAAATCCCTCATGGTATATGATACAAACCCACAAAGTAGTACTTATATTAACAAAGAATTAAAAGATATATTTATCCAAAATTTCAATACACATAACACTTAGTGAAAAATGCTCCTGGTTACCAAATTTTCTAACAATTCCCCACATGAATGGAGATTGATTTATACATCATGCATCAAGATATAAACTCAATAGTTGAATATTGTGGATAGGTAGATGTTGCCTTTAAACCTTCTTTTGTGAAGCATACTTAGCCTACTAGGGTTTTAAAGACACGATGTCCTTGAACAACCCCCTGTTGTGTAAACGACAATATACATTGACACAACATTCTCCCTTTTTGGTCAGCCCCTCATTTCGTGCCCGTTTATGGCCATGGAACACTATCCTAGTTTTGTGAGAGCTCTAGGATTTGTGCCTCCCCATATTCAAAGTAACTCACTTCTCTCTAACATAGGTGATTCCATGAATCATTGAAAGCATCATAGTTATATTGATTCCCAAATCATTGACTTGAATATGCTAAGCCTCACCTTAATGTCATTGAATGGACTAGGAATTACATAGCTATCTTTTATTTACTTTGGGGTGCCCCCTCATAGTGACTCCCTTTGGTCATATGAGTAAGTTGTCATGTTGAACCTGGTTATTGGGATCTCCAGTCTACGAGGTTAGATTTCCCTCATACTCCTTTTTACCATGGTCTTTAGTCCCATTCCTCTTGATGACATATGAATTAACTCTTTGCTTAAGACTTTCATTAACTGTAACATCCCAAATTCTCATATGACCTAAAAGTATAATGTGTAGTGATGTTTTAATAAAAAAAAAAAAATAGGATTATGTCAAAAAATTAAAAGTTAGTAAAAGAAAGATGGTTAAGTTAGAAGGTAAAGTACTAAAGTGAATGGGGATTTAATGATGAGGGACTAAATGTGTAAATAATGTTATAAAATGATAAAAAAAAAAAGAAACCAGACAAGTCTGGTGTGTGTGCGATCATGAGAAGCCAGGAAGGGGATCCCTTCCCTCACAAAATACCCTAAATCACTAGATTCCATCAATTGAAAGCCAGATTATTGAAGAATAGAATGCATGACCTAAGAATCCTGATTATCTAAGTGTTCTTGATCTCAAGTAAGTTAAATTTTGTGATTTGATGATGTTTGATTATGCGGGTTTTGTATGATTCGTGAATGTAATTCAAAATTCAATATGATTAATGGTTTCTATGAAGGTCTAGACATCATTAGATGCTAAACTTCGAATATGAACATGATTAGGGCAAAACCCACTTGCATGTCAAGTAATATTTAGCAATTGTGAAGTTTTGTATGTTAATTTGATTGTTGATTCATGAAATTGTTATGAATAATTGATTTAGAACTATGTGCTCATGATTTGAATGGTAGATTTCAAAATAGTAGGATGTTTATGTTAATCAATGAGAAGAACTATGGAAATTGTGCTTAGGATGCTTGTACGTTGTGCTAAACTAGTGATACGCACACAATGTGTTCGACGAAATGCCTAAGTGAGTTTAGTTATGGTTTTTACATGAATGCTTGTTAAGATTGATGCAACTTCTTTATGATAATGATGTATGTGAATAGTAGACGCCATAACGTATTATAAGGATTGTGAAAGTATTGTTTATGAAAGCTAAAGTATGAGATTATGATATATAGGCACGAAGAAGAAAGAACGCGCAAGTCACTCGAAGGCACAAGCATCTCAAGATCGCGGTAAGTTCATATGAACTTTATGTACTCTACTTGTAGATTCATGAATGATAATATTTAGTACTATGAATTTAGTGTAAGTTTTCTTATGATTTATGATTGAATAGATGCAAAGAGTTTATATGGAGAAATGTCCAAAAGATGGTGTTGTAGTAAATCTGAAATGACCCCTCTAACGGGTTGGAATGATAAGTAAAATGAGTGTTGGAATGTTTGGGAATTTGACTTTTTCATAATGGGTCAAATGATGTAAGTACATTTAAAGATATGGTATGTAGCGATTCATTACAAATGAATCGGGAAGTAGTATGATGAATGTTTCCGAAAGAGAGTGATAATGTTAGTAAAGAAACATGTTATGTTAACGGGTCGAATAATGATACGGAAGTAAAGGAATTAAATTGTTATGCATTATGGACTAACAAGTGTTTTGTTGTTATATATGATAGGTAAATCTCATGATTAATTTCGGGGCACTCGGACCGAACACACACGCAACGTCGACCTTAAGCGCTTCCGGTCCAAGTTGTTTATTTTGATAGGTCAACTTACCATTTTGTGTAGTAAATGTTAATTAGTAAGTGTCTAGTTGTTAGTAAGAAGTTTGGATCCTAAACTTTTGTGTATTTGTACAAAATGTTCATGGCGAACCTTGTATGGTCTTATCTTTTGTTATGTTGGAAAATGTCTTAGTATTAATTAAAATGGTATTGTTAAAAGCAGGGAGAAAAGTTCTTGATACGAACGGGCCATGTCAAAATTTTTGTAAAGCTGTAAGAATGTTTAGGTTGTTGGTCGAGTGAGTAAATTTTGGGCGTTAAAAGTTGGTACAGAGCCTAGGTTTGAGGGATTTAAGCATCGAGTGCTTGAACTCAAACTAAAAGCTCGTGAGAAGTGTGTGTTCGTTCCGCCGCGCAAGGCAAGTAAGTATTTTAAAAGTTGAAATTTTTGTATTACAAATAATTTAGTCACAGAATGTTATGGAATGGTTACGGGATGTTGTGGAAAAGATGTGGGATGAATCGGATCAGTTTGGGGGCTACAACGGGTCAAAATGGGGTAAAAACATGAAAAAATCAGCATTGTACGCTGGGCGTCACCGTAAGCTACGGTGGCTACCGTAGCTTACGGTAGCACCTGGGATAAAATAGTCACCGTAAGGCAATAGCCCAGTACCGTAAAGGAAAAGGGGCCACCGTAAGCTACGGTACCCACCGTAGCTTACGGTGGAGGCCATTTTCAGCCAAATTCTTACATGATGTTCTGTTTGATGTTTTTATTGCACGAGGAGTATTAAAAACGTTGTATTAAGATTTTAAAGCATAAGAAAAGTGACACCAAGGTATATGGGATAAAGAATACTATGATGTTGGTTGTCGGAAATGTTGAGATTCCAAAGAAAGTTTAAGTATGATTTAGTCGCGAGTAATTTCTTTTACGTATTGGAAAGAATGAGAGCTACGTATTACTAACATGGTTATATGATAGAAGGGATGAATGAATGTCTAAAATAAAGAATGATACGATACGATCGTCAATGACGATAAGGCATGAAGTATGAATGATGAATGGAATGTGTCATGATAAAATGATGTGAAAACATGATGGTGGGAAGTATGAAATGAAATCTAATGAATGTAATGAATGTTTTATGTAGATGGCTGATGTGGTAAATGTAAATGATGACGCTGAAGCACGCCGAAATGAAATGAGAACAATGATTGTGGAAGAAGTAGAGAAAGCGATTGAAGCTAGTATTCCTCGACTAGCTCAAGAGGTGGAAGGTCAAGTATTGGGGGTAATCGATACTCTAGTAACGTCCAAGGTGGAAGAACTAAAAGAGATGATTAATGAACTACAAACAAAGAAAAGTACTCGAAGGTGCACGTACAAGGAATTCATGGCATGTAACCCCTTACCGTACAAAGGGGAAATTGACCCGATAGCTTGTCAAAGATGGATTTCAAGCACCGAGGCAGTGTTTGTAAGAAGTAGATGTGAAGTGGAGGATCAAGTGATGTTTGCTACGGGCCTCCTACAACTCCAAGCAAAGGATTAGTGGGACGCACATTCGAAGGAATTGGGGGATGACAAAGTACAAACATTAACATGGCAAGAGTTCAAAGAGCCATTTCTCAAATATCATATCCCACAATCCGCACTTGATAAGATTCAAGAAGACTTCTTACGTCTTCGACAAAAGGATGAAACGATTGACGAAATAACGAATAAGTTTCTCGAGAATGTGAAATTTTGTGGGGAGATAGCGGGGACTGAAAGGTTGAAAATCATACGTTATCATGCTATGTTAAAGGCTGAATATCGGGAGTTTGTAAATCCCTCCAAGTGTGCAACGTTGAATGAATTAATCGACTGGGCAAGAGATAGGGAGATCGAGTTAAGAAGGCAAGTTGAACGGGGAGAGAAAAGGGTGGCGGAGAAGCCCACCAACACAAACCCATCGAAAAAGGCAAAATATCAAGATCAAAACAGGAAAGGGAAGACAAGTAGTGGGATTCCGACTTGCAAGACATGTGGGAAACATCATTCGGGTGAATGTTTGTTGGGAAAGAAAGGATGCTACAAATGTGGGCAAGAGGGACATCCGTATTATAGGTGCCCCGAAAACTCAAAAGTGTGTTACAATTGTAATCAAACGGGGCACATTAAAGCGGAATGTCCGAAACTCCAACAAGGGGCAAAGAAAGATGGAAAGAAGGATGAGTCTTCCAAGGCTCGTGGGAGAATGTTCCAGTTAACCTCGGATGAAGCTAAGACTAGCCCGGATGTGGTCTCAGGTATATTCTTGGTTAATTCTATGCCTATGAATGTATTATTTGATTCCGGGGCTAGTAGATCGTTTATTTCTAATGAATTGTTAGTTCATCCATCGTTTAAGCTTTAAAAGATGTTAGTACCCTTAGAAGTGGAAGTTACTGATAGTAATAGCTATTTGTTACATGATATTTGTAGAAACTGTAAGATCTTAATTGAAGATGAGGAATTTAGTATAGATCTTGTCCCGATGTACGTGGGGGAATTTAAAGTAGTTGTAGGAATGGATTGGCTTGCCCAAAACCACGCTGAAATTCAATGTGAAAAGAAAGTCATTCATGTAGTAACCTCGGGGGGGAAACGGGTAAGTGTTCAAGGAGATAGGGTCATCAATTCGAAATTGTGTTATATAATTAAAGCTGTCAAACATGTGAAGAACAGAGGTAAGGCGTATCTATCTTACGTGATTGACACCAATCGAGGTGTTCCAAAGCTCGAAGATGTGAATGTAGTGAACGAATATCCGGATATATTTCCGGAAGATTTACTGGGGCTTCCGCCCGAACAAGAAGTGGAATTCAAGATAGAGCTTAACCCGGATGCAAAACCGGTAGCTAAAGCTCCTTATCGGTTGGCCCCAACCAAAATGAAAGAATTGATGACACAACTTCAAGAGTTGCTCGATAAGGGTTTTATTAAACCAAGTGTTTCACCGTGGGGAGCGCCCGTATTATTTGTGAAGAAGAAAGATGGTTCGATGCGAATGTGCATCGACTATCGGGAGTTGAACAAGTTAACGGTGAAGAATCGTTACCCGTTGCCCAGAATTGATGACCTATTTGACCAGCTTCAAGGGGCAAGTTGGTTTTCAAAAATCGATCTGCGGTCGGGTTACCACCAACTGTGTGTACGAGAAGAAGATGTGCCGAAGACTGCGTTTCGAACGCGGTACGGACATTACGAGTTTTTAGTAATTTCCTTTGGGCTAACGAATGCACCAGCTACATTTATGGATTTAATGAATCGGGTGTGCCGACCTATGCTTGATAAGTATGTAATCGTTTTTATTGACGATATACTAATATACTCCCGAAGTGAAGCAGAGCATGCTTCCCACCTACGTGATGTATTGGAAACGCTTCGCAAGGAAAAGTTATATGCAAAATTCTCAAAGTGTGCCTTTTGGCTTAGAGAGGTACAGTTTTTGGGTCATATAATCGATGCGGATGGTGTCCATGTGGACCCGTCCAAACTAGATGCGGTAATGAATTGGGTAACCCCGAAGAATCCGAGCGAAATAAAAAGTTTTCTAGGCTTGGCTGGGTACTACAAGAGATTTATCCAAGATTTCTCCAAGATAGCCTCGCCTATGACGAAGTTAACAAAGAAGAGTGAAAAGTTTATATGGGGCGAAGAACAAGAAAAAGCGTTTCAGACTTTAAAGGAAAAGCTCTCAAAGTCCCCAGTGTTGACATTACCGGATGGAACAGAGGATTTGGTGGTGTATACTGACGCCTCTCACCAAGGTTTAGGTTGCGTGTTAATGCAAAAGGGTAAAGTCGTTTCTTATGCTTCAAGACAACTCAAGCAGCATGAAAACAATTACCCAACTCATGATCTAGAATTGGAGGCGGTCGTATTTGCCTTAAAGATATGGAGGCACTATCTATATGGGGTGAAATGTACTATTTACTCGGATCATAAAAGCCTCAAATATTTTTTCGAGCAGAAATATCTTAATATGAGGCAACGAAGATGGTTGGAACTCATTAAGGATTACGATTGTGACATTCATTACCATCTCGGGAAGGCTAATGTAGTGGCGGACACTCTAAGTCGAAAGGGGTACCCGCCCCTAATTCGGGTAAAATCTATGAAGATGGTAGTCACACCTAAACTCCTTGGTGAAATTCGAGAAGCTCAAACAAAATCTTTAAATGCTGGCGACCCAAAGAAAGAGAGGACGAAAGGATTTATTCATGAATTGGAAGAGAATGCAAATGGTATGAAAACAAGGTATGACCGAATCTGGATACCTCGGGAACGTGATGTGAAAGAATTACTATTGAATGAGGCTCACAAGTCTCGGTACTCCATTCATCCGGGAGCTACGAAGATGTATCGAGACTTGAGGATGAATTATTGGTGGCCGGGAATGAAAAGAGATATCGTCAAGTATGTTGCTAAGTGTTTGACATGTTCTCAAGTAAAAGCCGAACACCAAAGGCCGTATGGAAAGTTGCAACCCTTGGAGATCCCAGTGTGGAAGTGGGAACATGTAACGATGGATTTGGTGACTAAGCTTCCCAAGACAAGAAAAGGGCATGATGCAATATGGGTGGTCGTTGATCGACTGACCAAAAGCGCACATTTCTTACCCATTCGGGAAACTTATAATTCAGAAAAGATGGCAGAAGTTTATATGAACGAGATTATATCTCGACATGGGGTTCCGGTGTCTATAGTATCCGACCAAGACACCCGGTTCACATCCCGTTACTGGAGGAAGTTTCATGAAGAATTGGGAACCCAGTTACATATAAGCACCGCCTACCATCCACAAACCGATGGTCAGTCAGAACGAACTATTCAAACATTAGTCGATATGCTAAGGGCGTGTGTTATGGATTTCGGAGGAAGCTGGGATGATCATCTACCTTTGGTAGAGTTTTCATATAATAATAGTTATCATAACAGCATAAAAATGGCCCCTTACGAAATGCTCTATGGAAGGAAATGTAGAACCCCGGTTTGCTGGGGAGAAGTGGGTCAGCGCGAACTCGCGTCAAAGGATGTAGTAGCCGAAACGAATGAAAAGATTGATATGGTTAGATCAAGAATTAAGGCGGCGCAAGATAGACAAAAGTCTTATGCGGATCGACGAAGGCGACCAATTGAGTTTCAAGTGGGAGATCATGTGTTACTAAAAGTCTCTCCATGGAAAGGGATAATTCGTTTTCGTAAACTCGGGAAGCTAGGTCCTCGATACATCGGACCATTCAAAATACTCGCTCGGGTCGGAGCGGTGGCGTATCAATTAGAATTACCACCCGCGTTGGATGGGATTCATAACACCTTTCATGTGTCGCAACTGCGAAAGTGCCTCGCGGATGAGACAACATACGTGCCTTTGGATGATATTGAAGTGGATGAGAAGTTGAATTATGTTGAAAAGCCCGTCGCAGTAAAAGATTTTAAAGTAAAGCAGCTCCGCAACAAATCCGTTCGACAAGTGTTAGTTCAATGGCAACACCGGAAAGGATCGGATCTTACATGGGAAGCGGAGGATGAAATGAGAGAACATTACCCAGAGTTATTCGGTACGTATGCAGGTTTCGGGGACGAAACCTTCTTTAAGGGGGTTAGACTTGTAACACCCCAAATTCTCATATGACCTAAAAGTATAATGTGTAGTCGTGTTTTAATAAAAAAAAAAAAAATAGGATTATGTCAAAAAATTAAAAGTTAGTAAAAGAAAGATGGTTAAGTTAGAAGGTAAAGTACTAAAGTGAATGGGGATTTAATGATGAGGGACTAAATGTGTAAATAATGTTATAAAATGATAAAAAAAAAAAGAAACCAGACAAGTCTGGTGTGTGTGCGATCGTGAGAAGCCAGGAAGGGGATCCCTTCCCTCACAAAAAACCCTAAATCACTAGATTCCATCAATTGAAAGCCAGATTATTGAAGAATCGAATGCATGACCTAAGAATCCTGATTATCTAAGTGTTCTTGATCTCAAGTAAGTTAAATTTTGTGATTTGATGATGTTTGATTATATGGGTTTTGTATGATTCGTGAATGTAATTCAAAATTCAGTATGATTAATGGTTTCTATGAAGGTCTAGACATCATTAGATGCTAAATTTCGAATATGAACATGATTAGGGCAAAACCCACTTGTATGTCAAGTAATATTTAGCAATTGTGAAGTTTTGTATGTTAATTTGATTGTTGATTCAAGAAATTGTTATGAATAATTGAATTAGAACTATGTGCTCATGATTTGAATGGTAGATTTCAAAATAGTAGGATGTTTATGTTAATCAATGAGAAGAACTATGAAAATTGTGCTTAGGATGCTTGTACGTTGTGCTAAACTAGTGATACGCACACAATGTGTTCGACGAAATGCCTAAGTGAGTTTAGTTATGGTTTTTACATGAATGCTTGTTAAGATTGATGCAACTTCTTTATGATAATGATGTATGTGAATAGTAGACGCCATAACGTATTATAAGGATTGTGAAAGTATTGTTTATGAAAGCTAAAGTATGAGATTATGATATATAGGCACGAAGAAGGAAGAAGGCGCAAGTCACTCGAAGGCACAAGCATCTCAAGATCGCGGTAAGTTCATATGAACTTTATGTACTCTACTTGTAGATTCATGAATGATAATATTTAGTACTATGAATTTAGTGTAAGTTTTCTTATGATTTATGATTGAATAGTTGCAAAGAGTTTATATGGAGAAATGTCCAAAAGATGGTGTTGTAGTAAATCTGAAATGACCCGTCTAATGGGTTGGAATGATAAGTAAAATGAGTGTTGGAATGTTTGGGAATTTGACTTGTTCATAACGGGTCAAATGATGTAAGTACATTTAAAGATATGGTATGTAGCGATTCATTACAAATGAATCGGGAAGTAGTATGATGAATGTTTCCGAAAGAGAGTGATAATGTTAGTAAAGAAACATGTTATGTTAACGGGTCGAATAATGATACGGAAGTAAAGGAATTAAGTTGTTATGCATTATGGACTAACAAGTGTTTTGTTGTTATATTTGATAGGTAAATCTCATGATTAATTTCGGCGCGCTCGGACCGAACACACACGCAACGTCGACCTTATGCGCTTCCGCTCCAAGTTGTTTATTTTGATGGGTCAACTTACCATTTTGTGTAGTAAATGTTAATTAGTAAGTGTCTAGTTGTTAGTAAGAAGTTTGGATCCTAAACTTTTGTGTATTTGTACAAAATGTTCATGGCGAACCTTGTATGGTCTTATCTTTTGTTATGTTGGAAAATGTCTTAGTATTAATTAAAATAGTATTGTTAAAAGCAGGGAGAAAAATTCTTGATACGAACAGGTCATGTCAAAATTTTTGTAAAACTGTAAGAATGTTTAGGTTGTTGGTCGAGTGAGTAAATTTTGGGCGTTAAATTAACGGGTCATCGATGTTATCTTTTGACATCACATAGTCAATAAATAAATAAAAATGAAATAAAAATTTTAAATTATTACTATATATTACCATATATTACTATTACTACTATATATTAATAAAGGAATTGAAATTAATAGTGATTTTAATATTATAATAATATATAGCTTTTTTAATTCTTTTATTATTTTAATATTATAATAATAGTTATTTTTTTATTTTTTAACTTTAATCATTTTTCTAATATTAGGGGTTGGGATAAGCTTGGTGTCGACTGGTATCGAACCAGTACTGGTATCGAAAACACCGGTACGGTCCTGTTCGGTATCAGTACATGAAGGTAAAAACCGGCACTAATACAGAAAAAGCCAAAAATTGGTGCCGAATTGATATTGGAAATCTTTTGGTTCGGGAAATTCAGTGCGGCTACCCGGTACCATTTGCTCATCCCTGATCACGGTTACCGTACGAACAACGGTATCGTACAACTTTTTTGTTGATTTTCTTCAACTTTTAATTTTTTCTTTTTTAGTTTCAGGGGTAGGGATGAGTCGGTGCCAAACGATACAGATTCGCTACTGATACCTAAAATACTGGTTACGGTACTGGTATATGAAGGTAAAAAAACGGTAGTGAACCGGTACCAGGAACGGCAAAAGTCGGTACCGAATTGGTACTTAAGATATTTCGGTTCGGCAAATTTGGTACCGGTACCCAGAACAATTTGCTCCTCTCTGACCACGGGTTTCATACAAACAACGTCGTTACAATACAACTTTTTTGGTTGATTTTCTTTCGGTTATCTTTTAGTGTTTTTTTTCTACATTTTCTTTTTATTCTTGTCAGCAGTTCTGTTCGCAACACGCTCGTAGTGATTTCAAAACACATGTAAACACAGACTAAATAACAAAATAGTTCATGTTAGCTTTCTAATTATATGTTGTAAATATAATTATCAAAATACAACTTTCTGATACATACCGTCCCTTTTTATTTCACAAAATTACATCATTCAAATCATATCACCAGGATCCACAAACAAAATGATCAAACCAACTAACCCTTGAGTCATATCTCAATTTTCTGAACACTTGGAACATCAGTCTTAAACGACATTGCAAGCACATTAATTATCATCAATACCGGTAGCGAAAACAGACTTCAAGCAAGCCAGAATTCGCACTTCCAAACGCAGAAACCGCAATTGCAGACTGATTATGGTTCCTGTTGTACTGAAAATGAACAAGTTCTTTTGGAAACACATACATGTCACCCTCTTGAAGCGTTCGGTTATACAAGTAATACAACACGTTCGTTGTATCCACAAATCCAACTTCAAGTGTACCCAACAACACTATTAACAATTCAGCTGCACGAGGCGGGTTCACAGGTGCTGGTGGGAATTGGAGTACGGCGTATGACCGTTTAGAGCTGCGAACTCGTTCGTTGAAGCTTTCATGACTGAGAAGTTTTTCGGGTCAGGGTTGTAGAATCCCTTGAGTCCACTGTAGCGGCAGAAGTGTTGGAAATCGAACAAGCAAACACCGGTTGAACGAACGCGTTCGACTCTTTATTTATTTATCAATGAAAATGAAAAGCACACCGATTACATACCCATAACCATATATTTATACTAAACTTATTCTAATTCTAACAAAACTCAAACTCTATTAAATAAGCTAACTAGATAAACCTATCTAATTAAAATTAACAAATATCTCTTATTTAAATATAAAAGAACAATAAGTAATTCACCAAGATTTATCTATAAAACCGCCTTGATCTTTATCTCCCTAATTCAAGAAGCTAGCATCTACGCTGCTCGAGTTTGGAGTGATGAAGTCGGCGAGTCATTAGCTTTTGTTGTTGTTAAAATGGCTAGAAGTAAGACTAGTGGTAAAACAGCATAGGATTTGTAAAGAAGTTGATAGCCATTGCTTAACTGTTTTTGTATTATGTGTTTATGTTTTGAGTGACGAGTTTTTATTTAGCTAGGTTAAAGACAAGTAGAATAATGACTTTGTTATTTATGTTTAAGCTGTGATATGATATTGTCTGAGATCAACAAAGGGGGGATATGCGACTATTTAGAGAAAGAAATGATATAAAAACAGCTACACCAATAAAACAAATGATGAATAAGTTCATCATGTTCGGCCTTGTTATAATCAAGATAGAACCGGAAACAACAAAAATGATTGTAACTTTTTTTTTTGAACGGCAAATAAAATTTTTTATTAATTCAACTAGCAAGAAGCTAGACACCACATTTACATACCACTACACCAAGAAGACCAACCGGTCAACACCAGGAAAACTACAAGATCACATGGAGAATCAAATTACATTACAATACAATGGTAAAGTTTCGCCATTCATTCCAAGACCAATGAGTAGATCACGTGCGATTCTTAATCCAATGACAGGCCATCAACTTGGACTCTTCCACAACCTTCGAAATGCTAGGTTCGGCCTGACCGAATAGAACCTCATTACGCATCCTCCAAACGCTCCAAATCACGACCTGGACAATGGCATTAAACACAATCTTTTTCTTTTTACTGCCTTGCATATATAAATGAGAATCCAGTATAGTTCTAAGGCTAAAGGCTACCACGGGGGAGATCTTACACCATTGCGACATGACAAGCCAAACGGTTTGAGCGAAATGGCATGAAACGAATAGATGATCACTGGACTCTTCATACGCCACAAAGTATACACCTGGTATCTCCAATATTGATATTCCTATTTGTCAAGGCAACTCTAGTAGGGAGTTGTTCCGATAACGCCCGCCAAGAAACAACCCCTACTTTCTTAGGAACATATTTATTCTATGCAAATAAGTAGGCCAGAATAGACCTGGTAGCCGCCGCCGCTATGCACTTAATACTTGCCACCGAGAAAGATTCAGAAGGATCGTGATTCCAGACCCACTTATCCGGTCCATCGTAAACACCAAAGTCACTCAGCAGAAGAATTAAATCCAGCAACTCAGATTCCTCGCTTTCGGACATTGATAGCCGGCTCCAACACCATGACAGAATGACTCTATCGGCCCCCCAAGACACCCGATCTGAAACGGAACATAGTTTTTCTTTTTCTAAAGCGAATAGAAGAGGAAAACTAATATATAGAGGCTGACACCCGAGGCAAAAATCAATCCAGAAAGCTGATTTCGAGCCGCAACCCACTTTGCACCAGATTGAATCCATAAGATTAATACCCACATGATTAAGAGGTTCTCGTATGCCGACGATTTGCTTCCAAGGACCAGCCAATGAAACCTTTGCCGGAATCGATGTCCAAGATCTTCTATTATGATGCACTGCCCATACTACTCTTCTCCATAATCCTTCTTTATCCGTTTAAACCTCCACCACCACTTCGAGAACATCGCAAGATTAGCATCGCGAAGTGAACCAAAACCTGATCCCCCATATTCAATTTGAGCCGTAACCTTTTCCCATGCCATCCAACTCATGTAGGAGTTTTCGTCCACTCCTCCCCAAAAGAAAACCCTCCTCAATCTTTCCAATATCTCAATAACTTTTTATCGGTGCTTTATACAAGGAAAGAAATAAGTCGGTAACGAGTTCAAAACCGATTTGAGTAATGTGATTCTACCGCCATAGGAAAGGTTTGTTGCTTTCCAAAGCGACAATCTGTTTTTAAAAACATCTATAACCGGTTTCCAATTACGAAAAAGATTCATATTGGCCCCCACCACCAAACCCAAGTGTTTAAAAGGAAAAGAGCCTCTTTTACAACCCAGAATATCCGCCAACTGTTGCACCTCTACTTCATCAACCCCGACCCCAAACAATGAACACTTAGCAAGGTTCACTTTTAACCCCGAAACCAAATGAAAGCATCTCAAAATTCTGCGTAAATTAAGAGCATTTTCGCTCGACCATTCCCCAAGAAAAACAACGTCATCAGCATAACTAAGGTGAGATAATACCGGACCAATAGACGTGCATCGCAAACCTTTGAAAATACCTTCTGACACAGCCTTCTTCATAATCCCCGTAAGTGCTTCCTTGGCTAAGACGAACAGGAAATGGGACAACGGGTCACCTTGACGCAATCCACAAGAGCACTCGAACTCCATGGTTGGTGAACCGTTCACCAAAACCGATGCCCTAGATGAGACAAGAGTCGCCATAATCCAACCCCTCCAACGATCCGGGAAATTCATTTGAGCGATGATCGAATCCAAGTAATTCCAATTAAGAGAATCATACGCTTTATTAATATCAATCTTAAAAATCATACCGAATTTCTTAGCTTTCTTCATCCAAGCGATAGTTTCATTAAGGATCAAGGGACCATCCGAAATATTCCTCCTGGCCAAGAATGCAGATTGCTCTTCCGAGACTAACCTCCCAACCACTCTCCTGAGCCGGTTCACCAATACCTTGGAAATAGCTTTGTTTACAACTCCAATCAAACTGATGGGCGGGAAATTTGATGGAGTCAAGGGGTCTTTTATTTTTGGAATTAAAGCAATAAACGAGGATGTACAGCACCTATTAATGGATCCATTAACGTAAAACTCCGGGAATAATCTTATAAAATCTCCTTGAAAAAGATCCCAATTCTTTTTTATGAACATAAAGTTGAAGCCATCCGGGCCCGGGGCCCGATCACCAACACATCCCCATATAGCTTCCTTTATTTCAATTGCCGAAAACGGTTCAACGAGAGAATCAGCGTCAACTGCCGAGAGGGTAGCCAGGCCATTGGTTCAACAAACTGCTTCGAGAAGAATTCCAAAAAGGCTTCCTTTATCTCCACCGGATTTGAAATCCAAACGCCATTAACCATGAGGCCGTTAATACAGTTATTGCTGATGTTGGAATTAATGATATTATGATAAAATGCAGTATTTTCGTCACCATCAATCACCCACCTAGCTCGGGATTTCTGTTTGGCATCCGAAAATTTTCTACGGTCCGTTTCCAAAACAATATTGATACATTCGGCTCTTTCGTACAGTTCCCCTTCCTCCAAATCTCTCTCCTCGGCCATCCTTTCCAGAATACGAATTCGGTTTTTTTTATCCAAGTAAACCCCTTCTGATTTTTCTCATTCAACCTTTAACCAAGCCTTGATTACTCACTGGATAACGTCATCATTAATTTAATAATAATAATAATAATAATAATAATAATAATAATAATAAGTATTTAGGAAATTCTCATAAGAGCACACGGGGTGGTCCGTTATACCACCTGTCACACCCTGGCTTTGCGGAAGCGTGGTTAATTTTGGTGTGACTTCTTAATACCATAGCGTAATCATAACAAAGCTATATGAATTTAAAAACCATGCAAGTCATCATTAAGTTTAGAAATCGACATACAATACCATTGTTTTAAACATAAGACCATAACCATGTTTAGTAAACATTACAACTTATAACAAACATAAACGAGGGTTAAGGATTGTGTCTTGTCCAGGTAAGAGAACACAACCCCTAATCCTTGATGACTTCATGAAGATTGCAGCGGAAAACGTTCATACCGTGCCAGAATCCGTTTAATTTCCTGAAATACATGTGAGTTGAAAAATCAACAATAATGTTGAGCGAGTTCATGTGCAAGTGAGTAAGTAAAACACTTGTAAGTATAAAAGTTTCCTGGTATGTAGCAGTGTAAGAGGACTTGTGATCACCAATGGTTTGCAAAGCCATTAGCATGTCGTGAAATGCAAGTAAGTAAGACACAACCCTAGCCGATTTTGCGTTGGGCAACCAAGTCACTCCAGGTCCGTTGTGGTTAGCCTCAGAGAGGTCCGTTTGGGCCTAGAGCTGGGCTCGCTACACCCAAATAGATCTACCGCTTAAGTCCCTCGGGGTTCTAACTACCCATTCACATGATCTAAACCTCCTTACGTAAATCATACCGCGTATAAAGTACTTGTAAACAAAGTAACATGTATTTCACCCCCGCAGTTAAGTAAACTGAAAACAGTTAGAGAAAAGGGGGACATGAACTCACAGTGGATGCGTAACTCTATCAAGCGTCTCTGAAGCAGTAATCTGTGCAACGACCTACAAGTGCTAATTCTATTAGACGGACGGCCGTGCTTTAGCTTTACAGTTTATGTTTGCGGGAAATAGTTAGACAACTATTTCGTGTTACATTTTGTATATGCTTGATAGTTATTTTTCCTTCCCAAGGATGGGGGATACAATACATGTGCGTAAGTTACGTTTTATCAATCTTGTGGTAATGTAATTACCGGTGTAACTTATGTGTTTATGAAAGCGTTCGCAAAGTTTTGGAATCGTTAGCGCTTGTAAATATTATTTTTACCCTAAAATAATATTTATGTGTTTCACAAAAATAATCATAAACAGTGTTGTGACAAATAATATCTATCACGTTAATCTTTGTGAAAATCCCACCTCCGAATATTTAGTAAAATATAGTGCTGGCGAAATTTATGTTTTGAAAACATATCCAAAGATAGTTCTAACACTTGTTGTGTAAAAAGTCTAAGTGTTAGGTTTTTAGAAAATTTCGCCAGAGTTTCCTCTGTAACTGGAGGTGGCCACGCTTTCAAGCGTATCATTTTCTTTTAATAATCAAATCAATCAACTTCTTTATTCAATCAAACAATTCCCGACACATCAAACTAGTCAACAAGTATGTATATTTGCATAAGCGCATGAACTTGTAGTTTTTCCGAATCTATATTATAAATCCCATTTATATACGTAGATCTTTATATAAAGTAGCTTTAATCTTGTAAAAATCTCGTGTTCAGAGAAAACCGTCTTTACAACTTCTAGTAACAAGTGACAAACTTACTTCTTTGTCGGATCTCTTTGTTTCACAAGTGTTTACACACTTGTGGTTCATAAAACCATATTTATTAGTGTAAATCCATCTTTAGAAAAACATGATTTCTTTAAAGTGTGGTCTTTCAAAAATACCACTTGCGGATACGTAGATCCGCTAGTTTTAAACACCATTTTACCGGTTAAACCACTTTTACACAAGTAAAATATTTCTTTACAAGTTCATGTCTCTAAAATGTGGTAGTGTTCACCTTTAACCCTTGTATCTTTCAAAACAAGCTTATTGTGATGATACGTGATTTTACAAAGTCGGGTTAAATGAAGTTTTGAGCTACCACATTATAGATCGGGTCACAATAAGCACAAATTTCAAGTCCTACGACTTTTACACAAGTTATATGCTATTAACCACCATTTTTATGATTTTACTAGACTTTAAAGATTCAAAACGCGTGTTAACGATATTTAACCGACGAAAGTTCTTTTAACCACTTTAGATATGTGTAAAAACAAGTTTTAAAGGTTATACCTCTAGCTCAAGGCTAGGGAAGAGTTGTGACGAAAACCGCGTGGATAAAAGATAACGAGAGAGGTCCTTCGCGTTCCGCTTGTACCAAAGCTCCTTATACGTGTCGTGTGATGTTTGTATGGTCTTGGAATGATGGAAGCAAGAACCGAAAAGTGGGTGGCGGTTGGTGGTGTTCTCGGCCGAGAGTGGGAGAGAGCAAGAGAGATGAGTGAGTTGTGGTGTGTTAAGTGGTGAGCTCTCTAGTGATTAGTGAGGGTTTATATAGGCAAACTCAAGGTCCATTACCCATTGGTTAGTATGTCTACAAGATACTAGACATGGCAAGATTATGGCAAGATCTTAAGTACATGTTGGTGCTCCTAAGGTAACCGATCGGTTGGGGGAGGGGGTCCATGGTTCGATTTTAATTAGATGGTTAGTGATTAGTTTAGGTTAAGTAAGGTTAACTAAGTTAGGTTAAGTGTTAACTTAGTTAGTAATATAAAGTGTGTTATGGCGGGTGTTAGGGTAATCAGGGACCCTAACTGGCTCAGAAAAAGAGTAAAAAGTGAAAATAATAAAATTTTCATGTTCCGGGTAAAGTCCGGGTGTTCGGTTGGATAGTAATCCGTTAAAGTGTTACAAAAGACTTTAAAGTGTCGTTATTACATCTTTAGTGACACAATTTGTTTTCCCGACACTTTAGAAAGTGTCTAGTAATATTTTCTCATTTTTGGCACTTTACTAGTCAGCTAGAAGCTGGTTAAATTATTTAAAGTGCTGTGTTTGGTACTTAAAGTACGTTTTAGGCACATCCGAATCAGTGTATCTTATCCCTAGAGACGCGGTAACACAACCCTTACATCCTACACTCACTATCAGTGTAGACAAAATATATGAGGCTCTTAACAGGCCTGGAGGCAGTATTTGCCTGATGCTGGTTATATCAGCATGTTCACTGTGTATCCGTTAAGTGCTACTGTGCTTTTTGTGCATCATGTTTGTCACTAGGGTTCAGTATGTAAATAATGTAGTGACAGCAAATAAAGTATGATGCAAGTAAGTGCATGTATCAGTATGCAGGTAGCAGTTTATCAGCTAGTTTCAATCAAGCACAGTAATTAAGCAGTAATCAATCATTAATTAAGTTGTACGGATACCTGGTTTTGTGCGGGTTGTCACATTCTCCCCCCGTTAAATAAATTTCGTCCCGAAATTTAAGTTCTGCTTGTAGAAGCAGGGTCCTTGGGAAATAAGTGGGGGTATTTCTCTTTCATCCGGTCTTCACGTTCCCAGGTAAATTCAGGACCATGTCTGGCATTCCAACGAACCTTGACGAGTTTGACACTGCTCCGGCGGGTCTTGTTAACTTTCCAATCCGTGACCTCAACAGGTTCTTCAACGAAGTGGAGCGTGTCGTCAATATGAATTTCGTCGATAGGAATGGCAACGTCTACTTGAGTTGGACTTTTCTTTAAATTGGATACATGAAATGTATCATGAACACCATTTAGTTCAGCGGGTAGGTCCAACTTGTATGCTACTGTCCCAATTCTTTCCAGAATTCTGAAAGGACCAATGTAGCGCGGATTTAGCTTCCCACGCTTCCCAAAGCGTGCTACCCCTTTCCAGGGTGATACCTTCAATAACACCATCTCTCCAACTTGGAAATCCACATGTTTACGGTTTGGATCCGCGTAGGCCTTTTGTCTGTGGCGAGCGGCTTCGATGTTTTTAAGAATCTGCGCAATCTTGTCCGTCGTCTCTTGGACGATTTCGGGACCGGCAAGCTGCCTATCACCCGCGTCAGCCCAACATAGTGGTGATCGGCACTTGCGTCCGTATAGGGCTTCAAAAGGCGCAACACCAATACTGGTGTGGTAGCTGTTGTTGTAAGAAAATTCGACCAAAGGTAAGTGTTTATCCCAGCTACCGCCTAAATCCATAACACATGCCCTCAGCATGTCTTCCAAGGTTTGTATCGTTCGCTCGCTCTGGCCATCAGTTTGCGGATGGAATGCAGTGCTCAGATTCAATTGTGAGCCAAAAGATTCTTGGAAAGATTGCCATATTCTTGACACAAATCTTCCGTCTCTATCAGAGATGATCGAGAGTGGTACTCCATGACGTGCTACGATTTCTCTCATGTAAATTTCCGCAAGTTTACTAGTACTGTCTTTCTCCCTGATTGGCAGAAAATGTGCGGACTTTGTTAGGCGGTCAACAATCACCCAAATCATATCATGGCCTCTTGGCGTTCTTGGCAGTTTCGTAACAAAATCCATTGAGATTTGTTCCCACTTCCACTTGGGAATCTCAGGTTGTTGCAGAAGTCCCGAAGGCTTCTGGTATTCCGCCTTGACCTTAGCGCACGTTAAACATTTGCTCACGTAAACAGCAACGTCGCCTTTCATCCTAGGCCACCAATAGTAATCTTTAAGATCCTGGTACATCTTATCCGATCCAGGGTGGATAGAGTACCGTGACTTGTGCGCTTCGTCGAAAATAACTTCCCTTAATCCATCAAACAGGGGAACCCAAATCCTTTTCTCAAAACATAACGTTCCTTCCTCGTTTGGTACCAAAAGCTTCTCCATTCCACGGAGATATTCTTCCTCAAGGTTTCCCTCCTTGAGAGCTTCTTTTTGTGCAGCACGAATGCGCGAGGAAAGATCGGTTCGTATAATCATTTCCAAAGCTCTAACCCTTATGGGCTTGATTCTTTCTTTACGACTTAGGGCATCGGCGACTACATTCGCCTTCCCTGGGTGATACTTTATCTCGCAGTCGTAGTCGTTCAACAATTCAACCCATCGTCTTTGCCTCATATTCAGCTCTTTCTGGTTGAATATGTGCTGTAGGCTTTTGTGATCTGTGAAGATTGTGCACTTCGTACCATATAGGTAGTGTCTCCAGATCTTTAAAGCGAAAACCACTGCGCTAAGCTCTAAATCGTGGGTGGTATAGTTCTTTTCGTGCACTTTCAGTTGGCGTGATGCGTAAGCAATGACCTTTTGGCGTTGCATCAACACACAACCCAATCCCTGACGCGACGCGTCGCAGTATACCACAAAACCGTCGGTACCTTCCGGTAGAGCCAAGATTGGCGCGTTGCAGAGCTTATCTTTCAATATCTGGAATGCTTCATCCTGTTTGATTCCCCAATCAAACGTCTTATCCTTCTGGGTCAGGAGCGTCAACGGTTGAGCGATCTTTGAAAAATCCTTGATGAACCTCCGATAGTAGCCAGCCAAACCCAAGAATTGTCGAATCTCGGTTGGCGTTGTAGGCGTTTCCCAATTCTTGGTTGCCTCGATCTTTGTGGGATCGACATGAATTCCATCCCCATTAACCACATGTCCAAGAAACTGGACTTCGCGTAGCCAAAACTCGCACTTAGAGAATTTGGCGTACAGCTGTTCCTTCTTTAGTAGCTCCAATATGGTTCTAAGATGTTGTTCGTGTTCAGCCTTTGTCTTTGAGTAAATCAGGATGTCGTCGATGAATACAATCACGAACTTGTCTAAGTATGGCTTGCAAACTCTATTCATTAGATCCATGAATACCGCAGGTGCGTTTGTCAAACCAAATGGCATAACGAGGAACTCATAGTGTCCATAACGAGTTCGGAAGGCTGTCTTTGGGATACTTTCTTCTTGAATCCTCAACTGGTGGTATCCAGATCGAAGATCGATCTTAGAGTAACAGCTTGAACCTTGAAGTTGGTCGAACAGATCATCGATTCTTGGCAGTGGATACCTGTTCTTGATCGTTAGCTTGTTCAATTCTCTGTAGTCAATACACATGCGGAAACTTCCGTCCTTCTTCTTGACAAACAAGACCGGAGCTCCCCAAGGCGAGAAGCTTGGTCGGACAAAACCCTTGTCTAACAACTCTTGAAGTTGTGTTGACAATTCCTGCATCTCAGATGGCGCAAGTCTGTAAGGTGCCTTAGCCACAGGCGCTGCGCCTGGAACTAAGTCGATGTGAAACTCCACTTGCCTCTGAGGTGGCAGTCCGGGTAAGTCTTCTGGGAAGACTTCTGGATACTCCCTTACGACAGGGATGTCTTCGATCCTTGGTTCGGCAGCCTTCTTATCCACGATGTGTGCCAGAAAAGCGACACATCCTTTCTGTAAACACTTCCTTGCCTTCAAGCAGCTGATAAATCTTAGCGGCGTGTCTCGCTTCTCTCCGTGAACAACGATTGTCTCACCATCGTCAGTTGGGATACGAACAACTTTCTCGTGACATACTATCTCAGCCTTGTTTCCGGATAACCAATCCATTCCTACCACCACGTCAAAACTTCCCAATTCGACTGGTAGTAGATCCAAAGTAAACTCGCGTTCTCCTAATTCTATCACGCAGCCTCTGATTACTTCGTCGGCTTCAACTAACTTTCCATTAGCTAATTCGATCGAGTAGGGTATGTCTAACTTATTAGCAGCTAACCCAAGCATATTCTTAAATTCTAATGATACGAAGCTATAGTCGGCACCAGTATCAAATAAAACAGATGCATAGCGCTGATTGATAGGGAACGTACCCGTAACAACATTTGGATCCTGGCGTGCATCCCTAGCTTCGAGTTGGAATACTCTACCACGGGCTTGATTCAATGTTGGGCAATCCTTCTTAAAGTGCCCGATTTCCCCGCAGTTATAGCATCCCAGTCTCTGCCCATTACCACCAGCTTGATCATTTCCCGGATTACGATTTACTGCGCCCGCTTGGTTAGCGTTGTTACCCTGATTTCTGCTACCTCCAAAATTTCCTTGTGGGCGGTTTCCGTTTCCACCACGGTTATCATTCCTATTTCCATATCCTCCCTGGCCTCCCCGGCCAGTACCAACCCAACAGGTGTCCTTCAAATGACCACGTTTTCCACAAACTTCGCATACTTTTAGCCTACATTGACCCGAATGGTGACGCTGGCAGGCACTACACTTAGGCAGGGTGCCCATATATCCTCTTCCTCTCCTTCCACTGCCAGCTGCTCCCTGAGCTGGCGTGCTTGGTGCTCCTCTCTTACCATCACCACTAACACTTTGTTTGAAGTTCGGAAACTTTCTCTTGTTACTTCCAGACGACTCAACCTGAGTCTCTTTCTCTTTTGCCTTAACATCACCAAACTTGTTCAGACGAATCGCCTCCTCGGTGAGAGCCACGCTCAAATCGATGGCTTCAGTGATAGTCGCTGGTTTGGAGGAGGTTACCATGCTTATTATTTGGGGAGCCAAACCCCAAATGAAGCGCTCGATTCGTTTGTATTCCGGCGTAACCATGTAAGGAACCACTTGAGATAAGTCGTGAAACCTCTGGACGTACTCCGCAATCTTTGGTCCATCCATCTTTAAGTGCCAAAATTCAGTCTCCAACCTTTGAATTTCTGCGCGTGAACAGTACTTTTTGCGCATCAGTTCTTTCAATTCGGCCCAAGTCAGGGCGTAGGCGGCAGCTTCGCCTAGAGTTTGTACTTGTAGGTTCCACCATGATAGGGCTCCATCTAGAAACAGCCCTGAAATGTATGTGACTTGCTGATTCTCTGCACACTTGCTCATGCGTAAGACAGACTCGGTTTTCTCAGCCCAGCGGGTAAAGGCAACTGCACCTCCTGTGCCATTGAAGTTAACTGGTTTGCAGTCTAAGAACTGCTTGTAGGTGCATCCGTGAGGTGGATTGTTATTGCCTTGGTTAACACTTCCGCTCCCTCCTGGCTGAGATGCTGCGTACTGTGCTATGGCAGCTGCAATGACTTGCTGTAGCTCTTCCTGAGTGGTAGGCATAGGCTGCTGGTGACGTTTTGGCGGCATCTTTCTAAAAGATGGTTTAAGTTGGTCAGGCCATAGTAAAATTCTCATGTTATAATACGTAAATCAGTTCGTAGTATAGCGTACGTATATAACGGTAGTAATAGTATAATCACATAACAACTCAAGTTATATCACAAACATCAATCACACAACATTCCATGTCATAAAGTATAAACAAGTAATCAAGTGAATCAGAATATGGTGAGAAAACTGCGATTGCCATATAAATGAGACCACATCGTAAGTGTATACATACAATCATCAATCACTAGGGGCTACATCACCCCTGTCAAAAACTACATCAGTATCAATACAACATCAAATACATAACAAAAGTCAGATCATAACGTAGTCTCCCCAAAATGCTGTGCAAGTAAAAGCAATCGCCGACTTCTCACCTCGCCTACCCTAGTGGCACCGATGAGCTCTAAGCAGATGGTGGTGGAGGAGGAGGAAAACGGGTATAAAACAAACGGCGCATCTCTAACCAATCTGCCTCCATCGCCTGCTGTGTGCGAATAATGGAAGCAATCTGCTGCTCCAAAGTAGCAAGGCGAGCAGCATAATCAGGGGGAAATGGTTGAGATGGCTGCAACGGAGAGGGTGCCGGACCATGGCACTGACATGGCCGAGCTCTCTCGAGCTCCTGTAGTCGCTGCTCGTGCGACTCATGCTGGTAAACAAATGACATCAGTACATCCTCAATGGTGTGGCCCACATGGAACCTGTGGTATGGATCAGTGGGTGGCATAGGGGAAAACGGAGACCAAAGCAGTGGCTCGCGTGTGGGGTCAAAGGGTGCCATCCCAAAAGGAGCAGTAGTAGGTGGAACAGAAGGCATCTGTGGTAAGAAAGGCATGGGCATCGGTACATGCCCTGATGGGTGTGCTGAAGAGCCCTCTCCAGGCCCCGCTGGAGGTATGTACGTGGGAACCTGAAACGAAAAGTCAGCGTGTCTAGCGTCTGGAATCTGTGGGGGTAGTGGTGGGACGTCCTCATCAGCCGGGATCCACCCGTGCTGTGCGGCCTCGTCCGGTGGATCCATCTGTGCCGCGAACGGTGCATGTCCGGGCTCTATGGGAACGGGATCACATAAAGGGGCTACAACAGGGTCAACGGGTGCCAAGTGCTCAAATGGTGGGTCAACAGGTACAGCAACAAGGGGTAGAGGATCAATGGGATCAATAGGGACATGATCGTCTGCAATCAAAGGAATACCTAGGTGGTGATCAACAGCAATAGGCTCAAGAGGTACATCAGCATGCATAGGGTCATGCTCTGGTAACGGATCAAGAGCAGCTGCCTGCTCAGGGGCAAGGGCAGGCTCCAAGTCATCAAACGCCATATCAAAGCCAAAGTCAGGATCGATCGGGTCAAAAGGATCAATAAGATCAGCAGGATCCTCCATCATCTCGTCCATAGGGACAAACTCCAAATCACGGTCAGGATCATAGTCTGGGGGAAACATAGGGTCTGAATCCCCCTCGTCGTCAGTATCATAAACAAGTCCAGGGATGGGAGCAACAGAAAGAGCCTGGTCAGAATCAGACTCATGGGAATAGTGCTGCACACTAAGGGTATGTGTGGGTACAGAAGCCACAGACTCAAAGGAGTCCTGGGCTGGGGAATGTGCAGGTGCCTCCGCAGCCGGAGCATCTGCAATCAGTAGAGGGGCAACAGCAGGTAGGGCCTCGCCCTGAACGTCCTCCATAGGCTCCACCTCAAACAAGTCGACGTCGTCCTCGTCGTCGTCGAATGGTAACTCCTGAACAGGGTAAGAAGCGAGGGGTATGGGAGCAGGGATCCCCGCTAGTGGCAAATCCCCGGCCGGAATATCAACAGGGAGCTCATCGTCGCCATCAGGTAGGGCGAATGGCTGGAAGTCGTCATCGTCGGTACTGGTAAAGTCTGACGTGTACACCTCGTGCTCCGAGGACTCTAAATCATCTGACACAATACGCCTGGGGCCGGTGATGTCTGAACCACCTGAATCAGCCGGATCCATGTGTCTGTAACATATACACAAACATGCACAAATAGTCAATCATATAATCAGATAATCACATAAGTCACCAAGTAAGCATTCAAATCATCCTCCTAGTCTTACTAGCCAATACCATCCAGTCTACCAGACTGATCTATCCTTTACTTAAACCAAACCTCGATCCTCCGGATCGATCCTTAGCCCTCCAGGCTGCACCTTTTCTTCCTAGCCTTGCTAGCCCACTATCTTGGTCACCTAGACCAAGCCTCGATCCTCCAGATTGATCCTATAACAAACCAACGTTCTCAACTACCTTGACCATCTCGATCCTCCAGATCGATCCTCAGCCCTCCAAGCTGAACTTATAATTAATAAAATGTGCTCAACATTTGTTTGTAAAAGTGTGGATCTGGACTTAAGTGGTATGCAGAAAAATGTTTTCGTGAGAGCCCTAGTGATCATAGTCTAGACTCGAGACAGAATCCTAGTTCGCTATGATCAGAGCTCTGATACCAAGCTGTCACACCCTGGCTTTGCGGAAGCGTGGTTAATTTTGGTGTGACTTCTTAATACCATAGCGTAATCATAACAAAGCTATATGAATTTAAAAACCATGCAAGTCATCATTAAGTTTAGAAATCGACATACAATACCATTGTTTTAAACATAAGACCATAACCATGTTTAGTAAACATTACAACTTATAACAAACATAAACGAGGGTTAAGGATTGTGTCTTGTCCAGGTAAGAGAACACAACCCCTAATCCTTGATGACTTCATGAAGATTGCAGCGGAAAACGTTCATACCGTGCCAGAATCCGTTTAATTTCCTGAAATACATGTGAGTTGAAAAATCAACAATAATGTTGAGCGAGTTCATGTGCAAGTGAGTAAGTAAAACACTTGTAAGTATAAAAGTTTCCTGGTATGTAGCAGTGTAAGAGGACTTGTGATCACCAATGGTTTGCAAAGCCATTAGCATGTCGTGAAATGCAAGTAAGTAAGACACAACCCTAGCCGATTTTGCGTTGGGCAACCAAGTCACTCCAGGTCCGTTGTGGTTAGCCTCAGAGAGGTCCGTTTGGGCCTAGAGCTGGGCTCGCTACACCCAAATAGATCTACCGCTTAAGTCCCTCGGGGTTCTAACTACCCATTCACATGATCTAAACCTCCTTACGTAAATCATACCGCGTATAAAGTACTTGTAAACAAAGTAACATGTATTTCACCCCCGCAGTTAAGTAAACTGAAAACAGTTAGAGAAAAGGGGGACATGAACTCACAGTGGATGCGTAACTCTATCAAGCGTCTCTGAAGCAGTAATCTGTGCAACGACCTACAAGTGCTAATTCTATTAGACGGACGGCCGTGCTTTAGCTTTACAGTTTATGTTTGCGGGAAATAGTTAGACAACTATTTCGTGTTACATTTTGTATATGCTTGATAGTTATTTTTCCTTCCCAAGGATGGGGGATACAATACATGTGCGTAAGTTACGTTTTATCAATCTTGTGGTAATGTAATTACCGGTGTAACTTATGTGTTTATGAAAGCGTTCGCAAAGTTTTGGAATCGTTAGCGCTTGTAAATATTATTTTTACCCTAAAATAATATTTATGTGTTTCACAAAAATAATCATAAACAGTGTTGTGACAAATAATATCTATCACGTTAATCTTTGTGAAAATCCCACCTCCGAATATTTAGTAAAATATAGTGCTGGCGAAATTTATGTTTTGAAAACATATCCAAAGATAGTTCTAACACTTGTTGTGTAAAAAGTCTAAGTGTTAGGTTTTTAGAAAATTTCGCCAGAGTTTCCTCTGTAACTGGAGGTGGCCACGCTTTCAAGCGTATCATTTTCTTTTAATAATCAAATCAATCAACTTCTTTATTCAATCAAACAATTCCCGACACATCAAACTAGTCAACAAGTATGTATATTTGCATAAGCGCATGAACTTGTAGTTTTTCCGAATCTATATTATAAATCCCATTTATATACGTAGATCTTTATATAAAGTAGCTTTAATCTTGTAAAAATCTCGTGTTCAGAGAAAACCGTCTTTACAACTTCTAGTAACAAGTGACAAACTTACTTCTTTGTCGGATCTCTTTGTTTCACAAGTGTTTACACACTTGTGGTTCATAAAACCATATTTATTAGTGTAAATCCATCTTTAGAAAAACATGATTTCTTTAAAGTGTGGTCTTTCAAAAATACCACTTGCGGATACGTAGATCCGCTAGTTTTAAACACCATTTTACCGGTTAAACCACTTTTACACAAGTAAAATATTTCTTTACAAGTTCATGTCTCTAAAATGTGGTAGTGTTCACCTTTAACCCTTGTATCTTTCAAAACAAGCTTATTGTGATGATACGTGATTTTACAAAGTCGGGTTAAATGAAGTTTTGAGCTACCACATTATAGATCGGGTCACAATAAGCACAAATTTCAAGTCCTACGACTTTTACACAAGTTATATGCTATTAACCACCATTTTTATGATTTTACTAGACTTTAAAGATTCAAAACGCGTGTTAACGATATTTAACCGACGAAAGTTCTTTTAACCACTTTAGATATGTGTAAAAACAAGTTTTAAAGGTTATACCTCTAGCTCAAGGCTAGGGAAGAGTTGTGACGAAAACCGCGTGGATAAAAGATAACGAGAGAGGTCCTTCGCGTTCCGCTTGTACCAAAGCTCCTTATACGTGTCGTGTGATGTTTGTATGGTCTTGGAATGATGGAAGCAAGAACCGAAAAGTGGGTGGCGGTTGGTGGTGTTCTCGGCCGAGAGTGGGAGAGAGCAAGAGAGATGAGTGAGTTGTGGTGTGTTAAGTGGTGAGCTCTCTAGTGATTAGTGAGGGTTTATATAGGCAAACTCAAGGTCCATTACCCATTGGTTAGTATGTCTACAAGATACTAGACATGGCAAGATTATGGCAAGATCTTAAGTACATGTTGGTGCTCCCAAGGTAACCGATCGGTTGGGGGAGGGGGTCCATGGTTCGATTTTAATTAGATGGTTAGTGATTAGTTTAGGTTAAGTAAGGTTAACTAAGTTAGGTTAAGTGTTAACTTAGTTAGTAATATAAAGTGTGTTATGGCGGGTGTTAGGGTAATCAGGGACCCTAACTGGCTCAGAAAAAGAGTAAAAAGTGAAAATAATAAAATTTTCATGTTCCGGGTAAAGTCCGGGTGTTCGGTTGGATAGTAATCCGTTAAAGTGTTACAAAAGACTTTAAAGTGTCGTTATTACATCTTTAGTGACACAATTTGTTTTCCCGACACTTTAGAAAGTGTCTAGTAATATTTTCTCATTTTTGGCACTTTACTAGTCAGCTAGAAGCTGGTTAAATTATTTAAAGTGCTGTGTTTGGTACTTAAAGTACGTTTTAGGCACATCCGAATCAGTGTATCTTATCCCTAGAGACGCGGTAACACAACCCTTACATCCTACACTCACTATCAGTGTAGACAAAATATATGAGGCTCTTAACAGGCCTGGAGGCAGTATTTGCCTGATGCTGGTTATATCAGCATGTTCACTGTGTATCCGTTAAGTGCTACTGTGCTTTTTGTGCATCATGTTTGTCACTAGGGTTCAGTATGTAAATAATGTAGTGACAGCAAATAAAGTATGATGCAAGTAAGTGCATGTATCAGTATGCAGGTAGCAGTTTATCAGCTAGTTTCAATCAAGCACAGTAATTAAGCAGTAATCAATCATTAATTAAGTTGTACGGATACCTGGTTTTGTGCGGGTTGTCACACCACCCCTATCACGCGTGAAACCAAAACGGAACACTGCCGCCGGTATAGCCACAACGCGTTATTTTTGTAACGCGTGGAATGTATAACGCGTTGAAATTGGACGATTTTTGAACGTTGGGTATATATCCGTTGAATAACGGTAACTTTTTATAAAAAAAAACCTTTAAACCTTTATATATATCTCCATTTAAACCATTTTCTACACACAACAATAACATAAATCCATTTCACACAATTTTTATATCTTTCTCAAATGGAATTCCCTACGGATTCGACGTTTCCAATGTCTAGCGATAGTGACACCGAGTCGTCTTCCGACAACGAGACGCTAAAATATTTTGTGTCGGTGTATAACGAGCTTGATGCCGAGTCGTCCCGCCGAAAGAAGAAGATGGTCGACCGTGATCGTATACGTGCCAACGAAGTTTTGATGAACTATTATTTTGTGGAAAATCCATTCTACAATGCCGAAACGTTTAGAGATCGGTTTCGTTTACCCAAAGAATTATTTTTAAAGATTGTTGGAGACATCGAAGCAAGCGAGGAATGGTTTCAAGAAGGTTACGATGCGAGGGGCAAACCAAGTTTCACGCCGATACAAAAATGCACGTCCGCCATTCGCCAACTAGCGACAAGTAACCCTCCCGATCAATATGACGAATACCTAGCTATGTCGGAAAGAACTTCACGTGAATGTTTGCAATTTTTTTGCAACGCGGTCATTAAGTTGTATGCTAACGAGTTTTTACGTAAACCGACGAGCCACGACATCTCACGTATTTACGTCGCACACAAGGCTAGATGGCATTTTCCCGGGATGCTCGGTAGCATTGATTGTACACATATCGAGTGGAAAATTGTCCAAGAGAGTTGCGAGGGGCGTATGTTAGGGGAGACATCAAAAGACCAACCATCATACTAGAAGCGGTGGCGTCGAATGATTTATGGATTTGGCATTCGTATTTCGGTGTTCCAGGTTCAAACAACGACATCAATGTGTTGCACACGTCGCAGTTGTTCCAAAGCGTAACGGATGGTACCGCACCTTCCTCTCCTTTCTATGTTAACGGTCGACATTACAGACGAGGCTTTTTTCTTGTGGATGGTATCTACCCGTCTTGGTCTGTTTTTGTGAAAGCTCCCTCATTTCCTGTCGAGGCTAAAGAAAAGGCGTTCAAAAATTGCAAGAATCGGCAAGAAAAGATGTTGAGAGGGCATTTGGTGTTTTAAAGGGTAGATGGGGTATACTACACCGACCGGTTCGTGCGACGAACAAGAAATCAATACATAGCATAGTGTATGCATGTATCATATTGCACAATATGCTGATCAAAGAAGACGGACGTGCAATATCCCCTGATTGGGTGCCGGATCCTCCTACACAAGTTCAAGTTCCACAAAATATCCATCTAGAATTGCATAATGAAGAAACTCACTTTCGGTTGAGATACGATTTAATCGAACTAGTAGGTTCTCTAGGTTTGGAGTTTCATGATTCGGACGAGGAGTAGTTTTTTTTTTTTTTTTTTTAATTGTAGTATGTTAAATTGAAGTAGTATGTTTTAAATTTAATGAAATTTTTAATTTTAGTGTTTTATTGTTAATTTCTAATTTAAAATAAAAAAATTAAAAAAATTAGTGAAATTTATAATTTAGTGTTTTAAAATAAAATTAAAAATTTCTAATTTTAAAATGAAAATTAAAAAAAATTGGGAGTGATAGAATTCCATCACTAGTGATACCACCCCTACTACATTTCTATCACTAGTGATAGAATATTGGGTGATGACATGACATGGGTTGATTGGTGCTTGGTAGTGATAGAATTGTATCACTAGTGACCACCCCGCCTCCCCTAATAAAGTAGAGTCTAATTTAATAATAATATTTTAGTGGCAAACACAAATGTTTCTGCCAACTGTTCGAACCGCATAACGTCATCATTAATTTAATAATAATAATAAGTATTTAGGAAATTCTCATAATAAAGTAGAGTCTAGTTTGAATCACTTTATCAAAATAACTAGGTTATTGCCCCGTGTAATACACGGGGTGATTCATAATTATAATGTGAAATAAACAAATATGTTCATAATATGATTTAAGTATATATAATATAGAGTAATATGCAGACCAAATACGAAATAAATATTAATGTTTGTATAGCTATTCATAATAATATGATCTGTTATTTGTTTTAGGATTTGTCATAGGAACTTAAAATTTTGTACCACTACTAATATTTATTATGACATTTTCTTGTTCAAAGGTAACGTGTCTGATTTTATCTGATAATAGATTATTCTGACGGGTTAATGTTGGCATAATATTATATTTTCTACCATCCAAATATAGTTTCCTCACTTTCGCTATCATTAACATAAGGTATGCTCGTATTCAAAGCTATAAACCAATATGAATTGTACGAAATAATTACTTTTATCACAATTAGTAAGGAAACCAATAAAGACTATCGATAATGTAATATGTCCCATACCATTTGAAAGGTCTGAAAAGGGACTTTTTAAACTAAAATAATAATTATATTTTTAAAAACCCCGCGTTTTTCACAAGTTGAATAAATATAATTTTGTATACCAAATATATCTAACTTATCTAAAAATACATGATGTTTTCTATGTGACATAGATAATATGCATATTACTTATTTGACATGGTAAACTTATCTAAAAAAAATGATGTTTTCTATATGAGATAGATAATATGCATAGCATATGAAGAGTAAAAAAACATAGGAGTTTAATTCTAAATATTTGATGTAATATATTGAATATTAAATAATGATTTTTTTATATTCTTGACAAAATTTTAATTATCACAAAAATCTAATTTGATTCTAGAAGGGAAAGTAAAACTTACGAAATTGATTAAATGGTTACTAATTTTATGGGTTTTTGTTTAATAATTTCAAATCAAAATTAAATCCATAAATTATGGATTAGATTTAAAACACATTTTAGACTTTAGATTTACAATTAAAATAAAATTCTAACATAATATTTATAACTTTTTAATTTAAAATTTATCAATAAATTATTGATGCCCTCATTGAATGACATGTGTCCCAAATCAAGTTTCTTTATTATATAGTAAGTATAAATATAGATGTGGATAAAAGATAATAGTCTTTTAAATATGTTTTAAACGAATTGTATTAATCACGTGGCCTCAAGACACAAGTTTATTCATTATAGTTTGATTTTCGTAATTTATATCCTATATATTATTATCATATGTTTGTTCAAACGATATCGTGTAGTTTCTACAACATAAAGAGATTATATTTATTTATTTATTTATTTATTTATTTATTTTTAGACTTTAGATTTACAATCAAAATAAAATTCTAATATAATATTTAAATCTTTTTAATTTAAAATTTAAAATTTATCAGTAAATTATTGATGCCCTCATTGAATGACATGTGTCCCAAATTAGGTTTCTTTTATTATATAGTATAGATAGCTGTTATAAGTTTTTATCTTAATAAATATTAGTTTTTATTTGTGTGATTTAATTTTAAAATAGTAGGGTTTATGTGTTTTGATGTTTACTTCTTTTGTGTAAAATGGTATGCAAACATGAGATAATTATCTTTTGAGTTGGAAAATTTCTTCTCACGTTCCACCAAAATTATTATAGCTTTACGGTAATGACAGAAATTACTTCTATATTTCAACATAAAAAATTGATATGATCCCTTTAACGTTAACTACATCAATCACACTTGGTAAAAATACAAAACTAAATACAATTGTCTCCTTACATTGAGAGAGCACAAGTAAAGTTGGAAGTCAGACCGTGCAGTTTGAAGAACAAGATGGAAAATGAGAGTGGAAGAACCCTGAAAAGAAACCTAAAACTTTTATTTGTAAACTCTGTGATGGAAAATGTGAGACAGTCGCTTGAAAGGTAGAAGACATATAATCAATCCTCAAAGGTTTCAACAACAAGCTCAGCATGGGCCAAGTGGCTCTGTGCTACTTAAAAGGTGAAAGTGTGAGAGCCTAAGCTCCGATACCAAGTGACGGGCCCCTGGGTGTTAACGCATAGAATGTGCAACAATGGCTAGGCCTAGACCTTAAAAACAGAACCAATAACTCGATAAGACAACCACCGCCAACAAGACAAGCTGATCAACAACGACTCATAATCATCGACTCTAACAAAAACTATGAAAAGCAAATTCTTAACAATCAAAAACTGTTAATGAATCACAGTAAACTGTACCAACTGAAAAGATAAGATATAGTTATTCATTAGCACCATAAATATGTTCATAGTCCCTTACAAATATAATTAGTACCATAAAAAAGTCAACGTCACTTAGAAATATCATTAGTCCCATGGTGAAACACTGTTGTTACTTCCCACATTCATCAAACATACATCATCCCCAAAAGCGTCTTCTAAACAACGGTAATCAGTACCAACGCAGGAACATATTTTACAATAGAATGATATCTTCGCCACACTCATGCATGCCACTACACTCTGTATGCTCTTCCTAAACAATCAGCGCAGAATAATAACATTCGTTAGCGGTGACAAGTCCAAAGATGCAAAGAACGGAATCGTGCCTCAAGGCGTTGATCCCTTCGCCTCACGAGGCGAACACCTTGAAGCGTAAGCTCCAGGCAGAATTAAAAAAATAAATATAAGAATTACATATCTTGTAAAAAAATAAAATACTAACTAATTTCATTATTATATTCATCAAAAAGACACGGAATGTTTGAAATTTGACAGAAAACGTCTAAAACATCAACAAACACATCAGAACCCTTTTAGGCAAAATAACCCATGAGGCGCCGCCTCATCTGTTTTGTTAAACTATGGATCAGTAAGCAAAGTCCAATGATCTCTAAATGCCAAGTACTGATTCAAATATCAATAGAGATTAAGACTAAGCTTCATGTCAAACTAAAATACATACAACACAAACAAGCTAGCTACCTAGCTATTTATAAGCCTATTATTTTATGAGTCAACTAATGGAATTTCCTAAATCCCTTGTTTCAAATTTAAACCAATGGCCTCTAAAAATTGAGCCTATGCTTCATGTTACAACACATGCTAGCTGTATCCCTATAATTACTCACCAAATGTTATGAAAAACCCTAACTCTATTATATATGAACCAAATCAATTAATAGATTTATGTGAGCATACCTGTTCCTCCAGTGGCATCTCTTTTGTCATTGAGGGTGAAGTGCTTAAAAGTGATTTTTTCTGACAGTTATCCTCTAAATCCTTACAATCAACACCAAAGCAGGCACACATTTTGTGATAGAATGATATGGCATATTCATCCCAGTTCATAGTTATAGGCGTCCTCTGTGAGCGAGCAATATACATAATTTCAAAAACCATCGTACTTGAAAGATGAAAAACCTCATCATCAGAACTAAGCATCTTCATGTCCTTTAACTTGAGCTAAACAATTAGAGCAAATACAATATTAAGCGTTGTTTTGAGGAAGATATGTTATATCAAGTCTCAGCTGTATGATAATTGAAGTTCTTATATGTTGAATTAGATAATTGAAAAATAAAAAAAAGTTACAGTTTGAGTAGGTCCTTAATTTAAAAGGGACAAATAATGACATTTAAAGTATAATAATGAAATAGCAAGTATACTTACATCCTCTGCCTTGTTAGGTGTTGAAGAAGATGCCTTACTGATCGATCAAAAATAGCAAATCACAATCAATTCAATCGAGAAAGACGGATATATACATATGAATTGAAAGAAGAAAGTACCTCCTCTCCTCCTCCTCCTCCTCCTCCATGCTGATCGATTTCATCAAACACACATCATCCTCAGAAGCACCTTCTAAACGACGGTAGTCAATACCAAAGCAGGAACATATTTTACAATAGAATGATATCATCGCCAAACTAAGTTTCCAAAAGGTAGGCGTCTTCCGTGAGTGAATAATACTCATAACCTTGATCATCTCTTGTCGTGAAAGATTGGTATACTTATCAAACTCATACTCCGCAACCTTCAGGTCTTTGAGAGAGAAAGGGATGTAATCAGCCATATTGTATTTTGGCCCACGCTTGAAGCGATATCTGGTAACAACAGTGCTGGCATTGTCCCAGCTGCTGCAAAAAGAAAAAAAATATTGTGAATAATAAAAACTTAACAAGGGAAGATTTTCTTAGAAAGAAAAAGAAACGGCATATATACATACTATTTCCAGCCTTGATATGGCAGATGAGAGTGGAAGTAGTTACATAAAAAATGAATTTTGCTCTCAACCATTGCCAAATCTATCGGATTATTGTGCCTTTTCATGACTGCTTCCTTAACCAGCAGATACAAATGATAAGGTATACGATTAGGTGCAGTCCCAGGAACATAATCACCAAATTTAAATGGCCCTGAAAGCATCCGCCTGCTGAGGAAACGACGAACGTACTGAACAATCAAATCAAAGTAAATAATAATAATAATAATAACATCGCTTAGCTATCTATTAGGCACCAAAAGAAAGGTTTATCACTGAAACATAAACCCTTGTTTCATATCAATCAATCAATGACTTTAAACCAAATCAATTATTATTAGTTTGATATCTAAAAGTAGTTGTTTTAGATTGAACGCTGCTCTTTCTAAGAAATCAGCGCATTTTATAAAACAATAACATCCATTAGCTTTGATCAGTCTCTAATTGCTGATTCAAATAGCATAATTAGAGATTCAAGCGAAGCTTCATGACAAACTAAGCATTGTTTTGAGGTTATATCAAGCCTCAGATGCATGCATGATAATTGAAGCAGATAAAAGAAATTATTATAAGTATAATAATGAAAATAACAAGTATACTTGCCTTCTCCTCCTTCTTCTGGCATGATAATTGACTGTCCTCGCTCTTCTTCATGGTGATGAAACCCGAGGCGCTCGTAATTAGAGATGGGCATAATCGGGTATTCTTAAAACCCGGAACCGGTTCCAACCCGGAACCGGGTATGGATACAAGTGAGTGGAACCGGGTTCTCTGTGGAACCGGTTCCGGGTACAACCCGGGTACACGTCAATATATTTAGAACCGGCGTAACCGGTTTCGGGTACAATGGAACCGGGTACGGGTCCTGTTTGGAACCGGGTACGGGTATTGTTTGAAACCGGTTTTTTTGAGTTTTTCAATACAAAAAGCTGTCAATTCTATGATACTCTGATTCTCATTGGGCCGAATATATTGATCAAATAATGGGTCGAATATTATCTTGAACTTATCAAGTCACATGCAAAGTCTTGAATGAACCGACACCTTTTTAATTGTTCAACACAATTTGATTGGGCCTTCAAATCCACTAAACCGACAACACTATGACATATGTATATGTTTATTTGATCTAAAATGAAACTTCACATGCAACACATTAAATGTATCAAATGACTGACCAAAATGATAAGATCCGTATAGTGGGCTGACATCTCAATTTCCAACAAAAATCTCATTGGGCCGCCAATTACACAACTCACAACTCAATGCACATTCTCGTAGAGATGGGCATATCGGGTTTTTTTGTAATACCCGGAACCGGTTCCGGGTAGGAACCGGGTTCCGGGTACGCACCGGGTCCGGGTAGGAACCAGGTCCGGGTAGGAACCAGGTACGAACCGATTTTATGTTACGGACCTACGCCAACCTGCAAGGCCCAATCGGAAGAGCCCATGCAGACGTCGGTGAAGTAGAAGGCCCATGCACCATGCTGGGTTATGCATGTGGAGGTTTAGATATTTGTTTTTTTAATTAAGTGTGTCAAGAATAAAGGAGGTTGTGGGCAATGCCTGAGCTCCACGTTTAGTATTGGTTTATGAGTTTTTCCCAATTTCTTAGGAGATATTGTTAGTGGGTCTAATAGTGGGTTGTCAGTTTGTACCTCTTTATAAGAGGAGTTTATTTGTTTGATAATATATCAGAAAATCGTTCCAAACTCTTCCTCTCAAAATTTCTATCTCCCTCACTCTCTTGCTTCACCGATCAGATACTTATCAATTGGTATCAGAGCGGTGGTGATCTCCAATGGATACTCGTAAGAAGACTACTGAACAATTTCAACAGGAAACCCAAGACACTTTGGCAAAATACAATGCAATGTTCGAAAAGCTTATGGGCGATATACAAAACCTCCAGGCTACGGTGGATACGAAACAAGATAAGGGACAACCCGGGCCTTCTGGCTTTGGTGGTGGCCCTGTCCTCATTCCAGGCGGAGAACACAAACCTTACCTCAAGCTCCATTTTCCCCGTTTCAGCGGAGACGATCCGATGGGGTGGATTTATCAGGCGGAACAGTATTTCGATTTCCAGAAGGTGGCCGATGTCGATCAAGTGCAACTCGCTTCTTTCCATCTTAACGGCCTTGCTTTACAGTGGCACCGGTGGTACACGAAACCTAGGGGACCCCTCTCTTGGGCGGAGTTTACTACGGCCTTACTCCAACGATTTGGTCCAACCGATTTTGACGAGCCCTCCGAAGCCCTCACCCGACTCAAACAGACCACTTCCGTTGCCGCCTACCAGGAAGCTTTTGAACGGCTCTCACACCGGGTCAATGGACTACCGGATGTTTTTCTTAAAGGTTGTTTTATCGGTGGTTTGAAGGAGGAAATTCGCCTTGAGGTCAAGATTAAGAAACCACGTCAATTGTCGGAGGCGATTGGTTTAGCAAGACTTGTGGAAGACAAGGTGAACCTTCAACGTCGTAATCCTACATATTCTAAACCACTCGGGCCCACCACCAACAATAGGCCCAACACTTCTGCCGGGTTACTCGGCCCACCTCCAACAAACAGTACAACCTTCCCGGCTCCCACACCCATACGCCGGATAACCAACCATGAAGCCCGAGAACGCCGTGAAAAAGGTCTTTGCTATTACTGTGATGATAAATATGTGCCAGGTCACAAGTGTAGTAAGCCTCAACTTTTCATGATTCAAGATGTGACCGAGGATGAGGGCGATTCGCATGCACCGACGCTAGATGAAACCCCAGCCGAGATCTCCTTTCATGCAATCACAGGTGCACTCACCCCGCAAACCCTTCGCCTTCCAGGAAGGATTCAAAACAAAGAAGTTGTCGTGTTGGTTGACGGTGGTAGTACTCATAACTTTCTCGATCAAGCCTTGGTCACACGTTTGGGTTTAACGGTGGAGAACGACGCTCCATTCAAGGTCGTGGTGGCTAACAGGGAACACGTGACGTGTGCGGGTCGTGTACGAGGGTTGACGATTAATATCCAAGGTTATTCTATTTCGACTGACTTTTTTGTGTTGCCAGTCGCGGCTTGTCCGGTGGTTCTCGGAGTGCAATGGTTAAAGACTCTTGGACCCGTGGAAGTTGATTATGACAAGCTCACCTTGAGTTTTCATCTTGCCGGCTCCACTCACAAACTCCAGGGATTACACGGCTCGGAATTGGCAGCTTTACGCTCACACGAAGTCATGGGGATGTTTGGTTCAGCCTTATTGTTGCAGATAAGCCTTGTTCCTAGGGGTACTTCTCCCGATCCTACACATTGCCATGAAGTTCAGCAGGTACTCCACCGGTATGCCAGGGTTTTTGCTGACCCCAAAACCCTACCCCCACGAAGGTTCCATGATCATGGTATTCCGCTGTTGCCCGGTACCCGACCGGTGAGTGCCCGCCCTTATCGTCAACCATATTTGCAAAAGGCGGAAATTGAAAAACAAGTCCGGGAGCTGCTACAACAGGGTTTGATTCGGCCAAGTCATTCCCCATTCTCATCACCTGTTTTGTTGGTTAAGAAGTCGGATGGGTCTTGGCGTTTTTGTATCGATTACCGGTCCTTAAACGACATCACAGTTAAAGACAAGTACCCCATCCCTATGATTGATGAGTTATTAGACGAGTTGCATGGCTCTCAAATTTACTCTAAGCTTGATCTTCGTTCGGGGTATCACCAAATTCGGGTACGGGAGGAAGATATCCACAAAACGGCTTTCCGAACTCATGAAGGGCACTACGAGTTCGTTGTGATGCCTTTCGGTCTCACCAACGCGCCTGCCACTTTCCAATGTTTGATGAATGACTTATTTCGGCCGTTTCTTCGTAAGTTTATCTTAGTGTTTTTTGATGATATTTTGGTTTATTCCAAAACTTTAGCTGATCATGTGGAGCACTTGAGTACTGTATTGGGCATTTTAGAAACTAATAATCTTTTTGCCAAGGAGTCGAAATGTTGTTTTGGTGTCCCACAAGTTCATTACTTGGGTCATATTATTTCAAAAAATGGGGTGGAGGTTGAACCCGAAAAGGTACAGTCGGTTTTGTCATGGCCAACCCCTAGCAATGCGAGGGGGGTACGGGGTTTTTTAGGCCTCGCCGGCTACTACCGGAAGTTCATAAAAGGCTTTGGGGCACTTGCAGCACCATTACATAAATTAGTGGGTAAAGGACCTTTTAAATGGGATGAAGATATAGAAGCATCTTTCAAGGCTTTGAAACTAGCCTTGACCACAACTCCTACCTTGGGACTTCCTAATTGGTCGAAACCTTTTACGGTCGAGTGCGACGCAAGTGGGGTGGGTATTGGCGCCGTCCTCACCCAAGATGGTCGGCCCCTTGCGTATTTTAGTGCCCCGTTAAAAGGATCAATGCTTGCTTGGTCCACATACGAGAAAGAAATGTTGGCGGTAGTTAAAGAGGTTCGAAAATGGCGTCATTACTTACTCGGTCGACCTTTTGTCGTCAAGACCGATCACATGAGCTTGAAATATCTTCTCGAACAACGTCTTTCGACTCCGGCTCAAGCCCGATGGCTACCTAAGCTTTTGGGATTTGATTACAAGATCGAATACAAGAAAGGGGTTGCAAACAAGGGTGCCGATGCACTTTCACGAATACCCGAGTTTCATTATATGGCTGTTTCACACCCATGTTCTTCTATATGGCACGATATTCAATGCGAGGTAAAGGCTGATCCTTACTATCAACAATTGCCCTCTATTTTAGTTAACAGGGGACGAGCCGAAGTGGTCATGCGAGATGGGGTTTGGTTTAGAAATGGGGTTATCCTTCTCAGCCCTACCTCTCCTTTATTACTTACGGTCCTACATCTTTGTCATTCATCAGCAGAAGGGGGTCACTATGGGTACCACAAAACCTTGTCTAAAGTGAAGCACTCTTTTTGGTGGGTTGGGTTGAAGGAACGAGTTAAGCTTTTTATTCGTGAATGTCAAACGTGTCAGTGTTTCAAGTCCGATAGCATGCAACCGACTGGCCTGTTGCAGCCGTTGCCAATACCGGAAAAGGTGTGGGAAGATGTGAGCATGGATTTTGTGGAAGGTCTGCCTAATTCAAGGGGCTTCACTGTTGTCATGGTAGTAGTGGATAGGCTCTTCAAATATGCACACTTTGTACCAATGAAACATCCATTCACAGCCGTGACCGTCGCTCGGGAGTTCGTTTCTCACATTGTTAAGCTTCATGGGGTTCCTTCTTCAGTCATTAGCGATCGCGATAAAATCTTTATTAGTTCGTTTTGGCAAGCCCTTTTTAAGTTGCAAGGAACACACTTGTGCATGAGCTCAAGTTACCATCCGCAAACGGACGGCCAAACGGAAGTTGTTAATCGCACAATGGAGCAATATTTAAGGTGTTTTGCTGGTGACAAGCCTAAAGGCTGGATCGATTGGCTTCCATGGGCTGAATACAGTTACAACACTTCGGTTCACTCTTCGACCAAACTGATTCCCTTCCAAGTGGTTTATGGAAGACTACCTCCAAAACTCATACCATATGTACCGGGTACTACAAAGGTCCAGGCCGTTGACGATTATCTTCGAGACCGGGATGAGCTTCTCCAACAATTAAAGCGTAATTTGGTCTCTGCACAGAACCGGATGAAAGTACATGCTGATAAAAAACGACGCGAACTTGAATTCATGGAAGGTGATCTGGTTTATATTAAACTCCAACCATACCGGCAGACGAGTGTAGCTAATCGGTTGTCGAACAAGCTGGGTCCAAAGTTTTTCGGCCCTTACAAAATTCTCCAGCGGGTAGGATCGGTGGCGTATAAAGTTGATTTACCGCCGGGGTCGCAAATCCATGACGTCTTTCATGTTAGCCTCTTACGGAAGTGTGTTGGTCCGGTCGTTGAAACGGGCTCTAAGGCTGTGGATGAGGAGATCCTTAAACCTCCTCAACCTCAACCTGAATGTGTATTGGATGAACGGGTAGTTCGCAAAGGGAAGTATCGACCAAAGACAGAATTGTTAATCAAATGGGTCGGCGGTGCTCGGGAGGATGCGACCTGGGAGACAAAGTGGCGTTTCGCCAAAGCTTATCCCAACTTCCACCTTGAGGACAAGGTGGGTTCGAGTGGGGTGGATTGTTACGGACCTACGCCAACCTGCAAGGCCCAATCGGAAGAGCCCATGCAGACGTCGGTGAAGTAGAAGGCCCATGCACCATGCTGGGTTATGCATGTGGAGGTTTAGATATTTGTTTTTTTAATTAAGTGTGTCAAGAATAAAGGAGGTTGTGGGCAATGCCTGAGCTCCACGTTTAGTATTGGTTTATGAGTTTTTCCCAATTTCTTAGGAGATATTGTTAGTGGGTCTAATAGTGGGTTGTCAGTTTGTACCTCTTTATAAGAGGAGTTTATTTGTTTGATAATATATCAGAAAATCGTTCCAAACTCTTCCTCTCAAAATTTCTATCTCCCTCACTCTCTTGCTTCACCGATCAGATACTTATCATTTTATTTATAAAATGTGGAACCGGGTCGGAACCTACAGGTTTTTTAAACCCAGAACCGGTTCTACTATTAGCCGGGTAGGAACCGGAACCGGGTCCAGGTCGGTTCCACCGAGTCGGGTTTGGAACCGGTTATTATGCCCATCTCTACTCGTAATCACCGTCCTCTTCTTGTTCTTTTTCTTTTTGATTCGATACCTGGGCCGCAGCCCACTGCTTTTCTTTGTTCGGTCCAACAATCTTTGCAATTGTCACAAACAACTTATTTTTTCTAACCGGTTCAATTAACCAGTTAGGCTCGTTAAAATAAAATATGTAAGATAAATAAATAAAAAATTGCATTAAACTTAGAAAAATTACAATAAAAATAAAACTTCATAACCTAAAAGCTTCAAATAAACAAATAAATAAACTATGGATGGGTGGGAAACGATTGTGAGGGTATTGGTTAGTCTAGTAAATGATACCTATCCAGTTTGCCTAGATTAGCATGAATCTTTAGCCTATTTTTTTCTTCGTAGCGGACGTTTATTTAGTTGAGCCTTCCATAGAGTTTTTTGGTTGAAAATTGGGTGTTGTAGTGTGTAGTTTTTAGATATGATGTGTGTATAATATGGGTAAATGTTGGATATATGTATATAGGGTCTGAATATATATATTTTTTAGTGCCCCCCCCCCCCCCCCCCCCCACAACTAAAACCAACACCCTCCATCACACCGTGATGTGTATCACACTCCTAGGGGCAGAACCAATGTAATGTTAGCCGTAGCACGGGCTACAACTCAAGTTCATATTTGTATTGTATTTTTTTTATTTTTATTTTTGGTTTTATACAAAGGATACTCCTAACCAACCCAAACTTATAAAATAATGCAAGGATACCCCTAAAATAATATAAGGATACCTCTAACCACCCCGGAATGTTTGAACAATGTCATGGTTTGTGTTGTCAAAAATGTTTTTTTTTCATAAAGTAAAAGACGTCGAGGTGATGGAACGATTTCATGCTATGAAAAAAAGAAGAGGACAAATATATTAGTTATTTGTTTTACTTTATTTATTTATTGTCATTTTTTAATATTGTATGATTGCATGGTAAAAAAGTTTTTTTTTTTGATACCCCTGATTTAATGGGCTAGTTCGCCACTGCACACTCCCACCCTCCATCGCTCGTGATACACCTATAAGAATGAAATTCTCTATATTGAAAATGATGAAGTACAACAAGTTATATACAGGTTACATGAGCAATGAATTAGGAAGAGTCAATAACAAAATATTTACTATTCTTGACTATACATAAGTGTAGCAACTAAATCAATCACATAACTACAGGAGGATATGTAGGAGCAATAGTTGAAGTTTCCATATTATCTTTTATCCCACCGCAAGCGAAACGGCGGCGGACAAACTCGAAGCAATTCCCGAAAGTGCTCAAATTGAGGTCGTGGTAAGCTTTTAGTAAAGATGTCCACAAGTTGCAGCTTGGTAGGAACAAATTGAGTATGTAATCTGCCTGACATGACCAATTCACGAACAAAGTGATAATCCAAATCTATGTGTTTTGCTCGTTTGTGAGAAACCGGATTTTGGCTCATGAATAAGGCACTTCGGTTGTCACACAAAAGAGTCGGACGTGGGGGAGGTAGCGCATAAAGTTCCTTCAAAAGATTAGTGATCCAGACGATCTCAGCTGCGGCATTTGCCATGGCCCGATACTCCGACTCACAGCTAGATCGGGCCACCGTTGGTTGTTTCTTTGCGCTCCAAGACACCAAATTTCCACCTAGAAAGATGGAATAACCATACGTGGACCTCCGAGTCTCAATACATCTTGCCCATTCTGCGTCCGAATACCCCAAAATAGATGAAGCCTTAGGACGACTAAACACGAGACCATGAGATATAGTACCCTTAACATACATGAGAATGCGTGTAACCGATTGAAAGTTCTTTTCGGTTGGGGCATGTAGATGTTGACATGATTGGTTGACGGCATATGCTAAGTCGGGTCGAGTGATGGTTAGGTATTGAAGTGCACCGACAATGGATCGGTAAAAGGTTGGATTAGAGTATGGTGTACCATTCGAAGTAAAGGAGTCCGAGGTGGATAAAGGAGTGGGAGCAGGTTTAGCATGACATAGACCAGCTCGTGTGAGAATATCATTGGCATATTTAGATTGAGTAAGAAACAGGGTGGAGTCGGATTGGACAACCTCAAGACCAAGGAAATAATTCAAGGAACCAAGGTCTTTGATGGCAAACTCGTTATGAAGGCGACTCATGAATGTAGACAGAAGGGATGGTTTGTTTCCCGTAAGAATTAAGTCGTCTACATAGACGAGTAGGTACATGAGAGATTCTCCTTGTCGAAAGACAAAGAGAGATGGATCAGCACGGCTGCAGGAGAAGCCGTAAGATAAGAGAAAAGAGCTTAGGCGTTGAAACCAAGCCCGAGGGGCTTGTTTAAGACCGTAGAGAGCCTTATTAAGTTTGCAAACATAAGACGGAAATTTTGGGTCATTGAAGCCCGGTGGTTGCTCCATGTAGACGATCTTAGAGAGAGACCCGTTGAGGAAATCATTGTTAACATCGAGTTGGTGGAGAGACCAACCGTTAATGACGGCTTAGGAAAGGACGATGCGAATAGTCTAGGCCTTTACAACGGGGCTGAAAGTATGTGTGAAGTCAAGACCCGGAATTTGGGTAAAGCCTTGAGCCACGAGCCGGGCCTTGTGACGATCCAACGATCCATCAGAATGGTATTTAGTACGGTAGACCCATTTGGAGCCAACAACATTGGTGGATGGAGGACGTGGGACAAGGGACCACGTATTATTGCGACGAAGAGCTTGAAGCTCGGAATCCATGGCGTCCATCCAATGAGCATGCTTGGATGCACTTTTAAATCCTTTTGGGTCAGTGGAAGTTAAGAGAGCTATATGAAGCTTAGAGTGCAATGCTTGAGCAAGATAGGCGGTGTGTTTAGGATTTGGTTTAAAAGTACCGACCTTAGAACGTGTCACCATGGGGTGGGAGCTTGCTATTTCGGGCTGAACAGCAGCAGCAGAGGCTGCAGTATCAGCAGTAGCTGCGGTAACAGCAGCAACGGAGGCTGCGGTATCAGCAGCAGTGGCTGCGGTATCAGCAGCAGTGGCTGCGGTAACAGCAGCAGTCGAGGCTGCAACATCGGCAGCAGCCGAGGCTGCAACTGGTGAGGGAGAAGCGGTGAAAGGCGATGGTGGGGTATCAAGTGAAGGGGACGGTACAGGCGGTGAAGGAGGGTCAGATGTGGATGGTTCAGCAGTCGGTAGAGAGTGAGTAGGAGGGTTATTCTTGCATAGAGAGCAAGGTGAGACAGGTGAAGAGGCGTTCGGGATTGGTGAGCTAGGTGATGTGGGTGATGGTTTGGTAGAAAGAATGGGTGAAGAGTCATGAAAAGTGGACAGAAAAAGAGTAGCTAAATTGGCAGGAGATGAGTTGTTGGTGTAAGGAAAAAAAGATTCGTCAAAGCGAGCATGTCGAGTGACGTACATGCGAGACGCTTGAGGATCAAAACACTTGTAGCCTTTGTATTGTGGAGCATAGCCCATGAATATACAAGGGAGACTACGAGGTGCGAGTTTATGTGGTGCATAGTCACGGAGGTACGGGTAGACACAACATCCAAAAACTCGAAGATTGGTGTAAACGGGTTTAATGGAAAAGAGCATCTCAAAGGGGGACTTATCATTTAGAACCTTGGTAGGTAAACAATTTATGATATATAGGGCTGTACTAAGCGCATCATGCCAATGAGAGGCGGGAACACGAGCATGAAAGAGCATAGCTAAACCCGTTTCGACTATATGCCGATATTTTCGTTCGGCGCAGCCGTTTTGTTGTGCTGTGTAAGGACAAGAAAATCGATGAAACGTGCCATTTTCATCAAAAATCTTGCGTACATATTGGTTTACAAACTCCGAGCCGCCATCACTTTGAAAGACTTTTATTTTTCGTGAGAATTGTGTTTGAACAAGGCGCAAAAAAGATTGCAATGTGGTGTAAAATTCTGTTTTTAATTTAAGTGGATATAACCATGAAAAACGAGAGTAATCATCCACAAACACAACATAATACGTGTAGCCGTCTTTACTAGTGATAGGCGACGGTCCCCAAAGGTCACAATGAATGAGATCAAGAGGATGAGAAGCACGTTTGTCATTTAAAGTAAATGGTAATTTATGAGCTTTAGCAAGTTGACAAGGAGAGCAAACATTCGGTTTTGGCAAAATAGAAGTAAAAGACAAACAACCATGTTTCTTTAAAATAGAAATAATGTCATAGGCAACATGCCCTAAACGATTATGCCACAATTCAAAGGAGGCTTTATTCGAAGAAACAGAAGCAACAAAAGCAAAGGATTTATCTCGAAGCACGTAAAGACCGTTCTCACACCGACCTTGAGCGAGAGGCTGGCTTGTTTTCCGATCCTGAATAACAAAAAACGTGTCTGAGAAAAGAACATCAATGGGACAATCCTTAGTCAATTTGCTAATTGGAAGTAAATTTTTAGTGATAGAGGGGACCACTAGAACATCATTCAGGGACACATTTTTAGCAAGAGAAACATGTCCTTTATGAGTTATAGGGAGAGATTGTCCATTACCAAAAAAGACAGAAGATGAACCCGTGTAGGGTGAAGAAGAATGGAATTTACCAATGTCGTCTGTCATGTGTTCATCCGCATCGGTATCCGCAGTCCAGTCGGGTCCTTCACTAGATACATGACATTGAGCATGGAAGGGACGAGCGAGACCCTCATCGCCAGAAGCGGCTGCCACAAAAGATGAGAGCTTGGGGCACTTATTGGCATAATGGCCGTTGGTTCGGCATAATTGACAGTGAGGTGGTCTATGCGACCCGGTGGAGGACCCAGGGGTGTGGTTGTTTGGATGAGTAGAAGCACTGGAAACATGACGGGATCGGTTAGAGGTAGTGCCACGAGAACGAGAGGGCTGATGTTGGGCAGCAAAGGTGACGGGAGCAGGGGTGGGCGGATGCAAAGTATTCAGAAATTGCTCCTGGATTTCAGCTTTGGTAAGAAGATCTCGGAATGAGAGAGGATCCCGATTGGTACGAATAGCAGTAGACCAACTCTCAAACGTAGGACTGAGACCACACAAAAAACCAGTGGGTCTTATCCATGTCACTGACCGGATAACCGATGGCCGAGAGCTGGTCACAAACAACTTTAAATTTCCGACCAAACTCGGCGACAATAGAAGAACCACGGGTTAATTGACGGAGAGTATCACGTAATAGATGCATTCGCTCCAAAGAAGCGTTACTGTAGGCTTCCTCAAAGGCATTCCAGATCTGACGAGATGTGGAAAGGCCTAAAATCTCGACGACAGCTTCTTCAGTTAGAGAAGAATTTAGGATTAGAACAGCTTGTTGGTCACGAAGAAGCCACTCGGCATGAGCCAGATTAGGCTATTCTTTTGATTCGGAGGTAAGGGTTTTTTGTGGTTGAGAGACAGAGCCATCAACATAGCCTAGAAGGCGCTGATTGGCCAGGGGAGGGGTGATTTGGTTGTGCCAAAGAAGATAATTAGTGGAGGAGAGTTTGATTGTGATCATATGCAGGATGGTGGCCATGGGAAGAGAAGTTTCAGAAGAGGTGGAGGAGGAGGAGGAGGTAGGGGTCGACATGGAGAAGAAGAGGGAAGGGTGGAATGGATCAACTAGGCTGATACCATATAAGAATGAAATTCTCTATATTGAAAAAGATGAAGTACAACAAGTTATATACAAGTTACATGAGCAATGAATTAGGAAAAAGTCAATAACAAAATATTTACTATTCTTGACTATACATAAGTGTAGCAACTAAATCAATCACATAACTACAGGAGGATATGTAGGAGCAATAGTTGAGGTTTCCATATTATCTTTTTTACCCCTTGCAGCTGTGTATCATGAATCACTCACCATCCATCGCACACTATCACGTACCCAACCCGATATTTGGGGAAGATCCTAGAAATGACAACCTGCATCTCTTGTGGAAGTACAATAACTCCAGCATATTACCTCTTTCACCAGTACTGTTAGGCTGAGTTGAGGGGCTAATAGGTGGGCTTAGACTAAAGATAAGATGGGGGATTTCGCATGAGTGAAAAACATTAAAAAGAGCCTTCAATCTGGTGAGCATAATAACACGAGAAGCGGGTATAGATGGAATAATTGGGTCCCGAAAAAAGTTGCTATTTGTGGCAGGAGAGCCGATTTGGATAGATTACCGAAGTTGGAGACGTTAGCAAAAAGGATGATAAACTTCCAATCTTTGATGTGTCTGATATGTTGGAAATTATGTCCGGTTCGATAAGTCAACGCTGCCGACCGGGTCTTGACCCGTAAGAGTTACACCTTGGGCAACAAACTAAAATCCACTTAACCTGTTTAACTGGTAATTACGAACAACATACGAGACAGATCATAATTATATTTATGATCATAAGCGGGTATTAACAGAGAGATGCGTACATGGACCGGGTGACATGGGTATACTCACCCTACGCCACTTGTCGCACACCAACACCTTGACCAATGGCAACACATGCATTTTTGCATGTGTGCCACTTGGAGGGCATGCATGAAAGGTCCACACCTTTTAATATGTTGGGTCTTGCAATTTTGGAAGTGTGGTTGGATGAATAAAAGAGTTGCAACAAGATGAAATGCTCTCAACCACACTCACAAAATAACCGGCCACCAAGCCAGCCGCGGGCCGCCGCCATCGCCGCCCCGCCAACGCCGTCGCCGCCCCGTCTCCGCCACTGCCAGCCGCGGGCTGCCGCCGCTGTTTGCCGCCTCCCCATTCGTCGCGTTTCGTTGGTTCGTTTACTAGCACTTGTTCGTTGAACCTCGGTGTCTCTACCGGTTAGTCATTAACCGAGGTATAATTTTTCTCATCGGTAGTTATATATATTTCCTGTGCTCGTATTTGCACGTAACCGGATCCTGTCGGGTTTCGTTTTGTTGATCATTAGTTTATATTTCCGCTGCGTTTTATTAATTAACTCGCTTAATTAATTAACTATTATTTATTGAACCGGGTTTTTGATAAATAAAATTTTGACCGATCACCACGGAAACCCAACAGTGGTATCAGAGCCTTGGTTACAACATACGAGTCGGTACCGGTCTTTTAACCAGAATTAGAACACAAACTTTATTTATTTAAAGTTTCTGATCTAAGTATTTTTTTAAGGGCACTTTATTTTGGGTCAATATTTTATTTGTTTTGCTTGACCAAAACATTGCCCGGTTTATTTTGTGATTGTTGTGCGATGTGTAAATCCGGCCCGACCTTATTTTTTGTAGTTGTATATTTTATTCGGTTTTGTAATTATTATTTTTTGGCCACCGAGATGGTTCAAAGTTGTAATAGATTAGTTTATGGTTTTGGCCCGTCTTGTGGTTCAAAGTTGTAATAGATAGGCCCTTTTGTCTTTGTTGTATTTACTTGTTAAATATTGTTGATACGAAGACCCGAAGCAAAACTGAATGCCAAGAGGTGTCTTGGAGTTAGTGGGAGTTGCTCAAGACAACAAGATGCACTCAAGTCCATCCTTGTGGTTGTTTGTGTGTTGTGACCCCGTGACCCGTTTGATCTTGCTATTAGGCTCTAGCAAGATCGAACAATTTTGGCCATATGGATTTACATATTTGTCTTGCTATTGTGGTTGTTTTTATCTTATAAATTGTTATAACGTAACCAACCTAAATACCAACATGATTTTAAAAGGAGTTTTAAAATATTAAAAACAATCACATTAAAACAAGTTCTAAATTGTTTTTACAACTTGTTAAAGTTTTTGTTATAAAACAAAGGTTGTTTTTGAAACAAACAATAACCAATTAAATTTTGCAAATTAAACTAGTTTTTATTTTCCAAAACCATTAACTTAATAGTTTTCTATTAACTTAAAATTGGTTATTCCAAGTCGCGACAAACTTAGTTTTATAGGTTATCTAAAACTAATTGTCCCGAGAGGTGAAAGGGTCTTTTGGTTATGTCGCAAATTTAATATCTAAATTAAAATCGACTATAACGACCCTATTTGGTAAAAATTAAAATCAATAGTCTATGCCATCCTACTACTAGTAACACTTGGGGCATAATGCGAACCATCAGTGTTGGAGCCACAGCACAACACTTGGTGTCTAGTTTATCCTTCCAAGGTGCAAGGGCTTTGTCGACACATCCGACCCTTCCACATGTGACCGTTTTAGGACGACTATTACTTTTCTTCTCGTGTTACGTGCCCCAGCTGTCTCGAGAACAAAAGTGGCATAGATGAGGCCAAACGTATCAATGCAAGGACAACAGGTTATCCTCGCCGCCTCATAAACCTCGGGAGTTGTGCTTTTCTCATAATTGACAATCGTTGTCAGTCCGATTAAACCTCTTGCTAATGTTGCGTGCCCCAGCCGCCTTTGGAAAGAGCTTCTAACCGGATTCTCATTCCTTATCGTCTCACCTCACGAAATGAGGAGATACATCGAAAATACTAATTAATATCACCTTGCTTATATAATAGATGTCTAATGAAAACAACTCCTTCATTCTCAAGTCTATAAAGAAATAAAATTTGAATAACACCAACCTTCTCGAATGGCACCGCAATCTGAGAATAGTTCTCAGGATGGAGGAAAAGCTGTATATCTTAGATGGCCCAGTCCCTACCGAGCCTGAAATTAGTTCTACTACTGCTCGCAAGGCACTGGAGAAACATAAAGAGGATGCCGTTGAGGTAGCCTACCTTATGAAAGCCACCATGTCTCCTGAACTTCAGAAGAACATGAAAGATAAGGATGCTTATGACATGATCCAGCAACTGAAAGGCATGTTCCAGAAACAAGCCCGACAGGAGCGATATGACACCATAAAATAGCTCATAAGCTGTAAAATGCTGGAAGGATCATGTATCTGTACCCATGTGCTAAAGATGAAAGGATACATTGACCAGATGAACAAACTTGGTTATTCCACAAAACCAACAAAGTTCTAATGGTCAAGTCTGGTGGTGTTGAGAAGCCCAGTAACAAGAAAAGGAAACATAAGAGCAAAGGCAAGATAAAAGTTGTTGTTGCTGCCAGAAATGCCACCAACAACAAGCATGTTGCAAAACCACACCCTCCTAGGAGCGTCAGTGCTTTGAATGCAACCAAATGGGCACTGGAAGGGAAACTGCCCACAGTATCTAGCGAAGCTGAAGATGAACAAGGCCAATTACATTGGCACTTCTTCTAAATATTCTCATTTATGTTATCAAACTTTTCACTGTTTCTAGCAACACATGGGTATTTGATACCGGATGTGGTTACCACATCGTTAGTGTCCTGCAAGAGCCTGAAAAGTGGAAGAAACTGAAACAAGGCCACATGGAACTCATAGTTGGTAATGAGAGTTCCAGTTCTGGCAACTGGAACATTTTGTTTTTCATGTTCCCCTAGCCTTGTAGTTACTTTAAATAACTGTTTATATGCACCTGGTTTGACCAGAAACATTATTTTAGTTTCTTCACTGTTTGAACAAGGATTCAAGTACGTTTTAATGTTTTTTTTTTATTTTAGCCTACTTGAATGATGTCTTTTATTTTGAGGCTAAACCTCGAAATGGTATTTATGAGATTGATGTTCAAACAAGTAATAACATATATCATCTTTCTAAATGTAACAAAGCTGGCATAAATGAAACATGTCTATGGCATTGCAGACTTAGCCACATAAGTAAGGCACGCATAAAATGGCTCCAGTCCAAAGGGATTCTTGAATCCACTGGGCAGGACTCCTTTGATGATTGCGAAGCTTGCTTAGCTGGCAAACTCACAAAGCACCCCTTCACCGATGTTGGTGAACGGATCAATGGTCTTCTAGAACTCATTCACATGATGTATATGGCCCTTTCAGAACCATGAGTAGAAACCATGACTAAAACCAGCTTGATAGAAAGATAAAAGTACTTCGATTAGATCGAGGTGGTGAATACCTCAGCTTTGATTTTCTCAATCATCTGAAAAAGTGTGGAATAGTTTCACAACCCTCTCCACCTGGCACACCCCAACTTAATGGCGTGAGTGAAAGGTGAAATCTAACTCTACTTGATATGGTTCGATCGATGATGTATAGAACTAACTTGCCTCACTCCTTTTGGATCATGCTCTTATGACCACTACCCGCATTGTCAATTTGACTCCGACTAAAAGGTAAACAAAACCGCCATATGAGATATGGCATGGGCGTAAACCCAATTTAGAATACCTTAGAGTATGGGGACATGATGCATACATCACAAATGATTATGATGATAAGCTCGATCCTCGAGGCGAAAAGGTTGTTTTCGTCGGATACAATAAAATAAGCGGATATTATTTCTACCATCCCGATGCAAATGTGATTTCCATCAAACGGAAGGGACACCTTCTCGAGGAAGAACTTCTTAATCGAGAAACTGGAAATAATGTGGTTGATCTTGAAGAAATTCAAGAACCACAAACAACCGCTGATATAGTCGGACTGTTTGATCAACAAGTAGTTGTTGCCAATGAATCAGACATAAAACACAAGCGTTTGCAGAAGTTGTAGAATTCGCAAGAATCTGATAGATGTCTATCGTGTCTAAAAGGTCCCGAAGTCTTATTAGTAGCTGAGTCTAACGACGAACCTGCTAACTACAAATTTGCAATCTTAGATTCGGAATCTGAGAAATGGCAAGAGGCCATGAACATCGAGATGCAATCTATGCATAACAATCAAGTATGGGACTTGGTTGAGCTACCCCCTGAATCTCGGGCAGTAGGGAGCAAATCAATTTTCAAGAGAAAAACCGATATAAATGGAAATATACACACCTATAAAGCACGGCTAGTTGCGAAGAGTTTCATTCAAACTCAAAGTATTGACTATAATGAGACCTTCTCGCCCGTTGCTATGATTAAATCAATCAGGATATTGCTTGCCATAATTGCGTATTGTGATTACGAAGTATGGAAATTGGATGTCAAAACCACCCTTCTTAATAGACATCTCTCTGAAGATGTCTATATGGTTCGGCCTGAAGGTTTTGTTGATCCTAAATATCCAATTGAGGTGTGCAAACTAAATAAGTCCATTTATGGACTCAAGCAAGCATCTCGTAGCTGCAATCTTCATTTTAACCAGAAGATCAAAGAGTTTGGTTTTGTCAAGAATGAAGATGGGATTGTGTTTATAGAAAGGTTAGTGGGAGCACCATATCATTCCTCATAGTGTATGTGGATGATATACTAATCATTGGAAATAAACAAGCCTATGCTTAACGAAGTTAAACACTATTTGGGATCTTGCTTCGCAAATGAAAGATCTTGGAGAAGCTGCTTACATTCTGGGAATGAAGATCTATAGGGGTAGATCTAAGCGGCTTCTAGGGCTAAGTCAAAGAACGTACATAGACAAAATGATGACACGCTTCAAGATGGAAAACTCCAAGAAAGGAGGTGTTCCTATGACTAAAGGAACCGTGTTGAACAAATCGCAATCTCCTTCAAAGGACATTGAAACCAAGCAAATGGAAGCAGTTCCATATGCTTCAGCGATTGGTTCAATCATGTATGCTATGTACTAGAGTTAACGTCTTGTATGCTTTAAGCATGACCAGTCGTTTTCAACACAGTCCTGGCATTGCCCATTGGACTGTAGTGAAGAACATTCTGAGGTACTTAAGAAGAACCAAAGATATGTTCTTGGTGTTTGGAGGAGTGGAAGAGGAGCTCACTGTAAGGTGTTACACTGATGCTGGCTTCCAAAGTGACCGACATAATTCTCGTCCACAATTAGGATTCGTATTCACTCTCAATGGAGGAGCTGTCTATTGGAAATAGCTCCAAACAGAGTATAGTGGCAGATTAAGCCATCGAATCCGAATGTATAGTTGCATCAGATGCTGCGGAAGAATCTGCTTGGATGAAGTAGTTGATCAACGACCTCGATATGGTTTCAAGTATTCAGAAACCGATCTAGGTATTCTATGATAACACAGGAATCAATGCTCAAACTAAGGAGCCCGGATCACAGGGTTAAGCACATTCTAAGAAAATTCCACTATATACGAGAAATACTGGAACGAGAAGACATCTTAATAAGCAAAATAGACACAGATCAAAACCTAACAGACCCGTTCACTAAACCGATGACTCAGGACAAGCTATCGGTCTTAGGTTAGATAACTATTTGTTTTGATTTAGTATTTAGATGTACGAACATTCAAACAATTGTACCTTTTGAATTCACCTTTGATTTACTAGCTAAATGCAAAGTTTGAATCTTATAACTGTGTTCGATTTTGATACATTTAATCCGTGAATCTTGTATTCTAAATTATCCATAGTCGGTCAGACTCGTGGGAACGACTCTGAATTAAGACTATTCTGACTTTGGACTCAAGGAGTTGACTTCCAGACTCACAAACCTCATTATGAATGACGTTGGATGTAACTCGCATCAAATCATCTTCATGTATCATGGTCATAAGATGTATTTGATTTAGGTATACTCATTTAGTATCCTATGACCTGAGATACATACTAGAACTTTCGTTTACTAAAGACTATTCTTTGATCAGTGTCCAACGTTGTCGCGTAACTGCCAGTCATAAAGGCATTGATTGGGAGTGGTTCTGAAGTTCAGTGGGAGTTGTATGTAGTCAAGATGGGATTCTGTACTCTTACATTATATGTAACAGTTAGACATCTGGGCGCCCTCGTTGATTCAAACTGGTGAAGTGTAAGGCCTTACCCAAACTTACTGTGTGTTTGATTGGACCACTTTGACTCTATGAACGAGAACGATAATGATTGAATGCCATGTGAGATTGAATCTGATCCATGTCTTATTGTTCAATTGATGTCTTTTACAGAAAGGATAGATGACGAGAATTGCCATAAGTCTACTGTCTTCATGTACCAAGCCGTTGCTGAAAAGAAGATACCTTGGTTAATGACTTTAAAGTGTCATGACCTGTTGGGGGCAGCTATGTGTAGCTAGAACACCGCTGGCTGTCTGCGTTGATATCTTATCAGAGACCGTCCAAGTGGGAGCTGTTGGAAATTATGTCCGGTTCGATAAGTCAACGCTGCCGACCGGGTCTTGACCCGTAAGAGTTACACCTTGGGCAACGAACTAAAATCCACTTAACCTGTTTAACTGGTAATTACAAACAACATACGAGACAGATCATAATTATATTTATGATCATAAGCGGGTATTAACTGAGAGACGGGTACATGGACCGGGTGACATTGGTATACTCACCCTACGCCACTTGTCGCACACCAACACCTTGACCAATGGCAACACATGCATTTTTGCATGTGTGCCACTTGGAGGGCATGCATGAAAGGTCCACACCTTTTAATATGTTGGGTCTTGCAATTTTGAAAGTGTGGTTGGATGAACAAAAGAGTTGCAACAAGATGAAATGCTCTCAACCACACTCACAAAATAACCGGCCACCAAGCCAGCCGCGGGCCGCTGCCATCGCCGCCCCACCGACGCCGTCGCCGTCCCATCTCCGCCACAGCCAGCCGCTGCCAGCCGCCGGCTGCCGCCGCTGTTTGCCACCGCCCCCTTCGTCGCGTTTTGTTGGTTCGTTTACTAGCATTTGTTCGTTGAACCCGGTGTCTCGACCGGTTAGTCATTAACCGAGGTATAATTTTTTTCATCGGTAGTTATATATATTTCCTATGCTCGTATTTGCATGTAACCGGATCCAGTCGGGTTTCGTTTTGTTGATCATTAGTTTATACTTCCGTTGCGTTTTATTAATTAACTCGCTTAATTAATTAACTATTATTTATTGAACCAGGTTTTTGATAAATAAAAGAGTTAAATGCTTGGTTGGTCCCTGTGGTTTTCAAAAATTGCAGACTTTGTCCCAGTGGTTTACTAATTACACGCGTGGTCCCCAAACTTGTCAAAAATGCACTCGGTTGGTCCCTAGCCCTAACATCAGTTAAATTTCTCAGTTAAGTCCATGTTAATTGACCAAAATACCCTTGCTTATTTACAAAACCCTCTTCATCACCATCATCATTTTCATCTCCATCATCTTCATCATCTGCACACCCCAAATCCCTCACCCCATCTTCATCTCCATCATCTTCATCACAAACCCACACCCCATCTCTGTACATCTTCATCACAAACCCACACCCCATCACCGGCAACAATTCACAGAGACTATAACCTATACTCGCACTACATATGTCCAAAAAACAAACCATTTAGGACAAAACCAGGGCACAAGGGAGCTTACGACACCGAACGGATGAGCACCAGAGAGCCGTTCATCGACGTACAGGTTAGTAACATTAACAAACCGACTAGAGATGAGGTTAACGAGTGAATCAGGGCTACCAGAGCCACCAATTCGAATGGTATCACGGCTGAGGCGTTCGAGAGTTAACCAACGACTTTTCCATTCAACGAAGTTCGCCGGAAACTCAACGGTTTCCAGATTTTGTTCACTCTGCACCTGCTGCAACTCCGGCGTTTGGGTTCTGCTCGTTCACCTGTTGAAGTTCGCCGTGTTGTTACGCGATCAATTGCAATATCCCAAATCGGCCGTTTGGGTTTTGCTCGTTCACTCCGAAAACATGTAATTGCTTTGGATGCCATCTTTAATTGAGGTTTTTGGTGCAATTTTTGGTTTGAATTTTGGGGGTTTTGGCTGTGTGAATTGGGGTTTCTGATTTAGGGTTTATAGGGTTATTTGTTTTGATAATGATGGCATCAACTGGAGAAAGAGATAGCAGAGACCTAGGGTGGGTTGAAGATGAAGATGATGATGGTGTGATGAAGGGTTTTGTTAATAAGCAAGGGTATTTTGGTCATTTAACATGGACTTAACTGAGAAATTTAACTGATGTTAGGGCTAGGGACCAATCGAGTGCATTTTTGACAAGTTTGGGGACCACGCGTGTAATTAGTAAACCACTGGGACCAAGTCTGCAATTTTTGAATACCACAGGGACCAACCAAGCTTTTAACTCTAAATAAAATTTTGACCGATCACCACAGAAACCCAACATGATATGTGGGTAAAATAATGAATCGGTGGAGCATGTTTTGGTTTCATGGTCGTTTGCTCAGTCGGTATGGCAAATTATAACTCAATGGTGTCACATTCCTTCTTTCTTTGCATTCGGGATTAAAGACATATTCGATATGGATAAGAAAGATAAAATTATTCACACTTTTGTCTTCAATTACGATGTGGTGTATCTGGAAGTCTCATAATTATCTAATGTTCAAGCATAAGCCGGTGACATTGAGTTCAGTTGTGTGTTCAAGCTGTTCCTTTCCCGCAGTATATATATATAACCTTTTGTTGATTAATAGAAAAAAAAAAACTTGAATTCATGTTAGGAAATATAGGAATCTTTCTATACTAGTAGATATGAAAAAAAAATTGACACATGTCAATATCTCATGCCTTCTTATCTTATTTTTCTTCTTATCTTATTTTTCTTCTTATCTTATTTTTCAAATTTTTTTCTATTATGCATATTATTATATATTAGGTTATTTAAAATCGTTTTTAAAATGGAGTGACTATCCTTACCATGTCATTTTTATTTATGTTTTAATATTTGGTATCTGTTTGCTGTTGCTGACACGCCTTTTGTAGTCATTGGGTCTCGCCACAACGCGCGGGCTGGAAATAACTACTATACATATTAAAAATCAAATGGAATGAACAATGTTTATGCCATGGTTTGTTTTTATTGGTCTGTTTGGACGGTTATCCTTCATTAACACACCTGTCTTCTGGTGTACACTTAACCCCTCTTTTGAGGGTTTGTTTACTGATTCTTCACCTTGCCTCCTCTCGACCGCCGGAACTGCTGCCGATGAGCACCGATATGCCGCCGCTCCATCCTGTCGTTCAGTACGGCGCTGTGTTTCCTGTGAGCAGTGGTTTTCCAGACAACCATGGATGGTTGCGACATTGGTATCTCCGGTTTTAACATCGGCGGATGAATGTGGTGACGGTCACCGGTTGCCTATGATGAGTTCTACACTTTTATCCTGGGTTTCTTTCTTTGCTTGGATGTGATGAGTTTAAAACAATTTCCGACAATTGATGGGGATGGCAAGGCATGGATAGTGGATGGTAGGGTTTGACCTACAACCCGTCTTGCGGTTTTTTGGAAACTCTGAGCCGAACTGAATCCTTAAGGTTTTATGATCTAAGATGATTTTTGCTTTTGTTGTCGGTTTTAAGTTTGAAAGTTTGGGCTTATTACTTTTGAATATTTTTTGTGCATTCTGAGTATTAGGTCATCTGAGGCATCTATTAGCACCAATTTTTTGGGCCTTTGTTAAAACTTAAAAGGATTCTTAAACTTCGTTGGCTTGAGTTGAAACGTGGACAAGATGTGTTACTCCTTTGAGACTTTAAGGTTGTGATGATGAGTTGATACTTATATGAGCCTTGATTCGATCTTGGCTTTGATTTGCATCCATGTTGATGGAAGGTTGAACTATCAAACTTCATGGCTATGATTATGAAGACGCATTCATCTGAGCCTGCATTTAATTTTAGAATTTGAATCATGACATGCTCTGAATTTGGGTTCCATTTTAACACTGAAATACGTTACTTGCTAGTGCTATGATGATGGCTTGAGCCTTGGTTTCATTATTTGAACATCGGCACTCGCTACCAATGTATGACACTTGGTTCCTGAGCCATTACATGTCAGATAATGTCATGTTATAAAATAAAACATTTTCCAAAGATATAGTTTGTAAAAGAAAGGATTTCTAATCATTTATAATGCAGGTAGTTCTGCCTCCAATGATGGCGGTGCTTTGCCAAATAAGACGTCGTTGCATACATCGGCCGACGGTTCGTATTTTCGTTCTAATTTCTCCAGGATGGCGGCGATGGTGCAGGGGATGCTTCAGATGCTTTTAGTGATGGGAACCGGTGGATTAGGACGGGGATCCGTTTCAACAACTGGCGGAAGCGATCACAAGGTTTGCTTTAAAACCCTAAACACTAAATTAACAATCGGATCAGACGATTTAATCAGGTGTGGTTATTGCATCCTTATTATCTTTAACATAATTACTGATCTATTATCAAGCTTTGAAGTTATACATAATTTTCACACTCACATTAAGTATGGTTACGTTGATGATGATCTTACTAGATATTTATCAGATTGAATTGAGGGTTTTGATTAATAGAAAGTTAATTTGCTATTACGATGATGGTGCAACTTGCCTCTTCTGTATACTCAATTGTCTCTTTGGTTCAGGTTGAAATAAGTTATGGTTCATGTTAGTAAAAACATGATGTTTTATGTCCCAATTTAAGTTGATAATCATATGCTCAGAATTGCGCCCGCCAATCCATCTTCGGTAGTTGTCGGGGCTGTGGTAGTTGTAGGGGCTCTGATGACTGAATATAATCCGAAGAAAAGTCAGGTTATAAACTAGGATTCCCGTACTCAAAACAATGATTCAACCCTAACCGCTGGTGTTATCGCAAATCTGAAGTGAGTATGTCCTTCCTTTGGATTGAATTAGATGCGATTCTAAAACCTTGAATGAAAAAAAGTATATATCCTCACAAGAGTGAGTATACCTTTGGATTAAAACTTTGACCACCAACTGATTTTTGTGCTCTATACCTATTAAAAGTATTGTATAAATCTGTAAGTTTTTAATCGAATGTAAATGTTAGGATCCGAGTTTGATATGATTGTGTTTGTTTAACTAAAATGAAGATGAAACAGAAACAATTGCAGCGAAAATAGATGAATAAACTTTCAACACAATCAAAGAGAGAACAATTTTAAGCAAACATGTTTAACATAGAATTGAATGATTATATTTGATTACATTAAACAAAACTAATGCATGCATGCATAAAGTCTCCCCCTCAGCCTGAGCTCATAGTGATTGTTTGTACAGAATGACTTGGTGATGAAGAGAGCTAATAGAACAGTATAGGGTACTGTTCTATTTATAGTACAGAACAAACCACTGTGGCATCTTTGCTGATGTCACCATGAAAGTGACATCTAACCTCCTAACAACCTATAACCACTGATCTATACAAACACTGCTTACTAAACTACTGATTACAAATAATACAAAGGATAAACTAAACTACTGCTTCTCATTCCACTGTTATAGCCCCAGCAGTGCTTTGTGTCTTCAGCAGTACTTGATCCATTTCAGTAGATTGAGCATCAGTGCTTTATTACCAACAGTCTTTAGAGATCATCAGTTGTTGTAGAACAACAGTTGTTGTAGAAGGGCAGTAGTTAGAGGATATCAGATGTTAGGCCACATTCAAGGGGAAAGACTGATGCAAACAACTGCTTATTGTGAATCCACTGATCTGATCCAGTTTTGGCTTTAATCAACTGTTCATTTGGTAGGGTTCTATCCCAACAATCTCCCCTTGGAACAGATGATGCCAAAACTCTTCATTATTCTGGATTATTATTGTCTCATCAAGAGTTCCCTAACTTGACCTTTGAATTGTAATTCAAAGTTCATAGAGTCCTCATCATTTTCATCCCTGCACAGTGGAAGCTCAAGGAGATCTTGTAAATCTTCAACACCCAGGCCAAGTGCTTGTTCCCTTGATTGTGCTTCACCTCACCATTGGATTTGAGCAGAGTTAATACGTGGGTCTTTTGATCAGACTTCCACTTTAGTATCTTTGAATCCAATGGGTTTCTTGGGAGAGTTTTTATTGCTGATGAGTTTGGAGATGGAGGCCTGGTGATGACAACTTTGGAAGGGTCTTGAGATTGAACTGAGTCTTGTTTTGCTGCCATAAGTGTCTGAAGAACCATTTTCATGATGTACTCTTCTTGAGCCTTGTCTTCTTTTGTCATTGTATCCATCTGCTTTTGTTTCCTTCTTTGATAATGGATGGTAGCAGGTGGAACAGTGGATCTCCTGATTGGTAACTTTTGTTGTTTGACTGGAACCACTGCTTCTGGATAATCAGGCTTTTTAGGAGCAGCGGGATCTCTCTTCCTCAACTCTTCCAAACTTTTATAGGTAGCTAACACTTTATCCTCTTACCACCTTGTAACCTGGTTCCTTGACCCATAATCAGCAGCTACCAGCTCTTCTTTCATTCTTTACAGCTTTAAGGCGCTTTCTGGTACATTTTTCTTGTACTGGGCCCACACTGGAGGAGTTTGCTTTACCTTGTCTTGAATCATCTTTTGAATTCTGGCTATCTCCTCTTGTAGTTCACTAATTGTCCATTCTTTGTATTGATGCTTTTCTGCCATGTACTTCTTGTATGCCATGATGTATTCAGTGTAGTCATTTCTCATGCTTTCATCATCCTTTTCTGATAATTTCTGACAAAGGTCTTTTGAAAACTACTCTAAAGTTCTAACTTTGGTGAGTAGGTATTGCAAATTTCTTTGAATTTCCTTGTCAGACTTTCCCTCTGTGTCTCTTTTAGATATATCCTCTGCTTGTTGGGCCTTTATTTTGAGATATTCTTCAATATTTCTTGGCAAAGGATAACCTTGAACAGAAGGATTTGATTTCCTCCCTGACTGCTGGAAGATCTAGAGGATATTGTACTCCTGTAGGGACAATGGCAGTGTTTTGATTGAAAGCTTGAACGGAAGATAATGGAACAGGGTTTGGAATGGTGACAAGGGACAGTGGTTGTGTAGATGTTGGAGTTGGGAAGTGTCATCTTCCAGTACAATGTTTGTTACCCTTCTCCTTTTGTGTTTTGGAGAAGTTGGTGGTGTATTTATGGATTTAGAGGTGGTGATTGAAGTGGTAGGTGTTTAAATAACAGCTTTTGAAACAACTGGTGTTTCAACCACTGTCGTCACTACAACAGTTGATGTGTCAACTATTGTCTTCTGCTTTTTGGCAGATGGTTTTTTTGGTTTTGATATTGTTTTTGGTATGGCAGTGGATTGAGTGTGGGTTGATGTAGTAGTGATGGCAGTTATTGGGATAGCATCTGTTAAAACCACTGAAGTACCAACAACTGTTGATACAACAGGTGTCTTAACATCTGTTGGTTTGGAGGTTTGATGAGAGGAACTTTTGGGGATTTGAGGAGTTTGTTTGGTGGTTTTGGAAGGTGTGGTTTTGGGTTGGCTTACTTTTCTGGTAGGCTGTCTTCTTTTTGGTTTAGAAGTACCCTGCTCTTCCTTTTCCATCAAAACTTTCTTCTCCTGCTCAAACCTTTTAGACCCTTTTATTTCCATTGACTCTTTCATGTTTGCCTTTAATGCAGCAAAAGCATTTTGAGTCTCATCAACCTTTTTGGAACCATCTGGCCTTGGGATTTCTACAACCAGTTTAGACATTGGATCTGGTTTAATGTATAGACCATCTTTTCCCTTTTTACCCTTCTCCCCCTTTTTGGCATCATCAAGGGTTTCAACAAAGATGATTGAAGGAGGAGCAGTGCCAGTGGTTTGAAGCAAATGAGCTTTTATGGCTTTGATATCTGCTTGAGTATCTTTGTACCTAGCTTCCATGACATTTCTGACCATTTGAAGTTGAATTTCATGCTGTTGATCTGCATACTGTCTTTGTTTGTGAAGCAGAGGTTGAAACAGATGCCATAGCTCAGCAGGGGATGGAACAGATGTTGTAGATGTTGCAGCAGTGGGTGTAGCCTTTTGAGCTTGTAACAACTGTTGCGGCATAGATTTGATTTCTGCAACAGATGTGTCAAGTTTATCAACCCTCTCCGTCAATTCTTTGTATTTTAAACCATCACCCAAGTTAATGGGATAATCTGATTTCCCACCAGTGGTGGTTGTATCAGTGGTTGACTTAGGAAAAGTTTCCCAAAAGTCATCCACTGATGCCCCTTTTTCTTGGTACTGGGGTCTTCTTTCTTCAGCAGGGGTTACCATTCTAAGCTCACCAGTGTATATTGGATACACACCAGTGGATATTATGGTTCTAAAAGAAGAAATTGCCTTCAAGGGAGTCTCACTAATGAAACTACTATCCAGGTGTAAACCAGTGGGTTCAACACTTGTATTAGCTGCTCCATTTGAAATACTGATAGGAATTCCTTGTAATTCCTGCAGTGTAGCCTCCTCAACTATTGGTGGGTTAGCAATGATAGAGGCACCAGACTCAGTCACTTATTGTGGTATATTCTCATTGACAGGTGATTGAGAAGAACTGATTTGTGTCTGGGCTATATCAAGTGCATCCAACAGAGGTATCATTGATGGTGGAAGTTGTGCAGTGAGGATAGGGGTAGAAAGAGAATTTGCCTCGGGAGCTGGGCTGTAAAAGATAGATTCAAGTGAATCCATTGCTTTATATTGTGGTGTCCCTATGGATACAACCTGATCCTTTTGAGAGGATGCAGGAGGAGTTTTAGGCTCAGGTTGAGATCTTTCTTCCAACTGCTGTGAGGAAGTAGCAGCAGTGGTTATTGGAGACTTTTATGTTGTCACAGGTATAATTTCTGGGATCTCATATTCCAGAGTTACCTTTTTTGTGGGTGAAGAAACGCTAGAATAATCGATCGGAATCAATTATCTAGGGGGTTTGAATCCGCATAAAAGGTGGGTTTCCTCTCGTTTGATTCGACTACAATTGATCTTCTCCTCCGGTGAATTCTGCAAAAAGGAAGCACCGTTAGCCTCGTCAAGGGTAGAAAATGGTTCTTTCCTTGACCCGACTCCGGTGTGAGAATAAGTATGGGTTACTAAGAAGAAGATGTATTTGAGAAGTGTGTGTAACTTGAATTCATACCTGAGTTGTTTCTCATATTTATAACCGAGAGTTATGGGCGGGAAAACCCGTTAGTGAAAAGTTGACGGAAGATGCTAACCCCGTAAGCGGTTGCATTTCCTTCCGTCCAGCTCCTTGATCCATCGTGAGAGCACACGGATCGCGGTTTAGATCGATGGCTGGGGACTTGCCACGTGTAAAGTGATCAAGTGGAGATTACTCTCCAATTACATGCTATCGTTATGATTTCAAGGACGTCTGGGGAGCTGACACGTGTCCAGACGGTTATAACCGTCTTGGTGGTGCACGATTGAACTCCTTCTAGAAGATTACTGTTGCAATCTGGTGTGACTCCTTATCGTGTGGAATCAGCTAAACAAATCCAAGTCTGGGCAATAATATCTAAGTCAGGATATTAAACGGAAGTGTTTAGGATTTTCATCCTTTATTTATGTAAGCAGGCGCAAGGATTTATGATTTACTTTTGGCGCGCAAATGTTAACCGTTGTTGGTATTTCAAGCCTTTCTTTTGGTAAGACCAGTGCGCGGCCGCGCAAGGTAAAGGGCTGAAATGCAAGGTTGTGGTATGGTCCCAAGCACTTATCATGAGGTTTTTGGGACCTTACCCCTTCAAGTCCCCCCAGTCTAGTGTTGTACTTATGCAAATAAGTGGAGCACTGGACTTATAAGAGCGAAATGCTTTTTTACGCGAAAAATAAAGAGTCTTCTATGAGAAGATTGCTTATGTTTACTTTGTGGAGATTTTGAAAATTTTTGACTTTAGAGAGGACTGGTTCAGTAAATACTGAGTGACAGGCTGTCACTGTCAGTTGTCCTTTACTGTCCGTGTCTTGCACGCGCGCGTGTACTCGCGTTTGTGTTGATTTTCACTCGCTCTGTCGCTTGGGTAACTGTGATGTCCTGAAAAGGTGCTACGGCGGTTACCGATGCTATTTATTGCGGTGAGTATATAAGTGTATTTGAGTTGCCTCTTTCTATTTAATCATTGCTTTTGTTGAGACTTTTCATGTTCTTCTCTTCATTTTCCGTTCAAGAAAAGGTTTATTATTTCTTCCTCTTATGTCAACCGGAGAACACCAAGAAGACTTATCTGAAGAAATGTCTACTGAACTTCCACCGTTGAAGTGGCCCAGAGCGACCTTTGACGGTTTGGTTCGGAATTTGAAATTTCCGGAGAACGGGGGTGCTCTCTACCCTGAAGAGGGGCAGACGGCAGCGGATGCTCCGGCTGGGTATATTACCCTTTTCTGGGATTTTTTTCTGTGAAGGCAACTTTCGTTTGCCTGTGACCAGATTTTTCGTTGAAATCCTTGAGTATTACAAGTTGCATATTTCCCAATTGAACCCTATTGGCATGGTTAGGGTTTGACATTTTGAGTTTGTGTGCCGAACGATGCATATCGAGCTGACAGTTCCTCGATTTAGGGTTTTTTTACCAAATGCATTGTATTCAAGGGTTTTACTCTTTTGTTCAGAGAGCATCTGCAAAGAAGATTTTGCAACATCCTCCAAAGTCCTTCCATGACTGGAAGCAAAAAAATTTCTTTATCAAAGCCGGAGTGATTCCGGTGAGGATGGTTTTGAGGGGGGAAAGAAGATATTTCTGTCGAAACAATTCAGACCCCTGTTGATGAGAACTGGTATCAAGATCTGAAAGACGTTCCCAATATCGCCTTACCGGAGAAAGCCCTTATCGGTGCCAGTATGAGCTTGAATTAGAAGATGGACCGTGATGACAAGCCAGTGTATACGGAAGATGGTCACGGTAAGTTTGGGGTTTTTCTTCCCCTTTTTTTTTTTTTTTTAACTTTCCTTTCCTCCCTTGTGTAGGATCGATTGCTGACCCGAACGAGTCGTTTAGAGGTTGTCTCTTGCGTTTCAGATGCGGAATAATAAGAAATGCAAGTAGATATAGCTTGTTCTTTCTTCTAACTGCTTGTTTTATTGATATGAAACGTTTTACAGCTCGATCTTCACACCGGCAGAGCTTCGGCGTGGAATTTCACATTCACGTTATGAGATCCGCTCATGAGGTTACTATATATAGAGTTTCTGGTTCGCTTATGTGTTACATGACCATAAAAGCGGACCAGACATGTACACATAAGCGACCCACACATGACAAATAAGCGGACCAGACATGCCTATGTCCCTATGAGCGGACCAGACATGTAACACCTATACAGACTCCTGTTTTCTCGTAAAACATGCCCTATGCTATACAATACGACGTAAGACCTGATCCTAGACACCTAGACGGAATCAACAGATGTAGTGCACCAACAGACTCCCCCTCAGATGTTGATGGAGTCGCCAATACACCCTGACTGCAAAACCGTGTCTTCACATCTTCAATCTAGATCAGTCTCTGGGCTTTCTCTTCTCTCAATCTTCAGACTCCCCTTCTCGATTTACTGGCATTCTTTTGTTCTTCAGTAACATCTTCAGGATCATTGTCTGATCTACACAGGCTTTCAGAATTGATTTCCAGGATCGAAACTTGACTCTCTTCCAACAGAGATTTTCAGAATATCGAAACCTGGCTACATGCACAATCTTAACCCAGACATAAATTTTCTAATTTTATCACATATCAAATTCATAATCACTAAAACAAACATATAATTGCAACATCTCAGACTCTCTCTCAAATATCTATGATGAACCATTTGAAGAAGATTAGATTTAACAAAAACAATTAGATTTACACAAACACTCCCCCTCAAATGCTGCTCATCATGTTTAGCACTCGGAATTTTGAAAATCAGCTTTCCAACATCAGTTGTCGAAAATCTTTTTGACTTTTTCAAAATTTTACTAAAATACACAAAAATCTTTTTGGATTTTCTGAGAGACTAAAATGCAGAAATAAAATATTTACAGACAATATTTTTGTGAGCCTTGTGTAAGAGGATCATATCAGATTTTGACAAGTAACAAGTACCGTTGAGCTTAGTTACACATTAAGAATTAAACAATTCACTTAGATTGCCAATATACTAATCCACTTAAATTCTCACACAAATTTCAACTGATTCAGGATATGAGTTAGGTGTTTTAAGAACTTAAACTCATTCATGTGTCCCACCTCTTGAATATACTCCCGTATCCAGATCCCAATATTCAGTCTTACATGTGAATATACCACAGATGATATCTGTAAGGGGTTAATTTGCGAGGGCCGTGAGAGCTCAGGTCGATCTTTCGATACGCAGAGAGATGACGGCTTCGACTTTTGGTGGGTCCCCTTTAGAAGATCTTTTGAATTACAACAGCAATGACTATCAATTTTATTGTTTCATCAATTTGCTGAGGGCTGCGCTATATTTCAAGCATGCGGAAAGTACTCTCCGGGGACTAGGTCAGAAATTTCTTTCAGCAGAAGTCCCGGGATAATACCCCAGATATCACTGAGCATAAAGACCTAGTATCTCAGAATAAGGGACCTTTCAAACGAGATTTCAGGGGTTACCTATATATCCAAGTAGTGTTCCCCACAAAATAAGCAAGTTTGAAATTTAGTTTATATCCCGAAAAAGTTTACTAAATGTGTAAAAACCTATTGGCATATCATCAGTGAGACTGTTTAACACTATTTAAACATTACAATTCTTTAGCATACTGTGACCGTCTACTGATGTACTATCATTTCCTCTTCTTTGACACAAAAACTCATTTTGAATTTTATCATGTTTTTGGCTTTTTCAAATTTTCAAATGTTTTTGGATTTTCTAAAAAAATCTTACTCCCCCTAAAATGCAAACACATTTCAAAGGAAATTTGAAAACTAAGACTCTTGACACAATTGAAACATACAAACTGTACAGAAACTTGACAACTGACACTGAATCACATCAAATCGCCATCCACTTGGCATAAACAATCAGAACTCCCCCTTTCACAAAACTATTTTCTCATTATGATTTCAAAACACTTAAGTTTGTTTTAACCAAAATGATTTTTCAGGAAAATAAGTTTTGTTAATTTAACCACTTGTAGGTTCTAGGTGTGGTTCATCACATTGTCTACTTTTAACCACTTGTAGTAGATCAAGTACAACTTAATGTCCCTGATTTACCACTTGCATGTATGCAACCTCTGTACCTCTTGCAACAATAACCACTTGTAAAAACACACAATACCACTTGTAGGAATGTTACGTCTACGTCATCATTTTACCAATAAGGATGCCGATTCCTGCTTCGCACTTACTAACCTGGAAGCTCCGGCGTAGTCCTTCAACCTGTAAACATTCAAACACTATCAAAATCTTTCAATCAAAATCTTCAAACATTAGAAAGATGCCGATTCCTGATCCACGATATAAACTTGGGATCTCCGGCATAGTCCTTCGACTATCATGGGAAACAAACTTCCATCCAAGTCTTTTCAGACTTGATGGCTTTTAACTCTTGAGCAGTAGGGTTGTATGTTGCCTTTTTCGTTGCATAAAAATCTTTAACCCCCTTAACTTTCCCATTCAACATTTTCCCAAAAATTTTCTTTACACTTCCATTAAATGTTTTCTCGACATCAAACTTAGTATTATCTTTGTAAAACTGATTTGAGATGTCAACCTTACCAACTTTCTGTTTAACTTCTTCAAATTTCAGTGATGGAAACTCATCATCGTTCACTGAAATTTTCACCTCAACCTGTGGCTCTTCTGGCTTTATGGAACCAGATTCACCGCCGACGTTCTCATCAACTTTCTTAACAACCCACACTTGGTTGTCATTCTCTTTCTTTTTATAAAAATTCTTTTTAGAACACTCACCAACCTCATAAGTTGAATTTTCAAAAATTTTAAGTCTGTCGGTTGGTGGTTCAACATCAACAACTTTTTCTTTCAATTTCTGAGAAACTCCCTGTTTTGTTTTGGCATTCTTTGTACAATTCCATGCAATGTGACCGACTTCATTGCATCTGTAACAGGTTCGAGTTTCTCTTTGGTAACATATATCAGCTCCATTCTTCTTTCTTTCAGCAAGAAACTCTTGATTTGATTGTCTCCAGAATGGTTTCTTCTGTTCCTCTTCTGCAAGTCCACCTGACACAAATTCTGTTTTTGTTTTAGAATTTTTCAAATTTTTATGATTTTCTAGTGGAATAAATCCTAAACCTTTCTTTTTGTAGCTACGATTTTGGTTTTGTTTCTTTTGAAAACCAGAACCAGAATTGTAACCCTTTTTCTTGTTTAGACGTTGTTGAACTCTTGAAGTGTACTTTTTAGGTTTTTCAGTAAGATTTAAATCTTTTATTTTAGAAATATTAATTTCTGTCATTTTGAAAACCTTTTTGATCATGTCAAAACGAACACTTCTTATTGGAAACTCTTTATCAGAGTATAATTTGTCCGAATCATTTAAAGTGTATGCAACTTCAAATGTTTCATCATCCAAATTTGCTTTTGATAACAAAAACTCTTTACTGTAAGCCTTTTTGACCGACGACTTTGGACTGTCGACTGACGAATTTGACCCTCCAGACTCAGACTTTGACTCGGATTCCTCCTCAGTATCCAACACCTGATCGACCACCTTTTTTATTAACTCAGACTCATGATCAGTATCTGACGAGGTAAACGTGACATCAATGTTATCTGGTAATTCATCAGTTGTGTCAGTTTTTAGCTTTATATTGACTGCTTTTTCAAGTTGCTCCTCATTTGGTTTTCTAGGAGAGTACCCTTCCCAAATTGGAGGCGGACACTTGTTATATCTAACAGTCGGTTTCTTACCACTATCTTTCTTTTCTTTCGGCTTCTCATCTTTAAAAGCTTCCATACCTGCAACAGTTGGGTAAATACGGTCAATGAGATAATCAGAACTAGAATAGCTTTGTAACAAACGTCTAATTCTCTCATTCTCGATCTTTTCCGTCTCCAACTCTTGCTTCCACTTAGCACTCTCTTCAATGTAGAAATTGATTGCTTTCTGCTTTGTCATCATAACAGCATTCATCATTGTCAGTGCTTGTTCTCGTTCTGAGTTTGTCTTTTGAAGACCAGTTACTGTTTTGTTCAAGACATCGTATGATTCTTTCACATAATTGAGATTGAACAATAACTGCTCCTTCTTCTTCTCATACTCAGCTATAATGTCGTTTTTCGCAACACATTCCTTGCATGCTTCTAAACACTTCTTGCAAGGCTTGACGACTTCAACAATCTTCTCAACTTCGATTGTTTTAACAACCTCAATCACTTTTTCTACTTCAATCACCTTTTCTTCTTCTTTTCAACCTCGGTAATCTTCTCAACAACACTTTCAGCATTCTGAACATCACCATCAGATTCAGTTTGTTGTTTTTTAGCAGCTCTTTTCTCCTTTAGTTTCTTTACTCGATCTGCAAAATAGAAATGAAAACTTTCAGGAGAAAGATGAGATTTGGCAACATTTATATGTTTTTCTTCCTCATCATCACTACTGCTATGATCTGGTGATTGATCAAATTTTACAGATTTATCAGAATCATCATCTGATTTACTAAAATCAGACGGTGTTTTATAAAAAACAACTGCCTTTTCTGAAACAAACTCATTCTGTACATCTTCATCTGAACTCTGTAAACTTTCGTCTAAACCTTCTGAAATTTCTCCAGATCTCACTGAAAGTTTATTAGTACCATCTGACCCTTCATCGGTTGACACAGACTTTTCATCTTCACTTTTCACATTCTCCCCGATAGATCTCATCCAAGTAGCAAATAAATCTGGCTCTCGGACGATCTTGGCAATGAACGCTTTGAACTCTCCCTTTTCATCCACAAACATATCCCAACTGAAACCTTCTGGTAGTTTCTCATCATGTTGATCGATAATGCGTGCTGCTTTGCCTTCAGATGATATGTAATCACTCCAGCTGAAATCTACCAAACATGCTCTTTTGGGATCTTTAATCTCTCTCCCGTGAGCTGTCTGTGGTTCTTGGAATTGACCGACTTGTTGATAGATAGCTTTGCGGTAGTAATCATCTTTCCCGAATGGATTCTGTGCTCCGCTAGCTTCTCTTCCTTTGCACTCCCTTTTGAAATGACCTTTCTCCCTGCATCGAAAACAAGTAACTTTAGATTTATCAAAACCTAAAGTTGATACATGAGCATCTAAAAAGTCTTTTCTCCCAGTAATGGTTTTGAATTTCTCAGCTCGTCGAAGAACACTTGCGAGACACCATTTGATATCTATAAGTTCCATCTCTTCGGCGTCTATCTGATCGTAATCCTCTTTGGTAAGCATAGGATTGCCGATCCGACCAGCAACAAGACCTTCATAGGATAACAGTACTGAACCCAGAAGTGCCATATGGTCTTTAGCAGTGTCTTCAGAGAAGCTTTGACCTTCTGGAAGATTGAGAGCTATGTTGCATTGAATCACATATCCATTTCCTGTTTTTGTACTCTGAGACTGAAAACTTGTGTTAGTCTCTTTCGGATTCACACTCGGAAACGATGAAAACCCACTGCTATTCTTGTTCGAACCCTGATCAGCTTTCTCAGATGAATCACCAGCACTGAAAGCAGTTTGAATCTTCGGACTTTTTTCAGACTCAGTGGCTGGAATACTACCCCTGTAGTACATCTTCACATCCTGTTGACCACTCGGACTATTCATCCTCGCAATCTTCTGCTGTTCAAGATCCTGACTCTCAATTTTCTCTATAAACTGTGAGATTGTCAACCCATCATACACACTAGTATTCTTCAAGATCATCAAATACGTTCCCCACTCCTTTTGAGGTAACGCGTCCGCCAATTTATCCACCCACTCCTCACGACCTTTTTCAACACCCAACATAGATAAAGATCGCACCAAATGACAGTATCTCTCAATTAGCTTTTTAGTATCCTCTCCCGGCAAACTACTAAACAAATCAAATTCTTTCTTTAATAACGCTTTCTTGCTTTTGATCATGTTTTCGCTTCCCTCGAACTTGACCTTTAGTGCAGCCCAAATTGACTTAGCAGTTTTGTCGTGCTGTAACAGGATGAATATATCTTCTTTTATCGCCTGCTGCAACAAACTAATCATCATTTTCTCAGCTCTATACATTGCTCTTTCTTGATCAATGAACTCGGATATTTCTTTGATGACTTGCAAATCTGTTCGAGGCAATGTGTACTTCTTCAATATGCATTCCCACGATCTGAGATGATTTGCCTGAACCCAGTTTTCAAACCGATCCTTCCATCCATAATACTCCTCAATGTTCATCAATTTAGGGGGCTTTTGAGTCGTTCCCGTCTCGTTTTCTGAATTCATTGCTTGAGCAATTGCGGCTGGAGTAGTCGATGAGGCAAATGCGTTGTAGAACTCGGAATCCATACTGACTTCACACGTATTTCAAGGCAAATGACAGAAGAACGAACCAACTCAGAAACAAATAAACGAACCAGAAAGATCCAAATAAGCGAACTAGAATTGTTCTTTGGAGCGAACCAGAAAAGATCCTTTGGAGCGGTCCAGCAACAATGTCCGTTCGAGCGGACCAGAAACTGTTCAAATGAGCGATCCAGAAAAATAAATGTCTTAAGAGCGGTCCAAATGAGCGATCCAAGATGTCTTTGGAGCGGTCCAGAAATTGTTCGTTCGAGCGGTCCAAGATTACTAATTTGGAGCGAACCAGAACCAAAACTGTACGAATGAGCGGACCTATAGACTGTACGTTCGAGCGGACCACATATCGAACATGTTTTGACTCGTTAAAACTACGAATTTTGGCTTCAAACTTTCCAGGGTTTATCTCGATACTATTGCGCATAAGCTGTGAAAATTTGAGCGAATTCCGACTGTGAAATCTTCCCGAATCAGTAAAAGAAGGTGTAGAAGTGAGAAGAAATGATAAAAAAACAGCTACAATCTGCAGAAAACCTCCTCCCAGGCTCTGATACCACTTGTAGGATCGATTGCTGACCCGAACGAGTCGTTCAGAGGTTGTCTCTTGCGTTTCAGATGCGGAATAATAAGAAATGCAAGTAGATATAGCTTGTTCTTTCTTCTAACTGCTTGTTTTATTGATATGAAACGTTTTACAGCTCGATCTTCACACCGGCAGAGCTTCGGCGTGGAATTTCACATTCACGTTATGAGATCCGCTCATGAGGTTACTATATATAGAGTTTCTGGTTCGCTTATGTGTCACATGACCATAAAAGCGGACCAGACATGTACACATAAGCGACCCACACATGACAAATAAGCGGACCAGACATGCCTATGTCCCTATGAGCGGACCAGACATGTAACACCAATACAGACTCCTGTTTTCTCGTAAAACATGCCCTATGCTATACAATACGACGTAAGACCTGATCCTAGACACCTAGACGGAATCAACAGATGTAGTGCACCAACACCTTGTAGTTGTATCGCTGTACGTTGTCGCGTTCAAGAGAGAAGGCGGAAGAATGGGTACCATTAAGAAGAAACCTGATGAGGAGCTTTGGTACCACCGGATTGTGAGAAACTTTGTTCTTCCGCGTGATGCGGATCTGTCTGTTCAGCCTACTGCTGGCGTTGGTAAGCTATGTGCTTATTTTTGCTTTTCTCTGTTGTGCTTCTGAGTAAATTATCCTTTGCGCTTTCGCAGGTGAGTTGTCAAACTTAGGGATAGGTCCTGAGAGGAAGAGGCGCGCGGTGACTTCTACTTCTGCGCCGAAGAAGAATGAAACCGATAAAACTCAATCTTTGAAAACAAAAAATGTTGGAGAGAAGAAAGGTATGCACCGTTCCTCTGACTCCTGGTGTGATTATGTGGTGGTTTCTGACTCTTTGGAGGGTCTTACGCCTGCAGTTACTGTTTGGAGGCCGAAACCTGAACCGAGAGATACTGCTGATATCCCTCCATCCAACCCAAATGAACCCATTGATTTAGAATCTAGTCCTGAACACTTGGTGCACAGGAAGGCTGGTAAAAGGAAACAAGCTGATACTGATGTTGAGGGTCAGCCTTCTAAGAAGATCCAGAGGAAGAAAATTACCAGAAAGGGAAATCTAGATGCTTTTATTTCGGAATATGTTCTTGGTAAGTGTTGTCTGTACTTCTTTTCTTTATGCGCACTAAATCTTTTACAGATTTTGTTGTTTTTTCAGAGGTTCCTGTTTCCCCTGTTCCCACAGAGCCATAGCCTGTGGTTAATGAAGAGCTTCCACCCACCCCTCCGCGTGCTTCTGTTGTTAACCAGTTAGAGACTACGGAGGTTGCTGATGGTGGTGTGGATAAGACTGTTGAGGCTGAGAAGCCTGTTGATGTTGCTGCAGAAGCTGAAAAAGTTATTGATCCGAGGATTGTGGATGGTTCTGGTAATCCACAAACCCCTGAAACTGTTGCTCAAGATCTAGGGAAAGAACAAGCTGCTGAAAAACTTCAACTCCTTCCCCTAAACCTTCTGATGCTATGCCTGAGCATGTTGAGAAGGTTACTGTTGAGGAGCAAGGCGCGTTTTCTGATGCGGGTCCGAGTTCCCCAATCCGCCCAGAGGAAACCCTGGGGGATTATTACTATAGAACTTATTCAGAGAAAGATGCTTCCGAGCCTCATGCCCCTGTTTGGAACTTGAGAAAGGGTGACACTTTCTCGGATTGGCGTGTATGCCGAGACTGGTTGCAGGGAATATTTCCGCCCGGGGAAATCAAATTTCAAGAAAGCCGGTCTTATGAACGAACTTATCAAGCTTATCTTGAAGAGACTGCTTCTCATGCTTCTACCACTCATCGCATAGTGCGTGAGTGGTATAGTATGCATAAAGACTGGGAAACTCTTAGGGTATCCCAGAAGAAGTTTGCTAGTGATGAGAAGCGTTTAGCCCAGATGAAAGCTAAATTGGAAGCTGATCAGGCCAAATTTGAGGCTGATCGTAAAACTGCTGAGTGGTCTGTTGCAGGTTGGAAGAGGAAAGCGGAAGCTGAAGCTGCTCTCCTTTCCGAAGAACGCAAAAACTGGAGGAGAATTTGCGAAAAAGATAATGCTGAGAAGGTAAACCTCCGTAATATCATTAATAACCTCAAGGCTGAGGTTGAAAAACTGAAGAATCAGGATGCGGAGGTAGAAAAGTTGAAAAAGGAGAAAGCTGATGCAGAAGCTGCTTTAGAAGAAGCGCGTTCTCATAGGGAGCGCAGTGAGCAACGAGAGGTACGAGCTTGCACCACTCTTGCCCTTAGAGATAAAGAGTTAGAAGAACTTACTGCTTTGCTTTCTGGCCAGGAACAACTTAAAAAGGATCTGGAGCTTGCGCATTCTGAAAAGGCTAAAACCTCTCGCCGTTTGACCGAAACTGAAGAAAAATTGGAAAACTCTGAAACGGCGCGAGCAACGATGGAGAGCGAGCTTGAACCTTTAAAGAGCGATATGGCGTGGTTAAAAGATCGTGGAATTGCTTGTGTAAGTTGCTTGTTCTTTTCTGTTGTGGAACTGTTTATGTGCTTTCTAGTTATTCACCCTTTCCTACTTCCGCAGGTTGCTGAGTCAGTGCTAAATTCTGAAGAACTGGATAAAACCGTTGCGCGCTTAGTGGTTGCTGCGTGAAAAGATGGGTACGCCCAAGGATATGCTGAATGCTCTCATCATGTAAATAGCGCTTTAAAGGTTGACTGGGATGTCAGTAGATCTGCAACTTATGGCGCAAATACTGGTGCTGCACTTGCTGCTTTAAAGACAGAATTCAACAACTTGCAGCTTCCAGTTATGGATCTGATAAATGTTGCGCTGCAATCTGACGATCACGCAGCGCAACTAAAGGAAATCTTTCCGGATGAGGGTGAAGATTTGGCGTAGGTTGAAAATGTATTGAACACCTTCCTTGTAATATTTGGGATGTATATCCTTCTTTTCGTTGGTGCGCTGTTGCGCAAGTAACTAAAACACTGTCGTGTTTGATAGTTTTTAGGGCGTATTTGTACGCTGAAAATAGCATACTATGTTTTTCGTTTTACAATATTTTGCATGAGTACGATTACTTTTATTGAGTAAGGCGAATGAAGTTGGTATAAAGCTTCATGTGTGAACTTATGGTCGCTTGTGATGTGATCACTGACCGTTCATGAAGTTTGTTTTATAACTACCATAATGTTTTTGCGCTTACTAAAAGAAATTGCATGCACTTTGTAAGAAAAACACAGGAATAATAGAAACTTTGCTATTTTATTTAGGGATAGAGCACAGAGGCTTTTACAAAGTTTGCTAAAATAATTATATGAAACTTAACTTACTCTCTAACATTTCCGCTTTGATAGATCATGTTTTTCCGCGGGAAATTCATAGAGTTGTCTTTTAAGTTTTCGCCCTTTTGCTTGGGCCCTCCTCACCCCTAGTTATCTGCTTTATTTCTTTGCGCACATTCTGGAGCAAATGTGTGAGCTCGCCGCTTTTGAGGGCTTTCTCTATTTCTGTGCGTAAAGAAATGCAGTTGTTAGTGGTATGCCCGTTGTCCTTGTGGTACTCGCAGTATTGGGCAGGGTCTTGTCCATGCTTATTTTTCATGGGGATCGGAGGCTTGAATTGATAGTATTCAGTACTGAGAACTTCCGCCGGGGTCTTAGTTAGGGGAGTCCACTGCCTCTCCCTATTCTCCTGTTTGGTCTCCCTCTGCGCGGTAAGTTTGTTGATTGTTGTTCTAGCATCTTCAGATGAGCCAGAATCACGCATGTCTTTTTAAACTTTCTCCCGCCAATGGAGCCTAAGCCCGCGGGTCTTTTATGTGGTGGTGGCGGCCTATTTATGGTAAGGTTTTTCTCAGTTTGAGCATAAACTTTTGCCGCTGCCATTACCTTCTCCCAGCTTTTTGGGAGGCCTTCTGTACCGGATAAGACCTTAATCATGTCATCGCACCTAACCGCGTATTTGAATTGAGCGCGGATTAGTTGCTCATGAACTCCGCCAATCTCCAATACCTCTTTATTGTATCTGGTGATGAAATCCTCCAGATTTTCGTCATCACGGCGCCAAATGTTCATGACGTTAGATGTATCGCGAATGGAACGCCGTTGTTGGCTAAAATGTGTTAGAAATTTTTCGCGCAGGTCTTTCCATGATTCGATCTGTCCGATTGGTAAGTTATCGAACCAGATTCTCGCTGCGCCGGTCAGGGTCTGTACGAACAGATGGCACCATAGCGGGAGGGTCCAGCCCCCAACCAGACCTGCGCTGGTAAACACTCTTAAATGATCATCGGGATCTGTTAGCCCGTTAAACTTACCTACATTGGATGGTAGTTTAGCCTTCTCAAGCGGAGCCAAAGCTATTTCCATGATGAACCTTGAATTTTCCGCTGCTTCCGCAGGGCGGTAAATCAAATCATAGTTGTGTTCTGCCTCAGGGTTATAAACCGCACGAGGCCTGCATTTATTGTAATTTGGCTGCAATCGATTGAACACACTGGTATTTGCACTTAAACGGTATGTTGGATCAGATTCATCGGTGTGGGTGTTCCGTTGAGAACCCAACCTGGTATGAACCGATTGCCTTCGGTGGGGGTGTGCTTCGTCACGATACTCTCTCTGATGACTTCCTGACTGAGTGTACTCATGTTTGGATGTGGATATGGCATAAACCTCTGTATCTTGGTAAGATGAATCTTCCCATTGGTAAGCATGAGCACGAGATCCTGGTCTCCGTGATTGAGTCAGGGGAGCAGTTTGTGCACACAGTTGTGTGTATACTGCGTTTAGTGCCCCTTGAGACCTGACGTACCAGGAAATTGGAGTTTCTCCTGGTGGCAGAATTGATTGAGCAGGGTTTGTTGGTAACACTCCTGGAGTGACAGGGTCGTTTGCTCGATTGGATTGAACCTCGTTGTCATCCGAGGCATCCTCTGGGATTCCTTCTACTTGAAAATTGTTTCCGACGTTCGGTCGAGGACCGGTTTGCCGATGAGATGATGAATTTTCTGCCATGTTAAAACAGAGAATGAAAAGGACTGAATCGAAACGAGATGAAAACTGATAAGACAGAGGAATCGGTGGGCGCCAATGAAGAAACACTAGAATAATCGATCGGAATCAATTATCTAGGGGATTTGAATCCGCATAAAAGGTGGGTTTCCTCTCGTTTGATTCGACTACAATTGATCTTCTCCTCCGGTGAATTCTGCAAAAAGGAAGCACCGTTAGCCTCGTCAAGGGGAGAAAAGGGTTCTCTCCTTGACCCGACTCCGGTGTGAGAATAAGTATGGGTTACGAAGAAGAAGATGTATTTGAGAAGTGTGTGTAACTTGAATTCATACCTGAGTTGTTTCTCATATTTATAACCGAGAGTTATGGGCGGGAAAACCCGTTAGTGAAAAGTTGACGGAAGATGCTAACCCCGTAAGCGGTTGCATTTCCTTCCGTCCAGCTCCTTGATCCGTCGTGAGAGCACACGGATCGCGGTTTACATCGATGGCTGGGGACTTGCCACGTGTAAAGTGATCAAGTGGAGATTACTCTCCAATTACATGCTATTGTTATGATTTCAGGGACGTCTGGGGGAGCTGATATGTGTCCAGACGGTTATAACCGTCTTGGTGGTGCACGATTAAACTCCTTCTAGAAGATTACTGTTGCAATCTGGTGTGACTCCTTATCGTGTGGAATCAGCTAAACAAATCCTAGTCTGGGCAATAATATCCAAGTCAGGATATTAAGCGGAAGTGTTTAGGATTTTCATCCTTTATTTGTGGAAGCAGGCGCAAGGATTTATGATTTCCTTTTGGCACGCAAATGTTAACCGTTGTTGGTATTTCAAGCCTTTCTTTTGGTAAGACCAGTGCGCGGCCGTGCAACGTAAAGGGCTGAAACGCAAGGTTGTGGTATGGTCCCAAGCACTTATCATGAGGTTTTTGGGACCTTACCCCTTCAGTGGGTTTGGGGGGCTTTTGGGATTTTTTCTGTTTGGGCTTTTTGGTAATTTTAGGTGTGGGTTTCACAGCAGTGGGGTTGCTACTGTGATCACCTGGAGCAGTGGGCTCAACAGCAGGGACCTGAGGAGCAGTTGTTGCTGCTAAATTCTGCTCAGACTCTTCTGTTTGTGTTTTTGAAGGTTTTGACAGCCTAGTAAAGGTTTCAGAAGATAGGCTGTTTATTTGAAAAGGATTTCCTTGGATTAGCACATGTGCATTATCCTTGGAAAATTTCTTTTGTAAATAAAAACTTAAAAACCTTGGAAACAAAAGAGATGGTTTCTTATTATCGTTAATATTATTAATATTTTTAACCATATCATTGAAAATCTCCTGGGAATAGTTAAAATCACTTTCAGACATTATAGCATAACCCAGGTATTGGATTTTCAATGGTATTTCATTGAAGGCTGTTGTTTTGTTTGAAACACACATGAGGAGGGTATGGAACAAAAACCTCATGGCAGGTGGAAAACTGCCTTTTTGTAAAGTATTTTTTTTTTCATTTTTTCCTCATACCCTCTCTCTATGAAATCAGTTTGATAATAAGCCTTTGGGAAAGAGGTTTTACCTGTAAGATCATTGTGTTCAAAAACCTCTGAAATGGTTTTAGGTGTGATAGTAACTGGAATTCCCCTTATGGATGAATTAATAGCTAAGGGCTTTTTGTCCTTAACTTCAAGTTTCGCTTTTTTCCATAATTCTCTTTGGGTATCCAGGTAGATGGGAGCATTACAGGTCAACAAATTTTTGTACTTTGAAGACGAGAGAGCATTAATCACGGAGTTAAAGGTTGTGGTATGACTTGGTTTTTCAAGTATACACATGTAGTTATGAGGAGTTTTGAATGGGAGAGCCATGATGATTTGAGAGTGATTGCGAGAGGAAGAAGACGATGAATGATTGGAGAGAATGTGATGGTAACTGTTTTTGAAAAGAATTTTGAATTCGATTCGACAGTGAAAACCCTGTTTGGGGTTTTGATCAGGGTTTTATGAGGTGGAAAAGTGAATGTTGACGTGGCAGCGATTACAAAAGATCTGACGGCTATGTACTGTCCACGTGCCAACCTCTGATGAATAATGGAAGACAGTTGTTTAGGAAACCACTGATGGGCAATATCAATGGTTCACAGTAGTGAAATGAAACAGTGGCTGACTTTAGGCTATCAGTTGATAGCCATCAGTGGGTTAAAAACACTGATGTTTGTCAACAGTGATTAACAATGAAATGAAGGAATAGAGGTTGACTTTCAGCAGTAGACAACATTCAGCAGAACAGATGTTTGAACCAAAACAATGGTTATGGCAGACTTTTAAGGATTAATGAAAGTTTTCATTTTTAGCTATTTTTAAGGATGAATTTTTTATTTTCTGAAAACATTTTAATGCTTTTATTCATAGAAAAACAGGATTTTGCCTTTTATTCCATGTTTAGCATGCCAATCCTAGAGATCAAGCTTTCAAAGGTGGATGTGTCTAAAGCCTTTGTTAGCACATCTGCCAGCTGATCTTTAGTTGGAACATGGTGCAGAGAAATCAAACCTTTTTCATAGCAATCCCTCACAAAGTGATGTCTGATATCAATGTGCTTGGTGGTTGAATGTGAAACTGGATTTTTGATGATATTTTCTGCTGCCTGACTGTCCAAGATGAGAAGTGTCTTTAAGGAAGTGATACCAAAATCCAGCAGTTGATTTTGAAGCCATAGCAGTTGGGCTGTACAGCTTGCAGCAGTTATATACTCTGCCTCAGCAGTGGATGTTGAAATAGCTGCTTGCTTTTTGCTTTGCCAAGACACTAAGCAACTGCCTAGGAATTGGCACCCTCCTGAAGTGGACTTCCTTGTTGTATTACATCCAGCAAAGTCACTATCTGAGAAACCTGAAAGCTTAATATTTCCATTAGCTGGATACAAGATACCAAGTGTGGGAGCACCTTTTAAGTATCTGAATATCCTTTTTACAGCAATAAGATTTGACTTTCTAGGGGCTGATTGGGATCTTGCACAAACACATGTTGCAAACATGATGTCTGGCCTAGATGCAGTCAGGTACAATAAGGACCCAATCATGCTTCTATAAAGAGTTTGATCAACCAAATCATCCTTTTCATCAGACATGACTATTTTTGTGGTTGTTATGGGTGTACTACATTGTTTGCAATCATCCATCTCAAATTTCTTTAAAAGTTCTTTGGCATATTTGCCTTGACGGATGAAAGTACCATTTTGCAGTTGCCTTACTCGGAGACCAAGAAAGCACTGGAATTCACCCATTGCACTTATCTCAAACTCAGCTGTCATGAGTTGTCTGAACTCTTCACACATTTTGGAACATGTGCTTCTAAAAATGATGTCATCCACATAAATCTGGACAATCATCAAGTCTTTCCCTCTCCATTTTAAAAACAGTGTTTTGTCTATTTTACCTCTTATGAAACCAATAGAGAGAAGAAAGGTGGAAAGAATTTCATACCAAGCTCTAGGTGCTTGTTTCAGGCCATACAAAGCTTTATTTAGCTTGTAGACATGATTTGGATTAAATGGGTCCTCAAAACCTGGAGGTTGACAAACATATACCTCTTCTTGTATCTTACCATAGAGGAATGCACATTTGATATCCATTTGAAACACCTTTATGTTGTGGTTGACAGCAAAGGCCAGGAATAATTTGATAGCTTCCAATCTTGCTACAGGGGCAAAAGTTTCATCATAGTCAATGCCCTCTTCCTGTCTAAACCCTTGAACCACAAGCCTTGCTTTATTCTTGACAACAATGCCCCTTTCATCACTTTTATTTTTGAAGACCCACTTTGTGCCAATAGGACTCACACCCTCTGCCATGTGGTACAAGCTTCCATACTTGTTGTCTTTTAAAATGTTGGAGCTCCTCTTGAATGGCTTCTACCCAGCTGTTGTCTTTTAGTGCCTCTTGGTACTTGACTGGCTGATGGAGTGATAGAAAACCAGCAAAAAGACAGATGTTTTAGGATTGGCTTCTTGTGAGCACCCCTTCACTGATGTTGCCAATGATTTGGTCAGGTGGATGAGACTTCAAGAAGATTAGATCTCCTTTGTATGGTACAATGGCATTTAAAGGTGAAGGCTGCAGATGTGAATCATCTGAGCTAACCACTGTTGGTGACTTTGATGATCCAACAGAGTCTTGAAATTGAGGTGGAGGAATAAGAGGAAGTGGTGTGGAAACATGTTGATTTTTATTCACTGTATGCGGATTTTTATCAACAGTGGTTGACGATGTGGAAGCAGGGGTTAAAGGGCTACTTTGGTCAACAACTGTTGAGGTAGCAGTGGTTGAGCTTTGACAGCTGTTTTGAACATCTGCTACTCTACCAATTGATGCAGACTTGTGTTGTGGAATGATTACTTCATATCCATAGTCTGATGGAGGATTTTGTGATGGACCTGCACTGTTAGTCTTGACAGAAAATTTTCAAAAGTAAATTTATCAAGATCAAATAATTCTGTAGGATTTGCAGGGATTTTCATTGAAGAAAGTTCATTGAACTTCACATTCAAAGTCTCTTCCACTGTCTTAGTCCTAGTGTTAAACACTTTGTAGGCCTTAGCAGCGGTTGAGTATCCCAAATGATAACCACAATCAATTTTGGCTGCAAACTTTAAAATGGAATCTTTTAAGTTTAAAATGAAGCATGGGCAGCCAAAAATTTTGAAATATGAGATCAGTGGTTTGATTTTATACAGAATTTCATAGGTAGTCTTTTGATGCCTGGGGTTTATTAAAACTCTGCTCAGGACATAGCAGGCAGTGTTTACAGCCTCTGCCCAGAAAGCTAATGGCAAACCTGAATCAGCAAGCATGGTCCTGGCAACCTCAGTCAAAGTTCTATTCTTTCTTTCAACAACCCCATTTTGTTCTGGTGTTCTTGGAATGTTGTACTGCCTTACAATTCCTTTTGACACACAAAACTCATCCAACTCCCTATTTCTGAATTCTGTGCCATTGTCACTCCTAAAAACTTTTAGTGGCAAGTCAAACTGCATTTCAACCTGTTTGACAAAGTCTTGCAGAATGCCTGCAGTCTCACCTTTAGAATGTAAAAAATAAGTCCATGTAAACCTAGAAAAGTCATCTACAATAACCAAACAATAGCTTTTCTTTTTGAGACTCATGACTTCTACTGGGCCAAACAGATCCATGTGCAGCATTTGCAAGCACTTGGTTGTTTTGGACTCTTCAATGGGCTTAAATGAGCTTTTATGTTGTTTTCCTTTTAAGCAGGAAACACAATGCTAAGGACAGGTGAACAGTTTTTGAGGAAGACCTCTTACAAGTCTCTGTTTTGACAAAGTAGTGATTGTCTTGAGATTTGTGTGCCCCAATCTCCTGTGCCAAAGTTCTATCTCTTTATTAGAGGCAGCTGAGAACATACAGGCATCAGTTCTTGGGCTCTCTTTTGACAGATCAACTACATAAACATTGCCACTTCTTTGAGCAACAAGTTGAGTTTTTCCATTTTTTATTATTTCTTCAATCTTTTTAACCATTTCTAGTCCAACAATCTTACAACACTCCTTAGTAAAAAAAGAACCATAACCTTTGTCACTCATTTGAGAGACACTAAGGAGGTTGAATTTTAGATTGTCTATCAGATTGACATTTTCAAACTTAGCATTTCCAGACTGTACTGTACCAGAACCCATCACCTTCCCTTTACTATTATTACCAAAAGATATATCACCCCCTCCATGAGTTTTGAATCCTTTGAGTAGGGCTCTACATCCAGTCATGTGCCTGGAGACTCCACTATCTACATACCAAAGAATATCTAAGCATGCAGAAGCTCCCTGCACATCAAGTAAATAATTAGTTCAGGAGGGTCTCCAAAGCCAATAAGGCTTTGGATGGGGTCTCAACAGTGTCTATGTTAAGGTCAGGAAGATGGACAGTGGTTAGATCAGGGGATTGGTTAATTTTTGTAGCTTGTTTCTCTAACCACTATTGGGGGGCCATTTCCTATCAATTCTTGATATCGAAAGGGATGCATGTTCACTCTTGGTTTAGAAGGCCTTTTGTACGCTTCATAAACATTTGGGACCCTAGGATATGGTGGTTGAGTTTTACCTCTTTGGTATTGGTTAGCAGGGGGTGCATCAGTCACCTAAACTTCTCTTTTGACAGAGGTTTGGTTCAGCTGTTTTGTAACAGTTGTTTGAATTGGCACAAACAGTGGTTGTTTCTTGACTTGTGGTTTTGATGAACTGAAGAGTGTTTTTGATGTGTACTCATTCCTTTTTACATCATAGGTTTTAAAATACACACACTCCTGAGTGAGATGGTTTGATTTACCACAGATAGTGCAGCTCTTTGAAGGCACAATGATGCTTGTTTTGTTAATATCATATGCTTTTAAATGAAAACAATCTTTGGTCAAATGATTTTTCTTCTCATAGAAATCACAAAACAAGTTTTTAACCTTTTCTTTTCTTTTCTTCTTTTTCAGAATCCTTTGCAACAGAGTTTTGAACCACTGTTGGGATGTCCTTAAGAGGAATTACCTTGGCCTTAGGAGCTTTGACACCCTCCACAGTTGTGAAGTCCATGGGTTTGAAATTTTCAAGAATGTCACACTCATCAGACCATGTGGGTTTGAATTGGTATTTCTCAATCTCCTCAAATGTTGAGGACCCCAATGATCTTTCCAGAGTGATTTTGTTACCAAGTTTATCAGTTATTTTAACTTCTTGGCCATTCTTGTTGGTGAGTATGATTTCAACAGAACCAGTTTGATTTGTAGTAGTGTTTACAACTTGGTCATTTTTCCTAAACCCTATGCCAAATTTTACATTGCTTTCAAGCTGTTTTTCAAGCATAATCTCGTAACCTTTGCAGGATTCCACCCATTTTTCACAAGTGATTTGGGTGGATTCCAACTCTTTTTTACAGACTTGATATTTTTCTATCATGGTCTGGAGTTGGTCCTTGGTTATGCTATGCTCTTGTTTGAGGCTGCAGATCTCATTATCTTTTTCTGACAATTTGTTTTTCAATTCTTTTAAAGATTTTTCAAATTGTACTTCATCATTTAACAATCTATCTCTAAAGTTTTCATTCACCTCCTTATTGTTTGCAAATGCTATGATGCATTTGTCTGAACAAAGGTTTTTAAGAACCTGGGGTGATACCTTAGTTGCAGCCATCATGGCACAATCACAGACATGCTCATTTTCTTCTGGCACTTTCTCTTCTTTTTCACCTTGTTTCTTCTCTTCTTCTTCTTCAGACCAGGGGTCAGACATTGGTTCCAACAGGGGTTCTGAATTTTCTCCCAGCAATATTTCACCAGCATCAGCAGTAACCACTGCTTCAGCAATTGTATCCACTGTTTCTTCTTTTGACTGTCCTTCTTCAGTTTCCAGCCCTTCTAGTATAGACTCCAGTGCTACAAAACAAAACTCATCACTAGAAGCATCACTTTTAGCACAGAGAGCAAAGTTTTCATCTCCTAAATCCTCAGGTAAGCTACTCCAGTCAACAAAACCTTGGGTGAAAAAGTTTTGCTGATCTGGTTGAACCACTGCTGATGCAGCTTGTTGAGGTGCAACTTGTTGCACCTGAACCTGAGGAGCTGGGGCCTGGACATACTGTATCTGAGGAACAGTGGTTTGAACATAGTGCACAGGAACAGGGGTTGCAGGTTGTGCATAGTGAGCAGTGTTTACATGAGCAACAGGGGTATATTGGGCATAATGCATAGTGTTTTGGTTATTTTGTGGTCTAGGGTTTGAGCTAGGATGAGTAATGATTGGTCCACCGGTGTGACTCCTGCATTCTCTAGCAAAATGACCTAGCCTATTACACTTGTAGCATTTTATCTTTGACTTATCCAACCCCACTTTCAAGTTCCCATGTAACCTTGGAAATTTTCTCCCTGTCCTTTTATAAAACTTGCTGGTTCTAACACTCAGCAGTGCAGGTTGGTGCAAAATGTCCATTTCCTCTAAGTCAGTTGGATCAAAATGCTGTAGATCATTGAGTTCAAAAGATAGGTTATCAGAGATCTGGTTTTCACTACTAGCTGTGAAAGCATAGTTGTTTGAATAAGAATCAAAGTTATTAAAAGCTCCACCAGCAGTTATGTCAATATAATGATCATAACTCTGATCCTTACTACTACCAGACTCCTCTTGACCCAGAAGTGTTGTGCTACCAAAGTAATAGTCATCAGGAACCTTCCCTGACTCTTGTAACTTCTTTTTCTGGTTCAACTCCCTTTCATAGGTAAGGAGTCTACCATGAAGTTGAGTCAGTGTTAGATCTTTTAACTCAACAGAGTTTCTGGTTACAAAAGCAATTATGTCCCATGTTTCAGGAATTGACCTTAAAAACCTGCTGTTTACAGTTGATTTAGGAAATTCAGTTTTAACAAGCTTAAGTTCACTTATGAGACAACTAAAATGCTCAAACTGCTGTGTTAATGATTCACTCTTAATGTGACAAAAGGTTTCATACTGTTGATTTAAAATTCCATGTTATTTTCAATTACTTCTTCAGTCCCCCAAACTGTTCCTTAAGTGCATCCCACAATTCCTTGGCACTGTTACAGTGTAACAGTCCAGCATAGATCTCATTTGGTAGTGCAGATGCAACGATGCTAAATGCCTTGGCATCCAGTTTAATTTTCTGAAAATCCTGTTCATTGTAGTTCACAATTTTCTTAGGAACCATGATCTTTAGATCCTCAGCACTCGGCACCATTGGAACATGTGCTCCAAAGATAACCGACTTCCAACATCCGGTATTCTGTTGAGCTAGGATGTGACCCATCCTACGCTCCCAGATGTTGTATTCAGATCTCTTCAACATGGGTGGTTTGAAGAGTGAACCAATGTTTTTATTGACATCCTGTGATTGTGACGTCATTCTGGTTGTTTTTCAGGCACTAAATAATCAACTTTGTACGTGATTATACCTTACTCTGTTTTACAACAAAAATGAACAATTAAAAGTATCAACGATTTTGAGCTGAACTTTTACGCCAAAATGATTGTTAGATCAAGTTTGACTGTCCAGGCTCTGATACCAATTATTAGGATCTGAGTTTGATATGATTGTGTTTGTTTAACTAAAATGAAGATGAAACAGAAACAATTGCAGCAGAAATAGATGAATAAACTTTCAACACAATCAAAGAGAGAACAATTTTAAGCATGCACAAAGTCTCCCCCTCAGCCTGAGCTCACAGTGATTGTTCATACAAAATGACTTGGTGATGAAGAGAGCTAATAGAACAGTACATGGTACTGTTCTATTTATAGTACAGAACAAACCACTATGGCATCTTTGCTGACGTCACCATGAAAGTGACATCTAACCTCCTAACAACCTATAACCACTGATCTATACAAACATTGCTTACTAAACTACTGATTACAAATAATACAAAAGATAAACTAAACTACTGCTTCTCATTCCACTGTTATAGCCCCAACAGTGCTTTGTGTCTTCAGCAGTACTTGATCCATATCAGTAGATTGAGCATCAGTGCTTTATTACCAATAGTCTTTAGAGATCATCAGTTGTTGTAGAACAACAGTTGTTGTAGAAGGGCAGTAGTTAGAGGATATCAGATGTTAGGCCACATTCAAGGGGAAAGACTGATGCAAATAACTGCTTATTGTGAATCCACTGATCTGATCTGATGCAAACAACTGTTCCAGTATTGTATATATCTGTAAGTTTTTAATCGAATGTAAATCTTGGGGGGTGTTTTCAAGTTTTGGTTTTCAGGCACGGAGGTTTAAAGTTTCATACCTGTCAAGCTTTCAATTTGTAAAAACATCTCACATGCACAATTCCCACATAGATCTCTTGATGTAACAAGGTATTAATTTAATTGCAAAAACATCACAGGCATGTTTATTGTGGTTAAAGGCACGTGAGGTGGTTCTGATATTCCTCATGGAATAACGGTTGAAAGGTGTAGGCGGTTAAAGGAGCAGGTGTGGTTAGTGTTTATACAGTTTTAATACATGGTTATAGTGATTAGAAAATAGATTTTTATAGCTTTTAAATTAGAGGTGCAATATTACTTAAATGCTGATCAAAGAGGATATTTCTTAACATTCTAAGTGATTCAATTCTAAACCTTATGAGTGAGAATAATTCATAACAAAATTATTGCTAAGCATGATAACTTTTTTTTTTTTTATCATTATACATGTCCATAGATCACATAGACCAGATCCATTTAAGAAAGCCAATCCACGACCCGTTCTATTTGACCCATTTACTTAAAAGAGTTTCTTTTTCCTAATCTGGTCGCTACACGAAACAAGGAACTTTTTTATTGTTTATTCCCTTTTATTAAACCTATACAGTCAAGAGCAGTAAGGAACATTTTTATTGTTTATTCCCTTTTCTTAAACCTATATTCATTTAAGATCTTTTATTAGTTAATGTTTAATCTTAAATATATAAAAATAGTTCTGTTAAACTTACATCCGTGACTGAAATTCCATGGTTTATAGCTATGCGGTTTGATGATTCATGTACTGCGCCAAATAGAACAAAGTTGCTTGCTGATACATATAAAATGTGCATTTTATGTTTTCGTATTTAGTAACTTATTCGCACCAGGAATAGTTGTGGTCTGGTTGTTTTGGTGATTGGTTATGAACCTTGGGGTACATTGTTTGTAGGCTAGCTTCTTGCTACTTTGCATTCTTGGTTTTAGCGGTGAATAAATTTGTTGGTCATAAAAAACGGTTAGTTAAAATTTTTATTATATATGCCTTATTGATCATTAATAGATGTGAACCTATCAGATATTATTTGCTTCCTTATAATTCTATAGTGGTACTCCCGGAACACCAAATGTGGCATTTTTTAGCATTCATTGTTTTATTTAAGATATTTTACAATCTTTATAATTTATATATGATTTATGAGTTGTAATGTAAAACGTACATCATATCACACCGAGAACGACCCGGTTGAGCGCGCCGCAACGCGGCGCTATTTATAAAACTAGTTTAGATAAGAATAATAACTTTTTTTTATTAAACTTTGAATTAATAATCTTATTATCTTATTTTTAATTCATTTTTCTTATTATACTCATTTAAGTTAGATTTAGTTAAATTATTTTTTAAATACTGTTATTATTATTTGATATTTAAAAGCATATAGAAATAAGAAAAATATATTAAATCACAAACTTCATGGATCTCTCTTATTTATTTATTATTTCTTTTATTTTTTCCGCTTATTTATAATCATCTAATATTTCATTGGTTCTATTACGTGTAATACACATGTTCTAACCTAATAATAAATAAAAAAACATACTGAAGTTTTAGTAAGTAAATTATACATCAAAGTTATCATTTAAATACATATCTTGACGACCGTATGTGTTAATCGATTACATTATATTACTTAACCCGGGCAATATACGATGTATTTTAAAGATAAAACTATATAGCTTATTATATAAAATTAAATTTATATAACCCGTGTAAAACACGGGGTTCTAAACTAGTAGATATTAATTAAAAAAATTCATTTATAACATTAATGGAACCTGAAGAAACACTAGAATAATCGATCGGAATCAATTATCTAGGGGGTTTGAATCCGCATAAAAGGTGGGTTTCCTCTCGTTTGATTCGACTACAATTGATCTTCTCCTCCAGTGAATTCTGCAAAAAGGAAGAACCGTTAGCCTCGTCAAGGGGAGAAAAGGGTTCTCTCCTTGACCCGACTCCGGTGTGAGAATAAGTATGGGTTACGAAGAAGAAGATGTATTTGAGAAGTGTCTGTAACTTGAATTCATACCTGAGTTGTTTCTCATATTTATAACCGAGAGTTATGTGCGGGAAAACCCGTTAGTGAAAAGTTGACGGAAGATGCTAACCCCGTAAGCGGTTGCATTTCCTTCCGTCCAGCTCCTTGATCCGTCGTGAGAGCACACGGATCGCGGTTTAGATCGATGGCTGGGGACTTGCCACGTGTAAAGTGATCAAGTGGAGATTACTCTCCAATTACATGCTATCGTTATGATTTCAGGGACGTCTGGGGAGCTGACACGTGTCCAGACGGTTATAACCATCTTGGTGGTGCACGATTGAACTCCTTCTAGAAGATTACTGTTGCAATTTGGTGTGACTCCTTATTGTGTGGAATCAGCTAAACAAATCCAAGTCTGGGCAATAATATCCAAGTCAGGATATTAAGCGGAAGTGTTTAGGATTTTCATCCTTTATTTATGGAAGCAGGCGCAAGGATTTATGATTTCCTTGTGGCGCGCAAATGTTAACCGTTGTTGGTATTTCAAGCCTTTCTTTTGGTAAGACCAGTGCGCGGCCGCGCAAGGTAAAGGGCTGAAACACAAGGTTGTGGTATGGTCCCAAGCACTTATCATGAGGTTTTTGGGACCTTACCCCTTCAAGTCCCCCCAGTCTAGTGTTGTACTTATACAAATAAGTGGAGCACTGGACTTATAAGAGGGAAATGCTTTTTGGCACAAAAAATAAAGAGTCTTCTATGAGAAGATTGCTTATGTTTACTTTGTGGAGATTTTGAAAATTTTTTACTTTAGAGAGGACTGGTGCAGTAAATACTGAGTGACAGGCTGTCACTGTCAGTTGTCCTTTAATGTCCGTGTCTTGCACGCGCGCGTGTACTCGCGTTTGTGTTGATTTTCACTCGCTCTGTCGCTTGGGTAACTGTGATGTCCTGAAAAGGTGCTATGGCGGTTACCGATGCTATTTATTGCGGTGAGTATATAAGTGTATTTGAGTTGCCTCTTTCTATTTAATCATTGCTTTTGTTGAGACTTTTCCTGTTCTTCTCTTCATTTTCCGTTCAAGAAAAGGTTTATTATTTCTTCCTCTTATGTCAACCGGAGAACACCAAGAAGACTTATCTGAAGAAATGTCTACTGAACTTCCACCGTTGAAGTGGCCCAGAGCGACCTTTGACGTTTGGTTCGGAATTTGAAATTTCCGGAGAACTGGGGTGCTCTCTACCCTGAAGAGGGGCAGACGGCAGCGGATGCTCCGGCTGGGTATATTACCCTTTTCTGGGATTTTTTCTGTGAAGGCAACTTTCGTTTGCCTGTGACCAGATTTTTCGTTGAAATCCTTGAGTATTACAAGTTGCATATTTCCCAATTGAACCCTATTGGCATGGTTAGGGTTCGACATTTTGAGTTTGTGTGCCGAACGATGCATATCGAGCCGACAGTTCCTCAATTTCGGGTTTTTTTTACCAAATGCATTGTATTCAAGGGTTTTACTCTTTTGTTCAGAGAGCATCTGCAAAGAAGATTTTGCAACATCCTCCAAAGTCCTTCCATGACTGGAAGCAAAAAAAAATTCTTTATCAAAGCCGGAGTGATTCCGGTGAGGATGGTTTTAAGGGGGAAAGAAGATATTTCTGTCGAAACAATTTAGACCCCTGTTGATGAGAACTGGTATCAAGATCTGAAAGACGTTCCAAATATCGCCTTACCGGAGAAAGCCCTTGTCGGTGCCAGTATGAGCTTCAATTGGAAGATGGACCGTGATGACAAGCCAGTGTATACGGAAGATGGTCACGGTAAGTTTGGGGTTTTCTTCCCCTTTTTTTTTTAAACTTTCCTTTCCTCCCTTGTAGTTGTATCGCTGTACGTTGTCGCGTTCAAGAGAGAAGGCGGAAGAATGGGTATCATTAAGAAGAAACTTGATGAGGAGCTTTGGTACCACCGGATTGTGAGAAACTTTGTTCTTCCGCGTGATGCGGATCTGTCTGATCAGCCTACTGCTGGCGTTGGTAAGCTATGTGCTTATTTTTGCTTTTCTCTGTTGCGCTTCTGAGTAAATTATCCTCTGCGCTTTCGCAGGTGAGTTGTCAAACTTAGGGAGAGGTCCTGAGAGGAAGAGGCGCGCGGTGACTTCTACTTCTGCGCCGAAGACGAATGAAACCGATAAAACTCAATCTTTGAAAACAAAAAATGTTGGAGAGAAGAAAGGTATGCGTCGTTCCTCTGACTCCTGGTGTGATTATGTGGTGGTTTCTGACTCTTTGGAGGGTCTTACACCTGCAGTTACTGTTAGGAGGCCGAAACCTGAACCGAGAGATACTGCTGATATCCCTCCATCCAACCCAAATGAACCCATTGATTTAGAATCTAGTCCTGCACACTTGGTGCACAGGAAGGCTGGTAAAAGGAAACAAGCTGATTCTGATGTTGAGGGTCAGCCCTCTAAGAAGATCCAGAGGAAGAAAATTACCAGAAAGGGAAATCTAGATGCTTTTATTTCGGAATCTGTTCCTGGTAAGTGTTGTCTGTACTTCTTTTCTTTATGCGCACTAAATCTTTTACAGATTTTGTTGTTTTTTCAGAGGTTCCTGTTTCCCCTGTTCCCACAGAGCCATAGCCTGTGGTTAATGAAGAGCTTCCACCCACCCCTCCGCATGCTTCTGTTGTTAACCAGTCAGAGACTACGGAGGTTGCTGATGGTGGTGTGGATAAGACTGTTGAGGCTGAGAAGCCTGTTGATGTTGCTGCAGAAGCTGAAAAAGTTATTGATCCGAGGATTGTGGATGGTGCTGGTAATCCACAAACCCCTGAAACTGTTGCTCAAGATCTGGGGAAAGAACAAGCTGCTGAAAAAACTTCAACTCCTTCCCCTAAACCTTCTGATGCTATGCCTGAGCATGTTGAGAAGGTTACTGTTGAGGAGCAAGGCGCGTTTTCTGATGCGGGTCCGAGTTCTCCAATCTGCCCAGAGGAAACCCTGGGGTATTATTACTATAGAACTTATTCAGAGAAAGATGCTTCCGAGCCTCATGCCCCTGTTTGGAACTTGAGAAAGGGTGACACTTTCTCGGATTGGCGTGTATGCCGAGACTGGTTGCAGGGAATATTTCCGCCCGGGGAAATCAAATTTCAAGAAAGCCGGTCTTATGAACGAACTTATCAAGCTTATCTTGAAGAGACTGCTTCTCATGCTTCTACCACTCATCGCATAGTGCGTGAGGGGTATAGTATGCATAAAGACTGGGAAACTCTTAGGGTATCCCAGAAGAAGTTTGCTAGTGATGAGAAGCGTTTAGCCCAGCTGAAAGCTAAATTGGAAGCTGATCAGGCCAAATTTGAGGCTGATCGTAAAACTGAGGAGTGGTCTGTTGCAGGTTGGAAGAGGAAAACGGAAGCTGAAGCTGCTCTCCTTTCCGAAGAACGCAAAAACTGGAGGAGAATTTGCGAAAAAGATAATGCTGAGAAGGTAAACCTCCGTAATATCATTAATAACCTCAAGGCTGAGGTTGAAAAACTGAAGAATCAGGATGCGGAGGTAGAAAAGTTGAAAAAGGAGAAAGCTGATGCAGAAGCTGCTTTAGAAGAAGCGCGTTCTCATAGGGAGCGCAGTGAGCAACGAGAGGTACGAGCTTACGCCACTCTTGCCCTTAGAGATAAAGAGTTAGAAGAACTTACTGCTTTGCTTTCTGGCCAGGAACAACTTAAAAAGGATCTGGAGCTTGCGCATTCTGAAAAGGCTGAAACCTCTCGCCGTTTGACCGAAACTGAAGAAAAATTGGAAAACTCTGAAACGGCGCGAGCCACGATGGAGAGCGAGCTTGAACCTTTAAAGAGCGATATGGTGTGGTTAAAAGATCGTGGAATTGCTTGTGTAAGTTGCTTGTTCTTTTCTGTTGTGGAACTGTTTATGTGCTTTCTTGTTATTCACCCTTTCCTACTTCCGCAGGTTGCTGAGTTAGTGCTAAATTCTGAAGAACTGGATAAAACCGTTGCGCGCTTAGTGGTTGCTGCGTGAAAAGATGGGTACGCCCAAGGATATGCTGAATGCTCTCATCATGTAAATAGCGCTTTAAAGGTTGACTGGGATGTCAGTAGATCTGCAACTTATGGCGCGAATACTGGTGCTGCGCTTGCTGCTTTAAAGACAGAATTCAACAACTTGCAGCTTCCAGTTATGGATCTGATAAATGTTGCGCTGCAATCTGACGATCACGTAGCGCAACTAAAGGAAATCTTTCCGGATGAGGGTGAAGATTTGGCGTAGTTTGAAAATGTATTGAACACTTTCCTTGTAATATTTGGGATGTATATCCTTCTTTTCGTTGGTGCGCTGTTACGCAAGTAACTAAAACACTATCGTGTTTGATAGTTTTTAGGGCGTATTTGTACGCTGAAAATAGCATACTATGTTTTTCGGTTTACAATATTTTGCATGAGTACGATTACTTTTATTGAGTAAGGCGAATGAAGTTGGTATAAAGCTTCATGTGTGAACTTATGGTCGCTTGTGATGTGATCACTGACCGTTCATGAAGCTTGTTTTATAACTACCATAATGTTTTTGCGCTTACTAAAAGAAATTGCATGCACTTTGTAAGAAAAACACAGGAATAATAGAAACTTTGTTATTTTATTTAGCTATAGGGCACAGAGGCTTTTACAAAGTTTGCTAAAATAATTATATGAAACTTAACTTACTCTCTAACATTTCCGCTTTGATAGATCATGTTTTTCCGCAGGAAATTCATAGAGTTGTCTTTTAAGTTTTCGCCCTTTTGCTTGGGCCCTCCTCACCCCTAGTTACCTGCTTTATTTCTTTGCGCACATTCTGGAGCAAATGTGTGAGCTCGCCGCTTTTGAGGGCTTTCTCTATTTCTGTGCGTAAAGAAATGCAGTTGTTAGTGGTATGCCCGTTGTCCTTGTGGTACTCGCAGTATTGGGCAGGGTCTTGTCCACGCTTATTTTTCATGGGGATCGGAGGCTTGAATTGATAGTCTTTAGTACTGAGAACTTCCGCCGGGGTCTTAGTTAGGGGAGTCCACTGCCTCTCCCTATTCTCCTGTTTGGTCTCCCTCTGCACGGTAAGTTTGTTGATTGTTGTTCTAGCATCTTCAGATGAGCCAGAATCACGCCATGTCTTTTTAAACTTTCTCCCGCCAGTGGAGCCTAAGTCCGCGGGTCTGTTATGTGGTGGTGGCAGCCTATTTGTGGTAAGGTTTTTCTCAGTTTGAGCATAAACTTTTGCCGCTGCCATTACCTTCTCCCAGCTTTTTGGGAGGCCTTCTGTATCAGATAAGACCTTAATCATGTCATCGCACCTAACCGCGTATTTGAATTGAGCGCGGATTAGTTGCTCATGAACTCCGCCAATCTCCAATACCTCTTTATTGTATCTGGTGATGAAATCCTCCAGATTTTCGTCATCACAGCGCCAAATGTTCATGACGTCAGATGTATCGCGAATGGAACGCCGTTGTTGGCTAAAATGTGTTAGAAATTTTTCGCGCAGGTCTTTCCATGATTCGATCTGTCCGATTGGTAAGTTATCGAACCAGATTCTCGCTGCGTCGGTCAGGGTCTGTACGAACAGATGGCACCATAGCGGGAGGGTGCAGCCCCCAACCAGACCTGCGCTGGTAAACACTCTTAAATGATCATCGGGATCTGTTAGCCCGTTAAACTTACCTACATTGGATGGTAGTTTAGCCTTCTCAAGCAGAGCCAAAGCTATTTCCATGATGAACCTTGAATTTTCCGCTGCTTCCGCAGGGCGGTAAATCAAATCATAGTTGTGTTCTGCCTCAGGGTTATAAACCGCACGAGGCCTGCATTTATTGTAATTTGGCTGCAATCGATTGAACACACTGGTATTTGCACTTAAACGGTATGTTGGATCAGATTCATCGGTGTGGGTTTTCCGTTGAGAACCCAACCTGGTATGAACCGATTGCCTTCGGTAGGGGTGTGCTTCGTCACGATACTCTCTCTGATGACTTCCTGACTGAGTGTACTCATGTTTGGATGTGGATCTGGCATAAACCTCTCTATCTTCGTAAGATGAATCTTCCCGTTGGGAAGCATGAGCACGAGATCCTGGTCTCCGTGATTGAGTCAGGGGAGCAGTTTGTGCACACAGTTGTGTGTATACTGCGTTTAGTGCCCCTTGAGACCTGACGTACCAGGAAATTGGAGTTTCTCCTGGTGGCAGAATTGATTGAGCAGGGTTTGTTGGTAACACTCCTGGAGTGACAGGGCCGTTTGCTCGATTGGATTGAACCTCGTTGTCATCCGAGGCATCCTCTGGGATTCCTTCTACTTGAAAATTGTTTTCGACGTTCTGTCGAGGACTGGTTTGCCGATGAGATGATGAATTTTCTGCCATGTTAAAACAGAGAATGAAAAAGACTGAATCGAAACGAGATGAAAACTGATAAGACAGAGGAATCGGTGGGCGCCAATGAAGAAACACTAGAATAATCGATCGGAATCAATTATCTAGGGGGTTTGAATCCGCATAAAAGGTGGGTTTCCTCTCGTTTGATTCGACTACAATTGATCTTCTCCTCCGGTGAATTCTGCAAAAAGGAAGCACCGTTAGCCTCGTCAAGGGGAGAAAAGGGTTCTCTCCTTGACCCGACTCCGGTGTGAGAATAAGTATGGGTTACGAAGAAGAAGATGTATTTGAGAAGTGTCTGTAACTTGAATTCATACCTAAGTTGTTTCTCATATTTATAACCGAGAGTTAAGGGCGGGAAAACCCGTTAGTGAAAAGTTGACGGAAGATGCTAACCCCGTAAGCGGTTGCATTTCCTTCCGTCCAGCTCCTTGATCCGTCGTGAGAGCACACGGATCACGGTTTAGATCGATGGCTGGGGACTTGCCATGTGTAAAGTGATCAAGTGGAGATTACTCTCCAATTACATGCTATCGTTATGATTTCAGGGACGTCTGGGGAGCTGACACGTGTCCAGACGGTTATAACCGTCTTGGTGGTGCACGATTGAACTCCTTCTAGAAGATTACTATTGCAATTTGGTGTGACTCCTTATCGTGTGGAATCAGCTAAACAAATCCAAGTCTGGGCAATAATATCCAAGTCAGGATATTAAGCGGAAGTGTTTAGGATTTTCATTCTTTATTTATGGAAGCAGGCGCAAGGATTTATGATTTTCTTTTGGCGCGCAAATGTTAACCGTTGTTGGTATTTCAAGCCTTTTTGGTAAGACCAGTGCACGGCCGCGCAAGGTAAAGGGCTGAAACGCAAGGTTGTGGTATGGTCCCAAGCACTTATCATGAGGTTTTTGGGACCTTACCCCTTCAGAACCGCATTAAAGTAGTCTTTAACAAAAAAAATAATAATAATATACATTAGGGGTGTGCGTGGGTTGGTTTGGGTCGGTTTTGATCAAAAACCATAACCGTGATGTCGGTTATTGGATAAGCATAACCATAACCGATCGGTTATGGTGGTTATGGTTATTTGGTTTTGATGGTTATAGTGGGTCGGTTATGGGTGGTTAACCGTGTATTTAGCATAGCTAAAAATAGCTTATTTTTTTTAACTTGGAATAAATTGTTATTGCATATTTGTATATATTAGTATATTACATAGTAGGGGAAGGTTCAAATGAAAACCAATAGTTATTGTGAAAACTCGAAAACTAATTAAAAAAGCCAAAAAAACAGACCAAAAAATTTTTTTTTTTTGCATAATAATTTTCGCTACTTTTAGTATATAAAAAAAATTTCAAAAAAAAAAAAAAAACTTTTTTTGTAGTGCACATGTGTAGTACACATACACATGTGTAGTATTACACATGTGTAATACAAAAAAAAAAAAATTTTTTTTTTTGAAAATTTTTTTTATATACAAAAACCTGCGATTTTTTATAAAAAAAATTGAAAAAAAAAATTTTTGTGTGTTTTTTAGGCTTTTTTTAGTTAGTTTTCGAGTTTTCACAATAAAAGTGATTTTAATTTGAACCATCCCCTTACATAGTATTACAGAATACATATAATCTATAATATTAATATCAATTATTATCGAATATTCAAATAAAATAAAGTGATATGATACATTCCATATATTCAAATAAACTTTCAAACAAAACCACAAAATGATATGAAAAACCCATAAGTACTAAAAATCTTCAGTAAAAAACATCAAATATTAAAAATATGGTGAAAAGTCCTAAATCCTACAAAGTTTTATTACATGCCGGTTCGGTTATGGTGAGTATGGAAAAAATGATAACCATAACCGACCTGCAAATCACTACAAAAAAGATTGGCATTCGGGACTAAAAAATCAGTCTTTGACGCTCCCTAATCAGTACCTAATGGTTATCAGGGACTGATATGCCAGTCCCCAGTCAGTGACAGATACCTAGTCCTAAATAGTGGTTTTAGTAACTGAAAATCAGTCCCCATTGTATGACACCATCAGGTACTAACTGTCAGTCTCCGATGCATAAAAGTTAAGTCCTTAATTGCGAATCAAAAAAATCTAAAGTAACAAAGCTTTCTAAAAATCATGGAAAAAAACAAAACGAATAAAGAGAACAAAATATAAAAAAGAAAAAAAAAACATTCTTAGTTGGTGATGAATTGGGAAGAGGGATTCGAACACTGGGACAATATTATTAAAAGCTCTAGAACAAACAAGGATCACTAATAGACCACTCTATTTGTTTGAAATTAATGCGGCTTATTTTTTATATATAAAATATGATAGACGAGTATTGGATGTTGGTAAAAATGCCCAATCCAATTCGTTTTAATTGATCATAAACTCCAATACCTATTAATTACGAAGATTAATTTATCGATCATCAAAACCTGTAATCATTCAGACAATTCTAAATTTCGATTCTCAAAAGCTTTTGCTGCTTTTAACGACCATCACTTTTGCTTCTTCAGGTATTGTTCAATATTTCAATTAAGGTTGTTCCATTTAAAGGGAATGTAAGACATCTGTTATGTTTATTCATATCACTTAGATCTGAAGTGAGACAAGTTATATCATTTGTGTTTTGAGTTCAGATTTAGGAATTAGGATGTGATTTTTCTATTGTATATATACTTCTGTTATGTTTTATTATATGTAACCTGAATAGAAGAATAATACAGTGTTCAAATTTCCAAATCAAGTTATCTCAAAAACTTAATTCAACTCAGTGAGTTTCAAGTAGTGATGAGCATATGGTATTTGGTATCGGTACAGGTACTGAACGGGTATCGGTACCCACATTTAGCGAAATTCGGTATCGATATTTTCGGTACCGGGAAATTTGGTACCGGTACTGATCTCATCCTTAGTTTCAAGCAATGTTTTCATAATCGGACCGGCTATCGAACCGGATGTCTTACCGGTTCACTGGTCGAATCGGGCGGACCGGTCGAACCGGGTTTAAGAATCGGATAACATAATTAATAATATAAATATTTAAGAAAAAATAAAAATAAAAAGAGTATATAAACAATTCTAAAAACAATAATATTAATATTTACGGACATCAAATATGAAACTAAATCAAATTTAATAAATTGACTTTTGTCACTTGTCTTTCCCAAGACAACTTTGCAGACCATCTCCATTAAATATATTTTTTTAATAAATTCACCTAAACAATCAGTAATCAGAAACGTTCTAATGTCTTCATTCAAGTCCGGTAAATCTTTTCGCCGGAACTACTTGTCACTGAGATGATGATTTCATCAGAGAAGCACGTCGCTGGAATGGGGGATGTAGTAGAGATGTACAGAAACAGAAGAAGCACACACACCGGCCCGACCTCTCCCACCGGATCTCCGGGTGAACCGCCGGTCGCCGTCAAACCGACGGTCTGATGCACGAACGGTCTGAACAAGCGAACCGGCCCGACGAAGCTTCTGACTCCCGGCCCAACCGGTCCTGCCGGCCGGTCCGGTCCGGGTCTGAAAACGTTGGTTTCAAGTTACAAATATGCATATTGACCAAAAAAAGTCAACTTACGAGTTTTTTACTTTAGAGTTTGCTGCAAATTTCATAATGAATTTCAGGGGTATTTAGGCCATTTACAAGTTTTGACTTTTGAGTTTGCTACAATTTCCATTATGTAGAATACCTTAATAATGTTTACTAAATAAAAACTACTACTTTGAGTTGGTCAAAGAATAGGCTTTGCAGAAGAACATCAAGGCACAAATCAAAGACTCATGACACACAATAAGGATGAATAAGAAACTTCATGACTTCATGATCAGTACCTTTTATATCATTATAAGAAATTTCATCACTTCATGATCAATATTGTTTATGCTACTAATTGTTAACAAGGTATTCACAATGACTTTGGATAAGAGTTGGACTAAAATCACTAATAAAGTAGATCCAACGTTCATTAGAGGAGCGATAACTTTTGCAGAAAGAGGTGAAAGATACATTGATAGTGAAGGTTAGATACATTGTCCATGTAGAAAATGTGTGAATGCAAGAAGGCATGTTCCCAGAGTTGTTTCCACTCACATTATACATAATGGTTTTGAACCATCATACAATCTATGGATATATCACGGCAAACATCTACCGGGTTATGAAACAAACAGAACAAACAGTAAGTGTGAAGAAAGTGAAAACGAATCAAATGACGGTGTCGATGAATTACTTGATGATGCTTTTCCTAATGGTGGCGAATTCGAAGCTGAAAACTTAAGGGACGGTGCTGATCCACGCAATAACCCACATGTGGATAAGTTATTTGCCGATATGGTGAAGCCTTTATACCCGCGGTGTGATGAGTTTTCTGTGCTAGGATTCTTACTGGAGTTGATGAATGTAAAGGTAACATGTAAATGACAAATGTCTCAATGGATATGATTCTGAATTTATTTAGCCGAGCTTTTAAGGACGCAAAGTTGCCGAAGAACCACTATGAGGCGAAAAAGTATTTACGTACTCTTGGATTGGGATACGAATCTATCCATGCTTGTAAACATGATTGTGCATTATTTTGGAAAGAAAATGCAGAATTAGAAAATTGTCCCGTGTGTAGTACTAGTCGTTATGAAGAAAATGGTACGGGGAAGAAGAAACCCGTAAAAATCTTACGTTACTTTCCCATCACAAGTAGGCTTAAGCGCTTATATGCATCAAGACACACTGCTAAGGAAATGATGTGGCACGATCGACGAACCAAAGAAGAGGGGATTCTTAGGAATCCAGCAGACGGAAAGGCAAGGAAACACTTCGATGCAATCTTTCCTAATTTTGCAAATGATCCTAGAAAGGTTCGCCTAGGGCTTGCCAGTGATGGTTTTAATCCTTTCGGGGTAAAAAGTCTCTCCTATAGTATGTGGCCTGTTGTGCTCATACCATACAATATGCATCCTTGGAAGTCTATGGTCGATGCTTCATTTATGTTGACATTGCCGATTCTAGGAAAAGATTCACCAGGAAAGGATATTGATGTATTTTTGCGTCCACTCATTGATGCGTTGAAACTTTTGTGGGATAAGGGTGTTGAAACATATGATTGTGAATCAAAACAGAGATTCAACATGCGTGCCACACTTTTGTGGACTATCAATGATTTTCTTGCTTATGGTTACCTGTCTGGGTAGAGCACGAATGGATACAAGGCATGTCCGATATGCAATGAAGATGCGAGTAGTATACGTATACGAGACTGAATAGCATATGTAGGTCATAGGCGATTTCTCCCAAAAGATCACTCTTTGAGGAAAGCACGAGATTTTAATGGTCAGAAAGAGATTAGGCATGCACCTAAACCAGTCAATGGAGAGGAATGCTTACATCAGTTGGAACATCTCACTATACATCATCATGGAAAACATCAGTCTTATTGCGGGAAAAAAGAACACGAGACCCACTTGATTTAAATTGGTCAAATAAAAGCATCTTTTTTGAACTCCCATATTGGCCTAAGTTGTTAATTTGTCACAACATTGACGTGATGCATGTTGAAAAGAATGCATGTGAGTACGTGATAGGAACCCTGTTAAACATAGAAGGAAAGACGAAAGACATTGACAAAGCTCGGCTAGACTTGAAAGATATGAACATACGTAAGGAGCTGCACTTGGTGAGGAAGGATGATTGTTGGGTTAAACCACATGCTTCGTATGTTTTAACTCGAGAGGAAAGAGTACAATTTTATAATTTACTTAAGTCTGTGCGTTTTCCTGACGGGTATGCCGGAAACTTAGCTAAAAATGTGATTGCTGAGCAAGGTAAGGTAAGGTACATGGTCTTAAATCACATTATTGTCACGTCTTAATGCAATGCATAATTCCTATTGCAATTCGTCCATTTTTGACAAAACAAATTCGTGATGTGTTAGCCGAGTTGTCTCAGTTTTTCAACAAACTTACTGAAGCTACATTACACGTGAGGGAGTTGAAAGTGTTGCAAGAAGAGATAGTAAATGTTTTGTGCAAACTTGAGCGAATATTTCCCCCATCATTTTTTACAGTTATTGTGCACTTGTGTGTGCATCTTCCTGAAGAGGCAATTTTGGGAGGACATGTGCAATCAAGGTGGATGTATCCAATCGAAAGATACCTTGGCCATTTAAAGCGATATGTTGGAAACAAAGCTAAACTCGAAGGCTCTATTGCAGAAGGTTATGTTGTTGAAGAGGCTATAACATTTTTTTCACACTATTTACGCGGTGTAGAATCAAAGTTTGAGAGACGTGACAGAACCTCTAGTGATTCTCGAAGCTTTGCATTGGATATTTCCAGATTAAATTGTCACGGCCCCCGTCCCGGTGTGACCCGGTCCAGGAGCGGCGGGACAGAAAACCCGTGGTATTTATTATTTGAGTTGACAGCGGAAGTTTAACAGGATCTTTTAAAACTTGAAAATGCCCAATTATTTTATTTCATAATTTGGTGCAAACCACGTAATTTACAATAGAGGAATTTCACGAAGAAATTCCCTGTTTTACAAAACATGCTCATTTATTTTACTGAGCCACCACTTCAAGCTTGTTAGTGCTCCGTAGCACTTTTCCTTGATTCACAGTAAGTCACCTGAAACATGTTTTAAAAATATTTTATCAGCGGGGAAATACTGGCGAGTCATTCAGGTTAAACAAAACGACACATTAATTATAAATTACAGCATAAGAGCGATTACAATGGCTACTATCTTATTTTTATCTGGCCCCGTGTCACACCCTGGTCACGATGGTCATACCACTATTGGGTCCTTTCACCCAAGTAGTGATGATTATCACTGTTAGGTTGATGAACCTAACCGTGAGAAATTAGTAATGTGCACAATACCTCACTTGCTAGTGATTCAAGATAACCAAGACTTAATCCCTGTAATTATAACTGGAAAACATTTGGGTATTGTAAAACATTGTTGAAAAAAAGAGAATGACTCACATTGGAAGTTTAGTTGGGCAGAGTTTAGCCTACTGATTTAGCCTTGTAACCTAATTTAAACAACAATGCATACGAAACTAGGTCGGTAACTTAATACAACATTTACGATAACTCACAAAATCAAAACCCTCACGACGAATGACAAAGTATAGCCCTGATTTGGGCAGTACTTAAACATCCATCGGATCGGTTTCAATCAATCGGACATTATATCGTAGCAGTGATCGAGTTAATACCCTGTATCGTAGCAGCGTTTCCCTACTTAGAAATTCGAATTAGAGCAGTAGACTTCGTTTTTGAGTGAAGTTTCCGAACACAGATGAAAGCCCATGCTCTGCCCAATTTATAGCAACTTTTTAGGTTTTACGCGGCCCGCGTAAACCTTCACTTGCATCTTACGCGGCCCGCGAGGGCCCCTAGTCTACGTGTAGGGCTGGGGTGTCACGAGTAGGGTTGCCAAGTGTGCGACACGTGGCCCAGAATGCTTATCCGGTCAACTTTAAGTTGACGCGGCCCGCGTGAAACCAAATTTTCTTGTTTTCTTGGTTTTTCATGCACATTAGGGTTTCAGGGGTCCGGGTTTTCACTTACGGGTCGTTTATGGTCATTTTTGCAGGTCCTTACATCCTCCCCACCTTGTTTAAAATCTCGTCCTCGAGATTTACTGAAATAAGTGAGGATATTTTCGCTTCATTTCCGATTCCAGCTCCCAGGTATACTCGGGTCCTCTTTTTGAATCCCACTTGACTTTGACCAGTACCAATCTTTTGTGTTTGAGAAACTTGACCTTTCTGTCTTCTATCTGGAGTGGTTTCTCTACGAACTTTAACTTTTCATTTACCTCTATGTCTTGAAGAGGTACGACTAGCGATTCGTCTGATAGACATTTCTTGAGGTTAGATACATGAAATACATCATGTACTCCTGCTAACTGTTCTGGTAGTTGTAAGCGATAGGCGACCGGTCCTATTCGCTGGATTATTGGGAATGGTCCTACGTACCTTGGACTCAATTTCCCTTTCTTACCAAACCGAACCACTCTTTTCCAAGGAGAAACTTTCAAGAGTACCCTATCTCCAACTTGAAATTCTAGTGGTTTGCGTCGATTGTCTGCATAACTCTTCTGGCGATCTCAAACCATTTTTAGTCTTTCCTTGATTTGAGTGATCTTGTCAGTGGTTTCTTGTACGATCTCGGGACCTGATAATTGACTTTCTCCTATTTCTGCCCAACAAACAGGAGTTCTACACTTTCGTCCATACAGTGCTTCGAACGGGGCAACTTCAATGCTTGAATAATAACTATTGTTATAGGAGAATTCAATTAAAGGTAAATGGTTGTCCCAGTTTCCTCCAAAATCTATCACACATGCCCTGAGCATGTCTTCCAGAGTTTGGATCGTCCTTTCACTTTGTCCGTCTGTTTGGGGATGGTATGCAGTACTTAAATTCAATCGTGTCCCCATTACTTCTTGGAAACTTGTCCAGAAATGTGAAGTGAAACGACTATCTCTATCCGATACAATAGAGAGTGGGACTCCATGTAAGGATACCACCTCGTCTACGTATAACTTGGCTAACCTTTCCATGCTAAAGGTTTCTTTCATAGGTAGAAAATAAGCTGATTTGGTTAATCGATCCACAATTACCCAAATCGCGTCATTACCCTTTCTGGTTTTGGGTAACTTAGTAACAAAGTCCATGGTTATTAGTTCCCATTTCCATACAGGCATTTCTAATTGTTGTAGTAGACCTGAGGGTTTCTGGTGTTCTGCCTTAACTTGTGAACAAGTTAGACACTTAGATACATATCTACCTATATCCTTTTTCATTCCTATCCACCAGAAGTTATTTCTTAAATCTTGGTACATCTTATTATTACCAGGATGCATGATATACCTAGATTTATGGGCTTCCTCTAAAATCTTATTTCTTAACTCTCCTTGCTTAGGTACCCAAATCCTTTTCTTGTGGAATCTCCAAATTCCATCAGCCCCTTGCTCTAGTTCCTTTATTCGTCCTTTCATTCCTTCAGCATCGTCCTTGATGGCTGTTTCCTAGATATTCTTTAGTTGTTCCATTAGATCTAATTGTAAACTTAATCTAAGAGCACGAACTCGCTTTTGCTTTTCATGATACTTACGACTTAAGGCATCTGCTACTACATTTGCCTTTCCTTCGTGATATTGAATATCACAGTCGTAACCACTTAGAATTTCCATCCATCTTCTTTGCCTCATATTTAATTCTTTTTGCCCAAATATGTATCTTAAACTCTTATGATCTGTATAGACTGTAAACTTACTGTCATACAGATAGTGTCTCCAAATCTTAAGGGCAAAAATTATTGCTCCCAATTCTAAGTCATGAGTCGTATAATTTTCTTCGTGCTTTTTTAATTGCCTTGATGCGTACGCAATTACCTTCTTGCGTTGCATTAGCACACATCCTAATCCTAGCTTAGAAGCATCACAGTAAACTTCAAAATCTTCTGTCCCTTCTGGTAAGGCAAGAATTGGGGCGTTTGTTAACCTTTGTTTTAAAATTTTAAAAGCCTCTTCTTGCCTAGATCCTCATTCAAATTTCACTGCCTTACAGGTTAGCTTAGTTAATGGAACAGCTATCTTAGAAAAATCCTTAATAAACCGTCTATAGTATCCGGCTAATCCTAGAAAACTTCTAACTTCCATAGCTGATTGCGGGACCTTCCATTTGGTGATTGCTTCTATTTTGGAGGAATCTACGTGAATGCCTTCGTGATTCACCATGTGTCCTAAGAATTGCACTTCACGTAGCCAAAATTCACACTTTGAGAATTTGGCGTAAAGCTTCTCTTTTCTTAACAAAGTTAAGAGTGCATGCAAGTGTTCACAATGCTCGTCCTGACTTTTGGAATAAATGAGTATATCGTCGATAAAAACAATTACAAATGTATCCAAGTACGGTTTACAAATCCTATTCATCATGTCCATGAATGCTGCAGGAGCATTTGTTAATCCAAAGGGCATGACTGTAAACTCGTAATGACCATACCTAGTTCTGAAGGCAGTTTTAGGTATGTCTTCTTCTTGTACTTTCAACTGATGGTATCCGGAGCATAAATCTATCTTAGAAAAATATCTAGCTCCCTGAAGTTGATCGAAAAGATCATCAATCCTAGGCAATGGGTATCGATTCTTAATTGTAACCTTATTCAATTCCCTATAATCGATACACATTCGCATCGAACCATCTTTCTTCTTTACGAACAAGACTGGTGCTCCCCAAGGGGATGAACTAGGTTGTATGAATCCTTTACTGAGCAATTCATCTAATTGCTTTTTCAATTCTAACATTTCGGTGGGTGCTAACCGATAAGGTGCCTTAGCTATCGGTGTAGTTCCAGGAATTAGATGAATTCTAAATTCTACTTCCCTATCGGGTGGTAATCCAGGTAGTTCTTTTGGGAATACATCTGAGTATTCTGATACTACTGGAATTTCCTTAAGTTCCTTACCTTTAGTGTTAATGATTACCGAAATCATATACACTCCTTGTTTTCGTTCATAACTAGCAACTTTCATTACAGAAATAAACTTCATTGATTTACGTGGCTTATCTCCTGTAACCACGATTATTTCTCCTGATGGTGTATGAAATTCTATGGAATTCTTATCACAGAGAATTCGAGCATGGTTGGCTACTAACTAATCCATTCCTAACACGACATCGAATTCGGCTAATTTCATTGGTAACAGGTTTGCAGAAAATTTATGGCCTAAGAGTTCTATCTTTCCTTCTTGCAAAACCTTATCTATGTTAACAGAATTTCCATCTACCGTTTCTACAGTAAAAACTTGTCTAAGTTTGTTTAAGGGTAGGTTAAGAGCTTGGCAAAATGAAGTATTTATAAAACTTTGGTTTGCACCAGAGTCAAATAATACTTTTGCATGAACGTCGTGAACTAGGAACATACCAGCTATTACATCTGGGAAGAGTTCTGCTTCTTGGGTGGTCAACTGGAATGCTCTTGCATTCTTTTTGGTAGTTCCTTCTGCAGGTTTGGCTTTGTTGTCAGCTGGTTTGACTAATTTGGGGCAGTCTGGTCTAAAATGTCCAGCTTCTCCACAGTTGAAGCAGATTGTTGATTTCTTCCTCCTGCAATCTTCTTCTTGATGCCCTGGAATTTTGCAGAAATTGCAATACCCTTTGCATCTTCCAAAATGCTTCCTTTTACAGGTACCGCAGAATGGAGCAGTGGAAGATTTCCCGTTTCCCTTTTTCTTGAAATTACTACTATTACCCACACGGAATCCTTGGGTAATCTTTTGGGCCACTTCCTTTTTCCGATTTTCTTCTCTTGTGCGTACCAGTCCGTCAGTCAGGGTATTGGCTAATTCTACTGCATCGTCAATTGTGCGGGGTCTCGCAGCTTTGACAATATCACGAATCTCGCTAATTAAACCCCAAATATAGCGAGAAATAAGTACCGGTTCTGGCGAAGCCAGGGTAGGTACAATTCTAGCATACTCGAAGAATGTCGAAGTGTACCCTCGACAATCAACATCCATCATCTGGTGGATTAGGAACTTATTTGTCATTTGTTCCTTTTCATATTCGGGACAGAATTTTCTTTCTGCTAGTCTCTTAAATTCTTCCCAATTAATGGCATAAGCCACATCGCTTCCCTTAGCTTGTAGTACCGTATTCCACCATTCTAGTGCCCCTTCTTTAAAAAGATGCGACACATACATGACCTTGTCTTCCTCGGCACATTTACTTATTTTAATTACTGCTTCGGTTTTTTCTAACCAACGCAGTGCGGCGGTTTCCCCTTCATTGCATGCAAATTCGATTGGTTTACAGGAAAGAAATTCCTTGTAAGTGCAACCAGGCGTTGCAGCTTTCATTTTCTTAAGAAATGGGGCTTGCATCACATCATTATCATTATTATTAATGTTGCCGCGTCCATTTACACTATTACTGAAATTGTCGCCGTGAGTAAGTTTGCTGGGAGTAGTTGGTTTAGGTTCAACTGGATTTCGGGCAGCAGCAATGATTGCTGGAATAGCATTTGCTATTCCCTGGGCAACGATGTTTTCTATACCTTGCCTATTAAGAAATTGATCTTCATGGTTTTGTTCGGATTGATTAACTTCGCTAACTGGCTCATTGACGGCGTGTTCCATCTGATAATTATCAATATATAAATTATTGGCACAAAATAAATAACAATCAAACATAAAGCAATCACACATAAGCACGTATAACCAAAATTGTCGACCATGCGCCATTAATATTTTTATATATTAGTAGGCATCCGTACACACTAGTTGTATTACAAAAGTTTTATTTTAAGTTATTTTACCTTATTATATTTTGATTAATATTTATTATTATAATATTATTATTAAACACATAACCGCACAACCACATACGATCCCTGTCAGCTGGCATTTCAGAAACGACGTTCCCTCTCGTCGTATTTCCATGATATCCTCTCCCCCACTTCCCGGATTCTATTTCCTGCGTCCACCAGCTCCTCGCCATAGTGGCGGAGTTCAGCCAAGTTTTCAGTGCTCATTGGTGGGTTTGGTGCAGGCTCAGGGTCAAACTAGGGGAAAAAGTTGTTAGGGTTATTTAAGAGATTCTGAAATTGCCAATCACTTGTCCACCATTCCTCCAGTTCTCCGGGTAGAAGTTGGTGGTTGACAATGGGATCTGGGATAGCAGGTTCTAACTTAACTGGAAGTTGTGATTCGGCGGGGTAATTGAAGAGGTCTTCATTGGCAGGTCCAATGAGGTCACAATTTGCCAGTTTGCGATCAAGCTCCTCCCAGGGTGGCATTTCCTGGGCTTGCCCTGAACTTTCCCCAATCTCCTTTCCTTTGCCTTTATCATTTGGTTTCTCAGTCTTTTTAATCCTCTGTGCAGCTGGCTTCTTCTTCCGTACGCGTCTCCAGCCTACGAATCTCCTTCTCTTTTTCGACTTGGGTTTCTCCTGAGGATGGGCTTAGAATTCCATAGGTTCTTCAGTATCGGCCAGATAATCGGAAAAACCCCCAGAAATCTCCATATCAGTAGAATAGATAGTGAGATTCTGAAGAGCTTCAGACAACTCATTCATGCTGTTTAGCAAATATAGAGAAAACACAAAATTGCAAGTTAAATTTTCACAGAATCATAAAGTGGCAATTTGAGAAATTAAGTATTTCTAAATACTTAATTGGCTTAAATCAGTGGCTCTGATATCACCTTTTTCTGTCACGGCCCCCGTCCTGGTGTGACCCGGTCCAGGAGCCGCGGGATAGAAAACCCGTGGTATTTATTATTTGAGTTGACAGTGGAAGTTTAACAGGATCTTTTAAAACTTGAAAATACCCAATTATTTTATTTCATAATTTGGTGCAAACCCCGTAATTTACAATAGAGGAATTTCACGAAGAAATTCCCTGTTTTACAAAACATGCTTATTTATTTTACTGAGCCACCACTTCAAGCTTGTTAGTGCTCCGTAACACTTTTCCTTGATTCACAGTAAGTCACCTGAAACATGTTTTAAAAATATTTTATCAGCGGGGAAATACTGTCTAGTCATTCAGGTTAAACAAAATGACACATTAGTTATAAATTACAGCATAAGAGCGATTACAATGGCTACTATCTTATTTTTATCTGGCGCCGTGTCACACCCTGGTGACGATGGTCATACCACTGTTGGGTCCTTTCACCCAAGTAGTGATGATTATCACTGTTAGGTTGATGAACCTAACCGTGAGAAATTAGTAATGTGCACAATACCCCACTTGCCAGTGATTCAAGATAACCAAGACTTAATCCCTGTAATTATAATTGGAAAACATTTGGGTATTGAAAAACATTGTTGAAAAAAAGAGAATGACTCACATTGCAAGTTTAGTTGGGCAGAGTTTAGCTTACTGATTTAGCCTTGTAACCTAATTTAAACAGCAATGCATACAAAACTAGGTCGGTAACTTAATACAACATTTACGATAACTCACGAAATCAAAACCCTCACGACGAATGACAAAGTATAGCCCTAATTTGGGCAGCACTTAAACATCCATCGGATCGGTTTCAATCAATCGGACATTATATCGTAGCAGTGATCGAGTTAGTACCCTGTATCGTAGTAGCGTTTCCCTACTTAGAAATTCGAATTTGAGCAGTAGACTTCGTTTTTGAGTGAAGTTTTCGAACACAGATGAAAGCCCATGCTCTACTCAATTTATAGCAACTTTTTAGGTTTTACGCGGCCTGCGTAAACCTTCACTTGCATCTTACGTGGCCCGCGAGGGCCCCTAGTCTACGTGTAGGGTTGTGGTGTCACGAGTAGGGTTGCCACGTGTGCGACACATGGCCCGGAACGCTTATCCGGTCAACTTTAAGTTGACGCGGCCCGCGTAAGCCTAAGCTTACGTTTTACGCGGCCCGCGTGAAACCAAATTTTCTTGTTTTCTTGGTTTTTCATGCACATTAGGGTTTCAGGGGTCCGGATTTTCACTTACGGGTCGTTTATGGTCATTTTTGCAGGTCCTTACATAAATGGTCGTGGTATTGGGAAGAAAAAAGTTCATATCCTTCCTAGTATTCTTATGAAGAAAGCAATATGGTTTATCTTCAACAACTGTAACAACTTCAACCGTACTTCGAGTAAGATTTTTTTTTAATCTTTAGTTGTGAATTAGTATTAAGTGTGACATGTTAGTAGATTTATAGTTCATTAACACGTGGCAGAGAACACTTACAGTCTTTATACGAAGGCAACATCCTGAATCATTAGACTTTTCAGAGATGCAACAGTCTACCTTCCCGGATTGGTTTGCAAAACGGGTAACAATCACACTCTATTTTACTTACTTTACTTTATGATATTCTAATGCACTCTAACAACATGATTATTACATTAAAAATTGAGAACAGCTTCGAGATATGTATTCGCTAAATCCATCCCAAACTAATGAGGAGTTATATGCGTTATCTTTCCCTCCTGATCATCGAGTTACGTCATACAAGGGATATGTAGTGAATGGAGTGAAATTTAGAGTTAAGTCAAGAGATGACTGCAAGAGAACGCAAAATTGTGGAGCTATGGTCCTGGGCGTTCATAATGATGTCGAAGATGATTACTATGGATATCTTGACGAAGTCATTGAATTATCATTCATAAGAGATTTTCGTGTTATTCTATTGAAATGCACATGGTTTGATACTGATCATCGAAGAAAGCACATGATATTTGAACCTCATTTCATTAGCATAGACACATCCCGTAATGCTTATAAGGAAGATCCTTTCATTCTTGCATACCAGGCTAAACAAGTATTTTATATAGATGATCCAGTTAAACGAAATTCACAATGGAAAATCATTGAAAGATTTTCCCACAGGCACTTGTGGGATATTCCAGAAGACAAGAATGCTGAAGATTTGTTAGAAGATGTCAACCTTCTTCGTGAAGATATTGCAGAAGAAATTGTTGAAAATGTTGATGTACAGGGTCCTAGTGATACTACAGATGATTTTATTGATGAAGATATAGATGATTCTGGCTGCAGTATGGAAGATTTTGGTTCAGAGTTAAATCTGGATGATTCAGACACTAATAAGTCTAATCATGAGATTGAAAATGTTGAGTCTGACGATGATGATATGTAATGTTCAACCAATAAATTCCGTAATAGTTTTGATTTTTAAGTTTTACAAATACTATTCTTATACATGTAAAAGTAGAATTGTTTCACCTTATTCTAACATTATCCATTGATATTAAGCTTGCAGGTAATGGTAGAATTACTAGGGATGGAAACACATGTAGTATTCAATAGAGTTTTGTTGAATTTGGCTGGTACATCATCCGTTCTAGCTCAGTTTGGATTCATTGATAAAGGCATATGTCTTATTTCAGGTATTTTTTTAAGGAAATTTACTGTAATCTAGGTGAATTTTAGCTCATTTAAGTATGTATAAGTTGAGTCAAGCAATTGGCTTAAAATGTATGATGTTTCATTTTTGGTTGTTTTTTTTACATAACAGCCTCTTAAACACCATAACTTTATGTAGGAGGTAGGTTCACTTTTTATTAAAATATATTACAAAATAAATAATAAATAATAACGAGACTCTCGTTATTAGCGGGAAATTCGACTAGTACAATACCTGTTATAAAACTAAATAAACGAATATATAATACAACTAAATTGTACCAATCTTGATTCAAAGCCAATGTCTTTGAAAACTTCAACTGCACCTACGAGATCGAAACTCCACTGAAAGAGAAGCAAAATTATTGACGGTTTTGGTTGAGGCACGTGTTCAACACGCTTCCCTTAAAACAGATTTCGCGCCTCCTCTCAGACGGTTCTGTCTCCCAGGGTACAACAACCGGAACAGTATGTGTACTGCCGGAGATGGCACTCGTGCCTGAGATAGCATCGGGTATCATGGTGTTCTAATTTATGTGGGATAATAAATAAATATAAGTTGGTGATGGTGGAAGAATTAGAGAGTACTCCTCTCTAAATTCTATAAAACTTTTCTCTAGTATATCTCTTTCATCTCATTTTTCTCTATTTTCTTTATTTTCATTCTTGCATCCAACAAAGAGTTATAAAGTTCATATTATACTCAAAACTAAAAATCCATATTTAATTTCTATTGTTTAAAGATAACTATAACAATAAAAACCTTCATTATGAGTTTTAAAAGTCATAGAACCACCAATTTATGAGTCAAAAGGGATGAATTTACATGTTAATGTCATATTAAATAAAAGAGTAAACTGCCATTTTGGTCCCTGAGGTTTGGGCAGTTTTGCCACTTTAGTCCAAATTTGAAATCTTTTACATCTAGGTTCTTGTGGTTTCAATCTTGTTGGCATTTTGGTCCAAAAGCAAAGTCGGCTCAGATTTTCCAAAAAAAAATCTGTTTTTTTTTGTCCTTTTCCTCAGTTTAATGAAGGGCAAAATGGTCATTTTGCCCACCCCCACCCCCACCCCTCTCTCATTTTCTTCTCTCTTTCCCCTACTGATCTACATGACCAAACCACCATCACCACCTAATGGCAAATATGTAGATACAACCCGTCAACAAGGTCATTTTATATAAAAAAATAGAAGCAAATTCATATTTCACAAGCAAACAAACACAATCAAAGAGATTAGTTGTGGACGATAGAAAGAAGATAGATTCATTTCATTCACTTGAGAGCTTCGCCGGCAACATCCATGGCGACAGCTTCATCTAGGGTTTTTCTACTCTCTCGATTCACCGACCTACCACCACCAACCGCCGTCGTACTCTCACCACCTCCTCATCCGCCCGCTGCCGCCGTCGTCCTTCTCCGCATCACCAAAAAACGTCACGGTTCCGTCGTCGTCGTCAGCTGTATCTTCTCCGGCGGAGTCTCCGTCGACTTTGTGTCCACTCAACGCTCCATTTCGTTCCACCATCACGACTTTGTTCTTGTGAAGCAGATCGGAACTTGAGAATGGTTCATAAGAACGGTCGACTAGCTGCCGGCATGATTCGATGAAGATGAACTGAAATCGAACCTGAATCTGGTAAAAATAGATAGATTAAAAACTGAATCTGAGATGGAACTGGTTGTGGGTTCCGACGAAGATGGTTGTGGATTCCGATGAAGATGACTGATGACGATGACTATGGGTTGGTTGAAGGCGACAGGTGGTGGTTGCAGGTTGGTTTTAATGGTGGTAGACTGATGGTGAACTGATGATGGTGGGAGAGTGCTGAGAGAGATAGCGTGTGTGTGTGAGAGAGTGAATGAATGTGTGTATGTATATTAATAAAATATAAAGAGTAAACTGTCATTTTGTAGGATTTTAAAATGACCATTTTGCCCTTGAAGAAAAGGACAAAATAGTAGGATTTTAAAAGACAAATATGACCAGATTTTACTTTTAGATCAAAATGGCAACAAAATTGAAACCACAGGGACTTAGATGCAAAATGTTTCAAATTTGGACTAAAGTGGCAAAACTGCCTAAACCTCAGGGACCAAAATGGCAGTTTACTCTAAATAAAATAATAAGACATAATAAAACTTACATCATGACTCTTGACTCTTGAATAGAGATTAAAAGTCATAAAACCACCAATTTATGACAAGGATGAATTTATACTAGAGTCACCAAAGTTTAGAAATATTCATTTGAATCACTCAACTTTGAGCATCGATATTCTATTCATCTTAGCTCCATTTTGGAGATAGTTTGATTCATTATTATGATTCTCTCACAACATAGAACACAAACCCACTAATTATTATTTATACCACACATATATAAATATAATTATTGATGTCCAAAATATTTAGTGAAAACTCATTTTCACTCAAATTTCCAACACTTTAACCTATTTTGGACCATAAGTGCATGAGGCAGTCCTAAGGTGGTTTACAGATTGCTCGCGCCTTAGATGCGCTTTTTTAGAAACCAAGATTGGGTCAACACAACTGCTAGGCTAGGCACTACAATAGCTCGGGTAAAAGTTTCACAGGTAAATTATCTGCTAATGGGATTATTGGTGGTAGTCTTAATTGCAGTTAGCCCGAGTTCTTGCTTTGTCTATGAATTACGATAGTGACATTAGAATAGATCTCTTCAAACACATGTTCTACTTTATTACCCTTTTATTAGATTTGTTAGATATGAAAAAACGTGGTATTGAAGTGACTCACTAATCTACCTTCTTCTTTGCGTTACTTCTTCTATTGCATAGAAGTAAGCCCACCAGTTGAAGAACAGAAACCTGGAACTGCAATTCATGTGGAGGATGCATTGAATCAAGTCAACCATAAGAAGTCAACAATTTCAAACAATAAGTTAACCAAAATTATAAACATATGTTAAGCATCCTCAGGTCTCTCGTGACCAGCAAAGCTTGGCGGATCAGTGATATTAACATCAACTGCACGTTTAAGCAAACAATAATAAGCTAATATAATCTTTCCCAAAATTCGTGACACGACTCTTGTTTTTCACTTACAATGGAGCCATAAACCGGAGGTATGCAATGTTGTTATTACTTGCTACACCATAGTCTTAATAATCTAGTTCAAGAAACTGATTCTCAGCCAAAAGCCATTAGAAGCAATCATATGCGTTCATAAAAATAATTAAGTCTTTAACACGAAGTGATTTCCACATCATACCGGTCCAAATGAGTTCGGGTCAAAATAGATAATTTCTAGTGCATGTTAAAATGGGCTTGGTCACATTAGAAAATATTAAGACCAAAGCAGTCCCACATTTTTTTAACTTTACAAAAAATACACCCGTTAAATCAACCCATTTATGAGGAACTGGGTTATAAATTCCTCTATTTATTTGAATATAGTTACCAATGGTCCGAAAATAAAAAAAAAAGGGCATTTCGCTAATCCTATCTTTGAAGGAGAACATAACACAAAACCATAATTGTGCTTGTTAGGTAAATAACACTTATAAATGACAGAAAAGGTGCTATGGTTACTAACTTGGTTGCAAAAGCAATGAAAATTGAAGATTGGTTTATAATACGCTACCTTCCTACAAGTTGACATTTAATCATCAAAGTAGAAAGGTAGATATCACACAAGCATTTCAAATATGATAGAACCAAGTGATCACATAAAAAGAACAAAAATCGCATAATTAATTTTAAGAATTCAAATTGAAAAAGGTAAATTGGATTTTAGTAATCTCATTAAGAAGTGGTTGACCAATATTGCTCTTACATTTGAATATTCCCAATGTCAGTCCCATCTTTTAAGCATTGTTTTTTCATTGCACATCCGTTAAAAAAACTTAACGGAGTTAAGCTTTTTTTTTTCTGAATTTATAACTGATGTTTTAGGGCTTTTGATCAGAACGATAATACGAGTCGATGATGTAAAATTTACCTCGAAATAGTACTCCAAATGTCAAAAACGGTGCTTAAATTCGGGTATTTAAACTTCTAATTAACAAAAGGAGTAATGGATTTTAATAATCCAAACTTTCACCCATTGGCCGGCAACGGACCCAACTTCAAAAATAACCGGTGGTGGTCCCAACTTTTCATATATTGTAAACCAATGGACTTTTACTAAAAAAAACCTTAATTTCTTTTTGTCTCCTTATCCTTTTCGGCAACTTTTTCGTATAATGTAAACCAATGGACCTTTACTAAACCGAAAACGATAAGGAGACAAAAAGAAATTAAGGTTTTTTTTTAGTAAAAGTCCATTGGTTTACAATATACGAAAAGTTGGGACCACCACCGGTTATTTTTGAAGTTGGGTCCGTTGCCGGCCAATGGGTGAAAGTTTGGATTATTAAAATCCATTATTCCTTAACAAAAATCAAATTGTTTGGAGCACAAATTCGAGGTAAGTTTTACAGCAATTGAGTCGTATCATCGTTCTAATCAAAAACCCTAATACATCAGTTTGAAATTAGGAAAAAAGCATAACTACGTTAAATTTTTTTTAACGGAGATGCAATAAAAACACAATAATTAAAAGGTGGGATTGCCAGTGGGAATATTCAAAGGTGGGAGCAATATTGGCCAACCAACTCTGGATTGGATTATTATTATTTTTTTTTGAACAGCAAGGAACGACGGGTCAACCACAGTGACACCAGGCGCTGTGGCCAAGGTCTACTACTTGACCGCCGCCAGCCCCGTGGCTCTCCCAGATGCGTGGAAACCCGACATCCACCCGCCCGAAGGCACGACAGTGGAATAATCTGTAAAACCCCGCCTCCCATCCAAGACGAACCGACGCCATCCGTATTCGCCCTTCACCTGGATGCCGCAGAAAATAATGGGGAGAGTAGGAGTCAAACCTGGGTCACAAGGAAAACCAAGTTTTTCCCCAAACACTCCACTACTAACTCATTGTCTCTAGATTGGATTATTAAAATCCAATTTAAAAGTAAAAGAAAGAAAGTAAGAGCATGATATCTACCTGACTACCTGTCACATTCTAGTGTACAGCCCCTTTTTAGTAAAGATCTCTAGAGCCCTAATAAGGAGTTCCAACAGTAGGATAAGCCTGCAATGTCCATAATAAGGAGTTCTCATTATATTATATTGTATATACAAAAATTAATGAACACGCAATGACATGATGAAAACATAGTATTTCAAAATTGTACATTCACACAATCACATTGGCTCTGTTTCTAGGCGCAGATGAGAATGTTCTACATTTGTTTGTTTATATAAACTAGTAGTAAAACACGTGTGCAAACACGAGTAGTTTTTAGAAATTTTACATACCTCATTTTATTAAACAACGAATAACAACTATAAAGTACTTATTATACTTATATGTTGACTAATACACTTTTACACATCAAACTCATAACATAAACAATACAAATTGTAAGTTGTTTAACATATATTATTACGACTTCTTCCCCAGTTTCATATTTGCTCCATTTCCAATATGCAATTAGGAATGATTGTGTAGTGTTGTAATTTGAGAAAAATTTACTTTCCGTAACGTCAAAGTCTGTTTCCAATTCAATAAAAAGCTAGGTTTTAAATTGACTAGGGGTTGTCTCGGGCTTTCAATGGGTTTACCCAGAATTGACCTGGAACCATGTAGCCTTGTGAATCAAGAACCGACCACCGAACCTTGTAGACTAAAAGGTTCTTTGAAAGGGTTTTCATGGTTTGGGGTTCGTGGTTCCGGCGGGTCGGAACCGTTTCACGCTCAGCCCGACATATTATCATTATAAATATAGTTCACACTTTACTATTTTATCATTGTAGCAACAAGTGTCACCCATCGTTAGGCATGCTTCAATCTAGTCACTTGAAGTGTGTCTCGGCTCAAGATTCACCCGTTGTCTTTGTTGTAATTCTCTTTGAAGTCAAAAGAATGTCCGACGAAAACCAATCAACCTTAGAAGAGGTTGCACAACCTGAATCTCCAGATGATTTACTTGAAGTATCCGACGTGATGGAGCTTACTCTTGAAGGGGTTAGGGAGAATTTTCTGAGGCTTCAGCAGTTGGTAAATTATCATATTTGAGAAGAAAGAATGAAGGAGGTGGTGGTAAGATTGTCTAAGCGAATGAGTGAGACTGCATAACAATAACTAACTTCAATAAACAAAAGTGTACTACATAATCTACTTTACTCTTTACACTACCCTATATCGATCCATATAGAATCAAAGCAAAAGCACAATAATGGAACACAATAGATGCTCAATTCCATAACACCATATACAACAATCCTCTAGTTTTTCATTTCTTATTGTCTAAGAAAACAACAAAAATTTAAGCTTCATCTCAGAACCATTTATTCTCTGAATCATCAGATCTTAAAGAAGTTCAACATATATCCGTCAAAAGTGAGTAAATTAAATTGCAAATGCAAAATAACTCACTATTTATGGGTGAGTTACATATCAAAATGATTCAAAGTTTGCTACATCACTGCATACAGAATCTGCAAAACTCATCACAAAATACACTTATCCTTCATGACCATATTAGTAAATTTGGGGTCTAATTAATGTAATGTAGATCATCCAAGAGTTAAATGTCATTTTAGTCCCTGTGGTTTGGGTCATTTTGCCAGTTTAGTCCAAAGATTTCATTTTTCGTCCGTGGGTCCAAAAAGGTTTCATTGTTGCCATTTTAGTCCACTGGGTTAACTTCATCTGTTTTTCTGTTAACGAGAAGGGCAATTCAGTGATTTTATATATAATTCTATTAACTAGAAGGGCAATTCGGCCATATAATATGACCGAATTGCTCTTCTAGTTAACGGAAAAAATGGACGAAATTAACCCAATGGACTAAAATGGCAATAGTGAAACCTTTTTAGACCCATAGGTGAAAAATAAAACATTTGGACTAAACTGACAAAATGGCTCAAACCACAGGGACTAAAATGACATTTAACTCTCACACAAAATGACTCCATTACTCATCAAATAACAATAACATAAATCATAAAGCATAAAGAAAAAAACTTACACTTTAATCAGACCTTATGGTGTGCCCTTCTTATTAATATCCGTGAAGTCCTCGTTTAGGATCGATGACGAACACCAAAACATTGCATTTGATTCAAGACCTAAACATAAAACAAGAAAGGAAGCAAATTCTTTCATATTATTCATCACAGATTCAATACCAAAATAGCAAACATCCTCCCCAAACTAGTTTAGATCACAAAGACCTAAACCCATAGTTTCTCTCTCTAAGCTCTCCCTCTAACAAAACTCTCTAAACTCACCAAATCTCTCTAATCAACACACAATACACGTATATATATATATATATATATATATATAAGGTGGGGTTCTATAGTGAACACTAGTGTATTTGCGAACTGAGTGAACAAATCCTGGCCATTGATCTACACACGTGTATGGCCAGGATCTCACCATCAAATCGTAAAATACACTAGTGTATTTCAACATCAAATCATGGCCATTGATCTACACACATGTATGGCCAGGATTAGTTCACTCAGTTCGCAAGCTACACTAGTGTTCACTCTTGAACCTAATCCTATATATATATATATATATATATTTATATAGAGAGAGAGAGAGAGAGAGTAGGAGTTGGGTGGAAAGTCTATTTTTCCTAGAAAGTCTAGGAAGGAATAAGAATTGGACATGTGTCATTGAGGGATTTTAAATAGAAGGGCTATCATGTAATTTCACATTTTAATTTTATTTTTGGAATGTATCTTCATTAACTAAAATTCCATGATTTTCGGAATTTTTATTATTTTCGAATTCAAATCTGGAAGTCAATGCGTTCATTAACTAAAATTCCATGTCACATTACATCGCATATTCCATTGTTCAGAAGATTACTGGAATTTATCAGCATGTTCTTGGTGCTGTGTTTTAACAGTTTACAGGGCTAAAGTCAAATTTTTTTTATAGATCCCACAATATAAAGATGGTAAAACACAGGGTATGAATCTGATTGCTGTTAAAACACAACTGTATGAATCTGATTGCTGTTAAAACACAACTGTATGAATCTGATTGCTGTTAAAACACAACTGTATGAATCTGAATGCTAAAACACAAGTGTATGAATCTGCTTGCTGTTAAAACACAACTGTATGAATCTGTTTGCTGTTAAAACACAACTGTATGAATCTGAATGCTAAAACACAACTGTATGAATCTGCTTGCTGTTAAAACACATCTGTATGATTCTGCTTGCTGTTAAAACACATCTGTATGAATCTGATTGCTGTTAAAACACATCTGTATGATTCTGCTTGCTGTTAAAACACATCTGTATGAATCTGCTTGCTGTTAAAACAAAGCTGAATGATGCACTCTTCAACTCCTTTTCAATGGTATAGTGATATGATATAAGGTAAAGGTAAGGAGGAAATAAAATTAAAGAGAATAAGGGTACGTTTGGTATGAGGTAATAGAATGGATGAAGGAATGGAATGGATGAGGTAATGGAAAGGACACCGGAATGAAACAGATCATTACATTCCATTGTGATGTTTGTTTACTCATATGTGAATAGAATAAATCATTACTTTGTACAATTTGATAGACAAAAAAGATGAAGTAACGAAACACAATTATATTAAAAACAACAAAAATATAATTGCCTCAATAATAATAATAATATATTAATGGTAAAAAATTAATAATAAATTATATATATATATATATATATATTAGTATTAATTAATTAATTAATAATAATAATAATAATAATATATTTCTTTCAGTTGCTTGAAGAAATGAAAAAAAAAAACACCCCTTTACCAAGAAATGAAAATTGTTATATTTAAAAGGAGTTAAATACTTTTGTAATGCTCCATTTCATTACCACATGGTAGTCAAATATGTTTTTTTCATTCTATTAGAATGATCCACTCAATTTCACATTCTATTCATTCATACCAAATGCTACCTAAAGGATTATGGATTTTAATGGGAAGGCCGAATCTGAAACCCTAAATGGGAATTGAAAGCATCACAAGTGTTTGAAAGGGGGAATTTCAAAATTTCAAAGCTTGATGAATTGTACCTAAAACTATAAGCTTGATGAGTTGTACCTAAAACTATAAAAGTCTTACACTTAAAAGAGGGTTTTTTTTTTTTTTTTTTTTTTGAAATGTTCTTATCCCTCTTATATGTATTATATATGTGTTACTTTGAGGTTTTTTTTTTTTTTTTTTTTGTGAAATGATCTTCTTGCTCCTCAAATAGTCTAATATGTATTATATGTGTATATATACTACGTCATATATAAAATTAATAAAAAAATATTTATAACAAGGAATAATAGATTTTATTAATCCCAACTATTAGCAATTAGCCGACAACGATCCCAAGTTAAAAAATAACCAGTGATGGTCTCACCTTTTCACATATTGTAAACCAATGGACCTTTACTAAAACGGAAAGAATAAGAGTCAAAAAAATATTAAGTTTCTGTTAGTATATGTCAATTGGTTTACAATATGTGAGAAGGTGGGAGCATCATTGGTTATCTTTTAAGTTGAGACCGTTGTCAGCCAATGACTAATAGTTGAGATTATTAAAACCCATTATTCCTTATAACAAATATTAATTAATTAACTAAATTACAAATAATAAACAAGTCGACACTTAGCTAAGCTCGACTTTAAAACTTACCCACTAGCTGGGTTCGAGCTTTAGAAACAAAGCTCGAACTGAGCCGAGCTTAGTTGAGCTTGGGTTTGGCTTGACTATTTATATATTTATAAAAAGGACTAATAGATTTTATTAATCCCAACTATTAGCAATTGGCCGACAACGATCCCAAGCTAAAAAATAACCAGTGATGGTCTCACCTTTTCACATATTGTAAACCAATAGACCTTTACTAAAACGAAAAGGAAAAGAGTCAAAAAAATATTAAGTTTCTGTTAGTATATGTCAATTGGTTTACAATATATGAGAAGGTGGAAGCATCATTGGTTATCTTTTAAGTTGAGACCGTTGTCAGCCAATGACTAATAGTTGGGATTATTAAAATCCATTATTCTTTATAACAAATATTAATTAATTAACTAAATTACAAATAATAAACAAGTCGACACTTAGCTAAGCTCGAATTTAAAACCTACCCACTAGCTGGGTTCGAGCTTTAGAAACAAAGCTCGAACTGAGCCGAGCTTAGTTGAGCTTGGGTTTGGCTTGACTCGTTCACACACGTAAGCCTCGACACACCCACATATTCGCTTTCCCTGTATGTTAAAGATTTTTTTTTTAAATTGTTTTTTATACAATACTTAAATTAGGGATTATAAAATGTGTGATTTATGATATACTAATGTGGTATATAAAACTTATTTATTTTAAAAAGTATGAAACTAATTGAAAAATTAATAGTTATCTTTTTATAGGATAGATCAACCGGATTTCCAGCTTACTTCAAAGGGCCAACATATGCTGTTTAAACCCCTCATCCCAAGTTCGAATCTCTCCCCGAGATGCTCACCCATATTTGCATAATTTCCATTTAGTAGGAATCGAACTTAAGATCTCCCCAGAAGAGAACCACTTAGTAGAAAAGGCCCTTACCAACCGGGCTATACCATACTTGATTACTTGGCAATTAATAGTTATTCCTAAACATACTTTACTCTTTCACTTGTTATTCCTATTGTTATATACCCTACCCGGGTATACTTGAAGTAACCGAATTAATGAAATTAATCCGGGTCATATCTCATCATTAAAAATAATCAATAAGAATAATATGTTCTATCAATGGACAATTGGTTTGTAGCTAAGAATAATATGTTCTATCAATGGACAATTGGTTTGTAAAATTATCAGACATTTGATTAGAATACTTGTCTCGTACTCTCGTGACATATCCTTTTAACTTTGACTTGACCCATCTGAAATATATAAAATAGAGTTACATACGTAACTAAACTCATACAAACTTTAAATAAAATTCGATTCTGTGTTTTCCATCATCCGTACGTAAAATCAAGATTACTACATGACACAAACATCACATATCATATATCATTTACGAATGCATTGAATTTGATACGTTGAATGAATATGAACACGTTGAATATTTGAATGTTTACATATGACCGCATAAGAATATATATTAATGGTATAAATCATAGGAGTTGGATATGATAAAAAAATCCCACAACTAATGATAACTGGGAGATGATTATTAGAACATATTCTAAAATTGAGAGGTGTAAGTTTTTTAGATGATTATTAGTGTTTAGATCATACATATCCGATTTTGTTATGATAATAAGAAATTGGGTAAAGTTATTCTATAAAGTCTTCTAATTTTAAAAAATGTACAAAAACGCAATGGGTCGAAAAATACAACACAATGTCAAGCAAAATATAACATAATGTTGAGGAAAAAAGAAACAATGAGTCGCAAAAAGACATAACGACATGAATATCGTATAAACACAATACTAAATAAAAAAACATAATAGTATAAACAAAATTCTAAAATCTACAAGCTATAAATCAAAAGTAAAAACCTAAAAATCTGGTATCGTAGAATTCAATGGGACGGTTCAAATGCAATTTGAATGAGGTTAATCGAAGTCTATTTGATACCATTCTTATTACTTCTTATTTTTTGGAGACTTTGTATTTTATACTAAGCGATAAGAAATATAAAATAAATAAAATCTAACATTTAACTGTTAGCAAGTCAAATTTCAAACCATGTTTATGTTTATTGAATATGTAAATTTCTTTAAATCCAAAGGTTATCAAAATAAAAAACCAGTAATAAAAATAAGAAATATAAAATAAATAAAAAATAACTTTTAACTGTTAACAAGTCAAATTTGAAACCATGTTAATGTTTATTGAATACGTAAATGACTTTAAATCCAAAGGTTATCAAAATAAAAAACCAATAATAAAAAGAAAGGTTATAATTTTTGTTTTCGATTAAATGAAGTTTTGATAAAAAGAAAAACCAATAATAAAAAAAGAAAGGTTATAATTTTTGTTTTGGATTAAATGAAGTTTTGGATGATTTAATTTGACTAAAGAGTTAATGTGGGCTTTCTTTAATACATTTAGCTAAATTGGTTTTTGGAAGCCCATGAAAACAGAAACTTCACAAAATAGTAAAGGGCATTAAAATGGAAAAGTAGTAGCAGCTTGGGCTTCACCATAATATCAATGTTGGCCTCCATGGTGTTCCTCAATTTGTCTTTAAACATCATATTCACTAGCCTCTAGTATGTAGCACCTACATTTTTCAAAACAAATGGCATAACAATATAACAGTAAGTACCTATTGTAGTCATGATTATTATGTCTTCCTGGTCTGAGGGTTCCATCTAGATTTGTTAGAATCCTGAAGAAGCGTCCATACAAGTCATCATGTCATGACTTGTCGTTGCATCAACTATCGAGTCGATATGTGGAAAGGGAAAAGGATAATTGGGACAAGCTTTGTTGAGATCAGTGAAATCAACACAAACTCTCAATTTCACATTTTTTTTCTTGATCATCAGTACGTTAGGCAGCCATTTTGGGAATTTTCTTCGCTTCTAGTTTATGGGCCTAAAACTTTTGTCAATTCCAAGTTTACGTGTAACTATATCCTTGGATATAACTGTCATGTCTTCGTGTTTCCAATGCTAATGTTGATTTCCTATTCTTCAGAAATTTTAGGAGTTCTTGCTCAATATTCCTATGGATACCGGTTCCTACAAGCACCTTCACTACTAGAAAACTTATCAATTGTCACTAGATTTTGCTACCAAAAAATCATGTTGCAAATTTAGCTACCAATTTCTCACCACAATGCAAAATAGGCTTATTCCGTAGTAATTACCATGGTTGTAAAACAAGGTTTCCAAGGTCGAGTACTCCCCGAGTAGTCGCTACAAGGTAGGCTGCCGATGCGACTTTCTTCAACTCCGACTAATTACTCGGAATCGATCAAATGTGGTCAACATTGGCCAAAATCGGATCTAGTAGGTCAACTCGGGCCGAGTTTTACTTAAAATAAAATAAAACATAATTTATATGCCTATCATATTAAAGAATGAATATCAATTTCACGTATTTTGTTATAAATATTAGTAAATTTATGGTATTTGACATATATTTAATTTCCGAAAATTAATTTCTTTATAATTTGGCATCTCCGAGTACTCTCCTTGTACTCTCCGGCTAGGCCGAGTACTCTTAACTCCCCGGTCGACCGACTAGAGAGCGCCTAGCGACTTTTACAACCATGGTAATTACTATGATTCCGTAGCTAAGCGGTCAGAAATTTTGTGACCATTTATTTTTGGTAGCAATTTCGTGGGAATAAATATCATTTATAAGGTAACCGTGAGAAAAATACTTTCAGCGACCTTGTTAGCGGTCATAACATAACAATTGAATTTAATCGCTCTTTTTATAATTTTATATTGAGCGCGAACTTAATTAAGCGGGCCTAATTCAAAACATTTAGTAAATCCTAAATAGCCTTTCATAACCGCTCGACATACTATTAGCTAATGTTTTGAATCCTCATGTAACAACTAATTAGAGAACTCCCCATATTGTCGTTGTCGTTCATCGATCTATCCACCAAAGGTATGTCTGGATTTTGTGTGAATATGAAGCTTCTGATGTGTGGTATGATTTTGAAATTGCAAAGGATTATAGTTTTGTACCCCTTTTGCGTTCGCTTTATAAATTAGGTTTAGAATTCAAAGTTTTTGCCTAATTTCATGAATTGTAGATGGTTAGATTATATCTCTCGAGGTTGATGTTAATTTTTGATGTGTTTTTTATTAGTTAGGCATTACTTAATATGCCCTTGGTCAGAATGGTCAATATAGAGGTGTGCTAAAGCTTTTTTGTGATGTGGAATGATCGTCTCAAACACGATACTATGACGGTTATTGCCATATTGCCTACGTATTCTGAGGTAGCCCTTTTCTGGGAAGGAAGGCAAATCCATGTGTACATTGTTAAATCGGGATTTGATGCGTGTCGAGTGTGATATATTTTTATGTATATTTTTTAGCTCTTTTTAACACTTTAGTCAAGTTTTAAATTTATAAAACACGATATGCTACTAACACTAAACACACATATGGGCAATTACACCCATCGTGAGCGTAGTATAGTGTTGGTAATATACCGAGGTCGTCCAATGACACAGGAGCTTTTAATACCGGTTTATCCTCAACGTCTAATCAAATCAAAAGTTTAGAAAAAGGTTTAAACATGTAAATAAAAACAAAAACGCTGAAAAATAAAAATAAAAACAGATAGACAAGATGAATCACTTGGATCCGACTCGCCTTTAGTGTAACCTTTGAATATTTTCGCACTTTTGCACTTTTAAGAGATTATCTTAGTTATTGTAGTAGGCCCCTCTTTTGAAGGTGACGTTACCCTAAACCCAGTAATTTGAGTCAGCAAGGATACAATCCTAAAGGGTTGGATTATTGAAAGATAATTAATTAAGTTATTAATGCGTAATGTGGTAGGCCCCTCTTTTGAAGGTGACGTTACCCTCGGCTAAGTAGTTTGAGTCAGCAGGGATACAATCCTAAGTAGCCGGGTTAATGTTTTAATAGTAGCTTACATATGAGGGGATCAAGAAATTCGAACCCCCGCCATCCAATACCAGTGGGTATTGAAGGAGGTCCTACTAAGCTTGACCCAGGTCCTTGAAGGATCTATACACTGAACAGGGCAAGACGCTTACCAAACCATTCCCTTAACCCCCGACCAGGTAGCTAACATATCTCCATATAGACCGTGGAGATATGAATGGTGTAAATCTTTTATTTTATATAGACAGTAAAATAACGCCAAGACACCACGGACAAATGATAAGGAAGTTTCACCTTCAACATAAGAAACTAGTTATTAAAGTCATTAATACATAACCAAATAAAAAGTGCAAAAAAATTAAAAATAAAAAGTATTACACTAAATGCTTGTCTTCACCAAGTGATGTAAGAGACTTAGGCAAACATGGCCTTTGATTGTCAAGAACTCTTACTATCAATCTTGGATCTCGAGACTACTACACACACTCTATGATGGATGATGGTGGTGGATGATGGTTTGTGATGGTGGTGGTGGGTGGGTGAAGTGTGAGAGAGGTGGTTTGCCAAGGGATGATTTGCAAGTGAGCAAAGCACCCCTATTTATAGCCTGCACAGAAGCCTGGACACGGCCCCGTGTCCATCCATCTTCTCTTTCTTCATTAAATGCAGTTTGTCTGCATTAGTCGACCACGCCCCCGTGTCCGCTGGGCACGGCCCCGTGTGCAGAAGCGTATCTGTACTATCAAAATTTGCTTGGATTCTGTGAATCTTTGCGTTGACCATGGCCCCGTGTCCGGTGGACACGCCCCCGTGTTGGGTGATAGAAGCTTCTACAACTTTATCTTTTCTGCAGACACTTAGGCACGCCCCCGTGCTCATTGAGCACGGGGCGTGTTCAGCCCCCTGTTCTCTTGTTTTTGCTTAAGAAGATGCTGTCGAGGGGTCGGGCACGCCACATTTATTCCTTTTCTTGTATTATTGTTAGATTTGGCTGCATTTTTGCTTCTTTTGTTCATTTGAGCTCATTTAATCCTGAAAATACAAAAGGAAGACAAAAGCACACTTTTTCCAATATTAGTACTAAAGAAGGGTTAGTTTTGTGCCTCATTTGATGTATTTTATATGTTTCATTTTACACACATCAGATACCCCCACACTTGAATCTTTGCTTGTCCTCAAGCAAAATTCTTTATTTTATGGCTTACACACCCAAATGGAATGGGTAGAAGAGAAGGTTTTTAGCTTGTCATAGAGTGTTGGGATTCCAAGATTCTTTATTAGGTTTTATTTTTATTTTATTTACAATCATATTCGTCATGATTTATTTAAAACATTACATAAGAGAAATTATTTGTTTGGGCATAACATACCTCTTTAAAATTCCATTTATATACAAGTTCACATACCTCACGGGAGATCACTCAACACTCGGCTAAAGATGTATTTGTGAAACACTCGAGACCGTCATGGAACTTACTTCTACCATAGGCTTGCCAAGCAATCAATCATCCTCCTTTTTAACTATAAAACTTTGCAGATATCAAGAGGACTTTGGGGAAGGGTTAGGCTTGGGTTAAAGGTAGGTGGTTGGGTTAGTGGTTAGTAAAAAAGGGCAAAAGGCGTAAAAAGCGTCGGTTTTCGTAAAACATTTTGTTTTTGTGGCTTTTTTATTTCAATGAAGCATTATTCAAACAAGCCTTCTTTTGATGAGCTTTGTTTGTTTATTGCTAACTTCATTTTTTTTAATTTTTAATTTTTTTTTATAAGGAATGTCACAAGAAAACCGAGCTTATTACTAAAATAAAGGGTTAAAAATAAAAAGATTTTGGTGGGTAAAGGATGTTTGTTTTGAGGGATTAGAAATGAAAAGGTTTAGGCTCAAAGGGGTTAACTAGGGGGATTTTGGGTGAGTGGTAAAAAAAAGAAAAATAATGGTGTTGAAAGAAAAAGGGTTAGTCCTAATGCCTCCATCATTTACTTACTTGGGTTTAAGTTGGTAAGGACCGGGAATGTATCGTCGTGGCAAGTTCTAGAGTCATAAGAAACCAAGCGGCTATTCACACAAGAAACGAAAAATGAGCATTTAGTTTAAAGATGTGTATTTGTATGCTCAATAAAGGCTCAAAACTCACTTTTTGTGGGAATGGGTTTTTATATGATCTAGTATATATAATCAAATTTTAACTAGATTTGTTATGTCGTTTCATAACTTTCTTATGTTGGTTCTTTTTATCATGACGTTATCGGTTGTAAATTTATAAAGATAAAACCTTTTTAGAATTTTTATTTCCAATTTAAACCAAGACAAGTAAAAAAAACGAAAAGTTTTTGAAAAAAATTTGGGGTGTTTAGCGGTTCCAATAGAGTTTTGGGTAATGCTTGTAATTAGGACTTGCAAATTTCAAGGTTCTAGCATCCCCCCCACACTTAAATTACACATTGTCCTCAATGTGTCCCAAAAATAAGTTTTTAGTTTGATTGAATGTGTAAAAGGTGTGAAAAAGCAAAAATTTATGTTACTGGGCGTCTGGACACGGCCCCGTGTTCAGATCGCCAGTAAAAAAAATTATTAAAGTAACAGAAGGCTGGACACGGGGGCGTGTTCAGTGAGCACTCCCCGTGTCCAGTTACCTGAACTGGGCATTTTTCTGCAGATGGTTGAGCACGGGCCGTGTTGGCTGGGCACGACCCCGTGCTGAACTTGCTGTAATGAAGAAAAATTGTCGGGTGGCTCTATTTGTGTGCATGGGGTGTTGGTTCAAACTTCCCTTAGTATCCTTCACCATCCTGAGTGTGTTTTAACCATTACAACATCATCCAAACACCAAATTAATTAAAACCATCATTCCATTAATTAGAGAGAGTTACACGATATTCCTAATAAACTAAAATCTTAGATAAATAGGTCAGAAAACACAAGAATTCTAAACCCGAAAAGAAGTTCTAGCCTATAGTTTATTCTAATAGCAAAATTTCCGAGAATAATTTTCTCGGTTGGATGCGACTTAAAGAACTTCTTCCTCCGGATATGGGTCCCTCACACGTCGGCGAGCCATTCTTCTATCTCCCTAGGGAGAAGAAAGGCGGGCTCATTGGCATCATATTGAGGGGGTGTAACTTCCACCGGGACTTCTTGCAAGTTGTCAAGAGGAGGTTCCGTGGGGATGTAATCCCATCCGGTAGGATTGTTGACTCCAAGTGCTAGGTTCCAATCCTCTTGAGGGAGGATTGGTTCCATGGGAGGCGTCACAAGAATGTTCAACCTCTGGTGCAAGAGGTTGATTTATTGAGAACTGTTTTCCAACCCCACCGTAAGATAATTTATACGGTCTATCAGGACCTCCTCTACCGATGTCATCTCATCAAGAGCTTCAAGTAATGACATCACGTAGCGTACGAGAGTTGCTTCAATTGAAGACCTTCTTTCCCTTAGACTGTTTCTGGAATGTGCAGAAGAGGTTCCACTGTTTTGGCTTGACATCCTACGAAAATAAACTGAAAAGAGTTCATTTTAGTGAAACAGTAACCTCAGACACGGCCCCGTGCTCAATGAGCACGGCCCCGTGTTCAACTTTCTGCAGATTTTTGAAACAAGGAATCTTGAAGTTTCAAATTATTTTTATAACTTTAAAGTATTTTTAAACAGAAATAACTTGAAACAATGTTGTAGCACTTATTTTTAACAAGATTCCTTGAATAAAAATATAACAATCATCACAATAAAGCTTGAACAATGTTGAATTCAAGCTTTAATGGAGGTGTTTTGAGGTGAAAATGGAGAAGAAGGTAATAGACAAAAGTAGAAAAGACAAGATGGTTGTTGGGAACCTTCTTTAGAATATACCTAGGATGGTATGTGTGAAGATCCACAATATCTATGTCTTTTGGAGTGCTCCAAATGTGCAGGAATCTTGGCTGTATTTATAGAAAACGATAGCAAGCTGCACACGGCCCCGTGTCGGATGGACAAGGCCCCGTGTGCAGACAAGAGCTTGACATATTTTGTTCGTATTCTGACAGGAAGTCAGACGGGAATCTTTTGGTGGACACGGGAGCGTGCTGACCTGGACACGGCCCCGTGCCGAGAGGCTGATTATGAAGTTTTGTCTATTATAAGGATTTTATTCGGATTGGGTGGTTCCTTACTAGACGGAACAACATCGAAGTGCTTGAGATACCTTAGTTGCCCTAGATTTAGAAGAGAACGCAAGAGGTTATCGGTGAGGGTGATTCCTATGCTAAATGTAGGTGGACAAGTCCAACCCTTTCCCGGGCTCTCATTAAAGAGGGTGTATGTCGAATCGCTCGGGTCTATGTATGTATCGAACGAAGTCGATGGGGAGTCCTTCACGGCATAATCGACATAGGGACGACGTTCGCTCACGTGTTTGCTAGAGTTAGAAGTGATATCGGGAACAACGAAGTTGTTTTCATCTGAATGCGATCTCAATAATTCTTCTTGGGTTTCGTCTTGAGGTGAATTAATGATATCCATCTCAAGTTCTTTCACCCAATTAAGAATTAGATCTTCCATTTGAAATAATTCACCAAGAAGCATTTCTCCTAGAAGGGTTGATTGAGAGCATTCGAGGGAGAGATAAGGATTATTTTTACTTTCGCCCCTCTTAAGGCTACAGGAAAACAATGGGTCTATATAGTGGGGCTTATAATTTAGAAAATAACATTATAAATCTTTATGATTGCCACCACATATTTGACACCACGTACCATAAGAGGGCCGATAGTAAAAAAAATCAGTATCACTCATGGTTGTGTCAGAAATTACCAACCGTCGGGATCTTACAGTTCTATTTTCAGTAACTGATACTTGGGCACGGGGCGTGTTGAGTGGGCACGGCCCCGTGTTCAGCTACTGTCTGACTTAAAACAGGATTGCCAATACCAAAGATTGGGCACGGGGCGTGTTCAGCGGGCACGGCCCCGTGCTGAGTTCTGCAGAAGCTGAAAAATTAAGAAAAATCCTAAAAAAAAATAGAAAAGTAAGAAAAAATGATTAGGCCGTTGATTCCTAACTTTCTTAAAATCCTTGTGTCCCCGGCAGCGGCGCCAAAAACTTGATGCGTGTCGAGTGTGATATATTTTTATGTATATTTTTAAGCCCTTTTTAACACTTTAGTCAAGTTTTAAATTTATAAAACACGATATGCTACTAACACTAAACACACATATGGGCAAGTGCACCCATCGTGAGCGTAGTATAGTGATGGTAAGATACCGAGGTCGTCCAAGGACACAAGAGCTTTTAATAACAGTTTATCCTCAACGTCTAATCAAATCAAAAGTTTAGAAAAAAGGTTTAAACATGTAAATAAAAACTAAAATGCTGAAAAATAAAAATAAAAACAGATAGACAAGATGAATCACTTGGATCCGACTCGCCTTTAGTGTAACCTTTGATTATTTCCGCACTTTTGCACTTTTTAAGAGATTATCTTAGTTATTGTAGTAGGCCCGTCTTTTGAAGGTGACGTTACCCTCAACCCAGTAGTTTGAGTCAGCAAGGATACAATCCTAAAGGGTTGGATTATTGAAAGATAATTAATTAAGTTATTAATGTGTAATGTGGTAGGCCCCTCTTTTGAAGGTGACTTTACCCTCGGCTAAGTAGTTTGAGTCAGCAGGGATACAATCCTAAGTAGCCGGGTTAATGTTATAATAGTTGCTTACATGTGAGGGGATCAAGAAATTCGAACCCCCGCCATCCAATACCAGTGGGTATTGAAGGAGGTCCTACTAAGCTTGACCCAGGTTTTTGCAGGATCTATACACTGAACAAGGCAAGACGCTTACCAAACCATTCCCTTAACCCCCGACCAGGTAGCCAACATATCTCCATATAGACCGTTGAGATATGAATGGTGTAAATCTTTTATTTTATATAGACAGTAAAATAACGCCAAGACACCACGGACAAATGATAAGGAAGTTTCACCTTCAACATAAGAAACTAGTTATTAAAGTCATTAATACATAACCAAATAAAAAGTGCGAAAAGATTAAAAATAAAAAGTATTACACTAAATGCTTGTCTTCACCAAGTGATGTAAGAGACTTATGCAAACGTGGCCTTTGATTGTCAAGAACTCTTACTATCAATCTTGGATCCCGAGACTACTACACACACTCTATGATGGATGATGGATGATGGTGGTGGATGATGGTTTGTGATGGTGGTGGTGGGTGGGTGAAGTGTGAGAGAGGTGGTTTGCCAACGGATGATTTGCAAGTAAGCCAAGCACCCCTATTTATAGCCTGCACAGAAGCGCGAACACGTCCCCGTGTCCATCCATCTTCTCTTTCTTCATTAAATGTAGTTTGTCTGCATTAGTTGACCACGCCCCCGTGCTCATTGAGCGTGTGGCGTGTTCAGCCTCCTGTTCTCTTGTTTTTTATTGGGAAGATGCTGTGGAGGGGTCGGGCACGCCACGTTTATTCCCTTTCTTGTATTATTATTAGATTTGGCTGCATTTTTGCTTCTTTTGTTCATTTGAGCTCATTTAATCCTGAAAATACAAAAGGAAGACAAAAGCACACTTTTTCCAACATTCGTACTAAAAAAGGGTTAGTTTTGTGCCTCATTTGATGTATTTTATATGTTGCATTTTATACACATCAGGATTATATTAAAATACGCTTGTTCTTAGTTTACTAGTGTATATGTAGTCATAGACTAATCATAGTTTGGGGATCTTGTTTCAGCTCAAAATGTTTTTGATATGATTTTCTTGAAGGACATTTTTCATGGAAGAATACGATTATTATGACATATGCCATTCATGGGTATGGTGAAATTTTGGTTAATTTGTTCTCTGAAATGAAAAGAACAGATATAAAACCTAATTTAAGCACTTTTGTTTCGGTTTTAACATCTTGTAGTCATTTAGGCATGATGGAAGAAGGATGGATTATTTCACTGAAATGGAAAGTGAATGCGGTATTAATTAGAGTATCAAGCATTATGGTTGTATGCTTGATCTTCTTGCACATGTAGGTAACTTCAATAAAGTAAAAGGTCTAATTATCGAAGTGCCTATAGAACCAACGTCTCAATATGGGGATCTCTGCTTGCTGCAAGTCGACAACACATGGATGTTGAACTTACTTAATATGCTAAGCATATCTTACCACTAGGATGTGATAATACGGGGTTGTACGTTTTGCTGTCGAACTTGTATTGTGGAACTAGGATATGGGAAGACATCAGACAAGTCAAATCTTTTATGTAAAGTCAACACTTGATGAAAACGTTGGGTTAACCATGGTTATGAAAAAGGTAAAGGTCAAAGTGAACTAGGGGTGCAAATGAGTCGAGCCGAGCCTGAGCTTGAGCTCATTTTACTTATGAAAGCTTGAGATTGAGCTCGGCTCTATTCGAGCTTTCTTTGTAAAGCTCGAGCTCGGCTTGTAGGTAGTTTTTTAAGCTTGAGCTCTGCCCATGCTCACCTCGTTTATTCTTTATTAATTAATTTATATTAGTTATAATTAAGTTATTTTTTTCATAATGTTACAAATTATTATTTAAATATATAATATATACTAATTAAAAATTATATAAACAGTGGGTTCGTATTATCAAAAGGTCTAATTAGCGAAGTGCCTATAGAACCAATAAAGCAAAAGGTCTTCTTGCACATGTAGGTAACTTCAATAAAGCAAAAGGTCTACTTATCGAAGTGCCTATAGAACCAACGTCTCGCATATGTGAATCTTTGCTTGCTGCAAGTCCACAACAGAAGGATGTTGAACTTACTTAATATGCTAAGCATATCTTACCACTAGGATGTGATAATACGGGGTTGTACGTTTTGCTGTTGAACTTGTATTGTGGAACTAGGAGATGGGAAGACATTAGACAAGTCAAATCTTTTATGTAAACACAACGCTTGATGAAAACGTTGGGTTAACCATGGTTATGTCAAAGGTAAAGGTCAAAGTGAACTAGGGGTGCAAATGAGTCGAGCCGAGCCTGAGCTTGAGCTCATTTTACTTATGAAAGCTTGAGATTGAGCTCGGCTCTATTCGAGCTTTCTTTGTAAAGCTCGAGCTCGGCTTGTAGGTAGTTTTTTAAGCTCGAGCTCTGCCCATGCTCACATCGTTTATTCTTTATTAATTAATTTATATTAGTTATAATTAAGTTATTTTTTTCATAATTTTATAAATTATTATTTAAATATATAATATATACTAATTAAAAATTATATAAACAGTGGGTTCGTATTATCAAAAGGTCTAATTATCGAAGTGCCTGTAGAACCCATAAAGCAAAAGGTCTTCTTGCACATGTAGGTAACTTCAATAAAGCAAAAGGTCTAATTATCGAAGTGCCTATAGAACCAACGTCTCGCATATGGGGATCTTTGCTTGCTGCAGGTCGACAACACAAGGATGTTGAACTTACTTAATATGCTAAGCATATCTTATCACTAGGATGTGATAATACGGGGTTGTACGTTTTGCTGTCGAACTTGTATTGTGGAACTAGGAGATGGGAAGACATCAGACAAGTCAAATCTTTTATGTAAAGTCAACACTTGATGAAAACATTGGGTTAACCATGGTTATGTCAAAGGTAAAGGTCAAAGTGAACTAGGGGTGCAAGTGAGTCGAGGCAAACCTGAGCTCATTTTACTTATGAAAGCTTGAGATTGAGCTCTGCTCTATCCGAGCTTTCTTTGTAAAACTCGAGCTTGGCTTGTAGGTAGTTTTTTTAGCTCGAGCTCTGCCCATGCTCACCTCGTTTATTCTTTATTAAGTAATTTATATTAGTTATAATTAAGTTATTTTTTTCATAATTTTATAAATTATTATTTAAATATATAATATATACTAAATTAAAATTATATAAACAGTAGGTTCGTTTAGGCTCGCCAGCCGGCTCGAGCTCGATAAGCGAAGCTCCGGCTCAAGCTCGTTTAAGCTTGGCTAGTTCAAGCCGGCTAGAGTAGCTTGGCTCGTTTGCACCCTAAGTAAAGCCTTTATGCTCCCAGATCAAGATAGATCCCATGAACATAGTCATATGATATATATGATTCTTTTTAGTTGTAATATTAAACTAGCTTTATGGTAATGTGTTTAAATTCAAGTCAGTTGACTTTTTGAGAAAAAAAGTTCAAATCGGCATATTGGCATATTGTGAGACTTGGGGTTTGCTGCGGATTGATTTCTACGCCGATTGGCATGCCTGCTTTGGTTTGAGATGATGTTAGAATTTGTGAAGATTGTCATGATGGTATGAAAAAGATTTCGCTGATATGTCAGAGTAATAATCATGGGAGATTTGAAGATTTGTCACCATTTTGAACATGGCCAATGCTCATGTCATCACTGGTAAGAAATGAAATGTTATATAAACATGATAAGAATTTGTACTGTATGGATGCTGCATTTATTTCTATATGTATCCATGTTTGTATCAGGATTTGTGTTTCTTTTGACCAGTAAAGGGTTTTGCTGACCTGCGAATCTAATTTTTCTTGAGCCGTTAGTGTTTCGCTGACCACTTACACATGTGAGTTGATGCTCTAAAGATGTTTAATATAATTCAATTTTACCATTCAATAGAAGTAATTGTTTATTCAGTTTACTTTTGATGAGACTATAAACTAAAAAGATATGAACACAACAAGAATTATCTAGTAGGTTCAACATACATGTTTTTGGTGAAGTTTGGTACTTGTTGGTTCATCCTTAGCACAACAACCAACTATTTTTTAATCTAATGGGTTTTTCTAACTATCTATTATTGTTTTTGTTGTAGATACCATGGCACCTACTATGCGTCGAGGTATTGCTCAAAGTGGTGGTCGAGGTGTCGGGCGAAGCAGTGGTCAAACTTGTGAACAAGCCAACAAGGCGTTGATCGAGGTGGTGGTCAAGGTAGTGGTGTAGCTAGTGATCAAGGTGTTTGGCAAGGTGATGGTCATGCTGGTGAACGAGGTGTTGGGCGAGGTAGTAGTCTAGGTAGTGGTTTGGCTGGCGATTGAAGGGTTGGGCTAGGTGGTGGTCAAGTTGGTGATCGAATTATTGGGCGAGGTACTGGTATATGTAGTAGTCAAGGTATTCAGCTTCTAGCACTTGAATAATAACTCACAATTAGATTTTGTTCTTCATCAACCGACTTGACCCATTATCAATTTTTATTAATTATGACTTCTTGGTTCTATTCATTGGTTGTTTTGTTTATTGTAATAGTTTTGTGACTAAAAATGTGGTCACGAAAACCCAATTTTTTAGTAGTGTAATATCATACTGGAACATGATTTGTAGCTTCTAGCACTTGAATTGTAGCTCACAATTGGATTTTGTTATCTTTGCAACCAACTTGACCCGCTATTAGTTTTTGTTAATTTTGAGTTCTTTATTATATTCATTGGTTGTTTTGTAGATTGAAAAGTTGAACTTAGTTATCAAGGAGCTCCTCAAGAAAAAGCATGAAGAAAAAGAAGAGTTAAATGGAATTATTGCGGGTTTGTTGGTTGAAAAAGAAAGGATAAGGTGGATAAAGATGCTACCCCCGATAGGAAGTCACAAATTGAAGTTATGTTAACAATTACAGTTCGAAGATAGGCTATAATCATTTGCTTTTGAATGTTTTGATGTTTATCATATTAGGATAATTTTAGTTATTTGATGTTTTGGCTGGTATTTTTAATAGAATGTTGTATATGCTTTTGAAATAGAAAAAAATGAAACAGAGATGTTTTATATAATTTTAGGATTTAATGATTTTGTTAGTTTTCAATAAAGTTTTTTAATTTTATTAATATGTAATTTTTATGAAAAAAGCAGGGAGAAATGGAAAATCGATCTGAATAAAAAACCAACATTTAAGCAATCACTAAATTGTAGCAAATAATTCGTCACAACTCGGTAGCAAATTTTAAATGAAAGTGGTGGCTAAATGGTGGCAATATGGCAAAATACCGTGGCTAAATGGTGGCAACATGGGTGGCAAAATGGTATCAAAATGGTGACAATAAACCCGTCATAACTCGGTAGCAAACAAGGCGAATGGTAGTGTCTAGGGATACCTCTTTGGCACCCTGTTCCCTAGCCTCCATGACATGTCATGCTTGTCTCTATAATTTCTATGCATGCCTAGTTTAAGTAGAGGCCTTCATAGATGATGTGTAGCAATCTTTATCCTCCTGCTGGTCACTATCATTTTTTACCTACCCCCACGGAGTTGGTAATTTCACACATTGATGGTATGTCGACGAACTGCTTTCATGTCGTGAATCCAAGGTCCCCCTAATATGATATTATAACAAGACAATGAATCAATAACACAAAATCTTTGAATTGAATTTACCCCCGCAATGTAGACAGGTAGTTTAGTTTCTCCGACAATGATTTTATCTTATCCGCTGAATCCCACTAGCACTGAGGATTTTGAGATAATCTCAGTCTCAGGGATGTTCATCCTCTTTAATGCTTCGAGCTGGATGATATTGAAGGAATTGCCTTCGTCAATTAGGAGTGTGCGAACAAAGTGACTTGCGATATATAGTGTAGTGACCAAACCATCATGGTTGGGATCCTAGATATTATCCCTATCCTCCTTATCAAATGAAATCACTTCTTGTCTGTCAAGGTCGCAGTTCTAGTAGGCCAGTTCCCCTTTTCAGTTTTAGCTTCCTTTGTGTGCCTTTTTACTGCAGAGTAAGAGGTGCTACATACGTCAGATGCACCAGAAATAAAGTTTATTACCTTAGCGTCTGAAGGAGGTGATGTTGCTCGTTTTGGGACCCTATCGGAATCCTAGGTCTTATCCTTCTTTCTTCACAAGAGTTTCTTTAGGTGACCTTTGCTCAGGAGAGATAACTTATCTCTTTCCTGAGTGTTATACACTCTTCCGTCACATGGCCAAAGTCATCATGTTATGCACAACATTTGGGCATGTCTTTCCTAGTAGAGCCTTTATCGGTCTTCTTGGGCTACTTAGCATTATCTCCAAGATCCCCCATCGCATACATTAGGCCTGAAATATCAACAGAAAAGCAATAGTCGGTAATTTTAGGATAATTTTCATCTTCCTCATCATCCCATACAACATTAACCCTCTAATTATCTGATTTTTTATATGGTTTGGACCTGTAAGGTTTACATGATGAGAATTTCGACTTTTTGTAGGATGATCATAGTTGATGGATGGATCAATCCTTAGAAGGATCTTCTTGTCATCTTTATGTTTTATAAATCTTAATGCCTGATTCCTAATTACGTCCAAGTTCCTATAAGGATTCATAACAAGATCCTCATAGAATGGGGAATCCTTTTTCAATCCCATCTTAAAGGCCTGAACTGCTGTGGCGATGTCAAGATTTGGGATATCTAGAGATTCCCAGCCAAATTTGGTCACATGTGTAACATTCTGTAATTTTTATTTTTTCAATTTATTGTAATTCATATTTCAATTTTTGTAATTCTGAGACTTTGATCATAATGGGAATCACACTTTATATCATACTTGCATAATCAAACTTGCATTATACATAAACAATAATGAAATACGTGTTTTATTATAACAACCCCCCTGAAATCTTTCTGACGCCCCAATATATATATTAAAATATTCCCATATGTCTTAAAATACACCCCGTATGTGAAAACCGAGCCCAAATACCTTTATTTTCATAAAAAATAATTAAAAACAAAATTCTGGTGTCGCTCGCGGGGCGCGTAGCCTTTAGCTACTGCTTACGTGGGCCAGGGCGAACCCTAGCGTGCCACGTGTCACGATCGTGGCGGGGCTAGTGCGCAGACTGGGCCAGGCTAGGGCCTACCCAGTCTACTACGCGGGCCACGTAGCCCGAGGTCTTACCTTACGCGGGTCGCGTGAAACCCAAAATCAGGCCCTATATAAGAGGGCATCGAGCCTTTAGTTTTCGTCGCTCAATTCTTACTCTCTCTGTAATTACTATATAGTAGGCACTATACTCGGGTATAATATCCCCCTAATTAACGAAGTTCTGCCCCGATGTAAGTATCATAAACCCGGTTACGTATTAGATACGCTGCCCGATTGATCCAGGGTTCCGTAACGGCTGTCGAGGTTCTGCCCGACGTAGTCGTTGGAATGCCGTCTCGGGGAGGGTATTACTAATGTAAATATAAATGGTTATTATACTAACACGTGTGCATTTGTGTAAATTATAGATAATCACCAGGAAACCCTTAAAGGAATTCTAAGTCAGCAATGTGAGTAATCCTTCTTTTTGTAAACCTTTTTGTGAGTAATCTCCTTTTTGTAAATTGTTTTACAAAACCTTAAATATTTTACAATGCAATTAAGCAGTGATTGAGTCTTTGTAGTTCTTCAATTACTGCCGGTATGTTGGGGTTTTGTATACAAAATGTGGAACACGTTACCATTGGACAAAGAGTTAGCCAATGTGTAATATGACCCACCAGTCAGGATTGACAGTACTGAATGAGTAATTGTGTAGAAATAAACATTGTAATCGCTCTCAATACTGTGTTAAATAATAAAACTCTTCTTGATTAAACTGGGATTCACTCACCAGTATTTTCCACTGACAAATGTTTTTAAACGCGTTTCAGGTAACAAAATGTAAAAGCCAATTAGAAGAAAGCCAGCTGGAGAGCACTGACGGCTTGGAAAAATGTGGCTATAAAAGTTACCTAAAAGACGATGTTTTAAATTCAATAAAATAGGGTTTATCCCTATAAATATGTTGTAATAAGAAACTTGGGTTTTACCCATGTGATTAATAATATAAAATATGGTGGTTTTACTCTGATAAAACATTTTCTAACTACGGTCCTGATGAAATTTCCGCTGCCAAAATGATAAACGAAATGATACCACCAAAACTGGTCTCGTGGCCGCCCGTTCCCGGGAAGATAGGGGGCGAGGGTTGCGACAGAAGGTGGTATCAGAGCTAAGCCACTGATTCAGCCACATAAGTGTTCTGCTGACACCGAATTATTATTCAAATTGTTAGGAAATTAATTATGGAAATACGTGCATATCTATATTTTATTGTTGTGTGTTATTTGACTATTTTGTTAGTTTACAGTATGAGTGATCAATGACCCTCATACGCGTATTGTCAACTGTCCGATTCACCTAGGAGTGAAGGTACCTCTTCACAGCCTGCCCTCTCTGGGTATGCCGCAAATAATGAAGAAGGGATGTTTGTCTTTAAGGCTCAGTCTGAAGAGTCATTCCCTCAGAAAAAGAGAGGATGGTTCAGTAAGGGAACATTTGAGCGTAGGAAAAGAATGCGAAAGTTGCAACAGCAGAGAGTCCTAGCAGCCGCTAAGCGACAGTCAGATACCCATACACAGGATATGCTTAATAGAAGCCTAGCCAATTTTCATATCCTAGCAACAACAGCTGCCGACCCAGAACTGGAGCAACTAGTAGCCCCACAACCTTTACCTTTGTTCCCCACTCAGCCGATGGAGATAGAAGACAACCCCGAAAACCAAGTCCAAATGCATGATTTCAACCCTGAGGAGATACCTAGGATACCAGCCCCTAATCCCTTAGACCCAGATTATGATCCATCGTTCGATGATCATAGGGATTATGTGCCACGTTACCACCTAAACGACGAACCCATGCCAAACATAGCAGCCTATCCAGGTCTGGACCATCTAGATCCCTACTACTACTATGATAACGATGAATACATTAGGGAGATCTTAGAGAATCCGTACCCTCAGGAGAATCCCATGCCCCAGTACCCAAACCCAATACCAGCACCTGCACCCCCAATGAGTGAAGAAAATGTGCACGAGCTCCGAACTTTCGAAGAAGAAATTTTAGAGAGTAGTGAGAGGATGAGGCAGGTGGGAGTGCGACTCGTCTGGAAGTACGACGAGCGCAATATGGATTACTGGATGAATCCAGATCAGTGAAGGTGTTGGGGGAGTTGGTAATAATAATAATAATATAATAATATATAATATGTTTGTATGAATATATATATATATATATATATAATAACATATGTTGTAGTATAGACCACTTCGTGGTTAGTGACGCATTGTAGCATTGTATTGTAATTTTTAATTTCTAGTATTGGTTTGTATTAGAAGCATACTATAATAGAAAAGAGTAAGTCGCAATGCTCGACGCTTTTGACCAATATGTGTGTTGTGTGATTGTTGCCTAAATTATTAATTATTTTGTGATATTAATAATTGGGAAATGTTTAAAATTCAGATGAACGACGAAGTAAACCAGGAAAACCAGAACAATGATAACCAGAGTAACATTAACCTGGATAACGAAAACTCGAACGACAACAATAATGGAAACCAAGTGGATAACAGTGCCGTGCAACATATAGTGGCACAAGGGATAATAGATGAGATGCAATATATTATCAAAACAGTTAAGGAAGCAGAAAATAAGAGTAAACATGATAGCAAACGACCTTCTGAACCTGAAAACAGCGTGAACAATGGACCCGTACTTCAAGTGCCCATTCCCAAAAGAAGAAGAACCGTGTCTTACGGTTGTTCTTATAAAGAATTTTGGTCTTGTAAACCAATGGAATTCTCGGGCAATGAAGGGGCCGTTGCATCTCTACGCTGGATAGAAAAGACCGAGGCAGTCTTAAGAATAAGTAAATGTGTGGAAGAGGATAACATAATGTTTGCTTCCAATCTGTTCAAGAATTCAGCACTAGAATGGTGGAATACTATCCTCCAATCTAGAGGAAGTGATAAAACTTACAATATGGGATGGGAGGAGTTTTAAAACATGGTAGAAAGGAAATTCTGCCCTCCTAATGAAAAAGAACAGATAGCAAACAAATTCCTAAATCTTAGGATGACTGGAATAGATAGTAAGGGTTATACTACATTATTCTTTGAATATGCCCGAATAGTACCAACCCTTGCTTCACCTGAACCAGTTTTAGTCTCCCGTTACATCTGGGGATTAATTGGAGAGATTAGACATGTAGTCAAGGCAGCTAGACCCCAAACCATAGAAGAAGCTGTAGAACTAGCCAACACCTTGACATATGAGTTATTACGTACACGAGAGGAGGATCAAAGGAGGAAACTAACCTAGAAGCTTACCCAAGAATTCCGTTCTGGAAATTCTAACCGTGGGAGAAATGTAGGTTCTACCTCTACACCCTACTGTAAGTATTGCAAAAGGAAGCATTCCGGAAGATGCTCCATATACTGTAACTTTTGCAAAATATCTGGAAACAAGGAGGAAAATTGCAGGAAAAAGCCTAACAAGAGAATATGCTACAACTGCGGAGAACAAGGTCATATCAAGCCTAATTGTCCAAAGCTAGCTCCAGCTACGAACACCAAGAATACTAAAAATGCTAGAGCATTTGTTCTGACTGCAGAAGAAGCAAAGATGATCCCAGATGTGATCACCGGTACGTTTTTAGTTAATGATGTTTTCGCTAAAGTATTATTTGACTCTGGTGCGAACCAAAGTTTTATTAATACTTCGTTTTGCAAACTTCTTAATCAATCATTAACTAAACTCCCACAAGAATGTCTAGTAGAGATAGCAAATAGGGAAACCATTATGATTTCTGAAATCTTGCAAGGAGCAAGAATAGAAATTTTAAATCAAAAATTTATTGCAAACATTTACCCCATGAATCTGGCAGGATTTGATGTTGTGTTAGGAATGGATTGGTTAATAACCAATAAATCCAGTATTTTATGTGATCAAAAGTCAATTCAAGTAAATTCACCAAGGGGTGAAACGATCACAATTAAAGGAGATAAGCCGTCTAGATCCACGAAATTCATCTCTATGATGAAAACAGCAAGTTGTATAAGAAAATGATCTATAATGTATTTGATTTCTATAATCACTAACACTAAAGGAAAAGAATTAAAGGATATTCCAGTAGTATCCCAGTTTTCAGATGTATTTCCAGAAGAACTACCAGGGCAACCTCCAAATAGGGAAGTTGAATTCAGATTCCATTTGATACCAGGAACCGCACCAATTGCCAAAGCACCTTACCGTTTGGCACCCGCAGAAATGCAGGAACTAAAGAAACAGTTAGACGAATTGTTGAAGAAAGGATTCATACAGCCAAGCTCATCGCCATGGGGAGCCCCAATTTTGTTCGTTAAAAAGAAGGACGGATCAATGCGTATGTGCATTGATTACCGTGAAATAAACAAGGTCACGATTAAGAATCGGTATCCAGTACCAAGAATAGATGATCTGTTTGATCAATTGCAAGGAGCACGATTTTTCTCAAAAATCGATTTAAGGTCAGGATATCATCAATTAAAGGTACAGGAAGAGGACATTCCTAAGACCACTTTCAGAACAAGGTATGGCCATTATGAATTTACTGTCATGCCATTTGGTTTAACCAATGCCCCAGCTGCATTCATGGAGATGATGAACCGAATATGTAAGCCATATTTGGATAAATTCATAATTGTCTTTATAGATGATATTCTTTTTATTCCAAAAACAAAGAGGAACATGCAGCGCATCTGCACGCACTTCTAAGTTTATTAAGGAAAGAAAAGCCTTATGCTAAGTTTTTGAAGTGTGAGTTTTGGTTAGAACAGGTACAATTCCTTGGACATCTAGTTAATCATGAAGGAATTCATGTAGATCCCACTAAGATCGAGGCGATAACCAAGTGGAAAACCCTTGAATCACCAACTGAAGTTAGAAGTTTCTTAGGATTGGTCGGTTATTAAAGGAGATTCATTCGAGATTTTTCTAGAATAGACATTCCCTTGACTAAGCTAACCTGTAAATCTGTTAAGTTTGAATGGGGACCAAAACAAGAAGAAGCCTTTAGAATTCTTAAGCAAAGATTAACCCATGCACCCATACTAGCATTACCAGAAGGAACTGAAGACTTTGTAGTCTATTTTGACGCTTCTAAGTTAGCTTATGGATGTGTGTTAATGCAACGTCAAAAGGTTATAGCTTACGCCTCTAGACAACTTAAGAATCATGAAAAGAATTATTCAACCCATGATCTAGAGTTGGGAGCCATAATTTTTTCCCTTAAAATTTGGAGACATTACCTATATGGTAGTAAGTTTACCATATTCACCGACCATAAGAGTTTAAGGTATGTTTTTGGGCAAAAGGAGTTGAATATGAGACATAGACCCTGGATGGAGATACTTAGTGATTTTGATTGTGATATCCAGTATCACGCAGGAAAGGCAAACGTAGTAGCTGATGCTTTAAGTCGAAAGTACCACGAAAAGCCAAAAAGAGTACGTTCTCTTAAGTTAAATCTGCAAGTAGATTTAAATGAACAGATTAGAAAGACACAAGAATCAGTAATCAAGGATGATACTGAAAAGTTAAAAGGAATGATTAAGGAATTAGAACAAGGAACAGATGGGATTTGGAGATTCCATAAGAAAAGAATATGGATAGTTAGGCATAGATCACACAAACATTTTCTCTTTTCATCTTTTAACTGTTTTAATGTTTTTTTTTATCTCTAATTACTTTATTCATCTCACACACATATCATGAGTACCTAGAAGGATATGTCTAACATAGTCTTGTAATTTAACAAACAAAAATTTCCAGTTACATCTGACTAACAATACTTATCATCATATATTATGCAGCTTATCTTTATTTATTTGGTTTCTACAAAAAAAAAAAAAAAAAAAACACTCACGAAGAGGACTCATACCATGTAAGAGACAAAGAGCATCATTTCTTTAGTAGTTTATTCACCCTTCCTGTCATCCTTTCAATAAAAATTATTCAGTTTTGGACGATCGACTCAGGTTGTTCGATTCCGTCATTCAGATCATTGTTCTTCTGCGCACATGCTCATACATATTCAAATACATCATCATAGCCCAGACAATCGGTTATATCATTGGCCAAAAAGCACCAACAGATTAACATCAAAACAAAACACGAAAGTTTAAAGCAGCAAAAGAAGAACACAATCAACCAAAAACTCGATTGGAGAACAATTACCTATTACTGAAGGAAGGACACTGTGAACAAACAGAACCCTGCCTCTGATGTGAAGAGAAAGAACACCGAGCAACTATAGTCGATAAGTGATTCAAATTATCAAATGCAACAATAAAGTTAAAGATTGGTCAACTCCAATTGCAGGAATTCATAAAAGGGTAAACAAACGAAAAAAAATATGAAGTCAAACCACCTGATAGAATTTGGGAGATGAAAAACCATGATTTGGACCGGAGAAGCTGCAGCCATGGGTGATAAGCTCAACCTCCTCTTTTTGTTATTGATAAGCTGTAGCCATGGGTGACTACCACAACCTCACCATATTTGCGATTTAGGGTTTCAGTTGAAGAAGAAGAAAAAATGGTGAGAGAAAACTTAGAGCAGGGAATTCGTATTTCCAAATTAGAGAAGCATGAGAGAACTCAGAGTAGATACTGAAATTTCAAATTTTAAAATTAGCAAAACATGGAGCCAAAAGCAAAATATGGAGTCAATTGACCAGATACATGCTTTTGAAATTTTAAATGACCTGTATTTGTTTGTTAGTTTGTTAATTTAGATAAATAGAAACATAAAATTATGATATAAGCAGGTACATAGGCATAGGCAGAGCATTGATGGAGTGGTCATGTGATTGACAGATAAGCATGTGATTAACTTTAGGTTTTATAAAAAAAAAAAGAAAAATATGAGAAAATTACACATAGGATTCAATTAGAGGGGGGGGGGGGGGAGGGGGGGCTTGATATGGTGACACATGGGATGATCAAGTTTTGCTTTATTATATATATATATATATATAGGCCGGTTAACGTACAAAATGCTTTAACGTACGACGTGTACGCGAGGCATTATCAACATGCGATTTTAGTATTATTGAACATCATGCGATTTTGGTTATTTTTTATAACATACGAAAATGGTTTTTTTAAATTAACATGCGATTTATATAATTTTTTGAACATGCGAACTTCTGATTTTTCAACATGCAATTTCTTGTTATAACGTGCGATTTGCCATCGCGTATGCGTCGTACGTTAAGGCATATCATATGATACACTTTACATATATATATATATATATATATATATATATATAGGGTAAGGTTATTGTAAAAGAGTTTAAAAGTGTGAGAAGTGTGAGAAATATTATGGAGATGACATGTGTCCTCAATCTATATTAATTCAAAAGGGTAAACAAGTAATTTTATCATTGATTCAATTAATTTAAAACCTTCCATAACCGCCACCTTATTTATAGGAACATGATTTTTTTTAAATATCACTATAAAAACACTAGGAATAACACTGCAACCACCATTCAGCGCATATATAACACCATTCAATAAGTATATAACTAATAACACCATTCAATAAGTATATAACACCATTTTAGAGATCTCTATAAAAACACTACGAGTAACACTTCAAATCACCATTCAGCACATATATAACACCACTCAATAAGTATATATAACACCATTCAATAATTATATATAACATCATTCAATAAGTATATAACACCATTCAATAATTATATAACACCATTCAATAAGTATATAACATTATTAAAGACACTACAAAACACTATTCAACAGTTCATAACGCTGTAATAAGTACATAACACTACAAAACAAGATATAACACTACAAATCACTATAAAACACTACGAATAATATATAACATCATATTACCCTATTATAACTCTGTATAACACTACAACCCCGTCGTTCCACTGCCGGCACCACCACTGTCGCCCGCCGTCGTGGGGAGGTGGCCGGCGCCGCCTCTCTACAGTCTCTGATTCGGAGATGTCGATGATTCGGAGTGGTGGAGATGTCGATGATTCGGAGCCACGGAAGAGAACAGTGGAGACATCGCTGTATCGATGATGATGAAGGAATGATGAAGCTGTTGTATCGATGATGATGATTCGAGATGTAAACCGATGATGATGTTTCGAGATGGATTGATGATGATGATGATTCAAGATCTTTGATCTAGAGAAGAAGGAGGATTGGAATTCACAGATCTGGAAGAAGAAAGAATCCTTGATCGAAATTGTAGGGATTTGATTATAGTTTCCTATTTTCAAGTGGATATAAAAGACTCTATTACCCCTACAATTTTCAAATCAGTCCAAAATAATAAAACATATTTTACAGTTTGGTCCCTATTGATCTCCACCATTAGATCAAAGATCTAATGGTGTAGATTTTTTCTTACCATTCTAAAAAAACCTCTTTTTTACAGGATCCTCTACCATATATATATATATATATATAGGATTAGATTCAAGAGTGAACACTAGTGTAGCTTGCAAACTGAGTGAACTAATCCTGGCCATACACGTGTGTAGATCAATGGTCTGGATTTGATGTTGAAATACACTAGTGTATTTTACGATTTGATGATAAGATCCTGGCCATACACGTGTGCAAATCAATGGCCAGGATTTGTTCACTCAGTTCGCAAATACACTAGTGTTCACTCTAGAACCTCACCCTATATATATATATATATAGGGGAAGGTTCAAATGAAAACCACTAGTTATTGTGAAAACTCGAAAACTAATTAAAAAAAGCCAAAAAGACGTACAAATTTTTTTTTTTTTTTTTTTTTGCAAACCAAATTTCGCAGGTTTTTTATATAAAAAAAAAATTTCAAAAAAAAAAAATAATAATTTTTTTGTGTAGTGCACATGTGTAATACTACACATGTGTATGTGTTGTGTACTACACAAATTTTTTTTTTTTTTTTTTTTTTTTGAAAAAAAGTTTTTTTTATATATAAAAACCAGCGATTTTTATTAAAAAAATTGAAAAAAAAAAAATTTTGTGTGTTTTTTAGGCTTTTTTTAGTTAGCTTTCGAGTTTTCGCGTTAAAAGTGGTTTTAATTTGAACCATCCCCTATATATATATAGGGGATGTATCATAAAAAACTAGTTTAAATGAGAAAACAAAAAAACTAACTAAATAAGCCTAAAACATACCAATTTTTCTTTTTACATTTTTTTATAAAAAAATCGCTACATTTTATCAATGGAAAAAAATTTTCAAAAAAAAAAAAAAAATTTTGTTGTATTGCACATGTGCACTATTACGGTATAATGCACATGTGCAGTACAACAAAATTATTTTTTTTTTAATTTTTTTTATATATAAAAAGTAGCGATTTTTTTAAAAAGAATTGTAAAAAAAAATTGGTATGTTTTTTAGCTTTTTTTAAGGCTTTTTTAGTTAGTTTTATAGTTTTCACATTAGATGTAGTTTTCTAATGATCCTCTTCCTATATATATATATATATAAATAGGGATCCGCCAAAATAGAAACTAACCCCAGTTGTAAGAACCGTGAGAACCCCTCTCCACCAATCATATTATGCCAACCAAAAGGGTATTTAGGTAATTTACTCTATATATCAATTCAATGTCAGTCTGTCTTCTTCTGTCTCTTTTATTAGAGACATTTACATATCACTCTCTCTCTCTTCATTCTTCATTTCAATATTTTGAATCTATTAAAGCATTTTCTCTCCATCTCTGATGAAGATGGAAAGATCATAATCTTCATCATCTTCAGCCTATGAACACAACCATAATCATCTTTAGCTTATGAACACCACCGGCACCACACCCACACTGGCGACCCCCAAACACCACCGTTTCAGTCGCCGGAGTTTCAGACGCCGGAGACGACGATGGTGAAGGGCGAGTTGTGGTGGTGGGTTTGACAGTGACGGAGTATCAATCGCCGGCTGATTTGTTTTTTTGCGGTGGTGTGTCGGTGATGGTGGATGAAGTTTTGCCGCGACGGTGGTGGTGGGCAACCCACACCTGTGACGGCGGCCCCCACCATTCTCCGGTGATGGTGGTGAAGTTTTGCCGGTGAGGATTAATGGCGATGGTGGTGGGTTTTTTGACGGTGATGATGGGTTTTTTGACGTTGATGATGGTGTTCCTAGATTCCTTGATTCGGTGGTTATTTCCATCTCTCTGACGGTGCACCGGATGCAGGTTTGAATTTTGTGGGTTTGAATTTTGGTTTGATCTATTGTAAAAAAATGTGGGTTTGAAATTTTGTGGTTTAGATCTATTGGTATTTCTTGTTGTTGGTATATCTTTGAAATTTTGTTGTTTAGATCTGTTGGTATTGATCAGTTTGTTTAGATCTGTTAGTATTGATCTGTTGCTATTTCTTTGAAATTTTGTGGGTTTGAAATTTTGTGGGTTTGTTTTGATGACGTCTATATGTTGAAATTGATCTGTTGGTATTTCTTGGTCTCCAGATCTCGTTTTTGCTGTTGATGACATTTGTTTTGATGTTGTTGGTCCCCAGATCTCGTTTTGCCGTTGATTGATTGGGTGGGCGATGATGCAAAAAAAAAAAACACGTAGATTTTGATGACGATGGCGCGGCCAGGACGGCGGAGGGTAGGTTTTTTGAACCTGCAACCCCACTTTTGCAGCCTTTTGATTATCGGATATTCTGAGCCAAACGCCGTTTTTTTTCGAGATACACTTTGTTTTGATGTTGTTGGTTTTTATTTTTTTTCCCCTAGTCGATGATGATAACAATAAATCTGAGACACCCCCCGAGTTTGCGATTTCTGGGTGCGTTCGTTTTTGAGTAAAAAAGTTTTTGTAAAAAAAAATTAAACCGTAAACTTTTTAACGCAAACCGTAAACTTTTTAGGCTTATTGGCCTGTAATAATCCTACCTACACCTTTTTGGCCAATAATAATCCCACCTCAGAATATTCCCCACACCAGTCCCACCTTTCAGTTATTTTTCCCACACTGGTCCCCAGTTAAAAATCCCTAACTCAGTTAGTAAAATGGTTGATGTGGCAGATGATGTGTTAAAAACTGATTTTGTGGCAGATATGTGGCAGATGATGTGTTAAAAACTGATTACCTGTAATAATCCCACCTACACCTTTTTGGCCAATAATAATCCGTTTTTAACACATCATCAGCCACATCAGCCATTTTACTAACTGAGTTAGGGATTTTTAACTGGGGACCAGTGTGGGAAAAATATTTGAAAGGTGGGACTGGTGTGGGGAATATTCTGAGGTGGGATTATTATTGGCCAAAAAGGTGTAGGTGGGATTATTACAGGCCAATTTGCCAACTTTTTAACGTAAAATGTAAAAAGTTTTACGTAAAACGTAAAACGTAATAAGTCTAAAAAGTTTAACGTAAAACGTAAAACGTAAAGTGTAAACTTTTTAACGTAAAACGTAAAATGTAAACATTTTAACGTAAAACGTACAACGAAAACTTTTATGTAAAAACTTTTTAACGCAAACGGTAAAACTTTTTTACGTTAAAACTTTTTAACGTAATACATAAAAAAAAATTTATGTAACCTGTAAAACGTAAAACGTAAACTTTAAACGTAAAACGTAAAACGTAAACTTCTATGTAAAACGTAAAACTTTTTTATGTCAATTGTAAAAACGGGACATAAAAACGGGACGCTAAAAATGGTGCGTAAAACCGGGAATAAAAAACCCGATCGCAAAAACGGCGTGAAAAACGGGGCGTAAAAAACGGCGCGTAAAACGGGCCGTATAAACGGCGCGTAAAAACGGTACATAAAAACGGGACGCTAAAACGGCGCGTAAAAACGGGACGTAAAAAACGAGGCGTAAAAACGGCTTATAAAATCGTGACGTAAAAAACGGCGCGGCAAAAAACGGTGCGTAAAACCGGCCATAAAAACGGCACTTAAAAACCCGGTCGCAAAAACGGCGTGAAAAAACGGAGCGTAAAACGGGTCGTAAAAAAAAAACGCGTAAAAAACAGGTCGTAAAAAAACGCACGTAAAATTTTTTTTATCAAAAAATCTGATTTCAAAATGTTGTTTAATAAAAAAAATCTGATTTAAAAAAAAAACAATTAATGCAATAGGACAAAAATGTAATAAAAAACAATAAAATTAATAAGACAAAAAAAAATAAAATTACTTAAATACCCTTTTAGATTAAAATATTAGAGACATAATAAGACAAAAATAATTTAATATTAATTTTAACTACTTTTAATCTCATCCATCCATTTTGAAAATCTAATGGCCAGAAAGTGGTTTCCGCGGTTTTTACAACTGGAGGTGGTTTTCATTTTAGTGGTCCCATATATATATAGGGAGGTGATCATGCGAGAACCACCCTTATTGCGAGAACCAATGTGAACACAACCTAAAATAGCTAAAAAAACCTAACCCCCCCCCCCCAAAAAAAAAACCTAACCCCCCCACCCCCAAGCTAAAATGCTAAAAACTAAACCCCCAAAAAACATAAAAAAATAAAAAAAAAATCTAAAATTTTTTTTTTTAATATTTTTTATGCTCAAATCGCTACTTTTAGTCGGCAAAAAAAAAAAAAATTTTTTAATTTTTTTTTTTAGCTTCGAAAAGTAACGATTTTTATATAAAAAATATTAAATTTTTTTTTTTTTGTGTGATTTTTAGCTATTTTTAGGCATTTTTGGTTGTGTTCACATTGGTTCTGGCGGTTCTCGCAATAAGAGGTGGTTCTCGCATGATCTTCTCCCTATATATATATATATATATATATATATATATATATATGCGTGTGTGTGTAATTTGTAAGATGTATATTTTAATTGTAGTTTTAATCATACCAAATTAAAAAAACAATTTGAATATGGAAAATACATGTAATAAGAGATGATGATTTGGAAATGTTAAATGGAAGGATGTTTGTGAGATTGTAAAGAAAATTAGTGTTTTAGATATATAATTTGTTGAGTTATAATGTGAGAGCTCAGTGGACGTATTTACGGGTGTTTTATCCCTTAAAGTGTGATTAATGGTGTAAGTTGAGTTGATGTGAAGGCGTGAAGCGATGTTTGACATGTCTGTCTTATGTATGCATGGCATTACCCTATCTCGAACATGCAATGTGACAAACACTGTCATTTTCAACGAATATGATCGAGATATCTAGACTGTAATAATGTAGTAGCGCTGTAATCCTCCATAAATTGTAGCATCATATTCTAAGTTCTTAAAATTATGTTTGCGTATCAAAAAGCCCACCTCCCAACAATAAGTATCACCTTTCACCTTTAAGCAAAGCTTCTATATATGATTCTTCAACTTTTCATAGTTGCAGCTTTCTACATTAGTTATTTAGTTACACACGCTTTCTACATTAGCTCCAAAGCCATCTTCCTACATTTTGCACCTGTCAACAGTATTGTATCGTTATTTCATGTGACTCCATATTTTATGCATATATTCTCTGAGTTTCCAAGATTTTGCTCATAGTCAAAAGCTGCTTTCGGATAGGGCTTACTTTCAAGGAGGAAAAACAAACGAAAAATATATATATAAGTATCTCCACAGTAAGAAAAGATTTGAAGGTATGCATGGTACAAAGGAAAGGAATAGAACATATCATCCACACGAGCAGCCAACGGTGAGAATGAAATCGTCAAACCATTGAAAAGCATCGAGCGAAGAATATTAGCTCTTAAACTACAAAAAAAAAGTGATAAAGGTTTCTAGGTATATAAGAAACAGTCAGAATAATGGTGTGAGTTGTAAATGAAGTGATACCCATAAGTCATTTTAAACGGTCACATTGCTGATATACCAAAGTGTGACATGTAATTTGAACAATATGCTTCCATAAATGCTGGTAAATGAAAATGAGATGTAATATAAACGAGTATGGTACCGCGCGGTGCAAAGGTTCGTTCTTGAAAATCGTAACGTAGATAAAAAGAACATGTAGTGACGGTAGGAATGGAAGCACGTCGACCACAAGACCAAGCGCCTTATTTGTTGTTTGTGTTTGCTCAACACACATTTATGTTAAAATTAGGGGCAGTTACATATATACCACTACAAACTTTCAAAATATCATACATACCCATGTAAAATTATGAATATCACATATACACTTACAAAGTAGTTGAAATATCATATATATATCCAATTCGTTAAAAACAATTTAATAAATGACAATTTTACCCTTCATTTTGTAAAATTTTGAAATCTCATATATGACATTTAACTTCAAATATTATATTTACTCATTTTTAGCTTAATTTATCTAGCTTAAATATAATATATGGAGTATACTATTGTTTATGGGTAAAATGAAAATGGATAAAAATAAATTTAAGATAGAAATGTCTTATATAAAAATATGAAGTTAAAAGACGAGCATGCATGAAAACTTGAAGTTAAAAAAATAAGGGTAAAATAATCATTTATTAGATTGTTTTTAATAAATTGGGTATACTTGATATTTTAACTATTTTGTAAGGGATATATGATATTTTTAGTTCTGGTTGGGTATATATGATTTTTTTTTTCTAATTTGTGAGGCTATATATGAAATTAATCCTTATATTTAAATTGTGAAAATTAAAAATAGCGAAAATCACCTGTATTAATCGTGAAAAAACTAACATGCATTCTTTCAAAGTAAAATACATATATGAAAAATAAAGGGTGATGGTATCTACACATCCCAAAATTTTTGTACATCCCTCAATAGGGATCGTATAGCTCAATACATTTCCCGTAGGGTTTGAAGCATTAAATGCGACACTAATAGGAAGCGTATTGGGCAATACACTTCCTATTGACATGCTGAAAAGCGACCCCAATAAGAAGCGTATGGGGCAATATGATTCTCATAGGTCTGAAAAGGTCTGGGAGTCCTATAGGAAGCGTATAGGGCAATATGGTTCCCCTATCAGTAAAGTATAGGAAGCGTATATAGCAATACGATTCCCTTGTCACTAAAGTATAGGAAGCGTATAAGGCAATATGGTTCCCCTGGTCCTCTAATCCGTTACTGAACTTATCCCTATATACATATACACCTATCTAGGGTTGATCGAATTGCTTGATGCTCAATAAAAAAATGTTCAGAATTTGCTTGTTCGATCCAGCTCGATTGAAAAAAATGCTCGGTTCAGATCGCTTCGGTTTGAAACGAACCAAGCATGAGCAAAGGTCCGCTAAGTTTGGTTCAACTCGGTTGGCTCAAATTATATATATATATATATATATATATATATATATATATTAATAAAATAACTAGAGGCGTACATTAATAACGTTTGTTTCAAGATCCAACTAGAGCCCATATAATTATAGACTGAGCAGGAGGGCGGGTAGGATGATGTTTAGGTCCCGCCTCAGCATGAAGAAGGGGATCATTAGTATCCACAAATAGTTTATCGTGCAATTAGGTTGCCTCGGTCAACCAACTGTCTTCTTGATAGGATTTTGCGTAACCAGGATGAGCAGATGCGGCTTCTGATACTAAAGGATGCATGATGAATTGGGGTGGCTGATGACTGGCATGAGTGATTCCCCATATGATTCCTTCAGGGAACGTATTGCCCTATATGATTCCTCTGGTCCCCTAATCATTGGTATAAAAAAAGTTTTACTTCAAGTACACTATAGGAAGTGTATAGCTCAATACGCCTGGACCCAGAGGAATCGTATTACCATATATGATTCCCACCGGTTTTTACACAGACGCGGAGTTGGTTCAAGACCTGTTAGTTCGTTATTTGCATCGTTGCTTTAGCACGGGCACCGCGGCCCATGGCAAGTGTAACACCCCGAAAACAGATTTGGTAATTAAACTACGTTGGTACTAAAAGACGGGTAAATTACCGTAGGGGTAAAAGTAACCAGGTGAATATTAGGATATCGTGACATAATAAGAACCAACAATGGTTAAAATACCCTTTATAAAAATTGGGTAAAGTTGAGGGGCTAAACATGGACAAAGGAATTAAAGTTTCAATTAAAACAATTATTAAACACAAAACACACACATACATGTGTGTGTTCTGCGATCCCAACCAGAGCCAGGAGAGCTCTCATGCTCAAAATCCTAATGTGCAAGAGTTGATCAAATCAAGAGGCCAAATCAAACCCAAATCGAAATTCAAGCACAAATTAGTGATCACCTCAGTGAAGTGATCACAAGGTATGTCAAATTTCTCACTTTGATTTCATCTCAAACTCTAGATGAACACATGAGATTTGAAATTATAGCTTGCATGATAGTTGTTTGGATGAAACAGTAAAGAAATCATGTCTAGGAGTAAAACCCTAGCCATTAGTTTGTTGAATTTGCGCCTAAACCATGAAATTCATAATCATCCATTATGTGTGTAATGGGTTTAGTAGAAACATGATGAACACTAGAATCACGATTTGTTAAACTAGTGTTATTTGAGCTAAATGAAATAAATCCAGAATATGAATGTGAAATTTGATATATGAACATTGTGTAGATGTTAAAATTTGGCAAAATAACTAATCATAAAACTTGGTTGTTGGATTGGAAAAATAATGCCCTTTAGGTGTTTGTAGAAATGCCTAAAAGAGGGCTAAATATCAAAATTCTGAACAAAAACGCATATTAAAATGATGAGATGAATTATGCGTTAAAACTTATAAAAAGGGTTCTAAAACGATTGTGAATTGAACTCTTAGGCAAGGAATCCGGATCGTCAAGTGGACAAGCCGGTGGAGAAACACGTTTGAAAAGGATGCTTAAAAGGTACGTAACTACGGTTTCGTTACGTTATGCTTGATTACGTATTTTCGCTAGTAGACTTTAAATTAGCATAATATATGAAATTGGTATTTAGTTGAAGTGACGAAGATCACTAGGTAAATAAACGGGTCGAACAATGCTTGAATTTGTAGTGTCGAAATGACTTAAACGTCACTCATTAAATTTGAGTTGTAAAAGCATAAGCCATGGAATGGACGTGATACGCTAAGGTTGACAAGCCCCGAGAATGGGTAATTATGGTTAGAAAACAATGTTGATGAATTATGAAGGTACGCGACCTATGGTTTCGTTACACTATGTTATTTATTTATCCTAGTTAGTTGTATTGGAAATTAACCAAACAAGAAAACCCGTTAAGTCACGGAAGTGACGAAGTGCTTAGACAAATAAAATGAGTCAAAACATGTATTAGAAATAGAGTTTGGAAGTAAAACGACTATACGGTGTAAACCGGAGTTAGTCATATAGATAAGACGGTAATAAATATCAACTCATAGAGTTTCATGGTTCTTTAGACCAAACGGGTCAAAATGTGAAATTATCACCCTTTGACAATATCGACTAATGGTTTGTTGAGTTATATGATTATAGGAATAAATATCAGATGGATATGTACATCGCTATTGCTTAGCGGCTACTAAGGCAAGGAATCAAAACGGGTCAATATATTGATCCGAGTCAGGTATGTATAATGATTCAACTCATCATGTAGAGCTTGAGGTTCTATAAGAGTAGGCAAGGTTAAAATATAGATATTTGGTTATCTTTTAGGTAAACCGAATAAATTGAGTTATGATTATGGTGTTTCAGAAACATATTGGTTTCTAAACAAGACTATAGTTAAAAGGTCAGATTATTGGGTCAAACAAGTATTTAAAAGTCCTTCGTAGTAAAAGAATGATGAAATTTGACCAAAATGCCCTTGTAAGCTATTTCGAGCGAATGACCCTTAAAGGTGGGTCGGAAACAAGTTTTATGATTAAATAAATACTCGGAATAAGTATAGAAAGTGAAAGATGTAGATCCTTGGGTCGAATGACTTTATATGAGTCTTTGACGTAAAACGATAATCTGAGGAATAAAACTAGGAACATATAGATATCCACATTAAATCCACCACACATATAGTTGTGGTGGAAGATTACTTGATAAGAAATGTAGGAATATGATGCTAGAAATGAAGGAAAGCGATTTTAAGCTTTAAAGTGCTTAAATACCCTTAATGGGTCAAAATAAGCACTTGAGCGTAAACGGGTTTTAATTAAGTAAGAAACCCGTGATTTATGATTAATATGATAGGAGATATTGAAATTATGAATCTCATGAGTTTATAGATCAAATAAACATGTTTGTTTGATAAAATCACAAACGGGTCAAAATTTGGTAAAAAGGGTAATAAGTCAAAGACTTAAAAGTCTGAAATTTTTTTTAATCCGGATGTTGGATTTTAATTCCATAAGATGGAGAATTAAATTACGAGCGCATAGGAAAAAGAATCGGGTAAAACGGATTAAAAACGAGAGAGTTATGCTCGTTTCCGTGAAATCGGGTTATGCGGGGAATATGCAGCAACAGCTGCACACAGTCTGTCAAATTGGGACCGTGGCGTCGCGCCACGGCCAAAGCCTTTTGCCGTCGCGCGCGGCGACGGCCTAAAATATTGAAAATCTTGTTTATTTCGATTATTTGACCCAATTACCTTGTTGTACTTGTTATTTAACTATTAAAACTGACTTCTAAGTTGGTTTTGATCATAGGTAAATGTCGAGAGTACCGGATGAAGATCAAGTGGCGAGCAAGAATCGAACACACATTAAATGAAGCTTCCGCGTCAAATCTTGAGTTGTTTTGCTAAAAGTGAATTATGTAAACATTTATAAACATGCTTTTGAAATGTTGTAAACATATGGGAATGTTAGTATGACAAATTTTTGTAAAGTCACATTTTAGCATTTAAAATGTGTATCTTATTATTAAAATCTTGATAAATTGAGACGGGCGTTACAGCAAGAGTTACGAGCACGTAACGAAGGCCAATCTTTTCTATCTCTGTTGTTTATTTACTGTTCGTCCATGTGCCCTCCATCTCTGCCCGGTGGATTATTTTGTTACACGTTGGAAAAAGCTGCGTCGTGGTAGTATATATGGATGATCATTATCGGCCGGATAGCCTAGAGTGTTGGTCGGTACTTTGGTCAGGAGATAACATCCCACGGTCACCAGATGGACCAAATGCATGATGACATGGGGTGGCTAATGACTGACATGGGTGAAATGTATAAGTATATGGGTATATCGGTTCCAACCCGTCCACCACCAAGAGTTTTTCCAGACCAGGGCTCGTTCTTTACGCAGCAGCCCGACCCGTCCATGCCATCCTTTACCCAACTCATCCCATCCATGCAGGTATGTTATCTTATTCTATTTCATTTATATACGAGCAATTTAATATTATGTAACGGGTATTTTGTTTAAATTCTAAATTCTTATAGGCTTACGGCCCGTCCTATACCATGTCGCTCTTTCCTCTGTCCGACCTTTCCATGCAGGTATGTTATTTTGTTTTTATTTCATTTTCTACGAACAATTTTAATGTTATGTAATAAGTATTTTGTTTAAATTTTTTATAGGCTCCAGACACGTCCTATACGCGGCACAGCCCGTCACCCTCTACTAGGCGTGACCCGAACTTTACGGAGAAGGAGCTCGCTGATTCTGACAAGGAATGATAACGATAGTGGTTTATGTTGTTATTATATGATGCAGTACTTTACGAACAATTGAATTTAATTTTAAGTATTTGTAATATTTGTTTAGTTTGGATATGTTTAGTTTGTTTGTATTGCTTAATTTCACTACGTCTTTTATAAATTTATAACAAAAAAACTAACATCATTTTATAACAAGAAAAAACCAACTTAAATAATTTAAAAAAATAAAGTTCAAAAAGATACTAATAACAATATTCTGCTCTTGCAAAAAGATTCCTCCAGCCCTGGTCTTTTGAAAAAAAAAAATTCATTCAGGGAGCCTTTGACCCTATATGATTCCGCTTGTTCCCTAATCATTAGCTGACCATCTTTTAAAAAGTTTGTACTTCAAGTACACATATAAGAAGTGTATTGCTTAATACGCTTGAATCCAGAGAAACCTTATTATCATATACGCTTTCAATAGGGTTCAAGTGGTGTGCAAATAAAATGAAGAATGTGTAGATAACCAAGGCCAAAATAAAAGGGACACGTGAAACCTTTTATGACCTTGTGGCTTAGGTTTAGCATAAATACAATTTTTGGAAATGAAATGCTTTTCTAAGGATTTTGGAAATATTGGATTCTTGTCTATCCAAGAGTGTCACAAAGTTGTAAGCGGCAAGCTCTTTTTAATTAGTTATGATTTATGAATTCAATAATTGATGAAAGAGGCAAGACTAGTTTGATGTTTCACATCTACTCCCTGTTTGGTTAAGACTATGGGATGTAGAGGGGCATGGGTTGAGGGTATTGTTTGACACGTGACGAGTATGTGATCTAGAATGTAATATTCAAAAACAAGGGTTGTGGTGTGACGTAGCTTCGACTGGCGTGGCTAGCCATGTGGATTTCTTTTTATTTAAATTCTTTTAAATTTCATTTAATTAAAATAACACACTAATTAAAATAGAGAAGATTATATATAATATTTTAAAAAACTACAAATTAAATTAAAAAAAAACTACATAAAATTAAAAAAATAGATGAATCGTCGTATGGAAAGTTCGTTGTATACTCGGTTTCCTAAATACGATGAGATTCCGGCTAGATCGGGACACGATAAGTATACTAAACCGTGTGGCGGTTGTTGTGGATGGCCACATGTAAGGGGTATTTGGGTCGGGTTTGGTGGTGGACGGTTTGATGGCGGGCTAGGGTTCGGGTTTTCTTGGTATCCAAAGGGGTTGTTTGGGTTGTAGCTTCGGTTAAAAGGATGCATTGTAGGATGTTGTGGGTTGATTTTATAAAAAAAAAATAAAGAGATATGATAGAAGAAGTAGAGAAGTGGTAAAAAAATGTTAGAAATTGGTGGGTATTTATATTGGTTTAATATGTAATTTTTTTAATAAAGTAGTCGTTTGGCAACGGCTAGCCCCAACGGCTATATTGACTAGCCAACCAAAGCCAGTCATGTTACCTTCCCGCCCCACGCCAGACTCAATCACCACAACAGCGGGGCAACACCATGGCCAACGCTAGCCCTGCGTGGTCTAACCAGTGTTGCTTGGCAACCGCCGCCCCAACCCATGCCCCACACCCCACGGTCTAAGAACGCTTCAATTTGATTTGTCCAAACCATCACATTGGTATTTGTCACGATGGTTTATCAATATGGGTTGGAAGGGTAGTGTTATGCCATTTCAACTCCTAAAGCATAATGGTTAAGCACCTATAGTGGTCTGCTGCTGTCTGGGTGTGGATGGGTAAAAAAACGCCCCGTTCATATGGTAACACCGTCCCCTAAGGTGTTTTTTTGGAAAATTTTGGTTGGGCGTTTACATGAAAACGCCGATGTTTTGACTGTTTTCATAATACTACTGTTAGGCAACGGTTAAAACAATGATTTTCAACTTTTTAAAATCAACTTTTTTATGTAAACCCTAACTCTATCCCATTTTTATACACATTTCTCTTAATCTTATAAATCCCTTTTCATTCTTAATATAAAAAACATCATGCATCCATTTCGTCCCTCTTTTGATGTTCGGTCTTGGCCTATGGATCCAAATTCTTATCGCCCAAACACCACTCAACCGCTACCAACCTTCAATTATCAAGATATTGACCCGAATAGAATGGGTTACACGCAACTATTAAACATGCCCCACCAATACTTTCAAGGGCCACTCGGTTTTGCATCTAATGTGAACATGAGCATGGGCGGTACGCATCGTACTCAAGAAGAAGCTGAGCCCGCGATCGACAGTGCCGAAGACCCAACTGGTGCCCGAAGCGGAGGGCGGTTCTAAACGTAGAAAACACTCCCATAACAAAAAAAAAAAAAAAAGATCTTAACGCTACACGTACGAAAAGAAGCTATCTAGCTTGGATCAAAGACGAGGAGTATACGTTAGCACGTGCGTGACTCGACATCTCGGAGGATACAGATGTTGGTAAGCGTTATTTTTTAGCAGTATTTATTTTTATAAGTGTTATTCATTTTTTAAAGTATTTTTTTTATTTTTATATGTGGTATTTTTTGTAGCCAACTATTTTTGGATAAAAATTCGAGAAACTTTCTTTAAAGGACCGGGTAAAGGTGAATATTGGGATAAAAATTCGTTATCAAGCAAATGGAGCGATATATATTCTAAATTCCATTCTTTTCAAGATGTTTTCACTACAAGAAAATGAAGCTAATGCAACCATGATAAAAAGTTGCATTAGGCCTTGAAAATGTTGCATTAGGCCTAATGCAACCTTTTATCAAGGGCTGCATTAGGTGAAGTTGCATTAGACCTAATGCAACCATTTTCTTAAATAATGCAACTTTTTTGAAAGGGTTGCACTTGCTATTTAAATGCAACCTTTTTAAGATGTGACCTTTTTACATTCTAATGCAACTTTTATATTTTTATTTGCAGCTTTCTTAACACTCAAATGCAACCTTTACTAACTCAAATGCAACTTTTGCTACTTTAAAATGCAACCATTTTTGTAATTTTCAGTAGAAAAATGCAACTTTTTTTTATATCAAATGCAACATTTTTTTAAAGATTTTAGTTACAATAAGTGCAACCTTTTTGAAAGTCAAATGCAACTATATAACATCATTGTTTAAAATACTAAATTTTCTATTAGATAATTCCACCAATGTAATAATAACATAAATATCTTATATAGTAGTTTAACATATATCCAAACTAAAAAAACAACATAATGAAAACAAATTTGTCGATTACAATGATAAAAATTAACAAAAACTTTCTACTCATCTTGAAGATCTTGAAGTACTTCAACGGGTAGGTTTTTCAAAATACTTTGTATCCTAGATTCCAAGTGTGCTTGTTGGTTGTGAAAATCTTTCTTCATAGCTTCTATTTCAGCTTTTTTCCTTTGATGATCATCTTCAATTTCTTTTCTCACTTCAAACAATTGGGTTTTTTCAACTTCAAGGCTTGCTTGGAATGATTCCATAAGACCACCCGGAATCATGTATGGTTCTTCACCACCATCCATTTTTTTCAACATTTTTTTAGTAACACCCCTACCATAAAGTCGAAGGTAGCCATCATGCTCCTTGTTCATTACAACCGTAAAAGGATCCATCAAAGCACTTCCATCTTCGGGAGGTTTGTAATTTTAATAAGGAAATTAAAAATTATAAAGCAAGAAAAAAAATCAGTCAATAATAAACCAAACCAAACAACAACATAACCAGAACAAGTAACTGACTTTTAAAAGTCAACACATAAAAGATTCTTCATTTAAAACCCTCATAACGAAAAACTAGAAAGAACTTACAATTTTCGTTGCCGTATCGTCATATGTATCAAGATATGAACGTCCTTCGGTCCTTTTCCGTGTACGTTCAAACACTTTGGTTAAGCTAGGTAATTCCTTGTTTGGGTCATCGTTTCTCTGTATTCATGGTAACATACACATATTAAAAAAAATCAGCATCTTAAACATTAGAAAACACTAATCACCAGCAACACCAAGACATATTACCATCTCTTCATGAATTCTAGCGAAACTTTTTGGGCCAGCTGTGTGCATATTCTTTTGAGACATGCGAATTTTCTTAGCCCGCAAACAACGCTTCTGAAGACACATTAACATAAACGAATTAGCCAATAGAACTCTAAATAACAAATACTAGTAATAGATAAATTGCCTAGAATATTACCTCTAAGTCTTTATTACTCCACAACCTCAACAATTGTGAGAAATCATCAGCCGGAATGTTTTTAGGTCGGTTCATCAATCTTGTTTTGTTGTCCTTATATCGATAAGTGTTTTTTCTTGAACCTACATTTGTGTACCTTGTAGTCGTTTCCAATAGTCTTTAAAACCCATGTTTTAGCAGCATAGGGTACATCGTATTTTTCCTTAAAAAAGATTAGAATTTGGTTTAAAAAAAATGATATATAACAAATAAAAGAAATAAAACTAATTAAAACCTAACCAAGAAATACTCCCATATTTTATCTTTATGTGGAACCTTATGCCATGAACTATAGGTCAACGGTGCATAACTATGATTACGAGCTATTGTACCCAAAAATCGAGAGAATTTTCCAACTATATCCTTCTCCTTTGTTGCTGGTCCCACTGGTTGTCCAAATTCATTACATATAATGACCTCTTGTTCATCGACTTTTCGTGTGTGCACAAGATGCAGCATTGTCGGTCCTCTTTTATTGGTTTTTGATATTTCTGAAATCAAGTATACATTAAATATATATGTGTGTGTGTAACCAATAATAATCCAAAATCATGGTATATGTAGTTAAACCGAACCTATTGTTTTTCTAAGTCGGGGCGATGTAATTGATCTTGAACTAGTGCATTGTCCTCGCCTTCCAAATCATCATGGCTATCATCCTCTTGTATCTCATCATCATCATTTGCATATTCAGTAAGGTTCATGTCATCATACTCATCATCTTGGTCAACATAAACTTGTCATTGTTATATACAACACTATATATATAATACAACATATATATTAACCAGTAAATGCTCATCACTATTCCACACAATATTGTTGGTGATTTTAAAATTAGATATTAGAAAAATGTTTTCAAAATATATATGGAATGTAAGAAAATATTTTTTTGTCATTGGTTAAACTATATAATTCTTATGAGCTATAACATATTTAGCTTATGAGATTTTAACGTTGAAAGTTAAAAGTATCTAATGTTGGATTCCGTGTATGTTTAAAACATAAATCTTTTTTATGCACGGAAACACAATGTGTGTACGAAACATGCATTTAAATTTTCACAAATGCAACCTTTTAAGAAAAAAGTTGCAGTTTTTAGAATAATTTGCAACCTTTAAATAAAAAAGTTGCAAATTCAAAATAATTTTGCAACCTTTAATTAAAAAGGTTGCATTAGATCTTCTAATGCAACCTTTATGTTCAACAAATTTGCATTAGAGTCAAATGCAACTTATTTGAAAAAGGTTGCATCTAAAAGGTTGCATTAGGCCTATTTTCTAGTAGTGTTTCCAACACACGAAGGATAATTAGGGTAGCGGCCGAAGCGATACGGATATATTAACTAAAGCGTTGGAGGAGTTAAACACAACGAGAGGGGTATTCACGTACATGAAGTGTTAGGAGCTTCTATGTGGAAGTCCTGAATAGTCTAACGTACCGACCATGAGTCTAGCAGTAGGCGTAAAGCGAAACGGTCCAAAACCTCATCTTCGATCGATCCGGAAACACCCACTTCCGATGCTCGAAACGTTGATTTAAACAATCCTATTAATATTAATGAGGATGACGAGGATGAGGAAGTTGACTTGCCCCGACCACCCGGTGGAAGAAGTGGGGAAAATGGGGGAAGGGCGCAGTTTTCTTCGGCGTGTATCGAAATGAAACAAGATTTTGAAGAGATGAATCCACGACTACAAGACATACTATACGAGACCTTAGCCATAGGCGTTTGGAAACAATGCAAGAAAGAAACGCCGAAAACAAAAAGTTCGTCGCGCTACAAGAAGTGAGGTAAATGGAGAAAGATATCGAGTTTCTGTCTAAAGTGATCGATCACCTTGAAGGAGATGTGTTGATCCTAGTTCAAATGCGTAGGCAACAAACCGTAACAAATACGAACTTTAGATCTAGATTGTGCATTGCGTCTTTAATTTTTGGTATTTTAATTAGTGATAATGTAATTTTTATTTATTTAATAAAATATTATTTGTTTTAATTTTCAAAAAACTAAATAAATAAATAAATAAATAAATATTTGGGTAATCATTGCATGGGACATTATACCAGCGTTACATCCATTTTAACTTCAAGCCCCATAATACCCCTTTGCTGATTGGACTTCCACATGTCAGATCATACCCGAAGAAGGGGCTTGAAACTAACCCACTACTACACATGGTCTAAGATTCCGATTGGTAGGTTCACTATTTGGTTTAATCCGATGGGTCGCGCCAATTGGTTTAAGAGTCACTATCGTTCTAAAGTCTTGTGTTATCAACAACAAAACCCCATTAGACATCTTTATCCATGCAAGATTTATTGAGGGTTCTATATTGTCTCTTTGAGTTGAGCATCTATTCTCTACCTTGGTGCTTTATTCCCGTCAATATTTTGCATGAACCTTATTACAAGTATTATTATTCTTTTTTTTCTATGACCAGACACACTTTTGCCAATTAAATCACACTTGTATTTAAATGCCTCTCTTCCTTCATCCGAGATCTCATTCCTCTTACACCTTACTTACAATAAAACATTTAAACATAAATGGGAGATCATATCAAGAGTTCGATAATGAACGATAAGGAGGACAATCTTGTCATTAAAGTGTCGAGTAGAATCAACGATAAACTCCCAGAAACCTCAAACAAGTCCAGAGTTTTTATGTATAAAATCTGGGAATTTGCTAAGGAAGACATCAACAGGGTGACATTCTCTCTAAAAGTTGGTCTTGCTGTTCTCCTTGTGTCCTTACTCATTCTAATCCAAGCACCTTATCAAGTGTTTGGCACCTCCGTCATCTGGTCCATCCTCACAGTAGCCATTATGTTTGAATACACCGTAGGTATGTCATCTAGACTTAAAAGGGAAAGAAAAACAACAGTAGATTCATGTTAATTAAGCATGCATACATAAACTAGTTATATAACCAATCACCATAACACTTTTTTTTGTTATAATTTGTTGAAGGGGCAACATTTCAAAAAGGATTCAATCGTACACTTGGAAGCTTGTTAGCTGGAGTCTTAGCCATTGCTGTTGCGGAATTAGCTTTGATGATAGGTCCCACTGCTGAACCTATAATAATAGGCATCAGTATTTTCATGATAGGTAAATCCGCATCCCCTTTCAAACGTCCATCACATGTCACGTCAGCTGTTACATCAGATTTCAACTCATCCATGAAACATGCTCATTTTCTCTCTAAGAGCATTCTCATTCAATCCATCAAATTATACATACATTCCACTAAAAAACAACTTCTATATCAATATATTTCCACTAAAAACAAATACTTTTTCTCTCTCCTTTTCAATTAAATAATATTATCATCACATTTTTCTCTTTCCTTCACTCACAACCACTTACAATATATATTAAAAAAATTATACTGGGTGAACAGTGTCCCCCCAAATATACAGATGAACAGTAACATTTTCTCTCTCATCCACTCACAACCACTTTTTTTACCCTTTATAATATAAAAACTCACCCTCACAAGTTTTGATGGATTGGATGAGAATGCTCTAATGCTCCGTCTACTTTAAAACACCATTTTTTTCAAAGAAATTAAAATAGTGTGTGTATTTAAAATTGATGGCTGTGTTTAGAGGGCCTCAGCGCCTCTTCCTCTTTTGCGTTCAAAATTCCTGAGTAATTCATGAACGTCCGGAAGTGGACGGATAAATTTCATGCAGAGTTCGCTCCCTATTTGTACAAACTTTCAGAAAATGCCTAGAGATACTTCGCCATTCACCAAACCACATAAACTTCAATTTTTAACTTATGGATCGATTTGGGCTAGTTGTCACGTTAAATAAGCGGAACATGTTGAAAGTTACCTGGGTCTTATTTGTGCAACATCTCGATTTGGACAGTCACGTTAACTTATATGTTATAACACAATTCCATTTTGACTCATTACCCTACACCCTAACTCATCCATCTTGTAACGTGTTATCTCTATGTTAGTCAACAAGACGACAATATGATATTACACAAGTAACAATGCTAAGCAAAAGTTGTTTTCCATTCACAGGGACCGTAACGTCGTTCATGAAGTTATGGCCAACCCTTGTGCCATATGAGTATGGTTTCCGAGTAATCCTATTTACATACTGTATGATCATAGTTTCGGGGTACCGATTGGGAAATCCCATTAAAAAATCAACTGATCGGTTTTACTCCATCTTGATTGGAGCAATTGTAACGGTAGCAGTGAATACTTTGATTTTCCCAATATGGGCTGGTGAGCTGTTGCATGAGGAACTCATCAAAAACTTTGGTTCAGTGGCAGATTCACTTGAAGGTAGCTTTATGCAATTTGAAATCTGTTAACATTTACATTAACAACTATAATCTTACAACTGGATGACTTTAGAGTGTGTCAAAAAGTACTTGGCCGATAATGGATCAAATCATCCCGTAATAAACAAGATTTTCATGGAAGACTTTCCAGATGAACCCGCTTACAAAAAATGCCTAACCACATTGAACTCATCCGTGACAATTGAGTCCTTGGTAACATGATTAATTTATGTTATATTTATCAAATTTCTTTGTTTTTTTCTGATTTTAATGGTTAATTTTTGGTGGTGAAATTCTCAAGGCTCTTTCAGCTAAATGGGAACCACCACACGGTAAGTTCCGACACGCTTTCTATCCTTGGAGTGAATATGTAAAAGTTGGCACAGTCTTGCGATATTGTGCGTACGAGGTCATGGCACTTCATGGTGTTCTTCACTCACAGATTCAGGTAATCAAGAAAAATGAGACACACAATTTAATAATGAAAACATTACATTAATTTTGGCATGTATTTTCAAAATTACAAACTGTGAAATAAATACGGAGATTATAGATATAAAAATGTGGCAATCAGTGATTTACGCATTTTACACTAAGAAAGAAAGTTTGGAAATCACTCAAATTGGGTCCGCTAACTAGGCCAAACCACCTATGGCGTTTGTCAAATGATCCAGCTAGTCAAGATCTTTCCGTTCGTTGCTTATAGGCCCCATAACTGCACTCATATCCTAAGTTATGCTTGTTTTAAATTGTCCCCTTTCTGCCTTGTTTTCCCGTCGAGCTATAGTCCAAATAGGAGTTGGCTCACTCTTGGATTAGCTCGTTTATCACTTTTTCTTCCCTTTTCATATCTCAATAGTCTTAAAGTTGTTAAAAATTTAATTGTTTCTATCTTGTTGGTTTCTCATAGGCACCGTATAATTTAAGATTCATATTCGAATCAGAGATACTAGAAGCAACAAGCAAGGCTGCCGAGTTGATCAGATGCTTAGGTAAAGATATATGTGACATGAAACAAAGCCTACAAAGTTCTTTACTGCATAGTGTCCACAGATCAACAGAAAGACTCCAAAGAGCGATAGACATGCATTTGTTTAGCAAAGATAATGCAAAAGATGCGCTAAACTACCAAGGTCAAAGGCGGTCAGTAGATGGTGCAGATGGCATTACAAAGATACAAGCATCGGTTAGGATTGAAGCATTCTCACTTGTTACTTTCACTTCATTACTGATAGAGTTTGTTGCTAGACTGGATCATTTGGCTGAAGCTGTTAATGAGCTTTCAAAAATAGCGAAATTCAAACATGAGAGTCCGTGAACAAACTGTAGTCTTCTTATACTGATGGTGGAATAAAGTTAACATGATGATACCTACCTATAATAAAGGTACATATAGGGAATTCTGAAGTTAACCTTCCCACAAAGGTTAGGATTTTGCATGTTGTTAGTATATTCGTTTTGTATGTTATGGGGATTGAAGTGTGTTGCATCGAATACAATAAAAAAACAACATTATTAGCATCTATATCTACATATGATCAGCATCAAAAGTTAGATCAATCAAGTTCGATATTTTAATAGCATCAATTCTCAAGGTGAAATTAGGAGTATTTTCTTGTAAAGAATATCAATTAAGCTTTAGATCATTTCCATTGGGGTGCACTATACCCATAACGTTTGCTTTTTAATCCCATAGTGTTTTCAAGAACTGCCATTCAAGAAGACCTCTGACAGATTTTTGAACGACCATTTCCCACAATAGTCTGATGTCATAGACATTAGGGGTGCAAATGAGCCGAGCCCGACCTCGACCAGGCTTGAGCTCGAGCTCGATTAACTTATGAGAGCTCGGACTTGAGCTCGGCTCGATTCGAGCTGTGTTTTCAAAGCTCGAGCTCGGCTCGGGATCGGCTCGTTTGTTATCTATTAATTAGTATATTAAATAAAAATAATATAAATAATAGACATTTTAGGCTCGCGAGCTCGATAAGCGACGCTCGGACTCGGACTCGGGCTCGTGCTCGTTTACTAAATAAGCTTATTTTTAGGTTCGAGGTCGGCTTGTAAACAAGTTGAAATAAGCTCGGCTCGACTCAGCTCGTTTATACTAAGGCTTGATAAGGCTGGACGAGCCTAACGAGCTTCACATGCGAGACTCGAGCTCGGGCTCAATAAACAAACGAGCTTTATTTTAGGCTTAGGCCCGATAAGGTTCAGCTCGTTTCGAGCTTTTTCTCGAGCCGATCTCGAGCAGCTCGCGAGCCGCACGGCTCGTTTGCACCCCTAGTCATAGTCTTACTGTATCACAACCAGGGATCAACATTTCGGTACCAGTATCAGTGGCGAAGCTTGAGATTTCCGACCGGGGGTCAAGGTCTCCAATACTTAACTTACCTAGGCAATGGTTGAATATTCTCCCATTAACGGCTTTAATTAATTAGAATATCTGCTAATTGGTCTTCTGATCGAATGAACGGAAGTGCGATAATCCTTGTTTCAAGTTTTTCTTTAATAAAGTGTCTGTCAACTTCTACGTGCTTCGTTCGATCATGTTGAACAGGATTATCAGAAATTTGTATAGCTGCTTTGTTATCACACATTATCATACTAGTTTTGTTTTGAGTAAATCTAATTTCTGTCAGAAGTTTGCGTATCCACAAAACCTCTGCTAAGCCCCGTGTAATCCCTCGGAATTCTGCTTCTGCACTAGATAGGGCCACAACTTTTTGTTTTTTTTTGCTTCTCCAGGTAACAAGGTTCCCACCAACTAAGGTGAAATAGCCAGATGTTGATCTTCGGTCTCCTTTATCTCCTACCTAGTCCGCATCTATGTATGCTTGAACCATTAGATGTTTGTTGGGTTGAAATAGAACCCCGTGTCCCACTGTACCTTTGAGGTATCTAATAATTCTCCATACCGCTTCCATGTGGGCAACTTGAGGTTGGTGCATAAACTGGCTAACTACTCCAACTACATATGCAATGTCTAGACGAGTATCTGAAAGGTAAATAAGTTTCCCTACTAGACGTTGGAATCTTTCTTTGTTGACTAATTTGACTTCGTCTTCCATATAAAGTTTTTGGTTGGCTATCATTGGGTATCAGCTAGTTTACAATCAGTCATTCCCATTTCGGCTAGGAGATCAAGAATATACTTCTTTTGGCAAATGAAGATTCCTTGCTTGGACCTTAGAGCATTAATGTAACCCCTCGCGTTTTGTAACTTTCTTTGTTTAGCAAGTCCATTGTACTTTCCTTTTATGGAAACTTGTAATCCTTTGTATTCGTACTTCATTTCATACGCTGTAATCCGAGACTTGAATCATAATGGAAAACTTTATCTTTTACATACTTGTGTTATGCATTATTCATAAATCCTTGGTGCTTATTCATATTTGTAGGATCGATTTGACCGATCAAATGAGTCAATTTGAGTTAATACACACTATTTAAGTGGCGGAAACACTTAAACAGCTTAGAATCAGATAGAATGGAGTAGAAAACAGAAGAATGTCACTTTAATACTCGTTTCTCATTCACTAATCACTGGAAAATCCGGCAGAGTAACAGTACATCGACAGACCAGACCGTTTGAAATGAGAAAGCAACATGCCTATTTATAGGCAAAGACCCTCCCGTTTGAAACTGACATGACCAGTTCAAACGGTCACTACTTAAACCCTTCCGTTTGAAAGTGACAGGCCACTCTTCAAACGGAACCCCTTGTAAAACACATAAACTTACATTTCAGCTCCCTAAACTATACATACTTGACATAATTAGACCCCTAGACTTAAGACGTAGGCTTTAGACATCATGCACTAACAAACTCCCCCTTGGATACAGCCGGAGTCTTCAGTCTTGGTCTTCAAACTTTACAGGGACTTGAAATTCTCTTCACGAGGCTTAGGCTTCTTCAGTAATCCTTTCCTAATCTTCTCATTTTCTTTCGCAATTTTCAATCTTTCTGCTTCCTGTTCTCTCATAAATTTTCCTCTGTTCTCCTCCAACTTCTTTCTTTCCTTCTCAGCTTTCAACTTGACTTTCTCTTCAAGCTTCCACCATTTTGAGTTCCATTTGTTATCTGCATTAATGCCTTTCTGAAAACAAATAGAAACTACTTTCTGAAATTGCATTGCCTGCTCTCTGTCTTCAGCTTGAAATCGAATCTTGTTTATGAACAGACATTCTATATCTTTTGCAGAGCAGTTCACTAGCCACATTGGATCAAAAACATGAATTTCTCTAACTTCACTTCCAGCTAGATAAGTAATCACTGCTTCAGTTGAAACACAGCTATATACCCAATCTATAAAGCCTTTGTAAAATTCTTGTTCCATCTGTGGTACTGGTATGGTCTTCATAGTTCGCGGCTTCTTCACATTCAAGATAATTTCTTCATTTCTGGTTTCAGGATTCACCCTTCGAACTTTCTTTGGATAATGTGGTTTCCAATGCTGAAACTCTTTCAAAGCCTCAAACTTTATCATGCCCCATATTGCAATATCATTCTTCATAACAGGATACCCCAAAGTTCGTACTTTAGATAATTCATCCACTTCCCACCATGGAAGGGACATAATATCATGCAACTTTTCAAAATACTGAACTCCGCATTCTCTTCTGATCACATATGCATTAACTTGAGGTAGAAAACCCCAACTGATAATATCACCCATCGAAATACTTCTGTCTCTTTGATAGAACTTCAACTGACGCTTGAATTTCCTTTCATGAGACTGTCTGAACCACTTTTTACGTTCTTCTTTCAAAGGGTCTTTTGTGGTTCCATCGAAGTTCTTATCTTTCAGAATTTCTTCAACTTTCCTCATCAGTTCATCTTTATTTTCTTGAGTGAAAAATTCCATCAACGTTGGAAACTCTGAAGTATTTTCAGTAACATTTTCTTCATCAGTACAATCTTCAACCTCAACCCTGTCATACACATCAGCGTCTTCCACATACTTGTATTCATAGTCTGGTTGATGGTTGATATCAAATGCATTCAATTCTTCTTCAAAATCAAACTTGAAATTATCTTCTTTCACATTGAACATCTTTAAAACTTCATCCAACGTGTAAGTATGTCTGATCTCCCCCTCTTCAACTTCAGGTTCGATACGAAGAATCAACCTTTCGACTGCATTAATACTTTGATCACCAACAGTCTCCCCCTCTCCAGTTACCTCCTTTGTCTCTTCATTCACTGCATCATTCATCAGATCATCCGTAGTTTGTTCTTTAGACGTTTCAGTAACTGGAATCCCAGATGCACCTTGATCATCATCATTATCATCATCACTCGAACTACTTGCAGAAAATACTTTCTCATCGTCATCATCCTCTACATCATCATCATTCTCATCATCATCATCATCATCATCTTCATCATCATCATCATCTTCATCATCCTCATCATCAACATTAAGCGCATGTTCTAATAACACTTCATCATCAAAAACAACAGGAACAGAAGAAAAAGGAACAGGTTGCTCATAAACTGGTTCAGAAGCAGTTGATAACACAATTGCCCTTTCTTCAGAATAACCTTCAGGCTCTTTACCTTTCCTTTTCATTCAGCATCGATAGCAGCTTGTTGTTGAACTTTAACCTCTTCCCGTACAACTTCATCAAATTTCTGCTCTAGAGGCATACTAACCACACTCTCTAATACTTTTCTCAACATATAATTTTCATGTTCATTTCGAGCCTTGATTGCTTCCAACTCTTTATTCTTCAGCTTGAAGTATTCATTTTGTTGATCTTTGCTTGTTTTTTCTTCCAATAATTCAGAAATTTGAACTTTCATCACATCTATCTCTGCTTCATCAGCTTCTACTTTCTTCAGTAATACCTTGTTGTCAGATTCTAATCTTTTTACACGCATTTCAAGAATCTTTTCACGATCAGTCGCTTTCTTGCTTTCAGCTCCTAATCTTTTGTTTTCATTCATCACAGCATCAACTTTATCTTCCACATTCTTCAATTGAACATTATTCACAAAATCTAAGTCTCCAATTTCATCAAGCCCCATACTCAAATTCGGAGGAATTGCTGGAAAACTTTTAGATTCCGAAGAACCAGGTGTGGTGTGAATAATAGGTTGTGAAGGTGGTGGTGTTTGGAAAATTTGTTGTTAAGTAAGCCCAGGTTGTTCTTGACGTGGTGGTGAGAGATGTAATGGTGAAAGATGTGGTGGTGGTGATTGATGGATTAGTGGTGTGGGTTGTCTAGGTGGAGTTGGTTGTTTTGGAGGTGATTTGTGTGGTGATTTAGGTGGTGATGGATCATGTGGTGGTGATGGTTGTTTTGTATTTGGTGTACTTTTCAGCACCCTGATAATCAACTTCCGTTTAGCTGCCTTTGGAGAAACCATCTTCTTCTTCACCTGAGCTTTCTTCTTTTTACTAGAAGTTGTAGGCGTTTGCATTTCTTCCTGAGAAGGAACATAATCATCATCTTTCTGTTTTTCTTCTCGTCTCTTTCTTTTCAGCTGTTTTTCTTTTTCAATCTCAGCTTGAACTCTTTTAGCACGTTCAACCTCATCTACTTCGTCTTCTGAAGAACTTGTAATACTTTTCTCCACATCATCACTACCTTCATTGTCACCCATTTTCTCTCTATCTAATTCATCCCCAATATCATTCAATATCTGTTCAGCATTAGGAGAAACTGGATCTTGTTCTTTTTCTGCATCTCCTTCAGTTTCAGCTTCGATTTCTACATCGGCTTCTTCTTCAGACTCATCAACTAACAAAGTCTTTGCCGCTTTCTTTTGTTTCTTCTTAGGCTGTGAAGAAGAACCTTCATCTTTCTGTACTTTAGGAGTAACTTTTCTGGACCTCTTCTTCTTTTCTTTTAAGAACCATTCACCTCTCTTTGATATGAACTTTTCAAGAACTTTCAGCTCATCAGCATAATTTTTTTCTTTTCTTTCTTCTTCATTTCTCCAGTGTTCATGATTTTCAGGATCAGGATCCTGATAATTTCTGCCTCTAATAGCTCCAAATAATTCAGCAATCTTTGGCTCTGGATTTTTTTGGATGATATCTAGCTAACGATCTAATAGAATCATTATCCATGTGCGATAACACCAATAAATCATTTACTTCGTCTCGTACAATTCCTGGATAAGCATGATCAATCATCATTTGAATAAATCTTGGATA